>OY982952.1:16186006-17661792 GCA_963890685.1 Plagodis pulveraria
TAAGCCTGAACAACATCTTCGACCACATCATCACTTACCATCAGGTGAGATAGTGGTCAAAGGCTAACCTATAAGGCATAAAAAAAAGGCTCTGGTCCAAGACAAAGCTTTCAGTTAAAATGAACTACAAATTTCAATTTTTTGTTAAATCCGAATTTACTCTGAGATTAGATATTTTCGAAACTGTTGTAGAAAAGGACTTAGTTTGGTTACTTTGTATGTACGAGTTTTATATATAAATAACTATATAATATTGTTATTCGTAGTTTTTTTACAAAAACATGGGTAAGGGATATTTTGGCCCAGTTGATAACGCTTTAAGGGGAAACCAAAACATCGGGTCGGAAACATAAAAGTATGTCATCGATTATTGCCAGTTACAGTAAACATGTGACAGTTCAGTAATGGCCAATGTGCTAAATAAGTACACATATTTTTGAAGAAAAAAAAGTTATAATTTTAATAGCTATGAAAGTAAAAAATAATATACAAAATACGCATTTTAAACCGTTAAAATGGTTAAGTATTGCAATAGATATCACATTTCAAATTAAAATAGTCTTTATCCACCACCAATTGAATATCAGTGGGAATTCGGTAGACTCCTCAGGGATCGATCCTTGCGTAATTGCGAACGTCACAAGCTTGGCTGGCAGCCAGGAGGTAGTTAACGACCGCTATTTGTCTAAACCATGATTTGTGTCATTTCTCGCGCTAAAATGTCTCCATTTTGCGTGAGATTTTTTACGTGTAATAAATCTGCATTAACGCAAAAGTTATGCTTTTGTTTCTTGTAAAGAATATTAACATTTTCGTATATGCCTACTATGTGACTATTTATATCACCTATGAGGGATATATCTATACTAATATTATAAACGAATATATTACGAATAAACTTAAAAACTACTGGACCGATTTGTAGGAAATTTGGCACCTATGGAAATAGTTTGAGACCCGGGAAAGGACCTAGGATAGTTTTTATTCAACTGCGCAAAAAGAGGTTAATGGTTTTGCTCGATAACCGATATACACACGGATGGAGCCGCGGCTTGATAGCTCTATATATATATATATATCTATACTTATAATAAAACTGTAACAGATCAAATTCTGTACATCGCAGATATTTAGAAAAATAAATTGAGAGCAGTCTGTACTTGACACTGATGCCAAAACAATTTTTTTTTTTGACTGTCAGTCTGTCTGTCGCTGTATCCCGGCCGCGCATCACTCCAAAACAACTGAATGGAATTCAATGAAACTTAACAAGATTTGAGTTCATACTACGAAGAAGGCTATTGTATACTTTTTGTCCCAAAATTCAGCACGGTTCCGTCGGGAAAGAGGATGAAAGTCAAAATGTACAGGTCATTTATTAACGCGTAGTCCGATTTCAATTATTCTTTTTTAGTTAGCATAGTGACGAACCCGGCACCCCACGGGCATTCCAGCACCCCACGGGCAGCTCAACACGCCACGAACAGCCCGGCACCCCCGGGCATCCCGGCACCCCCAGGGGCATCCCAGCACCCCACGGTCATCCCGGCACCCCACGGGCATCCCAAGTTTGCTAAGATAAAACTCTAAAATCTTAAAAATATGTATATTCTAAAATATATATTCGTTCTACCGCCCAACAAGGAGAACCTCGGAAAAAGACGCTGTTTCAAAATCTAAATTTTAAAGAAACGCACATAGTACTTTGTTTCAACATTTATTGTGTGCGAAGGAACACTCTGAGTAACTTAACTACTGTCTTCTGGAAAATACAAGGGGGAGTTTTCAAACCCAAAGAAAAAAGCTCCTTTCTGAGCTAAGTTTTACTAAGAGTGCTTCACCGCAGACCACAGCGTTTCTTAATATGAGATAAACAACAGTGTTCAAATGTAAATAATTAGTCTGCAGGCATGGCAATCGCGAACGAAGTCGCAGGTACAGCTAGTATTTAATAAAGCGTTCATTATATTTAGTTAGCATTGTAATCATCATATTTAAAATAAGCCCATTCACGGCTTCGCACGCATGAAAATTAGTAGTATCTAGCATTCTGGGGACTTAGTAAATCGGGTTATAAACGTATTCATTTTTAGTATTTTAATTACAATCGCACGTTACGACATCGCCTTAATGCTCATCCTCACATTTTGCAGGTTTTGACATCCACCAACGTTCGTTTCAATCGGTCGTTTTTGTCACATACATATAAAATGTTCAACGACTTTCCTTATTCAGTCTTTCCTCATAAGTACGACATAAGGTCTTTTAAAAAGGGGATTAACAATGTCCTTAAGGGTAGGAACGTATTGACAGTACTATTGGTATTGGCGATGTCTAGTAGCCACAGACGGGCCGTATGCTTGTTTGACGCTCATCAGATAAAAAACTGTATCTAGCTTCCTGGGGATGTAAATTGGGACAAAAACGTATTATGTTTTATTACAGAACATAAGGAACCTAGGTCTTCTTAATGTTTAATTAAAATCTGTGCTCCTTTACTGGGCAGTGGGTGGCAACAAACGCACTCTTTCTTTCGGGTTTATAATATTAGTTAGAATTAATATAATCACGTAGACTAACATTCATTTGAAACCTTAAATAAACATAAAAATATGGGACGTCTACATGTACATACATATTGTGCCAATTAGTGTATTTGGAAGCCGGATTTTGCGTCATTCAGCCGGGTGAATTTGGGTAACTTTCATCTGAATCTCATTACCATTTTACCCTTTTTCAAGCTTTTATACATTAATAAATACGTTTTATTTTTACAAAGCCTATTTTGAAAATTCGTATTGATCAAACCATACGTGTACAGCATTTTCTTTTTCACTATATGACAATATTCATTGTAAGGTGAAAACTTTATGACGTCAGCAAAACGAATCTTTTTTTTCGTATTTCGGTATTTTATTTACATCGGTATTACTAAAAATTAAACATCTAATATATTTGTTATTTATATATTCAAGTCCTCAACGACCATTGGCTAATTAATATCGCGTAGGTACAGACTTCCCCATGAAGGCATTTTCCGAAGAATCTAAATATTAGGGGTTAAAGTACGAAATTGCCGATTTGTATGGAAAAATTGAAATTAGTTTTTTTTTTTATGTAACATATTTATTTATTCAAAATAATTACCATTATTATCTATACATTGCTACCATCTAATAGGAAGATCATTTATGCCTTTGCGATAGAACTCTGGTGATCTAGATGCGACAAACTTTGTGAAAGCATTTTGTACTGCCTCCTGGGAAGAAAATTATTTATCACGTAGAAAATTGTCCAAGTCACGAAAAAAATGGTAGTCCGTTGGAGCAAGGTCTGGCGAATACGGAGGGTGACGAATAGTTTCTAATTGCAATTCCTGTTGAGTTAAAACGGTTTCTCGTGCTGTATGAGGTCTCGCGTTATCACGGAGCAATAATGGTGAAAATTCATGAGTCGGGGCTGTTTCACTGCTAGTTTTGCTATCATTGTTCGGAGTTCGGCACAATAGACATCTACCGTTATTGCTTGACCAGATCGAAGAAAGCTATAGTGAATAACACCATGCTGAGACCACCAAACAGTTACCATTAAGTACCTTTTTATTGGTAAGCTTTGCTTTCGACACTGTTGCGGCATTTGACGTGGGGTCAGCCATTGCATGTTTCGCTTACGATTATCGTAAAAAACCCACTTTTCATTGATGTTTTCGATCGATTCGATCCAATATTCCTTCATTTCTGTATCGATTCAACAAGGCAACACAAGTTTCAATACGCGTTTCTTTCTGCAGATCAGTCAAATCATGAGGCACACATTTTTCATATATTTTTATTTTCTTGATTTGAAGCAAATGATCCAATATTGTTGTGAAGGTAACGTTAAACCATGCCGCTAATTCCTGGGTAGTTTGGCTTGGATCGGCTTCCACCATCTCTTTCAATTAATTGTTATTCACCTGTGTGGGCGGTCTTCCACGTGGCTCATTTTTCAAATAAAAAAAAAGTAAGTTTTTAAACCAAAATCGCACGGTGCGATCATTAGCAGGCTCCTCTCCAAACGCAACATTGATATTACAAGCTATTTCTGCCGCGTTAGTACCGCGTCGGAACTCGTTTTCAAAAATCACTCGAATTTTTGAAGTATTCATCTTTCTTGTCTAATATGAATCAAAAAAACTAAAAGTCGATAATCGAATGTTGCACATTTTTTTTAAAGAAGTACCTCATTGGTACCATGAAGGTTCTATGTCAATTCGAAGAAACTATTACAATAAAACGGCAATTTCATACTTTAACCCTTATCAAATCTCCAATAGCAACTAACTAGCGCAAATACATATTTATAATACACAGCCAAATTAAATTTCCTCTTTGATTGGTTTTTTACTGTTTGTACTGGACTCTTGAAAATAATGTAATGAAATGAACAAAGGAAATACACACTTACTGTATCAGCAGGATTGTAAACTGCTGAACACAGTCAGCCCCATTAGGGGATGGGGTTGCCATAATCCCTACGCTTGGCAGGCGTCTTGGGTATCGCAGTCTAAGATATCAGTTCCTCAGAAGACGCTGCTGCCCACCTTCCGGTATTTTACTTTTTGTCGCCTCTTACGACACCCACAAGCAGAATTGGGGGGGGGACGTGAAATTCTAGCCCGGCACCCCACGGGGCACAATATAAATACACACAGATACTTTATTATACACTTACTTAATGTAAAATATGTTTGTTAATTTTCATTCAATCCATTATTAATATGTTTCAACTATTATATTAAAATGACATTTTTAAAAAATTACAAAGAAATGAATAGGAAACGTGACGGAGAATTACTTCAAAACTTCTCAAGCACTTGTTTCATTCAAGCGTACCTAGTGGAGCGGTTAACCCAGAGTAGGGTGCCGACAGTAGGTACGCCAACCCCAAACCACTTCGTATGTAAAGTGTTCTTTGCAATATAAAAATAGTTCGGTGAGCATTGCGGGAGAGTAGGAACGTGCAAATATGAGTCCATGGTCTAAATATCTGCTTTGCCCGAAAAGGTTGCGTAATAGCTAAAATACTAGGTAAATATTCCGAAGATGGCAAAGCAAACGAAGAAAAGAAAACGTAGAGAATTCATGCCCTCTTGTAGTCTAAATTACTGGCAAGTAGCCAAACTGTATAAGCTTAATAACGTAGGACAATACCGACCAAAGAAGTTCTACACCAACTAAGTTATTTCATAAAGTGGAACAACGTGTGATAAACTTTGGTGGTACGTTGCTGCAAAGGAAATGTTCCTAGGTTCCACCTAGGAGCTAAATGTTTGTTACCTTACCTGACATTTTATAGCTTTTATAGGGTAGTAGTCATATATTTTATGAGGTCCGCGTTGTTCATACAATTCTAGAGTATTGATACTGTTTTGTAAATTTAATAACTTCGCTGCCTTGACTGTCCTGTTATTTCCTTTATTTTGTTACAGTTCTATGAATACAAAACTGTCAAAAAAGATAAGAAAGGAACAAGAATTACATAGATAGTGATGGCATTGAACATTTCAAAGATGTGTTACTCGTAGCACTTGTAACACTAATGTATGCATGGACAAAGGTATTCCATTTCAAAAAAAAAAAAAATATTAGCAAAGGTTTTTTTTTTGATTTGTATAGGGTCGGCAACGCGCGAGTGATACCCCTGGTGTTGCAAGCGTCCATAGGCTCGGTAACTGCTTACCATCAGGCGGGCCGTATGCTTATTTGCCATCTTTGTGGTATAAAAAAAATGTAGAAACGGTAATACATACAAACAGTATGTAATATTAGTAGGTTATAATAATTTAGAACAAACTGTTAGAAAAATAACAAAACTCTAACATAAAGTGGTTAATTGTGCGTCAAAATATGCATGATTTTAAAATTGTTGTTTCACTTTTTATATTTCTGATAAGTAAAAATGTCGTAGACGACATTAATCAGACTGAATCCAGAATGGAATGGCCATACCACACCGTTCGGTGCTTGGCATCAGATTTTCTACTTTAGAATTTAACCTAGCCAGACAAGTTTCAAAATGACCTATCTCCATACCGTTCTTGTTAGGAATTACTAGAATGTATTCAATAATTTAAGCACAATTGATACGAAATGTTATGTTTTCACTGTAAAAAAATATCATTAGATCTTTATATGAGCTTCATTTTTATTCAGTATGAGAAGAAAACTAACCAGGACTTCAGCGTATTTTGTGTTCCAAGAAAGTTAGGAGATGTCAGCGTTTTTCAGCGCGGTTACGCAATAAATGTTCCTGTCACGTTTCACTCAGCCCCTGACCGAAATACAAATGGGTGGTCCTTACACCCAGCGCCAGATGTCGTTCGTCTTACATTAATAGCTAGCTGAATTGGCCCCGATAATAAAGAATGTTAGTTACCATTGGGGGAAAATAAAAGAGTCGTCATATTTTGTTGTTACTTCTAAAATGTCGAACATTTCATATTGGTTTTGTTTGTATTACAACCTATGTTGTGAACTGTGAGGAAGACTGTGAAACTGCTCTTGGTCTTTGATTTGATTATTAGTATCTGCTTGCAAAATTAGCTGTATCGCATTAACTACTAGAACCCTAAATCGGCGTCAATAGCCCTCTAACCTCTGACAAACTAAGAAGGAAAGACAGAGCCCAGTTGAATATCAAACTGAAGCCACTAGTTTCTATATGTGTGCAATAGAAGTGTTGCCATATGTAAGAAAAAATAACTTATTTGTGGGATTTATGACAAATACATTTTTGATGATATAAATATACTATTACAGTAAAATCTAGTCGTTAAAGTACAATAATATTGCACAATCCTCACGACTACTATTTTATATAATGGTTCACATTTTTTTATGATTTTCTGTAGTTTATGTTCTCTAGGACAATACATAATTGACTAAGGTCGTGTTAGGTCACGTATATGGTTGGGTTTCGACGCAGGTGCCGTAGTTGGAAATAAAACTACCTGGCGGAGTCTTTTTTAACCGATTTCAAAAATGGAGGTAATCAATTCCGCTTATGTGTATGTAATATTGTCAGAACTGCAGTTTTTGGATATGTACACTTATGAAATTGGCACAAATGTTTAGAAGCTAGTATAGACATTAGTCTAGTATTAACTAGCTTCAGATAGCCTGATAGTTAATTTATTGGTAAAATAATTTACAAGTCAAAACGTTCATGTACACAAACATTACAGCTATTCTAAACATTTATGCCAATTTCATAAGTGTATGTATATTTGTATTTTGTCCACGTATTACGCAGAAAATAGAAATTGTATTCTACAAATTTTTGTTTTTGTGAAATACCTCTCAACTTTGGAGTCATTATAATTTTTATCAATATCGGTTCAGTACTTTTCAAGATAAGAACTTTTAATTTTAAAATATGAAGGTTTCAACGGCGCTGTACCAACTACTGGGCGGATTTGAACAGAATTCTGCAGGTATGTCACTCAAAATATGTAATGAAAGGATCTGGCATGCTTTATAATGCAACATTAGGTGTAACAGTTGAAGTGTGTTTGAAAATTTGACGATCTTATACCCAGGGAAGTTTTGTGAATAATATTTTTTGTTTCAAACATAACGAGTAAATACTATTAAAAATACATTAAAAAAAGTAAACCGACTTTAAAATAATTAAATTAACCAATAAGTGATATATAACACGAATAACATCAAATGGGCATCTAAATAAGTAGGTACATATTATACCAATTAATTTTGAGGTCTGTCAAGGACTTATCAACGATAGTTTAGGGCCTGATAGCAACCTTAAAAAATAGTTGATTTACGTACCTAGTTAGGTAGACAGTTATTTTGAAATGCAAAATTCCTTACTATTTATTTCCGCTATACGATACAATAGCCTCTAAGATTTCCCTAATAAACATTAACTTTACAAAATTACAAATTTACGAGAAAAAAAATTATATTCATCTGCGGGATTCGAAACCGCGTCCATCCACCCCTATAGCTGGGGTAAGCTCTGATCACTTGAGCTAACATGACACTGGACGGGGGTTTAATCCCACACATGACTTTAATATTTTCTCTCATAAATTTGTAATTTTGTAATGTAATCCGCCGAGAAGGCATTATTGCAAACATAACGATATTAAAACATTAGCTTGTTTAATTTAAAGTATATAACGTAGTGCTACGTACACCGACTTTTAAAAACTGCACACTTTTGGAAACAACCTAAAATGTATGTCTGGCAACACTTTTGTTTACATTTTTATTCGAAATTATAACCTAAATTGTGTTGTATAATGTTGTGTTTTAATACTCAAATTGGTTTTTAATTTATTAATTCCGTTAGATATGTGTGACGTTCGTAATGTGCGACGGTCTATCGTGAATGAGGACAAAATTGGCCGAATTTGGATACGTTTGTGTAAGTTGTGTCTTACATAAAATTGGCCGAATTTGATGCTTCTTTTTTGATTTTTTCTTTTTCTTATTCATTTCTCTGAGCCTCTAACCCACCTCGAACATATTTTCAGATTGTATTCATAATATGATATATAATAATACATTGACAATGACTATAATTTGTAATAACAATTTAAAATGTATATACATAATATATACATTCATGTGATTAAGATTATGTCTATAATATTCCATAAAATCATTTTTTATACTCGATAAATTTAAGATTAATAAAAAAACTAGCATGTCACAGATTCATAATGTCAATGGCAAGATTTGAAATGGCGGTGTAAATTTGTTGTTTATGAATTTATAGTTCATAATTTAAAAATAAAGATAATATTCATAGATTTGTTAAAATTGTAGAGAGGTACGTAGTAGGCAGTATAGTATGAAAAAAAAATGTTGTTTGCTTAAAATTCTTATAATTGAAGGTCATAATTTGATAAGGCAGTTTATTGTACATGTTTAATAATTAACGTATACGTATTCAATATATGACCTCAATTGTTACTAAAACAAATTCTAGTTTTTTGAAGCGGAGTGGATTGATTTTACAAAAGTAACCTTGATATTGTCGCACCTACATCTTAACAGACCATCTTACTAAGAATCAACACCGTTAACTTAATTTTTACTATGTATTATAATATTTACGATTAACTTGACATTTAAACTAGTGAAATACTTACTCTCTTATGTAGAAAATACTTATCTATTTTTTACAAGGGGTACTTACAAAACCTTTACAATTCTATTTCATCAACGCTACAGTTTATATATAAATAAAATAAAGTATTATAGCGTGCGTCAATATACGTAGTAATATGTCTTTAACTCCTTAAAATTTCTATTGACTTTCCTTGTTCTTACTCACTAAAGAGCATCAAATGATAATTTGTGGAATTTTGTGCACCGATTTGAAATAAACTTTAAGGGCAGGAGGTTGGTTTAATTTTTTAATACTTTATTCGAAAAATGTCCGAAATTCGGATTGTTCAGGTGTGTTTTAGTAGCGGGAAAATATAATATTTTCTTCGTTTACGTTGAGAAAACTTTCGGAAAAGGCAGGTTGAGAAAAGGCACACAAGTTATATAAAATTACAGACACGTACTTTACCGTTTTTAAAAAATTGTTCTTAAAGAGGCGTAAAAGGGTGTTTAAGGTCGTACGGAGAAATTGACTATTTAACTGTATAATACTTGGAAGTTTATATAATGTTTCACCATATTTTTTTATTTCTTTTAGGGAGATTTTAGGGGTTGGCAAAGTGTGTATGGCGCAAGATGTGTTTAGCGAAGAAATAAGATTAATAAAAATAATAGAGATGTAATGTATTATTTCCCTCAGTGGGGTGCCGGGTGAGAATTGCACCTCCCCTTATCATCCCGTGGGTGTCGTAGGAGGCGACTAAGGGGAAAATACTGGAAGGTGGGCAGCAGCGCCTTCTGAAGAACTGCCATCTTACACTGCGATCCTCAAGCCGCCTGCCAAGCGTTGGGATTATGGCAAATACCCCCTTAACAGGGGAGGCTGTATTCAGCAGTGGACGCTCCGGCTGATACAGTAAAGTTTTGCATTCCAATTTACAAATAACCCGAACGAAGCACAAACGTAAATTTTGTATTCAAATAAGCATATCTGAGGTCTAAGGATAACTGTGCCAAAGTCGATTCTGATAATAAATATAACACAATTGTACCTGTTTGCATGTAATGCACCTCATTTAGCGCATCTTTTCTCGTATTTTTTAATTGCCTTTGATAACAATATTATGATCTTTGCTCAAAGATGGTAGGTACAGAGGATTAACTTAGTGGTAGCTAGCCAGGCGGCCTTACACCGTGCGGTAAAATTTAAAACCCAGCCCGGGATGTGATTAGAGCCATTGAATTTCTGCGTGGTAGTTCTTTGCAAGTGGGACATCAATGGTTAAATGCCCTTTAGTCGGCTATTATAATGTCCAATTAGGACCATAATAGAGCAGCCCTGAAGCTTAATTCAGAAGTTAGAACCAAAGAACTAAAATATTTCATTGTTTTTAACACTTGTGACTTTAATAAACTTTCTTTGTTGCAGGTAGACTTGAATCCTAGTCGGACCCTTCGCAGCCAATTTCTCCATTCCTCCATCCTACTATTGATTTTGTACCGCACTTGCGTGTAGATATCCCTAAGTAAGTTTTTTACATGTTTGTATTTAAGTTATATAGGAGTAATTTGGACAGATGATCCGAGTTTTTTGGTTTCTATAATATAGGATCTATGTTTACTTGTATAATTGTTGGCATAATTTATTTTTCTGCTAAAAGGACCATATAATAATAATGAGACGTAGGTATATAGTGGAGTTATAACTGAGACTGTATTATACGAGTTAATGGATTATATACGAACATATCACACATGTATACGACAACATAAAAGTTCGCAATTTTTCTTTACTTTCCCCCTTATTTTGTTACAATTAAGGTTATGTAATATGGTATTTTTCCTGTTTTTTTTAACCATTTTCCACGATCGTATTAAGTCACTTTCTTGTTTGTCTGCATGTCCCTCTGTCGCTCCGGGTGGAATCTTGCAACTTAATTTTAAGAACCTCTCAATTTAGCTTCCAGACTAAAAATTTTAAGGTAACTCACAACCCGATGGCATTGCAATATTACATTACTTTCTTTTTATTTGTCCAGTAAAATTTCAAGTAATCCCTGATTATTTTTAAGGCGCGTAAAAACGTGGTTATAAGATATATTTTTTATCCATATAAATTTCTTGATTTCTAATAATCCTCTAACAATATTATTCGTAGCGTTTTAGTTATAAAAAAGTTGGCACGTATACTACCAACAAGACTATTTTGAAAAATCACGGCAAAAGAAACCGCCAGTGTTTTATGTTGTTAGAACGAAATATGTTTACATAATATATTCATGTGTTCTTTGAGAATACAAACTACTAAGCCAAGTAAAATAAGCCTGTATCTATAAAAAAAAAATCTTTCTGAATTCTCAATAATATATTTTTAACTTCACATAGATTCATAATATGTCACTGTAAGCTACTGTATATAATTATGTAGAATTTTAACATCGTTATTTTTTGGTAAAGGGGACGTCAAAATAGAGCGTGCGGGGTGCCCTGGGATCTGTGGCCCGCAGGCCGCGACCACATCAACCCTGTCTTTCTCAAGCTTCCGAACCTCCTTCACTAGCAATGTCAATTACCTGAAACGAAGGTACGTGGAATCTTTTATTATTATACTCTTCATTGATTTGTCTGTTTCCTGTTTAATTTTGCATGATATCAATGCTTATTTTTAATAAAATGTTCTCGTATTGGTATGCTGGCGCCTAATACTCGTACCTAAGTTAACTTTCCCCTTTTTTGCGCTGAGAATAACGTAAAATAACATATTCTATTTTTCATATGAGTAGATTTTGGACTGTACCCTATTTTAATAAAGACTGTTCTAATCCTTTAATCACGTTAATTTGATTTAAGCAGAGCTCATCGCACGTTTTAACACGACCCGTAGGGTAATGTTACGAGCACCTAAAATTAATTATGATGAAGTAATTTTAAGCTTGCGAGATTTTGAAACAAATTTATGGCACCGTAAAAAAGGCCCAAACCGCTTCACCGCGCTTCCACCCCCTCCGCACCGGAGCAACCCTATGTCACTCCCCGCCGGCCCCTACTTGCCTGACTCCCTCCAAGCCTGACCTCCACTCGCATACGTGTAGCACCACTCATCTGCTCAGTAATCCTATACGTGGTTACAGGACCATTGTCATTCGATGGGGTCGTTATTTCGCACCACCGAATGGCAAACGCGGTTCTCGCAGTGCATGGCTCTCGCCTCGATGTCATATTGCCGTGATTCGATGTTGTCGCTTCACAGATTTATCCGTGTCTTCCAATATTATGTTGTAATTTTTTTCTTTTCAACCATATCATGGGTTGATTCGGAATGTTTTACAATTCGTTTTAAGAATAAAACTAAATCTTGAATATTCAAAACAAATCACGAGATATGTCTGCCATATATTCAAGATCATCTTGAGAATTTTCGAGTCCTCTATTAACTCGACCTTAAAGTGCTATCAGGCGCTCCATCAGCCTTGGATCGAATCCCTTTCTGAAAGTGACAGGTTGATTAGAAATGGTGAAAGGAGGCAATTTAGGTATGGAGAGTGAGTTGAGTGGCTACATAGTGTGACTTGTCCCTTGCGTGGCGCGCGTTCCGGTGCGGTGTGGTGTGTTGGCTGCGGTGGCATCAACGTGGTGGCGGCGGTATATGCCGAGTAGCTCAGTGGAGGCGTTGCGCAGATTCAGCTCGGGCGACCTGCAGTCGGAGTGCGATGAGGGCGAAGTGGACCCGTACACCGGCCGCCCGGCCACTACCAGCCAGCCCAAGCCGCAGAATCCGAGGCCGACCTCCCAGGGTAAGTCTTATTAAAATTTGTATCATTATTTTATTTTGGTCCCGGAATTATGAATTAGATTATAAATTTTTTTTTTCTGCCGAAGGAGCTTCTAAAATATTACCAAATATCTCGCGGGTGAAATCGCTTGCCTGTAGGGGCCTGTTGTTAGGGACAGATTTTTTTTTTTACATAATCGGCTTTCAATTTTGAAATTAAACCTATCTCATCAACTAACATTTTTGTACAATGTAAGACGCAAGCGTTTACGCACGCTGCTCTCGTCATACCGGTATTTTTTTTGTAGTCTAGTAAGATTTTGAATTCAACCGATTTGCTGCAAATGAGTCAATATTATAGGTAAGCTAACATAAAACACGTACTTTTATTGGTATTTTGACGGGGATCGGCTTCCACCATCACGGCATAGCAGCAATAGAATTAAAACCTTCGAAAACAGTTATCGTTGCACTATATCGACCTGATTATGATATGATTCTATTTTTTGAGATATTATATAATCTTTTAAATAAAATTTGTCGAGAGAATATGAAAATTGTTATAGCAGGAGACTTAAATTTAAATGTTCTAAAAGTAGACAAAAATATAAAAAAAATAGACAGAATTCTTCAAAATTATAATTGTGAATGGGTATTAAATGAACCCACTAGAACTGAAACAAATAAAAACAATGCAACTAGTTCAACTTGAAAAACAATGCAACTAGTTCAAACGACGCGAACGAAAGAATGAAGATTTTACAGGAGGCATTAACTCATTTTTATAACATTGCTATTCCAAAGCTAAAGAAACAAGTCAGAAATAATAAGTAAAATTAGGTATTGAAACAAGTAAGAATAATCTATATAAACTGGAATTACTTCAAAAGCTCCGAGTAAACCAACAAGATTAAAAATTAAAAAATATTGCAAAAAACTATGGTATTTGCAAAAAAAATACAATTTAATAAGTCTAAAAACAAAATAAATTAATCTTGGAAAATTATAAGTGATCTAATCTCGAATCCTTAAAAGATAAAACGGGCAAAATTGTTACATATCCTGAAAAAATTGCAAGCTTATTTAATGGTTTTTTTTTCGGAATATTGCTCAAAACCTGACCAGTAATTTAAATATTAACGCAGAAACTTGCTTAAAATACTTAAATACCTTAGAAAAGCCAATCACAGCTTAAGTGTTTTACCCATTATGTCTAGAAGAGCTTAAAAAGATAGTATTAATAATAGAACAAAAACACACGTTAGATATATACGATATGAGTAAGGATTTTAAGAAATATTGTAACAAATAACGATACTTTATTTGAACTAGTACCTATTTATCGTTGTAAACTCATGCTTAACTGAAGGTAAATTCCCAGATATACTAAGGCAGGGTAGGGTAATACCACTTTTTAAAAAAGGGGATGTCTCAGAGCTTAGCAATTACAGGCCAGTCTGCATATTGCCAACTCTATCAAAAATATTAGAAGCTGTTATCAAAGCCAGAATACTTCGAAAACAATAATTTATTTACAATAGCACAGTACGGATTCCGAAATGGTCGATCGACCGAAATGACAATAAGAAAGGTAGTCTACTACATTTTTGATTGACTAGATATTTCAAATAAATGTGCTAGAGTATTTTGTGACCTATCAAAGGATTTTGATTGTTTGCGTCATGACATATTAATATTAAAATTACAATTTTACGGCTTTCATGGGGTGGAGCTTAGTATGATGAAAAGTTATTTAAATAACCGTACTCAAATTGTGTCCATAAATGGTCAAACTTCTGAGGCGGGAAATGTGTCGACAGGGGTGCCGCAAGGATCTATCCTGGGTCCTGTATTGTTTTTAATATATATTAACGATCTTTGTGAAGTGCTGCCAACTGAAGCGGATTAATGTTTATTACTAACGATACACATATTGGTCTGCGAGACAGAAGTAAATCAAAATATGATGAATAAATAAATAATGTTATGACTTTATTAAATGAATGGTTTGATGCTAATGGTATACTTTTAAACTCCGATAAAAGCATTATAATGCATTATCAATCGCGGCTAGGCATTTATGGTAATGAAATTCCTAAAGAAAATATATTTTTAGGTTACTCAATAGACAACACAATTAGTCACAAAGCACATATTTATAAAATTTGTATGAAAATGGCGAGCGGTAATTACGCTCTCTTTAAACTTAAACCATTGTTAGATAAGAAATCGCTAATATTTGTGTACTATGCATAATACATTCAATAATAAGATACTCCATTACTGTTTGGGGTAATGCTACAGAGATACTAAGAGTTCTCAAACGTCAAAAACGTTCAATAAGAACAATTAATGGACTGAAAAAGCGTAGCCCTGCAAGGGAGCACTTTAAGAAAGACAAAACTATGACAGTTGTTTCTCTTCACATATATAATTTTTTATTAGAAATTCATGAGGATAGGGATATTTGAGAAAAGCAGGAAACGGTTTTACCTTATAATCTGCGTAATAACGAAAAGCGAATTATAAAAAATAATAAAATTCGGGTTGTACCAAAAATCAGATTAGCTGAAATACAGAAACAAGGTCGTTATTCGAAAATACTGATGTATAATAAATTACCAAAAAACAATCCTTTCTACACATTAAAAGAATATATGTCAATGCAGCTTTTAGAATCTTTGTTCTTAGGACAAGTGCAAACGTGATAACTGTAAATTATTTATTAAAATTATTATAATTTTTTTTTTTTGTTTTTTTTTTTATGCCTGATAGGTTAGCCTTTGACCACTATCTCACCTGATGGTAAGTGATGATGTGGTCGAAGATATTATACAGGCTAACCTAGAAGTACTGGCTCTCAAGGACAGCTGCCGGAACACACCGTTAGGTGCTTGGCGACAGATTTTCTACTTGAGGGTGGTAGCTAGCCAGGCGGGCATTCGCAAAGTGCCCTACCACCATGCTATAACGACTGCCATCCTAAGACAACAACCAGGACCGACGGCTTAACGTGCCCTCCGAAGCACGGAAACGCTCAGTAGTAATGTCACTAGCGGTCACCCATCCAACTCATGACCGCGCGCGACGTTGCTTAACTTTGCTGATCGATTAAGAACAGCTAAGTAAGCTTCGCTACGAGCGCTACAAATATATAGATTAATATTATATAGACCTAATTAGAATTATTTAAGTAGTTACATGTGTTAAATGTAATTTAGACTTGCCTGTAAAAAAATTTTACTGAAGGGCTAATAAAACTTCTTTATATCACCTTCAATTCGTCGTTATTTACCGTTTTCATGACTGGTCTTCCTTGCGGTTTATTCTTCAGTTCGAAGTTTTGATTACGAAAACGAATAAACCACATGAATAAATAATTTAACACTGAAATCTGACACTATGCAACATATTTTATTGTTCTTCGTGGCCAGTGTGTTAAAACTACAACTTCATATTTAAACCCCTATTATTTTTAAATATCTCCATTGATCTGCGATTCTACCCTAATCAGCCCATTTTTTTTTTGTTTATGCCTGATAGGTTAGCTTTTGACCACTATCTCACCTGATGGTAAGTGATGATGTGGCCGAAGATGTTGTTCAGGCTAACCTAGAAGTGCTGGCTCTCAAGAAGAGCTGCCAGAACACACCGTCAGGTGATTGGCGACAGATTTTCTACTTGAGGGTGGTAGCTAGCCAGGCGGGCATTCGCAAAATGCCCTACCACCATGCTATAACGACTGCCATCCTAAGACAACAACCGGGACCGAAGGCTTAACGTGCCCTCCGAAGCACGGAAACGCGCAGTAGTAATGTCACTGGCGGTCACCCATACAACTCATGATCGCGCGCGACGTTGCTTAACTTTGCTGATCGGTTGAGAACAACTAATTGAAACAATCTTTAAAGCTACGAGCGCTTCAAATTGGTCACCAAACCTTGGTTTAAGGTCTGATGATGGAGTAATTATTATTTAATAACTGGCTAGGACTCGTGTAATATTTACCGGATATTGCTCCGATCAGTTTCAAACTTATTAGAAGTTCTTCGTCTGGGAGTCACGATTGTGCACAGCGTTGAGCGCGGGCACGTAATTGATAATGGAGTGTTTTTCACTTATTGTATTTTATATACTTAATAAAATAACACCGATTGACACCCACCGCTTAAGTTGTGAAGCATTACACGTTGTTAACTTATTAGGAACCGGCTAGGACCCGCGTTTTTCGACATCCTACGTTGCACAAGAGTTTCTTAAGCATTTATTAAGCATATAACATAAGGTAAGAATAATACACTAAGAAAGGAACATTCAAATAAATTGTTACCCTAAATGGTAATAATTTATTTGGATGTTCAACTTATGAGAAGTTAGATAGAAATAATTATATGGTCAATGTCGATAAAAAAAAAACGGGATTCTACAAATTCATCCTCTGAGAGGTTTATAATAAAAGAGAGCATGCGCAGAGCAGGTTACCCACAGAATACCGCACATTTTAAAACAGATGGTTCCTGCCCTTCCTATGTTGCTTAATATGTTGCTGATGGTACCGTCGCGTATAGGGTTAAGGTAAGGGTTTGATTACACCCAGGTTAAGATGCATGTAGGAGAAAAGTAGAAGTAAGAGTGAAGGTAAGGGTTAATAAGGGTAGGTAGAGGGAAGCGGGGTTAAAAGTAGTGGTAAAGGTACGGGTAAGGTAAGAGTAGTAGGGGTAAGGTAAAAAAAAATAATATAAAAATATAAACGTCAATCAAATGAAAAAATAGGGATGCAAATCTTAAAGGCTACGCAAACGAAACCGCGAGAAGTAAGCAAGTCTGAAAAAAAACTAGCACACAAACTGAGAATTATCACGCCTAACTAATGTCTAACTATGCTGGATATATAACCGATCTTAGTCAAGGTTGTGTTTGAGAAATGTATGGCGTAACAGCTACGGAACCTAATCACGCCTAGTAAAAGACATCATTAGCTTAGGTAGAGCAGTTTGTTTAAAATAAATATTGGGTTTAGCGACCGGGGGCAGCATCGGCAGCGGGACCGGCCCCCCACCGGTTTCGTCAGCCTCCTCTGTGACCACTACGACCGCAGCTGGCGGGGGAGATTTATCGCTGAACCTGCGTGGAGGCTCGCGAGGGACTTCGGCCCCCTCTTCTCCAGCCAAGTCAAGAGAGTCTCTTCTGCAGCGCGTGCAGTCACTCACTGGTGCCGCTCGCGACCAAGGCGCCAACTTACTTGGTAACTAATAACATTCCTTTTTATACGATTTCAACAGCACCTGCAACACCAATCACATCATATAACTTCGCTATTTTGTGTCAACAAGAGAAGCGGTTGCCAAGCTTGGCCTAGAATGGGCCATTGAATAAAATGACTACGGTTTTTGGAAAATGCTAATAGCATTACAACAAAAACACGACAAAATTACATACATTTTGGCTACTTACATAGGTACTACTCATGTTGCCACGTTCTCGTTGATGAGAAAATTTCTATTCAAATTCTATATTGAAAAATGTTAAGTTGTTACTATAAAAAAAAAATCTTATACCTACGTGAAAACAAAACTCAAAGAATTTGATCACGATCTCACCTTTCACCTTGTTCACACAGCAATACGTCTTCCACCAGAAAGGTCGAAGATAAAGCATGCTGTTCCAGATGGAACCTCCTTATTCCAGACTCGAAGGCTTATATTTATTAGGCAATAATAATCTGGCAAGTAGAATTATTTATCTGCTGTTAACTCAACTTCCTTGATCTAAAACAGGGTCGGTAACATCCGTGGCATCAGTTGGACGTGGATACAACCGCGACCGTTGCGTCACCCTCCTGGTCATCGACGACCAGAACACCGACTGGTCCAAGTATTTCCGCGGCCGCCGTCTTCCAGGGGAATGGGACATACGTGTTGAACAAGCTGAGTTCAGGGTAAGTGGTGAATAAAATTTTGTTTAAACAGGTGCAAATTGGCTTATGGCTCTTTGTTGAATTTTGATTTGCCTAATTATAGGTACTTCTTAATTATTTATGCGACAGAGAAATGTGCGCATAATCTTGTTTCTTCTCTTATACATAGTAATTAAATAACTTTAAACGGTTTTAATCGCGTGTATGTATTTTATAATAATATTTATTCCCGACGTTTCAAACACTTCGCAGTGATGGTTGTCCCAGTATTTAAATATTAATATGTACTACCTTCAGACATATTTTTTATCATGTTTCCGATTAACGCCGTGTTTGCTCACGGCGTCTGGAGGTCTTGTAATTTTTGATTAAATTTAATAACTAGATAAAACCGTTTACTCTTTTGAAATTGGGATACTTTTTGAATTCAATAGCCGAGATGTATGAATTAACGAACCGCATGTAGTGGTCTAGTCACAAACTGCAGACTTCGTCAAGCGTCTATTCTTCAAGTACGAGTAGCATTATGATAACAGTAAGTTTAAATTAAACTTATATTAATCTGCATATTGTAGAAGATATTCTTAGATTGTATAGATAGATTAGATATTGGAAATTGGGTGATCTTCTTATGAGACTTGAAGTTAGTTTTTATGATATTAACAATTTTGTCGGCAACTCCCTGAATGTAAGGTAAAATAACAAGTTGTTGCTCAACTGTACAAAGCCACGGCTGCTTTTCGTGAGAAATTCTTGGGACTTTGTGATTATTACTTTTTCTTCGCTTCGCAGTACTTGTTTTACATATAGGTATATTGCCGCTCCTTCTTGCGATGGTCAGTGTTGCACATGCCGTATGCTCTCTTCAACATAGATTTGCCAACGGTAGCCAACCGGCATTAATGGTGGTAGAAATTATCATTGAGATATTCATCTACATGGGGGAGTTCCTATATAGAGTAAAGCTTAGAGAGTTGTCAGGATTTCTGATGACTAGAATATCAAAAAATACTACGCATTTATTCTTTATTGTGCATTTAATTTTTATTGTGCGACGAGTTGAGATGCTTTAGTACTGCAAAAACTTTGGTTAATTGTTGTTTATTTACTATGTATGATTATCAAGAAAACATTATGATAATACTTGTTATATAATCAAACACTTGTAGACCATCTGCTCGATTTGGCTATAAGTAGTAAGCACAGCGTGTAGGGATGGCATTTTGAGAATAATCGCCCAGATAGCTACCACCGTCAAGCAAAAATTTTAATTCTAGGCATATGTCTGAAATAGTTCTCTTTCTCTGCTTACCTGTCAACAGTCAGAATCTATATATACTAAAGAGTGAAATTAAAATTTGTATTACAAATGCTGAAATATTTAAAGAAACACTGGCAGATAATTTCGAGTCGTGCTATTTTAACATTTCTCCGTTAGAACAGAACACAAAATATTGTACCGTACAGTCTATGGCAGTAATTTATAATTACAGAATCTACTTAACTGCGCAAAATGTCAAGCAATCGAAGCCATAACAATTGTACCAGGGTATATAAATATGCTAGATCAGTAGCTATATTACGTATAAATAAATATGTATCGTAATGCGTCGCGTAAATACGACTGCCCAAAAGAAATGTAAATTTTTTGGGTTCAGTATCTATGAGGTTCTTTATTCCAGCATAAATTTTAATGCACAAACATATTTCAATGTATGAAATGTCGTTAGAATTCTTACATCATTCCATGTGATAATCGCTATAATTTTTTAGATGGCCAGTCGCTTTTTTTATTTCTAATAAATTTGCTTGTTCAAATCAAACATCTACAATTGATTGATGATGAAGTTATAATCAGCTTTGATATACAGTCGTTATTCACATGCCTCCTGTACATGATTGCATTGATATTATAACAAGAAAAGATTTGATGAGCAGAACTTCATTGCCAACCAGGAGTTAGCTGACTGGTCTTATCTACTTGAAGGTGGTAGTTGCGATGCGGTGAAACTCAACCCCGCGGCCGGATTCGAAACATAGACTGCCCTGCACAGAAGTCCATAACCAATGTGAAAATTAAAATAGATTGGTAGAGATACACCGTCTCAGCACAATATCTTTGTACTATGGCTTAAGGCTATATTTATGATGAAAACTGGATATACAACTGAAGTCAAGTAACAGATGCTCAGTTTTCGTTTATACCTATCATTGATTAAATTCAACAGCAATGACTGCTTTAGCACCCGCAATTTATTATATATGTCACCGTTTTATTGTACTAACCGTTAGTTTATAATAAATCTAGTTAGATTATAAACTGTCGATAGATTGTGAATGGAAACTAAGGTTTACAATCTAACGTTTAAATCTTCGTAAGATTATAAACTGACCATGTCCAGGCGTCAAATTGTAATTATGTGGATCAACAACAATTTACCATAGATCTACGAAAGTATTACAGTGGCCATAAGTAAAATACGTAGGTACAGGTTTTTAATGTATTATTTTTTGGCATATGTTTAACTTACCAGCAGATATAGTAGAGTAACATATAACAGACAAAAATAGTAAATTATCACCAAAATGAAACCCGCATTTTAATTGTAATCTTATAACCAAAGTTTTAACATCTCGCTATCCTATTTAAGCAAAATTACTCAAAATAAATCATTGTTAACCCAAAAGTAGTACCTAAATGATCACCAAAAGTAGTATATGAAATTAAATTCTGTTGTCTGATGTGGCGTTGTTGTAGTTACAAGTAACCTAACGCTCCTCCTCGCTTCGCTCGTCGTCGCACCTAAATATGACTTTGCCCTAGACTAAATGATATTTAAACCCTCACTAAAATATAGTGATCATTTACTACATTTGGTGTCCGATTAAAATTTTTGGTAAAAGAACTAAGGGTATCAAGTCATTTTATGGTGGTCATTATTTTAAATCCCTTAGTTTTTTAATGTACAAACTCGGAATGAATAGGTTTTTTTTATCTGTCTATTATTTTTGTTATTAACTCCATGCAATGAACTCATGGCACCTACAACGGCGACCAATCAGAGGACGGTTCACAATTTCGTGGGCGATTATAGATCGTTAGATTATAAACTGCCAGCTAGACATGGTCAGTTTATAATCTGACGAAAATGTAAGCGTTAGATTGTAAATTTTAATGATCGTTCACAATCTATCGACAGTTTATAATCTCACTAGATTTTTTTATATACTAACGTATCGTACAATTATCCGGGGACACATAGATTGTTTGTAAGAAACTACTGTACCTAGTTAACAACACCCTTGGGAGCAATTTGATTCAATATTCAGGACAAGAATATCTGCTTCTTGACTACACTCAGTCTGTTCTACCAGAGGAATATTAATAATTTAATAAGTCTAACGTTCCTACAGTCGTGAAATCTTTCCGCCCCGTATGAAATGTAAATGATACGGCTTCGGCAGTTACCGCTTAGCTAATAGTCGTTGGGGACGAGTAATAAAAGTAAAATAGCGTAATATATCGACCTCTTCGTATGGCTTTCATTTCCTCTCTGTATGCGGACTGCGACGGGATATTTGATAGGTTGTGTTTTTAACAGGAGCTGACGGTGACTGCGAATGCTGATGGCGCAAACGTTTCGATGGCTGTTTTCCGTAGCGGCACTAAAGTCACGCGATGCTTTAAGTGAGTATTTTGAGATTCAATTCTAGGAACTACCTATATTTTGTATGCCAAATATTTTGACTCTAATAGAACATTTTTTATGCAGTAGGTGCAGAAGGTAGCACTTCATAGTATTTGATACGACTTTAAAAACAATGTCTGACAGACAGGGACAAGCGCTACTACTATGGCATATTAATGTCAATTCCACGTGATAGCTGGTAATATGGTTACATTTTTGGAATGTCATATAGTAACGATAATGTAGGTATACATTAATTATTTAAATTTTATAGGTACTGTTTCGTTTTAATACGCTAAGAAAAGGTAATTTCAGGTGTATGATTGTTATATAGACCTGACTTCGTGCTGGTGCGGCAGAACGTTCGAGACGCGGGCGTCGACCACCGCGCTCTACTCCTGGGCCTGAAGTTCGGCGGCGTGCCAGCCATCAATAGCCTCAACTCGATCTATCACTTCCAGGTACAGCACCAAGACTTAACCGACTTGCACTATATATAGAACTAAGTACTTACTTGTATTATCATACTATATTTACTATACCCATATTCAAGGTAACATTTTCGATGAAACGCTTGAAGAGGCAACTGCTTCTGATAGCGCATCGTACAAACGTAGCGCTTCTGAAGTATCGTCGAATCACGAGGTCCACCTGATGTTAAGCTGACTAACCTCTGCCTATAACGGATACATTTCGTCACAACTAACGAATAGCGTTGCGCCTTTCACACCCTCAGACATACAAGTCTCAAGGGCCTGTAATTTTACTGACTCTCAATGACTGCTGCTGGAACACACTGATAGGTGCTTGGCGACTGGCAAGCATTTGCAAAATTCCATTCCACCATGTGGTTTAGCTCAAGCCGGCGCGGGCGTGGTGGGGATCGAACGATGAACCTGCTGAACTGCAGTCCAAAGCTGTTACAGCTCGGCCATCATTGCTTCTAAAAGTAGGAAGTTTTAGAAGTTTAGAAAAAACAACTTATTCTTGTAGGAAAGATGTCTTATATAAATGTGATTATTCACAGTGAATTTACTTTATATAAATCATTTGTGATACTTTCGTAGGACCGGCCCTGGGTGTTTGGCCATCTCCTTCAGTTACAACGTCGTCTTGGAAGAGAGAACTTCCCTCTTATAGAGCAGACATTCTACCACAACCACACTGATATGGTGAGTACTAGCTGTAAGTTGTTAGCAATCAAAACTTTCATAATGTATCTACTTTTTGGTAGGAGTTATACTGGGTCGAATTTAGTTTACTTTTGTCGATTCGTTTCTTGCGGAAGCTATTTCATCAGGCGTTATTGGCTCAATGGCAGTCTTATTGCATAATATTACTTACGAGTATGTTGGCCAGTTATATTATTTGTAATAATTAAAATAGTCATAAGTAAAGTGTGTTTAAAACTTTTATTTTATCCTAAATATCACTATAACATGTTAATTTACAATAATTAACTTACAAATAAATAATACAAAAATAACGCTACAACTAATTTCGTCTGTAAAGACAAAACAACAATTTGGGACCGTCCGCAAAAGGAAAAATCACAAGAAGTCAAATATTAATTAGAATTTCATTATAATACGGTTCTTTGATGTATTCGTAACATTCAATTATTTTTCTCTCATCCATAATTGAATTTCCATTTCAATCTCAAACAAAATAGCAATTATCGGACTTATAATAAAATATGGTTAGTGGAATATTTGGCTAAGTGACACAGCTGCATTTATTTATTTATGAATGAATTAGTGGTGAATTAATGAGATTGTAGCTGGTTGCTTCCCATGAGGACGTGATACAAAAGGTACATTAAATACATGTTGTTTCGTTTATGAATCAAGTCATAGTGCTGTTGAAATGCTGTGACTGCAGGCATCGTGTTAGTGCTGGAGCCCTAGAAAAGAAAATTTAGAACGTTAATATCAAAAATGTATTTTTTTACAAAATCTAACGCTCTGTTTATTTTTCTCATTGGTGGAAATTGACAATGCAGAGCATCATCACTTTTATCCTAAAATGCATCTAAGTCTAAGTTTGACGGAACTTTTCAAGACGTGACCAGTAACCGCAAAAAAGGCATCCTTACTTAGAGTCAACACACGAGATTCATTTTGTTAGAGTCGCAGTTAGTGTAAAGCAGCAATTTGGAGCCTGGAAATGTGTCCGATGGATGGAAATAAGCGCATCCTCTATTACATGGCACCAAAACATATCTGGCGAAACGTGCAGGCATAAATACACCTCTGCTTACTCTTATGTGGATATAACGGCTCGATCATATGATTATATAGCAAGACTAGGGTTGTACCGACATATTGTTATATATTAGAGTAGGGAGTAAAATGTAGAAGACGCTTCCTATTGTTTTTATAATTTATACGGATAGTCAGCTGTTGTTATCCCATCAAGTACTGCCATACACCAAAAACAGACCCTAAGATGTTCCGTTTATTTTGACAGTACTGAGTGCTTGCGTGCTTCGGAGGCCATGTTAGGCCGTCAGTCCCGGATATTAAACTGTTAAAATATTGTGTTATGGCGTTTTGCGAGTTCCGGCCTGGTGCCACCTCCAAGTAGAAAATCTGCTACTAAGCACCTGACGGTGTATTCCGGTAGCTGCCCTTAGGAACACCACTTCAGCGACATTATCACTTACCATCTGATGAGATAGTGGTTAAAGGCTAGCCTTTCAGTTGTTATACATTTCCACCTATTCAACAAACTATAAAAGTGTCAATTTCGCGCCACGCCAATTTTGTGTCACATCATGCAGATGGACGCCGGGTCTAATGTACCAAGTACATTGCGCGACAGAGACGCGAAATCAATGAACTGAATCTGTGGAAAGCTCTTCGAATTTATGTCGATAGTAGATCGGCACAACGGGAAACCCCGACCCTGTTTCCTTCATCAACTGTGTATTGACATGGCTTTAATAATTATTTATTCTCCAGAAGTGCTTTATGGCTTTAACAACGAGACATATGTCTAGGTTGTTATAGGTATATAGACTGAAGTTTTCCGATTAGCTTAAAAGCATATCAGTATATCCAATTTTTGTTGCTGATTTTCTCAAACCTCAATGTCACCTGATAGTAAGTAATACTTATGATGTAGTAGAAGATATTAAATAGGCTTAGTCTAGACTGGGAACTGACTCTAAAAGAAAAGCTTGTGGAACACATCTTGAGGTGCTTGGCTACAAAGTTTCTAAGTGAAAATGGTAGGCACGATGTAGCATAATAACATATATCGCTTTTTAACTGCTCTTTAACTCCTTCAAAAGATGTAACATTTCCCACCACACCCCTGCTGTAGTCGGTAAAATTGTTTGTGTTACTAAGTACTGAGCAAAGAACATCAAAGATCTCGTGTTTGGATTATAAATCGCTTTTAGGGCTTAAAAGTAATTGTGGTGTAGTAGGTGTTTGCTTTAAGTACTTATCTGTTTAAAATATGAAAGGCAACATTTGAGTGATTCTAATATTTATTTTACTAAAAATCCATTTGGATTAAATAATACTTATGGATATGTTAGAGTCAGAGCATCAAAATTCCAAAAAGAAAGCTAGGTTTTCAAACTTGTGGACGCTTGGCTTGATTTCATCTGGACTTTTTATTTCTATCAGGATCAGATCGGTAAATCTGAACATCATGTTAGAAGTAGATTTCGAGTCAGAAAGTCAGAGATAGTAGTACTCAGAAAACGAAAAGGACTTGACACATTATTGATTCTGTGTAAGCTATTAGAATGTGTAGGATATTGTAGATATTAAAGATTCTGCAACGTTTACGTGGCGTCCACTGTGGCTTGTGTCACTGATCTGTGCACTGGGCTTCTCCCGTGTTCGGTCTTATCGCCCTGGCTTATTAAGCATTGGCCGGGTCCAGGCCACCCCATTTCAAAATGAGTATACCAAGCACCGTGAAATGGTGCACATGACCTGCCTGTTATAACAGGCAGCGCTATACTCCTAGTGCATAGGGCATAGCCCTAAACTCCATTACCCCGACTGAACTAGTGTATGGCAAGAGATGAGAACGGTAACATTTTTTTTTTATGCCTGGTAGGTTAGTCTTTGACCACTATCTCACCTGATGGTAAGTGATGATGTGGTCGAAGATGTTGTTCAGGCTAACCTAGAAGTACTGGCTCTCAAGGACAGCTGCCGGAACACACCATTAGGTGCTTGGCGACAGATTTTCTACTTGAGGGTGGTAGCTAGCCAGGCGGGCATTCGCAAAATGCCCTACCACCATGCTATAACGACTGCCATCCTAAGACAACAACCGGGACCGACGGCTTAACGTGCCCTCCGAAGCACGGAAGCGCTCAGTAGTAATGTCACTAGCGGTCACCCATCCAACTCATGACCGCGCGCGACGTTGCTTAACTTTGCTGATCGGTTGAGAACAGCTATGTAAACTTCGCTACGAGCGCTTCAATACATACAGTATTTTAGTTTGTAACATATGTTTACCTCGTCCATCGGCAATGTTTTTCACGGTCGTGCATACAGATGCCGTGTCGCTCGTAACATTCGTCGTAATTTGTCACGCAAGTGTTCGGTGATTTTGTTGGGCGACGAGTTTCGTGAACCTAGAAATATAAAACATTATTTACCTATTTCACATTATCGAATAAGCTTAATAAACAGATCAAGGTTGCAACTAATTTACGAGTTTAGAGCTAAACTTTTCCACTTAAAATAGTTTTATTATAACCAATCAAAATACAATACGTCAACATAAAAAGTTTAGAATGAGGATCCTTAAAGTTTTATATCCACAAAAAGCATGTTCTTATGGCAACTAATACAATATTCACTACAATTGTTAACAAATCACAAAAACTAAGATAAAAAAAAACAATCCAGATGTTGTCATCTGAATAAATTTTCTGAATTGGTGTTTGAATTTTCGTACAAAACTCTTTTTACCGACTTCGAAAAAAGGAGGATGTATTCAATTCGTCAGTTTTTTATATTTGTTACCTCAGAACTTTTGACTAAATGAACCCATTTTGACGATTCTTTTCTTATTTGAAATCTGATGCTTGCCATGTGATCCCATTAAAATGTTATCAAAATCGGTCAAGCCGTTTTTGAGTTACTCTCCAATAACAGTAAAGTATTTTTGACATTAAATGACAATCAATCCCATAAAAAGGGTGAACAAAAAATGGAACCTGAAAATGGAAAAAATAACTTGTCGAAGTCAGTACCATGCGCACAATATTGTTATAATAGGCACTTTTGAACCATCATGGTACCGACTTGTTAAGTTATTTCACACATTTGAGTGTTGAAGTCAGTTCCATTTTTTTTATTTGAACTAATCCGATGTTTATTAATTATAAAACCTACATTTTATATTTAGTAAAGATATGTTTAGAAGGATAAAGTTTGTTTTATGAAATTGAAGTGCGTATGACTTTTTTAAATTATAATGGCAGTTTAGGAAACATAATCTTGCTAATTATATGATATAATAATAAAACTTATCAGATTGAATTCAATATCATACTTAGATTATGTCATTGAACAATCTTAATGACAAAGTTTAAATTAGCACTATTGATAGTTTTGACTAAATATCTAAGTTAATATTACTGTCTCGTTTGGAAAAAGATTTAAACATGTGGATCTTTATTATTTAGATTAAAAATACTGATAATTTGTTTAGTGGTAATTTTAGGTCGCAGGGTAGATATTAAATTCAGATGATCTGTTGATAATTCCTGCACGTTTCTTAACTATAAAACATGGCATAATTTGAAACAAATGGTGTTAAATTTGACCTACCTTGCAATTGCAACCCTGTTTATAAAGCATCCTGAATCCCTTCCTTTGGCGCGGAGTCACCTCTCTCCATTTATTGTTGTAAAAACACAAATTGATGTGCGCCTCTACATGTTGAATATAACCTGGAATGCGTAATACAGATTTATAAAATAACATTTTTATCACTTATATAAAACAGCTCCATCTTCACCGCCACACCCACAGCGGCACCTGCGTTTGCGTCACATTTTGTAATTACTTGGGCTCATATTATGAATGCAAAACAAAGTTAAAGTCGATCTTAAGGTACTTTTTATGTCCAATACATTAAACTCGATCTCGCTCTTGAGTTACAATAATAATAAATGCATCTTAAAGTTAAGATCTTATTATGTAGTTTGGTCGTTTAATGTATGGAACATCTAATTGAACTTAAGATGCTGATTTGGACAGCTAAATCAGCATCTTATGTTCGATCTCTTTCTAGAGATGCAATTATTAATACGAACCCTAGTTTCATATAGTCGGGATCTACTTGAAACGTGGAATAGTTAGAAAACCGAATGGGTTACCTACTTCGTTTTCAAAATCTCAAAATTATATGACTTAATATTAATAGTGATTTTTTAGTCACTGCTCCGTCTAGTTGAACTGTTTTACTGGAAACGGACTCAAAGATTTGAAGTTCAAACCTTATACTATACTCACCTACCTCAGATCATAGAAACAAGGTTCTTTGATCTGAGTCACCTACCTAAATATTTGAATATAATTATACTAACCTATTGAATACATACAGAACCTTTCGGATTTATATCATTGCAGTATAAAGTATAACAATGCTACCAAAGTGAATAGATTTTATTAGTCATTTCTGATTTGGCCAATATGAGCCAGCGTCATGGGCACCTTTGCGCCAGGTACAGTGAGGGGCGGGTTATTTGAAAATATTTAATTTAATTAGATTATATTTAATTATTTGACAAATTTAAGATGAATGTTTATTTATGACATTAATAATACTTTAAATTCAATAATAATGTGGCTTAATAACAATAATTTATTTGATATACATCGATATGCAATTTTATTTCCAGAAACTTCAGAACTATTAAGAAATATATATATATGAAGAACATATTATGTTGGGTAATATAAGAATGTTTATAACTAGAGCTTACAAAAATTGCAATTTGTGTTTATTGGACAGCCATGAACATTGTTTGTTTGTGTAGGTTTGTATGTAAATTATCATTTCTGATTTGTAAGTCCATTTTATTTGTTAGTGTGGGCCTAAATTATTTGGATAACAAGATGTTGTTTGTTGATTAGTTTTGTAACGGGCAGAGAACAAGGCTACGAAAACAAATTAAAACTTGAAACTTTAAGGAGGGCAGGATATTTCTATTTCTTGATGACTCTCAATAATTTTATATTCATTTCAAAGTAGTAGTAACGTAATTTATTACGTTTTTAAAGAGAGTAGATACTTTAATTAAATCTATAGTATTTTGATGTTTAAATGATTTTACCTGTAATGACGTAAGTTTCTCTAGGCTGCAGGGTGACACCACATATGGAATCCAGAGAAGGCGTTAATAAACGTCCAGATGCCAACGCAACCTTAGCTTTTGGCGTCGCCTGAAACATAAAATGTCAGTATATAACGGTTATTGTTTCCAGATACATTAAATGGGGACTTATTGCATCAAATAATGATAGGGGCGATAAAAGTTAAGCTCCTTGAGACGAAACCTTGCGCTCTTTATTGTGCCCTAAAAACATGTGATTGCAACTTAACGAGCATTCTACTTTCACGTTATTGAGTTATCTACTTATTTAATATTAACTACAATAATCCAAACTTTTTACGTTCTGTATGTAGATAATTTTATTGTAAATTAATATTATGTACCTATTATAAAGCAAAACTATGGCTCACTATATTTTAGGCACTTGCATATACGTATACACACATGATTTCATCCCTGAAATTTTGAAAGTATATGATAGGAGCCAGTTCATATTTTTAATCATTTATATATAAATTATGCGTTTGTTTAAATCCGTTTATATAATTATTAATTATGTTAGTACTTTAAAAATAGATTTGTTACTTTTATTGTAAAAGGTTTTTGACAAACCAATTATTTATATAGTTATTACTTAATGCCTATAAATCTAATAAACCTCTTTTTATGTCAGTTAAATAAAATATTTTACTCACTTTAAATATATTTCGAATCTTCACTTTATACGCGTTGTAAAAATCTTTCCCTTGGAACATTTTCTGTACTCTGCCGACGATTACTGAAATCAAAAGAAATAAATCATTCAATATTCTGAAAATGAAATTCAAGATAGAAGTAAGCGATAAAATTGTTCTTTTTAATTTTGAGTGATGTATTCTCCTCGAGTGGAGATGGAATTATTTATTTATGGAATTAGGAATGTTAATACTACATTTGCAAACCAAATCTGTGAATTTTAATATCTTGTTATTGTTTTTAATACAAGTTTTTGGGACGGTACAAAGTAAGAGTATATTAAATATTTAAGAATTTTTATTTATAGATTTCGTGCGGTTTGTCCACACTTTCAAAGTAAGATGTATCGTGATAATACACAAATTTCCTGAACGTTAATTATATAAAAGTAAATGCTTAAATTTAGGCACATCAGTTACAATATTCAGGAGAAATAAATTTAACAGATTTGAAAAGTGTGACGCATCAAAGTGTGTCAAACTTGTGTTTGTGATTTCGACGCTTGTGAAAATGAAATTGCATCATTTCTAAGCATGTGTCATACTCTCCAGTGTCAGAAGTCAGTTCACGAGCACTAGTAACTAGCCGTTTCACGTAGAGGCATAACGTTGTGTTTGGACAGCTGCCCTTGAGAGCCAGTTCACATTTTAACCAGTTACCATATTCGACTGTCCACATTTAGCACTAACAGGTGGTCCGAAGTAAGCCGTTAACCCGTATACCAAGACTAAAATTATTGAAAAGAAAAATAAAATCCCGTTTTGATGGGCCCGACTCTAAAACGGGTGTTAGAAATCTGTTAAATAATAGTATATTACCGAAATCGCTATTGCAGTAGTGTGTCTGTGGATGCTCGAGCGAGCATGAGCAGGCAACGGCGACGCGACAGCTCGCCGCCACCAGCGCCAACGCCAGCCACCTTGTCAGCATGCTATACTTTATTATCTGAAACAATGACAAAACATATAAATAATAAATGGACAAAACAAAAGAGTTGAGGAGCTCCAAAAAAATAATTAGAAACCTGCATTCCAAATTCTTTTAACCTCAGCTGTAAAGCAGTTATGAAAAAACCTGCAGCTTGGATTTGTTGGCAAAGCGTCCGTACACAGTATAAATTCTGAATCCAAATAATGATCCTCTCGAGTGGAGTTCATCTATAAAGCGATCAAAGTCAGGTATTCGCCTCCGTTGAAACAAAGCCATTGCTTAATAAAGTCACTTAAACATTTAAAGATCGAAATGAGAGCGTTTGTCGAGATTTAATGGAACGATATTCAAATATAGCTACGAAGCTACATAATCGTCTTGTTTGGTAAGTATAGCTCTTTGTAAAAAATAAGTAAGTAAGTATTCTTTGTGTTCATTTTGAACTTGAAGCAAAAGAAGTTATTGTATTCTCTCACAAAAGATAATTCTAAAACATTTATTTTTATGCGCATTCCAACAGAGCTTTGAAATAATAATTGTTAACTTTGGAATTCCCCGGAATGACTTGTAAGTATTATTTAGGTACAATCTAATTATAGCAATTTAGAGTTGTAATGTGATAATTTAGGCTAATTTAGAATTTGACTCCCAAATATTTGCAGAGAAGTGCGTGCTTGGCAATAAACAATAAGAGTCGTCTGGTGTTTTAACGAGCCATGGCAAATGTTTTGCACGAGTGGCAATGGTAAAATATGTTTTAATAAATTTTGATTATATGATAGAAATATCGTATACACCCAGTCCCATACATTTAATATAATGAACAGATTATCTTTATATTTTATTAGTACAACAAATACGAAATATTCAATCATACACATACTGCATCAAGAATAAGATAAAATTATCTAAAAATAAAGTGCATACTACAAGTTTGTTACCACTGGCTGTTGAGACGGAAGGAAAATGGACATCCAAACACGGAAAAATGGTCTTTGCCTCAAGGGATCTCAAAACTGGTGCAAACTTTGCCCAAAAGTTGAGCTTCGTGAACCAGAAAGTGAGTAGCATGCAAATTCTGGAAACCCTTTTGCACGGTAGTGCAAAACTTATTTATAATGAGCTGTTCACATGAGTATTTATTTTATCTTATAATAAGTAAAGTCATGAATAAAAAATTTTTTTAATATTAAACATGATTGTCAAATGTTGTCCATTTTTATCACCAAATATAGCAAACGTGATATACACTGCAGAAGGTGGCAATGCAAGTAAAGACACGTATTTGGAAAAAACTTTTTTTTACTAGAAAATTGGTTTGGTTTCTTGCCTACGTGGTATTTGTGTGTTTGCCATGCCTTGCCTCGTTAAAATTATATCTTTAAAATTGCATTAATTTTCAATTTGCAATAATTTATTAATTTTTATTTAGGTTTCTTTACAAAAAATATTAAGTTCGAGCTCAATGCAAGCCGAGAAAGAGTCACCATAAATCATTGCGTTATATAATATTTATTTTTTTCGTAATATACTGTTTTTTTTTACCGGCGGCGGTTTGACTTTAACAAAATACAAAATACTTTACAAAATACTACAAACTATATACAACACCTATACACAAAACTGTATTTTGTTAAAAACTGTTGTATTTGATATTTTCAGTAAAAAATAAAGAATAGGTCTTTCTTTTATATCTTCCTGTTTAGTTATAGTCACGGAAATAAGGGGAGAATGATCAACAATTTTAAACGGGAACGTTACCTATTAAGCTCGGGGCAATTTTATTTCAATAAAATGCGAAGTCTTTTTGTCAATTTACTAGAGATTGAAGAAGGAAACTCAATTAATACAACATTACATGCAGATTTCAGGATACTGATAATAAATCCATCACTATGCCAACTTACCTACTTACTTTACTCAGCATATTTGGTGGCCCCTTTTACTGAAAACACTATCACGCCTATACATTTGTGCTTTAACAAGGTAATTTAACTTGATATCTAGATGTCTTATAAGTAAAAAAAAAATTAGAAAAATTACATTAACAATTTTGTATACATTGGATATAATGTTAGTGTACTACTAACGCCATCTGTTAGAAAGCCAAAGAGTTAAAATCACTGCAACAGAACTAAACTCAATGCATGCATTGTAGTTAATCTACTCAATACTAGAGGATACCACTAGAATCAGGTTGTAAAATAAACGCGAGCCCTCACAATGCTCAGCTTTTTGCTAGAATAATAATAATAGCCTTGATAAAAAGTCAATTCATTTGATATGTTGCATAGCACATATATGAATAAAGATTTTTCATAATTGCATTCCCATTTCTCCCAAAATTGACTCTGAAAACAGAGGTCATTTATTTATGACATACGACGTTCGTTATTAGTTTAATTAATTCTCAATATGTAAGAAATGTAACTTCTTCAATAAGTAAGTCCCTACGTACTCGATTATGGTAGGTACTACTAGGTTCTACCAAAGACAATTACATAGCTAAGACAACATAATTTCATTAATTTCCATCAACAGACTAACTAAACAATAACTACTGTTTAGCTGAACGTAAGACCTTAAGAATTAGATTTCAAGTTAATAAACACGAAATTGCACTCTTTAATTTAATTAAGTTTGCCACTAAAGCTATCAATTTCTACTACAAACACGCCGAGTACAGGCTCCGAGTAATTTATTAGCTTAACCACCTCTGGGAGACCACAAGACGCCGTTCCTGACCTACATATAACCTTGTTTTCATTCTGTATATAGATTGTGCTGATAAATCCCACAAAAACTTTTTGTCCACTTATTTTTTACCCTAGTAAGAACAAAAAAGACCGCGTGGAACCAAATAGCCTTTATAAACATTGTATGGGAAATCTTAAGTGTCATCTGTCAACCAAAGCGTAAAAAGATACTGTTAGCTATTTCTTTGTAAGGCGTCGGTGTTGATCCGATTTACTCGTTTAGTCTCACGACTCGATTGTATGTTTAAGGATTAAAGTAGACTACGAGCATTATTGAACATATAGAACCGATGATTAAATCACTAACTATTAAAGTTTACTTTGAAGGATAGGCAAGTACATTATTTGCCACTAATTAAAAAAGTAGATAATATTTATTCGCTAATGATATGAGTTCTTTCTTATATTTCCAAATTCAAAGATAATAAAGATACAATTATGCCCAAACAACATTTTCGGTCTCTATTTTTTCTATTTCTTTATCGCAAAAGGGTTGGAATTCCTATTATATTTATGCATCATACTATATTTACGATCCATGTCTAGGATAGTACAAGAAAACACTACTATTTCATTAGTTATTTCACTATTATTTCATATATGGTATCAGCCGGATTGTCCACTGCTGAACACATTAATTACCTGACTCACTAACTGCAGAACACATGGTTTACCATAATCGCTTGGCAGGCGTATTAGGGTTCGCAGTTTAAGATATCAGTTCCTTAGAAGCCGAAAATTCCTATAAATTACCATAATTAATACCGTTCATTGCTAATTTACCTTCAGAAAAGTTAGTTGGTTAGTATTTTCTGAACATTACTATTACTTACTCTGAGATTGTGTTCACAAGTTGTTTAGTTACTGTTGCTGTAGAAAAATTCTAATTCATTATGGTCACTTATCAATGTCAGTGTTAATTATTAATTACTACCACAAGAATTTAAATAATCATGGTCAACAGGGACTTCCCGTGAATGTCCCATTTGAAACTCCTCTTGTGTCCGATATTTACAGAAAATAATAAATTGTTAAGGCAATTTTGGAATGTGGCAGTTGTGGTTTGATAAATGACATAAAACCGGGAGTATCCAGGCAAAAGAAAATACATCTGTCTGAATAGAGGTGATATGGAAGAAAGAATACTAGTATAATGAGGTGTACTATAATTTTGCTACAAATACTCTCTTTTTGATATTACGGTGCTATCGTTTTCAACGTACCTAAATTTCATCGCAGTGACATTTACAGAAGGAATCTACATAACTAAACATAACAAAGTACTCATAATAAGACATTCAACTTACTAAGCAACATTTAAAATAGGATTTGCATAATAATAAGCTTTAGTTAGCAAACAATAACCAAGTCAGGAACAGCGAGTGTAGGAGGAATACGAGATAGGAGAGCACGAAAATGTGTTCATTAGTTTCTGTATTATACTGAAGTTGTGTATCTATACTTAGTGAGACTTATCAATTATTATTCAAAGTCAAATTCTAGCTTGTGCTTGTTTAGCAAAATACGGTAAGTAAACACCGATTTAATAATTTCATAACGATATTAATTGTAGGATCTTAATAATGAAATATTAAGACTAAATTTTAAAGTTCACGAGACAGAATCAAGGTGATGGGCGCAGTGCTGTCCGTCATTTATGACGATGTGTACCTATCCGTTTTAGGCAGAGTTCAAAGTAACACGTACTTGGCCCATCTGTCACAAATAAAAAAGATAATTGTGAAAATGAAATTTCTAACTTTCTAAAGACAATTGAACAAGAACAAAATAAATAGTGAGCGCGGACTCAGGATATTAGATAGAAATTTGTGGATAATTAAATCCACAAACTTTACAAATGTATTGAAAAAGTTGTAGAAAAAATTGTCATATACAACATGCAATAGTGTATGAAAATCGATATCATTTTCATATTGCATACCTACGTCTTTTTTCTGCTTAAATAAAATACTACATTTGATTAGTATGTTTATCTATAAAAGATAGTACAACCAAAGAGAAATTTAATTGAAATATCAATACCAGGTATACCTACTTGCTTTCAGTGGTAGGTAAGTCTTTATAAAACGCTGCCGCTCTTAAATGACACGATTTGGGAGTAGATATCAAAAGTCATATTATGTAATTCAATTCCCTTACTTGATACCTACATAATATATTTCGGAATAGAATAAACATGTGCGGTTGAAGCGGAAATTCCATTAAAATTGGAACCAATTTCCGGGATCCATCCCGAATAGACCAGTTGAATAAGGATAGTAAAATGTGAGTTTCATAGTAGAGAGAAGCATACCTATTGTCTACAACATATTAAGCTTCTTTTACTATTCCTGGCATTCAAGTAAGTAATTAAATCTCCACCGTCTAATAAATAACGATTACGAGGGTATTTCAGATGACAGGAAAATAATTGGATTAACGTTTTCTTTTGTAGTTTATGATATTATTAACATGCAAATCTGAGTTATTATGTCCCATGAGGACATATTATAAATACATTTTATTACTTATATTATAAGCAATTTGATACGTAAAATGATATCATTGCCACGCTGACTTTATGTCGTTTCTAGCACTTAAATAATGGGCTTAGGATAATAACTGTAATCGGTTTATGAACAATTATTCTAAGAATTGGATTTAATTTTTTTTCCAGAAAACTATAATAAGTGCGAAATTGTATGTGGGCAAAATCATTATGTAGGTACTCAGTTAAAATGTTAGAGGTAATAACTATAAATAATAAAAAAATAAGAAATATAATTAATATTGTCACTAATTACTCCCTTTGAATTTGTTGTTAAATAAGGAAAGTAAACGAAATCTCTGCCAAAAAATCTCTGAAAATAAATAACTCATATCTGTAGTAAAATGCAGTAGTTCAATTAATGTTACGATTAAATATAGAATGTAATTAAATGAAACCAATAACACTGAAAAATTACTTACAAAATTGTAAGCTTGCAAGTCACATCGCACAGTCCACTCGCCTCAACAACGTCCTTACAAGTACCGAATGCTTCATGCATCAACGCGCCTTTTGTACACATGCATGACTACATAAAGAAGTTCCGGCGCCGGCGTTACAGCTTACAACTAGAGGTTTTCGGATAAAAACCACAATGCGGAAATTTTATGAGTGCATTCCCACAGTGACAACCTCGGTGTACGTAGTAACAACATCCTATTCTGTGTCTCGTGTAGAACGCAACGCGGTCCCAACAATGCCTCGTTCGTCAGGGTTCGTCAGGAAAATTGACGCTCATAATACTTTTATACTGTGTTTAGGGGAATTGAATGCATGTTGGTACCTATATGGGGAGCACGTACCATAATTCAATCAAATTATTATTTTATAACAAAGCAGCGATAAAAGTGAACTGGGTTAGGCTTGTGGTTGGGCTTGATTAATTTCTTGTTATTGTATACCTACATGTAAACTTGTGTAAATATTACGCTACATAACACATTTTAGATTTGCGCTTTTATATTTTGGAAATAGGCATGAGAGCAAAATCATTTAAATTGGATTATGAACCAAACAAACCAGTCTTACGTCACGGGCGATATTTTGAATCCCAAGAGTAAGGAAGTATTCTAGAGTTCACTCGAACCATACTATGCTTGGGAGCATGGTTCCCCCAAAATGAAAACAGCATTATCCCCGTGGAGAACACTCTTGTATTCAAGTACTTAGTATGTATAGATGTATAGTGATTACATAATAAAAAAAAATGATTTATTCGCGGTCAAGACAGAACTTTACTTGATGACCTTCTTGACTCCTCGTCCTCTTTGATAAATCTAAAAATTTGATAGCCTTACACAGGTTGCTCGGTGCATCGTAAACCAAATCAAAATGGCCGCCAGGAGGGATCTTTAGACATCTTTTCTGACAGGTTGTAGAAGATTTTATGCCTTATTTAACAAATACCAGACCCAGCAAAAATTATACAATATTTTTTTGTCCGAGGCAATGGGTTAGGCTTTATTTATAAAAATAAAAAATAAGCAATTAAAAAAAAAAAAACAATTTTCTTTTCGCATTTTTACGAGCTCCATTAAAATGTCGTATCTTATTGCAAATGGACCTAAATCGGGAGTGCTTTTGTGACACAGTAGATCGTTTTAACTTTTGGGTCATTCTCCTGACAGCCTGGCACACAGTGCATGCAAACGTGTGACTTTATGTTAATTCTCTAAAATGTCGAAGCGATAGTTTTCGTCGCTGGAAGATGCGCTAACAGCGTTCGAATTCGACCTATTCAGGTAGGACCTGTAAAGGAAGCTTCAAAACAAAATGGTAATGATGATTTGTATGGAGGCCACGGTTGTCAATTCTTTGCTTGATGTGAATTTATAAATATGGTATCAATCGTATGGTATGCAAAAATGCACACTATTTTAAGAGTTTTAACATTGGATAGGTTATTTATAAACATAATTTTATTAATTATTTTCTCAAAAGCTTTTATACGGTCAAAAAACTTTTGTAAAGTGCTAATAAAATTACGTTTAAAATGACGTATTGAATTTTAAACTTTCTAACTTTTGTGCATATTTGCATACCATGCACCAGTCCTTGATATCATATTCGAAAATTCGCATTACTTTAGGAGTTCCTTAACTTTTACGTGGACAATAATTTCATCTCTCCTTGTTTCTTTTCCGTACCTAAAAGGCAAAAACGAAACCCTATTGACGACATTCCGTCTGTCTGTCTGTCAGTTTGTGTGTCACGGATCTCGTTAACGCAATGCATAACAATCATCAAACTTTGATATTTGTTGTAAAACATTGTATGGAAACTTTAAGCGGAATGTTGAAATTTAAATTAAATTCAATATTATTGAAGGCAAAAAAAAGATTTTCGCGCCCTAGCATGTAGGGTGTAGCGTGGAGCTCATTCACATCATTACACTGCTCACAGAAAAAAAAAATTATCTATTAAAATAAAAGGGGGCCTGTGAAAGTTGACAATTTAAACTATTTTTGTTACAGGGTCAAAAATTAAACCAGTTTGGAATACGGAATTTCAGTATTAACGTACCATAACTACTATTTAACCAATACACTAAAAATAACGATTTATGTATATTATAATGTGGTTTTGAAGCTGTGGTCGGATCCAACTCTTTTTTTCTGTTAGTGGCGGTTGAAATGCGGAACCCTAACAAAGCAAGATTTGACTTGCACTTGGCCATTATTTTATTATTAATGAGTACGTTTTTTTGACAATATAGCCTAAAGGTACAGAACCCACTTTAGACTTGATAAATCCTGGGTAATCGTACTAATTCGGAAACATAGACAGTAAGTACCTACATGTAGTTGTAAGCCGATCAGATACCTAATAAAACATCAATCGATGTTGGGTTAGTCTCTTACTCAATTCAATGACATAATATGAATAGTCAATAGTGACTATTAGTATTATGTCTGCAATAAAACCTACAAGCAATAGCCTAGACTTCAAACAAATTATGGAGTTAAGTGTGAGGTACGTGTACCTTCAACATTCTGTGGTTTTAGTTCAAGGCTTAGCCAACTGCGGTTTGCCATGTTGTAGAGTATTAGGCAAATAAGTTTCTGTTGGTGGTCACTGACTAAATATAAAGATGAGGTTGGTTTTATTTATCCAACCAATAGTGTATACTTGTGCACTTTTTATTTCATAGGTACTGATTTGTGAGTGTTGGTTGACTGAGATGTAATTAACAACGAACTAGTGGACCCATCCGCGAACTCTTCAACGTGGCTTTGACAAAGAGCCTCGTTGAAATATGAATGCATCAGCGTTTAGTCAATTTTAAGACTAATCAATTTTGAATAAATGTTTGATTTAAAACTAGAATTTTAGCTTCTTTCAGAAGAAATAAATTGTAAACTATGATTTTATTGCATATAATAATACATTCTAACTAGTTAACGCGTAGCTTATCTTTGTTGGAATGATTATATCTATATAAACACTTAATTAATCTATCGCGCACGATCGCTTACGATATCGTTGAACCAAACATTGTTAGCTTGCGCAAGTGTCTTACAATGAATCCCCTATCATCACTCTCCAGTTACCATCTAACGGCACCGACTGCTGACACTGTCAATCCGTCAGAAAAACATACGAAGTACATAAATCTAACTGCCATCCTTCCCGAGCTCGTGACACATTAATTATTACAGTAAACATGTCAATCAATCTCTACTAGGTGTATTCGTCAATATTTTGTTACCTGCTGTTAGTCGTGATCATATTTATTTATAAAACTACTAGGTAAGTTATTTGAGTCTTATTTCCCGCAAAATATTTTGTTGATGGGCTTAAAATACATGTTGGAAAAAGATTTGTAGGAATCACAGGGCGTTCATACCCATCAAAATGTTTAATACCAAGGGTTTGGATGGCAGCTAAATTGTATAAAGACCTACTACAGCTGTCTGTCTGTCCATCTGGTCATTAGTTGTGTTAAATTCACTAGTCATCGTTTCTCTTTTGCGTATTTTATATTTTTTTAAGGCAACGATATTCTTTGCATGAATGTATCTTAAGTGGATTCTTAAGAAAAACTGATAAGTACTTACTAAATATAAGAATATATTTAGATACCTAAAATATGAAAAATGTATGTTGGTTTCTGTTTCCTTCTTCCCTTAATTGTATCTTAACAGCTTTGAATAGATTAGCAATTTCATTTCAAAACGAGAGAGAACATAAATCACTTGATCTACAACTCAAGGGCCATTGAATTTGAAAGGTTAAGAACCTATGGTTCCCACTTAGTCACATGTATTGTTCCCATTGACTAGAGACATAACAATAAAAAGTGGCATTCATAACATCAGTTCATTATTAATAACTAAAATATCTTGTGAGATATGCGTTTTTAATGGGTGATAATTATCATAAAGAATCCGGAAAGAATATAAATTTTAAGAAGCAGATTCTTGTCTTCGGCTTAACATGGAATCCATTATGAAATAAATTAATTTCGGATACTGCAAGATAAATGGTATAAAATATGCCGTTGAAACGTTAACGCCTGCATAATGAAGTGTTAAATATGTCTGTATCCTAAATGTTGACAGTAATGTTAATAGTCATTTGTAAATATTTTTTACTTATACACTGACATTAAAGAAGGCGTGATTTGTATTTATTCTGCCAAATTACCACAGTGAACTGAACTTTAAATTATTTATTGACTTAAGGAAAATATTTGCTTTGGGAAAGCATTGTTCGTCTACCCACTTTTAACCTCAAAAAGTCAAGTGATTAAGTGAGATATAAATTTAAAAATATGTGAGGATGTAAGTACATATTTTTTTTCTTAAATAATATATACGCAATTATTATTATTTACAGGCGATTATATTAACATGAATATAACATAATTATAAAAGAGGGTACATAACGGGAGCAAATATTAAAGAGATAATTGGTATCTTCTTAATATAAGCTCTTAAGTATACCATAATGTATTCGTGAAAGGATTATTTGAGTCTCAACAAATTAAAACATAAATACGCAACACAACGGTTTACATTCTACTGAAAGCGCTATAAAAGGCTTGAAGAATGTAAAAAGTTTGAAAGCAATCTTACGACATCCCACACACAGACATAAACTGGAATCTCGCTCGTATGATCATTCAGCTTAGTTAGTCTCAAACATATAAACTATAATTCCACTGGATCGTGTAATTCGACTCTACAGCTGTAAACATGTTATTTAAAGTTACGATGAATTGAACCAGTACTAATCTAAGCAACGTGTAATTTGATAAACTGATTCTATTGGAATAATACTTGATTATTACAAGCTTATACAAATTTGTAAACACCTACTACCGTCTACATAAACTTACAATTTACAACGTTGTAGGTATACCATCTGGTGCTAATTACATTATTATGAACTTCAATTATAAAATCGATGCCCTTGAGATAACAGTATAAACTCGATGTTATGGAAATGTAGCAATTATATAATAATTATTATCTGTTGTCAGAAACTACGATATGATGATAATTAGTAACCATATAGTTTGATTCAATGATCAGGCACTAATATTCGTAATTAAATTATTAACTCTATCAGGATTGATTTCCGATAAGCGAAGCTGTTCCAATTCAAGAGACAGAGCCGTATGGCTCGTATGGTGTGTTAGACTTTAGACGAAAGTAACTTTGTCGGTTAAATACCGACGTGTAAACGTAGGTACGCTGAGTTCAAGATTTTCCAATGTTAAATAGATGAAACAGGTTTTTTTTACCAAATAGGTATGTCATATATTAAAAATACTATGGCAATTGAAATTAAATCTTGTATAAACATTGTAGATATTAAGTAGGTAAATAAAGCGTGTTTAATGATTTTACTAATTTCAATCCACTTTTGTAAAGGGTGGTCTAAAGGTAAAATAATAACAAAAATATGGCAACGACTTCAAACAAATAAATTTCTTTCTAGAGTAGAAAGTCGGTAAATATTTTAATTATTAGCATGTTTTCTTCGCCTTCAATCCTCATGTTTAAGTTAATCATATTTTGCTCCCCATTGATTGTAACTGCCATGAAAGCTCCTTTAAATTATAATGACCAGCTTGTTTACCAATAAATGCTTTGTAATTGCAGCGTGGGAGCAAAACTTCAATTCTTTATTCTTTTTTAGAGTCTATAATTTAGCCTCGCACTTCAGGTAATTAAATTTTAAGTATCGACAAAAAAGGAACTTGTGAAATGGAAGGAAACCGTGCAGTTGCCCTTTGGAAATTGAAGAGGCGGAGAGTAATATGTTTTGTAAAATCGTTAAAAGTATATTGTTGCCTACATCATGAAGTTTCCTTTAATTATAACTTAATTATGCATATCTTTTTAATATTCGCCTTTCTATATTATCCTTCATCATATAAATAACATATTGTTACTACATCATATATGTGGAAGTTGGTGTTTCTGTGTAACCTCCTCGTAAATAGCAGAATGGTTTAATGAAATTTGCTATACCTGGACCTGTTATGTTCTGAATTAGTATATTGGATACTGTTTACTCCGATTTACTTTCAGTGCGTACTTCAGTGCGATATACCAAAATTCCACGGGTGAGCTAAATTCTTTATTGATATAAGCTACATCATCACTTAAATGGAGTTGGCACAACATGTAGTTGTTTTGATACCAACAAAGTTAAATTAAAATACCTGAATGAGTGCTTTCAAAAGATTTTGTGCTTCAGTAAGAAAACCCTCGCTACCAATCCGACTGTGGGAATCTGCAAGCGCCGTGCATGTAAATGAAAGTGTGAGAAAGGAAAGGTGCAGTTTCATCCGATCAAGTTATGCACAGCCACAAATACGGAACAAACAAGAAACTTGTGTATTGTGTGGTAAACAGTAGCCAACGTGTTTGCGGGAGCGTAACGTCAATTTTTAAGCGATACAAGTGTCCATTCCTTCCACAAGATTTACAACAAATGAACAAATAGCGAATCTTTTGTCTTACAATTATACGATAGATTGTTATGGTAAACTTTACATTGTTAGACATTACATTGAGTATGTGAAATATAAGCAGTGTCGCTGTTTATGCAATGTTTGAGTGCAGCGGCACGTAGAAGGAAAATAAGTGTTTGGTATGTGGCCAACTCACGTACTTGGGATGTAGGGCGTCTCCGAATCTCCAGCGATGCTCTGCAATCGGGGCCTTGTATTATCTCACCACAATGTTGTTGATACGAACAGTAAACGAAGTAAACAGACACAAATGTAAGACAATAATCTGTTTTATTTCTTGAATTAAGTGGAACCTGTTTTATTCTGTCTAAGGATATTTGCCAGCTGTGGTAAGCGAACCGTATGATTGAAGGAGACGTTATAAAGAAATTTATTTCACTTCTTAATGTTCATTGAAGTGTATTTAGCCTCTCAACGTTAATTTATTTTATATTAATTTAACTATTTGGCGTGACAAATCGTCCGCGTTCTCTGCCGTTACAGTTTATAATTACTCATAGGCCATAATTGTTGCCACTATATACCACATTCACTGTTGTTTATCACTTTAACCACATTCTAAACCAATGTTAATTTCCGGGAAATCTGAGCAAACAACCTCTCTAATAAACAGCATTTGTACCTAAATATGACAGTTTCCGCAAGTTTCAAAGCGGCTCTTCTATGCTCTACCTAAGAGGCGTCAGTGAACCGATGACCCCTAACAACGAATCACAACAGCGAACTTGACCGCCCACGTGCCCAAACACTTCCACAAACCTTCAAGTCAGCCCTAGATATAGCATCGCATTGTATATGCAGATACTCATATAAGTAATATGAAAGACTCATGCGGCATCTGTTTCTACGATCAATAGGCCTGCGTTACATTCATGTGCGGGTACGTATCATACGCAGCTGTCAAATACATCCATCAGTCAAGATCAATCATTGTCATTCTTTTCATGTAGTATATTGAGTCAATTCAAAGACGTTGTCGCCCGGCACAGGCAGCTTTCACAAACATTATCCGAAGTACGGCGATAGCGGTTCCCCGGCGGCGATATCACCCTATCGGCTCTCGTATCGGACTATTACATCGATTTACGAGACGAGATCTCATGTTGGCAACACGTAATAAATCTTTTTGCCAATTTCGTTCAATTTTGACGACGCTGCTTTAAAGCGGTATAAACATTTGAGACGTTTCCCTTTGTTTACAGCTACTGTTATTTCGTAAATTGATATCCACCGCGGTGTATTAAATTAACTGAGGGATTCGTGAAGCCGCTTCTATTTCTCTTTAATGTTATTAACCGCAACCTTACCAATTGAGAGAATCACATATTTTTAAATCTTATATGAGTTTATTAGCATTACTTTAAATTCATGAACACAATTTACCTCCTGCAGTTATTGAGTGGTTGGTAACTTAGTAAGTATTCTAAAAATATTTATGACAAAGTTATGATGAGTCACGTCACTGCGGCATGTTGTTCATACTGTTCCTTTCGTGAAGGCATTTGATGTACCGAGGAAGGCTTTCAGCGCTTGGTTTTCGTGTGATTATTAATTTAAATTGGACTAAGACCAAAGAAGGCATCGGCCAAGAAGAAAAAAATCTAAAGTTGCGCTGCTCGTTAGTACACAGTAAGAAGATACACGCAGTATTTATTCTATAATTCCCGCTCGTCTATTAGATACTTATTCCGGTCAAGATTTATGCATGTCTGTTCACGTAAACATGTTAGATAAAATATTGTTGTAAATTCCCAAAATCGTTTTACCTCTTGAGTCAATTGTTATTTTACATGATCTCAATTGTAGCAATACATATCCTCTTCGTCAGAGAATTCAATTTGTTCCGTATGCCTAGATGTAGGTTTATTATCAATGTCCCTAGTGATTCCACTTAAATTAAAATCTCCCAAGATACACACAGGGTGGTTACAGTTTTCAAGAACCATATTAGAATTCGCAAAATTATCTTCCAATATTACTTTTGAACTGGCGATCGAATGTAAAATACTCTGGTGTATTTTTACCATAGTTTTAATGAGTGTTTCCACAACACCAATGAAATCGAGTATTATTTGGTCGTTGCAGCGAAGATAGACCGTAGATATTGGCGAAAGCTGGCTTCGGTGTGCGGCAGTGTGCAAGCGCACCGTTAATCTCCCGGCGCGGGGTGGTGCATTGAAGCTCAAGGTTAACTTTCACGGCTGACTACTATTTTTGCTGTATCTACTCAACTCACTGACTCGCAAAAGCAGCAATGTCTGTATAGCTATTTTATTCAGAGTAGTATCATTTTATTGCCAGTACAGTAATTAGGTAGGTAAGTACATAAATTTATTAGCAACTAAGTAATTACGTTTTGTATTACTCACCACGTACGTACAATTACTGTATTATGGGATTATGATATCGTAACTTTGTAAGTAGAAACTAGGTATCTACTAGTGTTAAACTATTGTTTGATACTTAGGATAGAATATTTTCACATAATATTACTTTTGATTGTGCGTTTTAAAGGATTATAAGAAAATTGCTAATTTGATATATGTATATTAATATTTTAGTGGACTACTTCAGTATAGTTTCAGTGAAATTTAGGCACAAATAAGTACAGGCTGTAACTTGGCCCGTACGACAATGTATTACTAAATATATATATAAATTTTACAGCAAGTAAAAAACCTTCCACGTGCATTCTAAAATATAAACATATTTTTTTCACTTCGAATAATTATTTCTGAGAAGGAGTTCCCAAAGAGACCAAAGTGGAGCAGGGCTTAAGGCCATATATGAGAAAGTAAAATAATACAAAAGCCTACCTTACTCGATAAAAACCACAATGGGCGTTTCCTAAATTATAAAATATTCGAGACCACAGCATTTCTCGAGCGTATTTGATTTCTTGAATTTTTTGTACGTACTCCGAGACACAAATAAAATAAAATAAACAGTAATGAAAGGAACGAGTCCGGTATTACCATAAGACCGCCTCCAGCCGATAGGTATCGACATGCTAATTTTACATTATGCAAGAATTTGCCGAATCCAGGACGATACGCTAAAATGGAAATATCTTATTGTTACCATACCCCACAACGTACACCTCACCAAATAACGCTTTTTCATTCTCGTTTCGTACAAATTCGTTATTTGTTATGCAAAATTCGAACAATAATAAAATGCCAACCTAATCTTACGTCTATTTATTACGCAACGTTACCGATCAACATTACTCAATTTGTTTCGAATAATTCTCGCAAATGTCTTCTACCGCAGTGATAAGCGAGCTACGCAGCATCGAAGCGTCGTCATCCCGCAAAATTACTCAATGGACTATGAATCACGCAAAATTATATTTAGAACAGTGTTTGATTATACTTACTACGAATACGATAATTTTCACGGCCATTGATACATTTTTTGCTAACAATTTTAAGAGTTTTATGATAAATTAACTATTTCACCCGTAAGGAAATGGTTTAAATCGTACAACCACACGATTACGTCTCACACATTATGTGTAAATCGGTTTAATATATAGTATTTTCTAATCCAAGACCTAAGAAACATATGTCCCAAATTTAAAAATCAATTCAGATGTCTCGGAGCGGATCCATAACCGATCGCAGTGAATGATAACGGACATAAAAATACTGGATAATCAAATTAGTCCAAAAATCATATCAGGTTACTTAGCAAACTGTTTCTACAGCATCGAGGAAATAATTATTAATTAAAAATTGAATTTCAAATCAAATCCTTGACAATTTTGACGATATAATCGAATTCGAATCAGATCCGTGAATTTAATAGGAAGTTCATAATCCAATCATTTCAAATTTATTTTAATCTCTAATATTAATAACTTCTTTATCGTATGAACTTGACTATCGCATTAATTATAATTAATTTCTGTATCACATAATGTTGTTTCTTATCTTATATATCTAAATGTGAAGGAAAAATACAAGGTATTTAATTAAAGACCGTGATGACTCTCTTGTACACCTTTATAAGATGCATAATTTAAGCACATATTTTTTACAAATGTTACAACTGCTACTCGTGCAATAACTAAATTAATTTGAAATAAAATGTACAATACTATAAGTAGTATTGTACATTTTCAAATTTATTTTATATTAGAAAAAGAAAAAGAATAATTTGAAGAAGCGAAACGCGTCGAAAATTCTTACGGCTTGGCTGCGCGGCTTTTGTGACGTCAGGTCGGCTTAACAGGAAAATTAGGCAGAATTGACACTAGATATATTTTATAATTTTTAATTGTTTTATTAAAACATTAACTATGAAACAAACTGAAATCAAAAATAAACACTTTTGCTTACAGATATACTAGTCTGATTTAGATAAAATATTTACCAAAGAAAAAGGTTACTAACGGGTCTAGGTAACATAAAAATATTTTTAAAGTGAACTAGTAAGTATCTGCTAAATGTATAGGTAAGTATAGGTACCCATGTACCTAGTAATGCATTGCGCATGCATTTAATTTTTACAGAGCAGATGCTTTTGTATATATTTTCACAATATTATTCAAGGCCTTTACTTATTCTTGCTGCAAAGAAAATTTAAATAGCCATTATTAGCATCGAAAGGTAAGTACAAACAATGGACCTATTTTCGTTTATCCCATATCGTACTGGAACAGCGAAGCTCCCTGAAATGTAACGATTAAATAAAAAATAAATTGTGGCCTATCGTGTCTCGGTCTCTCTATCTGCAGGAGGTATCGTTCTCTTTTTGTTGGTCCCTCATGTATTATTCACGAGGTCCCTGCCTCACTTGTTCCTGCATTGTCTACGCGTCTGCAATTATGAAATTTATGCGTAAAGCCTTTAGGCGAGTTGCATTAATGGTAGAGCCTGAGTCACCGCCGCTGTGGAATAATCGAGGCTGTCCACTTGGTCACCTGAATGATGCTGATTTATCGGACGCGCATCGATGGTGATCGATGTGTCTGAGAGAATGTTCATACATCTGAAGCACGAATAAGTGTAATTCATTTTAAAACTACCAGTACTTACCAGGTAAATCTTGTAACTATTTCTTTGCAGTTCATCGGAACTCTTGATATTATTACTTTGTGTGGTTTTATCTTTCATAAGGAAAATAAAGGTTTTCACATTGCTCTAGATACAAGAACGAAAAAAGAAGAATACAAAAGTGAATAGTAAGTACTATGTAACTAATAAAATATTATATGTAACAAAAAAACAAATAAGAGTACGGACCACTTGTCTGTAGTGAGTAGTATTGACTAATAAAAAATAAATAAATTGGAATGTTTATTTATCTGCTAATCTGTTTGCAATTTCTTCATACCTTGTCAATTTTATATCAAATTTTGAGAAAATACTGTAACAGTAATTTTTGCATTAATGCCTGCTAAACGTTGTGGTAAAAAAATCCTTCATGTGTAATTTTGTAAGCTTTTGGAAAATATGCCGGAAAAGAACAGTTATAGTATCCGCTAATCCATAGAAGAATTTATACCCACAGAAATTTAACAAGTATGATTAATGTACTAACAATTTAACAATATTAATTTCTTTTGATAGGAAATGTCAAATAGGTTTTTATCTTGACGGTAGTGGTTTTAGCAAATTACCTTTTTTTATTATCACCCAAGTTTTGAAAGATCAGAATTAATAATGAATATATCAGAATTGATTGTGGTTATTTGGAATCATTATTTTTTACAGTAAATGTATAAATAATATATAGTAAAAACATATACAAAGTAGATATAAAGTTATCGATGCACTAAATATGTTGGTTTGTACCCATATATTATAACTAGTTACTGTATTCGCACTTAGCTAAGTAATCAATCATTCAGGTATTAAGAATTCTATGGATCGTCTTCGTCTACTTTTGCCACCTTTGTCGGTTTTCTGTCTAAGTAAAGGTGATTTGAAATACCTCTCCTTGATTTGCCCTCTTGTATTGAATATTTTATAGTCACTTGTTCCGTTTCATGGCTTGAACATTATAGGTATATTCGATGTTTTGAATAATATTTTGTTATGGTTATTTTTTAGTGGATTGGTGATGACTTTTAGTGAACTGGGAAAAAAAGTTCCAACATGTACAATGTTTTGACTGCTTTTTTGCAGTTCAAATTTACACTCCGACAACGCCATGAACCACATATTATTGTGCAATAAATTAAACTTATAGATAATAATAGTATGGAATTTTCAGACTGATATGCTCAGGAGCAGTTTATATTACAATTGTTAGATGTGAATGATATCTTGAATAGCTTTGTTTGAAGTGTTACTTCAGGACGTAATTGAAAAGTAATGTGTCAACCAAATTCCATAATCCGCGCAAATATGACGCAATTGATTAGATTATTCACACTCGCATAGGTAGATCCACATTTTATCAATTATTTGTGAATACAGCGTATCATTAATCATGTTATAAAACATTTATAATAATTTTTCTGGAGGTTTTGATAAAATTGTACTGATGAAGCATCATAACAGAAAAGTCATACTATTCTTTCAAAGACTTTTGATTGACCATTAATTTCTACAAACTTTGTACGCGTGGTGGCCAATATATCTACAATATTTTTAGAGACTGAAAGTGAGGTTGCTTTACATTTAGTAAAGGAGCGTCTTAAGTTACCTTCGTCGTTGTATTGTTTTTCGGGCTCGATAAACAAGTAAGTTCGGAGTCGTTTCGTCTGCGCCGTAAATCAAACATTTAACGAACAGAGCTGTCGAGCCAATAAACCATTTTAGGATGTAGTCGGTGGCCAACTGCCTCACATTATCGTCGCCCTGTCGTTAACAAGAAACTGGGTTAGCTCGATGCATGCTTTGCTCAAGTACCCGTACCTACATTGAAATTGACGTTTATTTCGACTGCTTATTCGAGCCACAAATACAATTCTCTAAATTTAATGTATGAACATTTATCTTCTTGGAAATAAAGTAGCAATGACATAATAAACAAGTGCAAAATTATCTACACGATTGTTATACCCTTGTTCTTTTCTTCACATGTAGTGAAGTGTTAGGGTGTTTAGTTAAACTGCCCAATAATTTGTAACAAGCAAATTCTCAAAGGAAGCAGCTGTGTCAACTATACGGCTTCAATAGCTATGTGTTGTTATTTAAGTACATTTAAGGTTGGAATTTATGTCCTTTACTGCTTTAAAATCACTTTTCAATAAGATAACGTAGGTATGATTTTATTGGGTTCATGGTTATTCAGTTTCTTATAAACATTTCAGGACTGCTTCTATCATATCTAATTCCCATTGGATGTACTAAGAGATGACTATAAATAATGCATGACATAATAGTTTCAACACCTTTGAATTTTCATCATCTGATACGAAAAATACAAGTAAATGTCTTAAAATGGCATACATAACCATAAAATAGAGAAATTTTGGATCTGTAGTAATTTATTTTAAGGAGTTATTTTAATGATAACGAAAAATTTGCAAATAATTTACTTATTTAATGATTCGACTCAATTCAATGTTCACTTACTAATTTTATATCGAGTTTTATCGAGTAGGTACTAAGTATCGATTTAGTATAAAGTTCACTTATTATTTCAAAACACACGACGATACACGTGTTACATATAATGTAGGTGTACATATTTTACAAATATTTAGGTAACCTATATGCTATTTTATTGGCATTTAAAATGTAAGGACATCAAATTGTGTTATATCAAATCAAATTTGTTAGATTATATAACTGCAGAAAATATATGATTAGGTATTCTAAGAGAAAAAGCTAGATTATACTACCTATACGTATACGATATGATACCGCAGTTGACATAATGAATCAGAAATAACTTATTCTACATCATTATTACATCGTGGAAGACATCTAAAGGCCTAACAGAGACATTGAAAAGAAAAGTGCACATTGATTGATTGAAGACAAGAATGAATTATATTAACATACGGGTTTGTAATGTCGTCGAGGCAGCGTCAAGTAAGGGACATGGAAGACCGTGACGAATGAAACTCTTGATAAATTATCTTCCAACGATACGCCAAATTAGTTATCTGGCTTTGTACGCATAAGTCACCAATCCTTCTAATAAAAACTAGCGGGACGCGCCGGCTTCGCGAAGGTATTTCACAAAAATTAAATATTAAAAAAATCTAAGTATTCTGTAGCCTATGTTCAACAGGGATAATGTAGCATTCTAATGGTGAAAGAGACTTCAAAATCGGTCCAGTAGTTTTTAACTTTATTCGTTACATACAAAAATACTAAAATACAAATATTTCCCCTTTATAATATTAGTGTTGAAAGTAAAGGAGAAAATAAAATCGAGAATCCTCTTACGTACACCCACGTTGCATGACAACAGTCTGTTGTATCTTTCATTGTACTGACTTCTTAACTACCTACATGACAGAAAAGTTTATAAACAAGACCTTTATTGTGCAGGCTAGTGATGATGGAATATGCGCATTGATTGTCGCAATGCTAAAAGCACGTCTACGCTTTTCGAAACATTGAACACTTAAACATGAAATGCTTGTCTATGGTCGAAACAAAATCAATATTTTTATGTTTCCTGAGCAAGTTATACTACGTGAACGAATGTAATGTACAGTGCGTGTTTCTGAAACATTTTTGTACATAGGCCCGTCTCTTTTACGGACGATGCGAAACAAAGTTTTGTGTGCAAGTTTTTGCTCAATGTTTCGACAAATATTGGTAGGAGCCGCGCCTTAATTTACACCTGTGACATTTACAAGCCCTCATTAACGACAGTTTCTCCCTTAATTTAAGTTTTAATTTTTTTGTACATTGCGCTAATACCAAGCAGACTTTGTTACTTTCAATGAAATTTTAATAAAATGTGTATTAATATATTATAGTTTCTATTCAAGGCTATAACAATACATTTTTTAATTAATACTGGATAAGAACTACATACAATAACACTAAATAATATTATACAAATTTACACAATTTGTGATTAACCTTGTCATTTATGCATTTATTTATGCATTAGTTTGTAGGTCAAATCAAAATCTATATCAATATTATGCAACTACGAGTAAGTAGTGACTTATATATTTTTCTATGAATTATACGCCTGTAAAACTTCAACTGTTATAAAACGATGATTGCACAATACCTAAAATTAAAACGGAATAGTTTCCGAATGTGCAAACATAAACCAAGATTTACGATCGTTCACGTCTCTAAAACTGAGTTTAGGTTATGAAAGAATGCTCAAAACAATCTGAAATACGCAAGTTAAAAACCAGGTGGGCTTGCAAATAAAAACAGCGTCCGGCCTTCGTTTATTCATGTTTTATTCTCGGGGCTGTTGTGAAGAAAAGTGAATGCGTTTTGTACAGGATTGACGTGGCCGCACCTGTTCTCAAAAAGCCAATTCAAAGATGTATTGCCCTTTGTTTCTCAGACCTGCCCGAGAGCCGCTCACAGAGGCTTTTATTGCAAGTTTGACTTAATGTGACGCGCCCCTGCAAATGTGCTGGTTTCGTTTTCTTCCAGTAAGGTTTTAAAACGTTATACATTGCTTATTTTCTTAAGAGAATTTCGGGCCTAAATGTTGCTATATGCTAGAGACAGAAAATGGAAAGGTTGACTACAAATGAGACAATTTCAGTAGGTTATTTGGTTTCCACTCTACATTTTCCATTAGTTTCCTATAGTTTGTATCATTAGCATAGTTTCACCAATTCGCGACGGCTTAGGTACACAGTGTTGCAACACGTGGTTGCTTAGTTGCGTGCTAAACAAACGAGTGCTGCTTTCGACACGGGTGCAGTTAGCGGCCCTTCATATGGAGATGTCGCGTGTCCCGCAGTCACACCAATAATCTAACGACATACTTCGCACGATTTCCACTGCATTCTTTACCGAACAACTGACTATCATTGTTTTCCCGAAAACTGAAATAAGTTTAGGTACTTCAATTTCCTCCGCCATCTCAAATACTATGAACTCTCATAAATCTACTGTTTGGAAATAATATGACGACCGGTAATTACGAAATTTTAATCGAACTGAGTAAACTGAATCATTTTCAAACATTTCCAGATATACAGAGAATTAAGAACGCTATTCCTGGATTCACAAACAAGTGTTTTAGAAATGTATGTGACACACTTTTATTACAAGAATCAAAAGCTTAATGGCATTTTCAATCCCGTAAACAAACGTTGTGCAATGTAAACAATGACTCAGGGATCCTAGCCCACATAGCTTCTGTACTATCAATTCCTAACTTTCTCTCTTGCCAAACAGGATATAAGGCAGTCATAATAAATGGGAAGTGAAATCATCGCTGACGCCTTCTATGCATTTTGAGCGTACCGCAGCAAAGGGCAAGCCAACATTTACCTCATTATTCAGTCTTTGAATACGAATGGTTTGAAAAAAAACTTCTTTATTCGCAAAAGCTTCGAGTCACTTGAATATTTTATTATTTTTACAATATCTGACGTACTGATCTTGTTTACGTTTTGGATTTATGGGTATATTTATGTAAAATATAATGTTATATTATTGTTGCAATCATTTGAAGTAATAGCTACGAGTATCAAAAATGGGAACATTTAATTTTGTACCTGTTCGCACTGTTCGCCTGGGTGTGACAATGTACTTAACCTCGACCTATTTTGGAGACCTAACACCTAATTCAGTAACCTATTGAAGACGATGATTTATAGCAATTTAAATTCGAAGAATGAGCTGTTAATAAACGAACGGGCATATTGGATAGAACCTGGTATTGAATCACGTCGATAGATTTAGTGTTTCCTCTAAATTAATTTTCCTTCCTACTTGTTTATATCGTGTAACAAAATATCGAAGTTTTTATCACATATTCCCATTGTGCTATGGGTTTGAACGTCAAATGTTCTAGATTTATTATAAGTTTCTTCTAGATTCGTTATAGACACCCAGGTACAAGTTTCTACTTTTAATGACGAATAGGCCTACAAAGTAAATCAATTTGAGTATTTTGATACAAACATGATTACTCTTTGTACCAATCAACACTGCATTAATTACAACAAAATACTCGACGAAGCATTTTGCAACTCTGAGCTTAAGCTTAATTATGAAGATTAGGTAAAACCACAGAAAAGAGTGTTATATTTCTCTATGGGTAAAACCTAGACTTGTACTTGCACTTGTACACAATCTTTTACATTCATAATAGTAATACTTTCGTTATATTATAACTTCTCAAATGGTAGTGCCACTCTGTAGCCAAGTATTGTTCTTGCAGGATGATCCGGACATCACTGCTGACTCTGTTGTTAATGTATTACTTCAGGGTATGGAGCTTCTTCTTCTTTATTCTGCAGAGCCCAACGGTGGCAAGTTCCAATCGAGAGCGTTACCAAACTTGGGTCGATTCACTGGCATCTTAGGATCCTACTAATACCAGCAAACTCAAAAAGAAATATAACGTTGCCTCCAGGCCCTTCAAAACAGTTATCGCAAAAGCGAAGTCGGAGCACATCAGCAGAATTGGAGAGAGCTAAGACCGCCTTCCTTCGAAAACACGTGGTTCTGGTCTCTTGCCAGTGCTGTTCAGGGGAATTTTTGCCAACCATCTCTACTGCCCCTGCACAGAGAGAATGACACACTGGCCCGCACCGCAAAGCAGAAGGCCGATCTTCTGGGCTCGCTCTTTGCATCCAACTCGACATTGAATGACCAAGGAAACTCACTACCGATATTACCAGGGTGTTAATACTTCTATGCCGAATATTATTTAATAAGCAGTACGTAAAGCACTGTTCTCCTTGGTTATTCATAATTCGAGTGGCCCTAATGGCATCCCTGCGATAGAGGTGCAAACTTGCACTCCAGAGTTAATAATGGTTTTAACGCATCTTTTCCGGCTCTCCTACACATCAGGTGTTGTCCCAAATTAAGGGAAGACGGCTTTGGTGTAACCGATCCCCAAAAAAAATGATTGCTCCTATCCGTCCAATTATCACCCTATAACCATGAAATCTGTGTTCTCCAAAACAATGGTATACTTCATAAACAACCAGCTCTTGCAGTATCTAGAGAAGCACCAGTTGATTAGCGATCAGATAGCTAGACTAGTCCATCGACTACAACTTTATAATGCTCAGGTTCGGCCTCACATAGAGTACTGATCTCACCTCTGGCGAGGGCTCAGTACCAGCTTCTTCCATTTGACCGCATTCAACGCACAACAGCACGAAGCGTCGATGATCAAGCTGTTTCCAATCGTTTCTACGTTTTAGCACCGCGTAGATGTTGGATCTTTTACCGAGTCTATCACGGGGAGTCTCACGAGAAACTGTCCGGTTTGATAATTGAAGCAAAATTTCGCCATCGGATGTCCAGAGCATGGATATTCCATAAATTTCATGCCAACGTCTGTAAGTCCACCTAGCGATTCTCATGACATTTGTTGCCTCACACTGCAACAATCTGGAACCAGCAGCCATGTAAGGTGTTTTCTAACCGATACGACTAAGGAAGTCCTAAGTCGTTTCGGTAAGTGAACATATTCTTTCATAATAACAAATACTTTTAAAATATTTTAAGAAAACATCAAATTAATATTTTAATAAAACACTTAAAAAATATAAAAATATATCTAGTGACAATTCCGCTTAATTTTCCTGCTAAGCCGACGTGACGTCACAAACGCCACGCAGCCAAACCGGAAGAATTTTCGACGCGTTTCGCTTCTACACGAAGCATCCTCAGGAGGTCTTGACTCTTCGAGCGCACGATCGAGAAAGATATATATTTTTTAAGTGTTTTATTAAAATATTAATTTGATGTTTTCTTAAAATATTTTAAAAGTATTTGTTATTATTAAAAATGGATTTCCGCAAAGTAACGCCTGAATCTATTCATTACATATTCTTTCCTCAAAGGCCGGCAACGTATCTTCGAGACCTCTGGTATTGAGCATATTTGTGGGCGAAGGTGATAACTCACCTCCAGGTAGGCCGTCTGAAAATTTGCCCTCCATATATTTTTTTTAAATATATATTTATATTTTGATTTCATGATTTATTACATGATACTCGAAGGTGTGCGTGCATTGTGCAATTCTTCAAGGTTCGCAAATTCTAAAAAGTAATCAATCTTATGTTTCATTTGACATTGTATTATTCCTAGAACAAGTCTACAACTCATGGTGTTGTTAGTGATTCACAATTTTAAACACCGGTTAAGCAATATTGTTCATATTTAGGCTGGGTTCCATCATCTGCTATTATCGTCAAATTGTTCGTAAATTTAATTATTCTGTTCGGAGTAATGTAGGAACACTTGTTTTATCGATATTTAAAGAAAGAACATAATTCTATATCGGTACTCGTATATATAATTGCAAGTATCAACGCATCCTTATAATTTAATATATGTTCTCCGTTAAAACAAAATGTCAAGCAATGAATTACCAACTGACATTGTGGATTCACCTTTTTGATTGCATTTTTTACAGCGTCTTATAAAAAGCTGAACCACTGCATATTCCCAGTTACTCTTTTTTAAAGTCACTTGAAGGACGACTTTCACTTCTATACAATTTGTTTATACATATATATTAATATTGTTATTAAGCCCGTGGGGAGCCGGGCCGCTTATATATGCCATAATCATCCCTCCCCCCTTCTTCTAGAAGGGGGGGGGGGATGATTATGGCAAACCCACCCATATTGGGAGAGGCTGTGTTCAGCAGTGGACTATCTTGCTGATAGAGTACAGTACAGTTATTAAGCGCTCTTTTTGGAGCTTTCCTCGTTCTTAATCAATGGTTAGGTCAAGCAAAGTCCCCTTCAGTCAATACTTCGATGGGTGATCGCTAGTGGCATTTAATACTAAGCACTTCCATGCTTCGGTGAGCACGCCACCGATCTTGCCACCGAAGCGGCTTTGCTTGCTTTAGGATGGCAGTCGTTATAGCAGAGTAGAAAATTTGTTAAATTTCTGTCTATCTCCGCTGCGACCCTAAATTAGAAAATATGTCGCAAGCACCTAACTGTGTGTCCTTGAGGGCTAATAATTCTAGGTTAGCTTAAACAATATATTTGACCGCATCCTCACTTACTATTATGTGATGACGTCTTAGATATAATAACTTACTAGCAAGTATATAACTAGTAGACATCCCGTCGTGTCAGCAAAAAAAATAGCTAAACGAACTTCATTTTGACTTTGACTGACCCGACGTATCATATTAGCGCAAACACTGTCAACGAGGAATCCGTGCCAACGCAACTATAAATAAAATAATCTCGCAATATTGAAATCATTGTTTTGTTTACGAAATGCTGTTTGGTTTTTGTTAACGCCAATAAATCTCCAATCTGATAAAATGACCTGGAATAAACAGTCCAATTATAAATAGATGTAGAGTAATGACTCCATTGATGCGCGCAAGTCATAGATCACATAGAAGCTGTTCGGCGCACGATCGCAGTGCACAATACAGCCGTTTGTAGTCTGTGATCAGCCGTTAGATAATGCACTTCAATTTACAGCTTCGTTGGTCACGTCCTCGAACTATTGCAGGTCGATCACTAACCCAGATAATATATCCTTTGGCCTTGTATGTGTTTATATCATAAATCTAATGCATAAATATATCAAAGCAGTATGCAGGACTCCCACGAAGAAACTTATATTTGGCTCGTATATGTCCATGAATCTTTAGTGACTCACTTTTGTTTTGATATTATAATCAGTCATCATGACCACCTTGTAATTTGAGGCTGGTTTCTTCATTGCGGTATAAAACTATTACGCAAATCATCATCTCCTTGACGAAATATTTACAATCCGGATGTAACCTTGATTTTAAAATGCAAAGGTTTTCATCGTTCATTGCCAACGAAATATGTAACTTGTTTGAATTAAGGAAAATTCTGACATCATTATATCTTTTGTGTGCAAATTAGTACAGTCGCCTGCATAATCCTGTTAACAATTAATATTAAACCACTCTTTTAATAAGACACTTTCTTGTCTGTCTGTCGTTCCATGTGAAATCTTGCAATTCGAACGACCATTTCCCGATTAGCTTCGGCTGGAACTTTCAGGGTGGTTCACAACTTAAAAATTCACAAATTATTAAGTGACTTTCTTCATTGTATGTCTGTTGCTCCAGGGGGAAACTTGCACCTCAAATTTCGAACAACTTCCGATTAATTTTATTATTAAATATTTTTTTTTTTATTATCGACATTATTTTTTTGTTTTTAAACTATTAATACAACCTACTAAACCTGATAAGTTATATTGAGTGTCAGTTTCTGTACTTTTATCTTTTTTATCGTGGGAGTTTGATTTTGTTCTAAGCTTTATCTTATAACCTGACTTTATGTGTACCTTTAGGTACGTTTTAGTAGACTACTGTAGGTTTTATGTACCGAATTTAATTCTGCGGCACAGTTTTAAAATATATAGAGTGCATATATTTCTGCTCTTGAGAATAAGGTTCATCTTTATGCAGCTAACTGTACAGTTATAATTTTGATAAGCCTTAATCAAACAATGATAAAGTGCGTTTAATATTTGTTAGAAGAATGCATCGTACGTAGAGGTGACAAGATATGTAGATATAATTATAAGATATGGCCAGGTATGCATTCCACTCTTATCGCTTTCAGCCGTGCCAAGGTCGTCTCAGATTAAATATTGCGCTTAGTTCACTTTTAAAAGAACTAACTAGATGTTTTCAGCACGTTCTCTCTTGGCTAGAAAGTTTTGTCTTGGTTAAAAATTAAATGTTCTGTAAAACTGGTTAAACATTTAACCACAAAGTAAAATATTAATTATTTCAAAATATACTTGAAACTTTAACATATTTTTTGATAGGATCCCTGAACCATTTTAAGGGGAGAAAGAGGGTGGTAAATTTCCTTGGAGAAAATATTTTTCGTGTAAGATATATTTTTAAGTTGGTATAATACTCACCGACTTAATGTATAAAACATGTACTATGATATATTTCAAATTTCGTCTTCCAAAAGGGTTTAAATTTTATGGGAAACTATCTTTTTTTATATTAAAAGTGTCAATACAGGTGGATGAAAAATGGCGACATGTCAAGTAAAGGCAATGATACCCTCAAATTAACAAAAAAATACATCTATAACATGTAATTGTTTTTTTTTATAGCTGGTTGGTAAGCCTTTGACCACAATCTGATGGTAACTGATGATGAGGTCGAAGGTGTTAACAGACTTAACCTAAAATTACTGACTCTCAAGGACAGCTGCCGGAATACACCGTTAGGTGCTTGGCGACAGATTTTCTACTTGAGGGTGGTCGCTAGCCAGGCGGGAATTCTCAAAATGCCTTTCCACAATGCGGTGAAGCTCAAGGCCGCGGCGGGAACCATGTACCTACTGCGTGGCAGTCCATCGCCAATGCCACTGAGCCATCAACTCTTCAAAATGGTCCATAATTACATGTTAAAAATTTATTTTTTTTTGGAAAAAAGATGAACAAACAATTTCATGTGGCATGGATGTGTAATGTTAGGATAGATCTGAGGTGCAACTATATAATGGATAAGATTAAAGGAATCAGTAAATATGTCATAGACAACTTGAACAGCACCATTGTGACCGAGTCACGTGTTTTCGGCATTTTGTTGGAAGTATGAATGATATTACAACATTTTATTTTTAAAGTATTAAACGAAAAATTATCATTCCGTGTGCAATATTGAGATATATTGAGACATATACGGATATAGGCATACGTACTAATCTGTTCCGGCATTTAAAAGTTTTGGTGGCATAAAGAAACTCACATACATACGTAACCCTAAAAACATAAGTAATACTTTTTAGGGCAGTCGTTAAAAAATACAATTCGTTCAGCGAATTAAATTAAATTTTATTCATTAATTTTCATTTATATAAATAAATAACTAGTTTTCCATCCGATGTAACAAACGAAGTAACTGAAACGAAAAACAATGAACTTTCACTGAATGAAAAAAACAGTTACTGAAGTCATTAAAAAAACTATGCATGGTTTCCAGAAGGGCGTAGAACTTCATTAGTCTCGCCACTTCGTCGGCTGTCTGTCTATTACTCGTATTTCTAGCATTTTTACGTCAAGAAAAGTTTACATCTTGCGATTCGTTATGCTCTTCTGAAAGAAAATGACGTATGTAATCCACTTTTTACTAATGAACGCCAGATGTTATTATTTACTTTTTCTTGTGGATTGGTCAATGTAACCTATAAAATTATTGACCACTCACTCACTGTCTACAGTGTATTTGCTTTAATTTTCTATAATTGGATATCAATATCGTTGAGTATTGGAGTTCTATCGTTCGCAGGTGATCGATTAGAACGATGTTATTATCTCAATCAAATCAATAATTAATTTATGCTGTTCAATATTGCTGATCGATTGTCTTATTAACTCATTGACTGACTAAATTATTTTAAAATAAAACCTGAAATAAGTAACTGCTACTATAGCCAATAACATTTTGAGAGTATAGTTGGTTTGTACCTATAGTTATGTTTTATTTTTAAATATCAATGTGCTTAAGTAATTTTTAAAGCATAATAAACTGTATTGGTCAGTATATGAATACAATTTCGTTCAGGTGCCGGCATTACAGATTAGCATGGAATGAATCGTAAAAGCGACTACGGGAAAAAATGCTTAGAATGGCATTATACTCATGGACGCGGAGGTTCGAATAATGTTATTATACAATAGACGGAAATAAGAGATCAAAGCTATTAAATAGATTCTTAGAATGATTAATATATTGACACGTTACTTTGTCGAAATCTATATTTAATAATAACAAATACTTAAATATATTTTAAGAAAACATATAATTAATACTTTAGGAATACACATTGAAATTTAATATGATATCTAGTTATAATGCCGCATACTTTTCCTGTTAAGCCAACTGGAAGCATTTTCGACGCATTTCGGTTCTGCACGAAGCATCATCCGGAGGTCTTGACTTTTCGAGCGCCAATCGAGAAAAGCCGAAACAATTATTTTCAATAAACGTAGTAGTATATCTGGTAACTTTGTACAATTACAAAGTTACCGCATATACTACTAAGCATTGCAAAGAGTGAATGGCGACAAGAAGCCAGCCGGCCATAAAACTGAAGTCAATCTCTACATAGTTAAAAAGAAAATCGACTATGTATGAATTTTTCGATTTAATTTAATATAATACTCAACATAAATTTTAACGTATGAATTCACCAGATATATATTTTTATTGACAGTCAAATTGTTTCATCATAAATAGATTGTTTATTTGACGTTTTCAAAGATATAAATCATAGAATAGATCACCAGGCGTAACATTTTATATCTTCTCACATTTGAATCACAATATTTTAGCGTGGGCGTTTGATTATAAGCCATAAATTTGTGCATTGGCTCTTGAGAGATTGATATTTTATTTTTAAAATAGCGTAAAAGAATGTATATTGAAGAAACCTAGAACCATCTCATTGTTATTCTGGATGTGGTAGTTCTAATCATGGAATGAAATGCGGATGCATGGAAGGACAGTGTCGGTTTTCTAACGGTGCCAAATCTGATCTTAATCCCAACAAACCTTTAAATTCATCAAAACTGAGTGTTAGATACTCATCATGGTTACCGAAATTGACAAAAATCTTTTTCTTTATTTCCTCATCCCACGCTAAGTGGAGTCAGCAAAATAGAAACAAGAATGTCATTATTGGCCTAAAGATACGTTTCCATGAATAACATCTACTAGGTATAAGCTTAACGTAAAGAATATTTGCAAAAAGTACCCTGCAGTTGTTACAATTTATAGCCCTTAAAAATATAACAGTTGCATACATACATGGTATAATAAACGAGTGTTTCTCGAGATAAATGGGCCAAGTATTCTGCATCTCAGATGCGCATAAGCAATCTGACTCGTATCTAATTATAGCTCTGTGGGAATGCCGCGATACCTGACGCTTACTGTATCACTCTTCTTAACCTGACAGTTTGTAGATAAAAAATATATTATGCATTTTTGGCGCCTGACTGTCGCTTAATTATCTCTAAGTGTATGATCAATAGCATAAGGAAACCTGATCTAGTTATACATTTTGCGTGCCAAGCCAACTATGATTATTAAGTTTTAAGTATACAGTATATAAATGTTTATAAAATGTTTTGTCTGGGGCAATGTGAGTGTAACACCCCTATCTATCCTTAAGGGGATTACATGCGTGACTATATGTTTTACATTTATAAAAGAAAGGAATTATTCTGGTATCTACTATAAGAACTGTTAATTTTTTAATGGATCTATAAAAATGTCTCACCATCAAACAACAAAATAATGCATTTCATTCAATAAAAGTTCTGGAGACGCTGCCAATCCGCGTTAAGTATATTATTTCAATAAAACACTTTTATAAAAACAACGATGCAAATGGCCGAATATGCCATAAATGCACATAACACTAAACTTTTATACGTTCTTGTACTGTTTATTGCAAACATCATCAAAGGATTGATCTTAATTAAGGCTCTGCAGTTTGTTTTAGAGAGTTTGGCTTATAGCCAACAGCTGTTCTTTGTCAACCTTACCAGGTTTTTAGTTCATACTACAGTTCAAGGTCACCTGGAAACTAAATTTGTAAAAAGTATGCAATCTACTCATGTGATGCATTCCATGATGATTACAGACAAATCGAATGAAAACTAGCCAAGTCAGAATTCGCTCGTTTATTATTCCACAACGAGTAGATATCTATTATATAAAAAAAGACTAATTAAAACATATTGAGGTATTACATTCCAATAAACTCTTAATTTAGTCTGAGAACCTGCACGAAACGTAATTTTACTAATTAAAAATTATTAATTATTGTTAAGTCTTTTATATAACCTGGAAGTATATTATCGTTTGTGTAGAGTGTTATAGACTATTACGTATTTCTGGTCGTATTTAATACCGCTAATAGAAATTGTATTCTACGATTCTTTAAAATGTACGCCTTACACTTTAATCATAGCATTAATTAAAATATATAGGTTAATGTCACTAATTTCATAATAATCCATACCTGCATTATATTATCACAGCGTGCAGCCCTTTCGCCCTTTTCTATATAGTACGTAAAAAAATTTCATTACTGTCAGTTAATGTCATCGTAAACAGCGGAATAGAATTAGGAAGTTCCATGAGCTTCCTGCAGTAATGTTGGATAGTAAATCTGACGCGGGGTCTGGCGGTAATCCAACCAACTTATTATTAATGGATGATTAATAATACATACGGTACGCCACCGTCCCAGGCTATTCATCATCGATAGCGTATCTCCCTCACGCACGTCCAGAAATTCCCAGTACATGAATTTCGTAATAATCTACATTTATATCTTCAATTGTGATTCATTCTCCGCAAGTAACTTAGTGCAATGACACGTGATGACGACATCAATAAAAATTTACGACATACAGCATAATACTTAACAATTCAGACTATTGTGTTGACACACACGATGCTGCGCAAATATTTTGAAAATGTATGCATAAAAAAGTATTCGTTGAGTAAATTAAACCTAGGTTACACAGTGTGTTCCCTGTTCTTATCTGATTCAATTTAGACAAATGCTAGTCGAAAGTTAACTGGATAGATCTGTAAAAATTGTGAGCAACACTCAACCTTGGCCGAATAGAAAACCTGGACTTGTTATTCACGAAACATTTATACTGGAATAGTACGTTTATATGAAACTCCAATGAAAATACGAATCTAGGTGATAGCTCTGACGTTTTATGATCTAATACATTACGTTCAAATAACATCACCGTTCAAAATAAGATCTCCGTGGATTGATAGGTATAGTGAGGCACATTTAACACGACAGCATTTAGCATTAGCGTAAATACACATGATGGTTAACGACTCGCTGACCTTGTCAACAGTATACATCAAGTCAGAAGTAAAGAAGAGTAGAATTTCATTATAGTGGGTTTGGACTTCGAACACATATTTTTATGATCGAAGCGCTTGGATGAGTACCTTTAATGGTGATTACGTCATGGCGGCATTGACAGCAGGAATACACTTCAACAGAATCGATATTCCTGTCTGTAAGTTGTCTAGACTTGAATTTTATTAAAGTGCCTGTATCATCTTTGATGAACGAGTTTACTTCCACCATTTAATGGGTTATGACCGCGAAGTCCCTTAGTTTTGATCACTATCTTACATAATGGTGAGTGATGTGATATTTAAATAAGTACCTGAAGAGCATTTTCAGAATGTTCGCTTAGCTAGCTACTACTCTCAAATAGAAAATCTGTCACCAAGCACCTAACAGTGTGTTCTTATCCTTGACAGCCAGTAATTTTACAGGCACATGAGACTTACTGTACGGCTCAGGGAGACGGACGCAGTTAACTATGGGCAGAGATTATCGCTTAACATCAGGTGGGCCTTGTGCTTATACGTCACGGTCCACTAAAACAACCTAATATATAGTAAAATCGGCGAAGAACGAAAGTTGGCAAGCGCTTAAAAATATTATTGATATACATAATATATAATAAATAACAACATATTGCAATATTTTTTATATTTTATTTATGTTGCTTATATTATGCCTTTGACGATAATCTCATGGTGGTAAATGACCATGGTAAATAAGAACTGCATCTCAAGGACAATATTTTCGGTATACTGAACTCCATTTGGCTATAAGTTCCTACTTACTACTATATAGCGTCGTATCTTTTGTGAAATTGAAATCGTGCTAAGGTCAACACTGGAATACAAAATTTTCTTAAAGTTGCAAATGAAGTCATTATGACTTTACCAGACTTACGGCACATATCTTTCCACTGACTCACGTTCGGTTACGTACTTGCTTCATCGGTATGAAACTTCTGTGTCTTAATGAACCGTAGTAATCGCCTTAAATGTAAAAAATGCCTACCGTTTAATCCCCTGTTTATTTATGTGCGTGCATTCACATTATTGGCTTGTATGACGCCTTTCCTGAAATCGTCATCGGTCACGTTTATTTTAAGAGCGCCCACTGTGTATGCACCGTGAGTACGTTTGCTGCGCTTTATAATTAGTTGCTTTATTCATCGAGTTTTTAATCTTTTTCGCGAACTGGTTCTCGAAGTTTGAGCTTCACCGCATGGTGGAAGGGCATTTTGCGAACGCTCGCCTGTCCTACCACCCTCAAGTAGAAATTCTGTCGCCAAGCACCTAACAGTGTGTTCCAAAAGCAGTCCTTGAGAGCCAGTAAAATTACAGGCACGTGAGACTCAACAACTGTACCTATGTCTCAGAGTGATGGGCGCGGTGCAGCTAGTCACTTGTGAAGAAATGCATCTGTAACAGGCAGTGGTTACCGCTTAACATCATGTGGGCCTCGTGCTTGTTCAAACACAATTACATTCGCTGAACACGTCAATAGAACATTTTGATAGTAAAATTTGCAATTTATCTTTATAAGGGAGTCGTAAACGCCAAAATTTAATACAAAAACGATTTTAACTTTAAAAGATTTACATCTACACTCACATCAAGAAGAACTGATGACTATGTGCTAAAAGGCCACTGATTATTTCTTTATGCTACCTAGATGTTTATAAGATAGGGCTCTTTCTGTAATCTAAACGAGGAAAACTGATTAAAACTAGTGACTTAGAATGACAATAAAGATAACGGGATGAACTGCAATTCATAGAACAGTGATGCATTTATTAGCTATGTGGTTTTCTTGTAAAATGTGCAATTGTTTAATTAGGATTTCAGGGCTTAATGAATGTTTATTGGACTTTAATATTTCTATGAATTTTCTATGTAAGTATAGGTAGGTGCCTAGTCACTTATCGCAAGATAACGCTTCCGAGAATATGGTTACAATTATTGTATTTAATAGTATATCAGCGGATTGTCCACACTTCGCGAGACACTTGTGCGAGAATGTAAAAAGAAAATTAAAAAAAAAACTACTTCTTTGAATAAATTTTCCAAATCGGTCCAGTAGTTTTTAATCATATTCGGTACATACAAAAATGCAATAATACAAATATTTTCTCTATATAATATTGAATTATATTAGAAGTGATGTAGGTTCATCTATCACTTCTAATATTATTCAAATATATAGTATATTTAGTATCATACGTAGGTACATTTTTTTTTTTTTTAATATTATTGTGATGGAACAAGCGCGAGGCCCACCTGATGTTAAGCGGTATCCTCTGCCTATAACAGATGCATTTCATCACAAGTGACGAACTGCACTGCGCCCATCACCTTGAGACAGTTGTTCAGTCTCATTTTGCCTGTTATTTCACTGGCTCTCAAGGACTGCTGCCGGAACACACCGTTAGGTGCTTGGCGACAGATTTTCTACTTGAGGGTGGTCGCTAGCCAGGCGGGCATTCGCAAAATGCCCTTCCACCATGCGGTGAAGCTCAAGCTCTGGGCGGGATTCGAACCATGGACCTGCTGCGCGGCAGTCCATGGCCTATGCCACTGAGCCATCACTGCTTCAAAAGCATATGACATAACATATGATACTATAAAAAGAACCCGAAATTTTATTGTTTTAAATTTATGAAAAGTTGGTTACAAAATCAATTTGGCAAATGGATCAGTCGAATAAACTTTGATCAATTCAGTGGATCCAGTGACGATAACGGTTAAATGCTAAAGAGCGACAATTGGTGCAGTGAACTGGCCAACAACACCAATCTTACATAAGGGTTTTTGAAATCAGGTCACGGAAAATACGGAGCTGTAACAACGATTAAGACTATATAAGTAAAACGATTAAGACTATATAAGTAAAGTTTTATATACACAGTAGCGATTTGCAGAGACCTGTGTTTACAAGTTTATCGAAACAACAAACAAATAGCTGAAGTTTAGCGACACAATAGATAATGTCTGATGTTAAGCCGATTGGATTACTGTTTGCTTTGAATTTATCGATTGCGTAATGTTTATAAGCGTTGAAGATAACGTTACTGAACAATTAATACCCATATCGACCACATCATCACTAAACAACAGATGAAGTAGTGATCTCAGACTAAGAACCAAAGTAGTGATCTAACCTTAAGAAGAAGAATATGATTGCTTAGTAATTCTACTGAAATCAAATCTGAGTTAGCGTTTGCCTACAACCCAATATGTTCGTATCTTCCAATAAAATTATCCATTCACCGTCGTATGTATTCCCATTTATATGTCAATGATGTATGGACTCTCATTTAAAAATTATTATACTCATTAGTATGTTTATACACCTACATATTTTTTGCGATCTTTTTATGAAGTTGTGAGTTTTTGATACGTGCGTGGAAGCCGCGAGCCCTGCCTCCGCCACCGCGGCCAACTTATTATCAACTTTTTGCTGCCTCATAAAAAAGATTCGACATTTAATTTATTCGGTGACCTGCGGCTGTTATTTTTAGTCCTACGATGTCGAATTCCCGAGTACGATATCTGGGTCGATCGATTGTTTACAAAGACATTCCTAGAGTCTGGAATCACTGGCACGCACTGAGATTACGTCAGTGGGAATTCCTGTTTGACATCCTTTAATGGAGCTACTATTTCCTGTTTCTTATTGATAAGTACAAATAGTGATACACTATCTGTCAGTTTATCCCTGGTGGATATCAGTGGGGTTCAGGAGTGAGCTTAAGGCCGGCGGCATCTCGTATTACCGTTATGGGCGCCAGTTTGCTTATGGTACCTATACTCTATAATCGTGCTTGTATTTCAATATTATAACATAATGTTCCTAGTACTTAACAAACACCTACATAGTCCTACAACGAAGGAAGAGCCATCAAAACTTTTTTCGTAGACGATAATCAGCTTAATAGCAGGTTAAATTTTACAACGACAATTTATTTTATTTATTATTCTGTTGTACGATGTCACGCACTCAGTGCCATTATTGAAATGATTTAGAGTTAGTATTGAACAAAAAACACAAAACAAGATCTATCGTTTCCCACACAAATCATCAATTTACATTCGCCCCGTAGTGTTATTTATTTGTATAAAAATAAATCTACGCAACTTCGCCAAGAGATTAAATGGGATGGTAATAATTGTCGCAGTAAGTGTCATACTTACTTGAGTTTCAAGTCACCTGGAAGGGATATATATAAAGAATGGTGAAGTGAAGTGGAAGTCATTCGGACCGTATGTGTCGTCGCCTCGCTCTCTGGGTTACATATAAATCGTCAGCTCATGTAGGCGGACACAATTGTCGATAAACTGGAGATGACCCTAACCCTCGGCAAGACATTATCTCGCGAAAGTATCATAAACTGGCGGTCACGATTTGAGCCGTGCATTTATCAAGTTCTTTACTTATGTTAAGCGCCTCCATTATGCTTTTTATTCAATTCTTTTGTTTTTTAATTAAAAGGTAAACATGATTTACTATCTCTATGTTATTTATTATCTTCACGTATATCTATATTTTCAAATATCTTTTATCACTATTAATCATGTTACTTTATGATTATCTTTTATTTATCTATCAGTTCCCTCGAGAGACTGGCGCGCTTTTATCTAATGCAGCACGTTTTATTGTACTCACAATAATGGTATAAGTACCATGTTAAATAAGTATACTTAGCTGATACAGCGTCTATTGTCACCTGCCTTAGTCGAAGTCATTGTTTTCATTTCAACGAGTGATGTAACTTGAGCTTTGTGGCACTTGCGGCTTCAGCAAATAAGCAAGCGATCACAGTCCACACTACTTAGGCACTAAGTAACGTCATCTTGTTTTGATGCTTATTATGTACTTGCCTTAGTTTGACTTTAATTTACGCTTACATTTCTAGACATTTTATTTTTAGACAAATACGCGTCTATAGTAACCGCCTCAATTTATACCCATTATTCGTGTTTCTTTATGTTCGTGAACTCGATCGATAACTGCCGCGGCTCGCGTTTTAAATTAAGATAACAGTTTTATAGGTCTCTAATTCAATTTGTAGAGAATTTTTCTTATCTTTGCCACTTAAAGCTTTTCGTGCGCTGCTTTCACTTTGCTTGCAACATTGCATAGACTAGAATCCGTAGGTTCCTTCGAACAATTATTAGGTAGGTTCTCAATCACGAGTTGAGCTTGAACTTGGCCTATGTTATGTGCAGCACGACACTGCACTGGGTCAACTAGACGGGAGAACGTCGACGACATTCCAGCTCACAATTGCACAGACAATTAATAAAGTGCAATAATCACGCTCAACAAGACCGGAGCAGTACGCACTGCATCTATTTATGTTCCTGTCTAGTCCACTAGATCAGTTGAGATTGGTTATATTCTTGGAAATTGGTATTGATGTAGAACGCAGCTGCGCAAATACATTGAAAAATTTATAAGTAAAATATTGATACGAAGTTCCTTGAATATATTTTCTAACTTACAATCAGCTATTTAAGTTTCACACTAGAATACAGTAAACGGAGATTAATATTACTGAAATGTCAACATAACTCAAATTGGCACGGTTGGAAAATTATAACCTATCCAAAGCTTCGTGAGATTAATTTCTTCCGCATCAGGCTCAACTAACATACAGAGGTCGGGGTTACTTTACACGAGCCTTTACTGTTTTATTTCACTATCATGTTATTTATTAGAGCTGAAGGCTTTTATAAAATTTGCTAAATAAAAAGATTCGATTGTCCAGCACCTGCTTCCGCAGCATAATTGTAAATACACCAGGACGGTATTCTGGGGTTGTGGTTTAAAGTCCCGCTGGAAGTTATCTTTTTCCAGTCGAAATAATTTATATTATTTCGCTTAGCATACATCAGTGTTTTTTATAATAATACTAATCAAATAAAAGAAAAAGGTTTCATCGATTTGGTCTTAATTCTTGATCGTGTATTACGAGTATCCTACCAACCTAAGTAAATAGTCTCATGCTCTTTAGGTAGATGACGCCAACGTCAAAAAAACGTGCATTCAAACGGGAGTTATCTTTTTCGATAGAAATCTTTGTAAAATAACGGTTTTCTATCTAGCATCACACTAATATAATTTTCGTCTGAATCATTGCAAGCTAATACGTAGATAACGATATCAATAATCTGAGCCTAAGATTTTTAAACCCTATTGCAGCTTGACTATCAACTAAATATTTTTTAGGACAATACTTGACGAATACTTCCTGCAAAACATCGGGAGAGACAATCTACTAGCGGCTAGTCGAGCAATTCAGTAGCTGGCCATTATGCAATAAAATCAGTTGAATTAATCAATAGAGCAAAGTGGGTCCTGCCACCAGGCTCGTAACGACGCACTTCCTTGCTCCTATTCCCCGATACACATAGCGTTCTTAATTTAGCACCCAGACAATATGTTTGTAAATTGTAATGAAACCACAATGGGACTATATACAACAGGGCAGTGGCACTAAGGCGCTGCTGGGTAGTTTAGGTAATTCTGTATCTGTAGTTAGAACGGGTACTATTACTCTTTTTGAAAATAGATAATATTTACATGAAAGCAATTCAAATAGAGGGAACTATCATAGTATGCTAATTTAGGCCAGGGGCCTCTATATGCATGACACCTGTTCCTGTGCTCTATGTACGCGTTATTTTAAAGTTTTTTCATCAGAAGAGAAAAGCTCGTGCGCCCCTAATTTCAGTAGTTGGACTAGATCAGCTAATCGATCAGTCAGAAATCAACAGTAATGCAGACATATATGCAGCTCAGTTAGAGAAATGAGTATTATACTCATTATGATATATATGACGCGTTCGCCAGAACGAAATTTTACCAGTGTAGAATTATCATTTATTGCATTTGATTGATGCCCTTTAACAAAATGCGATATGAGACGGAGACTTGATGACTCCAGATGGCTCGAGACTATGGAAATGTTGATGGTTTTTCTTAATATCACTATATTACGTATATAGATTATTATTATTTGCATCAACAACACTGTCAATGGCTGTTATTATTTGGGTCTATATTTGGGTATACAATATTGTGACTGGACGAATACAATATTGTGACTGCTATTAGAAGAAATTATCCTAAAATCGTTTTAAATGTTGATTATACCAATATTTATTAAAAAGATAGCTTATTTTATATTTTTATAGCTAATAGGCTAGCCTTTGGCCAGAATCTCACCTGATGGTAAGTGATGATGTGGTCGAAGATGTTATTCAGGCTAACCTAGAATTACTAGCTCTCAAGAACAGCTGCCGGAATACACCATGAGGTGCTGGGCGACAGATTTTCTACTTGAGGGTGGTAGCTAGCCAGGCGGGAGCATAATGAAAGTATACACTAAAGTAGCACTGAAGGCTGGACCTGGATGTAAGGCATAAATCCCACAAACGGAAACCCTAAATATATTAAAAAAAAAAATATTAAAGTACGTTTGATTTAAAATCCTATTAAATCTTAATAAATACTTTGGCAGAACAAGACGAACACTAGCTGATATACTGTGGTGGATACAGTTGGGATAGTCATTAATCAGCCGGTGGTTTTCAAAGAACCTGGAAGCGGTGTATTAACTACCTTACAAAAGAAAGAGTTGATAACGATTGAGGTCCACAATTCAATTTTACCTGTAACTACCTATCAAATGTCAGATCCTTGCAGCACGTGATTGCCATTTTGGTATCGCGTTCTATGTGCTATGGTTACATGGGTATAAAGTGGACCGTTGGAAATAAATAGTACGTCATCTACGTCACACGTTTATTAACAACCTATTCTTTAAATAGGATTCAATCTCAGAAGCAATACGTGCACATTGCACATGACATTGAAGTTGGACTTGTTTACAGCCTGCTATTTCTAGAATTCAATACAATTCCAGATTTACTAGAATGCTGGTTATAGTTTGCATATGAACTTCGGAAAAGTTTATCATGTAAGATATTGTCGTGCGAAAGTATTTCATGTTTGAAATTGATCCGATACTAAAGCAAAATCTTACGCAATTTATAAGTACAGAACAAATACAAAATATGTTTTAATATTAGCACTAGATAAAACATTAGCTATCGTAGCTTAAAGAAAGCAGGTAATAGATTAATAAAATTCAATCAGTTGCATGCTTCCTTTCATTTAGAACTATACATTTCTCACAGAAAATAGTTTATTTACTATTTATTTGAATTCATCGACTTGCATCGTGACTCTTTGCCAACTCTTTAAATGCTCACGCTCTATATAATTTCACACTGTTAGTACTGTTCCTTTTCTCAGAATAACATTACTCTCATTTGTGCAAGAAACACTGAAAAGTGCACATGACCTATATTAGACATGAGTCTAATTCAATAACGCTTTAACGAGAAATTACCGACAATTGTTCTGACGTCATTTTGCTTGTTATGCATTACTTGCCAATTTGTTACGTATAGCTCTGAATAGTGATTGGGTAAATACTGCACAGTTTTGTTATGGTACAGTTTCATTATATATATTTGTGTTTTCTAGAGGGCAAGGTTCACGCTTGCAATTAATTTTTAATACTAAGATAAGTATTTTATACTTCTGTTTATAATTTATTCTAACATTTTCTTTTGATTATGTTCAACGCTTTTTTATTTTTTTTATGCAGGACCTTGAAAGTATTTGCGTATGATATGAAATACAAAAGCATCTATGATTTTCTTGACAACACATAATAGTTACCTTAATGTAATTAATTATATAAAGCAAATGAACCTGCACTTGTAGACTACAGCGTTTCAGGGACACGAATCCAATGTACAGCACATGCACTGCTATCGATTCACTCACTTTTCGCTGTCCAAAGTATGTTCAAACAGAATTGGTGTAATGTCAATAGTGTCGAAGTATCGTGTATGGTCTCGCGCAACTTCGAGTTCGTTGTGTTTGCGACATGCGCTCTCCGTAGTGAACTATCAGTGACTGAACGTTCGCCCGCGCCGGACCAGTTATTATGCGCCCACCGATGCCATCAATAACTTCACTAACACGTGGGTCTGCGTATGCTCATATCACACATGTAGGGTGCCGCGGTGCCGCACGCCGCGCCGGATCGCTTATCGGTGCATCGCTGGTAAAAGCTCATGATTCACCAGAATAAGGTTTCGCGCGTGACATCACCGAGCTATGTGAATATAAACAGCCTGTCGAAAACTTCGTATACAGCGATTTAGAATATAAACTATACACATTTTTCATCTACCTGCAGGACGTGACGTCTACCTGTGTATACTAATCATTCTAAATATTTACCTTCGCAAGGCAATGTGCGAGAAAGATTACGTGGAAACACGAATTCCAAAGATACTGCGGAATTACCGCTGTGGTTCGCATTAGCGAGTGCAAAGTACTGAGGAGGAAATTGTTACGTAAGTTTTACTCGAATTTCACCACAAGAATCCAGACGTGTGGTACAAAAGGGACTTCTCAAGTGTATGTTACGCGTTCTTAATGTATGTTATGTAAGTACCCACTTACCTAACAAATTAAATATTTTCTAAGCAAGTATATTTTCTGTACTTACTGGCCCTTTGCTCTACTTTAGTCAATTTATGAACTGCATACCTATTACTACTCAAAAATATAAAAAAAATACTGTTATGAAACAGATTTAACTTAATCATTCAATGGTACCTACCAGTAACTACTTAAATTTGCCATGAGTCAACCAAATAAAGATTTATTTCAGTGACCTGTGTCCTGCCCACCCACTGAACAAGTAAAAGTGTATCTACGCGAGTTGATACAAAACTATTTTTCTTAGTTATATTTAAAAATTTCATCCACATTTAGTTTTTTAAAAAATTTCATACACAGTCTTTTACATTTGGTTACTTACTTCATTGTATTTTTGCAGATATTTGTTACTTTTTGCTATTAACTGGACTCGGATTGAGCCGAACAGAAGCAGTCTGGAATTTTCTTCTAAACTTTTTAATTAGTTATCTACATATCTCATTTAGTAGATAACTGTAACTAATAACTTTTTAATTAGTTATCTACATATAGTTAAGTTAGCTTATACATTTGGTTACTTATTCGTTGATATTTCTGCAGATATTTGTACTCGATGGAACGGAGCCAACTGAAACAGTCTGGATTACATAACATTATTGTTTAAAACACACATATATCTTTAAATTTTTGCATTATGTCATCATCAAGTAAGCAAAAGAAAATGTAAGTGAAGTGCCAATAATATATGAGTACAGAATAATTATAGTCCTTGATGTCACTGACAATGCGATGACTTATATTATCAAAGAAAAAGAAACAGCAGTCGGTGCAGTAAAACCCCGGCATGATCATCATCTCACGATGATGTTCACTATATTATTACAACGCGTTATAGTTCCAATTATTCTTAAAAGCTTGTTTAGTATTGAGTGTCTATCTAGTTCTCGGCTGCAATTAATCCAAGATCGTGAATTTTCAATAACGTTTTAGTTGTTACTACATATTACTACGACTGTTTGCATAACCTAAACTATATAGGTATGTATTCGTGCCTATGTTCTCGAGCGGTCCTTATCAATGTGGGTCGAGATGCGCTGTGGCAATAATTTCCTTCGAAACGTTTTATGTTTTTCCGAAGGTTCTATCAAATTCATTACTTATGATATAATAAATATAATAGTAATAAGTAATATAACTCCTGCAGGTCCAGAAAACTTATTATTTTAAGGAAATTAAATTTGAAATCAAACTAGACTTCTTTACATTCACTACCTCATATCATTTTATTTTGTTATTGTTAATGATATTTAAATTTTAAAAAAATAAACTGATTATTACTTTTTGGTTTTATTTTTGTAGCAATTTTAATGTTATTTTTTATGGATATTTCTAGTAAAATAGTATTAGAAGTACCTACTATATTTCCTATATCGCTATCTACCAGGTGAAGTGCAGACTCTGGATTGCTACAGATTTCATCAAACAATCCTAATAATTGTCTGACCCGGGGATTTTACTGTTCACGTCAGTACTGGAATGGATGTATCCTAGCTCAGTAAAAATATTTTTTTTTTTAAATTATTAATGTACTTAATATAAATTATAATAAATATTCATCAAATTTTGATGAATTCTATTGTTATCATTATCGCAGATATCAATGGGTTAAGTAAATTCGAAAATGTAGGGGTCTAAATAATATGTTATGATATATATGTTAATGTTATTACTTACTGTAATTACTATAAACTACTGGTATACTAAGATATATGCCTATATAAAAGCATACCTATAAATAAGGATATAAGTATAAATTCTTATATCATACATCTCATATTAACCATAGGCAAATAGCGAAAATAGACATTAAATAATGGAATGTTCTAGAATTCCAGGGAAATACCGCTATGAAGTAAGGCTTTTGGTATTCCCTAACCCAATCGCAGATACGAACAAATACTTCTGGGAATTAGTTGAACAATTGGTACAATTAGATGATATCAGTAATTGGGGATTTTCTTAGCTTTAATTTTATATAGGTACCTCTTATTTTGTTTGAATGTGCTATGAATTTCTGAAAACTTTACTGTTTAGTGATTATTTTATTGATACGACTCTTATTCCATAATTATAAATACATATAAAATGAGTTTGTTTCTTAATTAATGTATTGAATTCATGTGGAAATAAAGAACTCAAAGTGTTGGTACCTACTGGTGCTAACATTAAAAAATTACTACACTACGATAATACATACACAGTGTGTTTTTTTACTGATACAGTATGGAGAAATCCGATATACTATGTGTATCCCAATATACTGGCAAACCGTTTATGAAACATGTTTAGGGTTCCGTACCCAAAAGGTAAAAACGGGATCCTATTACTGAGACTTCGCTGTTCGTCCGTCCGTCTGTCACCAGGCTGTCTCTCAAGAACGGTGATAGCTAGACAGTTGAAATTTTCACAGATCTGAGCAGCAAATGTTATCAACGTTTAAAAATTTCTAGGACTTGGTTAGTATTTGATAATTCTTAATCAAAGAATAATAATAATAAGAATAGATACAGAAAAACTTTCATAAGAACCATGTTGTAGGTTACTGAATTTGTTTTTATTTTGTGAGCAATTTAGTATTTTTACTTGACTAAAATTAAGATCGTTAAATAAAGATCGTATTATCTTGTGTTTACACTGGTATTGCACCGGTAATCTGTTCCACAAGTTTATATAGTACCAGTTAACTATTCAATAATTGGACTTGAATTTACGGATCTGAAAGCTTTAACAAATTTTCTTTATACAACTCGACCAACTTCTACTGAGAAAAAAACTGGTTCGAGTAGTGTCAAAATAACTTCTTATATAATTTATTTTCAAACTTTCAATCTCAGTCAAAATAATTAGCCATGCTTACAGAAAAAGAACTAATGAGCCTGAGACATTTACCCACATTATTAAATATTGGTATAAATATATTTGAGACTTTATACTTGAAAAATATACTTGGAGTCAACCTTTATCTAACACTATGTTTAAAAACAAAATCATTAACATAAAGTTCTTTTTTTGTGTCATTGTGAAGGAAGAAGATCGAGGCCCACCTGATGTTTAGCGGACTAACCTCCGCCTAGAACAGATGCATTTCATCACAAGTGACGAATTGCACTGAGCCTGTTTCCTTGAGACATATTTGTTAAGTCTCATAAATAGATTCAGGCGTTACTTTGCCGAAATCCATATTTAATAATAACAAATATTTTTAAAATATTTTAAGAAAACATCAAATTAATATTTTAATAAAACACTTAAAAAATATATCTAGTGACAATTCCGCCTAATTTTCCTGCTAAGCCGACGCGACGTCACAAACGCCACGCAGCCAAACCGTTATTATTTCTCATGTGCCTGTAATTTCACTGACTCTCAAGTACTGCTGCCGGAACACAGTGTTAGGTGCTTGGCCACAGATTTTCTACTTGAGGGTGGTAGCTAGCCAGGCGGGCAATCGCCAAATGCCTTTCCACCAGGCGGTGAAGCTTAAGCCGGTGGTGGGGATTGAACCAGGGACCGCAGGTCCCACGGCAGTCCATAGCTATTACCGCTCGGCCATCATTGCTTAAGTAACTACTAACTCTTGTGGAGAAACTATTGTAAAAGAAAGAAAGAATTTACAGGACACTGAGGTGTATCACGGGGTTTGCATCGATACTGTACTGTACATCGATGTTGTTGTGGTGAGCAAATCAAGTGATCTCTCCCAAGGATGGCCACACGGAAAGCAAACGTTCTCTGTTCAATGAAACTGGAAACAATTAAAATAAATTTTCTGGCATAAGTTGTCATGAAAAAATATTTGATCAGATTTTCGAAACCTGAAATTAATGTGGCAGATTTATAAAAGAAAAGTTTTAAAAATAAAGATATATTGTAGGTACGTAAGGAAATAAATTATAATGAGAAACAGAATTGGTGGCACAACGATGTAGAAGAGATCGTATATAAGTAAAAAATAATAGTTTCTGTATTGGTTATGGCTTAATAAAAGTCACAAAACCACTGATAAGCAAGAAGCTAAATATGTTAAAACATAATTAAAGTTTTTTTTATGATAATGGTTGAAGGACAAAATATAAGCAAAAATAATGAGGTTGATATCATATTATTGGGAAAGATCATTCGCTCATTTGAATGTTAATAGTACTGTACTGTATCAGCCGGATTTTCCACTGCTGAACACAGCCGCTCCCATTATAGGGGGTTCGCCATAATCCCCAAGTTGGCAGGCGTCTTGGGGATCGCAGTGTGAGATATCAGTTCCTCAGAAAGTAAGGTAATTAATACTTAATTAATTCTTCAGCCCACATTCTGGTGTGTTACCCTTAGTCGGCTCTTACGCCACCCACGGGTATAGGTGACATTCTAGCCCGGGCCACTCCAATTAGCCCGTGGAGTAGCCCGGGCTAGATGCAGTAGTTGGGAACAAAAGACCTCGGCGAACTGATTCTGACGAGATTAGAGGCGTAGTAGAAAATACCAGGCCACGAAGAAGGGCGTGTATGAAAAATGTGATGAGAGTAGCTAAAAGAAATGAAATATGCCACGATCTGTATAGTTACAGAACCCAGTAATTATAATTGGTCTTCTTTGCTTATACTTTTTTTGAATGTTAATGTGACGGAATAAGCTAAAGGCCCACCTGATGTTAAGCGGACTAGCCTCTGCATACAACAGATGCATTTCATCACGAGTCACGATTTGCACTGCGCCCGTCACTTTGAGACATAGTTGTTAAGTCTCATGTACCTGTATATATTATAACAAAACACAATCATGAGTTCAGTGTGATAAGCATCATGTCTGTATCTCGAGGTCTCAGATTCAATTCCTAGGTCAGACAAGTGTCACGGGTTTTCCTGCTCGATGAATGAGCGGTCCATGTGGAGCTGTGTCCGGTAGATGACTAAATGCTTCGCCCCTTTTCATGGACTTGAATTCTTAACTGCTATACAAAGTTTTGCATTTATAATAGTCATATATCCATCGGTATACTATACCTACTATTCAAGAACATATAGAATGTAATGGCTACACGAATCATGTTCTTTTATCACTATCGCGGAATCAGGGTCCATGAACATTTCCACACTATCTTTAATTAAACCCAATGTAATACTGGCACCTAATGAAGTAATTGGAACGACACATGATTGATACATTTCGTTTTGTTTTTACTACAATGATGTATGTAGGCAAAACGTTTTGGTAATTTTTTCATATCACTTTCGTTCAAGTCAATTTTTGTCAGTTGTCGTAGATTATATAAAAGCTTGGGTCTAAATCAAAGCCAAATGTGAAAGCCATTCTCAAAATAGATTAAATAATAAACTCAAAATAATGAGCAGCAACTATGATTACATATAGGTACTTATTTTAAGAAATGATCATCACATCTAAAAATATGTTAATTTAATTCTTAAAACTATATTAATTACTAATTGCTAATATAGCATAAATGAGTTTCTTGGCGACAAATTTAAATGATTATGAAATGGACCGCTCTATTACTACTTCTGTTGCTAAAACCTATTTGGGGTAAGTACATGTTATATTGAGATTCTGAAAAAAAAAATCTTACTTGCAAACATTTAGTTACATTCTGAAACTAATTTTTCATAAATATCTTAGTTGATAGTAAACACTGATAACACATATGGCGTAGAGCTGCACATTTAGCTATCAACATTTCCTGCTCTAAAATCGTGGCAAGAACCTTTGTACTTTGTCACGAATTTAGCAACAGTTTATTTCTCTGGATAACATGCGTAACGTTATAAAAACTATTTATTTATTTTCTCTGTTACAAATATGTTAAAAAATCTACAAAGTTGGGAAAATTTACGGAAAATATTTACAAAATAGTGTTCCTGTATTGTGTTAACAAAATAATTCATCCTTAATTAATAATCTAAAATACATATACAGTCTGTCTGGACTGTAGAGTACCTACCTACATAATGGTGAACCAAAGTAATGACTAACTATAGAATGCTTCATATACATGCTTAGTAATTTTTAACAGGAATGTTTTAATAACTGATATAAGTGGATGAGCTCAGATCCCAGATTAAAACAACGGAATCATAAAAAGACCTGAGATCTGGTAGACTGGCGCCATATCAATATTTATCTTCTTAAGAGAGTTGTAGCTTTGTTAAAAAGGCCCTATGATTTCGGGTAATCCAAGTGTAGTTCGGGGTAAATCGGGGATAGAGGTTTGGTACGGATGATTTTAAATACGGTTGAAATTAAGAATAAAATCTAGACCTCAAGTTTCAAGGTTAGGTTATTCACACTTACCTCAAGCAGGTAAGTGTGAATAACCTAATTGTTAAAAATCTTACCGTGGGGTGCCGGGTTAGAATGTCATTTCTTCGCGTGGGTGTCGTAATAGGCGACTAAGGTAAAAGTGCACCAAATGAGCAGAATGCCACTTCTCACGTGAATGTGAGTAGGGTGTTGTGTGCATTAGACGCACAACAGGGCTATATACCTTAGTGCCCTGCCAGGGTTTCAAACAATATGTTTTTGTGTTGTGTTAAAGCAGTAGATTTTGTAGTCAAAGAATGAGTTTAAAAAATAAACATATTTCACCAAATGTCAAAGCAATAAGGTGGCAATTACTCACTTGTTTTTGCATGCCTTTCTGTACTGGTTTACTTCTTTGATTATTAAAGTACTTGATTATTATCCTAAAATTCGGGTAATCTCCAACTTTCAGTGGTTTTAAAATGTTATAGCTGTGCTGCTAATGTTATATTAGCAGCACAGCTTTATTATTGTGTTGTTATAGTGAGACTAAGTGTAAGATGCATTAAAAGTGCTGATTATATTGTAGACGCAATCTTGTCGATGAACACATTTTTCACCTTACTCGAGGTCAATAACAGAACCACTTAGCGGAACGTCGTATTAGCACCATATTTACTGTCTATTTTATTATTCTGCTTCTCGTTTATGATATTGAATTACCTGTCTATACTTACTATCCTTACTGCACATCCGATGTCTTTCAAGATGGATTTCTGACATAGTACTGATTTATGATGGTATTCATGTAAGACTTTTAGCGGCAAGATATTATCAGACTTCAAAGGCGGCTATTAAAGTGATAAATGACAATTGTCTTGTCCTTTGAGGACAATAAATACACCATCGAGACTCGTGCAATATTATTTCTCACATAGTTATGATCATTAAGAACTATTGTCAGCAATAGCACTGATATTTGAATTGAATGCTTCCACAACCACCACAAAGTTATCTCCTAGATTGATCGGTAGATTATTACCGTTTATAATGTTGCCAGTTAAACGATCGGTGCTATTTATATCGGGCGCCGTGAGTATGTCAATAATAAAGACTTAAATAATTCACACTGAACAACTGACACTTCTTGACGGGTCATGATTTGCTTAGTGGTTATGTACATCATCATTGTCCTAGTATTCTCCCACGAATATAGAGTCGATACAATATAATGACTTAACATGCACAAATTATAGTAAGAACATGTTAGAAAGTTTTAGTTTCCGTTTTGTACCTAGCCGCCTATATGACATCTAATTTCCTTGAGGTTAATTTGTTGGTGGTGTATCCGCTACCTTTTGCAAGCATTTATATTAAGCTTTTAAATGGTAAGGAACTCTGTTGTGTTTCGAATTTATAGCAGCTTCCTACTAACGTGAATGTGATTTTACACATGGTTCTGTACATCAGATGAAAAAGCATAACCAAGGTTTTGTACTTTTGGAAAATAACTACCTACTACCTACTACATATGTTTTCAATACTTATGACATATTTTACAATTCCGGTTTTTCCGAAAATACCATTGTTTTTTTGTTACTGACTCATTCGTCAAATGTAGTTTTGGTGGGAATTTAGTGGCCACAATTGCTTTCCAGAAATAAGATTCTAGGAATATGTCTGGTCAGTTACAGTTATGTACCTCCACACACGCTAGGCAACCTATGCTCTAAAAATGGGCGCCACATTGACGACGGGCCTTAAATAGTAATATACACAATCGAGAGTTATGTTTCTTGTGATGAATAGCAGATGCGTCATCAATACAAAGAAGGAAGCATGGTATACCGCGGCGAACAGCAAACACTTGACGCGTGCCGCCCACGATGACGCCTCCACTCCGTGCAGGAACTTGTGACGTCACACTGATTGGCATAGCATTTAATTATGACACAAGATGAAATGCAGACCTTACTCATCTTATCATTGTTGTTGTCTTCTAAAATACAACTGACGTTGGCTATGAAATCCATCCCAAGGGTCTTTAGAAAATGTAACCCCTTGCATGAAATGTTACAATACATGCAAACGTTTTTCATGGGTAGGTATAGGTAAGTACCTACACATAAACATAAATATACACTTATGTTTAGCTACTTATATATATTTTTTATGCCTCATAACTCATAAGTTAACCTTTCACCACTATCTTACCTGATGGTAAGTGATATGGTCAAAGAAGTTGTTCAGGCTTACCTACAATTACTGGTTCTCAAGGACAGCTGCCGCTTAAGTGTGGTGGCTTTGGAATTTTCAGGTATTGTACCTGGATCGATACCTATGTCGGAAAAGTTATACTTAGGGTTTATCTGACAAAGAAATTTTTAGCAGCAGTCTGGAGTCCGAAATTATGCCCACTAGATGGCAATAGACTCGCCCCTTATTACCGTTATTAGTGTTTATATCTATTTTATCCGTTTCCTCTATCATAAAATTATAAAAATTGTCTTATAATATAAATTAATTTTAAAATTGTTATTTAAAGTCATATTTGTGTTTAAAATAGAACTGTATACTTAGTTTTACGTTTGCAGGCGTCATTATTTACCTTTCTTAATACAACAGTATGCAATGAGTACTCATTGTCTGGAATCCTACTATTTGCAGATTTCTCATACATTTCTTAACAAATGTCTTATTTAGCATTTAGTTGCAACACAATATGACAAGAAGTCTTATCCGCTATCTTTATTATAATCTGTATAGCTGGCGGTACCAAATATGGAAACATGTAGGATTGGAGTCAACTCTGTGTCACTCAGTAATTGATCAATTGGCTTATTTTAAATTAAATCCACTTATTGCCAGACTGAATACTAGATGACAGGGACCGATTGATGATCGAAATCATTAATATAAACTTGCACGAGTGCCTGGGGTAAAATTTATCGATCTATTACCTCGTTGTCAGCTTTCACTTATGTCTTACAGTGTAAATTTGTTTTTATGGGCGCGTCCATCATTTAAGTGGCTCTAATAAAACATCCGACTAAATATTTTTTTATAGAATAGAAAATGCATTAACTTCTAATGTTTCCATATATTTATATCATCAATTTAAAAACGGCGCTCCTGGTCATTTTAAATGATTTATTGAAGCATTGCCAATTCCATTTAACAGCTACACGTGAATTCAATTCTTTAAATAAAAACGGTAGGTGATTATTGTGGTTGATACCGATAATATATGGTCATTAATTGTGGGATAAAATTTATTCTAAAACCTAACAGGAATTACGAGTAAAATTTCGTTGCAGGAAAGATACATTTAGTTTAAGAAAAGAACTTCCGGTATTTTGATAATGTCACTTACTTCTTTTGGATTACTTAAAAATAAGCACATCCTATAACTTGAGGCAATTGGACTTACTTTTGAACACTTTAGCTTACTAAAAGAAAACTTCATCCGGTAACTTGGCGATTAATTGGGCTTATTTATAAAATTAAAGTATGATATTGATTCTGGTTTTGGTGTCGTTAAAAATTGTTATTTAATATTTAAATACTTTTGTAGACCTTCATCAAATATCATATCTAAGTAATTGAACCCAAAGAACAAAAATGCAAGGCATAAGCTTACAAAGCATGACTGAAACTATATACTATTCAGAGGAAAATAATGTGTGATTGTGTTAAACCCAGGCGTGTGTGCTTGGTCCTTTGTTCTGTTTAATTTATATTACTGATATTTAATATATATTAAACATTGTTAGATGCCTGTAATTTATTATTTAATATTTTTTATCACTTTACAAGATGTAAATAAAGAATATCAAAATAATACAAACATAATTAATAATATTTAAGTCAAACTTAAAACTAGCCTAATCAAACAACCCACCCCTGATCGCTCCCGGTGCAAAGGTGCCCATAACACTTGCAGCGTTTCCGCGTTGAATGGCAATGGCCATCCTCTGCACCAGGAACGAACTGGAGCGGGAGTCACCAGTTTTTTCTTTTAATCTGCGCCCAATTTCACTAAATAACTGTTTGGCCTCTGTTCCCCACGAACCCATGGTCTCTACTGCAATGGGCACAAAAAGGTAAACGGGCTCCATTGCTGCGTACTTCTGGCGTTTTTTATTTGCGGCGTCTTCAGCTGCCGCTGACGGTGAGTGGACAGTGCGACACAGGTGGCTGGCAGCGACAGTGCTGACGCAAGTAGCGTCCCACACCAGGCACCTGCCATTCTGCCAGGGCACCAGGGTCATCCCATCCGGCCTCTTACCATCAGATCTACATAAACCCGATGGCTCGAGCACGCATATGTTAAATATATATATGATATATATATATATATAATATATATATGATAAATATATAGCATATATTAAATATATATATCCGCAACGAATTCTTGACATTGCTTGACACTATTATGACATTGCTTGCCGGTGGTTGTACCGTTTTATTTACATTGGAAAAAAAACTTTTACATGAAAAAAACATTGGAAAAAAAACATGACACAAACAATAAATAAAAAAAATATATTGGTCATTAACTGGTTGATATTAAAAAAATATATAATAAGTATAGATGTCAAAGGTTATGTATATTATATTTTAAGCTGCGCAAATGAAACAATGCTTGAAAGTATTGTTTCATTATAAAACACTACGTAAACTGCTGCTAGACAATAAGTATGTTAAAGGATGACTTAGTTGGAGAATAAGTTTTACCAAATTATTGTTTTTATTACTTATATATTTGATAAACCCATTTAAATTCTAATTATTCTGACACATTAATTATGATTAATTTGAATATGCATTTCACTTTTTAATTGATTTTAAATTCTTCCGATGTATCTAATATTAAAAAAAATGAACATCAACATAACCTATATATTTAATACTTGTGATCACCATCACTAATTTATATATTTTGAGACAGTCTGAAATCGTCATGCGGTTCTAGGCTCCCGAGTTCAGGGGAGTGGGCCCCAGGCAACACCCTAAAAGAATTAATAACAGTTTTTTTTTACAATACAATAATTGCGTTAGTTCTCGAAATTTGTTTTTGTAAACATAAAAAGAAATAGTTTAAATAAATACACACAATGACAAGAGTTCATTCGTAAGACAATTGTAACAAACCCGAACACTGTTGGGATGGAGTTTCAATTACCACCTTCTGGCTGCATCACTACGTCGACAGTCAGATGTTACCATTTTATCATCAGAACTAAAAAGAATTACCAAGTTTTATGACGATGAAACAATATTAAACTTTGTTTCTTAGAAAATTAAGTTTTGCAGGATACAAGGCACTTTGTTGTATACTTACTTATTACGTTATTAAAAGTAGGTAATGATGGCGTGGTGATAGTGGCAATGACTATAATATAGTCACATATAGATGCCAAGAAGAATCTTGCCACTTGGCTTGATTACTTGATTACTTGGTGGGCGCATTTCACATTTGCATGCCTGACTTGCTATACAAGAAAAACAATTTTCGCCAAGCACTTCATTTATAGGTTCTGGCAGCTGTGCTTTAGGGTTATTTCCCATTCTAGGTAAGCATGTTTACCTCACCCATACAATCTGATATTAACAGGTTAGATAGTCAAATAAAAAGCTAAACATGTATCATGCTAGTTACCTGATAGGTATTTATATATAAAAATTCCATTCAATAGATAAGAAATGTGTTTAAACGATGATAATTACACGGACGCTCATTCCGTGCTTCGAGCCATTAAGATCGTATCGCTTCTATAAAATTAGCCGAACGTATGAACCCCTGACACCACATATGTTTGCATTATGATTTACTAACAAGTCTGTTATTACCGGGGTAAGAGTGGTTAAACAATAGGCTCCCGTTTATAAATACACCGTTAGTGTGCCGCTTGCTCTAATTGTCTGAAAGGGCCAAATTCTCTAGATATACTCACTATCTAGAGCAATTTTACGGCAGTTCTTAGTATATTAGTGGCATAAGCACCTCACCTGAAAATATATATAACATCATTAAATATTTTGATAAAGTTGAGGAATTTTAATTTTCTATTTATTAAATCCTGTATGCACAGCTGTAACGTATGCTGTTATGAATCACTTCGAAAGAATTTCTAATAGCCGAGAGCTAGAGATGAGTGTACAGTACAGATGGTATATTAAACTATGGTCGATAAGTTTTTTCGCTTAAGCTGACAGTCTTACATAAATATACCTTCGATGAACATCATCATCATCTTACTCTGTTATATCTAATATCACTTATATAGGATCATTACAATATGTATTTCCCTAAACATTGCACTGCTTGTGTTTAGGTTGGGTAGACTAGACCAGGCTACTATTCAATTGTTCAATAGCGACCACTTCTGAAAAATGTTTGGTTTCAGTTTAATGGCTAGCTGCCTCCTAATCTCAACCATCATGTCGTTTTCAGTGTAGATACCTGGTAGCAGGTAAGGTAAAGGATTAGATAACAATCCAGAGATACTAATGAGGTCCTGTTATAAGTTAATGCGCTACAAAACCCCATTACTTTGCAAGTTGACAAAATTTCGCATTATTTTTCCTCATTTCCCTCAGTCGGCTTTTATCGAAATCTTGATTCCGGAAGCCTTACGCTGTCGACAACAGTCCAACATTAACATTAGCGGAATTATGTACTTTTAGTGGACGATGAGATAATGACCCCCTCTTTTGTTACAGGTAACTGCACCTAAGTTCCCGGTGGTGATCAAGATAGGGCATGCGCACAGCGGCGTGGCCAAGGTGAAAGTGGACTCCTTGGCCGACTTCCAGGTAAACCAACGTCCAACACCTCGCAGCTACGTTCGATTAATATGCTAATCTGGCCCGTTTCAAAGATCGTATTCTGAGTAATAGTTTTCATAACATGTTATTAAGTTTTTAAGCGCTGACCTTGTTATTGTTTCGTGTGTTTACATCCTCAATTATATTTTCGACTTTAGAATAGGTGTTTGGACTACCGCTTTTGTATAGTTTCGTAATTATATTGCGGGGCTACAATGAGACAAGGAGTGTATAACCGTGATTATGAGTCTGGTTTTCTCCTGAAGGCGCTATGGAAGTGTAGTTTGGTACGAATGTCTACTCTACCTAAGGGAATTATCAAAGGGTTGAAATAGGCATTTAACATGCCCCGACGACCTCAATTGGAGGACAATCGGGTTGTTAGCAAGCGCCAGACACCCCGGCGAATGGCCAGGGATGGATAATTATCAAAAACATCACGTGACATTATTAGATAAGATGAATATTAGGATGTGTACAGTTTTTACTCTGTCTACATTTATTCTGTGTATCCACATAAAGTATGGCATGGTTTAATGTGACAAATCAAAGATGTTTAACCCTAAGATATGTTTTTGAAAGTCATGGTCTCACGAAGAATTTAGTAAATTTAGATTTGATTCAGATATGCATATATATTTCTCAACATTTTTTTACCTTTTAAACAGGAATCAGGAATAATTAAAATAGGTCTATGTTTACTAAATTTACGGTTTTTGTAGTGCCATTACGAATTTTTTTTATATTGTCAATACAAAATATGATGGCAGGGTACCTGGCGACAGAGGCACGAAAATATGTCCCTGCTATCAATTACGCTGCCAAGCAGTCGCTACTTGCTACTGGAACGAAAGACAGGTAGCCAGTGAAACTATGTAGACACGAGATATTTTGGGTGACGAACACAATGGAGATTTTTGAACTTTCACATAAAATATGGTATCATTGTATTTCTTATGCGCAGTAGCTTAATCAGAATATCCCCTCTTGGCTGTTTCCGTCGCTCTATTTCATGATAAAGCACGCATAGCTTATGGTACATTAATATTTAATTACGTTCATATTCTAGGACATCGCTGGAGTGGTTGCTATGCTGGGAACCTACTGCACAGTTGAACCGTACATTGATGCAAAATACGACATTCACATACAGAAAATTGGCACCAACTACAAAGCATTCATGTGAGTTTCACCTACCTTGAGGCGCCTAAAGCAAATATCAAAAGTTTTACTATGTGGATACAATGATACAGAAATGACACAGGCGTTAGCATTGAAGCCGATTGTTATTGTTCTCTTGTATATGATGTGTATGTATCTCAGTCTATTTTCATCGTCACAGTCTTGTTTGTAACAGCGGATGTGTTGTTTTTCAGGCGCAAATCTATTTCCGGGAACTGGAAAACTAATCAAGGCTCAGCCATGCTGGAAGCTATCGGCATGAATGACAGATACAAGATGTGGATCGATGAGGTTAGAAGTTACATATAATCTCCTGATATCGTTCAATACGAAGTATGAGTGCATATATGGTATATTAATTAATTTAGAATTGATTCTCTTTATAACACAGGCTACAAGTAGATGGTCAAATAAATTTAAAATTGATCGTGAGCATTGATTTGCCCTAATGTGTCAAGCATAATTAGTATATCCGCATGCATAAGTTTGATGCAACTTCCTACTAACCTTACGCACTATATCTTATGATAATTCGGTTAAGTAACAAATAAGTGTTTGTAAATTATATGTGAATTTGAGACACCACGTCTTATAAAGATTGTCGAAGAAACACCATGCGGTAGCACCAAAATATACGTGCAGATGTGACACACGAGCATACTCATATGTACTAGACTGTCCATAGGGGCAGATAATATGAACCAGTGATTGAAACGATGTTTGCATTACTGTGTTCTGGTATGAAGGGTGTTTTTTGGTGAAATTATATGCACATGACTCAACAATTTTATGTTCGAATGGGTGCAGTGCAGTTGGTCATTTATGACGCCTCTGTTATGGGCGAGGTTACCGCTAACACCACGTGGGCCTCGGGCTTTTTCCATAACGCAATAAATCACCGAATATCTCAGTGACTAGTGCCATCTCAGTGATTGTAATATTTATAATAAATATTTAAGTGTTGATTCTATCTATATCTATACCAATAATATAAAGAGGAAAGATTTGTATTTTAATAGGTAACGAATAAACTTAAAAACAACTAGACCGGTTTGAAAAACTCGTTCAACATTAGAATTCTACACTATCCCTGATGAACAACTTAGGGATCCGTATGAAAACTTCGATAATGTAACCTAACGTGTGAATAAAATACCAAAAATACCCGTTATATCGCGTACGCTGCGGATATTGTTGACAATAGAGCAAAGTAATGTACTAAATTTTTATAGAGGACATCAATATCTACCAAAAACACATTACCAATACCACATGTATTGCGGACGTTTTTGCCTACCATTACAGTTATGACACAATAACTTTTTATGTGTTTCAAGTTCAATTTACATTTTTTACAAAGGGCGGGCCGCTAGTGTCATATAAATATTGGAGAGGTTAATAGTTAATAGATTCCATGTTTGAATATAAGCCAAATAGATTCAGTTTCGGATGCTATTGAGATAATCAACTCATTGCGAGCTCTTGTTCAAAACCGCTTGTAATCAGTACACATAGGTAAATAATTGTAGTATTTGCAGTAGACTAGACTAGTGGACTAGAAATATTAGGGTATATTAACATCCTTGAATCAAATTGATACAATAATAGTTTGAACTGTATCGGCACTATTCACATATTTTCAGGTGAGCGAGATATTTGGAGGTCTGGAAGTGTGTGCTCTTGAGCTGGTGGTGGGAAAGGACGGACGTGAGCACATCATCGAGCTGAATGACTCAGCAACGTCTTTCATGGGAGACTCACAGGAGGAAGACCGGCGGCATCTATCCGATCTTGTACTGCAACGCATGCAGGTAATATATTGTTGCATATTATGCAAAACTACTGTTGAGTCTTTAAATTCTAATGGTACATAGGTGAAAGCTTCGTGATATGTTCCGAAATGCAAACCTACAGGCTAGTATTATCGTAAATGTATGTATTAGGTTAATGTCTATGTGAAAGCTGTTACATTTAAGATGTATAATTTTTAAGATGTGATATAGAAAATAGTGTGGTGGCTTATATATAAATCCGCACTAAGAGTGTAGCCCTAACAGTGCGAAGGCGAGGCAGCACCCGTAGTGAAGTCCTGACAAGTGCAAAGGAAAATGGTTGGTTGCAACCAGAGACCCTAGAAAGTGAAAAAGAAAGAAGATGAGAAACAGAGGCCGGATGAGTTCTGACTTAATTACACATGTAACAGGTTTATATTATGTAGATAATTATTGTTTACCTACACATATTATATAGGTAGGTACTTAATATGAACAGTGAATGTGACCTCGTTGCGCAGAAGAATTTAAAAAAGAAATCATCAATGAATAAGTTTCTCATGTCAAGGCTAGCTTGCCACACATCAGAACCTATACCTCGATAGATTAACTATGCTGACTCCTCAGTATGACAGAGGAGTGACGTTGCTATTATCATCTTGAACAACTCTTATTCCGAAAGACGCTCCCGACTGCAACTGTAGACTGCAAGTATCGCGGCTGCATGCAGTCGGCCGCAGTGGCACTATTGGTTTGTACTTATGTAATTGTCTGAGATGACTATTGAGCGCCGCGGTAGTTGCATGTGCAGTTACGGGCCCACAGAAAAGGCGCGCGGTACTTGCAGCTGGCAGCATCTTCAGAATAAAACCTTAAACGATTAAAAATATGTCGCACGAATCGGTTATATAAAAACTCCAAAGTGATTTGAGTAACAATAATATTTCCCTAAAATGGAAACCTCGTTTTAGAGGTTACATTTACGATTGTATCACTTAGGTACATATGTAGTAAAAACTTCAATTTAATTTCTTACAAATAAATAATCACTAATACCAATTTACAGTACCCTAAACTATAAATTGGTATTAGTTTTTATTATTTATATAAATATGTATATATATATATATATATATATATATATATATATATATATATATACACATATATATATAAGTTTTTTCGTATTTAACAATTCTGTACCCTCGGGATTGTTAATTAAAGTTTTCCAATTTCTGATGCTGTAATTTTGCCTTTGGTTGAATTTCCAAAGACTTGTTTTATGTTACCACAGTGGACATAAGCGCTTCGAACATAGATATAATCATATAAATCGGTGCGAAAAACGTGTAAAATTTTGAACGTCCCCCTCTTTTGAAACTTGTTAAAAGATATGGCATCAACTGTCACTTGGACGCGTTATCCGATTTATTTAGGTTTTGGCTCAATCGTAACCTTTGCTCAACCAAAAAATTACTCTGCTGGACGTGAACTGTCAAAATATCAATTCTTTTAATGACGTATTCGATCCCCAACGTGAGTGTTTTTGCCGGTTTAATTTATAATAGTTAAATATCAATTCTTGCCTAAGATTTGGGTTACAACAAAACGGACAAAACCCTATTATCAGTATTTATCATGGTTTATATCATCATGGTATAACATAAAAAAACTGAACAACTGCGAGTTAATCATCGCCGTTTTTGAGTTCAGCATTGCAACAGCCCGTAAAAATATTTGCTGATTTAGATTACAGCTTCAAAACTACTTTTTAATCGGCGTTTTCGCTCTTTGCTGAATTTCCCTTAAACAATTTTATAATATACTGTATTATAATAATATATCGAAATTTCAGATTCTTAACTTGCTTAGTTTTTAGTTTTTAGACCCCTTCACAAAAAAGATCTAAAATTGACAACTTTGACAGCCTATTTTTTTTTAAATGTTTTTATCTACTCTTCTCAATTATCTCTAAACTATGACACCCACTGATGGCGATGCTTCCACATACTAGTGTCACATCTCATTAACAGCCCTAACGTCCACCTTTGAACAGAGACGCTCATATACGAGAGGGATATTGCCATAGTCCCTGCGCTTAGAATGCCTTTTTTTTATGCCTGATAGGTTAGACTTGACCGCTGTCTCAACTAATGGTAAGTGATGATGTGGTTGAAGATGTTGTTCAGGCTAATCTAGAATTACTGGCTCTCAAGGACAGCTACCGGAACACACTGTTAGGTGCTTAGCCACAGATTATCTACTAGAGGGTGGTAGCAAGCCAGGCGGGCATTCTTAAAATGCCCTACCACCATGCTATAACGACTGCCATTCTAAGACAACAACCGGGACCGACGGCTTAACGTTCCCTCTGAAGCACGAAAGTGCTCAGTAGTAATGTCATCAGCGGTCAACATCCAGCTTATGACCGCGACGGACGTTGCTTAACTTTGCTGATTGGTTAAGAACAGCTAAGCAAACTTCGCTAAGAGCGATTCATAAGGAGATCGAAGTGTTAGATGCGGCATTTCTTCAGAAAGCACTGTTGTCCATCTTCTGGTATTAGTCCCTTGGTTGCCTCTTATGAAATGCCCACAGGAAAATATAGGGGAGGGGGGCAATTGTAGCCCGGGCACCCTACGGGGTAATGTCATGCTAGTGTCCAAAAAGTTTATTTATTGACATCCAAATTCCAGATCTATAACGATTTCGCTTACGAGATACTCGAGATACTCGCTTAGAGATACCCGTGGTATATGGATAGATGGAGAGACATACCTACAGGGTTATTGGAAAAATGTTAACAACCTCTTAGACTTCTGCTAGTCCTAACAAACATTTTGAGATTTTTTTATATATTTTGTTTTTTTTTTGTTGTTTGTTTATGTGTATTTCACGGAATATGCACGAGGACCAGCTGACGTTGAAAGTCTCTTGTGCCTGTAATTTAATATTTCATATTTTTTATTACATACTTTGTTCGATGTAAATATTCAAAACTCTATTCAAAGGGACAGTGGCGCGGTCCAGTGTTGCCGCGGCGGGCGCTCTTGGCTCGAAGTAGGTAGGCATTGTCTTTTACTAAGAGACTTAAAACAATATGTTTTTCTAGTACTAACACAATTTAAAAAATATAGTTTGATTCAAAACTAAGAAAATCATGTCTAAATGTTTGTTAGGACTAGCAGAAGTCAACCCAAGAGGTTGTTAGCATTTTTGCAATAACCCTGTATAAGCAGAATAGCGGAGCCTCTAGGGCTCCATTATGTCCTTCAGGTGCGCCTTTTCAGAGTTTACGGAACTCTCTGATGATGATTATTCAAAGTGCGCTGTTTTGTTATGTGCAGTCAGTGTGCCGTCCCGGAATAACCAAGGCTACGTCTCGGAGCTCTGTGTCGGGAAGCTCGGCGGCTGCATCGCCGACGGAGGAGCGCGCGCCGCCCATAGGCGACATGACCAGGGGTAGTGGAGCTGGCGGTCCCCCCTCCGCGCCTCCGCCCGCACCGCTCTCTTCCGCTGCCTCCATCGACCGCCCGCTGCCGCCCATCCCGGCCGAGCCTAGCCAGCCGCCGCCGCCACCGCTCACGCGTAGGGACTCTCAAGGTATACTCCCAAAATATTTACAGTAACCCTACTAGTTTTCATATGCTACGTAAAAACGTAACCATGAAAGTTAACGTTTTCCCCAATACTAAAACAACTGTTTTAATAATACCCTTAGGGGAGGCGTTAACGGTGAACTAAAAATAGTCATGGGAGAAAATGTTAACTCTCATAGTTATGTACCTACATAAACTAAGACAACTCATAGTCGGGGTGGATGCTATGACAAATATATCTTAGAACTATCTATTACTTGGAACTCTTTGAAAGTTTGACGACCAAGCGTAGCTTTCCTAATCTTACTGACGAAATAATCGGTACCTAAGACAATCAGGGAACTTCTACGTTAAGGGATTCCTAATTACGGGGCTGTTTAAGAGTCGTTAGTGAAAACGGGCATAAGGGATGATTTATATTAGACCGGGCCGTGTCCGGGCCGGGCCGTGGACGGGGCGGGCCCGGGGCGTACGTTAGTAGGCGGGCCCGGACGGGACACGGATCAGGCACGGTCTAATATAAATTGCTTCATACAAAATGTATGTAACGTTTCAAATCCGTGCCCCGTACGGCCCACGTGCACGGCACGCCCCGGGCACGGCCCGCTCTAATATAAATCTACCCTAACTCTCCTTTAAATTGAGCTCATGGCTTACTGCCACCAGGATTTACTTAAAACGAAAAGGTCCAAATCATCTAGGACCTGTTATAGATTATATAATGTTTTGGCCCTTCTTTTACTATAACGTTATCGTCAAAATCATTGATGATGATCATCAGAACAGACGTTTTGGAAGGGTCAGAAATAATGTTGCGGTATTGAATGATATTCGTAGGTAGGTAGTATTTTACTCTATACAGAAAGTATTTAGGACATCATGTAATGAAACAACCTGGAAGTAATACATTTATCATACAAAAAAGCTATGGTATATATGTTATGATAAAGCAAAGGTAATAACTTATTGTGAATAAACAGAGTAAATAAAAGTTCAGTAGGTTAATCTTTGTTCTCAAAATTTATTTACCTATCATAACATAGTTGTAACTGAATAAAATGTATAGTAACTTAGCAAAGAATACATAAAATCATAATTTCGATCGAAAGTAGGTAGGTACTTATAATATTCTGATGTACACAAACGAAATGAAAATGTTTAAAATTGTATAGGTGCAACTATTAGCATACGCAAGACTTATGACTAATATGTTTATTAAATATTAATTTACTTTTTGGGACTGTTTTTTTATTTATCAGGTAGTTACTATTCCTAAGAAAAAAAATTGTGATTCAACTGATATAAAATTAACTAAAGTTGATTGAAAATTTAAATTGGGTCGGTTAACATTTTATGAGTCTGATAGTTCTTATCAGACGATTGAAAGAACAGACCTTAATAAAAACTAGAGGTCATCTCTATTACACAATTTGACAAGATACGTAGTTTAGTCTGAGTAGGCCATATGCTACTTACATTAACAAACTTGCACATTTCACTATTAGAAAGCAACTCTACACCCATTACATCTGTGCTACCAACCTCATATCAGGCAAAAACTCATACAGACCTTGTAAGTTGAGTGTGGAATTTTAGTAGTTCCTCATTCCAGTGAACCAACCAGCTTGTAAAGTACCTATTCAGAGAGAAATGGAAGAGCGAGGATGGCGTAGTGGTGTGCGTAGTCAAGCTCAGCACCAAGCTCTCTGTTGCCACGACAGAGCTCGATGTTGAGCCTGACTATACCGCACTGCACATATCATCACTCCGCATACTCGAAGCACCCTTCATTTGAAGCTCATTATAATCACACGCTTCCTACATTTATTCACATTTGTTGTAAGTCAAGGTGTGTAAGTAAATGGATAAGACTTTCGGACCTTTTTTTTTTATGGTTGATTGGTTAACATTTGACCACTATCTCACCTGATGGTAAGTGATGATTTGGGCGAAGATGTTGTTCAAGCTAACCTAGAAGTACTGGCTCTCAAGGACAGCTGCCGGAACACACCGTTAGGTGCTTGGCGACAGATTTTCTACTTGAGGGTGGTAGCTAGCCAGGCAGGCATTCGCAAAATGCCCTACCACCATGCTATAACGACTGCCATCCTAAGACGACAACCGGGACCGACGGCTTAACGTGCCCTCCGAAGCACGGAAACGCTCAGTAGTAATGTCACTAGCGGTCACCCATCCAACTCATGACCGCGGGCGACGTTGCTTAACTTTGCTGATCGGTTGAGAACAGCTAAGTAAACTTCGCTACGAGCGCTTCGAGATTCGAGACCTAACCTTAATACTTAATATTCGTAGCTAAACTTCTTCTTCATGTAACAGATATACAAAGTTCCTGCACGTGTTCTAGCAGCAATGAAGCATTATATCTAATAGGAGTTGTTTTCTTTTCATCGAATCCTTGTTAGCGATTGTCATCAGTTTTCGCTACATGTGTTTGCACTTGCCACGTGTTCCCTTAACTTCTGGCTAATTTTTGTTTTCCTAGTAGGTAGTAAACATATATCTTGGTTTGCTTATTCATGCCAATATATTTATCATATACCGCATTGATTTCTATGATGTAGGTAACTGCCTAAGTATACCTACATGAAGACGTATTGGATTGACATGCTGAATGGCTGCCCGTTACGCCTTTATAACTATATTTTCGAAGCAGCGACTCTCTTTAGAAACTCATCAAAAAATCAACGTAACGACAATTTAACGTCGGCATAACAACTCATAGAAAAACTACTTGAAACATATTTAGGCTTCTATTTAATTTCGATTCGCAGGCGTCTTCGTAATCACTGAACTTACTAGCAATAACTGGGGATGCAAAGTAATATATAAATCACAGATTAAGAAAATGCTCTGCCATTATGAACCACTATCTGGAATTTTACATAACAATATATACCCACAAATATTTCCTTTTGTTGCATAGCCTCCCAATCTTCGTCGGTATCATCAGTGTCTGCTGCTCCAAGCTCGGCGAGCAGCACCGCACCAGGAGCCACTGCAGGGTCTACTGGTGGTCGTGGAGGCTTCGCCCGGCAGGGCTCACTCAGCGCTACACTCACTGAAGACGCAGAGGATACAATGAAGAATCTTAGAAAAACATTTGCTGGTATCTTTGGGGATATGTAAATCAGAAAACCAACAAAGCGAGGAAATACTCTCTTATTATTTTCAATATAGCAGGGTATCCCTGGACTCAGTTCTTAGAATGGGTTATTATTGTCTTAATACAAACCAGTGCATTTTTTATTTTATCATTTTGAATTAAAATAAACACATATTGTCATATTGTTAAGAAAATTTTATTACCTCGACTTTGTATCGAATATTGAGATATGTAGAGCCAATTAAAATTCTGATGCAAATATTCTCAAAAGTTGCTTCTGTTTTGCAATAAAGATAAAGTTTTTATGGCTTTACATTTTTACAGGCAAAATATTGCTGACATTGAAATACCTTCCAACAGTTATATAAAAATAAATACTGAGAAGATTGGCCATTTGAAGATTAAATTCAAGAATATAAGATTACCAGGAACTTGTATCTCAGTAACTGTAGCTTGTTGATGTTGAAATCCGTAAGTCTTCTTTAGTGACATTAAAAATGGTGCGCTTTCGTGACGAGTGTAAAAGGTAACCGTGAACAAACTTAGTATAGTTTTACGATAAATGTACGATTAATATAGATTTTTTACAGTAAGTTAAATATATGAGAATCAACTAAGCTGCATTGTGATTGACCCGTTAAACGCCTGCAATCGCGGAGCAACTACTTATAATAGTGTCTTCTCACTGTCTGCAATTCCCTTCTACACTCGATGCACCTTGTAGATTATTTCGTTTCACGTAGGCGTATTTGGGCGGAAAAATATTAAAAGACTAAATGCATCGTCTCATCCAAAATAAATCAAAAAGTAACATGTACTTACGTAGGTAATACTAAATTAATTCCATAAGTCACATCCTACTACAGTAGGTCGTACACGAGTATGTAAAATAATAAAAGTTTACATGATATAATATGTTATACTCGTATGTGCAAAAAAAAAGTCAAGGATACCAGGGGTTCAACTAAACATTTTATAGTCGATTTCTGCAAACCACTGATAGGTATGTATATACTGTATCAGGCGGATTGTCCACTGCTGAACACAGCCTCCCCCATTATGAGGGATTTGCCATAATGCCCACGCTTGGCAGGCGTCTTGGGGATCAGTTCCTCAGAAAGTGCTGCTGCCTACCTGCTGATGTGTTACCCTTAGTCGCCTCTTACGACACCCTATCCCGGCACCTCACCAGCAATAAATAAATATAATTATACCCAGTTACGCCTACATTCACTCAAACACTTCAAGATTAAATTATCAACGGACACAAAATAAGTAATTAGAAAAAATGGCAATAACTAGAAAGACACAAGGATAAAATCTATTCAATTTCTATCAAAAGATGGATGATGAACACGTGAAAATGAAATGGAAAACGTGTGGATATGGACTGAATTCCGAAAGAGTCGTCAAACGGAAAACGTTGATAGTTCTTTCGAATCGTCGCTGATGGCAGTTAACTATACAAAGAGCAATGCTATTGAAGACAATACTGTTAAACGCAAGATTTAATCCACATTTTATAGATATAACGATATATAACTTTACGTAGGTACCTTGTAGTGTTAAGGGCATTTCTTTTTATATGCTACATGTTTCAGAGCAAATCCTCAGAAACAGTTTTATTTTTTAGTATGGTATATATTTATCATGCATAATATTTAACCTTGTCCATGTGTAAGGGCCTGTTTCAGAAGTTTCGAGTAAGTTCCGGTTATACAACCCAGAACATATTTAATAAATAAAACACTATCTTTGCGTTTCACAGTCTTATTAGCCTATCCATCGGATAAAGCTTGAAACGCGCTGCATGTTATCTGTCATTTTTATCATTCAGTTATTTTATGTTCTGGGTAGTATAACCGGAACTTACTCGATCATTCTGAAACAGGCCCTAAGTATAACTAATTGCAATAAATATGATCACACGTTTTTTACATATTACCTAAGAATTGGATTGTAATTTTCAAGTATTGGAGAGAATAAAACGTGGTTATAGGAACGTGATTGATTGCCATATCAGGATTGTTGATATTATAATATCCTCTTTAGCAATTCTTTGAGCTTTCATTATTAGCATTTTAACATACCTTAAAAATTTAAACATACAATAATGTTATTCCTTAGCTAATGCTATCAAAAGTAGAAATTAAACGTAGGCAATATTTAATTTTATGAGATTTTAGTAGATTGTGTAAGCTCTTTGTTATAAAATTTATATTATTATAAATATATTTAACAACATATTATACCAATCGAAATTATATATTAATCATAACCCACTTGTTATCGTAGATTTTACAACGAAATAGTTAAAACGTTAACAAAATGTATCTAAGCATTTACTCGTAATATAACGTTAAGAATATGAATTAGATCATGTCATGAGCAATGTTAAGTTTGTGGTCGGAGCAATAGATGTACAATAAATTTAATCTTAATTTTAGACTATCCTTCTTTAACTGTCGTGGCGTGGCCTTTGGAATGTTCAATTTAATTAGTTTATTGAGACCTTAAAGTATGTTTTAGTAATATTATACGTATTATATGCACTTGTAGTTAGAGTTGACACAATGTTAGTATTCGTAATAGCAGCGATGTAGAGAAATTTAATATAATTTTAGTCAATATTGCTATACTCGTATTGTTGCGTCTACATAATACGCAATTTAAAGAAGTCAGCTGCATGTTGTATTGAATACCTACCACAGGGCGGTAGTTGAAATGTATACAGGTTACATAGTTTATTTCATTTATAAGTTAATTACGATCTCATATGAATTAAAATCTCATATTTTATTTATGACAATACATATTTTCATAAAGTATTTTTTCGTTATATATTTTTAACATTTCATTGTTTGTTAAATCTAGTTGTTAAGATAATCATTATAATATAAACACTCAAATTAATATAAATGCTGTTGTTGTTGTTGCTAACAAGTTATACAATATTATGATACTCAATATGGAAATGATGGATAATCTTTTAAGAAGATTTGTCCCGGTAAAAATGTAATTTGAAAACGATCGTGACCTTTTCAAAAGAATTCTACACTAATTTTTACCGCGACTTAATCTTCTATAATCTAAGATAAGGGCTTTGAATGTCACAAAAGGATACAGAATACAAGACGAATGACCTTTTAAGAAATATCTTTCTTGGGACAGATTCTACCAAGTCCCTTTTGAAGTTTATTTCTTTGTGGCATTCATGTCAATGTTCGAATGGAATATGTTAATGGAATTTGAATGCATGTTAATCTATATGATGTAATAAATACCTCTTTTGGTAAGTTAATAACGAAACTAATCGCATTTTTATTTAATATGACATAAAATAAAATAAAACTATTGAAAGCTTATGTTACCATCAAGATGTTTTTAACATACTTTTAAATTTGATAACACTAATGAAACATTTATAGGAAGAGTAAAATTTATATCATAAACCGTTAACATAGGTACATAAATTTATAAAAATTCTATGATAATACTTCGAGGGTCTGAATTATATTTCATATTAATTAAAATCATTACAAATATCTGTATTAAAATATACATAGCACCTATGTAGCTTCAGCTACAGATTTATGTAGTCCATCTTGTAACAGGGACAAGACAATGTTAAGAGTATCCTACAGGGTCCATGCCCGTGTTGAGGCTGTAGTTGCGGTACATTCCCGCTTCAGCAAGCCTGTTAGTGAATGTCTGTCCAGCAGGAAAATAGACAGACGGCACCGTGTGGATACCTGCAAAATACAATCATTTATTCAGTATAAACACCAATTTATACTGAAATTTAATCACAAGTATACTCAAATACTTCAGACCAAATTTACTTCCATTGTATTATAAACTTGACTGTTAAAATATATAGGTTTGTATCTGACATTGAAAATGTTTATCTTATAATTATTTCCACCGCCTCGGTGGATAAGTTGACGGCAATCTATTCTGCTATAATTTGTGCTTTCAAAATTTCTAATTGTGATATTGACGTGAAAAAGGGAACAAATTATTTAAAGCGAAAAAATTTAGAACTTTAGCGACATCATTACGAAAGTTAGTGTTTCAAAAAGTACTTCTTGGGTCAGACAATATCTGGGTGAAGACTGAACCGGCCCCATATGACAGTTTAAAATAATAAAATTATTGTCATCAGCCATTATAAACTCAGGTAAGATAAAACATGTACCTCTAACGCAACAATGTTGTAGCCATTAAATCATTTGCTCGTGAAAATCTCGTACACTGTATATTAATTAACCCTAGCACGTGAATCAAGTCTACTATTTAATATGATTTAATGTGTACCTACTTAAATATAGTCACGTGAACAAACACTCGTGATCCTGCCTCAATAACACCCTTGGGTCCCGAGATGTGTATGCCCGAAAACACGTAGCTTTTTGCTCCACAATTTTTTTATAAGGGGCAAGATGAAATAAATTCCTGTTCACCCCCATGGGGGCGAAGAGGCGATAAAAGAAATAAGCCAAAATGAATGTTTTCTTACACCTGCAATACCCTTCTACAGATGATATAGCTCTGTCACCAAAGCAAATGTAGAAGCTCCGTCAATTATTTCACAGGCGTATTTGACATAAAACTCCTTGCCCTATCTAATAGGTATTTGTTATTTGAGTGATGACGTGCCCTACCATGATGTTAAAGCCTGGCCGCTGAATTAGTAATAAGTGGGAAAGCTTAGTATTATTCATGAATACATTACGACTTATGAAGAAATAAGTCTATTAGGGAGATTCTGGATATTCTTTAGGTATGCATTTCTGGATATTCAAATAAGAAATAATAGAGGTAGAGAGGACATGTTTAGGGCCTAATAATAACTTAGTTAATTATGAAGAGTCTTGCCAATCCACAACGTAGACATAGAATTTCTCGCGAAAAATCATACGCTATGCTGCTGTAGTGCACATTCAAATATTTTACTTCACGTACGAGTAGGTATATTTATCCTACTATTTTATCAATTCATTTGATAGTACGTACTTTATTTAGTAGGACCATGAAATATAGTTATTTTAGAATAATTGAATACAAGGAGCATGACATACTCTTTGTTCGTGGTACTCGTACAGTACAGGTAAGGGAATTCAGTACGTAGGATCGTAAGTAAGCACCCAAACCTCTTCGTGATATGAGAAATGATAATATGTTCATCGGCATAAAACCCACCAGCTTTTCTCAATGGTAGGGATAAAAATAATTTAACTAAAGAGGTATCCTACAATCCCCACTGAGATGGCCTGGGGATTATGACAATATATGTTTGTGGATTTCTCATAAGTCTTCAATACTCAGTGTGTAAAATTAAACACAGTTTGCTATAAATATTTGTATTCGAAGTATATTTATTTTGTTGGTTAATAGTATTGGTGTCTAGTGATATGAGATTGAACTTTTCTGTTACAAATATTTAATTTTAAAGTAACTATTCTTTAAATATAATACCAAAAGAAAAGCGAGAAATGTTATTTGACTTTTGACCCAATTAATATTAGAGCCAAAAAACTTTGGTATCGTTCTTCATACATTTATTTATAGTTATAGTGCAGAGTGGGTACTAGGTTCTAGGTACTATATAATAAAAATAATACTAAAATCAACTAGCTATACATCATTTTGAAAACCGACTTATGAGTTAGGTTACTGTTATACCACAGATTACCTATTATACTTATAATAACTCTGATAACATTGAAATTCAACTTAACATATAGCTTAAAAACTACTTATAACATCACCCACCTATTATTAACACTAATAAATAATATAATATGCTATACGGCGATATTGAGTATTTCAATATCTATATAGATAGTGTTATGTAACTCACATAAAATTTTATAACTAAAACAACAACAACTGCTTTTTTTCTGCATTTTGTTTTTGTACATTTTCTTTTTCATAATTTTGCAGAAATAAATATTTCCTTCTAGCAATGTTGGTGAATACAGACAATTAAAAAACACCGAAAATCTAAAAACAAATAAGAGAGGCGCGCATCGCAACACGGCATTCGTTTACACTATCCCTACCACGTGGGTAGAATTCGCGAGAGTTAAAAATCAGGGGATACCCCCTGATTTTATCTACTTTCCAGAGACAAACAGATCTGCAAAGGCAAGTAAAACTATCTCCTTTTGACACTTCTGTGGAAATATCTCTCCATTTTCATGATACAATATGGATAAAATAGTTATCGTCTTACATAAGAAAGGAAGAAGTTTATATACTTGTTTGTAGGAGGTATTTTCTAATTGAATAATATAATGTCGGATGCGCATTCTAATTTTAACTTTAAGTAATCCTGGGTATTCTCTATATTAGCACCCTTCGACAGCTTCATCATTTCTATTAGGTGATATGGTGGTCAAGTGCTAGCTCAATGAGCAAAAAAAAATCTAACTATATTGATAAATGCTAGGTAGTTTTAGTTTTAATTGTTATAATGTAAGTAATTTTAATATAAGCGCAATATGTCCCTCCTCTATTTCTTTGTTCTGAGATCTAAACTAATGTGCTTAGGAAAGAAGGTACTAGGCTAATAAATATATGCAGTCACTCTTGCTGCAAGACCAAGATGAGTGCGCAATACCAAGACCAAGACCAGGATTGACTTTTTTTAAGTGAGTTTCTTCATACCGCTTTCCATACAAACGTAGTTTTATCATCTTTTAAATAGAAGTAATTAATGCCCACCCTAGGGCTGGTCTACATCACTAAATTTTAACAATACATGAGATACTAAAAAAAAAAAAAGCGCTAAAAAAAAGTCAAAGCGCTGCTGACAAGTGCCTAGAGCCATGAACTCGTTCAAACTGAAACTTTAAACTTTGAAGCAGTAATAGCCGAGCGGTAATAGCTATAGACTACAGTGACGCAGGGTCATGGTTCGATACCCACCGCTGACTTGAGAGCTACACCATATGGTAGAAGGGCATTTGCAAAAGCTCACCTGGCCACCCTCAACTACCACCCAAGTAGAAAATTTGTCCATCAAGCACCTAACAGTGCGTTCCGAAAACTAATCCTTAAAAATGTTGGAAAATACTCCACCGACAAGAGTGAAGCTCTTAAATTTTAATAAAAAAAGATAATGGATCACCCGAAAAGCATAGGTGGGGCTTTTACCTGCGAAACACCTAAGCCTGCATCAGTATAGATGCAAGTCTCATTGTGTACGCCACATAACAAGTATACCAAACCAACCCTACTACTCGTAGTAAAGATATACTTAATATTATAAAGAGGAAATATTTGTATTTTTGAATGTAACAAATAAACTTAAAAACTACTGGGTCGATTTGAAACTTATTTCAACATTATAAAATGAAGAATATTTTCAATATTTTTTTTGTGATAAATTTGTTAAATATCCGTACATAGACGGGGCGGGCCGCTAGTTAATTATAAATTACGAGTGGTCTTTTTGAGTTGGCTTCAAAAATGGGCTGGTCATAAAACCGAAGATAAAACTGATAAAAATATATCCTTGTGTCCTTCTACGTATTCTTAGTGACAACATACCGTACCGACTACACATTGTGTGGCTAATGATATGATGATGATAAGCTTCGTGATAACCCTCGCCCGACTTCGCCCTCGTGGTAATCAGTTATAAGGTGCTAGGCTCAGGGACTATGAATATGTTAATTCTTCAGGTTATTTGATTCAAGCTGAGCGCCTGAAAATGTGAGTTAAAGTTCAGATGAAGTGTCGATCCCGTGCGGTGTTGAGCGAGTAGTTCCGGTACATGCCCGCCTGAGCCATCGCGTTGGAAAACTGCTGCTCCCTCGGGAAAAACGTTGTTGGGACTGAATGCAGACCTACAATTCATATACACCGACATTGCATTATAATGCACATATTATAAAAAACATAAATAAAATATAAGGATATAAAGTTAAATTGATTAAAATAAAAGTAAAAAAAAATGAAAAAGTTTGCACGGGCAGAGATCTTTCAGTCTAAAAATCCACGTAACTAAGGGTAAACACATTGGAGGTAGGACATGTAAAGTAAAGTATAGCCGTAATACACGCCACCTTGAGAATACCACTGGTTCTTCAGTCATCGTGGTGTGTGTGCGAAGTGCGCAGACGTGTCCAAGTTCACAGTGAAATCACTGCACGCAAACACATTTAAATACTTGACCTCATAGCATCCGCATTGGACGATATCGTCCATTTCTATTGGTATTTCTTTTGTTATAATTATTTACGATGGGCATGGGTTAATCACATTTAGTGTAGGGGCGTGCATTTTCCCCCCGAAGGGTTCCCGCCTTGTCGTGGCGGTGGGGCTTAGTAGCCGTGGCTTCGTCACCCACGGTGAAGCGAAGAGGAACCAGGGGCCGTGCTGGCTTGGGCAGTTGGCCAGCCCCAGATGGGCCGCATCACTGGGCTTTGCCTCTAAGTCCAGACTGGAGCGGCAACGGGTAGGCTGCGGTGCTGTATGGGCAGCACCGCATCTGAGGCGGGCTGTGGTGTTGTATGGGCGACACCACAGCTGACGGTGAGGGGCCACGGCAGGAGAGGAGTGCCGGTATCGCGGTGCGCCGCTCTCCCTACCTTCCGTGGCCACGGCGGGGCCGCCACCGTTGGATGGCGGACGCGGAGGGGCCGCAGGGGAGGAGGAGTGTTGGTATAGCGAGGCGCCGCTCTCCCTATCCTCTGCGGCCGAAGTAGCAGGCGACGGGGCTACTCATCTGACCCGTCGCAGGGGGACCTAGGGCGTCGGAAGCGGGGTCGTCTGACGCCCATTTGCGGGCTTGGTCCCCGGGTGGTAGCGACGTGCCATGTGTTCTGGTGCGTCGTGAGGGGTAGCACCCCAGGAGGGGTCCGGCAACGGACAACCGTGGCGGGTTCGTGGTTGAGTGCTAAAGCGACCCTGCGATCCCGCCGAGAAGCGGTAGAGATGGAACACCGTGTGTTATTTAGTCGGTAGGGGCACTTGCTGCTGTGGGAGTAGTTGGTGTCGAGCCCGACATATCCCGGCCACCATCCCCGGGGTGGACGGGAATGCGTAAAGGCAAATTTCACACGTTAAAAAAAAAAAAAAAAAAAATGGGTGTGCATTTTTGGACTGAAAGATATCTAATTCCTTCGTATTATGTAGGCATAAGTGTAATTAAATTAAATACGAGTGCCTATGTTATATCTACATAATTGCCAAGTTTTATGACGATATGATAACTTAGAAATGAATAAAATTCGGTACCTTGTTTCCCAATTCATAGAAACAAGCTAACCTCGGAAAAGCGTGTCAATAAATTGTCAGAGATATGTAGAAGTACTAAATAAACTAATTACCTGGTGGAAACCATCCGTATTCACTGGCAGAGGTTCTGTAAAATGGATGTTGTTTGCTCGCTTGACAGCCGTAGCCATTAAACCAATCTGTAAAAAATATATTTTAAAGTTTCAAGAAACATTTTTAAAGCCCCAACAGACTTTCATACAACCATTTTACAGGACTTGGCAGCCTGGTTAATCTCTTTTTCTTTGTACGTAAGTAGTGTCTATGCTGTGGGCATTTGCAATAATTCCCACGCTTGGCAGACGTTCTGGGGATCGCAGTATTCAAAGTCAAAATCATTTATTCAATTTAGGCGTCTACGACGCTCTTATGAAGGTCAGTTACAAATTTTAGTATTGAAATATTCTACATTGTACTGCCACGTTCAGCAGATAAATTGTATAGAGCCACTGCGAGAAGAACGGGCAAGAAATTCGGGCCCATTCTTTTAACAATATGTTACATACTTACTACATAATAAAGTTAGGTGACAGGCAATAGCTTGGCAGAGGCGGTATTGTCGAGGCATTTTTGTCGTTTAAGTAATCAGAAACTGTGTTGTAGGATTTTTTAATCGATATGTTTTTCACGTGCTACTTGAATTTCCCTTCTGTAAGCGTTGTAATATGTTTGGAAACTTTATTATAAAACCGTACACAATTACCTAAGAAGGACGTTTTATTTGTCTTTGCTAATCTAAAACCTGGCATTGCTATTTTATATTTATTCCTAGTATTGTAATCGTGATTGTCACTGTTTAATATAAATTTACTCAAATTTTTACGAACATACATAATATTTTCAAATATAAACAGACTTGGTAAAGTTAAAATATCAATTTCTTTAATTTAAAGCTCCCTCAGAGATTCCCTAGGATCCATTTTATATATGGCTCTCTTAGTATAACATAATAGTTCTGCAGAAGGCGCTGCTTCCCACCTTCCGGTACTTTTCCCTTAGTCGCCTCTTACGGCACCCACGGAAGAGATGAGGGGGTAATATTCTATCCCGGCACCCACCGGAAATATAATATTATCATACGGGAAAAGTAATATTACAGATTACTATCAAGAGTTGAAAGAGTTCAAGGGATCAGAAAAAGCAATCAGGAACCTTTCACCTACGTATAGCTAAAGGTTCGTTTGATGAAAAGATCCACTCAAGTGATTCTCAACGAAAAATAACAAGAAACACAGATCCTCGTTCTTTTTACCATACATTATTGATCGTAGTAAAGACAAACGAACTAAGGTCAAACCCGCATGCCTTGTGTGTGTATAATGTATGACTATTATAAAGGTTAATGAACTTTTCTTTTATTTATCTTATAATTTTTGCGGCTTTAAGCCATAATAGCATAATGCTTAGCTGTTCTTAACCGATCAGCAAAGTTAAGCAACGTCCGTCGCGGGCATGAGTTGGATGGGTGACCGCTAGAGACATTACTACTGAGCGCTTCCCTGCTTCGGAGGGCACGTTAAGGCGTCGTTCCCGGTTGTCGTCTTAGGATGGCAGTCGTTATCTGTCGCCAAGCACCTAAAGGTGTGTTCCGGCAGCTGTCCTTGAGAGCCAGTAATTCTAGGTTAGCTTGAACAACGTCTTCGACCACATCATCTCTTACCATCAGATGAGATAGCGGTCAAAGGCTAACCCATCAAGAATAAAAAAAAACCCTACGCTTGACAAGCGGCTTGGGAATAGCGATGTAAGCAGTTCTTTGAAAGGTACTGTATCAGCCGGATCATCCACTGTTGAACACAGCCTTCCCCATTAAGAGTGGGGCGGGGCAAAGATATACATATTTTTATGGAATGACTATCACTATATCACTATCGCCTCCCATTGTCTGTCTATCCCTATGTATGCTTAGATCTTTAAAACTACGCAACGGAATTTGATGCAGTTTTTTTAATAGATAGAGTGATTCAAGAGAAAGGTTTATATCTATAATACATGCATAATATAGTAAAGAGACACTGATCATTTTAGAGGTTTCTAATGCGATGTTCCATGCATTGTACCCGTGTGAAGCCGGGGCGGGTCGCTATTTAAATTATAAAGTGTTCACTTACGCCCGAAATTAATAATCGATCTCAATCTGTTTTTAGCTATCTAAGATTGAATAAGCAATCCATTTTAAGGTTTTACCGTGGCAACAAGCTATCCAGAGATTGAAATTTCTATCTGTGGAAGCAATCTATCGCTGGGAGGTTGCTTACAGAAAAAAGATCGACCTCTGTTCGTAAATGTCACTTTGTGCGTGTCAATAATCTATCTATGGATTTTCGATCGGTGTCAGAAATCCAAATTCGCAATCCCAGAAATTTCATGGTTTAGTTCCTAATCCAAAAATGCAACTAATGTTTATTTTTATCTTATTCAATTTATTTGGCTTTTTCGGCAATATCTAGCACTAGCGATAATGATCTTGAGTTATTAGGCTAGTTATCGTAGTGGAGTGATAGTGGACAACATTTGATATTCATCTTTTTTTTGAAGCGCTCGTAGCGAAGTTTACTTAGCTGTTCTCAACCGATCAGTAAAGTTAAGCAACGTCGCGCGCGGTCATGAGTTGGATGGGTGACCGCTAGTGACATTACTACTGAGCGCTTCCGTGCTTCGGAGGGCACGTTAAGCCGTCGGTCCCGGTTGTTGTCTTAGGATGGCAGTCGTTATAGCATGGTGGTAGGGCATTTTGCGAATGCCCGCCTGGCTAGCTACCACCCTCAAGTAGAAAATCTGTCGCCAAGCACCTAACGGTGTGTTCCGGCAGCAGTCCTTGAGAGCCAGTACTTCTAGGTTAGCCTGAACAACATCTTCGACCACATCATCACTTACCATCAGGTGAGATAGTGGTCAAAGGCTAACCTATCAGGCATAAAAAAAAAAAAAATGAAATAAACTAAATTATTAGGTACCTACCTATTTAATTATTTTCGTATTGATGGGAAAAGCGAAGAAAGAGCTAAGCGTCATCTATAGACACATTCTTAATTCCACGAAACGAATCATTAATATAAAGTTAGTAACGTATTACAATAACTTAACGGTTTTTATGAACTTGGCTTTGCACAGAAAGAGAAAACAATGCCGCCGGCATGAAAGAATTGAGAGATCAAAGATGGCAGGCAGATGCCCAGATGGTATGAATGGCAATAACATACGGGCGGGTGACCGGGAGACCTCTGACAAACTAAGAAGGAAAGACAGAGCCCGGTAGAATATCAAACTGAACCCACTAGTTTCTATATGTGTGCAATGGAAGTGTTGCCATATGTAAGAAAAATAACTGATTTGTGGGATTTACGACAGATACATTTTTGATGATATAAATATACTATTACAGCAAAATATGTTCGTTAAAGTACAACAATATTGCACAATCCTCACAATTATTATTTTTTACAATGGTTCTCATTTTTTTTTATGATATTCTGTTGTTTATGTTCTCTAGGACAGTAAATAATTGACTAAGGTCGTGTTAGGTCACGTATATGGTAGAGTTTCGACGCAGGTGCCGTTTTTGGAAATAAAACTACTTGGCGAGTCTTTTTTAACCGATTTCAAAAATGGAGGTAATCAATTCCGCCTATGTGTATGTAATATTATCAGAACTGCACAGTTTTTGTTTTTGGATATGTACACTTATGAAACGAGAAAGAAAATAAAAATAGAAATATCATAAATTAAACAGGCAAAAAACACTAATGATGAGCATCTGATATGCTCGAAACTCGGGTCGACGTATTCGATACTCAACGTGAGTGTTTTTTGCCGGTTTAATTTATAATATTTAAATATGTTTGAAACTCACGAGAATTTCATCTCAAAAATAAAAATTGAAATTGTATTCTAAGCATTTTTATTTTCTTGAATAAAGTACCTCTCAACTTTGGAGTTATTGTAATTTTTATCAAAATCGGTTCAGTAGTTTTCAAGATATGGACTTTTAATTTTAAAATATGAAGGTTTCAACGGTGCTGTATCAACTACTGGGCGAATTTGAACAGATATCGGCAGGTATATCACTCATAATATGTAATAACTGGATCTGACATGCTTTATAATACAAAAATTTGGTGTAACAATAACATTGAAGTGTGTTAGAAAATTTAACGATCAGTATATATATATATTATACAGTATATATATATATATATTATATATATATATATTATCAGTATATATATTATTATACCCAGTGAAGATTTGTGAATAATAGTTTCAAAAATAACGAGTAAATATTATTAGAAATGCATAAATAAAAGTATTTTAAAGAAAGTAAACCGACTTTAAAATAATTAAATTAACCAATAAGTGATATATAACACGAAAAATATCAAATGGACATCTACATAAGTAGGTACAAATACCAATTAATTTTGAGGTCTGTCAAGTACTTATAGGGTCAGGTATATATATAGGGCCTGATAGCAACCTTAAAAATAGTTGATTTACGTACTTACTTAGGTAGACAGTTTTTTTTTTATTACAAAACTCCTTAGTACTTATTTCCGCTATAAGATACAATCTATTAGATCCTCCTCTTAGATTTCCCTAATGCACATTAGCTTTATAAAATTACCAATTTACGAGAGAAAAAAATTATAGTCATGTGCGGGATTCGAACCCGCGTCCATCCACTCCTATAGCCGGGGTATGCTCTGATCGCTTGAGCTAACATGACAATGGACGGGGGTTTAAATCCCGCACATGACTATAGTTTTTCTCTCGTAAATTTGTAATTTTGTAATGTAATCCGCCGAGTAGGCGTTATTGCAAACATAACAATATTAAAACATTAGCTTGTTTAATTAAAGTATATAACGTAGTGCTACGTACACCGACTTCTAAAAACTGCACACTTTTGGAAACAACCTAAAATGTATGTCTGGCAACACTTTTGTTTACATTTTTATTCGGAATTATAACCTAAATTGCGTTGTATAATATTAAAGAGAGTACATTATATTCAATACTTACGTGTGTTTTAATACTCAAGTCGGTTTTAAATTTATTAATTCCGTTATGTGAAACGTGCGTAATGTGCGACGGTCTATCGTGAATGAGGACAAAATTGGCAGAATTTGGATACTTTTGTGTGAGTGAATTGTGTCTTACATGAAATTGGCCGAATTTTATGCTTCACTTTTGATTTTCTTTAGACTCTCTTTTTTTCTAAATTGCTCTGAGCGGGAGACTGACAGTGTTTTGCATTACGTTCCATTCTACTATGAGTATCTTGAGTGTAGTATCGTGAATATATTTTTCACTTTTGTGTAAATATAATAAGATATTAGTCCAATTTTTAATAAAAATACACTAAAGTAATAATGTTCTCCTGATTATTTCAACAAAAGACATTGAATATTACCTAAAATTATCATAAATCAAACTGTAGATTTATTCTTTATGCATAGAACGGAATGGTTGAGAGGGAAGAGATAGCAGAATGGATTGCCGCTGATCTCGACACAAAAAAGATTGGGTCTGTTAAGTTTTGGTATTGGCATGCAGATTACAGATCGATCTGTGGATATAGTCTGATCTCGGATCGTTTTTAATCTTGGATTACAGATACGGTATTAATTTCGGGCGTGAAAAGACATTCTGAACAAGAATATCTCTCGTTTTCGTTCTTATTTAAGTGACATTGTTAAATCTTTAGTTAGGTGGTCGACGCAACTCGGTACTTTTCTTCCACTATTTCAATGTTTACGCACAATCCATCCATACCTTTTTAGCCGTGCCGCTGCCCCTGTGTCTGATCACATTGATATTCAACGCTCTCTTATTTTACTATTTATATTTGTTTTAGCTTACTCCTTCGTATCGTATACATATCTACCACTCAATCTATTACACTTTAAATCACTGGTGCTTTTAAGATTGCTCTGATTTAGGTAATCATTCCTATTCTTATCCATTCAAGTATCTTCACACCGTTGTTATCCACATTATCTCTGCCACATAATTGCACTTTTCCTTCATCCGCTTCTATTATTTTCCAACATTTAGAACCATACATTAGGGAAGATCTCACGATTATCTTATACATGTATATAGCATTAATTTCGTCTGCATATTTGTTTACGCATCACGTGAAAATAACTGAACAGATGTACATGATATTTGGCTCGGTATACCAACCAAATTCCAATGACAAAGTTGCGGGGAGTAGTTAACAATTTTAAGGTTTTCTCTTTACTCAATACATTTGGAGTCAAGTAGTTGCTAATAATAATAAATATTTTTAAAATATTTTAAGAAAACATCAAATTAATATTTTAATAAAACACTTAAAAAATATATCTAGTGACAATTCCGCCTAATTTTCCTGTTAAGCCGACGACGTGATGTCACCAAACCGGAAGAAATTTCGACGCGTTTCGATTCTACACGAAGCATCATCAGGAGGTCTTGACTACGAGCGCACGATCGAGAACGCTCGAATAAATATAAATATGGATTTCCGCAAAGTAACGCCTGAATCTATGCATTATCTCAAGTAGTTACCTTTTTGTCGCTGTAACAAATTCGCTATTTCTAATTAGTTCCAAATTTAAGCCATATAATGAAGAGTGCTACTAGCACTTTCATCAGTTATCATATAATAATATACCCTGCTTTCATATCATGCTAACGAAATGATATGAAAGCAGGGTTATATGTTATTTGTTTAGAAAGAGAGTGGACTTGAGGTTAAAATTTGGGTGGAATCCACCCAAATTCTATTGAATATGTTATTTACTGTACTGTATCAGCCGGATTGTCCACTGCTGAACACCGCCTCCCCCAATATGGGGGGGGTTTGCCATAATCCCTACGCTAGGCAGGCGTCTTGGGGATCGCAGTGTAAGATATCAGTTCCTCAGAAAGCTCTGCTGCCCACCTTCTGATGTATTACCCCTAGTCGCCTCTTACGACACCCACGGGTATAGATGGGGGGGGGACATTCTAGCCCGGCACCTACGGGGAGAATGTGTTATATAATCTGCTAAAATAACACCTATTGACTGAAAATTAGCGGCTATCTATTTACCTCCTAAAGATCAGCTGCTGAGAAACGGATGTACTGAAACATGGACAGAGTAAGCTTAGGAATAGTGTCCCGTTTTCTTCTACGGAACCCTAAAAGTTAAAGGGTACAGAATTGCCTGAGGCTATAAATAATATGGTGTATAAAAAACTGCTGTTTGTATGACGATGTGAATAAATTACATATGTACCAATAATTTGAAACATAGTTCCTAAACATATCGACCAATCTCACGTAATCAAAAATTATATAATTGAAAAACAGACCAAAAATAGGGAAAAAGGTAAACTTTTGATTTTAATCTGAGTTCTTTAAGTAATTTAATGAGAAAACTTGAACTTATCTTCTCAATATTCAAATGAGATTATTTGATCTAGAATAATTGGGTGCCGAAATTAATAAACAAGATAAACTTTTATGCTGCGGGTAAAAATAAATACCTTTTCAGAAAATACATTTCGCGTAGCTATGTATTGTATGTATGCCTGTGGGGAGCCAGGCAAGAGTATCACCTTTGATACTCGTCCCGTCAGTTTCGTAAAAGGCTAAGGGTAGAATATAAAAGTGGGCAGCAATGCCTTCTGCATGAGGAACTGCGATCCCTAAAATACCTGCCAAGCGAAGGGATTATAACAAACCCTTTTAGTGCTGGAGGCTTTGTTCAGCAGTGACCAATCAGGCTGAAACTATAAGTACAAAAAAGAAGGAATTATTTTTCAAAGAATTATTATTTGCTGTGATGCTCATAGAAGGGTGGGACTCTATCGAAATACCCACATAGTAAAATGATGAAATTCCCCAAACACCTTGATATATAGGTGCCTGGATTCAACAATGTCATAGACTTGGCTAGTTGTCTTCGTAGTTCTTTCCATATAAACGTAGTTCCGTCATATTTTAAATAACAAGTGTTCACTCATTGAAATGTTGCATGCAAGTCATTGAGCTCAATATTTATGCGTCTGGTTGCCAGCTTTCGTTTATACATATTTTTTTATATCTTAATGTGAAAATAAGAATTCCCATGCAAAAATATTGTTCCAAAGACTTTTGAAAAGACACATTTTTAACTGATAAACCAGGAGCATAGATTTTAGACGCTAGGACATGCATGTTAAATTTCACGGAGTTTGAACAGTTTGAAACCTTAAAATCAGATAGATTTCGTGCATATTCCGTCACAATCACATAAAAAAGCGACCAAGTGCGAGTGGAACTCGCGCACCAAGGGTTCCGTAACTAAATATTCTGTGAATAGTTAAAGCGTCTACCTGTCATCGTTATTAGTATCGAGAAAGAAATGGTAAATAAAAATCAAGTTTGTTATGTAGGAGCCCCCTTAAATATTTATTACATTTTATTTTTAGTATTTGTTGTTATAGCAGCAATATAAATACATCATCTGTGAAAATTTCAACTGTCTAGCTATCACCGTTCTTGAGATACATCCTGGTGACAGACGGACGGACGGACGAACGTACGGACAGTGAAGTCATAGTAGAAAGAGACTTTCTACTATGGTGAAGTCTCAGTAATAAGGGCCCATTTTTACCCTTTGGGTACGGAACCCTAAAAACAAGACAGACTATACTGTTTGAAGCAAGAAACTGAAATCTTCCGTTGATTTGTCACATCGTGTGTTTTATTATTTTATTTTGTAATGTATTTTAATTTTGGTCTGTAGATATTAGATTTTCTTGGAGACACATAATTGTCAGCACTCTGGGCAAGCGTCGTCGCATTTTGTCTGTCCTTACTTACATCTTAGTTGCTTTCTTTTGTATACCAGCAATATACATATTTTCCTTCTTTCTTTCTTTCTGGATATTAACGATATAGTTACAATTCTTTTTTATATGACTGTACTTTACATGAGCGCGCGAGATGAAGACAAAACATTTTTTTTTTCCTATAAATGGAACCGACTGACACTAAAAAGTGTAAAATAACTTGTTGAAGTCTGTACCATGATAGTTCAAAAGTACCTATTATCACAATATTGTGCGCATGGTACCGACTTCGACAAATTATTTCACAATTTCAAATTGAAATAGGAATACACGAGAAGCACCACATTTCAAATAAAAGAGAATCATCAAAATCGGTTCACCCAGTCGAAAGTTCTGAGGTAACAAACATAAACAAGTGGCTCTCCGAGATGTAGACCTCGCGAGTCTGCCCTTGCATAGCTTACAATTGAATAAAGGTTCACTGCTCATGCTAATGGGTCAAGAAATCCAAAATCTATATATGTAATGTAAATAATAAATTATTTTCTTGGACTTATGTCCAACAAAATCAATGACGCGCGGGCCCCAGCGAAGGCTAGTTGTATCGGAAATAGGTTAGCAGTAACTACAATAATTTTACATACATGGTAATGTATTTATCTCGAATTAATATACTGGCTACAAAAACATGAAAAAATTAATAATTTATTATACGAGAGAGAGAGAGAGCATATCTCTTTTAGGCAACTAACGTGCGTATCAGAACATTGCCATTAAATTAAGCGCAGGCGTCCATACTTTCAATAACTTATAATGTATATCTCCGTCATTTTGAAAAATTCCAAAAATTGGATAAACAAAAAAAAAATATGGACATATCAAACCTGCTCACAAAATTTCGTGATAATCGGTTGAGAAATGCGACCTGTAGAGGAGAAAATCCGGACATACCAAAGCATTTTTGTCTAAGTTGAAGCAGATATGCTTCGCTCGAACTAAGTTCTCGCTCGGTCAATAAAAATAATAAATAGAGTCGAATTGAGAACCTCCACCTTTTTTTGAAGTCGGTAAAAAATAGTTATACTAGGAATTTGTCAACTAGCGCGCACCTGCGTGTTACTCGCTCGCCAGTTGATGAAAAAATGGCATCAACCACATTCCTTTGTTAATTAACATAATTATTCGTGGTTACTTACGAGGATGTTCGAATCTCTTCGGCAAGTTGCAGGTCGTGAATACATCTGAAGTTTTAAGTTCCTTTCCAATTTCTCCCTGGAGACAAGCCTTATCCGTGCACGTCGCGGAACAGAAGCCAGGTTGCATTTCTGAGGTGCCTTCTTTAGTCTTATCTCCGCTCATTTTCGTTTATACAAAGAAATGAAAAGTAACTTAACGAAAAATATAGCACACGAAAGGATTTAAATAATAGGGGTAAATATATACTCTACCGAAATAATAGATGCAATAATCTCAGAAGCAATAACTTTTTAAAGTAGCAATAATTCGATTGCGATGATCAAACAAAACAATGCGTTGCTATGCCAACAGTGACGCACTGACAGTGGCGTGACGGTGTCTTTGACAATGACATATAACACAGAACGATTTTCTATTCATAGACCCATGATAAAATTGCTAAAATTAGGGTCAGAGATCACTCTATTTGTCAATGTGGCCTGGAGGAAGGTACTCTAGATCATATCTTTTTCAATTGTCCAAAACTTTCTTATTCTTTATATGATATTCTAAATTCTGATATCCCTCGCCCCGTCCACTTTAAATCTCTCCTATCACTTGTTTTCACTCCTTTTATTTATGTTTTAAGTAATTTTATAAAATCTAATAATATTAAGTTGTAACATACTTTCCTTTAACTTTTATATTTCATATATTTTCTACTAATTAATTTTCAATACACTTGCTGAGATATTTAGACCGTTAAACCTTTTTTTTATACCGTACACTGGCCACACAGACAAGACATTGGCAGTATATCGTCAAAGCAACGATAAGAGCCATTTATGAAGAAGAAGAAGAGACCCATGATACAATAATATATTGTGCCTCGTAGAAAGAGGATAGTTCCAATATTTGTTACCAATATTGGTACTATCCTCTTTCTACGCTGCGTCTGGATCATGCATAGACCTATGTATCTCTTTCTATTAGGGTGGTTATATACAGCATACAAAAAGGAAGCATGCAGTACGTACCGACAGTAAATATTGCACATCGACCTTATGAAAGAGACGATTTGAAGGGAGATAATCAACTAATTTCGGATTTGTCGAGCATTATCTGTGTTTACCATTACACTACACTACCATGACGTTTGTTTTATTAGTCGTTGTCATGCGCTTTCCTGAAAAGTCAGATTTTCCGTGTTTTTTGGCTAATAGCGCCCTCTAAAAACACCGTCTCAAAAGATTTATCTAATGCCATAAATAACCACAAGATGACAGAACAATCAACTACATCAAAAACGTGCGAAGCCAAATGCAGTGGGATTAAAAAAAAATCTCAACATCAACTTCCGTAAGTAGGTATTAAGTAAAAGGTTGTTATATATGAGTTATATATATTACTTGCTCAGTGTAAGTTACTTTATGGCATGGAATTAAAAAGTATTGTTGAGGTGATATACTAACCTACTTAGCATCAGTGTAAAGAGGTTGGACTACTACCATAGTGTAGTGGTTGCTAGGGAACCAATGTTTGTTAGTTTTATAATGTCATCGAATAAAAAACTTCTCTTGACAAGTTCCTTATAGGAAGCGCGGGAAACGATCAAACTTGGCGGGCGCGTTTAAATTTTTAAAATAATTTAATTTAGAATATTTGTGTATAAAGTGGTCAGGAGAGTCCAAATTGTAAATAATTTTAGTATAATATGTATATAGTATATATTTTTGTATATATATAACTTGGTAAGTCACTTTTATTGATTTTTCGCGCCATGGAGGAGCCCCCTGACCCAGGGGGCTCAGTTCCACCTGCTGCATGTTATATGACAGTCGTGTCAAATGAATCGGGCATGGACACAGATGGGTCTTTCATGGATGGGTCCATGTCTTCTCGTTCCTTGAAGCGAAGCCGTCCGAGCAAGATGTGTAAGCATTGTAATAAAAGAAAACGCAAACGCAACTCTGCTTTAGAACTTAAGGAAACGGATTGCGCATGTGCTTCAGTTGATCCAATAGCAGAAAAAGCACCGACTTCGTTTGAAACTAAAAACCTAATTAACAATGATACATCCCAACTGAACAAAGACCTGACCATGAGACAGACAACAGACATACATCAGACCCGTCCTCAACCCCAACCTTTTAGTCGCCCATTGTATGAGTCCCATGATGTAGCGCCATATATTATTCACGTTCAGAGAGAGCAGCAGAATCCTGACGATGGTACCATACTGCACCCTATTGCCTTTGGAAAGTTCCTCCAGAGGCAAAATTTTAAAAATATAGTTAATGGCAGTCTTAAACGCATAGGCCGAAATAGGATATCCCTTGCATTTGCGTACTTTAATGATGCTAATGCTTTCATTAACCATGATAGCCTTAGCAAAAATAATTTGAAGGCATTTATACCAACATTTAATGTCACCCGCATGGGGCTTGTTCGTGGAGTTCCAGCTGATTGGTCTCCCGAAGAAGTAACGGATAATATCAATGTACCTATTGGTTGTGGAAAGATATTAAAAGTTAGACGTCTAAACTACAAATCTACCATAGATGGGAAACCACAATGGAAACCTTCTCAGACTGTTGTGATAACTTTTGATGGACAGGTTCTACCCAAAAGAATTTTTGTATGCTTCAATGCACTTCCAGTAGAGCTTTATGTATACCCGACAATACAATGTTACAGCTGTTGCCGCTTTGGTCACACAAAAGTCCAGTGTAGGTCCAACCACGATGTTATAAGTGTGGCCAAGCTCATACAGCTGATAGCTGTAATATTGAGGAGCATAATAGCACTTGCTGTCTTTGCTCTGGATCACATTATGCCACAAACAAATGTTGCCCAGAACACGAAAGACAAAAACGTATTAAACAATACATGGCCGAAAGTTGCGTATCCTATTCTGAAGCTTCTAAACTCCACCCACCTGTATCCAGATCATATGCAGACATAACATCAACAGCTCATCCCACTCCCAATAAAAATGCAATGCCTCCACCACTCTCATCAACTAAGTCTTATAGAAAAACTGTGACCCTAAAACCTCGTTCACCACATCAGTTGACTAAAGGCTATGACCATGCAGCACATCAAGCTCTGATAAAAGAGTATGAAATGCCACCTCCGTGTAACGGATGTGGATATAAATATAATTCCTCTGACAATGAGGAACATTCTCTGACAAATATTATTGTTTCTTTGATAAACATTCTGTCTCAGTCAAATATTATCAAACCGAACAACGCTGCCCCTATTATTGATATGTTAAATAAAATTATCCATGCCCAACATGGATTTACACCAACAAATGATGATTAACTGTAATCACACAACGGCGGTTCCACTGCACTACCCACATGTGGTGGTGCAGTGGAACTGCCGAAGTGTGAACAATAAAAAATCTGAAATTATGTACCTTACTAATAAATATGACCCCTCAATTATTGCTTTAGCAGAAACATGGCTGCGGCCAGATTCTGTTTTTAAAATCAAAGGTTTCACCTGTCTTCGTGAAGATAGAATAGATGGATATGATGGAGTAGCATTATTAATAAAAAATAATTTACCATATAAAATAATTTCCCTCCCTGAACATGAGGGCTTGTATATTGTAGCAGCAGTTGTTACTAATATAATTTTTGCATCTATATATATCCCACACCCAACTTCCGTTACATTCCAAACTCTAGATAATATATTAAACTCTCTACCTAAACCATATATATTATTAGGAGACTTTAATTCCCATCATAGGTTATGGGGTAGTTCTATATCCAATACCAATGGAGAAACATTAATAGATATATTAGACAGGCACAATCTCTGTGTTTTAAACACAGGGGTACCTACACGTAGAACCCGCCCTAATGAAAATGTTAGTTCTGTTGATCTCTCTATTGTTACCGAGTCTTTAGCATCAAAACTATCTTGGTTCACACATAAATCTACTTGTGGCAGTGATCACTATCCAATTATTACATCTTTCCCAAATAAACAAGTTCAAAATACATTCCCCACACCTAGAATGAAGTATAGGTTAATAAAGGATAACTGGAATAAGTATAGTGAATACATAGATAAAAATATACATACTCTTCCTGATTTAACATGCAAGTCAGAACTTTGTTCTGCAGCTTTTACTGCATTATTAATAGAAGCAGCGAATGTTTATTTCCCTATCAAAAATGCTTCAGACGGAAAATTACCTTCTCCACCATGGTGGGATAGCGACTGCACAGATGCTGTTAAAAAAAGGAAAGAAGCTGAGATGGAGTACAATATAAACATGACAGACGAAAATTTCCAAAATTTATTACTAATTATGGCTGATACTAAAAAACTTATAAAAGAAAAGAGATTCTCAGGCTGGCGAAGTATATGCACTACAATTTCTCCAAATACCCCATGCTCGGTTATGTGGTCTCTTATCAGACGTTTTAGATTAGGTATTTCCGATTCCAGTTATAGAACAATCCCATCATGTATGACTGATGAGTTTTTGGATTATTTAGCTCCACCATTCGTTCCTGAACTTGAGTTGGTTTGCCCTCTTCAAATTTCACACAATCATGATGAATCTTTCTTAAATTCGTCTTTCACTCTAAACGAACTCAAAGGTGTCCTCTCTGGCATTCAGGACTCTGCCCCAGGAGAAGATGGTATCCCATATTCTTTCTTTACGAATCTTGGAGAGAATAGTCTAAAATATTATTTGGAGGTTATAAACAAAGTAATTTTGACAGGTGACGTTCCATCACAATGGAAGTCCCAACTGGTGTTGCCTGTTTTGAAACCTAATAAAGATTCATCTGAAGTTTCCTCCTATCGTCCCATAGCTTTGTCGCCTGTTATAACCAAAATTGCGGAACATCTGGTAAAAAACAGATTGGAGTGGTTTATGGAAAGTAAAGGTTTGTTTTCAGAATCACAATATGGATTTCGTAAAGGAAAAAGTACCCTAGATAGTGCAGCAATCCTCTTAACCGACATCCGATTGGCCTTTTCTCAGAATTCGTCGGTTACAGCTGTATTTCTAGATATCAAATCTGCCTACGATAACGTCTGCTTACCAATCTTAAAAAGCAAACTACAACGTCTCCAAGTTCCGTTAAACTTAATTAACTTTATTATAAATTTGATGTCTGGCCGTTCAATAACATTAGAATCATCTAGCAGAATTATTTGGAGAGGAGTCCCGCAGGGATCAGTCCTTAGCCCAATTCTATATAATATTTACACTAGCGATTTAGATAAATATATAAGCAATACCTCAATTTTACAATATGCTGATGATTTACTATTATACAACGTGAATAGTAGTGTCAATAGAGCCTGTCTTTTACTTTCAGCCTCTCTATCTAATCTTAAAGTCTGGCTAGATAATAATGGATTAGATCTGTCTGTGTCCAAAAGCTGTGCTCTTCTGTTCACAAGACAACGTATGCCACCACCCATAACCTTACAATATAATGGAAGTCTTATTCCTGTTAAAACAGAAACTAAATTTTTAGGTTTAATTTTAGATGCTAAACTAAGTGGACTGCCACACTGTGAGTATATTGCGGCAAAATGTGAACGGTCACTTAACATTCTAAGGTGCTTATCAGGCGTTTGGTGGGGTGCCCATCCGTTTTCTCTGAAGCTGGTTTATAGTGCTCTCATAAGAAGTGTCCTAGATTATGGGACATTCTTGTTGGAGCCATGTAGCTCAGCTGGGATGAAAAAATTGGATGGTATCCAGGCGAAAGCTCTTAGAATCATAACAGGTGCCATGAAAAGTTCTCCGATAAACGCTTTACAAGTAGAATGTGTTGAACCACCCCTTCCATTACGACGACAATTTCTCGCAGATAGATTTTTCTGTCGCATTATTCAGTTCGCCAAACACCCACTAATTTCAAAACTTATAAACCTTTCGGAAATGATGAATACATCTAAATACTGGTCTCATAAACGCCTTTCATGTTTGATAAATAGCTTATTAAATTTCAATAAGATAGAAGCTTTAACTCACCGCACCCATAAACTTCCCATATTTGAAACTAGTTATGAATCTCTTTTAGTCAAACCAGAAATACATCTTAACTTAAATATTGCCAAAGGAGACCTATTCGCCAATGAGAGTTTAAATAACATCATTGATGAATTATGGCCAGATTGGAATCAAATTTATTGCGATGCCTCAAAACACTCAAATAGTGACTGTGTTGGTGTTGGCCTATTTCATCGACAGTTCAACATAGTAGAAAAGATAAAATTCCCTCCTCAGACTTCAATTTTCACTGCAGAATGTTATGGAATCTATAAGGCTCTTGAATACATCCTCATTATGAAACTCTCCAATAGCGTAATTTTCTCAGATTCCATGAGTGCGTTACAAGCCTTAATGAAATATCCCTTCAAAAGAAATTCATATTTTCCGGTTATAATCGAAGCCCGAGAAATGCTTATTCAGTGCGTAGATAGAGGGTTTTCTGTTTCGTTTGCCTGGATTCCCAGTCACTGTGGAATAAAGGGAAACGAGAAAGCTGATCAACTTGCAAACCAAGCAACACAGTGTGGAGACATTTTCCCATACAAAAATTATCCTCAGGATCTAGCTGCTCTCTCCAAATTAGACCTGCAACGTGCTTGGAGTGAAACCTGGACAAATAGTGCCAGATTAAAAGGCAAATATTTCTATAAAATACAACCAATGATCCCAGTTAAATCTTGGTTTACCAAAGTCAAACTAAGTAAACGTGCTACTTCTGTGTTGATTCGAATGCGTTTGGGCCACATGTGCACTCCGGCACATCTTGCTCGGATACGTATTATAGACTCGGAATTGTGCGAGTGTGGAGAAGATGTGGGTGACATCGATCATATTATTCTAAAGTGTCCCCGTTATGATCATGCTCCGCTTTTCAAAGACCTTGAAGATCTTCAAGTCCCTTTCCCTACTAATATATTTTCCCTACTTTATAGCAATTGTCTCCCCATCTATCGAGTGTTAGCTTCATTCATTGAAGCTAACGACATCAAATTATGATATAATATGCTACATATATATATATATATATATATATATTAATTTACTTATACTAACACAACACTATGTATCTATTGTCCTCTTATCCTTCCTAACTCCTCTGACCCTATTTTTTCCTCGTATTCCGATATGTAAATTATTGTATAAACTTATCGTTTCCTCGTTTTTGTAATATATTAACTATAATAATAATAATAATTCAAAAATAATGTCCTAATATAATCAAGAAGTCTGAAGCTGAGAAGTCTTTCCAGCCTAGACAGCTGAAACCAATAGAACGAAAGTCGTCTCAAAGAAGAACTTGATCATTAAAACATGACACTGGCAAATGCACAAGACGTGCGAGACCATATCCCTATGAAAGGGAAAAGAAAAAAAAAAAAAAAAAAAAAAAAAAAGTTCCTTATAAGGGGCGTTCGTTTTGGCTCGATTGCGTTTGTAGCAGTTTCAAAAGTGGCATTTGTGTTTTAGCGTTCGGATAGAAGCTTTTGCTATTTTTGACCACCAATTACTGCATGCTATCCGAACGGCTTAAAACATACTTTGTCAACCGCCAATATTTTAACAATTTTGCACAGTACGAAACATGGAATCAATCTCTAAAATTAACAAAAAGTAGGTACCTATATTATTATTATTTCTTTGTTAATGGCTTCTGATAGTTACATAAATAAAAAACTTGTGAAACTCTTCAATCGCGCCAAATACAACTGTCAAAACAGCAGTTGTCAAAAAACGATCACAACGATCCCACGGCAAGACATGGGTCAAAAATATCACTTTTCTCTGTCATTTGTAGCGTTTTCAAAGCTATCCGAACGGTGAGCGAAAACGATATTTTTGCTCACGAAGTCCCAAAACGAACGGCCCGTGTGATCGTTTTTAGCGTTTGTGAGTGTTATTTTTGGCACCGATAGCCTATCCGAACGCCCTATTTGTGTGTTATATTTTTCTTTGTAAAAATTGGTATCTTATATATATTTGTAAGAACTCTACTCATTTTCAATTCCACTGTAGTTTTGCTAGGAATCAACATATTCCTTGAGGTTCTGGTCCCCAGAGAAAAATAAGAAGAGAGGGTCCACAAAATGGATTTCAATACCAAAATAGATATAGGAAAATTGCAAGGCAAACAAAATTGGTCTACATATAATATAAATAATATAAGGTTACCATCATGCTGGGAGGCACAGAAGGTGCCACAGAAGCAGTAGAAGGTAAACTCCAGAAGCCAATTCTTGTCGAAGGAGCAGGTGACGCCGAAATCAGCAAATACGACAAAGCGATGGCTAGTTATAGGAAGGCTGAAACAGGTACTTTGCTCATGCTTACGACAAATATGTCTGAAGACACACTAAAGAAGGTGATGAGGTGACCTACAAAAAATTTAAAGGAAACTATTTTAATATATTGACTGGTAGGTAAATTAATATATGAAGGCAAGGATATAAATATACATATATATTACATTTTTAATTTGACATTGTAAAATTTAATGACTGTTATCAACTGTAATTATACCTAATTCTGTACTGTGTTAATATACCTAATTCTTAAAATTACTGTGTTTTCTGTTCATATTGTTTCAAAATGATAAGTACCCATAAATATTAATTTATAAGTAAGGTGCATCCTAATCCTAATCATTTCAAAACCAACTTTTACAAAATTATGTTTCTTATGAATGATTTTGAAATGGTGCCAATGCAGGGCTACCCCTTCGGCGAAGAGTAAATCTGCGTGACGTGTGTGCCACTGGTATATTTATGTTCTTTCTAATATTGGACGCGATTATAACAAATAGTTTTCCCAGCAGAAAATGTTTGTTAGCTAAACATGTTACATTTTAGAAACAAAATATATTATATCTGCGTCATACACGACGCCGCCGGCGTAGCAGGTAGGTATTATATGAATGTATGTGTAAGTAATACTAATCTAATCACACAGTAAACTTTAGTTCCAGATTGTGATACCAGAGCAGTCTCTTGACATAACGGGTCGGCATAAAAAATCGTAAAGGGCCTCTCTATTCCCAGTATATTACTTTTCTCTATGGTCGTTGTTCAAATGTGATAGAGTGCGATTGCATCCAGTATATATATAGAGCTGTTCAAAATCCCATTAAATCATTTAAAGTCGTACGTCGGCATTTATAAGAAAAAACTTACATTACAGCATTTACATTATTGGTACATACCGGTGTAAATTATTCACATGGTACGCTACAAATAGCAGTTTTTTCAACACTATATTGTTTTTAGCGACAGACAATGCGGTAGCTTTAAACTTTATCCGTACTAGGAAACGCGACCCTATTCTAAAGCTAAGCTTCTATAATTTGCTATTTAGGGACTTTTCGATTAGGTTAAGTTGTCATCCATCTGGCGCAGTTCCAGACTGCTAGCTGCTACTGACAACTTTTTCAATCTCTCCTAAGCCCGTCGAATAACATATCATAATTTTTCATTAATTCTCTGCGTGATGCTCTGCCGCAGAGCATAGCACTATAGTAAATACCTTTAAATATATCTTAAAATTATGTACTTCGAACGTACATAATGTACAATATGTAACCAATAATTTACCTATTAATAAGTTCTGTTTATTAAATTATATGATTATGTATGGTTGATTAGATGGTAGGCTTGTAATGTGCCATTGTCACTATTTATGTACCTTGTATAAAAACCCCATCTCTTAGAATCTTTGTTAAAAATGGTGTATTGAGCAAAACAAACTGAGTAAAACGGATACTTAGTTATCAATATTGCACGTTTCACTTAATTATGTCACAAAAAATATTAAAATATCCAATTATAAATAATATTTAGCAAGTAAATTTTATTGACCACTAATATATGTTTACCTAGATGAATGTATGTAGATATTGTTAATGGTGGTTTTAAAGAAATTATAAACGTATTTTTCTTATTTGGTATTAATTTAAAATTGTGTACATGAATTCTTATACTTTTACCGTGGGGAGCATCTGTTTTGGCCCGCCCCCTCCAGGCAAAAAGGAAAATCAGCATTTATTGTTATAGTCTATGTTTAATGCGGAAACTGTTAGAGTTTCCAAATTTGAATAGAATTGCCAAAATAATTAATGAAACAAAGCGCAAATTAAAAGAACAAAGACTTCAATCGCTTATTTGGTTGTGATTTTATTTTTAAACTCTCTCTCTCTAGGGGAACCTAAGTCCGGAAGCCCGGACAAAAGAGAGAGATTCCCCTACTCTGCTGTAATATAATATATATTAACACTTACGTTTGTGTTTATGTAAAAACTAAAAGAACTAGTTAATAACAGAATGTATGCGACTTTCTCAAGTTAGTGTATGTTATATGAAAGTTTTGGCCACTAATTATGTATGAGCTAGAGAGCCAGTGTGAATAAAAATAAAATCTATTAAGCGGGATAACCCGCAGCGCTGATGCAGTGTTTTTATAATTAAATTTTAAATAAGCCTTTAATAAGGCGGGACACAAAAAAAATACTTCATTTTTACTAATCGTTCTAATTTTTCAATTAACTTTTATTGGTATCTACTACCTACTCACATTATCATTTGCAATAAATATTACAAAAACTACTATTTTTTTCTTAACTTATATTTGATATAAAAAGTAGAGTGTTTAACACGGAATGAAAGTCTTAAATTATAAATAAATATTTAAATGTTTACTTGGCACATAGAATGTATATTATAAATATTGTTAGATATGAAGTCAAACGCCTTTATCATTTACTCATATACCCATAGTATTAGTACCTAAGCTCACTTAAATATACTTTGCGATGCCACAGATGACAGAATACTAAGCGATACCTAATTAAGTCACAAAATACAGTGCAGTAGCTCTATCTATGTCAGATAAGTACCTACTTAATAATATAAGGCTTAGTTCAAATTGAAGTAGGTATGATGATTTATGAAAATTATGAACAAAAAAGTAGTAGGTGGTTAATAATCAACGGATCAGTATGAAAAGTTTCATGAATATAAAACATGTATTTTTAGTAAATTTAGTTAAATATTGATTTGTTTACGTAATAATTAAGCGTGCAACACTCTGTAATAGTACATTACTGCAGAATCCAGTATGTAAGCCTTCCTGGCCACGTATGAGTTTATATACGATGTCAGGCTTTCTTACTGGTTGAGGCTTGTATAATACTTGCTCAAAAATCAGAGCAAGTTTAACATCATACACATTATACACTACTACAGTTGATCGGTTATGATACGACAAAAAGGCTACGAATGCTTCAAACTTCTAATGTAGGTATGTTACTTTCTTGTTATAAGCACTCATATTTTTTTCTTTACTATTTTCGCTCAGCGTAACGAGTTTTCCTTGTTCTCACAAGGAACTTGTATACGTATATTTATAATCTGAGTAGGTACATAGTTGGCTATAGGACAACGACATTTTGAGGTCATTATTTGGGCAGTTCTGTTCAAACGTATTATCCTTATTGATTTTCTATTTTCATTGAATTTTCAATTACAAAGGCTTTACATAACTAAATAGATTATTTATTTTATTTGTTACCCTCACGTTTTGAAAGGCAGATGACACAAAATAGACCCGTTTTCCCCCCAAGGGTAGAAAACGGATATTTAGGTTTCAGCCGTAGCTTGAACCACTTGAGATTACGCTTCAATGAAATCGTCACTCACACATTCGCAAACTCATGTTCTACATCTATGCATGCTCTATTGCTATCTCTTTCTATCATGACGCAGCGCTCGGTGGGGCGGCGCTAGCGCCGCGCTCTTCAGTACCTGTAAGTCAGCCGGCAAGGAACTTAAAGGCGTGGTTCAAGCTACGGCTGAAACCTAAATATCCGTTTTCTACCCTTCGGGGGGAAAACGGGTCTATTTAGGTGTTCGAGCCTTCGCTTGAACCACTTGAGATGTGTTTATATTCTGCCGGCGCTGCTAATGCGTACTGTGATTTTATTTTTTAATTGTGTAAACGTTTGAGATGAACAATTAAACGTAACTTTTTATTCAGTTTCTTGATTTGGTTAAAATAATATAGCTTCTTGCAATTATATCATATAGCAATTACAAAGATAACAAAAGCCTTACTTATGGCTTAGTATCAGATGAGACCAAAAATCATCATGTCTGTAATAGACATTTATAAAGTAGAAAAAATATAGCTTAAAATGTTATTAGTAGGATTACGCTAATCATTTAGACTAGTTGCGGGTATATCTATAAAATAGTGGTTAAGGAAAGTATTTCTTAATCTCCCGTTTCCTCTCTTTAGAATCTCTTCAATATCGTAGGTATATTATAATATTTGTCCAGTTGTCGGATGCAACAGCAGCTTTAAAACTGCCTACTGAAACGGATATGCCCGATTCACGAAACAATGTTCGGATCCATCCTGCGATCACGGAGCGAGATACACTGTGCATCTTGCAATATAAATATTATTAGTTTTTTTTTTTTTTTTTTTTTTTTTTTTATTATGTGAGATTAAGTCGAACCACATCTGGTTTATCTTTAAAGGACCCAAGCAGATTGTCAACTATTTTCAGTGTCTGTTCTAGAGCAGAACTGTGGCCATAAGATTATTTCATTGCCGTTGTGTATGAATGATTCTTTTTCAATGCTTAATAAAGTGAGATTGTGTACAATACGTCCTTAGGCTAGCTGGAGACAGACAGCAGTGGTTTTAAAAATATGTAGTATGTCATTATATATATATATAATATGTCATTCATATTGTAGGTCTTAAGGAACCCAAGGAGATCATTTATTTTTCAAGACAACGGTTTTTCACTGGAGTATTCTTTGAGATAATGGCTTTCAGGACATTTCACTAAGTTGTTATTACTGAGTTGTGTAAGGCTATATTTCGAGGTGCCAGCTTGATATCCTTACGTAGGTGATACATATATTGCGCTACAGCAAGAGGCCTTAGATTGTCAGTAGCAATATTGTTATAGTGGGTCCACTTCCGCCATCATAGCCAAATGGGTGAGTAGGTTTTGATGGTGGATTTCCTCCAAGATGCCTCTAATAGGCTTATGTCTGTTTCTGACCAGCTTTCCAGATGTCTACTCCAGCCGGTTCCTCCCAACCCAATTAATTTAGCCTTTCCATATTCTATGGTGGTTGATTAGTTCGGAGGTTAACAAGGTTCATTCTCAGGTCCGGTATTGGATTTGGAGGGCATATAGCAATTCGGGCTCCTTTCTAGGAGCTTCGCTTTGTTCCAGCTCGGCGCTACTATCAAGTAAATTGGGAATACCCTGGGAGGTTTTTAGGTGGTGAATCACCCGAAGAATCATTAAAGGGGGAGGAAATATCCAGCCTAGGACGTATTGCCAAGTCTGACTGAATGCATCCGTAAATGTGCTCCGATTGTCTATCGCATCTTCGCTGACATAATTTTCCACAACAGCGGACCTTGCAGAGGCTAATAGATTTTCTGCGAGATAGAACGTCCGCCAGACCGTTGTAGATTCCAGGTATGCATCGTGCTTTCAAATGACAGTAATGTTGGTAGGTAAAATGTAATATATGTCGTGCTGTTTTTATAAGTCCCAGAGAAATTGTCCCCTCCTCCTACGTAACATACGCTACTGTTGCCTGTTGTCTGTCTGGAACATTATAGTATTGCCTTCCAAGATATGTTGTACTTGTGTCAGTGCCTCGAATAACGCGTGTAATTATTTTTGGTTGCAGTAGGTACCACTTTTTCTGCTTGTTTGTCCAAGAACCCCAAAATTTCTAACCATCTGTTGTCACAAAGTTGAATGGATCTGGTAAGTGAATTGGTGAGGGCTTGTCAACATTCGCTTTCCACCATACTAGTTTTCTATTGCTTGATTTCTATTGTGGCCTCCAAGGGTTTTGATTCCGATAGACATTTCAGTTCTCTTTGGAGACCGCGACAATGAAGGCAACCCAGCGGTACTGTAAAGGCTGCAAAACCAAGCTTTCTGAGGGTTACTTTCGCATCGTACCAGCTTCAGCGTTTTTTCATTAACACAGCATCTACCAGGTTTAGTATTTCCACCGTTTTATTGTTTTAAGCGATAAGACCGCCCATTGGACGTACTTAAGTTAACTACTCCATGTATTGTTTCCTTTGTTAATCTGGTGTCAATAATAAGTATTCGTATCCTCTGGCAGATATTTCAGGTTTAGTTTTGTATCCCAGGTTACTTCCAAGTATTTTAAATTTACCGTAGCTTTTGTGGAAGACTTTTCCTGATTGATGAGCCAATCTAACTCCTGCAGGTGTGCTATTACATAATAAAATATGTTGCTTGTCTCAAGCTCTGATGAATCTTCGTGTATTATCAAAAAGTCGTCTGGTCTACTCGACCAGTAGCTTTATACCCAGAGTTCTTAGGTTATGTGGGATCCAATTGGTAACTTTGGCGAAGGCTGCTGGTGATCTTGCTAGTCCGAATGGCAAGCTGTAATTTGATTTATTTTTCTCTGAAAGCTGATAGACAGGTAGCACCGGTGGCTAAGTGTCACCGCCAGATGGAAAAATGCTTGCGAAATATCCAGTTTCAGCATTTAACACTTTGGAAGAGACTGTAGGTATCTTGAAATGATTGAGTAACCGAAGCTTTTGCACTAATATGTATTGGTTTAATCCTCCTTAGTCGAATTTGGGTCGATGTGACCCGTCTGTCTTCCTTCGAAGGAACAATTGTGACAGATAGCTGCGTTGAAATGAGCTCTCTTCGATAGCATTTGACTTCAGACTCTTTCTGTATCTGATCCTCCATGAGTGGTGAAGTTTTTGGTTCGAGAAAACTTTTTCAAGGATAGTTTTAGACATGGTGGCTTTGTTTTAAAAGAATGATTTTGGGCGCTAGTTGCCTATACTTTTGTAACCGAAAGTATGCTCGCATGAAGGCAGGGGCCTTTAATGAGCCATTTTCCTTTACCAGCCCACCCAGTTTCACTTTGATTGCTTTTGCTGCTGTTGGGGGTACTGATTTTTTGGCTTGAAGTTAGCGCGCTGTACTTCTGGTGGTCCTCTTGGATTAAAATTGGGTCGCGGATTATGTTTTGATGCAGTATATTGTCAGGTGTGTCTAAATATATCCTTTGGTTGGGGGTTGGTAGACTTTTTGCTGTTCGCGAAGGTAAAAAACTTGCACAGTCTGTGTTTGAGCAGGTTTTTATTGCTGCCACTAAACTTTCATCGGAGAATAACTCTTCAGGAATTCTGAAGGAAGTATATTGTGTAGAACATCTTGAGCGATTTGTTAGGCACTTTAAAAGGTAGCTCATCTTTGCTGAATCACCTCTGTTTGTTGGCCGCAAACATATTGGAGCAGAGCGTCTGATTTTATTTTAAACTGCGAGTCAGCCGACAAATATTCGTCTCGAATTTTATTTTTAAATTATGGGGCAGCTTTTCTAATACATCTTTAAAAAAAATCCTTTGGTGTAGAAGGCGGTGAGTGATAATTCCTAAAGTTAGGTCATATTTCTTGAGCACACCGGAAGATTTCCAATTAGGTGCAACAGAAGTAAGAATGTTGTTAACTTTTAGAGCAGAAAAGGCTGGTGAGGCCTGAAATTGCTTTTTGTATGTCTACATATCTTAAGTCGCGCCACTCTTCCTGACCGAGAAGTTGACATTGCTTTCCCTTAAGAAATAGTGAATCAGTCTTAAATATTTTAGGTTAGGCTTCAGTTGTATTTGGGTCAGTCCCTGATTCTGATTTTAATACGCCTAGCTCTCTCTGAGCTTCACAAATCTTATTGCGTAGCTCAAGTTCTCTCAAAGAGCGATTGTCTAGAGATTCTACTTGGGAGCAAGATTCGTATTGTGGTAATCTTTCATGGTTGTTTGATTGTGTGCTGTCTGGTAAAGAGTCAAAAGATTGCGCATAGCGGACTCAGGGACATCGTTCTGTATCGAGTTTGTCAATTATTATTATTATTATTTATTTATTTTTTTATTACCTTGTTTAGCTTGTATTTCCGATAAGCGGTTAAACATTTCTATTTAATGGTTTAGAATGGTAACAAGCCGGTGGTCATTGCTTCCTTGCCCATGGGACGAGAAATACTGTTTTCTCTGGGAGTTATCGATTTCTTCTACTTCTTCAAAATAATGTTCGGGCTCTTCTATGATAGCCCGTATTGGCGTTGACGCTGTCCGGGTGCAGTTTGTGGGCATTGAGGGTCAGAAAAGCCACTTTGATGAGTGGTTAGTTGGTTCTTGCTTTTAATGCCACGAACTATATCCATCCGTAAAGGCGAGGTAGTACTTGCTTGACCCAAATGTTTTAGATACAACATGGTGTAGTGAATACAAAAAAGCCCGAACAAGGCACCAGTGTAGGATCTTTAATCTAGCACTTCGATGCTTTCTTTCCGATAAAACATTAGCATTAGGATCGAAAACCTTAGTTATGCTACAACATATGCAACAGCATATGGCTGTTGTTGGGATAGCAAATCTTAGCTTGGCTGCTGACTTTCGGAGATATTTGTTCGACGAAGAGTTCATGGTGTGAATGGCCGTAGGCCCCCTTGATTGCCAATCTGGAGAGAAGTATTCGTCGATTCAATTTACTACGATATGCAGATTGAATTTACTATGATATGGGAAGAAGCTCATGCAATATTATGAGCGGTGGACAGGAACGAGATGGTAGTTCTCCCAGAGTTGTCAGTCAAAAGTGAATATTGACTTGTTTGTAGGAATATCACATTCTATGCGTCTTAAGAGTCAACGGGTGTTATGATGGCTCATACGAGGCGAAGCATATTGTACAACATGATGCGTAGATAGGTGTCGTCTCATGTTCTAGTCGCATCAACGGATACGGTACGTTGCATCAGATGAAACGACGCGTGGCATCATCTGATACTACGCGTCGCATTAAATGATACGACGTTAAGTGTCGCATCACTTCATTCGACACTACCGATAAACAAAGTAAGTGTCGTATCGTATCGTATCGGTTCAGACGACGTCGCATCAGCACAAACGTCGTCTTCGCGAGTGGCACGGTGTAGGTGCTCAGTGTTTGGAGCGTGAGGTGAAAAGCGACACGACACGCGCATACGACGGTGAGCGCATCGACGTTTCATACACCGTGTCGTTTTAGATCTAGCGACACTACGACCCAATGGAGAAGCAGAGCTTCAAGTGACTGGCACTTTGACGTCGCCGGGCCATGAGCGCCGCGCGGAATTAGGGTGAGTCGTAAATTTTAACAAATGTATACTTATAGATAAGTAGAAGTATATCTGCACTCACTGTTCCACTTTGTGTTATTTAATTTGAAATTTCGAAGAGACGTGTGAGTCGTTAGATATTCAAAAGCGTACTGAAGAGCGCGGCGCTAGCGCCGCCCCACCGAGCGCTGCGTCATGATAGAAAGAGATAGCAATAGAGCATGCATAGATGTAGAACATGAGTTTGCGAATGTGTGAGTGACGATTTCATTGAAGCGTAATCTCAAGTGGTTCAAGCGAAGGCTCGAACACCTAAATGAATGCTTTTTTGTGTCATGTGCCTTGATAAAATAAGTTTAATATTTAAGAGGCTTAAAATGAAAGGTGGGTTATTAGCATTCAAATGTATAGCATTAAAGCATATAAAGTGTCCTATTACACTATTTTCTTCCTGGATAATGCTTCCAGAGCTATAACTTTTTTGCATAATGTCTAGGCCATCTATAGACGCGCCCCTGTTATTTAAATTTTATAATGTGTATAACATCATTCACTATCGCAATTGAATGTGAAATCCCGCCCGTCGTTGTATTTTTTTTTAAGTTGTCGTTTAGTTTTGGTCATTGTTCTATTTTTACATTACATGAATGTTTTAGTAAAACAATTAAATTATAGTTTTACCAAGTTAATTTTTGAATGATAAGTTTTAATCCAACATTTTTTATAAACTGAAATTTCTACATACAAACATAAAATCCCACACTATACTTCTACAACATTACTACGTACAAAACGCAACGTGAATACTTTTTCTGCGTCGCGTTAAGTGTTACAGACTATAAAAAGGCTGTTAAAGGCTCAAAATATATCTATCTAATAAAATGTCATACCAAGAAGAGATATAAATATATATTTGGAGCCTCCCTCCTATAACCATGTTATAATGGGTAAACACTAATATGTATCTGGTGCTGTGTTTTTTTTTCTAAGCAGTACTAAAGAGGATGACCTACTGTCTAGTAAGTAAATTGCAAACTTACTTACTAAACAGTTGGAGATTCCAAATTTAAAATCTCGCTTCTTACTGGACAGTTCTGAATAAGTCTCCGGTAGAACTCACTTTCTGGATACTTTTTAGAGATGATATGGCAACATTACATACCATTTTTAAAGAAAAAGCATTTACTGGATATTCAGTAACATCATCCCTATCTGTGGCCTTACTTCAGAGGAATCTGAGCACTTTGTATGGCGGCCATCTTGAATCCGCCATTTTTGATAATTCGTTTTTCTAAATTGTGATTCTAATTCGTGAATAGACCCGTTTAAGATTTAGAAACATGAGTTTAGTTCACGATAGTTAAAAGAAAAGTAAAAAAAAAAGATAAGTTTTCACTATCTATGATGCGCAAGAAGAATCAAGAAGAATAAAAATATAGAATAGAAGCAGAATCAAGACTTACATTCAACACTGAATACCTACTAAATTATTTCCGCACTGCTTCACTCGCATAGAACTCGATGTCGTTGCACTCGCTCAGAAACTTCTTAGTAAATTCCCATAAATTTCCCATCCATTACCTACTAAGAGGGAACAAAACGAGGCCTTTGAGAAATAGGAAGAATTCCCAAATGGACGTTTATTATTTCCTTGTTTTCTTCTCCAAAGCTAAGACAATTCAATTATTTTTTTGCTTTAAAATTTTAAGAAAGAGTATATATTATTCTTAATGAATCTTAATGTTTCTTATGGTCAAAACTTTCCCATTTTTCTGGTGGTCCTCTATTATCCTCTATATATATTAGTATAAATCAGAGCATTTTAGTGATTTTCGGGGTTGTAGATAGATAGATCATTCTTTATTGCTACACTAGTAAAATACAAATTAAATCTTAAATAAAACTTTGACTAAAGTGTCACAATGGGCGGCCTTATCACTTGCGATCTCTTCCAGGCAACCTTTGTATGGAGAGGAAATACAGGAACAATGTCGGAGGTGTACATAAGAAATATGACTAAACAATCATTGAGCTAAAGATAATTAGTCTACGTTATAATCTAAAACACATAATTTAAAATCTAGTAATACATTCAATATATTTATTATTATACTATAATATTAATATTACATAATATATTCACACAAATATATAATACAAGTAATAAATAATATATATGAATACAGTTATATAACTAACATATATAAGATGAGGAAGCGGACGTGATAGGTAGTTTTCAATGAAACAGTTCTGTTTGAGTAATAATTAATTGCTGAATAAAAGAAATAACAGAGGCGTGTATGGACATGTCAATATGGGAATATTGAAAAGAAGCTGTAAGAGTCCTTCGCAGAAGATTCGAATACCGCCGCGGGCTTGAGCTCCACCGTTTGCCTATTTACTGTTTACGATGACTTCTATTTAATTTCTTGTCATCGTAAAACTGACTTTAACAGTTAAAGTCAATAATTATTCTGAATTCAACCCATCATTGTGCGCTTACGTTTACCTCATTGGGCATTCAATGGTATGAATATATTAGTCGCTATCGGCGCTATCAGAACGAGTGGGTGACTATCAGGCGTGCCCCCGTCGTCGTCAAAGTACTTAGTCAACTGAGCTCGGCCTTTAAAATTAGCTGTTTAAACTGTTAAATGTCAACTAATCCCAAATAACAATAAGTAGTGCGAATAGAATTGGCATTCATAACCATTAACCATGTCAAAATATTGAAGATAATGATATAATTGTCTTGTGCTGATGAAAAGTGATTATCGATAATAATGACATATATCGCATAGTCATTACTGTCAAACAATTTTTGGAAATGTCTGTTTATTTTGTTATGAATTATGTTAAAAATCAACAATGAAAACTATAAGTGTTGGGGCACCAATCAATTTAAAAGTAGTGAGATTTGAACTAGATTTCAGTTCACTCATACAAAAACCGCCACAGGAAAATAAAATCAAGAAAATCAAAGTGCCTAAGATCACTATCAATAATAAGAAGAAATACACAATACCTCCTCCTCCAGCGATTAAAAACGATCAGGTAAGCATGCCAATAAAATTATATTTCAATATCTTCTTGTAGTGAGTATACAATACATACAATTACCTTCTACACTCATCGTACTTTAAAAACATTAATCGGTTAGACATAATATTTTGTATACGAAGTATCAGGCTAAATGTGATCGGTGTCAAGTTCAATAAAAATGTGTTGTAAGTAAAATACTTACAAATCATTTATAAAACAGTGTGTAAAAGACAGTACCTACTGATGAAAAGCCCGTGGTGTACCACCCCCTCCCCCATCTCTAACATTGGGTGTCGTAAGAGGCGCCTTAGGGTAACACACCAGAAGATGGGCAGCAGCACTTTCTGAGAAGCTGATATCTCACTGCAGGGCGGCACTATATTGCACTACAGGCGGCTTGGGGTTCCCCAAGCCGCCTTCCAAGCGTGGGGATTATGGCTACGTGTTCAGTGGACTATCCGGCTGTTACAGTACTCATGAAAAACTTTCATTCATATTGTTATAATCTGTGACACAATACGGTGCGTATTATCGTAGTACAGTTCGTAGAGCTTAGTATCAATGGAAGCGGCAGTTGAATGGACACCCTCCAGTTTCATTTTCACACTTGTTTCTGACCTCCACGCTAGTTAAGTATAGACAAGATATCATTGATTACTTGGACCTTGATGTTTCACAGAAACGTAATACAAAAGATCTCGTGGAAGAGTTGTTGGACGAACTCTACGCGGATCAGCGAGACTGGAGTGGACACAGCGGAGCTGAATACAGTAGAGGGTAGGACTACCGATAGTTTCATTTATTAATAAATGTTATCAGCGTGCTCCATCTTAGACCACATCAATGCTTAACATCAGGCAGGGTGTGGTAATAAGCGAACCTATTTTGAATTAAAAAAAGAAGTATTGTGTTAATTTGTCATTAATCACGTGCTGATTGCGTGTAGTAGAGTAGGTACAGTTTCAATTGATATGGGCAGGTCTGAACCTGGTAGGTAGATAAAGTCTTAAGTCAATATTATATTAATAAAATATAGGTACAAGGATTTTAAAAACGCCATAATAATATATATTATGTGCAATCAAGACCGCGTGAGTCACAATAATTTTAACATATAATTAATAATTTTAAACCGACCTCGTATATTTTTATTATATATTATGTATTTCTTCATACTGTTATTATTAACTAGTTATAAATCTTGAAAAATAAACCTACTGATATGACGATTCTTTATTATTTTTGCTTTGATGGCTGTCGTCTGTTCAGTTGTAAACGATATGATGTAATTTTTGATAGTAAATGTTTACTGAAACGATAAAAGAAATGTAGAAAATACTGTAAAGGTTTGAAAATATATCTGGTAGATGGCAAAAGTTAGTTCCTTGATGTGAACTAAACATCTATATCTAAATATAAAGGCTAATAATATGTATACACTTTATTTTTTAGATCTACATCGGCTTTTTCACTTACATCGTCTCACTCTAACTATGGAGAGACAGAGGCAATTGAACGAAGTTACTTGGAATCCCTGGGTAAGAAATCAGGAGTCTAGTTTGGTTCAATAAGGAGCTCGTAACGTAAATAAAACTCCATTTAAATAATGTTCAAAGGGCACTGTCGCGTGGCAGCTATACGACGTGGCAGTTACGACAAACGTTAATCCGAAATGCGCAAAAATTGAAGGAAATACCTATCATATGGATGGCATCGTCCGACTCCAAAATATTCAAGACGGATTCGTTAATGCCTTATTTAGCGTTTTCCATACCAATGCTGTTTCGGGAAATTTTGCATACAGTCATGTCCTTGACTCTAAAGTCTACACAGAAAAAAAGGAATACTTGAGCCAACGCAGTGTGTTTTTATTCAAGAATATTTGTGATTCATATATATATTAAAACAATATATTCTTGAAAACAGTACACAATATTCTCAGGAATATATTCTTGAATCAAAGTATATATTTCATTCTTCTTTGGAGGAATCGTTAGTGTTTAAATACGAATATGGTTAGTTTTGAATCCAAGAATCTTACCATAAATATTCGTAAGTGAAGCACCTTAATTACATTCGAACAAGAATATTTAAAAATATTTCAAGAAAGAATATAGAAGTTTTATTTAGAGAATAAAATGTTAACAGAAGAATTCCTATTTTATTGTTAGAAGAATGTTTTCGTTATCTTGAAATGATAATTTGAATACTTTATGTGAAGAAATATTTTTTGGGTCAAAACAATATTTCTAAGAATATTCGAGTGTAATATCAAGACTCGATTATTTTTCAGTTCAGAATATATTCACACACACACTACAGCATTGTCTTGAATTTATTAAGACAATGTATATTCTTGGCTAAAGAAGTCTTTTTTTTCTGTGTATGCTTCTGGTTTGTCAGTTTTCCATAAAAATGTGTACAAATTATAAATATTATGTATTTTAAAAATAGTTTTGTATGGGACTTCTTATTTTCACATTAAGAGAGATAATAAAACGTAAAACTGGCAATCCGGAACCATAGATTTTAAAGCAAGCAGCAAGCAAAATTTCAACATCACATGGTATTTATAATATTACTAGCGGCTCGCTCCGGCTTCGCACGGGTATAAAATATAAAGCCTATGAAAAAATTATTAAAATCGATCCAGTAGTTTTGATTTATTCATTACTGCCCATTTGAAAATATTCATTTAAATCATATGCTGTAAAGGGACCTCTATAGATCTATATTAAATCAAAAATGTATTTAAGGTATTTAATTAGAAAAGGATTAATCCTATATTGGTTAAAATCGCTTCGAAAATTTGCCATTATTTGTCGCAAAAAGTAAATGAGAACAAATGTTATTGTGGGATATCCATAAGAGATAGACATATACCATAGCGGAGTTTTCTGTAGCCCTTTTCAATGTGTACAATAATTAGTACATTATTTTGATAAATCTCGTAGGGTTCAGCCTGCGTTTGCAATGTAAGCGGAAAAAACAGTCCGAAACTGGTCGGAATCTTTCCGGTAAATATAACGCGGGTCCTAGCCGGTTCCTAATAAGTTAAAGCGGAAAAAAATTAATTATTTACGACATCACATTAGAAACCTCAAATATAACAGTACTTCTCCACTATTTAATGGATGTTATTATACATATAAACCTTCCTCTTGAATCACTCTATGTACTAAAAAAACCGCATCAGCATCCGATGCGTAGTTTAAAAGATTTAAGCAACATAAGGATATAGGGACAGAAAAAGCGACTTTGTTTTATAGTGATGACGATTCTACGTTTGTATAGAGCTACGAACACACATAAGCATATATTTGTTCACATTCAAGTGAAAATTATATAATATCTAGCAAAATATCTTAATCGCTGAGGAAGAGTTCTAAAATTGTTTTTTCAAGCCAGCTTTATTTTCTTGCTTCAGATATTTATAAAACAAATCTTCGACTACGATCTTGTAATAATTCAAATGTCAAACTTAAGGGCCTTTTCACATAACTGAACTGTGCAAGTTTAGGTAAATATAATCAAAACGATTGTGTTACGCGAACGCTTGCATAGTGTGTATAGAAACTTGGTCCGTGAATAATGGACTTATGAATAATTTTATGTCCACATACAATATATTTTTTCAGGGTCAAATAATCATCCGTCTTGAAGGTGTTAATTCCAAAGGGATAACAAATAGCATGGCCTAATAGAAAGTTTGCTCATTATTTGCTATTTCATATTTGATAAAATGTATATGCATGCAACTGTCGTACACTCGTAAAATTACATTTCTGCAGATATTGACGAGCTTCGAAAACAAGGATCGGATTGGGAGATCAGAATGCAACAAGCTGGAGAAAAACTTGCTAAGTGCGTGAGAGCTAGAGACCGATTTCGAAGACAACAGAAACGACTATGTGCAGCATTCTCCGTTCTCCTTCGACATATAAGTACGTAGGTAGCACATTTAGTACTAAGTTACTTATATGATAGTGACCTAAGTATTACAAGCGGAAACGCTTGTAATACTTAGGTCTCACTATGCAAATATGAAGTTAATCTGATTGTGTAATGTTTTCACTAGCTCCTATACCATGAATATACCTTCCGAATATCATTTTGCCTCAAAATATTTATAGGGCTTCGCCAAATCCAAACATGGTAAAATATACCCTTGAACTGATTACAATAAAGACTAGAATAGAAATACGATATCTATATAGAACATCAAATGAAATCGTCGTTGGTTCAATAATCGCATGAGTTTCCAACTATATTTATCGCTTCAAACAAAAACGACTTCATTCATAGGAGCTTAATATAGCATTACGCACATCAAAGCGCCCCAGTACCTTTTCCCCTGTATCTGCTTCCGACACTGACGTACACAGCACCACTCAATCGATATGCGACTCACACAGACATCCTGGCATTGTCCCCGCGCGCATGCTCCTGGCATTTACCACGGTATTCGCAGATACCAACAACTTGGCTAGCGACTGTTTTCTTTCTCTCTTTGCCAGTGATGTGACTTCAAACGTGGTCAGAATTCCTATGTAGTATAGTAGTACCGGGGCCGGAGGCCTCGACTCTTCATTTCATGATTTTCTCAGTAAACATCGCATCAGCTGGCTGACTACGCAGTCCTAAATGCGCCCCCGATATGGCCCTTATTTTATATCATTCTCTACACGTTTTATTGTTGCCTTTATTTGCATCGTGTGCCCGTGAAACGTCTGCGGCTTTTAGTGGTTTCCGAAAGATGTGTTTTCCGCATGTGCCTGCAGTAGCACTGCATCGAATCAACCTCTCAGGTTGTTAACTTTGTGCTTCGAGTAATTCTAAAGATATACGTTTAATGTCCAATGATTTCCACTTACAATACAGATGAGTGCACTCCTAAACTCTTTAAGGAACTTAGCAGGTTCTTCAAGGACTACTGCAGGTATGTTCATTTACAAATCAGTGTATTCCTTTGTCAAATCAGTAGGAAACCTTGTAATTAAGTTATCGCTCGGTCAGCAACCTTATTTTACATTGCTTTTTTATTGCTTCTAATTAATTTCTTTATCAAAACTTGTAGTCTTAGTTTTAAAATGCTTTATTTCTTGCAAAAATGTTAGTTTTAGTGGATTAGTGAGGATGTCTTTATTTGAGTTATTTTGAGTCAGGATGTTTTTATTTGTTTTTACCTATTTCTCCTATTTTAAATGGTTTGTGTAATAGATGTTTTTATTTGACGTACTTAATTTAACCTTTGAACCAGAACTAATGCATTTTAAAAATTTACATATATTATCATTTGTAAAAATCATCGATAAAAAAAATCGATAAATTGCAACTTCGTCATTGTGGTACGTGATATTGAAGATACCAATCTGAATCGAAAAACATTCATAGGCCCTTGAACAGATCCACACAGTATTACGATTCATCAGCTACTTATCCACATTACCCATCAAGGAACTAGGTCAAGTAAAATAATAATAAAAACACCAGTAAAGTAGTACATTCCACGAAAATATATACACAAAACATAAAACGTTCTAATAATTTAAATACTTTTAAAACGGCCAGTTGTAAATTATTAAAAAGGATATTCTGTCGCCAATAGTCCTGATGTACCATTCCTTATTTTAATCGGCTTCATTAGAAATTATTTATAGCAAACATTTACTATGCCTATAATATATATTAAATATTATGTTCTTGTCAAAAGCTTTATTACAATATATTTTTATTTTTTTGTTATCTTGATGCCAAAAACTGTAGAGTTATATTTTTATATATCTAGATTTAACACTAAGTATATGAAAATCTACCAACTCTCCTACCGGAACTGACTTACAAAATCGAATAAACTGAACAGTTCGTAAGTTCGTGACTTGGCAAACTTATTACAAAATCGTGAAATACATAAATTGTAATTGAAACCAGAACAGATACGCAACCTAATTTCGACCCCTTTAAGTTTTTTTAAATATCATTTCCGAAATATGAAAGCGTGTAGTAACTTAAAAATGAACATAATATAATATCAATGCTGCCTGAATAAAATTTGGTTAAAATCGCGTTCTTTAAGAAACTACTTAATATTTTTTTGCATCCGGTAGGAGGGTTTACTTCGCACCTCTAAACAGAAAGTCAGTTGCCAAACGTAAAGAACCTACAGTGACTTTTGGTATTTGTCGCTGAAAACCATTTTATGTTAAACTTCTTCAGCCAAAGGTGGTCAAAGGCAAAACTTCTAAAAACATAAAAAGGGCAAAAATAGTACCATACTCGTATGTTATCCACGACATAAATAATGTATATGCACCAAATTTTATTACAAGTTATCGAGCCGTTTTGGAATTAAATGGTCCCAAACATACAACCACATAAACTTTCACATCGCATTGATAAGAACTAGCTACGACCCTCGAGTACGAAAATTGGTCGCCAAGCACCTAACAGGTCTTCCGGTGGCTGTTCTTGAGAACCAGTTCTTAGTCTAGGTTAAACCTTTTCTTAATTAACCAGTATCCCCCATGGGGCTTGTATTGATATCCCCCCCCCCCTGCATATCTTCCTGTGGGGTCGTAAGAGGCAACTAAGAGAAAAATACCGGAAGGTGAGCAGCACTGCGTTATGGGCAAGCAGGAATTGTTACCATTAACAGCGATCCCTAAGCCTGCGAAGCGTGGGAATGATTACAAAACTCCGGAGAGACCTTTGTTCAACGTTAGCCGTTCCAGTTGATGTGGTGATGAAGCAACATGCTTTGAAACTACGTTGAGAAATCGTCATTGTCTTTGGCAATTTGTCAGGTGGCGTGAGTGGAGCCCGATTCAGCGTGACCCCCAGTGGGGGCGAAGGCCCTGGAGAGGGTGGATACGCCGAGTGGCATCAGGCGATGCGACTAGTCGCACGTCTGCCTGCTGGAGTTCCACACCACTTCCGAAGAAAGGTAAATAACCTACCTACTACAACTTTCCCCGTGGGGTGCCGGGTTAGAATTGCACCTCCCCATATCATCCCGTGGGTGTCGTAAGAGGCGACTAAGGGAAAAATACTGGAAGGTGGGCAGCAGCGCCTTCTAAAGATCTGCTATCTTAGGCTGCGATCCCCAAGCCGCCTGCCAAGCGTGGGGATTATGGCAAATACCCCCTAAATAGGGGAGTCTGTGTTCAGCAGTGGACGATCCGGCTGATACAGTACAGTAAAGTACAGTACTACAACTTTTATTAAATTACTTGGAATGACATATGTACCACCACTGGTTGATGAAATCTACTATTCACGAGATAAGAACTTGCAATTTTGGACTAATCCTTGGTTATGTCATCTAATGAAGATCTAATACGGCCGCGCTTTATAATTACGGCCATTCACCAAAAATGTGTTGCAGTTTCAATGAATCCGTTTACCGTTTTTTTTTTCATATCCTCCGGTATTTCAATGACCGTGACATTTTTTTAAATCAGTTCTTATCTGCGGTTCTCACACAGGCAAAATTGTTATTTAGTAGGTACTTACCAAATTTTAGTTCATTTCTTCCACTAAGTCTACCTACGCATATACACCTTTTGCTCCTCATTCATATATTCTTTGAATTTTGCTATCCAGTACGATTCTAACCCATTCCTTTTATGCTACAACATTCCTCTACAACATGATTCTTGAATATTAGTGTCTAAAAACTGTATGTAATGTTTCATGACCGTATCACTACTTCATCTCTTTCTATTACAGTAATAGATACAGAGAGTCCATTTTAGCTTTTACGAGAAGTGAATTATTTCTGTGCATGGACTGAGAGATTGAGAACAAAATTATATGCCACTCTCTGTGTCTGGGTAGAAGGAATACCAAATTTACTTCATACGATCCGAGACTATTGATAGGAGGAGAATGTGTTTCCACAATTGCTGAAGCTGTGCAATTTATATTTATTGGTATAAATATGAATACAAAGAACGCACACCATCGCTAGACGCAGTTGTCTTGAAAGCCTTTTTTGTAAGTTAACAGTTTGTCAAATTAGATTGTGCTAATTGGCCAAAATTGACCAACTCTTCGAAGATTAACGTAATGAAATCGTAAAATTATATAAAATATGGCATTTCTAATGGTTTTAGGAGTACCTCTACCTACAATGTTTTTTCTAATAACTGATATGATAGTACAAGTACAGAATAATATCAATTAGTTATTTATGTTTTCGTAGTAATAGGATTACTCCAAAAAACATATATTACTAGTACGTAAATATACTACTATAGTCGACGTGATTATAGTGTTGCTGCTTATCAGGTGCTCAATCATCATCATCACCATCACATCAACCGGAAAGTCCACCGTTGAACAAGGTCTCCCTTATTAGCAATAATTACCACCTTGGCAGGCACCTTGGTGATCTCAGTAGAAGTTGTCACTTGTCAGTTCTTCAGAAGGCGCTGCCTTACCTTCTGGTGTTTTCCCGTAGTCGCTTCTTACGAAACCCACGGAAGAATTGGGCGATAACATCCGACCCTCGACACCCCATAAGGGTGCTCAATAGAGTACTATAACATCCTGACGCCCTTTTTAAACAAACCACTGCTGGGTATATACTACCAATGAAAGCATTCCCAAGAATGGAAGGTCTCCTTCCGGACCCCAGCCCTCTTTGAGAAAACACCTTCCGGTTAATAAGGGCGTTAAGATATGGTTTAAAGTTCTGTTGTGCATCTGATGTGCAGCAACAACCTGATTTGATCAGTGTATTATTTTGTATTGCTGCGCAGGAGGTCCATTGTTAGAATCTCAACGTGGACTTACATTTCGCCGCATAGTACAGGTGCAGGGCGGGAGTTTTTAGATTCCCTTTCACGCTATTCGTTGGCCTGCATGTAGAAAATCTGCCACCAAGCATCTAATGGTGTGCTACAAAGGCTTGATGAAATGCATTTTGTAGGTTAAACCTGTTTAAATTCTTTGACTACATCATCATAAGACATCAATCATTAAAGCAAACCCTATCAGTGACAAAAAAAGCCAATTTTACCGATCCGACCAAAAACTAAAACGTAGTGATTACATACCTACTCATTGCATTCGACGGTGGAACATTTCCTAGATTAATTAGCTGGTAACCATAGTAACGGCGGCGATGCACAGAAATGATTTCGCATTGCTTTTATGTCAAAACAAAAGAGACAAAATCATGCGTTAAAAAAAGACTATACTATACTATGAATGAATGCGATGAAACACGTGAAAAAATACTTTAAAAAGTAAAAAAAACCTTATATCGCTTACGCTGCGGAAAGGATTAATAATAGAGCAAATAAATGTACTATACATATAGAGGACATTAATACCTACAAAAAAGTCTTTAATACCATATGTCCTAACTATTACTGTTATGTCACAATAACATCTTTTTTATGTTTAATTATTTTTGTTCAATATCCGTTCGAAATCGGGCGGGCCACTAGTGTATTTGTATTTTTACAAATTGAGCTTGTATTTAATCACAACATGTATAAAGTTTGGAACTTTAAACAATGTCTATCTAGTTTTTAATATATAAATTGCTTCGTATCGCTATATACCTACATCAATTCAGTTGTAATATTTCACGCTTAACTTAATTTCTTCCATAATATTGTTGACCTTTCCTCGGCGTCCCATCAATCAGTGTCGGAGAATATAATATGTTATATTCGTTACTTAGAACACAAGTATTATAACCGCATTTTGTACTCATATATTGTTTCCTTAAGCTAACCAATCAAAAAATTTTAAATGAATATATTCAACTATTATTTTTGTATTTTAGACCTGGTTATATGCGAATCAATTCCAAAAATTATTAATAAGGGTAGTAAGAATGTGAAATTAACTGTTTAGAGTTACTTAGAACACAAGTATTATAACCGCATTTTGTACTCATATATTGTTTCCTTAAGCTAACCAATCAAAAAATTTTAAATGAATATATTCAACTATTATTTTTGTATTTTAGACCTGGTTATATGCGAATCAATTCCAAAAATTATTAATAAGGGTAGTAAGAATGTGAAATTAACTGTTTAGACCGCATCTATGATTCATTTCACTCATCACCTTCCCTACCTTTTTGTAATGACGTGTATACCTATATGTAATATACAACATCAGGGACGACACATGAACATACTGTATTATATGTTGGCGTTGGTTTTGCTTGCTGCCTAATAGCGGCATACTGCTCAATCCACCGCATTCTTCCCTCATGTTTTTAATCAATCTCAAAGGAGTATCACGTGTGTAGGTTTTTGCATGATGGTAGAGCATTTGGCGAGTACAACCCTCAAGTAGATACTCTGTCACTAAGCATTTTACGGCGTGTTTCTTCTTTTTCTTGTTTCGTTTCCAATTTCACTTTATTCAATACCTGCCCATCTTGTGTACTTATTATATTATACCTGTAATATTTTCATTATCCAGATATCTTCTTTCCTTTATTTCGTTCTAGAAACTTCTCAATTATTATTTTTAAATTAGAACATTCATTTCCCTGTTTTTACTCATACATGTACCACTTTCATTTAAGTAATTACCTTACTCAGATTTTGATTTCATAATACTCGCCATTCCGTTCTTTTTATCCCCGGAATCAGCATTATTCATTAATGCATTTAGAGCAGGAATTCAATATTTTTTTTGTATAATAATTTTATCCGTCATATTCAATAATGTTACTTTTTTCGATATTTTAATGCTGTTAAATAAAAACCTTATAAATAACACATTTAAATAAATCTTTTTAAATTACTTATAGTTATGGCTAACACTGGCAGAACGCCACCTCACTGCAAGAGGCGTGGACTGGCCCACAGCAGAACGGGCTTGCTTCAGAGGTACTGCGCAACCAGACGACACAGAACTTGGTGCTCAAATCATCAAAGTAAGTAAACGTCGGCTTAACAGGAAAATTAGGCGGAATTGTCACTAGATATATTTTTTAAGTATAAAACACTTAAAATATTAATTTGATGTTTTCATAAAATATTTTAAAAATATTTGTTATTATTGAATATGGATTTCCGCAAAGTAATGCCTGAATCTATTTATTATCTTAAGTAAATACTCTTAAGTAATAGACATTTATCGCACCAAAATAAATAAATACATTTTCGTATGTTTGGAGAATGCATCGATTTTCCCTTACTATGTCTATACTATTTCCATTTATTTATTTTCTCGAGTATATGCTCAGAGATGAAATCCGTGAATAACACAAGGCTAGAGACACGTCGACCTTCTCTTTAAAAACCCATTCTGTTGGCATTATTATCCTCCTTATATATAGGAAATTGGCGTGCTGCTATGGATGATTAACAACTTGCGAAATTGTGTTTCAAGAAGACTAACAGCGCTATTGGTGATAAACAGTAGAGAATGTTGCATCTTTTCATATATGATTTTTAGTAACTGTAATCTAACATGCCCAAAAGCTTCTAATACACCTAGCAATTTAATACCGACCGATAGGTCTTTATTGTTTGCGTATCAATGCTAAGCAGTGTCTTAATGCCCAGGCGTATTATGTATACGCTTTCCTTTGATATAACCTTTCACTCGTAATCTTCTTACGTGCTCTAGCTCAACAAGATCAAATACACGTATATTCATAACCACGTGTTTATTACGTGTATACATAACAACGTATAAGTAGTTATACATACACCCACTAATTGGGATAAATATGATATTTACAGCTACAAGGGTTTTGTAAAAAAAAACTTACTTTAGTTGTTTTCTACTATTGATAGCGTTAGTAAAAAATGTTTGTAATTGGTATTAAATATCCGTTGGGAAAATACAAACATGTTCCCTATATGGAGCCACACTCGACGCGTTCATGTTGATTTTCTTGATTTAGAAATCCAACGTTCATGAACCGGTTTTCAGGCAATTGCTCTGCAAGCATTATATTTTGTAGTTCAATGTCAGAAAATTGAATTTGTCTAGACCATAATTTACTTCGTTACAAATATCATCTTGCATAAGTTACCACAAGCTTTCAATTTCACTATCATCTCGGAATACCATTATTGCATAACCCACAATCCGTCATTGTTTTGTTCCTTGTTTTAATTTAAGACTAAAAAACAATATGAAATCCTCGTCAAGGGGCACGCGTAGCGTATAAACCCAGAATGTGTTTGGATATAAGTAACATTTTAAATGTGAACCATAGAATATACATATATATATATTATATATCTTTATAATTATTGACAGTAATCGGGACGTTTTAAAAGTGTTGCCATTTTTTAGGAGACGAAATACTGTTTGGGAAATTGTTATCCCGGTGCCTCATAAAGGGATAATAATATTGCATTGATATATACGAGTACAATGCAATATTATTATATCGAGTGAGTCAGTTTTATAATCAGATTTCTTCTATGATAGCTAAATGTGATATATACCTCCATTCACTAGCCAGATTCTAGCTAGAACATCTGAACTGGTCTAGATGATCCGGCTAGACGGGATGGTCTCATATAAAATAATGTTGTCGTCTTACTTTTAGTAAGCGCCGAATTTCTAGGCCAGTCACTATTTGTGTCATAGCGTAATGCTATGTTATTCACTGCCAATAAATACTCACAAAGGATCTTGTATATATCAGTGCCAAGTCTGCTCCCATAAAGATGGCTATCTAATAATTTCCAACAATTACCGACATTGTAATTGCGAGGTTATTTAAAATAACCAAATAACCATAATTATCTCGTGTTTTTTAGACAAACGTCAATTTATATATTATTTCCCGTTATTAAGATATTTATCTATCCTACTCTTAAGAATAATGCGAGTCAGTACTCTGTTAATTAATTCACAATAATTTGACGTTATAATAACATGTCGTATGTTTTAGGATTTACATCGCACCGGTTGCTCCCTATTTTGTGGCGCCGAAGGTCGAGAAAACCAGGCGATGCTTCGAAGAGTACTGTTAGCTTATGCCAGGTAAGGAGTTTAAAGACCCTTTAACTTTGACATTAAAACGAGACTAGGTGTGAGAGTATCTAGGGCGTAATATCCAGTCTATACTAGTGCTTAATACGAGTCTTGAGTTGATGCTATGTACTATTTCATTTAGACCAGAACAATACCAATAATGCAACTAAATATTCGTGAAAATATTATAATGCACGACCTTATTCAGAATAACTTATAATACAGTGTTTTGTATTTCAGATGGAACAAAGATGTTGGTTACTGTCAAGGGTTCAACATGCTGGCTGCTATTATACTGGAAGTTATGGACAAATCCGAGTCTGATTCACTAAAGGTAAATAATAAAATAAAAAACGTTATTATACTACGAAAAAATATGTAAAGAAGTGTAACACTCACAAAGTTACCGCTATGACTTCGGACTCATTAAGTTCAAAAATTACCAATCATGCGCAATATTCCAAATTCAATTAAATTGGTTAAATAATTTGGCGCTTAAAAATGATCGGATCCGATTGGTCGCATTAAGATTATATTGTTGCGCCGCACGGTACACTTTTTAAACCACGCCCTCCACGGTATGAATTGCATTGTGCTGTTTTTGAGCTTGACTTACATTTCTAATATGTAAATACATGTAAGTCAACTCGTCGTAATTAGAGTACCATGCACGCTAATATGTTAACCGATGAAATTATTGCTATATAGATACGTTTTAACGTTTTAATTATAGATATTATTTCTCGTTTTGTACGTACGTTTATTACGCACTACCGTGCAAATTTCATTACAAAAAAGTTGTATTTTTAACTTCATTGTATAGCTAAGGTTTTTCTTAGCGTATTTCGTAGCGGCATTTATCGCGTCAAAAATTTTTTTGACGCGATAAATGCCGCAACAATCATTTGTATATGAGGAGGTTATGTGTGCGTTTTCGTTCGTACTGGGTGTACGTACATAGGTATATGGTTCACTGTAAGCGCACAAAAACGAGCGCGGGGATAAACGGGCAGTCTGAAATAACCCTAATATTTACAACCAATTTCCTGAAAAAGTTAGTAACTCTGATAATACTCGGAATGAAGAAATGGCTGCAATTAGCATGTTGCATAAAATGAAATATGTTTTGAATATACAAATTTAAAAAATGATTTTTAGGTGTGGTGCAACCGCCAGATTATTATTTATTTAATTTCAATTATTTCATGATACGCCTTATTAGTTATTCGTTTCTACACTCATTATAAAAATAACTGCCCAATAGAACGAAAATACAGTCTTCAAAAGCTCATCGAGATTTTCTTTACTATGTAAACATTTATTGTCGTCCTTGTATACAAAATATTTTTATCATAGAAAATCTGTGCTTTATACAGTTTCTGTATACGTGAAATGTGCTCATTAAAGGTAATGATATACCTAGTGGAGGCAGTGCTTCCTGAAGGCTACTTCGCCGACGACCTTCGGGGATTGTCAGCGGATATGGCAGCGTTTAGGGATTTGCTGAGATTGCGTCTGCCGCGGCTCGCTCATCACATGGATTATTTACAAAAAATATCCGATGGTAAGTTTAATAAGAATACATTTCACAAACGTAATAACTAAATGAATATCATGAAAATGTGATAAATTAAAAATATTAGTCGCTTGCTGACTATGTGTCAAATTCAAAATATAGACATATTTTGAGTAGATTCACTTATAATAAGAGAAGTTTTGAGATTATTTTTAACATATTTCAATGAAGATTAATAATGTCAATGCTTTAAGGGTAGTTTATTTAATCATGTTCATTTATATTCAATGTTTTTTAAAGATAATATGAGTTCACGTGTCGAGAATTCTATTTAAGTACTATAGTTACCAAACCAAAATACAACAGTTAAAAACTTGTTTACATTTTGAATTTTTTGCTATACTACCTACCACCTTAAAAAGAAGGCGTGTGTGGAAGTGTTTACATATACATCCTAATATTGTTATATGAGATTTTTAGTTACAGTTAGTACCTACTATTGAAATAAAATTACCAACTTTAAATAGGTACACTACTAGGTACTTACCAAATTTGGGTATGACATCATTGTACCTATATAATACAACCCTGTACTGTAGGTATCTTTCAGTCTAAAAATGCACGCCCCTCCAATGTTTTTACCCCTACATGCAAAAAAGTGTATACACGCAACCTCGCCAATATCATTGACTTTTCAGTCATCAAGTCATCATTGTGTGTGCGATCTGCACGAACGTGTCTGAGTTCACACTAAAATCGCGACACGCAAACACATTTAAATAATCACGTTTAGTGGAGGGGCGTGCACTTAGAGACTGAAAGATCTCTACTACCACTTGAAATCAGAATATTTCATTCTAGAAAAAAATGGCTAAGTCTTTCTAGACCGCAAACATATGTATTAGCTACTCTTTCGTAACGCAAATATAATATAAACTGCTCGATGAACAAAAATATGAATATACAAACTTACAAATTTATGAGAGGGAAAATTAAAGTCATGTGTGGGCATCGAACCCGCGTCATCCACCGTCTGAGATAACATGACAATGACTCATAACTATAATTTTTCCTGTCGTTCTTTAACCATCGTATGGGGTATATTTGTAATGTAATACGCAGAGCATGCATTATTGCAATAATAAAAATATTCAATTTATAGGGTTGCGTCGTTATTAACAAGTTAAAAGCTAATAGCAAAATTAGTCTTGTTTGTAGTACAACGTAAGTTGAATTATAGATGTCGTTCCATCCCCATACGATGGTTAAAGAACGATAGGAAAAATTAGAGTTCTGAGTCATTGTCATGTTAGCTCAGTCGGTCAGAGCATACCCCAGCTATAGGGGTGGATGACGCGGGTTCGAATCCCGCAAATAAGTATAATTTTTCCTCACGTAAATTTGTTATTTTGTAATGTAATCCGGTGAGCATGCGTTATTGCAATAGTAAAAATATTAAATAAATGTTATTAATATGGGTTTTCTCAAGCGGGCTACTAGTACTTGCAAACCAATATAACGCTATACACATATATGTAAAATTTCAGGTGGTGGTGTAGAGCCCCCTCTTCCTGATGTTTTCACAATGCAATGGTTTCTGACGCTCTACGCCACCTGGCTACAACGCGATTGCTTGCTTAGGATATGGGATCTGGTTCTGCTTGATGGTAATGAAGTGCTGCTTCTAACTGCGTTGGCCATTTGGGACTTGCTTCAAGAGTAAGTGATACGTCTTATTGATAGGTACTTGAACTGTTATATAAAATATCGTCACAAACCTAAGCCATTTATGGCAGAAGACCAGCCTAAACATGAAATAAAAAAATTAAAATACCATACCATTTGTCATTTTGACAGCTGTCACATCTAAAAACCTATCATATAAGGTTCATTTTCGAGGCAAGTTTTTATCATCATTTTGGTAATAACACAAGCTGGTGGATAAGATTTGAAAAAGGACCAATAGTACCTACACCAAGCTGTAATTTGAAAACAAAAGGGAAAAAATACATTGTCAATCTCATTTTGACTGCTGTCACAAAACATCTAATGCTGAATCATTTTCGCGTCAAGACAATTTTGTGACTTTCAGTTTAGCTCAGCAAGTTTGTTTTAACTTTACACCATGCAAGAGAGCCGGAGATCGTAATATGTGCTCGTAATCCATCTAGGTAAACTAGCTAGCGGGCCTAGCATGAACCCGAGATAGTATAAATATCCCTTGATTTTATTCACTTCTAAGCAAAAAATTTGGTCTCACCACCTATTATTGCACGGTGTCTCTTTTTGACAATTTATACGGACTATATACCGTAGGTGGTCTCAGGTGGACAATGGGTAGGTAATAAATAACTGACGGAATCAATATTATAATAAATCAGGTAGTTATAGTTTATAAGTGCTCGTAATGTCGCTTCCTTGTTCGTTCTTAACCGATAAACTCATCGCCGCGGTCATGACTTGGATGTGTGACCGCTACTAAGCTCTTCCGTGATTCCGAGGCCACGTTAAGCCGTCGGTCTCGGTTGTTGTCTTAGGATGGAGTCGTTGTAGCATGGCGGTAGGGCATTTCATGTTCGCCTGACTAGGTACCATCGTCAAGTAGAAAATCTGGCGCCAAGCACCTTCGGGTGTGCTACGGCAGCTCTCCTTGAAAGCCAGTAATTCTAGGTAACCCTGAACAGCATCTTCGACCACATTGTCACTTACTATCAGGTGAGATAGCGGCCAAAGGTTGGCCCATCAGCAAAAAATATAATGTCATTTCTCTTACTCAGAAAGTAGTGTTTGTTTAATCCGAGTAGCGGGTCGAAGACACTGCTCTCCACCTAAGGGCGGCAAAAACTCATAGTAAATACTTCCTTCTCTAGGGCTGGAATGTGTTTACTTGTAACCATTACTGTAATCACAATTAAATGTCTAAGGTTTTTCGTAGTAAAATGCTCTGCTGTAATAAAACATAATAGGTAACAACTATGTGAAAGCTACAAAAACTAGTTTATAACAGAATTAATGTGACTTTCTGAAGAAAGTGTCTGTTACATAAAAATTTTAGTCACTAATTATGTTTACGAGCTAGAGACAGAGTAAATAAAAAAACCTATAGAGCGAGACGAATCTCTCGGGGGATGCATTGAGTACGATATTTAAAATTTTAAAAAGTCTATTTTATGTGGCTGCTTGTAAATAAACGCAAGGTATTTACAAAAAAACCTAATTTTCACAAATTGTTCTAACTCCTCAATTAATTTTATACATGTATCTGCTACTTATGTTATTATTTTCAGTTATTATTTTATAAAAAATACAACTTTTTAATTTTCTCATATTTTAAAAAGAAAAGTAGAGTGTTGAACACATGTGGAAGTTATCGATTCCTACTCGGACCATACATTTTTAACTATTCATGTTATTATTATCAATGTTATAGAAAAAGTAGTATTATTTATTTTCTTTATATTCGTAGTGAAAAGTAGAGTGCTTAACATGGATAAAAGTCATCATTTCCTATTTAGACCACAAATATTCCAAACAAAAATAAATTTTCATTTCCCAGATTGTTCAAACCAATCAATAAATTTTAAATAGGTGCTGTTATTATTAATGAATATTTTTGAAAAACTACTATTATTTATTTGCATTTTATTCGAAATGAAAAGCAGAGTGTGTAATACGGGTGAAAGTCATCAATTCCTACTCGGACTATAGCTGCCCTCGCTGCGCTCGAGCGTCTTAATACCTCGTATAGGAATTAATTCCTTTCGACCCTTTCCACTGGAACTATTTCCACTGTAGATATTATATATCCACCGGCGCGCCCATACTCATGCAGGACGGCAAAATTTATAAATGGAGAGAATTTTTATCATCTCTCTATATGTCTCGGAAAGTGTCAATGGACAATGGACTTATTCTTTGACCACATTATCACATATTTCTACTGCCGGTTGGAGTGGTCAAAGCCTAACCTATCAGCATTAAAAACACCAAATGTCTTTCTCACCACCTATGTTGGTTTAACTTTCTTGATCATATTGTTTGATTGTTATCTAACCGTTTCTTTTAGCCGAATACTGTCTGCACGATCAGCTGACGAGTTCTACAGCTGCATGGGTGGTGGTGCTGGTGTGATATGGGAGGCTGGTGAGGCGCTAGTAGCTAGGGTTGTGGCGTTCGGGTCAGCACCTGAACTGCCACGGCTTCGCAACCTGCATAGGTACCGAGTGGCACCGCCAGCTCCTCCAATCTCTGCGCCAAATTATCAACCACCTCTGCACTCAGCGGTATGTATTCATTATTATCCATTCATATGTTTACAGACATAATGATCCATTATTATTTTTTTATTCCTTTGACAACTATTTTACCTGTTAAAATAGTCGATGGTGTCAAACAGCCTAAGTCTAGAATACTAAAGCCAGCCAACTGCCAACTTACTTGAGAGTTCTACGCTAACCAGACGAGCATTTGCAAAATGCCCAATGGAAAATTTGGTGGGATCTTATGAATTTTTCATATCCATAACACTGTGTTCGTTGCAGATGCAATCAATGACGAAAAGAGGACTGAGGTTATTTTATTCTGAAGATGAAGGTGACTCTAGTGACGATGGAAATAAGATGGCACTTGCAACGGTAAGGCTACAAACTATTGAATTTAATTTATGTAAAAATCTACTGTACAGATGACGAGTAGGTATATAACTAATATTGAGAAAACTATAGCTCCGATCGCGCTCAATCCAACGGGAAACGATCGGGGGTCGCGGCCCGCGTGTTTTGATGCGTGGAATTATAGAAAAAAAATTGAAAAAGGAGAATTATATAAAGGAAAAACAGAAAATTTTGAATAAAAATGCCAATAAAATGTTAATAACTTTTACACTATTGCAGCTATTTGACTGAAACTAACGTGGAACGAACTGCTACCAGCGGCCGCTAATTACTAAAAACAAAAACAACATACAAATTGGAAACGAACAAAGACAAGACAAAAAAAAGAAAATTCTATGACAAAAAATGCAAAAAATTGGGTTTTCTAGTCTGGTGTAGAAAATTTCTATAGAGCAGTACCAATTAAACTGTCTATATAGGTTACTACTATAGGTTAGTTGCTCACGGAGACGCAACTTTTGATAGGCTACACTTGATATTTACACGTGAAATCGACTTTGTTATATCCGTAATGTATGGGGGCGTGGTACCCCTAAGGTGGATTATTATATGTAAATTTAGCAAAGATTCACTAATATTTAGAAAACTATAGCTCCGATCGCGCTCAATGTCAATATGGGTGCGGCATGTTGTTTTACTTTGTTTATAAACACATACATAGTTTGTATATTAGGTAGTAGTATGCTGGACATGCAAACTTAAAAAAAAATGATATCCAGGTAAAGTCAAATTTATTACACAGGTTATTCCTCGGCGTGAAGATCGTGTTGGAGCTGGTGACCGGCTTTCCTTAGACATTGGCGCTTTAAAGCGTCAATATGCAAGACTTCGAGAGCGGCAGCGGCAAGCTCATGTCATTTTGGCAGCTGCTTGTGCTAGACATGCTGCAGGTAAAATATTACTCTATAGATAATAAAACCACATTTACTTCTTGATGACAAAATAATTAAGGTTTTATTTTCTTTTCAGTTGGAGTACCTACATCACCGACTTCTCTAACAGTAAATAATCTACTCCTTGGAAAAAGTGCAATTGTTAGCTCACGAGGAAGAAGATTAGGTCCTCCACCAGGAGCAGTTCCTCCCTCGAGACAATCTCGTAGTCATGAAAAAATCGAATCAAGATCGCGAGTGCGCTCCACTGATACCATTAGCTGGCATGAAGAAAAAAGTAGGAAATCACTGAGCAGACGCAACTCTGTAAAGTGGAAAGACATAAAAAACGATAAATTAACAAAAGTTCGCAAAGCATCTATTGACTTAGACGAATCTGGTGATGGAACTATAGTGTCAGAGATAGAAGCAAATGAAATGATTGCATCATTAAGATCTAGAAGCTCAAGTGAAACTTCATCATATTCATCACATACTGACTCAAGTACAGACACTAGCCTGTGTGATGAAAACGCGCGGGGAAGTGATTCCGAAACCGATTTACCTGATGATAATATGGGAAACAAACACGTTAGTGTAAAGAAAAATAAATCGAAAATATCTGCTGGCATAGTGGATGTTAAAAAAGCCAGGACACCAGATCTACAGGAATCAATTATTACTAATTCATCTTCATTTCATAAATCACTAGATACTCAACAAAGTTCTGTAAAAGATATAACTGATTATCTAGATACAGAGGCTGGAGAACCTTTACGTACATATATTGATGAGTTTGAATCAAAGCTGAAAGATAATTTAACTATTCTAGAACCAGAAAGCTTTAATTATGATAATTTGCCTAATATCTATACATCAAACAGTTCTTTTGACCCTAAAGAGATATTAAAATCATCTTCTCCATCACCCATATTAAAATTAGATACTCTATTGTCACCAAACAAAAGGACTAATTATTCATACTATGACAAACTCCTAATTTCACCGGCACTAGAACCTGCACATATTGTAAAAACAGATCACATATCCCTTACAGAAGAAAAAAATCCTTTAAATATGAAAATAATTTCTCCTTCAAGTGATATTTCATGTTCATTCAATATACCACCACGACCAATTACACCTAATATAATTTCTCCAATATGCAACAACGAAGACCTGGATATAATACATAGGTTACGCTTACATGATAAATCTGACGACAATTTTGACAAATCAAAAAATATAAACAGAACCTCAGTTTATTTAAGCCCTGTTGATTTGACTCCCAATAATTGCGATTTTTTATCGAACCTGAAAAGCCCCATAAATCGAACTCATTTATCTGAAGTTAGGCCCCTAGACATCATTGACAGCTTTACAATGTATCCCAACTTTGTTCCTGACATCGATCTGTCAGACAATAACTCACCTGATATCAGAAGCTCTCCTCAAAGCCCCGATGAAGAAAGTATTATAGTCAGTGAAGATGAGCCTCTAATTCCACTAAAAATTGATAAGTATTTTGAACACAGCCCTGAATTTTTTGGAGCCCGTGTAACAGATCCAAATAATGCTGATATACCCAATCGGCGATCTACCAGGAGAGTATCGCGATTGCCAAAAAAACCTGATTCGTTAACTTTGCAAAGTAGTCACAATGAAACATACGTCAAAGAAGAAATGGAAAGGGCTTCGTCACTACCACAGAGTCATAGTTTTACAAAAAAGTTGCTTAGTGATGATGAATCTGAAAACATAGTATTTAAATCAACTCCAAAACAAATCACTCCAGTTACGACTTCTCCCAAAGATTCCATGATTCAAACTGGGAGAAAAAACAGCGAGAGAGCATTGCAAATAATTCAAGAAAATTCAAAAATATTGAGCAGAATTTTAACTAAACAGAATATTCCGGAAACAAATGTGACTTCTAGTGCTGTTCATACTGATTCTTCTAACGAGAAGCCAAAATTTACCTCTAGACCAATATTAGAGAAAAATACTGAAAGCAAACTAGTAGAATCTCCACTGCTAAAAGAATCTACGTCTGATTCTTTGATCGGATGCAGGAAGAGAAATATTGATGAAACCATTGCAAGTCATGACTTTATGAGAATTAGACCTATATCTATCGATGATCCATTTTCATTGGAAGCTCGCAATATTTTACCCATAAAAGAAGAATTACAGAAAAATTTGAAAAGTCCCAGCATTGACTGTTTAGGCAATAAAACTGATACATATGGATGGGAAAATAAAGGTTTTTTGGCAAAATGCGATTGTTCGCCTTTTTTAGAGAAACAAAACAAGACTTTTAATTACGATTATAAACGCAACACAATACACGTACCAAGCCACGAAGAACATAACACTGATCTTAAACCTACATTGAGTTCTGATTGGTCTCGTCATTCATTTTCGGGTGAATCAAAAACATCCGTAACACTACCTTCATCGGGACCTAAAGACACGTCTACTTATGAGAGGCGGTTTACGTCGGACGAGTGTAATTATCCTCTTTTAAGCAAGTACAACGACTATGTGTTATCTGAAGCAAGTGATATATGCAGAAAGACAGTAAATCAGCTACCAAAAGTTTGCGATAACTTACTAAAGACTGATGACAGCCAAGCTAGTGACTTTGCTCATGTTGTGACTTCTTCTATCAGTTTTACATACGAACCGTCAATTGACGACGATTCACCCACAGGAGCAAAAAGCAACTCAAGTGATACGTTATGTCAAATAACATCACTGGATCAGGTATCTACTCCTATATCTCCTAAAATGTTTCCGATTCGGGATACTCCGTCATTACCGAAAGATAGTTTGGATAGAAGTGATACTATGAAGTTTGAGTCTGATGATACATGCAGCGCTATTACTTCCCTACTTGAAACAGATACTTTGTCTTCATTATCATATCCTCGTAGTCCTTCAACAGGGTCCTATCACCCATTCCCAACTCGTCCTCTGCGAATGCCCAAAGAACTCGGAGTAAAATTAGGAATGTATCCTAAAGACGCAATCAATTCTGCTCCAAAATGAATATACGATAGATGCTAAACTGGTTCAATATTTTTTATGACTCATAAATCATAATATAACAATACTATAAGGTCGCATTGTTTTGATATCTGTCTTTTTAAGCTTTATTAAGTAATGTAGTTTTTAAACACTAAAAGTATCGAAAGAACGTCTTTTCAACTTTGTAGGTACTACTTGTAACTTTCTTCTTTTATCGTTATATAATTACTAGCGTTTTATATTGCATCTTACTAAATCTACTTGCGTAGATACGACTGTTTCTATTTATTCAAAATTAGACTTTTCCCAATGACTTAGTAATGTAATAATATTGTACATTCCTAAGTGAATATGGTTTCAGGCTGATAATGACTTATTTGTAAACTAAAGTTACGTATGATTAAAATATTTATTTTGGGATACGGAATTAACTTTAATGTAATACATAGGCATACAATTATAGGAATAATTGTGTATATTGTTATGAAATACGATGCTTTCGTATTTTAGTAATTTTAGCTGAAACATAACAAACGAGTTGCCTTGAATCCAAAAGCGTTAATGCGTCGCAATAAATAACCAGCGCATTATGTTAATTTAGGTACAGAAATACATACAATGGCTAACGAAGGATACATTGTTCCATGTCAATATAGTGTCTAAAAAGGCACTAAAATAAAAATTGTATCAACATAATTATAATGCTATGTAAGTAACCCTCTATCTCTGCAAAATAAAAACATTTTGTTGTTACATAAAGCGTTTTATTCTAAAAGCTTAACAATTATTAGGTATTTTATTTGACAAGTACTTACTTATTTTGTAATGTATGGTGATATATATTTCTACATATAACTACAAGCACTATGAGCGAGCGAAAATCATATTTTACAAATTATTGGAGCACAAAATATTATGCTCCGGGCGGAAATCGCACCCGCGTACTTCGATTCAGCGCCGGATGCTGTTTTAACGCTCTTTCGAGCCGAAATTTCGTGCTCCAATAGTATTATTTCGCCCGGATCATATTATTTTTAGTTGTGATAGTAGGATAAATAATAATTAATGTAACATACCCAAATTAAATTGAATAAAAGTTCAAATGAAAATTGTTACATAAAACATCGAGAGTTTGTCCGTTAAACATGGGACGAATATTTACTTATTATAATAAGTAAAATTTCAATTCCATTTAATGAATTGAATATTTACTAGGAATCATGAAATAATCTTGATTGTTTCTTCTTCTAATACAGTGTGTAACAGGTAACTGAGACTTTAAACTGGCACGGATGCCCCGTACTAGTTTTGAATAGTGCCAGTTGCCACCTATGCCAATATACAATTACACAGCTTACACAAAGTCATCAAGTACAGGTGGACAAGTACACACTAAGTGTTTATCACCATACATGTCATCGATACGACTCACTGTTGGCCAGATTTTTGTTTCTCCTTTTACAAACGGCTGTAAAAAAATATAATAATTAGCACGAGAGAAAAACAAAACGAAAAAAAATTTAATAAAAAAACATCTTACAGCTGGAAAAGCAGCTTGCTCTCGACTGTAAGGACGATTCCAGTCTTCAGAAATCACATCCTGTTGTGTGTGTGGTGCCATCTAGAACAGAAATATACTTTGATATAATATGTATATAATTATATAAATAAATCACAACCCGTGTATACTTTTCGCGTAGGGTGCTGGGCTAGAATTGAAACCCCCAGACGACGAAGGCAAAAAAATATATTTGGCAATGATAGCCGAGCGGTTACAGGTTACTATGGACTGCGGTGCCGCAGGTCCATGGTTTGATCCCCACCGCCGGCCTGACTTTCATCGTGTAGTGGGAGAGCATTTGCGAATGCGAACCTGGCTTACCATCCTCAAGTAGAAAATCTGCCGCCAAGCACCTAACAGTGTGTTCTGGCAGTCCTTGTGAGCCAGTAAAATTACAGGCATATGAGACTCAACAACTGTATGTCTCAGGGTGACGGGCGCATTAACATGTCTAGCCTATCTAACACCATTATATTACAGAGTCAAACAAAGGATCTACAATTTTATGTTTAAGACCGTAATTGTTATGTGATATGCAATAAAGATATTTGATTAGAAAAAAGGATTGCCGTATGTGTGAAGTGTGTGCAGCATGCAGTGAAGAGAAGAAGAGAAAGTAGATATTCATATCATATTAACAGAATAAATGAAATATACAAATGCCATTTCAATGAATAATTATGATTCAGGCGTAACTTAGCGGAATTCCATATTTAATAATAACAAATATAAAAACATTTTAAGTATCTAGTTATCTAGTGACAATTCAGCCTAATTTTCTCCGATTTTTCGAATCCTCCATAATGCGTTCGAATAGTAAAGACCTCATGAGGATGCTTCGTCTAGAATCGAAAAGCGTCGAAACTTCTTCAAGTTGGAAGAATATAATATATATAATTTGCCTACGTGGATAAACTGGAAGATTTTTTATGATGCCACGTCGCTTAACAGGAAAGTTAGGCGAAATTGACATTAGATATATTTTTTAGTGATTTCCTAAAATATGAAATTAATGTTTTCTTGTTTCTAAATTCTAAACGGGTCTTTTCACGCACGAATAAACATCAAAATAATTATATTTTGACTAACCTCGACGTTTCGATCAAGTTGCATTGACTGTGGTCACGAGTAGACTGAAGAAGCGGGTGTCATCGTCTTGAGGAACGGCGGGAGCGATTTAAATCTACCCCCGTTCGGTTTTCGTTTAAGTCTTTATCACTGTCACCTCGACACACTACACTAACAGTATCGGAACTTGCACGCGCAAACAAAGAACGACTCGAGCACTTTTTTATGACAGGATTCCATGACGTAGACAATTTAAATCCATCCTCCCGATTAAAATTTTTGTACTTCTTAATTTCAACCGCTTCACGTACAATTCTCGAGTAATAATGCCGTTCAGTGGAGAGAATTTTTGGGTTATGTAGCTCGATCCAGTGGTTAGGTCCTGACTCAAGCTAGTGCTCAGCTATCGCTGATTTATGCGCGTCACAATTCTTCACAGCTGCGATATGCTCTTTGACCCTTTCTGCGATAGTGCGTTTAGTCTGTCCAATATAAGAGCTACCACAGCTACAGTCAATCTTGTAGACACCAGGTGTTTGATATGGAATAACATCTTTTGCTGTTCTCACATGTTGTGCTAATTGAGATAACGGACGTGGAATCACTCTTCACCAATGTTCCAGTCAAGGAGTGTCTCGAAGTAGTTAAGAAGAAGTTGAAGCAATTTAATATCTCAGAAAACTATATTGTTCTACTTCGGAACTGCTTAGAAGGTAACTATTTTATTTACCGCGAAAACCACTACATCCAGATAGAGGGTGTGGCTATGGGTAGCCCTATAGCACCAGTACTGGCTAACATCTGGATGGAGCATTTGGAAGAGACATTAAATCTGCATATATCAGCGTTAAAAATGTGGAAACGATATGTGGATGATGTACGAACAAATGCTCATATAGTACAGTGCCTTTTCTAATCTAGGTGTAGGTTCAAATGAAAACACTCCGTGCAATATGCAAACAAAAGGTTTTTAATAACTAAAACAATAACACACACATTGATTGACGGAGAATCTCGCTTGCGTGATTCAGCTTTTACACCGCTCATTTACTAGCGCATCTAGCGGCGATAGAAAGAACTACATCAACGAACGATCGGAACATTAGTTCTACATTGCTGAATAGATGGCGTTATAAGTATTATACATATCGCCCACCAAGGACAACTCTAGCTTGTCCTTAACAAGTGTGGAAAATATTCGCCCACCATGACAAGATCAGCGTAAAACTTATTTTAGGTTAAGACTAATAAAAACAAATTCTTCTTAATAACCAAATTGAATCAGTGGACTGTATACATTATTTCAATAGACTCTCGTTACAAATTCTTTCTGAATATTTTACAAATTATACAGCTTAATGCTCTACTGGTAAGATACACAACTTACTCACAGGTCGCTTTATATTGCCGTTTTTTACCTTCAGAGTCACTACACGAATTAAATTGTCATTCCCCGGGTGGGTTGCAACCACTCTGCCATACAACCATTTGCAAATTGGCAGGTTATCCTCCCGTACTACAACTACGTCACCAATACGAGGTTGTGACATTTGAGATGCCCAACGGTACCTTCTATAAAATTTTGTGAGGTATTGTTGAGACCACTTCCGCCAGAATTCTTGGGTCATTCTCTGAGTATATTGCCATCTTCGTAGTGTCCCAATATTAGATGATTCATAAACCCTATCAGGGGGAGCCACTAACGCTTCACCTACAAGAAAGTGGCCTGGAGTGAGCACCGTCGTGTCATCATCGTCACCACCTGATATAACCGATAAAGGCCTAGAATTTAAGCAGGCTTCAATTTGCGCCAATACCGTTATCATCTCTTCATAGGTTAACGTCGACTGACCAATGACTCTCTTAAGGTGATATTTGACGGATTTGACGCCTGCCTCCCATAAACCGCCAAAATTTGGTGCGTGGGATGGGATAAAATGCCATGAACAGCCATTTGTTGCTAAACTTTCAGCAATTTCTCTAAGCATTGAGCCTTTCTCATCTTTGAATAGCTTGTCAAGTTCATTTGCTGCTCCTACGAAATTTGTAGCATTATCGCTCCATATGTCTGTACATTGACCGCGTCTGGACACAAATCTTTTAAACGCCTGCAAAAATCCCTCAGTTGTTAGATCTGTCACAACATCTAAGTGCAAGGCGCGGGTCACCGTACATACAAATAGACAAATATACGCCTTCTGCGATTTATGGCCGCGTCCTTTTGCAGTTCGGATTTGAATCGGTCCGGCATAGTCAACGCCGCTCGACTTAAACGGCCGACTTGGACTTGATCTCACTGATGGCAGCTGTCCCATGAGCTGCGTTTGGGTAAGTCCTTTGTTTTTCACGCAAGTCACACAATTCCGAAAAAATGACTTAACTAAATTCCTAACACCCAGAATCAGATATTTATTTTGCAGATAGCACAACATCAGCTGTGGACCACCGTGGAGTGTCTGCTTGTGTGCATCAGCAACTACTAGTTTGGTCAGGTATGAATCCTTGGGTAACAATATTGGATGCTTTCGGTTGGTACACAGTTGTGAGTGTTCCAACCTTCCACCAACTCTCAATATTTGCTCCTGGTCTAGTATCGGATTAAACGACCGCAAGCTACTTCCTTTGGGTAAGTTCTGTCCGTTCTTCACCATAGTGATTTCTGTACTGAAATGCTCCATTTGACAGTGCTGTATGCACCAATTAAGTGCTGTATTTAGTTCCTGGGTTGTCAAAAACCCGCATTGCCTTGTAGATTTACCACATTTCATATTACTAATAAAACGCTTACAATATGCGATTACCCTGACCATTCTCGTCAATGACGAAAACCTTTCCAATATGGAATCTGTGATCGTAGCATGATGAATTTTTGCTTCTTCTATATTCGTGTCGTTTTTAAGTTTCTTATATTCTATTTGAGATTTGTGCAGGAAATCAGGACCTTGAAACCACATTTTGTTTTGAACCAACTCAGATGGATACTGGCCTCGAGATGCCGCATCCGCTGGATTGCATTTGGTTGACACATGTGACCAATGGCTAGAATCTAAATCTGAAATAATTTCGGACACGCGATTGGCCACAAAAATCTTCCAACGATTGGGATGGCTGTTCAACCAGGCGAGCACCACCGTGGAGTCAGTCCATGCGTGCAGGTGAGTTTTCTCAACATTAAGAACTGAAGCTATTTCCATCATAAGCCTTGTTAGCAATACTGCTCCGCATAGTTCTAGGCGCGGTATCGAGATTTGTTTTATTGGTGCCACTTTCGTCTTGGAAGACATTAGTGACACTTTAATGCGTCCCTCAGAATCTATAACACGAGCATATATGACTGCTGAAAATGCCTCTTTTGATGCATCACTAAACCCATGTAATTCAATGATGTCACCTGTCCGGGTCCCTATCCACCTAGGTATGGATACGACGGTTAATTCCTTCAACTCCTTTTTGAAATTATACCATTCAGTTAGAATATTCCTTGGGACAGTTTCATCCCAGTCCAGTCCGGTAAGCCAAAGTTTCTGTATTAGTATTTTGGACTTTATAATACTTGGTGCGACCCAACCAAGTGGGTCGTAGAAACGACATATGTCTGAAATAATATTTCTTTTAGTTGCAGGTTTATCAGCTTCAACTTCGGGCATTTCGACCTTGTATTGGAAAGAGTCATCACTGCGGTCCCAGGTAAGACCCACGATTTTTACTATTTCATCCTTCTTAATTTTTAATCCTTCTCTTTTTCCTTCTCCTTTTCCTTCCTGGCTTTTTACCCTAATTTCTCTTTCTTGCATTTCGTCTAGCAGTTTTTCGCTGTTACTAGTCCATTTTTGTAAATGGAACCCACCCATTGCTAAAAGCGTATTTAGTTCCTCATACAGCTTTATACCTTCTTCAACGCTCTCGCATCCGGATAATAAGTCATCCATATAGAAATTGTCCATTACTGCTTTGGCTGCTGCTGGATACAGATATCCTTCGTCGACGCTAAGCTGCTGCAACGCTTTTACCGCAAGATATGGAGACGAAGCGACTCCGAAAGTCACTCGCACCATCCTGTAATGCTTCAGGTCTTCGTTAAGAGCACCCCGCCATAGTATCCTTTGAAAGTCGATATCACATTCATGTACCTTCACTTGGCGGTACATTTTGACAATATCTGCGGTTAAGCAAATAGGTGAAACACGCCAACGTGTGACAAGATGTTTAAGATCGGCTTGCAACGTAGGGCCTACCAATAAATTATCATTAAGAGACTTACTGTTAGTACCTTTACAGGAAGCGTCAAATACCGCCCTCACCTTCGTGGTCTCCTTGTCCTCGCGGATCACAGCATGATGAGGTAAGTAGATTGCATTTGTATTGTCAACTTCTTGTATTGGTACTTCTTCGAGATGCTCTAACTCTAGATACTCTTTTATAACTTCCTGGTATTTAACATTTAACTCCTTATCCTTGACTAATCGTTTCTCTAAAGAATTTAGTCTTCTTTCGGCGATCGGTAGAGACCCAGTCACTTGTGGCATTCTACCACGAAATGGAAGACGCACAATATATCTTCCAGTTTGGTCTCTCCTGGTCGTCTCTGCAAAAAACTGTTCACATTGCTTTTCTTCTTCAGTAAACAACTTTTCCTTTGGCATTGGTATGTCAGCTTCTAATTCCCAAAATCGTTTTAGAATCTCATCCTCACCGACGGAGCTATGCAGGACTACACGTGGAGACGTCTGTCCTACGGTACTCACAGCACCAGACAGAATCCAACCAAGACTTGTAGCTTGAGCTACAAGTGCACCGCGAGGACTCTTTTTTAGACCCTCTTGTATAATTTGACTATACACCTCTGCACCTAATAACAAGTCAATATGATTGGGAGTGAGATAATCAGGATCTGCCAATCTCAATTCGCTCAGCTCCTCCCATTCAACATCTTCTAGTTTAGTCGTTGGCAATAGGGTAGTTATTTTATTTAAGACGTAAGCCTTCACCGGAATAATCACATGTGGATTTACCCGTGATGTCAGGTTCACATCCACCATGCCCTTGGAGAACCCCTTATCTCCACCTACCCCAGAAATTTGCACGTTAGTCCTTTTTATTTTAAGACCTAAATCCTGTACTGTTGCCGTTGTGACAAACGATGACGTTGAACCCTGGTCTATTAGTGCACGTAAAGTATGAGCTCCCCCTGAACGGGACGCAGTGTTCACCAACGCTGTTGCTAATAAAACCGAATTGCTTTTACGTGCGAAACAAGATACTACCGGAGCCGTTTCTATGTTCTTATCTTGTTTTGCTTCCGCGTCATTTACCGTACCTGTAGTACGGGCGACTTGACTGACACCTTCGCTTGAAGGATGAAGCAAAGCATGGTGCTTCATCCTACAAACGCGACACTTGATATTCGCTTGGCTTGTGAGAGTGGTTACTCCCCAAACAACAAAAGCAGATATTATTTAACAGAACAAAATTGCGCCTTTCTTCTACAGAATTTTTGGAAAAAGATTTACAGTAAGAAAGTCTATGTTCTTCCGAACAGTATGGGCATTGAACCTTAGTGATGTGTAAAGAACGCATGTTGTTAACTGGCAACTGATTTGGTTGCTTGCGCGTTGAACTTGGACCAAAATCCAAAAACTCGATTGCTCTGTACCGTTTTGTAAGAAACTCTTTAAAATGTTTATATGACGGCAACTCATCACCAGAGCATTCATCATTTGCACTAAATTCCCACTGACGTTTGGATTCTGGGTCCAACTTCAACCCAATTATGTAAATTATCAACACATCTCAGTTTTCAGTTTTGACGCCTACGTTTGCTAAAGCTGACAAACAATCTTCAGTCGTGTCAAGAAGTTCTTTCAAACTCTTAGCTGATTCCTTAGTAATATTGTGCTGACCCATAAGACGTTTTAAAATGTGATGGCAGATATACCTCTTGTTGTTATAGCGTTCTTCAAGTAAATACCAACTTCTTGCGTAATTATTATCTGTTACCGGTATGTTATTCAAAAGTTGTTCGGCTTCGTTGGTTAAATAACTTTTTAAGTACAACAGCTTCTGAACGTCATCCAGGTCACAATTATTGTGTACTAATGAAGTGAATAGATCTCTGAATGTGTTCCATTCTGAATACTTTCCGGAAAACTGAGGTATATTTACCTTCGGCAACTTAAGACTACAGGACTTGGTTCGCGGTGAACTTTGACTTTCTGTCTGATTATTTGAAAACTTTGCAAGACCTGATTTGAGTTCACACTTATACTCAAAATATGTTTCTTCACACATGTCATATACATTATTTTTAACATAGGATGTGTTTGCTATCTCTTTACTTGTTGCAATACGCTTTAATTCCTTGTGACCGGTAAGGAACTCGAGCCACTGTTGTTCTAGCAACTCCAATCTACCCTCTAAATATTCTACGGTAATGCGATCTTTTGGACTCTTTTTAAAATTAGCTTTGCTTTTACTTATACGCGCACAAAGCTCTTCTTGGAAGTCAAGAATTCGCTCCATAGTGTTAATAACCAATAATAAATTTAAACAGTTAACAGAATATAATAAGATATTTAACGTTTACGTATTGTTAACTAGAATATAGCACGTTTTCCAATTTACCGAAGGCTTATCAATATATTACTATTACATTAACATGCACATATTGTTTGTACAAAGTACACATTTAAATTTAATGAAAGTAACACTTTAAAAAAACAAAAGTAAAGATAATAGGCACACACAAAATAGTTCAATAATTAGTTCCCAGGAAATCCGATGATCTTGATATATAACAAGGTAAAAGTACTTACAGTTGTTTGCAATAATGTAATCCAATACACTATATTATATTAACACATAATATTTAGCACTTTTATTTAATTCACTGGATTTATATTACTTCCTAATTCCTAATATGCAGAATTTTATAATTTCACCAATATCACTGGCCACTTCGTAACACTCAGAGCTGATGATGCTCCAACACCATACACCTATCCTGGACTGCTCTCTTCCAGGAGCAGTCCCCTGACTGATTACAGCGCCTTAATCCGCTGGCTCTCAGCCGTACAAGCACGTTTGCGGCAGCGATCCACTGCCCGTGCCGTACCGTAGTGAAAAACACCGACTTAGTTTACTACCTCGCTAAGCCTGCCGATCACTTTCGACTCGAAGGAACATGTACGAACAAATGCTCATATAGTACAGTGCCTTTTCTAATCTAGGTGTAGGTTCAAATGAAAACACTCCGTGCAATATGCAAACAAAAGGTTTTTAATAACTAAAACAATAACACACACATTGATTGACGGAGAATCTCGCTTGCGTGATTCAGCTTTTACACCGCTCATTTACTAGCGCATCTAGCGGCGATAGAAAGAACTACATCAACGAACGATCGGAACATTAGTTCTACATTGCTGAATAGATGGCGTTATAAGTATTATACAGATGATATCTTCTGCATTATGAAAGGTGGTCAGCAAGAAGTAGAACAATTAAGGCAACATTTAAACACAATTGACCCAAAAATCAAATTTTCCTGTGAAATTGAGGTAAACAGTTCTTTGGCTTTTCTTGATGTGCTAGTAATGGCGAAACCAGATGGCTCTCTAGCGCACTCAGTTTATAGAAAACCGACACACACTGACAGATACCTGAACGCGGCATCACATCATCACCCATGCCATTTACAATCCGTTGTCACGTCCCTTATAAATCGCGCCCATGACCTGTGTGACCCTGAGCACATTCAAACAGAGTTGTCTCATGTTCAGGAAGTGCTGGTGCGCAACGGATATAAAGTGAATAGAAGGCGGCCCAGACGAACATATCGGAAAAAGGCAATCTTTGATGTCAAAAGACAACCAGCGTTTTTGCCATACATCAAAGGGATAACGGACAAAGTTGGAACGGCACTCAAAAACTACTCCATAAAGGCTGTATATAGACCGTTATCTCAATTAGCACAACATGTGAGAACAGCAAAAGATGTTATTCCATATCAAACACCTGGTGTCTACAAGATTGACTGTAGCTGTGGTAGCTCTTATATTGGACAGACTAAACGCACTATCGCAGAAAGGGTCAAAGAGCATATCGCAGCTGTGAAGAATTGTGACGCGCATAAATCAGCGATAGCTGAGCACTAGCTTGAGTCAGGACCTAACCACTGGATCGAGCTACATGACCCAAAAATTCTCTCCACTGAACGGCATTATTACTCGAGAATTGTACGTGAAGCGGTTGAAATTAAGAAGTACAAAAATTTTAAGCGGGAGGATGGATTTAAATTGTCTACGTCATGGAATCCTGTCATAAAAAAGTGCTCGAGTCGTTCTTTGTTTGCGCGTGCAAGTTCCGATACTGTTAGTGTAGTGTGTCGAGGTGACAGTGATAAAGACTTAAACGAAAACCGAACGGGGGTAGATTTAAATCGCTCCCGCCGTTCCTCAAGACGATGACACCCGCTTCTTCAGTCTACTCGTGACCACGGTCAATGCAACTTGATCGAAACGTCGAGGTTAGTCAAAATATAATTATTTTGATGTTTATTGGCGCGTGAAAAGACCCGTTTAGAATTTAGAAACATGAGCTTAGTTCACGAAAGTTTAAAGAAAAGTAATGTTTTCTTTAAATATTATTAAATTATTTGTTATTATTAAATAAAATTTTGTTTGCTTCGTACCTTTAGCGGGTTCAATCTTTTGTCCATTGTTCCATCTTCAATGTCCTTGATTTCTTTTCTAATAGTGATCAGGGCTTCACAAAATCTGTCCAGCTCCTGCAAATCCTCAGATTCTGTTGGCTCAATCATCAGTGTACCTGCTACAGGCCAAGACATCGTTGGAGCATGGAATCCTGAAAGTAAAATAGTGTCACTATTACAATATATGTATACAGTATGCCGGTGAAAAAGTTCTTAGTCCAAAATCCGCTTTAAAGAACACTGGCGAAACATTAGTTGGCGATTCTATGAAAAAATTAAAATATCTGAGTAGCTTATGTTATTTGAATGTTTTTTGTGATTTTTTTCAATAAACACATTTGTTGGTAAAAGTCTACGAAAAATGATGATGTTAAGAGGAGTTTTCGTTATTTCCGATAGTTACATATTTCAACAATGGCTGATACACATCTTACCATTTGTACCGTATTCCACTTGAGTTATTTTCGATTATTTTGACCACATTCGCGTCTATGGTTCCACATTTAATATGAGCCATAGACACAAAATGTGATCAAAATTATCGAAGATAACGAAATTGGCATCAAGTGGAGTACGCTCTAAAGCTGTTCTACTGGACGGCGATTCTCGTGCAGTGATATGAATATCATAGTAGATAAATATCGAGAAAACATGGCGAATATCGAGTCGTGTAGTTTTGTGTTATTCTCGCAATATCACTATCGATAAATATCAAGCCCTAGCGATCGACACGCAACATTGCGATATCGGGATTATCATTATACTTTCAGGTGACTCGGGATAAATATCGAGAATCGATACAATTATCCCAATTTTGAGAATTGCCCCACTGCAAGCAAGCAAGTATCGATTTATATATCGAGATTTATTCAGTTTTTTGCGTTAAGTTTTACTACTACTAAAATGTGACATGAATTACTGTTATGAAGACTTGGTTTTTAGAACTCAAGGTGTCTGACGCAGACTGCCTCTTCATGCTGATATTACTAGTATTTCATTTGTGACCTGTGCTTGCCCTTCGATTCTTTATTTTTGCCTAACGTGTTAATGTACATCGCCTTTTGCATTCCGACTTTGCCTCTTTAGCAACAGCAGAGTTTTTATATGATGTCGTAATACGAGTACATGATGAAGAATAAATCGAAATTAATATAAGTATCACTTATTGTTGTTTTATGAGACCTTAGAGTTATATTCTCTTATTTAATTGTACAAAATGGCCTTATTAAGAATTACTCAGGTAATCATAGTTTATTTTATTTATTTAATACTTTATTTCACAAAAAAAAATATGTACAAAAGGAGGACTTAATGCTAAGGCATTGTCTACCAGTCATCCAGCGAGGGTGTTTGAGAAGGTGTATGTGCATCAAGGGGTGAATAAATAGGTTAAGTATGCAAAAAGGAAACTACAAGAAGTACAGAAGAGAAAAGAAATGAGTTATTATGATAACTATAACTACATATAGTTATCATAACAACTGATACAATTTTGATATAAGTTGCTGTAAAATAAACCTATATAGCAATGTTCACAATAAAATCAAATGAATAAATCGGGAAAATTATATCAAATGCAACTAGAATAATGTTCCGGACCTGACAAGGAAATTTTACTCAAAGAAAAATCGTGAACTGACTTTTTAAAAGTAGCTTTTGAGGGAGATTTACTGATATTGACCGGGAGTTGATTCTATAATCTCACTGCCATAACAATAAAAGATTTGTCCATGAAAGATGTAGTGTGGGAGTGCGCAGTAAGAAGCAAGGAATCAGCAGAACGTAAGTTTAAATTGTGACTAGTTTAGTATGTCGGTCAGTTACTTAGCAAATGTATGCTTACCTGGGGTAGATAATTTCTCACCATGCACCTACATTGTATTTTGGAGAACCAGTTCCTATTTTATGCTTAGCCTGATAACAGCATTATCACTTACCCACAGGTCAAATAGTGGTCGAAGGTGGTGAGGGTGGTGGTGTGAGCAACAAAAAAAAACAATATTTAAGGAATATTTACTTGCTTTTCATAACTACTATTAAGATAAGATGCTTAGATTATACATAACCTAAGTTATCTATAATCGTTTTATCTTAGAGTATACCTAACCTAGGTATCTACCTACATAATCTCTAAGCTAAGACAATTATCTAAACGAATTACGATGTGAACGTAATAACATAAAGCAATGTAAGTATCACTTTTATATGTTCACAGTTACAATTGTTTTCGTTTTGTATCTAACATAAACTTATCTAGGTAAATAACACTAGCAGAACTATTTGGTACATAGATGACTAGATTACAGATTACATCCTATGCATAAATAACAAAATGAAACTAAATATCTAAGACTACTTTTCAAAAAAGATACATAACCTACAAACATTCAAATCATAATATCTTAAAGCGTAGGCTTTCTCTGACAAAAATTCTATTACCAACGGAATGGGAAATTTATAGCTACATTATTTATATTTTTTTTATCTTAATTCGCAACATTTTTTTAAGAAATAAAGCCATGTATGAGAGTTCGCCATTGTTCTTTCCGCTTTGAGGGAGATTTTATTTAGTATTTGGCTCTTCTTTTTTTACATAGAAACACTATCTGCTACTCATTATTAGCACTGTACTGTAACCATTGGTACTTAACAGGCTAGCCATTCAGCAATAAAGAAGTTTCAAACCTAGCCATCTACCCGCATTTGAAAAATATAAACGAATTTTTTTTTGTATCTTATGTAGGTAGTTAAAAGTTGTGTTTAAGCGTGACAGGTACGGTAACAAGTGAAATTATTAAGCGTCTCATAAGAACTATCGTTTCAAAGACACAAGACACAAGCGCACTGCAGTTTTAACAGAACGATTAAGGTGAAACTGCAACTTTAATGTTGCAGCGTTATCTTTCTCGTCTCGATAGTTGTGACGCTTACCACCAGGGTGGCAACTTGCCCGTCTCATCACCTCAATATTCAAAAGTAAAGGTCACGTTTGTATACGTACCGAAATCCATAAGACGTTTTGCGATATCCCCAGGTTCGATATTGGCCGATTTCTTGAGATCTCTGACATCAATTATGAACTCATGAGCAACGAGCCCCCTCTCGCCTTTATAAAGTGTCTTGTAGTGACCTTCCAGCCGTCTTGACATATAATTCGCGTTTAGAATTGCTACTTGGGTCGCGCGTTTTAATCCTTTGGGTCCCATCATCTGAAAAGTAACATTTTATTACCTCTCCGGAAGCATTTTATTAGGGTTTTCCGCAATTTATTAGCTACGTTATATAAGTTTTAAGCACTTATCCTTTTTGGTTATCGTTTCGGTGCACAGGAAAATGTAAGCCACAAAATAATGATTATCCTCGGCTTATTTATTTAAATTCTTTATTAAGTTTTAGAGCTTACTTTGATATACGCCCAAGAAATAGGCAAAATGGCGGAAGAACCAAAAGGTGCAGCACTGACGGATCCAAAACTGTGTGCTGCATCTCCCAAATCAGCCAGTGGGTCTACCACTGGATGTGACGGTAGGAACGGAGCCAGGTGAGCTTTTCTGAAATTTGATAAAAGATTAGTTTTTTACAACTGACAGGTTAGCCTTTGATAGCATACTAACCTGTTGGTAAGTGATGTAATCGAAGATAGTAAATGGGTTTAACCCAGAAAGAGAACTTCCTATAAAGAACAGCTTCCGAGCTATGTATTATTAGGCGCTTGGCTTTTCTACTTTAGAATGGTATCTAGTCCGACGATCATCTGCAAAATGTCCTTCCACCATGCAGTGAAGCTTCTGCCCGCGGGGGATACGAACCATGGATCCTATATGGATTACAAGTACCACCGTATTACTGTATCAGCTGAACTATCCACTACTGAACAAAACCTCCCCCATTAAAGAGGGGTGTGCCGTAATCCGCACGCTACACTGAGAAAAATCTTAAGTCAAAAGCGCCCTAATGACGGCCAATTTATATGGTATAAGGCGAAAAACCGACCAAACGTAGGTAAATACGTACAAAAGCGCCTTCCAACTAGAAGGCGTTAAACGAGGTCAGTGAAGGCGAATGTTTCTTTTCGTCTTCATTTAAGGTGTATTTTGTGGTCTTTCTTAAATATTGATTTTTCGATGAGGCTGATTAAGTCGTACGTTATAGTGATAATCACCGTATATAAACCGACGTAAAAGTAAGGTATATTTTATGGTCAATACTGCAATTATTATCGTATAACAAGTTCAATTCTTATTAATACTTTACGGAAGGCGTTTTTGACGGTTGTGTTTATTATAAAACATGGTACATTTTTATTGATTGGTGAAAATCATCAAAGAGTTGTGAATTCATCTTACGTAGATACAATTCAACGGTAAAAGGTCAAATTTGATTTAAGCCTTTAAGTCGCTTTTCTCAGTGTAGGCAGGCGTCATAGGAAACACAGTTTAAGATATCAGTTCCACAGAAGGCGCTGCTGCCTATCTCTCGGTATTTTACCTTTCACCGCCTCTTACGACACCCATAGGTAGAATCGAAGGGTGACATTCTAGCCCGGCACCCCACGTGCCATCCCATTACACATACGGCCTGTACCATCGAATAATCTGGTTTAATAAAGAAACAAATCTGACTATCCATTATTAGGCGCTTGGCAAATAGTTCACGATCAAACTCCAGCCCGCGACTAAAAACGAACCATGGAACCCCTGCACAGCAACCAATACCATCGTATAACCCGGTTTGATAAAGATACAAATCTATAATGGCATCGAAAATCTTTACATCTCACTTGTACTTACACTATTACTACAGTGTGTAAGTAACGATTTTAGGCGCCATTTCAGATATCCTTCTATAATAATCCGCGTTCTACATAAAAATACTTTTGAAATACTGCAGCAAGTTTTTGACAACTGAGCTTTATTTTTTTAATTCTAGCCGTCCTTAAGATCGGAAGTTCTAAACAACGAAATGAATAGGTTTGTGTTACTTACACCCCAATGGGTCCCATTCCAGGGCCGCCGCCTCCGTGTGGAATGCAAAAGGTCTTGTGTAAGTTTAGATGGGACACATCGCTGCCATAATCACCCGGGCGGCACAATCCAACCTACAATATACATTAATAATTAAATCTCTAGATTAAAGGTCAACGCACACGCAATCAAGTCAGCACTATATCAATGTCGCAAAGCCTCATTCTCGCGAATACTCACGAACTTGTCATGAGTTGACGTGATGGCGACACCTTATGGTGAATGCTAACGCGACCCATCTTGCCTCATCTCGGTGGATGACTGCTTACGGGAGGTTTTAATTAAGTCCAAGCCCCACAAACCCAATAAAATGCCAAGCCATTACCCTTCCTCAAAAAAATAAAAATTCCTACACCTTCATAATTAGTGTGCATTGCAATTATTAAGATCCATTCAAATAATATTGCATAAAGGACTTGAATTGAGGTGATGCCGATACGGTGCCGGGTGAATGAGTGTGCGCCATTCATAAGTTTTATCTAACAATTGCTTAGACATGTTTAGCTAAAGAAGTTTAGTTGTGAAAACAAAATGACAAGAGAGTTTTCATCTCAGGCCCGTTGTTTTAGTTTAAGTTGCCAGTATTGCCCATGTAAATGTTCATATTATGCTTTTCTTTAAACCTATATTGTTTTGCCTGCTAAACATGACTTATTTAATTTATTTTCTTTTTTGCGTTACAGTTTATTATATTTGATTTATTGACTATTATGGTGATTTATTAATTTATGAACAAAACCAAATATTCTGCCTTCAAGAGATTGATAAATTGAGCCTCTTATTGCGTCTGTATAACTAGGTACATAGTAAAAATTGTCACAATGGGCCTCTTCAATGGACAGAATTCAAGTGTTATTTGCTGTAGCGTGACAAAGAGTTGAATATAGGTAACTACTTAAATCCCTATATAGTTTTATGTTTTCAGGTCCAATTCAATCATCAGAAGAACCTAGATAGATTACAAAATCATAAATATACGATAGGAAAAATTTAAGTCATGTGGGGAATAAATTTTAGGAAAAAAAAAATCCTATCGTATATTTGTGATTTTGTAATGTAATCCGCATAGCAGGCGTTATTGCAAACCTAACAATATTAAAGCCTATATAGAGTTCAAAAGTTTAATTGATCATTTGCCTTTCAACGTTTACATTTTGGGAATAACATTTTACTCACCTGCGCGTTCATATTAGCTCCATCGAGGTAAACCTGTCCTCCATGCTTGTGTACGAGCTCGCACACGTCTGCTGCCCTCTCTTCGAACACCCCAAACGTACTAGGATACGTTAGCATCAGGCAGGAAATGTTTTCGCTGTGTTCCTCCGCCTAAAGATGACAAACAAAACTGGTCAAAACCAAATATCATGAATGATCATGAACGTTAAAGACTGCCTAACACCAGGCCTGGCTCACTCCGCACTTTAGGTACAAAGCTAGAGTTCCCGCGGCGTATCCGTCCAGACGGGATAATTCTACGGTGTGTGCCGCGTCAGAAGAGATCAGAACTATGTGTGGCTATGCGATAGAAAGAGAGACGCCTTATAAGTGAATACAAATATTAGGTACTCTGTGGTCTGCGAGCCGAAGTGCACCTTATTTACCAGAGTCACCTATTAATTGAAATAGCTTTGCGGTTTGATCCTCCTAATCCGTTTTATTCTGTGTTAAGGCTGGGCCCAATGCCAAAATTACGCAAAAGGAGTATTTTCTAACACACTTTTTGATGGTAACGAATGCAAATATTCCAATAAAAAAATATAGGAGGCAGGGGATAATCTTGAAGAAGTGCAGTAATCGAATAGAATTTTGAAAAAAAAATCTCATTGCACTGTAAAATAATAACAGATACCGCGCTAAAAAAATCTGTTTTAATTCAAATGCTCAGAATTATCAGCGACAACCCCACTTTATTTTTTATAAATATAATAGCTAGACTAATGTTCTAGTCGAATAATCGATTAAATTTTTTATTACTTGTTTATATTTAGAACAATTAAATAAAACTCTACCAAAAACTGTTCCCCAAACCTCAAAACCATCATCAACTGAATCGTGCAATTTTCGACTTTAAACGAAGCTATTTAGACAAAAAATAGAGTACAGCATTCCGGTTAGTTGTCGGGCAGCGCTCGACGTGAAAGGTTGGTTCCGGCCGCTCTGTCTAGCAATACAGCGCGTAATTTTATTTGGGAAATAGGTTGTTTATTTTGTGAATAAGAACTGTTACATAGCCTGTATTATATGTTAAGTTTATAAACTTGTATAACTGTGCTAATAAAATATTTTTAAATAATAAGTTATACTTTATTTGTGTTGTGTGTGAAGTTATAAGCCTGTAAATAGTATTTTGAAAATGGGGAGAAAGGACAAAATACGAGATTTATTTTTTTTGCGAAAAAAAGCACTATAAAACATGATGGAATGTTCGGGTAAGTTGAGTTTTGTATTGAATATAAATATCAACTTGTACTTATCTGATTTTGTTATATATAATATGTATAATTAAATTCAATCACAAATTTATAATGCATATTATTTAGGCCCCATTCCAGCTAAATGCAATTTACATTATGTTTATTCACTGATAAAGAAGAACTGGCTTTTCAGATAAAATGAACGGCTGCACTATATAATCTTAGGAATAAAGCCTACTTACTATTGAACTAAACACCAAAATTGCTTGACAACGTAGAACAGAGAAGAAATGGCTAGTTGCTAGTCTCCACTACGTTGACAAACATACTTCGACTTGTAAAATTTAACTGTAGCACCTTATTCTCCTTCAAATTGAGTCTACATTTGATAATACTTAGTGCCATCGTAATTTGGGCTAACGCTCAGATGCGGGCGGGCCGTGCCGCGTTCTACGTTATCTACACAGTATATCCAAAAATGTTTATAAATCATTGTATGTATAGTCGACAACAGGTACTCGTATCACATAAATTCATGATTCGTATTACAAATTAATTTCCATGTATTAAAGATAGCCATACGTTAGTGTTACCAATGCTAGATGACGTTTATTTTTTATGTAAACTTTGTCATTTACCGAATTTATTTTTTAGGTCAAAGAAGCGCAAAACCGATTCATATATTGACCAACCTGGTACCTTTGCAGAGCTAATTAGTAATGAGTAAGTATCTCTCATAATATAAACATGTGTATATTTTATTTATAACTATTTATAATTTTGGTTGTAATAACGTTACATCTGGGTCAAATGGAAGTGAAACATACCTACTTCACAGGAAAATAATTATGCTTTGCAGATTTGTGAGGTAAACAATAGATAATAGAAGGACCTTTTGTGTGATTACTCGGCCGCAACACCCGTTTGGGATTTCTAGGAACTTTACAAAATACTTATTAATTTGAAATCCCTACAAATAGGTTTGAACTCTTGTTTAGTTCTAGCAATTTTCATTTTCATACATTTTTAATAATAACAAATACTTTGAAAATATTTTCAGAAAACATCAAATTAATATTTTAATAAAACACTTAAAAAATATAAAAATATATCTAGTGACAATTCCGCTTAATTTTCCTGCTAAGCCGACGCGACGTCATAAACGCCACGCAGCCAATCCGGAAGAATTTTCGACGCGTTTCGCTTCTACACGAAGCATCCTCAGGAGGTCTTGAATCTACGAGCGCACGATCGAGGATTTTGAGAATTCGCGTTAAGTGTTTTATTAAAATATTAATTTAATGTTTTCTTCAAATATTTTAAAAGTATTTGTTATTATTAAAAATGGATTTCCGCAAAGTAACGCCTGAATCTATTCATTATTCATTATTTCATACATTATATTAACTTCAATTACTTTTAGAAATTTGTTGACAGCTTTGGCCAATGTTGCAACTCAAGCTCAATTAGTAGCTCAAGAAAGGAACGTTACGTAACGTTACGCATAACAGCTGTGTAATCTCAATAGCTTGAATTTCTACGAATATCCAATGAATTTCGAGTTAAAAGGATATTCTATTGATATGTATGTCATATATGGACGCTTCATAGCGGATGGCGATTCGAGTACATATGCAAGAATTTTGGAAATAAGTCATTACAAAGACATAATTGTGTGGAAAAGGTGAGTCCAAAAATCACATACTACGCAATATATTGTGCAATAAATTGGTCTCCGTCAGTAAAGATACGAAGTATCCATTAGACCAGAGAAAGAGAATTCTCAAGAAATTTTACCAGAAAAGAATATACCAGTCGTGGGTATCTAATGACATAGAACATTTTAGAAAACTGTTAATTGACGTTACTGATATTAGTAATAAGTATTCTGACCATCATTTAATAAACAATGTGTTGCACAGTTTAAATAACAAATATGATACTATGATCAATCAAGAATGATCTAAATTCTACACCAGACTGATAGAAAGTAGTAGAAATACCTCAAAATCTATATGGAATGTGATGAACCAACAAAAAGGAAAATGTAATGTATCTAATATTGACTTCACAGATCTTATTAGAGACGATACTGGCCAACCTTTTCAATCAAAACAGGAGGTCATAAATACGATGAACGCGAGATTTATGGAAGCTGCGGGTGGAAAAAAAATTCCTGGATTATTACATTACACAAATGAAAAACATATTTTGTCGATTGTTGAATACTGATTTAGAAATAAATTCTATGTCTTTTTGGAAGTATGTTTATTCAATAATCCTTTAATATTATCTGATTGTCTCCCAATCTAACCTTATTTTTGCAATTAAATTTAATGTTAATTTTGATTCATCTCTATTCTAAATATCGTTAATATCCGTTAAGCTATTTTAATCGTACAAAACAAATTAAATAATATTTTTAACCAATTTCAAAAAAGTAGGAAGTGTTTTAATGACAGTACTTTTTATGTATTTTACGTGATTATTCCACCATATACGAATTGATTTTGATGATTCTTTCTTTTGAGTTTTATCAAAATAGTTCCGCTAGTATGTTTTTTTTAAAATCCACACCTATACAACAAAACAACACCTATAGAACAATACCTATGTCATGCAAATAAAGTACTTTTCAGCAATAGAAGCCGTCGTTTTTTAAGTATTCATGAATAATACCCAGTCCTAGTTTTAGTGGTATAGATTTAATTTATCTGACTGTAACGCATATACTGCGCTCAACGTCAGGGGCTTGAGCGAGCGCGGCGCAGGGCTGTTTGCGATCGTGACGCTGCCGCCTGGCTGTGGTTGTATTTCGCACTCGAGTGGGCGATGGAAGAAATGGGGGTAAAAACTGATTTTTTCCTGGCTTTGGGCGCACTCTTAACACCGACTTCAACAAAAAGGTGTAATAAGATAACAGACCTCTCACAAAGGCACGCCTCTCTCTAGTAAATGATTGGTGCGCATTTGTACGGGTAGGCCTCGTTTGGAAACGATGTCCTCTTAGTGTGGGTGTAAATGCGGATGCATACATTAAAATAATAAAATACTGCCAACTACTTTTACATTTTACTATTTTAATGAATGCATCCGCATTTACACCCACACTAAGAGGACATCGTTTCCAAACGAGGCCTACCCGTACAAATGCGCACCAAAGTTCTTTCAATATTATGCTTAGCCTCTTTCAAATCGAAAGCTATCAAGTATTCCTTACTGCTTTAGGCCTATACTTATATAGCATCGTATATAAAATTATTTAAGATCTATTGTACACATATATATGGAGAAATAAATAATTATGAATAACAGAGAATAGAATACTCGTAGGTATAAGAGAAACCACAGATTGTGATGCCGATGGTACACCATTATATAACCTATTGTCAACTGTGAGTCGTTTTAAGACGATATTGTTTTGGAGCCCTGGAAGCTGAGGTACATATGACATTTTTTTAGAGTCCTGGAAGTATAATCTTGATACTTATGTATTCAAAACATTTTAAGAGCTTATCTTTAATTAGAAGCATTTGACCACAATATTGACAAAAAATACGTGTTGTACCTGCGGATAATTTTATATTTGTGTTAGAAAGTATTCAATGGAGTATGGTAGTAGAGAGAAGTGATGACTTGACTGGACTGTGGTATGCCCCGTTGTGCTCCCAATGTGCAGCCACACGTACACGAGAGTGGTGGCATGCTGCTCAGTAAGCGCATTTTCCCTTTAGTAACATTTTATGGTATCCAGCAGGAGGATATGACAGAGGACTTTCTTATGTTCTGAAGTCGAAAACTGACCTAAATCAAAGTTATAGCGAAAAATAAGGATACTATGGAAGGCTATGTTTGCATGAGCGCTGTTAGATTTTTTTAACGCATGTTTATTTGGAATAGACAATATGACTTCTCCTGTATGTTGCGAGAACTTTTTACGCAGATTGGTCCAAGATCTGCTTAAAAATCCGGCGCCAATATGAAAAAAAGTCTATAATCACTAAAAAGGTGCGATACTTCAGTGCTTTGTACCAAATGAACAATTGCCACTAAAAAGTTTCTCTAGTTCGGCAACCGGACTAACAACCGAACAACTATTATAAAAAATCATGCTGATGTATTAATATGCAAAAAATATATATATGCCACACATTTTAAAACATTCGAAATTATACAGTTATTATGCGATCGAGGGGCTCCCGTACTATAGTAGAAAGAGTGGGGCGTTGTATGAAGATAACGTACTTCCCCACTCTTTCTACTATGCCCGTACTCACCATGTCCTTCAGATGTTCCATGTCAATATCTCCGGAGGGAGTGACCCTTATCGCACACACCCTCATACCAGCCATGTGCGCAGACGCAGGGTTCGTTCCGTGCGCCGACACAGGAATCAGGCAGATGTTCCGCTGGAACTCGCCACGGAACTCATGGTAGCGTTTGATGGTGCGAAGTCCAGCGTATTCACCCTGAGCACCGCTTTAATACCAATAAAGTAAAGAGTGTAAGATTTTCATAACTTTATAAATGGTAACACGAATCAAATTAAACTTGGTGTTAAACTATTAGCCGTGCCTATAACAGGTAAGTACAGAGCACCCAAAACAGGTGAATGGTCTCAATAGCAGTTCATTGCGTTAGCCACCTAATATATGTATAGCCAAAGATAAGTACGTACTACATAAATATGAGAATAAATGCATTTGATTGTACTTAGCACGCTGCTCTATGCAGACGCAGTAATCGTTGCTAATACATTTTAAATAAATAATAATAATATTACAAAATTACAAATTTACGAGGGAAAAAATATAGTCATGTGCGGGATTTGAACCCGCGTCCGTCCATCCCTATAGCCGGGGTATGGTCTGACCGACTGAGCTAACATGACAATGACTTATAACTCCAATTTTTCCTCTTGTTCTTTATTTAACAATATTAAAAAACGGCTATAGGGGTGGATGGACGCGGATTCGAATCCCGCACATGACTATATTATTTTTCTCGTAAAGTTTTAATTGTGTAATGTAATCCGCCGCGCAAGCGTTATTGCAAACATAACAATATTAAAATAATAATAATATCCTTATTATATCTAAAATGCTTGCAACAGAGAATTCCCCAAGGGGCCACAGGTTGGCTCAGGTGAACTACTCAGTGTGACTTATATACAGGAATGATGGAGGAACTGATGAGGAAATGAGGTCAGGCGAAGCAGGGAACAGGAAAACCAGGTATACTTTTGAACTTGGTGAACTTTAATATTTTTTTAAAGTATGCCGTTGTTGAAATAATTATTCAAAAGGGAAAATTAATAAAAATATTTTTTTTTTGAATGCTAGAAACGTTCAGTTAAAACCTTACCTTACCTAAAACCTCTATAGGTTCTAGAGTACTAAGTAAAATACCTTTCGCTTTCTATACTAGAAAACGGGACTCCATTACTGGACCTTGGCTGAGCCAACGTTTCAATGGCTGTGTATCTTTACAACCGGTAAAAGGTAACTAGATAAAATATTCACAAAATATAAGTTCTAGAGTCCTAAGTAAAAGACTTAAAAAATAAAAATAAAAACTTACTTAAAAATAAACTTAAACTTACTCACTAGTAGTACAGAACTACTAACTAGTCTTTTACTGACAAAACACGAAATCTCGAAAACTACTTGGCCTTTGAAGCTGAAATTTCATATGGAGGTAGTTTATATGTAGGCGTCAGCTAAGAACGGACTTTGTTACAGAGGTCGATTAAGAAGATCAAAGTTGACCATTAACATTATTTATAATATTACCAACAGGATAAAATCCGCGACCACTTTTTATTTTCAGCTCCCGATATTTTCAATTACTTACTATCAATTAAGGCAGACATATCTGTGTAGCCTCTTTCTTTGTCTTTGGCTATGTGTAGATACTATTCGATTGGATTGAAAGTCACGACAAAATATACTCTTTGTATGGCCAGGTTATTCAGAGTTAATAGGCTGCGCATTGTCCGTAATTAATCTCAGGAATGGATTGCATGTGCTAGACAATTTTGAGCCATCTTAACGAAGCCCCTATGTCCCCATTATTGAGATCATCTTTAAAATACTTTTTGCACACATATTATTATTACAAATACGCACGAATAAACATCAAAATAATTATATTTTGATTAACCTCGACGTTTCGATCAAGTTGCATTGACCGTGGTCACGAGTAGACTTTAAAATAATTTTCAAATTGATAATCTTAACAATCCCCATCATCTCATCCCAGAGCCCGATGATGAATAATTTGAAGGTTAAAAACTAATTATGTATTGGTCAGTCAAGGAGTAAGCTAAGCAAAAAACGTGATATCATGAAGCTCTTTTTTCGCTTTTTACTTTTTATTTATTTATTTATTTAATACTTTATTGCACAAAAAAAATGTACAAAAGGAGGACTTAATGCTAAGGCATTATCTACCAGTCATCCAGCGAGGGTGTTTGAGAAGGTGTATGTGCATCAAGGGGTGAATAAATAGGTTAAGTATGCAAAAAGGAAACTACAAGAAGTACAGAAGAGAAAAAAAGAAAGAAAATAAGTTGTTATAATAACTATAACTACATATAATAAATAAATGCATAATGTAATATAAAATATGATAATAAATAATAATAATAGCTAAATATATATTTATAAATTTTGATATAAATTGCTGTAAAATAACCCTATATAGCAATGTTCACAATAAAATCAAATGAATAAAGCGGGAAAATTATATCAAATGCAACTAGAATAATATAACGGGCCTGACAAGGATATTTTACTCAAATAAAAATCGTGGACTGACTTTTTAAAAGTAGCTTTTGAGGGTGATTTTCTGATATTGACCGGGAGTTGATTCCATAGTCTCACTGCCATAACAATAAAAGATTTGTCCATGAAAGATGTAGTGTGGGAGTGCGTAGTAAGAAGCAAGGAATCAGCAGAACGTAAGTTTAAATTGTGACTATCGGCCAGAAAGATAAACTGTTCTTTTAGGTAAGTAGGCGAAAAGCGATCATTCAGTATATTACTTTTATATACTTGTATTTGTAATCTTAACATCTAAGAGATAAATACTGTATCAGCCGGATTCTCCACTGCTGAACACAGCCTCCCCCATTATGGAGGGTTTGCCAAAATCCCCACGCTTGGCAGGCGTCTTGAGGATCGCAGTTTAAGATAGCAGTTCCTCAGAAGGTGCTGGCGCCCACCTTCCGGAAATTTACCTGTAGCCGCCTCATACGACACCCAGAGGTAGAAATGGGGGGTGACGTTCTCGGCATTCCCGGCGCCCCACGGTGCTCTAGCCCGTCAGATATAGATAAGGGTCTTAAATTACACGGATTAGTTTAAATAGCGAATAGTTGTATCAGAACTAGCTGGCGCATCTACGTGCTCTTTGATATTGCACATATCTTGATAGTGGATCTTGATCAATGGATAACGCGGTGACGAAAATATAATCGGCTAGAACTGAAAAAAAACTGTTGCTGGATAAACTGTAACTGTAGCCAGTTTAATGACAAATCGAGCTCGAAGAAACGATATACGGTGAAGCATAAGAGGGTCATCCTGATCGGTAGTTGCCCGTGGAACACCTCGTAGAACACGGATGAAAAAAAAAACACCCGACTAGATCAATCATTTTTTTTATTTATTTTTTTTATACCGGATAGGTTAGCCTTTGACCACTATCTCACCTGATGCTAAATGATGATGTGGTCGAAGATGTTGTTCAGACTAATCTAGAAGTACTGGCTCTCAAGGACAGCTGGCGGAACACACCGTTAGGTACTTGAATACTTTATGCTTGTAAATATTACCTGTTTGGCTGGAATGATACTCGATCGTAGCCAGTAACGGCGCATAGGTCACTGGCAAGCTCTTTAAACAGCGTGTGGTAACCCTCGCACTGGTCAAGTGGCGCAAATGGATGAATATCAGTAAAGTGTTTGAATGAACAAGGCATCATTTCGGTCGTAGAGTTCAATTTCATTGTGCATGAGCCCTAGAAAGAAAATATTTTTATGTAGTGTTCATTATTACAAATAAGGACCGGTTTTTTAATCATCAAATATTTTATCAATACTAAGAATAAATGTATATTTTTCTTGATAGGTTTGCCTTTGATCACTATCGAATCTGATGGTAAGTGATGTGGTCGAAGATGTTATTCAGGCTAACCTAGTATTACTGGCTCTCAAGGACAGCTTCTGGAACACACCGTTAGCTGCTTGGTGTCAGATTTTCTACTAGAGGGTGGTAGCTAGCCAGGCGGGCATTCGCAAAATGCCCTACCACCATGCAAACAATTTTAACGAACAAAGGTTGGTTGTTTAAAAGGACAGATTATCAATCTGACTATCGATCTGATAAGAGGCCTTATCAGATCGATAAAGCGAATAAACATTTTACTGTATCAGCCTTCGATAAAAAATACCTTTAATTAGGTATTCTTGATCGAAGGTATCAGCCGATATGTCCACTGATGAATACCTACAGCCTCCCCCAACAAGGGGATTTGTAAATAGGTATAAACATTTTAATACGTAAAAAATAAAAGCATATAAGTAAACTTAGCATAAAAGTAACTTACCAGTGGAATCATGGAGTGAACTAAAGAAATGTCTTTGTTTTCAAGTCGCTTCATGTATCGCACCAACCTGGTCTCGGAGTGATGCATGTTGAACACTGGGTGAGTGAGATACGGAGAAGTCCTTCTGAATGAACCCTGCTGGATGCTGCGAGATTTTACATCACCTGACTGTGTCACCTATATGTAAACGTGGTACATTACAATTCGGAATTGGATCAGTATACAACATACAATAGTACTCAGTGCCTAAAACAGGGTTCGAACTAGAGTTCTCCCGAGTCTTCACTCGGGAGAATCAAAAGTTAAGTTATATACAGGGCGTCCCACGGCGATGCCACATGGAGGGAAAGTACCTTGAATATTGTAGATGGAACATTTTACTGAAACAAGACATTATTTGAATTTAAAAAACAATTTAAACTGCATTCATAGATATTTAAATAAATACACGGTTGAACCGGGAATCGAATCCGTTACACGAGAATAAAAACAACCTGTAATTTTATCATACCGATTGAAAAAATTTCATCGTAAGGGTTTCTTTTGCTAAATAACTCTCTCTACGGTCGTTTCTTCATTGCTGAAGGTCGTGGTCACTCTTGGCTAAGTAGGATCGGACAAACTGTCTCCATTGATTTCGGTCCGTGGCCTTCCTCACTGCGGCATAGAATTTAGACGAAGGAGTGGTGTCTCTGATTTGGTCAGACCATCTAGTTGGTGACCGTCCTCTTGATCTCTTTCCGGCGGTGTTGCCAACTATTACCAGTTTTTCGAGACTATCGTCACCTCTCCTGATCTGAATACATCTGCTAAATAACATAGTGTCAGAAATAACAAAAAGACCATGAATTTTAACATTTGATGTGAAATTTTGTTCAGAAAAATGAGGTTAGTCCGCTTAACATCAGGACTCATGCTTGATCCGTCACAATAACATAAAAAACCTACTTGAGAAGCTGACGTTTTTGAGATGATGACGTATTTTTTGTTATATACCTACTCAGAAGAATGTAATGACTTTAGGATTTTATTTTATATTATATTAACGTTGCCCCCGAGGAGGTTATTGTGATTTAGTCATTTTCCTTTAAAAATAAGCTAAAAGTTTCTTAACTTTGGAGTTTATCAGTTAATAACTACAAAATACAAAAAAACAAAAAAAAACTACAAACTACAAAATACATATAAACAGAATAGAAAATGTCCAAAAGAAATTCATGAAAGCTTTAGAGTTCAGGATAGGAAATCCATATTCCTAGCAGACATAAAATGTTAACGTTGCAACACCGTCGAAACTGTGGTGATGTATTTTATTTATACAAAGTTATCAATTGTAAGGTCGATGTCCCTGCGCTTCTGCAAAATATTTCATTTAGGGTTCCAGGTAGCCGTGAACGAACTTGCCGTTGTAAACATGTTTTTGTAATAGCAAGATGTAAAAATTGTTATGTAAGAAATAGTTATGTTAGACGTGCCTGTACTTTTTATAATTGCAAGCTCCGGGGAAATAGATATTTTTCATTTATCTTATAGTAATCTTAGGAATAAGTGTATTTCAATATTTAAGTAGCTTTTGTATTTATTAATTAAGAAGCGGGTTATAAATTGCTTGTATTTTCTAAAACTTTTTGGGTATAACTGTACTTTTTGCAAATTATGGAACTTTAAGTCTAGCTTTAGTTCAATTTAATACATATTTTGTAACATTATACGACTGTTTGTTTCCTGAATTAAAAAAAAAACCTGTTATCTGTATCAGCCAGATTTTCCACTGCTGAAAACAGCCTCCCCCATTAAGGGGGGTTTGCCATATTCCCCACGCTTGGCAGGCGTCTTGGGGATCACATTATCAGATAACAGTACCTCAAAAGGCGCTATACGAATACGCTAATATCTGTTATACTAATCAGTTAATACTTGTTTGTTAATATCTCTATGCGGTATACTTAGTGCATAGAGCTTCTACTGAAAGTTCGTATCATAATGTACCATTGGACGACTGATTTTGTTGTTATCAAATAGAAAACGTATGTAATGTATTCTGTACCTCATCAACCTTCTTGCAGTCGAAGATCCAAAGCAAATCATCGACATCCTGCATAGTGGTGGTCTCGTCCAGTGCTACCCCCACCGCTCCGTCGTCGAAGTACCTCAAGTTGATCTTCTTTTGTTCAGCACGTGTTTTTATAACCGTAGCATCATGTTCGGAAAGTGGCACCACGTGGAGAGTGTCAAAATACACGTCATTGGATTGTTTGTGGCCACGTTGTCGAATTCCTATAAATAATATATTTTTTTACAGCTGATACGTTAGCCCTTGACCACTATCTCACTTGTAGGTAAGTTATGATGAAGTCGAGGATCGTAAACGAACTAGGCTTAACAATACTTGGCTCTCCAGCACTAATGCTGGAACACACTGTTAGGTGCTTGGCTTTTTTTTCTACTTGAGAGTGGTAGCTAGACAGGTGAGCATTTGCAAAACCTTGCACCATACCATGAAGCTCGGTGGTAGGGATGGAAATGATGGAAGCATGGACCTGGGGCACGACAGGGCAGTGCACAGCTATTACCACTGGGCTATCTATACTGCTTCAAAATAATGTTATTATTTAATTATTAGATGAAATCAACAGCATCACTTTGATTGTTGTCGTGGTTTTAGATACTCTTACTAGCATAAGGCGTAGTTATAATATAGAAGTGCCAGAGACAACAGACCTTTTAAAGATTTGGAATGTAATAATCAAAACACAATATACGAGTAAATCACAACACATATTATCAAGGCTTGAAACTTGAAGATGTGTCTAAGCACCCATTTTTCATCGGATTGGATATTTTTGTACCGATGGTAAGAAAGCGTGGCAAAAGACCCCTTTTGCCACGTACAGGGCGCTGTTCCGGGCAGTGGACTGCTACTAAAATTTGCATCCTGGAGACCTATCCCTCCTATATCATATTCTGGGTCCTGGGGCCGATCGAAGATCGGTTATCTGCTTAATATTCTATCCTACGTCAATAAGTTGGTTTTTCCAAACCCATCTTGTAACCTATACTAGATAGGTCTGGTAAAGAGGAGGAAGGCCACCAATTGTTAAAATTGTAGTAAACTGTATTAACTATAGGTACTGGTATCAGTTTGGGAGAGAGGATATCATGTTTTTTTTATGGGTTAAAGTTTGTAAAATTCTCACCATGGTCAAGCACAAGGGTAGCATTATGCACTCTGGTAGCAATATCCCTCAACCCTTGAGGACCGTGATAGACCGCAAACATAGCTGACATGTTGGCGAGGAGTGCTTGCGCCGTGCAGATGTTCGACGTGGCTTTGTCTCGGCGGATGTGCTGTTCACGCGTTTGTAAAGCCAGTCTGAATGTACAACAAAATTATTAGAATTATATATACAGGGCGTCCCACGGCGATGCCACATGGAGGGAAAGGACCTTGAATATTTTGGATGGACAATTTTACTGAAAGCAGACATTATTTGAATTTAAAAAACAATTTAAACAGCATTCATAGATATTTAAATAATTAAATGGTTGAACCGGGAATCGAACCCGTTACACGAGAAAAAAAAAACATTCTGTAGTGCCTCCATGTGGCATCGCCATGGGACGCCCTGTATATACTTAGATAGTGATATCGCACCAGAACCTGAAGTTCGTGATAGATCGCAAACATAGCCAACATAAAAGCAAGTAGGGCTTGGACCGCACAGATATGGCGAACTTGTTGGCAAGGAGTGCCTGCACCCTTGCAAATGTTGTTCGTGGCTTTGTCGCGGCTTAGCGTCATACGGTCTTTGTTAAAAGGTTGACGTATAGCGGATGTTGAAGAGGAAAAGATAAAACCTAGACTTAGATATAACTTAGGAGGAAATCAGAAAACATGCGGCATTGTAATTGATCCTCCTCTTCTAGGTGACGCCCTAACTAAAAGTTCCAGCTGATACGTCACCAGACCACGTATTGCGTTTGCTCATATCGTAATTAAATTAAATTATATAACTGACAGCTAAGAACGCAAAAAATCTCCTAGAAAAAGGTCATTCGTAGCCAAGTGGGACCCAGAGGTGTTCCATGAGACGTGCCAACTGCCAAAGTTGCTCTTTATTTTACAGGGAACGAAGCAGAGCTTTGGCAGATTATTAAAAAACTGTAGTACCTATAAGCATCTCTCCCAGATGCATCTCTTGTTACTCCAACCATCCGACCAGGCATAAGCCTAACCAGCTGGTGTTCAGCAGCAAAGAATCCGGCGTGAGGTCCTCCATAACCAAGGGGAACGCCCAGGCGTTGTGACGTGCCAACTGCCAGAGCTGCTCCGCATTCCGCAGGTGGACGTAATAGAGCCATTGCGAGAAGATCCGTTGCAACAACTACCAACGTCTAAAAAGAGTATCATTAATTCATTATAATTATAAACTTGGCTTTAATTTCAGTGTCAAATACAGTTATATTCTGAGTAGGATATTTTGTACTTTAAAGATAAAATCAGAAAAATCTGTGCTGAAAATAAATAATGATAATTTTAACTACAGTCGCTAGCGTAGAGAGCCAAAAAAACTTACTCCGTGTTCTTGGGCAGCAGCGGCCAGTCCTGAATAGTCGTACACTAATCCTCTCGTGTCAGGGCATTGAAGTAGAACAGCTGATATATCTCTCTGTGCGAAGTCCACTTTCCTCACATCCGGCACCACCGTTACTTCAAGACCGAGGGCGTCAAGGCGAGTCTGGACAACAGCTAAGGTTTGAGGGTGAAGCCGCTCAGATACTACGAATTTTGTTCGTTTGTTGTGTCTTAAATATGAAAAAAGATAATGATAATAATTTAATCATTAGAATAAATCATACCTTAAAATATCAGTATGTAAGGCAATAATTCTTATGCTCAATTTACACTGAAATGGCAGCGGCTGACAGCGTAGTGGCTGGCAGCTTTACAGTCAAACCATTTTCAAGGTAGTCTCTATCGCTACAATGCATGGTGTCGGTTGTTAGACTTGGATAAATCGCGCGAACACAAGCGGTTCATCATCTATCGCTGCCACTTTGGTCTGAATTGAGCCTTATACGAGTACTACCCGTGGTGCTACTGCTACCATGGGTACATCATCCACGCGCGACATCGAGTTTTCGTATAGATTTAACTTTCGTTTGGTCAATCTGTGGTGAAATTCCAAGACCCATTAAACACATATTATCGTACAGACTCTATACGAGTACGATGCGTGTTTAATGTGTTTTTGACTTTGTCTTTGATTTTTACGGCAAGGTTTAGAAACTTTCTAACATGTACCTGGAAAGGACTCTGCAATGCCATAGATAAATGAACAGAACATTTATCTATGGCAATGCTCAATTAGTTCAGTGATCGAAATCAACGTCTTCCTACCCTCACTACCCTTACTACACATTTATCAGGTCGGTAAACATACTATACCTACACATAAATACAATACCTAGTACACATAAGCAGGTACACATATTAATATTGTAAGATTAGACTTCGTTCTATTATCGATCAAACTGCCTGAGTCTAGAGTTTAAAATTCAACTCAGCTCGAAAAAAATTACCGCATCCTGACTGTTAAAATGTTAATTGCTCAGTGCTGACAGTGAGCTAATCAACGACATGTAAGGCAATAATGTAAAATGATTTGTTATTTTTGTTATCAACTAAATTTCAAACGTTTTCGGTTCCCTGTCCACTATTAGTATGCTGGACTTAAGGAATACACTTTTTTATTGTATTTGCCTGTAGGCTCACTTTAGGCAGTATTAATCTCCAACAAATCATCCACGAGTTCGTAAATCAAAAGGAGGTATTTTTTATATCAAATTCAGTATACAGATGTTTATTCGAAAATAGTCCTAGCTTTCAACCATAAACTGATACTAATAAGTTACAAGTAATTCAAGCGCTTTACAAGTTTTACAACGAACGTAGATATTTTTTTCTGCAATTGTAGTGACGGAACAAGTCGAGGCGCACCGGATGTTAAGCGGACTAACCTCTGCCTATAACAGATGCATTTCGTCAAAAGTCACAAATTGCATTGCGCCCGTCACCTTGGGACATAGTTGTTAAGTCTCATGTGCCTGTAATTTCACTGGCTGTACTGCTGCCGGAACACATCGTTAGGTGCTTGGTGGCAGATTTTCTACTTGAGGGTGGTCGCTAGCCAGGCGGGCATTCACAAAATGCCCTTCCACTATTCGGTGAAGCTCAAGCCCGCGGCAGGATTCGAACCATGGACTTGCTGCGCGGCAGTCCATATTCAATGCCAATGAATCATCACTCATTATGGATAATATATTAATTATGTAATTATGGATAATAGCATAGATTCAGCTGTCAAATGAGGATAAAATAGTCAAAATAACTTTATGAAAATTAGGTAGTTAGGTAGTATCCATGCAAAAATACTTAGTTTAGTACTAAAAAATACTACCGATGGCAAAGTGACAATGCTTCCGCGGCAGCAGTGCCTTCGTCTAGTAAGGAAGCATTAGCGACGTCCAAGCCAGTCAAGTCGCTGACCATGGTCTGGTAGTTGAGAAGACCCTCCAACCGACCTTGGGCTACTTCAGGCTGATAAGGGGTGTATTGTGTTGTCCTGAAATAATATACTGATTCAATGAAAATATTAAATGTGTTCATGAAAATATTTTTCATAACTTTATCTGAGATCTAAAGTAAAAAAATATTAACGACATTTAGTAATGCACAAATATTTTTTGCAGAGTGCGCGTACAAGAGTATACTTATAACATTTATAAGTGAGGCCGAAGACGATAAAGTTTTTGCATTGACTTATTTGATGTAGTATGCGTTTAGGTGGTATCTTATCGATCTCGGGTATTTTGTTCTTCTTCAATCTCAAGACAGTGTTTTTGATTTCTTCGAAGCTTGATGGATTTACATTAACCTCTTACGATTCAGGTAGTATAGTATAGCTTTCCTCAAGGGCATAATTGAGAAGGCCATCAAAATATTGTTTCCACATGGTTTTGATTTTTTGTGGATCCATTACCAAATTACCGATCTGATCTCTAGCATCTATTAGTCTCGTCTAGCTTCAGCACTTCTGCTTAGTGTCCTTTTTTAATAGATCTGATCGCTTGATAAAATTTCCTGGCCTCAACCATTTTAATATGCTTCTCCATGTTACAAACAATGTTGTCCATACGGTTTATTTTACCCAGTTTTATAACTTTTTTTGTTAGATGACGAAGAAGAAGAAGATGAATTTCTGACTTCCTCGTGCCTTTGCTTCCATTCCTCTTACTCTTGCTTGCAGTATTCTAATTCTTCTTCTTTCGTAGATCATCCTTGTCACAAAAAAGAATAGTGTTAAATTTCTCTATGATCCTTGTACACTGTTCAGTTGACCACTTTTTCTTCTTACGCTTTTATCTCTTTACCATTTTTAACCCCACAATCTCTAGGCTCCGTTCCGACAAGGACGCGGTTCGGGCACGGCTCGGTCGTGCGGCGAACCACGCTCGAACCGTGGAGCTTGCGGCGCGGTCGCGACGTCGCACTAACGAGCATTTTGCCTTAAAAACCGGACAAAAATATTTTATGTTATTTTCTTATTGGAAATGACTAAAAATACATAAGTGAAGACAGAATATATTATTTGGCACAAATCAGGTAAAAAAAAAACAAAAACAAGAAATATCAATAAAAAGTACGACTTGAATACATCCCGGTAATGCTTATTACGGACCTCCGCAGCCTCTTTCGATAGCTGGCCTATAGGTAAAATGGCATATTTTAATACTGTCGACCCATGCACTAGGATTTTGTGCAAAGTAGCGGTCATTGGATGCCAGCCATAAAGATCTACATACATTCTTGAAGTATCTTTGCAAAATTCCTTGAAGTAATTTCAGAGGCTAACTCTAGATTGGCGAAGAAACTTCTGGATGTGTTCCAATTATTCCGCATCAGAGTTTTGAAGAACATCCTCAAGATAAATACAAAGTCTTATAACTGTGTGATCAAGCAGGTAAGTCGTGAAGCACAACTTCAACACACGACTCAGTAACTCTTTTGTTTTGGATAGCAGAGTTTCTTTGCTTCTCTTATAAGAGTATAACCAGAGAAGAACTTTACAAGGAGAGAATTACCTCCTTGTAAAGTTACCTTCGACAATTAATTTCAAAGCTTCCTCAGGTGTGTACTTTTATATTTTTGTTTTTTTAGCGGTATTACTTTTCTGTACCGTTTGGCTCTTGTAGGTGTCGAAGTTGATTTTGTTATGAGTTTAGATACCGCAGCATTTCCTGACATTCATTGACTAACGCTAGCCGCGAAGGTAAGCTCCACAACAGGTACCTGCTCGGAGTTCTTTCATTTCCATCGTTTACTACGATCATGCAATTCTAGGAAATACTTGCTTGGGCGTCCCGGCTAAGAACTAGGTGTCCAGTTATGTACTCGTATTGACGTATTTAGCCATTCTTCGTTTTTCTTCAAAAATCTCTCTTCAATATAGTTGGAATATAGCCATCTCTTCTTCGAATCACTCTTGAAATGCCTTAAATTCGTTCTGGGGACATCTCATCATTTTGCGGAGCTTATGTTCCATAAATGATGTCATATCCTCATTTTTTCTTAACGTGCTCTTTTTGAATAGCATATATAACGTTTTCCGAGGTACCTTCACTACATTTGATGTCATATCTGCAACAATATAATAAGAAACGATATAAGTTAAAAAATAACCAAAATTATTGAACATGTATCCGTGGTATTCAAAGATCTTTTTTTTGAAGAAGTGGAAAAGGTTTTTACTGTTATGATATGGTGAATCACTAAGGTTTATTATAAAAATAAAATTATAAGCCGACCTCTCGCGGCACTATAACAAAAACACTAATTCGTAAAAAAAACATACAATAAACTAAGAAACTTTCTTGCATATCATTTTTGGGCTGTGAGGATACAAAATAGTCATTATAATTAAATATATTATACATTAAAGTTAAGTACATACCTTGTTCTCCAAATTCCATAACGATTTTGATCGCTATTCGCTTCAAACAACATCACACACCAAACACAAGTTTTTAAAAATAGAGCGTATCAAGAACGTATTCGTGCGGACTGAACGAAGTATAGATTCCCGACTACATTGCTGAAGTGCGGTGGCGGGAAGGGTTCACCTAATCATATTATTATGATAGTACGGTTATTCAGGTATACAAAAACAACAATTTCGGTGAGATTAACAGTAGTTTCTATATCTCACTTATGTCCGGTTTTTGAGGCAAAATGCTCGTTAGTGCGTCGTCTTCTGAACGGATCCTTACTATTTAGCAGATTATTTCCCACGCACCCTCTTAAATCTCATATCATCTAATACTTCTAAGTTCTTAAATCTATTACGCACTTCTAACTTAAATTTGTTCCATGTCTATCTAATATCAACTGTTCAAAAGATATCGTTCATATAGTACTATAAAACGTCAAGGTCTCGTAGAGATCTTTTCTGCGCTCTTGTTGAACTCATGCACTTTATTTAAAAAAAAACTATGGTTTACCATCCAGGATTTTCGAACATATTTCTCATTATTGTGTGAGGGACACAGCAATTGTGGTATCCCATGCCTATGTACGATCGCCATATTTCGTTTTTCTCTGCTATTTTCCGTATTCTTTCTATAAGGTCGTATTCACCTGAAATATATAGCAGTTGAATAATAATCAAAGGCACTAAATGAGGAGAGATGTACCTATTTCGAACAATTATTATTGGAATATGGTAGTGGCGTAGCGGAAATCAACGTAGTGGGATAAGAACTCATTGTTATCAAAGGACCAATTTAAATTAACTTACTCATAGGGTCACTAATATCCATAAGACCTTGTAACTGAATTTTCTTCGGAACTGCATCGTTTGTCAACTGATCCAAGCTCTGTAACAAAATAATACAGTACATAATATTGATCATAACATTGATAACATCTTAGACTGCTCGATTTATATTATCACAATCATCCTGATTGTGTCAGGGTGATTATGATAATATAAATCGGTGTTTCAAACAATCAATATTTCAGATTTTCACCCGTGAATGGACGGACGGAGGGACAGACAGAAAGACAGACACCAGTAGCTCGGTTTTCGTTGTCGTTACAGCATGGTGGTAGGGCATTTTGCAAATACACGCCTGGCTAGCTACCCCCCTCAAGTAGAAAATCTGTCGCCTAGCAATTAACAGTGTGTACCGGCAGCTGTCCTTGAGATATAGTAATTCTAGGCCAGTAGCCAGTAATTAAAGTTAGCCTAAACAACATCTTCGACCACATCATCACTAACCATCAGGTGAGATAGTGGTCAAAGGCTAACCTATCAGGAATAAAAAACACGTTTGACAGATGTGTGCATGTGTTACAACACATGCACTAAGTAATCATTTATGGGAAACAACAACGGAGATTGATCTATCGGTATACTATGGATATATCTCGTCTGTAATTAGATACGGAATTATCTATATTTCGCGGATTTTCTGTGGAAGCTGATAGAGTACTTCTTTGCTCAAAAGAGCTGTTTGTTAGACGCATTTCTTGATAGTTGTGTTCCTATTATAAAAAAGTTTCGAATACTTCCTGTACCTTCACTTTATATATTTGATCTGTATATTCACGAACCACGTACCTACGTGTTTTTTAGGTTATTCTAGTTCGGCTCCCGTAAACAGTCTGTATTTTTTATGAACACATTAAACTCAAAAAGAATTGAACTGAAGCTGCAAATAGCTCCATTATTTTTTGGGGGCCGGGCCAACCTGACCTACGTATAAAAACCTTTAATTATTTATTATGCACTGTGACGTGACTAAAAGTTCATGCTGCACTAATCCAATACACAAATTTTATGTACCTTTGCAACGGTTATGTTCGTAATCAGATTAAATAATCTCATACCTTTCAAACCCTCGCTACGCTCAGGATTCTATTTTCAAACTGCTCGCTTTGCTCGTGGTTCAATCCTAGAGTCCTTCGCTTCCTTAGGTTTCAATACAAGTATACAACTTTGCAGCTTTGGGTAGCAAATTTTTTTTTTGTGTACTTATACTAAATTATTAAATCTAATACATATTGTCAAAAATATATTTATTCCTTCCTTACAAAATAATTATGCAGTTACCATGCATAATTGTAATATGAACAAATACTTCTTAGAAAACAATACGAGTATGGCTTAGCGGGAATTTGAGTGGACTTGATTGAAAATATTGTATACATTTATTAAAAGATTCCTTGAGGAACCTGTGCCTATGAATGAGCTAATATTAAAACTAAAATTAAGGATGCACCACCCTCTCCCCCCTAACTAGCAAAATATACTTATAGGTATTTGTGCAACTATCACAATTCATTGCAAAAGTTCTTTGTCTTGTACGCTATGTATGGTATATAGTCAGAAGGATACGCCAATCGCTTTGACGTCGAAAAATGCTGAAGATAATTTTACAAGAGAACTCAACTTGTTATTTCCTTCATAAATTAGTTCATAGGTATGTGACAAGGAATTTCATTTCACAAACATTATAGGTAAATCAATAACTTTTCACGTCATGTAAGTATAAATCGTACCTACCTTATATCCCAACAAATCAAGCATAGTTACAATATCCTGATCCCTAGGTCCAATGTGTCTGCTTGGGAAATCTATTCTCTCAGGAAACAGGCTATCTGATTTAGAGGTCTGTGTTAAACACCTAACACAATTCCACAACTTTCTTTCCTTTTCGAGACATCCTTGAAGACCAACTAGGGTTTTTTTTGACACCAAAGTACGATTTAATATTCTGTTCATTTTGTTCGTTAAAATTGGAACTACTACAAATTAAATTATCATTGTACTGTACGTCTCAAGCAGCGCGATGTTAATGTCTTGGACTATCATTACTGGGGTCAAAGCATCTTCCAATATTGCAGCGATAAGGAGCCATAAGCAAACAATAATTTAGATTACGTGAGGATTGGTCATTACAATGACCCATTATCTTTAGGGGTTTAGATATGTTGTAAACTAATTACTATCTCAGTGTTACTACAATCTGAGAAGTAGGTACGTACTACGTACCTACTACCTGCCTATACCTTTACTCTAACCAGTAATCAGCAATAAGGTATATCGTTATACGAGGGCCGTTGCATCGCGGTGCGCTTCGAGGCTCACTTTAAGGGAGCCACACCCAGAGCTGCCATGCTGAGGAGGAGCACGATGGCGGTCTGGACGAGGGCCGTTGCATCGCGGTGCGCTTCGAGGCTCACTTTGAGGGAGCCACACCCAGAGCTGCCATGCTGAGGAGGAGCACGATGGCGGTCTGGACGAGGGCCGTTGCATCGCGGTGCGCTTCGAGGCTCACTTTGAGTGAGCCACACCCACTCTATAAAAATACCATTGTATTATTGGAGAATGTTGAGGTCTATCCGCTAAATATCTGCTAGACACTATTTACTTAATTGAGAGGCAACGAGGCAAGAGGGTCATGAGGGCTTGCCTTGCTAAGATAAAAGTCTAAAATCAGGAACATTCTTCGCAATCAATTTTTTTTAAACTATCTATCTTTTTCCGGATACATTTCGGAGACTGCGCAATGGAAGTGCACAATCTAATATATCTTCGGTCTACCGCCAAACAAGGAGAGCATCGGCGAAAAGACGACGTTTACAATCAAAATTCCAAAGACACGCACTATAGTTATTTATTGTGCAACAAGAGAGCAGTGATGGCTCAGTGGGATTGGGTATGGACTGCTCCGCAGCAGGTCCATGGTTCGAATACCGCCGCGGACTTGAGCTTCACCGCATGGTGGAAGGGCATTTTGCAAGTGCCCGCCTGGCTAGCGACCACCCTAAATTAAAAAATCTGTCGCCAAGCACCTAACGGTGTGTTCCAGAAGCTGTCCTTGAGAGCCAGTAAAAATTAGAGGCACATGAGACTTATGTATGGGCAGCACTGCATCTGAGGCGGGCTGTGGTGTTGTATGGGCGACACCACAGATGACGGTGAGTGGCCACGGCGGGAGAGGAGTGCCGATATCGCGGTGCGCCGCTCTCCCTACCTTCCGTGGCCACGGCGAGGTCGCCACAGTTGGATGGCGGACGCGGAGCGGCCGCAGGGGAGGAGGAGTGTTGGTATAGCGAGGCGCCGCTCTCCCTATCCTCTGCGGCCGAAGTAGCAGGCGACGGGGCTACTCATCTGACCCGTCGCAGGGGGGCCTAGGGCGTAAGAAGCGGGGTCGTCTGACGCACATTTCCAGGCTTGGTCCCCGGTGGTAGCGACGTGCCATGTGTTCTGGTAAGTCATGAGGGGTAGCACCCCTGGAGGGGTCCGGCAACGGACAACCGTGGCGGGTTCGTGGTTGCTAAAGCGTCCCTGCGGCCCGCCGGGAAGCGGTAGAGGTGGAACACCGTGTGTTATTTAGTCGGTAGGGGCACTTGCTGCTGTGGGAGTAGTTGGTGTCGAGCCCGACTTATCCCGGCCACCTTCCCCGGGGTGGACGGGAATGCATAAATGCATTTTTAATACGTCAAAAAAAACCTATGTATACGCCCTCAACCGCGACAACAAAATTCTGTTGCGACGTCCGCAGCGGGTTGTTGCGACGAGGGCTATACGCGGATACCGGATGGTGTCCTGGACGGCAGCCTGCGTGTTGGCCGGTGATCCCCCATGGGAGATCCTCGCCGAAGTTTAACACTTCGTGGCGACGAGGAGATCCCGTGGAGAGCCCCCAGTGTGGGAGGAGGTCACACGCATTTTGCGGCAGGCGAGGGCTGCCCTGTTGCGGCGTTAGACGGAGGACCTGGCTCCACCGGGCCCTGAGCAGTGGACGGTGGAGGCGATCCGCCCGGTCCTTCGGAAGTGGGTAAAGCGGCCGTTCGGGTCGCTGACCTTCCGTGTCCAGAAAGTACCTGCACCAATGCAGGTACTTTTAGTAGTAATGTCACTCGCGGTCACCCATCCAACTCATGACCGCGCGCGACGTTGCTTAACTTTGCTGATCGGTTGAGAACAGCTAAGTAAACTTCGCTACGAGCGCTTCAAGTGCCGTTGAAGTTGTGAATATACTGGGTAATTTTATCTTTCTTGGCATTTTTTTTTATTCCATTCAAAGATCTAACGATAGTAAATGTTACCGTACTGAATTGGCCAATCTATCAGCTTAGCACACAAAAAAAAATCAAGCAACTACCACAATAATTCGTGTGCGTACTATTCACACGCACACACACACACACACACACACACACACACACACACACACACACACACACACACCCCTCACACACCCTCACAAACAATAATATTGTATTCACATACTCAAACATAAACAACATGTTATACAGCCATATCATGAAATAGTAAACTACAATCTTAAATGTGTTATAGAAGGAAGCAGTCCCACGACACAAGGTTTTTTCTTAGTGTGGGCTCTGCATGTCATTTAACTGTCAAAAAACTACAATTTAGTGTTACACTTGTAATAAAGTTAAGTTAAGAGTACTCCCAGCGGCATAATGTCGAATCACATGATTTGAGTTTAGCAGATATTTAGTGTATGATGTGGTGTAAATGTGTATGGTAGTTTTAAATTTGTGTGTCCAGCCATTCTTAAGATACTTGCGAAAAGCACTTTCCGCTAGGAGAACGTTCCCCCAGCGGAACTTTTTTTTCAAAAAGGCCGCACGGAAATATGAATTATACCAATAATTAGAGTATAACGAGAGGTAAATAAATGTGTGTGTTTGAATGAAATTTGTGTGTCGTAAGACTCTGAAGATATGCAAGATGCCGCTGGGGGAATGTTTTGCTGTTTGCTGGATATTCTTAACGGTTAAGCGCACAGTTATGATTATTTTTACACATGTCTCTATGAATTTGTGTGTAATGTTTGTTAAAACAGAATTCGAAAAAACTTTAAAATTTTATCGAAAAAAAATTATATGCAAAATAAGGTTTTTAGGTTCTAGTACTTATAATAGAGGTTCTAGAGACTAAACTTTCCACGTTAAAATGTGCCCTATAATAGCTTACAATGTCTTGCCAAGCCTAATTTGTATACTATTAGTAGTTAATGAGTTTTGTTTAAAAAACTATGCCTAAATTACGCCCATTTTTGCCATTACATTTGACGAGTTCTATAAGGGTTGGCTAATGAAAAGGTATCGCAATAATTAGTGCATTTATCCAATCATAAACCTGTAAAATTTTAGCTCAATACACTTAATAAATAAAGAGATAAAAAATAGAGAAGTAAAAATATCCCCAATATGCGAAATTAGTGATAAGCCGACCAAGTTTGAATGGTTACAAAAAAGCGGCCGCACAGTATAAGACCCCCCCCCCCCTTTCGGAGATATGATTTTTTTAAATTTATAACCTCACTATTGTCAGTCATCGATTTTACAGGGGAGGGCCAGTGCGGGGTAAATGGCGCGGCTCGGGAAATATTAATTTGTATGGCTAATAAATGGCGTAAACCGCACTCTCTCACTGTCTCCGAAGGCAACTCTGCGCCGCGCCGCCACGCGCTTTGCGGTCATTGACCTATAAATACTAGACGCGACATCTCAAACGAAATTCGTCGACCAGTGCAGATATGCCGGCCGGCATACTTTCCCCCACACGCAGCTGGACACTCGTAGAGATTACACGCGCTTTACGTTCGAATATTGTTTATTCAAAATACACAATTGATAATACACAATTTTCGAACGTAAAGCGCGTATAATCTCTACGAGTGCCCAGCTGCATGTGTGGGAGAGTATGCCGGCCGGCATATCTGCACTGGTCGACTAATTTCGTTTGAGATGTCGCGTCTAGTATATATAGGTCAATGCTTACGGCACCGAAAAGACGCCGCGGTGCAGTAAATTATCCAGTCATTTCACGTTCCACCCAGGTTTCAACAATTCATAAGACTTTATTTTACGTTCTAAAATCAGTGAAATCAATCATTATCTCTGAACAGTCGTGAAAAAGAGCTTTTTCGAACGAGAATTTTGTTATATTTTTCACCCAAATATATTAATTTTCAGCTACATCTGCCTCTTTGCCACGATTATTTTACTTCGACGACTTCATCCATTTCGAATTTTTGCCATTTGTATTAGAACCGTTCTGCTACGCCGCATTGCTATTGTGAACGAAAAAGTCGCACCACTTCGCTGCAGCACTGTTCTGCACCTCTATAAATGCATATTAGGTAGTGACGGTCGCTAAGATACCTCGTCGTGAACTCTGTAGTGCGTTCCCAGCTTTAGATACGCGTGGATGGCGTTATGCCACAATATGTAAGCTTGTTTACGTTTTTGTTAAAATTTTCTATTACAGGTTTTTTCAATAAAATATTTTAGGTTTTTCATGCAATTTTTTTCAGTAGATTGGAATTACTTTCTTGGAAATAATAATCTATAATTTAAAAGTCGGTATATATAATGTGCTAAAAAAGAAATGGATTTAAAGTAATTTTTATTATCCAAGTTAATATTGATAGTAGGATATAACTTACAATTAAATTGGATTTTAAAAATGTCTTATTGCGTGTGTTAGATTAATATGTACATCAAGTTGTTTTGGCAGTATGTATGTTAGCAAAATGCTGCAAACTATAATAAATACTTTTAGCAACTACAACGAAAGCATTTAGTTAACCTAGCTGCCATTTCTGGCTTGCAGGCAGTCTAAACACTCCAGCTCTCTACCAGTTGGCAGCGTGCCCAACATGCTCAGAACTATTATTCCAGTATTCCATTGTACCAAATTAAGTAGATGGATTATATGTACCTATTGGAACTAACAATACCGCAACCATAGGTATGACAACTATCAACGTGGCAGTTAATGTAGTATTTATCTGTTTTAATTTTATGTTTTAGGTACAAATGACATCATAGTTATCAAGAAATAGATCTCAAGCATGACAGCTGTCAAAATGACAGTAAATATAATATTTTTTCCGTTTCTATTTCTTTTTTTAGATTAAAATGACAAAAAAAGTACTTAGAAAATTCTCTTCTGTATGACGGCTATAAAACCTAAGATCAATTTATTTGTAATTTTTATGTCCTTTGTATCCGAAAAATTAAATCAACACTGAGAAATACGACATCAATTGACACTTTGACAGTTGATCAGACATTTGACACAGATCTAAGCCGAAATATTCTAGAAGTAGTTCTAGGATATTTTTATGTCATTAGAAGCACAAATACTAAATTAGAATTCAGGACCTTTATCAAAGTTTTTTTTATGACATTTGTAGTACATGTTTGACATAAAAAAATAAGCATACAACATAAAATATTGGGAATTGTTTTCACATAAAATGTTCTCAAGACTAACAATGTCCCGAAGTTATTTTTGACTTAATGTAAAATTCATGTTGTATAAAACTATCAGGGGTAGCCAAGTATGGGTTTCCAAAATACTGTTATTTACTCGTTTATACAAGTTTTTCCCGATTTTTTTTTATCCGTGTGGCTTCTCCACCATTTTACTACAAAGTATGGTATTTTTTCAGAATTAAACAACGCAGAAGAACATTGATAAATTCGGTAGAAAATTCCCGCGGTACAACCGCATGACTCGAACCCACATGGCGAACTGACAGCGCCGCGCGGTACACTTTTTAAGTCACGCCCGCTGCGGTATTGTTTGCGTTCTGTTGTTTATGAGCTTGAATTACATTTCTTTTTATATTTATTCGTAGCATTGAAATAATGAATCACAGTATACAACATAGAAGTTTGCCATTTCAGACTTCCGATCTAAAACATACTTATTTGGCCATTGTTTGAGCTTAAAATCACGGCAATCCAATTTTGATAGTTGAATATATCAGAAAAATTATAAAGTGTTCCAAATGTGCTACGATATGCGTTAAAGGGTTAAATCGAACGCAAGGCAATATTGCTCTGTGCTCTGAGATCTATGGCTAGGAATTCCCATAATCCGCAATGACCAATCATTTCCGGTGGTATATTACTTTTCTCTATGCCAATCATCTTATGTTATGAGCGGGTTGGATTCAGACCCTCAAAAATATATACTACATGGAAAATAAAATTATACTATTTGTCCAAAATTATACTACGTTTGACGTATCAAGTTTTTTTCATATCGTATAACGTTTCGTTTTTTGGCATTTATGTTTTGAATTAAGGCGAAAATTGATAGAACAGTGGAGAAGCCTTTGGAAATGGTAAAAAGTGAAAAAATATAATGGTAGGATGAAAAATGGGAGAGGTTATAATAAAAGTGAAAGGAAAAAATAACTTGCAATCTTCACCTCAGATCATCGGTAAAAATTTTTTTTTCATTTTTGTTATATTTTCTTTCCTTTTTCAACGGGTTTCATCCTACTATTATTATTTTCGGTTTCTGAAATTATTTACCCTGGTCTATGACGTCTTTAGCAGGAAATAAAACATATTGTTTCTAATTATTTGATAAATCTTTTATATATTTTATGATAGCTTGAAACGTTAGATATGGAGAGAACATTTTTCAATATCTAATACATTTCTGCAATACCTATTGAATAATACAATTACCATAATATATACTATTTGTAACGAAAAAACGATATTTTAAATATTTTTGATGGCATTGGTGTCCAATAACTGTACAAGATAATACGAGCAATATTAAAAACTTGCGAATACCATAATCGCGTAGAATGGTTCGAAACCTATATAAAAGCGTGAACAATCTGTAATTTTATTTGATTTCCTGCAAAAGATATTGTGATTCAACCAAAAAAAATGCGTTCGTAATTCGTAAGTAATAATCTTTTATGCAATCGAGACAAAAATATTTATGTAATCCTATAGACATACTAATCAAGTTCAGGCAAGTGGACGTCGATCTCGGCTAACTCGCCAATCGGAACTTCATCCTTAGCATTGACACGACGTAACATGTTGTCAGACAGTATAAATTCTATGCAGCTATTGGTTTTGATTTCTTCTACTACATCGCAAATAAATTGCGAACACATTTTTTTTGGTGGAAACACAATATCTTTTGCGGGAAATCAAATAAAATTACAGATTGTTCACGCTTTTTTGTAGGTTTCGAACCATTCTACGCGATTATATTATTCGCAAGTTTTTAGTATTGCTCGTAATATCTTGAACAGTTATTGGACAACAATACCGTCAAAAGTATTAAAAATTACATTTACTCGTTACAAATGGTATTTATTATGGTAATAATATATGCAATAAGTATTCCAGAAATGTATTAGATATTGCTAAATCTTCTCTCCGTATCTCTAGCGTTTCACGCGATCTAGTACAATATATATAAGATTTATCAAAAAAATGAAAAACAAGAAATTATCATTTCCTAGTAAAGACGTCATAGACTAAGGTAGATAATTTCTGAAATTATCTACATTAAAAATAATAGTAGGGTGAAAACCCGTGAAAAAGGAAAGAAAATATATCAAAAATGAAAGAAAATAATAATTTACGGGCGATCTGAGGTCAGGAAGTGTAGGGGGGTTTTTAAGGGTATAAAATGGTTTATCTCGACTTCCGGCAAAACTACAAGTCTTAGCAAAAAAATATATGACAAAGTTGTAGGTAATAAAAAGATCTATAACTTTTGTATTAACATTTTTTTCACCTAACCTAAAAATGTATTAGAAAAATTCAAATAACAAAGTTTTTGGTTTTCATTTTTATCTTATACCAAAAAAAACTTTAATTTTGATTTTGATGAAAATATACCTTTTAATGTCCCAAACACACTGTTTTTTTATCTATTTAAAATATTTATTACTACATTTTATTTTGACTTAATATCGAAAATGCACCCTAATTTTCTCTCGAAAATTCTCGCGTCAAAATATTAGCTTTTTTTTAAAGTTGGCTTTTTGTTTGTATAAAAGACTTATGAAAAAATAATCCACCCCCTTCCATTTCCTGACCTCAGATCACCCGTAAATTATTTTTTCCATTCACTTTTGTTATATTCTTTTCCATTTTCAACGAGTTTCATTCTATCATTTTTTTTTCACTTTTTACCATTTTCAAAAGCTTTTCCACTGGTTTATCCAATTTTCGCCTTTTTTTTTTTTTTTTTTTCCCCTATTGCGGGGTATGGTCTCGCACGTCTTGTGCATTTGCCAGTGTCATGTTTTATTCTTCATGAGTAGTTCTTTGAGACGATTTCTGTTCTCTTCTCAACTTCAGACTTCTTGATTATATGACTTTGTTTTTATTATTATTAGAATGTACAAAAATTAGGAAACGACAAGTTTAAATACAATAATTTATAGATCGGGATTCGAGGAAAAAATAGGGTCAGAGGAGTTAGGAAGGATAGGATGATAATAAATAGGTACATAGTATTGTATAAGATTAAGTAAATATGTATCTATAATAAATAGCATATTATATTATAGTTTGATGTCGTTAGCTTCAATGAATGAAGCTAACACTTGATAGATAGGGAGACAATTGCTATAAAGTAAGGAAGATATATTAGTAGGGAAAGGGACTTGAAGATTTTCAAGGTCTTTGAAAAGCGGAGCGTGATCATAACGGGGACACTTTAAAATAATATGATCGATGTCACCCACGTCCTCTCCACACTCACACAATTTCGAGTCTATAATACGTATCCGAGCAAGATGTGCCGGAGTGCACATGTGCCCCAAACGCATTCGAATCAAAACAGACGTAGCACGTTTATTTAGTTTTACTTTGGTAAACCAGGACTTAACCGGGATCATTGGTTGTATATTATAGAAGTATTTGCCTTTTAATCTGGCACTATTTGTCCAGGCTTCATTCCAAGCACGTTGCAGGTCTAATTTAGAGAGAGCAGCTAAATCCTGAGCAAAATTCTTATATAGGAACATGTCTCCACACTGTGTTGCTTGGTTTGCAAGTTGATCAGCTTTCTCATTTCCCTTTATTCCGCTGTGACTGGGAATCCAGGCAAACGAAACAGAACACCCTCTATCTACGCATTTAATAAGCATTTCTCGGGCTTCAATAATAACCGGAAAATATGCATTTCTTTTGAAGGGAAATTTCATAAGAGCTTGTAATGCACTCAAGGAATCTGAGAAAATTACGCTATTTGAGAGTTTCATAATGAGGATGTATCCAAGAGCCTTATAAATTCCATAACATTCTGCGGTGAAAATAGATGTTTGAGGAGGGAATTTTATCTTTTCTACAATATTGAACTGACGATGAAATAGGCCTACACCAACACAGTTACTATTTGAGTGTTTTGAGGCATCGCAATAAATTTGATTCCAATCTGGCCATAATTCATCAATGATGTTGTTTAAACACTCATTGGCGAATGGGTCTCCTTTGGCAATAGCTAAGTTAAGATATATATATCTGGTTTAACTAAAAGAGATTCAAAACTGGTTTCAAATATGGGGAGTTTATGGGTGCGGTGAGTTAAAGCTTCGATCTTATTGAATTTTAATAAACTATTAATCATACATGGTAGGCGTTTATGAGACCAGTATTTAGATGTATTAACCATAGCCGAAAGTTTTTTAAGTTTTGGGAACAGTGGGTGTTTTGCGAACTGTATAATGCGACAGAAAAATCTATCTGCGAGAAATTGTCGTCGTAATGGAAGGGGTGGTTCAACGCATTCTACTTGTAAAGCGTTTATTGGAGAACTTTTCATGGTACCAGTTATGATTCTTAGAGCTTTCGCCTGGATGCCATCCAATTTCTTCATCCCAGCTGAGCTACACGGCTCCAACAAGAATGTTCCATAATCTAAAACAGCTCTTATGAGAGCATTATAGATCAGCTTCAAAGAAAATGGATGGGCACCCCACCAAACGCCTGATAAGCACCTAAGAATGTTAAGTGACCGTTCACATTTTGCTGCAATATACTCACAGTGGGGCAGACCACTTAGTTTAGCATCTAAAATTAAACCTAAAAATTTTGCTTCGGTTTTAACAGGGACAAGACTACCATTATATAGTAATGTTATGGGTGGTGGCACACGTTGTCTTGTGAACAGAAGAGCACAGCTTTTGGACACAGACAGATCTAATCCATTGTTATCTAGCCAGACTTTAAGATTAGTTAGAGAGGCTGAAAGTGAAAGACAGGCACTATTAACACTACTATTCACGTTGTATAATAATAAATCATCAGCATATTGTAAAATTGGAGTGTTGTTTATATATTTATCTAAATCGCTGGTGTATATATTATAGAGAATTGGGCTAAGCACTGATCCCTGAGGGACTCCTCTCCAAATAATTCTCCTTGACGATTCTAATGTTATTGAACGACCAGACATTAAATTTATAATAAAGTTAATTAAATTTAACGGAACTTGGAGGCATTGTAGTTTGTTTTTTAAGATAGTTAGACAGACGTTATCGTAGGCAGATTTGATATCTAGAAAAACAGCTGTAACCGATGCATTTTGAGAGAAGGCTAATCGGATGTCGGCTAAAAGGATTGCTGCACTGTCTAGGGTACTTTTTCCTTTACGAAATCCGTACTGTGATTCTGAAAACAATCCGTTACTTTCCATAAACCACTCTAATCTGTTTTTTACCAGATGTTCCGCAATTTTGGTAATGACAGGCGACAAAGCTATGGGTCGATAGGAAGAAACTTCAGATGGATCTTTATTAGGCTTTAACACAGGCAACACCAGTTGAGATTTCCATTGTGATGGAACGTCACCTGTCAAAATTACTTTGTTTATAACCTCTAAATAATATTTTAGACTGTTATCTCCAAGATTCGTGAAGAAAGAGTATGGGATTCCATCTTCTCCTGGGGCAGAGTCCTGAATGCCAGAGAGAATACCTTTGAGTTCGTTTAAAGTAAAAGGAGAATTTAAGAAAGAATCATCTTGATTGTGTGAAATTTGAAGAGGGCAAACCAATTCAAATTCAGGAACGAATGGAGGAGCTAAATAATCCATAAATTCATCAGTCATACATGATGGGATTGTTCTAAAAGTGGAATCGGAAATATCTAACCTAAAACGTCTGATAAGAGACCACATAACCGAGCATGGGGTATTTGGAGAAATTGTAGTGCAAACACATCTCCAGCCTGAGAATCTCTTTTCTTTTATAAGTTTTTTAGTATCAGCCATAATTACTAATAAATTTTGGAAATTTTCATCTGTCATGTTTAAATTGTACACTGCCTCAGCTTCTTTCCTTATTTTAACAGCATTAGTGCAGTCACTATCCCACCATGGTGGGGAAGGTAATTTTCCATCTGAAGCATTTTTGATAGGGAAATAAGCATTAGCTGCCTCTATCAACAATTCAGTAAAAGCTGCAGAACAAAGTTCTGTCTTACATGTTATATCAGGTAGTGTATGTAGTTTATTATCTATGTATTCAGTATACTTATTCCAGTTACCTTTTATTAGCCTATATTTCATTCTAGGTGTGGGGACTGTATTTTGCACTTGTTTATTTGGGAAAGATGTTATAATTGGGTAGTGATCACTACCACAAGTAGAATTATGCGTGCACCAATATAATTTTGATGCTAATGACTCTGTAACAATTGAGAGATCAACAGCACTAAAATTTTCATTGGGGCGGGTTCTTCGTGTAGGTACTCCTGTGTTTAAAACACAGAGATTGTGTCGGTCTAATATATCTATTAATGTTTCTCCATTGGTATTGGATATAGAACTACCCCATAACCTATGATGAGAATTAAAGTCTCCTAATAATATATATGGTTTAGGTAGAGAGTTTAATATATTATCTAGAGTTTGGAATGTAGCAGAAGATGGGTGTGGGATATATATAGATGTAAAAATTATATTAGTAACAAGTGCTGCTACAATATACAAACCCTCATGTTGAGGGAGGGAAATTATTTTATATGGTAAATTATTTTTTATGAATAAGGCTACTCCATCATATCCATCTATTCTATCCTCGCGAAGACAGGTGAAACCTTTGATTTTAAAAACAGAATCTGGCCGCAGCCATGTTTCTGCTAAAGCAATAATTGAGGGGTCATATTTATTAGTAAGGTACATAATTTCAGATTTTTTATTATTCACACTTCGGCAGTTCCACTGCACCACCACATGTGGGTAGTGCAGTGGAACCGCCGGTGTGCGATTACAGTTAATCATCATTTGTTGGTGTAAATCCATGTTGGGCATGGATAATTTTATTTAATATATCAATAATATGGGCAGCGTTGTTCGGTTTGATAATATTTGACTGAGACAGAATGTTTATTAAAGAAACAATAATGTTTGTAAGAGAATGTTCCTCATTGTCAGAGGAATTAGATTTAAATCCACATCCGTTACATGGAGGTGGCATTTCATACTCTTTTATCAGAGCTTGATGTGCTGCATGGTCATAGCCTTTAGCAAACTGATGTGGTGAACGAGGTTTTAGGGTCACAGTTTTTTTATAAGACTTAGTTGATGAGAGTGGTGGAGGCATTGCATTTTTATTGGGAGTGGGATGAGCTGTTGATGTTATGTCTGCATATGATCTGGATACAGGTGGGTGGAGTTTAGAAGCTTCAGAATAGGATACGCAACTTTCGGCCATGTATTGTTTGATACGTTTTTGTCTTTCGTGTTCAGGGCAACATTTGTTTGTGGCATAATGTGATCCAGAGCATAGACAGCAAGAACTATTATGTTCCTCAATATTACAGCTATCAGCAGTATGGGCTTGGCCACACTTATAACATCGGAGTTTGGACCTACATTGGACTTTTGTGTGACCAAAGCGGCAACAGCTGTAACATTGTATAGTCGGGTATACATAAAGCTCTACAGGTAGTGCATTAAAGCATACAAAAATTCTTTTGGGTAGAACCTGTCCATCAAAAGTTATCACTACAGTCTGAGAGGGTTTCCATTGTGATTTCCCATCTATGATGGTTTTGTAGTTTAAACGCCTGACTTTTAATATCTTTCCACATCCAATAGGAACATTGATGTTATCTGTAACTTCTTCGGGAGACCAATCAGCTGGAACTCCACGAACAAGCCCCATGCGGGTGACATTAAATGTTGGTATAAATGCTTTTAAACTGTTTTTGCTAAGACTATCGTGGTTAATGAAATCATTAGCATCATTAAAGTTTGCAAAAGCGAGGGATATTCTATTTCGGCCTATGCGTTTCAGACTGCCATTAACAATATTTTTAAAATTTTGTCTTTGGAGGAACCTTCCAAAGGCAATAGGGTGCAGTATGGTGCCATCATCAGAATTCTGCTGCTCTCTCTGAACATGAATAATGTATGGTGCTATATCATGGGACTCATACAATGTGCGACTAAAAGGCTGGGGTTGAGGACGGGTCTGATGTATGTCTGTTGTCTCTTTCAGGGTGTCCTTGTTTGATTGGGATGTGTTACTGTTAATAAGCGTTTTCTTTTCACACGAAGTCGGTGCTTTTTCTGATATTGATTCGACAACAGAAACACATGCGCAATCCGTTTCTTTGAGTTCTAAAGCAGAGTTACGTTTGCGTTTTCTTTTGTAACAATGCTTACACATCTTGCTTGGACGGCTGCGCTTCAAGGACCGAGAAGACCCATCCATGAAAGACCCATCTGTCTCCATGCCCGATTCGTTAGACATAACTGTTATAAAACATGTAGCAGATGGGACTGAGCCCCCTGGGTCAGGGGGCTCCTCCATGCCGAGAAAAATCAACAGAAGAAACTTACCAAGTTATATATACACAATAATATATATTATATACAAATTACACTAAAATTATTTACGATTTGAACTCTTCTGACCACTATATACACAGAATTATTAAATTTAATTATTTAAAAAATTTAAACGCGCCCGCCAAGTTTGAACGTTTCCCGCCTTTTCAAATTTTCGCCTTAATTCATAACATAAATGCTAAAAAACGAAACGTTATGCGATATGATAAAAATCTTGAAAGGTCAAACGTAGTATAATTTTGGACAAATAGTATAAGTTTATTTTTTTGAGGATCTGAATCCAGCCCTCTGGTTATGAGCAATCATAAAGTAACTTTGTATATGTGAGCAATATCATAACATCACAATCAATTCTCAAATCCCAATCCCACTAGTGTCTTCAATAATATTTGCTTCGTGGTGTCTTCGTGTCTTCAATTATGTCAGTGATTTTGTTGTGTCGAGTGTTTACTGAGAATTAAATACTATTAGGGCGTTCGGATAGGCTATCGGTGCCAAAAATAACACTCATAGGGCGTTCGGATAGCCTATCGGTGCCAAAAATAACACTCACAAACGCTAAAAACGATCACACGGGCCGTTCGTTTTGGGACTTCGTGAGCAAAAATATCGTTTTCGCTCACCGTTCGGATAGCTTTGAAAACGCTACAAATGACAGAGAAAAGTGATATTTTTGACCCATGTCTTGCCGTGGGATCGTTGTGATCGTTTTTTGACAACTGCTGTTTTGACAGTTGTATTTGGCCCGATTGAAGAGTTTCACAAGTTTTTTATATAAGTAACTATCAGAAGCCATTAACAAAGAAATAATAATAATATAGGTACCTACTTTTTGTTAATTTTAGAGATTGATTCCATGTTTCGTACTGTGCAAAATTGTTAAAATATTGGCGGTTGTCAAAGTATGTTTTAAGCCGTTCGGATAGCATGCAGTAATTGGTGGTCAAAAATAGCAAAAGCTTCTATCCGAACGCTAAAACACAAATGCCACTTTTGAAACTGCTACAAACGCAATCGAGCCAAAACGAACGCCTTATCACAAACGCTAAAAACGATCACACGGGCCGTTCGTTTTGGGACTTCGTGAGCAAAAATATCGTTTTCGCTCACCGTTCGGATAGCTTTGAAAACGCTACAAATGACAGAGAAAAGTGATATTTTTGACCCATGTCTTGCCGTGGGATCGTTGTGATCGTTTTTTGACAACTGCTGTTTTGACAGTTGTATTTGGCGCGATTGAAGAGTTTCACAAGTTTTTTATTTATGTAACTATCAGAAGCCATTAACAAAGAAATAATAATAATATAGGTACCTACTTTTTGTTAATTTTAGAGATTGATTCCATGTTTCGTACTGTGCAAAATTGTTAAAATATTGGCGGTTGTCAAAGTATGTTTTAAGCCGTTCGGATAGCATGCAGTAATTGGTGGTCAAAAATAGCAAAAGCTTCTATCCGAACGCTAAAACACAAATGCCACTTTTGAAACTGCTACAAACGCAATCGAGCCAAAACGAACGCCCCTAATGCTATGTTATTTGTTTTCCGATGGGTCTTCCCCCTTTTCTATCGCTTCTAATACTTCGTAAGTAGCGAGCGAGCGTGTTTTATTCGACTAAAATAAGACACTAATTTATTCGAGTATCAGTAAACTGAGACAGAAATGACTTTATCAGTGTATTCTCAGTTAAAACAGCAAGTGGTAGAGACTGTTGCTACCAGAGAAAGCCATACTACCCTGCTACAATCTCTGAAAGAATTATTCAGAGATGGAATTAATTCTGTAAGAAGATTCGAACAAATAAGAAGCATTAATCAACTGCTGCATGTTTTGGAAATTAGGGACTTGCTGTCAGAAGATAATGTTCGTCCTCTAAAGGACATAGCTAGAGAGCTAAAAAGCCCAATTCTCCTAAACAAAATAAATGAATATGAGATGAACCATGAGCCGAGACAATATATAAACTATTATGGTAAGTTTATATGCCATTTTGTTTGCCACCTAGGTACCATGTCTTGTCATTTGGTGTAGCAAATGTTTTCCATAGTTTCTAAGTCAAATGACTGAATACCAATAACTACATGTTATTATTATTGCATAACTGGTAAACTGTTGCTAGGGTGTTGTGATGAAGGTAGTGATTCTCTACTAGTTATAAGGCTTTTAACCCGGCGAGGATGTGGTAGGGTCAATTTGACCCTGCTCATTTTGTTTGATGTACAGTTTTTTTACCTGCAGTCGCATGCTGTCGAGTTTATCAGTAGCTGTAGTCAATAAAATACCCTCCCTTTTTTCCCACCTCCACTTAGTCGGTGCAGCATGTGCAAGCAGGTAAACGTGCGCAAACTCAAATAGGGCAATTATGACCCATATATAGAGATGATTAGTAGCCTAAAAGACTGGGTAATTACTGATTTTGTGATAAAACATGATATATCATATAAATTCCTACCAAAAATTACCAATTACTTGTAATAATATTTGTATGTGTTGTTTTTTTTTAATGTATGGCAGAGTCCTGCTAAAGTTGATTAAAATAAGACTTTTTGTAAAATTGAAATAATGAAACATTTTATATGCATAATATTGTTTCTTTTCATGAAAATCCTTATATAAATAACTAATGTAAGTTAACTTCCTATCCTATGTTAAAAAATTGCAATGAATACTTTTAAAATATGAATTAAATACAGGGTCATCAAGACCCTCCACATCCTCGATGTACCTTTTTTGTACCACATCCTCGCCGGGTTAAAATAGTGGTTGGCCTGGAGATCTCTAAGCTTTTTAATTTATGTTAACCTGAATAACAATACTAAATATTGTGACAACAAGCAGTCTTATCACTAAAAGTTTATCCTTAACAGACAAACATAGGATGTATAGAAATAACTGTAGATACCCAAGGGATGGCAGTGAATTTGAAGTAAGATGAAACAATTAAATCTTGAATATTACTAACATTTAAATATAATATAAAGTACATAAATATACATGTATAATAAATAAATAGTCAATAATGTGATGTTTACAAGATATACTTACATTCCTACAGGAACTGCTATAAAAATAATGAGGGATAAAGAGCTAACAAGTTAATAGATTAAATGATTTGAAATTGAATTGTTAATAAGTTGAAATCGGACTGACCCACTATGGCCAATTTATGAATGAAATTCTATTGTTATAATTATCGCCGATGTCAATGGGTTAAATGATGACTTTTACTCACTCTTTAAAAACAACTAGTGACTGAGCACTCTTTATAGATGAGCTATATAAATGAGCTGTTGTGTGAGGTCATATTAGACTGCTACTGGCACATGCTGTTAAGTGCTTGCTGACATATTTTCTACTTCAGGATGGTGTCTAGCCAGGCCAGCATTTGCCAAATGCCCTCCCTGCATGCAGGGAAGCTCAACCAGCAGTGGGGGTCAAACCATGAACCTGCAGCACCGCAGTCCATAGCTGTAGACGCTCGGCTATCATTCTAACAAAAAAATGATTTTACTAAACAAAATTCCAATTCAATTCTTATATTTCACACCTGTCATAGTGACAGTGAAAATCATATTTTGGTTTTAATTTAATGTTTGGGATAATTTCGAACTGGAAATTAATTAGAAATAGGTCTAATGTCTATGGTATCACAGCTGTCATAGTTACATTGATGTTGTATTTTATAATTATTTTCAAATTTAATCTACTTCTGACCAAGATATTAACTAAAATTAGGTCTATGGTGTGACAGATGTCATAGTGACTGAGTATTTTTTGTTTTGATTTTATATAATATTATATATCTACTTTCAAGGCTATGATGATAAATCTCTATAAGATCTATCACTTGCAAACAAGCCGGTAGTCTAGGATCAATACTTTCCAAAATAAAGTTCTTCTTTTGAGTTTGACAGCTGTCATAATAAAATGATGATCCTTAAGAAATATATCACTTTTCTGAACTAACTGCTGCAGTAGTTGTGGATTTAAAAGCTACATTAATTTAGCCCATTTTCTACCGACTTCAAAAAAGGAGGAGGTACTCAATACGTCTGTTTTTTTTTTTTTTTTTTTTTTATTATTGTTACCGCATATTTTCTCACTGGGTGAACTGATTTTAATCATTCTTTTTTTATTTGATAGCTGATGCTTGCCGTGTGGTCCCATTGAAATTTCATCAATATCGATTTAGCCGTTTTTGAGTTACACTCCAAAAACTGAAAAAGTGTTTTCCTGTCCATATATTATAGTCAATGTTTGTTACCTTAGAACTTTTGACTGGGTGAACCGATTTTGATAACTCTATTTTAATTTAAAAGCTAATGCTTGATATGTGGTACCATTTAAATTTCATTAAAATCGGTCAAGCCGTTTTTGAGTTACAACCCAATAACTGAAAAGTATTTTCCTATCATGATGAATTCTCATCGAAGCTCAAATTTGGTGGTAGCACAGTAATATTTCCTCAACGGTATAAGATAGAAATAAAATTTTTGGATAGGAAGATAAAACGTGTATTATGCTGCAAACTAAAAAAAAGTCTTATTTTAATATTGTTAGGTTTGCAATAACGCCTGCTATGCGGATTACATTACAAAATCACAAATATACGATGGGAAAAATTTAAGTCATATGCGGGATTCGAACCCGCATCCATCCACCCCTTGAGCCGGGGTATGGTCTAACCAATTGAGCTAACATGACATGACGTCATAACTCAAATCTTTCCTATCGTTCTTTAACCATCGAATTGGGATGGAGCGACATCTATAGTGCCACTTGCGTTGTACTACAAACAAGACCAATTTTGCAATTGGTTTTATACTTGTAAATGATGACGCAACCGTATAATTTTAATATTGCTAGGTTTGCAATAACGCCTGCTATGCGGATTACATGACAAAATCACAAATATACGATAGGTAAAATTTCAGTCATGTGCGGGATTCGTACCCGCGTCCATCCACCCCTTGAGCAGGGGTATGCTCTAACCTTTTGAGCTAACATGACATGATGTCATAACTCAAATCTTTTCTTTCGTTCTTAAACCGTATGTCATTAACAGTAAATGACAATTGATCCCATAAGTAGGGGACTAAATATAATGGTCACCATAAAATGCTTGGATACCCTTAGTTCTTTTACCAAAAATTGTAATCGAACACCAAATGTAGTAAATTATCACTAAATCTCAAAGCCATGTTTAGGTGCGACGACGAGCGAAGCGAGGAGGAGCGTTAGGTTACTTGCGACCACAACAACGCGCGAGCCGAGCGAGCATAGCGAGCGTGCCGCGGCAGCGGCCGGCGATGCGCCAGAAGAATTACAGCAAGTTTAATTTTGATGATAATTTACTACTTTTGGCGATTGTTAAATATTTAAGGGATCCTGTTGTATTCGCTATAAATGAAAGTCTTCAATAACTGACTTGATATTTGTAGTGTCCTTTGAACATAGTTTGGGTTACACAGCACTTAAATTACTATATTTTATTAATTTATTGTGTAGGAGTGTTCCTACAAAATAAATTATGTAATAAACATGTTGATTGATGTGAGACGAGAGAGTGAGACAGCTTTACTTATTTAATATGGCAATATTAAACAGTGATCATTTAGTACTTTTGGGTTAACAATGATTTACTAAGAGTAATTTTGCTTAAATAGGATAGCGTGATTTTAAAACTTTGGTTCTAAGTTTACATTAAAATGGGGGTTAATTTTAGTCTGTTATATGTTACTACATCTGGTAGTAAGTTAAACATAAGCCCATAAGTAGCAAGGGTCACTAAAAAGGGCGAAATAAAAATTTTTACCAAAAAAATAGAACCGACTTCAACACTCAAATGTGTGAAATAACTTGTCGAAGTCGGTACCATGCGCACAATATTGTGATGATAGGTACTTTTGAACCGTCATGGTACCGACTTCGACAAGTTATTTCACACATTTGAGTGTTGAAGTCGGTTCTATTTTTTTGGTAAAAATTTTTATAGCTTAGCTTTACTCTTCTGAAATAAAAAGCAGTAAAAATAAGAAATTCACTTTTTCTTGTTTTTGGAAAGTATTGATCCTAGACTACCGGTTTGTTTGCAAAAGTGATAGATCTTATAGAGATTATCTTTTGTTATTATTTTTGGTTAATTTCTGATCAAAGTAGCCTAAATTTAAAACCAAAACGGAAAAATACGACCGCAACTCTCATTTTGATAGCTGTCACCTAAGATCTATATCTAGGTAATTTATAGATCATAAGTAGTCCAAATAGTCTCCATCAGAATCGGCCCATCACTATATAGGTATATTTAATACAGAAATGGTTGCGAATAATTGCCGCTCAAGTGATTCTAATTTCTGCTTTTTAAGAAATGCACAAATATGGGGGGCTTCTGAACAATCTGTGTCTCTGTGTGTGTCATCTATACCTTTATTTCCATGGCAGCTACAAGATCTAGGTATAATTAAATTTAAGGCAGTGAAGGGGCAGCAATTATAGCCTTAAAAATTATGTGACTTCACATAGCATGTATACTGCAAGCAGGTGACCGGCAATCTTGGCATCAGAATGGACGGTCACACTAAATATTTCTTTTATTATAAAAAACTGGGCAGCAATAGTCTAATGACGACACCAAATAGATACGTTAAACGCACAATTTACTAGTGACCGGCCATTCTGATGGACACTCCAAATATGAAATCATAACTAACAAATATATCAACTGTCACTTTGACACATACTGTCACACCATATACCTATTTCTAGTTTATTTTTATTTTGTTCTCTTGTCCCAAGAGCAAAATATGGGTCTTAGAGGGCAGTGTGCAACTGGTTATGGTCAGGGACAGCCATAACATCCAACTAAAAACAGGGGTGGGATTGGCTGTAATTTGTGGGGATTCAGCAAATCACACTCTCACTCAAGCATGGGCTTGGCAGGCGATTTGGGGATTGCAGTGTAAAGGCAATTCTAAAGAAGGCACTGCTGCCCTCCTTGATATTTTCCCCTTCATCGGCTTTTACAATCGCACAGGAAGATATAGAAGGTGCAATTCTAGCCTAAAATCCTAGTCTACACTATAGAAAATAAGTATTATTTTCTGAGTATTAAATACACATTTTTGTATTCCCCTGTTTCAGCATCAGGAAAACGAAACAAATCAGTGTCTTCGGGAGGTTTCATTAACACAACATTCAATGAGACAAGTGATAAGAAAAAAGACAGAATTTTTCAAATTGTGACAGAACAGATTGGCAGTTCATGGAGGGACCTGGCTAGAGCTTTGAGAGTCCAGGAGTGTAAGATTGAAGATATTGAAAACAACTATGGAACAATGGCAACAAAAGCATCCATTATGTTAAAACTCTTCAATAGTAGAGCAGACCGTGACAAGTGGCATTTTGCCCTCTGTGAAGCATTGGATAAAATTCGAAGGAAAGAATTGAGACATTCAGTTCAAGAGATATTAATGATGAATATTTAAATAATAAGCATCTTGGACTAAGTCAACTAAGTTTGAATAAAATTCAATATTTCTAATGATGAAATCATATATTTTTATAAATACAAATATATTTTGCACAGGGTACATAATCGAAAATATATCTTTATTTCATTTATATTCTTATAATTATTGCTACATTTGGGTGTGCATAAGAGCCTTCAAAAGAGCAGCATCAGTAATGTATATTACATCTTTAAAAGAATGTCTTATCATTCATCATCCCAAAGTCCTATGCATACATATAAATTGATGTTTTGGCATTGTAAATAGCCTAGGACAATCCTGGATGGGAAACATAATTGACAAATTTAATCTAATGTAAGATGTATTAACACTGAGGGACAGTACAGGCTCATAAAATTACCCTCTAAGACACTATTAACTGTCATTATATTTTAGACAATCCAATATACAAACACATATTTTGGGAATATTTAAAATGGCTACCAAGTATAGTTGCTAGACACAGCCCTTTTTAGGGGGGTAATGTAGATCATTTAGCCTTATGAGATTGCAATGGAAAATTAAATAAAATATCAATCTCAATGCACTGCGCATGGCAGGTATGACCTTTTATTTGTCCAAAAAGCACAAAGATTAGAGCAAGTAATACTTTTCACATCAATGGAGTGGTCCAATTTAAAAATTTACAGCTGATTTTTTGGGGATGTAATTAATCACTTTTAAGCGTTAATCAGATGTGAAAATTCAATATACTTCAGAAGTTCCAGAAAATAATTTTAATACAGCTGCATCTTTTACCTTTTATCAAGAAATACTTCTAATCTAGTAAAAATCGAACAATATCACATTTTAGAAAACATTTTGCTTTAAAACGTGTGCCGGCAAGCAGGTGCACAGCTAACGCGCACTACTTGATTGGCTGTATGCAAAAACGACGCCTCTAGGCGTAGTGTGCGTGAAAGAAGGATCTAGAAGTTACAGATTCATGCGTGAACGCGTTGTATTTGTTTAACACTTCGATCGTGAAGCTGTGACAGTATCGAGGTGTGAAATGTACTTGCGGTAACACAAACATCTATGAATTTGTATGAAAAATTCAATGCCAAATGGCATACTGGCGAGCAATAAAAAAAGTAATGACCAAGAGCTGCTATGTCATTACTCGGGGCACGGCTCATACTGTTAAGGAGGCCTGCACCGGCGTCAGCGAGCTGCTGGCCTTCCTCGACGACATCGGGTGGCTGGAGTAACGCACGCCACCCGGCATCACGCACAGTGAGCCGTATGCAGACGGCATGGGTGCGGAAAATAACCAGCCTATCAAGAATCAAGTAGAAGCGTTCTGTCACGTAACTTATTGGGCTCATACGCCTATAGACATACTGTCCCTCGTTATGTTTACTAATATGAACGAGCGTCCTGTTTTACATTATGTACACGTTATGTACAAGGTAATACCAAAATCGGAGAAACTCTGGTATAATAATGTAAAAATGAACGGGCGTTCAAGTTTTCCCAGGAGCTGTCATCGAGAAAATAAAGAAATGGAAATACTATAAGATATATATATATATACCTATTATTCTTTTCCATGGAGCTCGGTCTCCATAATATATTATTGCTCTAGTCTAGAACAGCCCTGATGCATTTATGATTACAGACAAATCAATTTTCTATGCATTGACAATAAGTGTAGGAATATTAACAATAACAAATATGTTACACTGGAAGGCGCGACATCACAGTAATTTTCATTTTATATTCGAGGCACTTGTTAAAATAATTAAAATCAACAGATTCTTAATATTTCTTACACAATTAGGTAAACCATATTACACATTACACACAAACAATATAAAAATATACCAATTCAATCATACAAAACTTTGAAAAAAATATGATCAGCCAGTCCACAATGCAGTCAAATAAATCTCAAAATATACTTGAGCACACAATATTTTTAAATATTATAATTCTGAAATAAATTGTTTGGCATACAATTAAAAACAACTTTGTAGCATAACATTCTAATGCATTTTGGAATGTTGTAGTCATATCCAGTGGTCGGAACAACCGGAGTATAAATAGGTATCAATAATATGCAAGATGACACCATAATTGCTGTTAAAACTATTGAATCTCGGGATTGATGTACGACCAACAACAAGCAACTACATTAGGGCCTCACTCATAGTTTACAGGAACATTAAATGTATAATGAAAGTGGTGAATCATCATTTAAAATGCACCTACAAGCCCACAAATAAACTAAAAATATTTGTAGGGTTGGAGCCAGGCAACCACAATGCAGAAGTTAGCATAAAGAAGATACATTTAAACCGCAATATTATGTTTTAAATTGTTCTAACCATTCTAATACCTGGTCTAGGAATTACATCAATTCTGGGATTCGTCTCTCACAATATCATCTGTCCTACTTCCGGTATTTGTACTGGCGTATCGTTCATTGAGCACTAGTCATTGCACAATACAAAGTCATGTTTTATAACTGATCACTTATCATAACATTGTATATAATGGTAAAAAATATCTAATGGCCTCTGAGAAATTTTCTTTGTGCATTGTTGCATTCTATTGTTGTGAAGCCCAGCTGTATGCGTTTTGGAAGAGCCTCTGCCAGGGCGAAGCTTGACACTTGGGATCTAAAATAGGGGCGGGGGTGGGGCACTGCCAGCGCAGCACGCAGCGCTCGGGGTGGGGCATCATGGCCACGTGGCGACCGTCGACCGACCGCACGCCGGCTATTCCCTCTGCCAACAAATGGTACACTTTTAGAAGGACCTAATATTTAGTAAATAATACGGGATAACTCACGTGTATAAGTCAGATAGCTCCGGCTATAGTTTCAACCACATTCGGTGGTCTTTTTCAAGACGGAGCTACCTAACTTATTCACGGCCTTTATTCTGTATTATTTACTAAAATGAATGAAAACCACGTTAGTTTTTATAATAAAAAAAAGACCTCAATGATAGTAGATTAAACAACGATTTTTTAATATTTTAAGCTATTTTAGCCGAGACGTTTAACAGCCCGAGCTAAAGGCGAGGGCAGATATTTAAGTCGAGGACAAAATCAGTTATATACTCGGCTTTTCATTATAATTGCGAGGAAATGACACAGTAGTACTGTACTGGTAAGTCATCTCTTAGAACTCATATTTGAAATTGTTTAGTGTCAATCCTAGTCTATGGAGACAACGGTATTTTTAAACGGTAGTACTTTTATTTTGCATAATTAAAATAATATTAAATTACAGGGTTGCGTCATCGTTAAATTTCAAAATAAATTATAAATTAAGTAAATTAAGCATGCCTGTCCAGAATTAACAGTCGCTGTGGACGAAATCGGTCAGGAATACTTCATCATCAAATTTCAAAAAATTGTCTTGTTTATAGTGTAACGTAAGTGGAACTATTGATGTCGCTCCAATCTCTATACGATGGTTAAGAACCAGAGGACAAACTAGTCATGCATGTGTCATGTCATGTTGGCTTAGCGGTTAGAGCATAACCCGGCCATAGGAGTGGGATGGCGCGGGTTCGAATCCCGCAATCATTACTATAATTTATCCTCTTATTGTAAATTTGTATGGTAGACCTTTAAATTCATTTTCAATATACATACTCGAAAAGTCTATTACGTAGGCGTAATTGTATCAAAATGTAGTAATATTCGTACGTAGGCGCGCCGACGCGACGTCAACATGGCAAGCGTTCCATTCCTCCTAAACAGCTGCAGTAGACGCGGCTAATTCGAACGATGAGTCATCACAACGATAGTTCATTTGGTATAACATGTTCCAAGGGACGATCGTTCACTACCGACTAAGCTAGGCATTGAAGAGGGTTACCTGGACTGCCGTTGGGGTTCATGGGGTAGAGTTGAGTGGGCACGCCGTCGTCGTCCACATACTGCATGGCCGTCTGTCCGTTCCTCTTCAATAGCTGCAGTAGATGTGGCTCGGCGACAGTGAACCTTCCCTCTCCGTGAGCCACCCACACGCCCATTACGCTGCCGCCCATACCGCGGAACCAGACGTCCGATTTGCTTTCCGTGATCTTCACTGCGCTCCAGCGGCATTCAAATCTACGCGATAAATATAGAACACGCATAAAGAACTTTCTTATTTTAAAAAGAAACCATACTAATAACTAGCCTGATGTTATGCTATACCTGCCCATATCAAAAACCAATTTAAGATTTTGAGAATGATAACGACGGGTTAACATAATATACTTGATTTTTTTTATGCCTGATAGCATTTGACCACTATCTCACCTCATGGTAAGTGATGATGTGGTCGAAGATGTTGTTCAGGCTAACCTAGAAGTACTGGCTCTCAAGGGCAGCTGCCGGAACACACCGTTAGGTGCTTGAGGACAGATTTTCTGCTTGGGGGTGGTAGCTAGCCAGGCGGGTATTCGCAAAATTCCCTACCACCATGCTATAACGACTGCCATCCTAAGATAACAACCAGGACCGACGGCTTAACGTGCCCTCCGAAGCACGGAAACGCTCAGTAGTAATGTCACTAGCGATCACCCATCCAACTCATGACCGCGGGCGACGTTGCTTTACTTTGCTGATCGGTTGTGAACAGCTAAGTAAACTTCGCTACGAGCGCTTCAAAACTGACTAATGGAAACTGTACAAACCGTACGAATCCAATTTGAATTCCAATCAAAACAACATTGAAAATTCAATACACTCATGCTCACCTTTCCGAAGAATTGTGGTCTAAGAATATCTGCGTCCTGTTCGCGCCTCTAGCACTGGAATCTGGATCGATCCAACCCAACAACGCCATCAGTTGACAACCATTGCACACTCCCAGTGAGAACGTGTCCTTTCTGTCCTTGAAGTACGCGAATTGTTTGCTCAACAGCTCTGAGAATAAAATTCCCGCCGCCCATCCTTTTGCGGAACCTAAGGTGTCTGTAAGAACCAAGATTAAAGTTAATAACAACAAGTAACTTATTTTTGTAAAGTTAAATAGTCTCAAATATAGTTTGTATTTTGTGTTTCTACACATACATTATAGGGTGTTGACTCAGAATGCCAAAAGAAATTTCCTGACTCTCCCTGACTATATAAACTATTAAAACACTGCTCTTTTGACTGGAAACATATTTTTGTCCCTGATTTTCCAGATGACCTCTAGATTTTACTGACTTTCCAGAAAGTGGATGGATGTAGAGGCAAGATAACGCTTATGCGACAGTTTGCATTAGCACCTCGCTCGCCTTTCTTCGCCGCCTCCCCAGTCGTCTCTAGATAATCCTACCCTGTGTCATAAGCAATGGCCTGGAAGTCCAGAAACATATTGTCTGATGGTTTCAATGGGTAAGTATGTAAATATTTTAATTTCAATATCAATATGCGTTGTTCCAATATATAGTACTTAGGTATAAACTTTAATCAACATTCAATACCTTATAATATAAGATAGTACATCTATTGGTTACAAAAATAAACAAATTAATGGCATTGATTGTCAAGTAAATAATAACATCAGTTTGCTTTTGAAAAAAGAGTAATACAAATTATCGATATTCATTAATTTCCTTGGAATTGAAAACTCTTTCAGTTCAACAGTCCTAAAAAAATATTGCTACATATTTCCGTTAATTCTAAAAAGAATATTATTTAAAGAAAAATAGGTTTTTACCTGCATAGCTGAATCCACCAGGGAACACGAGCCCTTGGAACGCTTCCAAGAAGATCTTTCTGTTCTGCAAGTCACTCATTGTAACATCGAACACATCGAAGTTAGCCATCATTAGTGATGCGATCATTTCTCTGTCACCATTCGTTCCTGTCAATAATACTTATTGTTAATTATCATAAAAGCATTCAATATACTCTAATATATTCATTTAAAGTAATGTCATGTTCTATGATGAAATAATGACATATTCAAGTCTCCCACCTAATGCAAAGCATTAGGACTATACAATACAGTTGCAGATTCCGTTCCCTGCTTATCATCCCACTGTGCTCCTCACTCCGAGACGTTAGTTCTTATGTCTTGTTCGCCCAATAATTTCACCAGCTATAGTGGCATTCACGCCGAAACACAGTATTGCTTGAACACTACACTGAGTCGAGGCAGATTATCTGATACTGCGGTGGTACCCACCAAGTCGGACTCTTACTAAAGATACCTACCACCTGTTAAATATGTGACAAATTAAATAAGACCTTAAAATAAATAAATATATATATATATAGTTTTTTTTCAACAAGTATATACTACTAGTAAAGTATACACTATGTCTTTATTCACTCCATATTGCTTTCTAAACACGCTGGTCCTCACTGACTCTTATAAAGTCATATATATATTGGCTTTAAAAGAAATAGAAAACAATTCTGAAAGCTCTCATCTCAGTTGCATTTATTTGACCTTTGTCTGCTAAAACCATATTTAATTACAATACTATAATTTCTGCACCATCACGCCTTACCGCTAGTGATGCCTTTTTGGGCAAGTTTCTGATAGTTATTAGTTAGTTTAGTGCATCCCATTTACTTTCCATATGTTCAGCATTCAATATATTTCATAATTTCCATCCCTCGTAATTAAAGTTGTATGACTTACAATAAATTCCCACTAGGTGGACTGACGCCATCGTGAAAGTCGCGGGTAGCCAATGATTACAAGTGTCTAATAGCCTTTCTTTGTGGCACTCTATGGGGGAGGCATTTGTTCAACAGTGGACGTCTTCCGGCTGATGATGATTATGATGGCGACTTACAATAAAACCCGCTAATACTGTCCAACCTAGCAAACGAACCCTGGTTTACTTGCTTAGACGTGACGCTTATGCTACTCGAACAAATACACAGTATCAACGAAGGTTCGCGCATAATGTTTACTTCGGCGTGTGATTACCTACCTTCTTCACGCAATACTGCTACTTTGATTGATTTTGTCTTGATTAATGCCGCGGACGGGTCAAAGGTCACATTGTATGTCACTCCCTTGCGATTTTCCAACCCTGTAACAAAGTTAATTTTAATCAATATAATTATAAACGAATGCTCACAACTTTGTTCGCGTGGTTTTGTTTTATGCCATACTTGCCATAGACAGCAAACTGCAGATGGGCCTCCCAATGAAGCGTGCTGTAGTGGCCAACTTGCGACTACCATACAATCAAGACCAGATTGTTGCTCAAACTGTTACTTACCGCCAGTCATGCCTTTTAAACTTCCTCCCTGACTTGCAAGTCCCAGGCACAAATAGAAGTATCTCTCTCGGTGGGTTGCCGGGATACAATTGTCGTAAGAGGCAACGACGGGAAAAATACCAGCGCTTTCTGAAGAACTGCCATAAGCCAGCCAAAAAGAAGTAAGAACTTAAGTTTCCCATTAGTATTAAATGATAAAATATTCGTTTCGCGTGTCACACTTTCTTTACGTTTAATCCATTATTTATTTTATTTACATGTATTTGTCAAATACGATAATTTTAATAAGCATATTTAAAATAGAAATAAACAGAAAGAAAAAACACAATAAATATTATACCTCTCCATTCCTGTTCAATGCATTCGGAGTTAGCTTGAAGGCGCTCCAGTCTGTAGCTTGTCTCTTCCCACATTCTAAAAACTTCTATTAACTGTGTTTCCAGAACTCGTTCACCATTAACTGCGACTACGACCTATTAAAAAGGAGAAATATTTAAAAAAATAATAATTATGGAATAGAATAATCAAACCATTTATTTTAGTTTTGTTAGTAGTCTAAAAGAAAAGCCCTAGGTAAATATTTCTAAGTTGTGTTCTTTTTAAAATTTTCGTGAGAGGCGAGTTTATCCTTCTTATCAGTTTTAATAATAGAAGAGAGGATATAATCAACACTAGTGCCTAGGATACGTAAGTTATCTGGTTCGCCAGAAGAAATATCAGATGTTCACTAGACCCCGAATCCTCAGTAAATATAGCCGCTTAGCAGTAGTGTTTCTCTGTTTCTCCGGATTGGAGGACAAAGATTGAAGGACACGAAATTATAGACACCTGTAATATAACAAAATGATCCTTTCCAGCCGTGGATACATTTCATGCAGTGCAGAATATTTGTTTGTGAAAACGTTCAGCTTTTTGCCTGTTTGTATGTATTTAAAAAATAGCAAGTAGGTAGGCCTGGCTTAGGGCTCCGCAACGCAAGAACCCGAAAAAGATTTTTTCTTTTACGGGTTCATATTATAACATACAGTGTAAACTCTATATAGCGACACTGAAGGGACTGTGCATTTTATGGCGTTATAGAGAGTTGTCGTTAAATGGAGAGAAGAAACATCAGAATTAGAAAAAGAAAAAAGTTTATTTCCGACTATTGTTAGTAGTTATGTGCATAAAAAAGAATGTTATTTGAACGAAAAATTAAATCTTCGTATATAGGTTTCTTTAATTTTTTGGAAGATTTTCCCTCGCCTTCAGCGTGGAGAATTTTTTCTTTGTTTTTCCATATTGTGGAGACGGTAGAGCGACTAAATCCAAAGCGTTTGCCAACATCACTTATCTTCTCTCCCGTTTCTATTGCGCGTATCAATAAAACTTTTTCGTCAATACACAGTGATTTTCTTTTATTAGCCATGTTTACAGTTTGAAAGTTTGTGAGCAACTAAGAATATGATAAGGTATAGATAACCCATGACTCCTACTTATGAGTCATGGTCAACAACAGTCTACACGTACAAGCAATCCCAATTTGTAAACAAAAGAACGAATTTCTTAGAAAGTTCGGTATGCATGATGCCGACAGTCGAGTTTATTGCGGGCTAGGATAATAAAGCGACAATAGATCGTACACAGCTGGGCAGTTTTTACTAATTTTAGCAACTTAAAAGGTACTTTTTATTACTCAATTGTTGTCGTTATTGAGAGTGGGTGTAATGCTATGTAGAGTGAAACATTGTATGAAAGACAAGCTAAACCAACCAAAGCCAATTGATTTCGACGCTTAAGGGAGTTTGTCGTTAAATAGAGTGACGTTACATGGAGTTTACACTGTATTTTCAAAAACTTAAGGATCCATATGTAAACTTCTATAATATAACCCAACGCATAAAAAATCGTTATATCGCGTACGCTGCGGAAATTGATGACAATAGAGCAAAGGCATGTACTACAATTTTATAGAGGACATCAATATCTACAAAAAAGCCGTAATACCATATGTACAGTTATGTCACAATGACTACATTTTATGTGTTTCGTATATATACACCGTGTCCCAAAATTCAACGATAAGCCGGCATCGGTGCATGAACCTACTCATGACTCCTCGGAAAAAAAAAAAAAAAAAATTATAACTGTTTTTTTTTATTAATTACAGAGACTTTTATAAATTTCATCGATATTCGATACCCATTATGCTATTTTCAACTACCATGACCACAATTTTTGACATATTTTTGATATTTTTTGTGCATTAGCAACCTAAGAAGGACGGCTATCTACCACAATCCTTTAAAATTACAGAAAGTCTGTAGTTATTTTACAAAAATCAGTAAAAAAAAATTTTTTTCTTATAATTTTCATAGATTTTAACATTCTATGCGCTTTCTATAGTCTGGGTTAAAAAAAAAGTATGGACACTACCATGGCAAGTTTTATTAAAAGTTGGCGCAACTTTATAAAAGTCTCTGTAATTAAAAAAAAAAGAGTTATAATTTCTTTTTTATTTTTTCCCGAGTAGTCATGAGTAGGTCCATGCACCGATGCCGGCTTATCGTTGAATTTTGGGACACGGTGTATACAATATCAAATTTAACCAAGTAATACTGAAAACGTAGACGAAACTGCAGTTTTGATGTTGTGTGTGTGTGTGGCTTTTTTTAACTCTAGCGCGAGACGGGCTTTGCTCTTTTATTGCAAAAGCCCTTTCGCAATAAAAGAGCAAGGCCCGTCTCGCATTGCAAAAGCCCTTTCGCAATAAAAGGGCAAGGCCCGTCTCGCGCTTGGACAGCCATTTTTAGTTTTCCTGTCCCGCTGCAGCATTTTTCTATACATTCAACAGAATCGAGCAACTCGAGCATATTTATACTATGCAATTGCCATTGTTTTACGACATTTGGATAGTGAATCCAAGGAATGGATACATTTATAAACCATAGAGTACCAACCTCAGAATGCATTCCATATTTTCCACTAAAGCCAATGTTCTTTGCGCTAACACCATTCTTCTTATATTCACCCAATACATAATCCAAATCTTTCTTAGCCACTTCAAGTACAATACCGAGTTCTTCATTGAATAGTGCTTCGATAGGAGATACATTGTTTTCTACTTGTAAATTGATGTTTAGGCCTCGGATACCAGCGATGCCAAGTTCTAGAATTGTCGTTATCAATCCACCTTCGCTTACGTCGTGTCCAGCGAGAAGTTTCTTTTCTGAAATAACACATTTTAATGTAACCAAGGCTCTAGAATTACTACTTTGTAAGATATTTATCCGGAAATAATTAATTTAAGGGGTTCAACTGGCAGGTTACGAAATAACGAATTAATTACAAACGAGATCAAGTTTACTACTTTTTTTTTATTTAAATTTTATTCTTTGTTAAGTTTTAGTTACAGTTTTAGTAAAATTTATTTAATAATCCACCGAGCAGGCGTTATTGCAAACATAACAATATTAAAATGATAAGGTTCCGTCATTATTTACAAGTTTAAAACCAATTGCAAAATTGGTCTTGTTTGTACAACGTAAGTTGAAGTATAGGTGTCGCTCCATCCCAATACGATGGCTGAATAAAGAACGAGAGGAAAAATTGGAGTTCATTGTCATGTTAGCTTAAGCGGTCAGAGCATACTCCGGCTATATGGGTGGATGGACGCGGGTTCGAATCCCGCACATGACTTTAACTTTTTCTCGCGAAAATTTGTACTTTTGTAAAATTTGTTTAATTTCCCTATTTTATTTTTAAGAAGTGGTTATGTGGATAAAAAAATACAATTACATGGTAAAAATAAAACACTTGCGCCAGTGCATCTCAATATATTTGGAGCATACCGAGCAAACCCTAATTCTATAACGATGCATTAAAAATAAGTTCCGTGAAATACATTTTTCCTCACTCACGACACAAGAACAATATTTTTCATAACGTTTGTGGCAAGAAATTCAAAATTTACAGTTTTAATACAACTGTAGGGTATGTTCGGTAACATACCCTATATGTTCGGTAACCATACTAAATTATAGTGACATTCACGAGTGTAAAATAATATTGTCAATATTATTTTGGAAAAATAATAACACATATTCACTTTTTCTATTATTTACCACTAAAACCGTTAAAACACTAAAATTACGTTAAAACGTAACAATTGGAATCAATTCAATAAATATAAAAAAACAAATGAGATATGGTAAAAATTTGCTTCGAATCTCAAATATTTCGTGATCAAGTAAAATAGTACGACTTGACAATAAATATGTATATGATAAAATTTTGAATTTCCCCCATAGACGCAGCGTTCACCTTAACTAAAGGTAACGATTATCCCTACCAAAGGTAATGATTGATGCAGATGGCTGTTTACTTAATGCGGATAAGGAGGCTGGTTTGCAGCTGGGGTTCGGATAGTAAAAATAAAGTTAAAATTTTGCAGACATTTGTTTAAAATTTCTGAAAAATTGTTAAAATTTTGCAAAGTAAAAACATAATAAAAACCACTTCATAGTGGGGTAGTGAAAAATTAAATGCATGTTGAATTAGCTGCAATGATTCTAAAAATGAAGAAACTACAGACACGTTACGAGTAAGTGTCTTGATTTATCAATAATTATATATGAACCTCGCGAATCGCAGGATAAAGAAAATGTAGTTAGCCGGCCTGCTTACATAATCAAAAAAAGTTAAGTATTTAAATTTCCTGACAAGAAAACGTGAGCATTCACCTTCACAACAACTTTTAAATAATCAAACAACAAGTCGTCATACCTTTCAACAGTTTTTGTGTGGTTTTAAATAGTGCTTTGAGAACCATCGGATCATCCAAATCTGGAGGATTGTCACCAAGTTGTTTGTAGCATTGTGCTAATGCTGAACCACCAAGCCTGGCAAAAGGACAAATTACAAATAATTCTTATAAATGTTGTCATTACTAACGTAACTAGGTATGTGAAGGTTATAAATTGTATACATTTAAGCAGTGATGGCTTGGTGGCATTGGCTATGGACTGCCGCGCAGCAGGTCCACGATTCGAATCCCGCCACGGGCTTGAGCTTCACCGCATGATAGAGGGGCATTTTGCGAATGCCCGCCTAGCGACCTCCTCCTAGAAAATCTGTCGCCAAGCACCTAACGCTGTGTTCCGGCAGCTGTCCTTGAGAGCCAGTAATTCTAGGTTAAGCCTGTTAACACCTTCGAGCACATAATCACTTATCATCAGGTGAGATTGTGGTCAAAGGCTTACCTATCAGCAAAAAAAACAAAGAATTGTACAAAGCACAGAGTTCATAATTATTCTTCATGAGATACATGATTACTATCTGTTAAAATATCCAAGATCGAGACGGTCTCAGTGTTAAGCGTAGTTTTACATTAACATAACACCAAAAACATGTACTTTTATTTAAAAAAAACTATCGACTATTAAACAAAGTACACTTGCTAATGAACTAAAAGTTCTGAATTACACACATTAACTGTGAGCATGGATAATTCACAGCGCAATTAATTTCCTAAAATGAGTTAGTCAAGTAGTGAAAGTATTTTATTAACTACTGACAGCATTAGAAAATAAGCAACATCTGATTAAGTGTATTCTTAAGTTATACATATCTAAAAACGTCAGTTTTTTTTTCAAATAGAGAGAAATGAACTAAATAACTCAGCCGCAAAATTACTTTTCATGGGGCGACTTATCTTGATTAATCCGTCGCATCAAAACAGGGCCTTCCGTAAAAATCGTTGTGCCCTCCGTATAGTCGTAAAAAAGCTATTTAGACCCCTTGTAATACAAGCTACCATTCTCCTCTGATATGAATAACACAGTATAAAATTTGGCTTAAAAAAGTCTCAGCCTTAATATGAAATAGAGATTAAGAAATATTAAATCAAAATACAATACTAAGTTAAAAAATAAAATGATATCTACACTCACATACTAATAAACTTTGTCATAAAATAAATCTAGATTACCATTCCATAGTGAATACAATTTGCAAAATAGATCAGATATTTTTTTTGTTTAAGAACTTTACATTAAAATTAACAAAAAACACAACAATTTAGTAGGGATAGGTAAGGAAAACGTGAATGCTAAAAACATCAAGCTGATTAATTTCCTAATTAAACTTCTTTCAAATACCTCGACCTCTAACAATATTGTTTAATAGGTTTACCTGTATTTTCCAGGAGAAGCCGGCACATATACTAGAGCTGATCCCTCTTCCTGTAATACTGGTTCGATCTTCACAGTAATGTCCGGGCAAGGAGCGTAGGTCGATATAACTAACGTGCCGGGTGATTTTACTGTAATAAAATAGTATTTACATATATTAAAATATGATTACAAACACTATCGCGTGCTACGCTAAATTCAAACTTACTTCAGGTAATTAGGTTCGATTCGTGCTCGGGACAAGAGTTTTGTGCTCTAATAAAAAACCTTGTCTTTTGCTAAATACACATTATTATATGTGAACTTATACATAAAAATCAGTTCAAATATCAGTCGCAAGAAAGTAATACTACTATTAATTAGCCATATATTTTTTGTTGCTATCTAGCTACCACCCACAATCTGAATATCTGTAACCAAACACCTAACCGTGTGCATCTAACCCTGAGATTAACAACTGCATGTCTCACTCGTTTCGAAATGCAACTGTTATAGGCAGAGGTTACCACTTAACATTAGATACAGCTTCGTGCTGGTTCCGCCAAAATCCCATAAAAAGAAAGTATGTATATCAAACCTGCTTTTGGAGTCGACTCAGTACTTGTGAAAATTATTTCCACTGAGCGTTTGCTCCTACACTGGGTCGATACTGGATACTGTCTATCATCAACGCTTGCAACATTTGACGCTCGTCCCTTTGTGCGGGTCCTCTGTGTTAGCTACTTAAGGTTGAACTGGCCGTACAGTTCTCCATACAAACGCCGTAGGGTGATCACTCCCTTATTTGAGATTTTAGGTATAGAATTAAGCATAATATTGATTGAACTCGTCATTATCGAGGTTTGTATCGTAACGAAATTTTAAAAAGAGAATTAAGTTGATAGTTATGAGCCTTGAAACTTTATATAAAAATGTTTCTAGGCTCATAACTCTCAACATAATTATATTTTTAAAATTTCGTTACGATACAAACCTAGATAATAACGAGTTCAATCGATATCATGCATTGTTTTGGACCTAAATCCTCAAATAAGGGAGTGATCACCCTACGACGTTTGTATGGAGAACTGACCGGCCAGTTCACCCTTAAAAATCAATATCATAACACAATGTAGGGTAAGATCGTACCTTTCTCTCCCGCGACGTGAGCGCACATAGACAACGAATCCTTTCCACCATCGATGGCCACGCCCAGCTTGCTCATCGCTTGACATAGCGCTTCACAAGCCACCACTAAAGTACCGCCTTCGATGCCCGTTTTGCCGCCCCACATCCAGTTGCCTGAGCATTTCACGTCTTCGAGCTCTGAGATTCCAGCGAACACCTATCAAAGTGTTAAATCGTTAACATTGTATTAACTTAGAAGTAGTGTTAGAAGTTAGTGACTCTGTTAGAACAAGTTGTTTGCTGTACCGCGTAGGTGAAAAATGTCCGGGTTTGTTAACGATTCTTTAAGGATGGCAACCGGACCTGGCCTATTTATTTCAAGGAAAAGTCCAGTCAAGGTCTGTCTAAAGACAGTAAGTCATAATGATTTGCTTACTTGGTAACAAGGTCAAGGGTCTTTATTCTTGGTTTTGATAGACGTTGAAAAGCAACAACCGTTTTGTAGTTTTAAAGATTCGTAGTAGTCAAAGCACTCGTAGTGTAAACTAAGCTAAGGGATATCAAGCTGCCCTTGCTTTCAAACTTTGAATATTCTATGTGTCTATACCGGCCATGAAGCCGAATTATAATTGTATAATTAACAATAGAGAACAGACCTAGAAATTGGAGGGAGAAGGCAGATTTTCCGAAGCAATATTCCAGTAATAATAAGAAAATATCGAACGTGGGTAGCTATAAAAAAACCACTTACTAAGTTTGTCAAAGCTTCTCCAAGGGATAACCTTGCGCCGGCCGCAGGGTCTAGCAGCCCTTTGATGTTCTGGGTCCCGATTGAGGTCGCAGATCCCACGAGGTCATTGTAAGAGAGGGCAATGATCGCACAGTCGGCTAACGGCGTATGCAGCGGCCCTACGCATTGCTGTTGCGCTACCAAGCCTGTGACACACCGATCTACCTAAAAATTTAAACATTGTCATACTTTAGGTATTAAAGGTAAATATAATTCACATAATCAATATATTATTTATAATAAGTCTAATCAAAGAAGTTTTTACAACTCAATCACCCAGAATCGTTTAACAATAAAATTAGGATCAAAATGCATTGCAAATAAAATTCAGAGAAGGTTGTTTTTTTTTATCTTGATAGTTTAGCTTTTGACCACAATCTCGCCTGATGGTAAGTAACTATGTGATCGAGGGTGTTAAAAGGCTTTAACTTGACTTACTGGTTCTCAATGACAGCTGCCGGAACACACGGTCAGGTGTTTGCGACAGATTTTTTACTTGAGGGTGGTCGCTAGCCAGGCGGGCATTCGCTTAATACCCTTCCATCATGCGGTGAAGCTCAAGCCCGCGGCGGGATTCGAACCATGGACCTGCAGCGCGGCAGTCCATAGCCAATGCCACTGAGCCATCACTGCATCATAAATTAAAACTTACTTTGTTGGTTAAGTATCTCTTGCTGGCTACATTAACAAGCCGCAACACCCGGTCTAAAGCAGACTTCACGGTTACATCTGTAGGTAATGTTAACGGCACTTTGGTTCTCTTGTCTGTTTTCAAATCGAAGGTTTTGCGGGGCATATTTCCTAGGAAATGAAAAAAAATATTATACATTTTGTTTGCACACCAAGTTTATAAAATAAAAAAAAGATTAATCGAGGTTACTTGTTTTAAGTTAGTCATTAATCTATAAATTATCATGCGGTCACTATTTCGCCTGCTGGAAAGTGACAGTAGTATGAGTAGTATAATGGAAGAAATATGTCAGCCTAGCGTATAAAGGGAACCAGCTCTAAAAGATAGCAGCCGGAACACTAAGTAACAGATTGTCTACTTGAAGGTGGTAGCTACCAAGACGAGCATTCGCAAAATGCCACGTGGTGAAGCTTAATCCGGAAATTGTGAACCGCCTACGATTGCATAATACTTTATATTTATACAAAAATTAAGAATAAAGTGTCTATAATTTATGTCTAAGAACTGACAAGAAAATGTTAAACATATTGATATCGAGTTAAAATTGTCTTACTATATACTTTTTTTTTATGCCTGCTAGGATAGCCTTTGACCACTATCTCACCTGATGGTAAGTGATGATGTGGTCGAAGAAGTTGTTCAGACTAACCTAGAATTTTGCTGAATCCTTAGAGCACTTGTTTACTTTTTTAATATCTTCATTATCAGAAATTAAATCAAATATAAGATATTTATTGTATTCAAGCCAATATAAACTTAGTATTAGAAAATACTTTGATGAAAGTATGGACATCTGTCAGCGTGCTTGTGGACATTTGCCATATATCATTTCTCATTCATAATTGCCCTAATCTTCATCTAAAATCTTTGTTTTAGAAAACAAAATTCGTGTTGAAAAACCCTTTAGTAACCAATTACATACCTAAGACGGCTTCCAAATGCAAATCATATGGCAGTTTGGACATGACTTCAGGTTTGAGTCTATCTGCCCGTTCAATGTACACAGCCTTGTAAGAATCCTCGACAAGACTCATGTAGCCGTCTCCTGTGACTTCGCCAACAAACGAAACAGGACATCTCTCCCTTTTGCATATTTCTGAAATCAACGGTAAGGGGGTAGAAAAATGCGAAATTTATTGTTAACTATGATGAACATTTAGGCACAATTTTTATCCTACGCACATCAGAGAAGTTATTAAACTGAACCGGTTATTTCTATGAAGTCACTAGAATAATGGCATTGCTAGGGACGTGTCCCTCAGCTGGCAGCGGTGAAAATGTATCTTGAAAGGTGTTAACGTTTTAATGTTAAGTTAAGTGTAAAGTTTTAATGTTAAGTTAAGTGTAAAGTTTTAATGTTAAGTTAAATGTAAAGTTTTTTAAGTTAAATTCAAAGATAAATTTAAAGTTAAGTTAAATGTAAAGTTTTAACGTTAAGTTAAATGTTAAAAAACGGCGGCTCTTTTTGCTCTAAACCAGCAACTCATATCAAAGAGAATTTCAATGTGGATAATACTTTAGAACTTTCGACAAATTTATCGAGCCAATCGAACTATTTGAGACAGTTGAATAAATTGAGTTAGTTGTTTTAGATAATTGCGTGACACGATAAAAAAATGGTCACCCACCTTCAAGAACAGTCCTGTTTTCCTTAGAGCACAGCAACGCATCATTTTCCTGGTACTCTGCCCCCCAAAGCTCAAGTGTGGTGATAGTCGGGTCTCCCAATTGAAACTCCTTGGTGAAGACTACTCCACCTTCAGGTTCTACCAGTTCCTTTAGTACGTTTCCGTTGCCACCTGCCCCTTGATCATGTATAGCTGAAACAGGAATTTTATTTTTTTAGATGATGTGAGTTTATTTAATACGTCTATTGAAGGGCAGGAAGGAAATGTAATTCCTCTCGCGGACTATAAACGCCGGAGACAAAACTTCGTTAACAAATAAAACCAAAGAACTTCGTTGACTAGTATTCGATTTCAGAGTTCCTCGGTTGTGATGAGCGTTCAGGTCGGAGCAGTCATTAAAGTTGTGGCGGAAGAGCCGGTATGAGCCAACGGAAGTATAGCTTACAGAATTTTTAAATAACGTTTTATCCAGTGTAAAAATTCTAGATGCGTGAAGATAAAGTATACTATAGTCCATCAAATCTAGAACACTTTGTCGAAACTGTTGTTAGCTTGTTTGGAGGATGCGAACGAAATAAATTATTTCTGCATAAAATTCATCTTTATGAAAAAATAAAGTTCGGGTAATAGTAGTGAATCTGAATAAATTACTATTTTCAAAGCCAGTTTTTGCTAACGACTAATTTTACACAAAATGTATTCATCCCCTTTCTGAGTTTTAAATTATTAACCAAAAAGAATCAATATAAATGTATCATTAAATCGTATACTCTGGAAGAGATCGCCGTTAGAGATAATGCCGCCCATTGTAACACTTGACTGTAATCCTTCGTATTTTATTTTGTTGTAAAGTAGTGGTGTGTACAATAAAGAGTTATCTATCTATCTATTTTCGATGGCGATTGTTTCGTTCCCATCCCTAAATAAATTAAGTTCAGCCAAACTTGATGTACTAAACTACAAAGAACACTTACATTCAACTGGATTGATGTCGGATTCCAAACATCCTCGAACGACACGATTGAGACGATTTCCCATTTCCGCATCGCCTGCAACATACAATAAAACATTATATTTTGGATATTTGTAGTACTGTGCATTCTGTCTATGCAACCTATTGCTAAGTGATGTGATCAAATATGTTAGCAGGCCAAATCTAGAATGGGAACTGTTCTCAAGGAAATACGGACCAATTACTTATGGTGCCCTGTCCCCCGAGAAAAGATATCGTAGGCGACTCAACGTGGTCCTGCGCTATAGATATATAATTGGAATTGACCAAATGTTTGCATACTAGCAGCACAATTGAAGTAACAATTTTTCTAATTTTAATGAAATTTGGAATGATTAGAGCCATATTAGATTTATCATATTGATGCTTTTCTTACTGGTTTGATTTGTGACAGCCCCGGTAAAGTACCTCTATTTTTTAAGACGTGTATTTAAGATGCACGAAGTGAAATTGACACAGCAACTTTACAAGAACAGTTGAAAAGGGGAAATCTCGACGAGCATATTCTGACCAACAAAAAAATTAACAGACGGGCGTGTATGAAGATTGTAATTAGAGTGAAGAATGCAAAAGATATATGCTCAGTAGCAATAGCTATGGACTCATCTGGAAACATAGTAGGAATTCCGATGGTTGCTGATTGCTGATGGGGCATTTTCAAAATGCTCGCCTGGATAGCTACAACCGTCAACTAGAAAACCTGTGACTAAGCAATTAACGGTGTGTTCTGGCAGTCATACTGAGCGAGTTCCCATTGTAGGTCAAGCGTGTTTACCGCCCTCTACCACATCATCACTTACCAACAAGTAGAATAGAGGTCTAGTAGTAAGTAGAGTATTTGTATGTATTATATATGAATGTGTATGTATTATGTATTTAAGTGTATGTAATATGCAAGTGTTACCTCTCTGAACGGCTCCAAAATCTAGTTTGTGGTCACGAGAATCCCCACCCTGCACTGCGACGGAGGAAGCAGCTCCGCCGCCCACGCCAATACGATACACAGGCCCTCCTACTTTCACCATCAACAATCCTGTTGGTGACAGAAAACTAAAGTTTTGAAATGAAATATAAGGGGAGGCTGCGTGTCATTCTCCATACAAATGTATACCGCTATTTCCTGGATAAAGCCTGTAAAACAATATATATACTTATAGTACCATACTTTTCCTACCATTAAGCAGTACACATTACTGTTTTTTTTTATATTGTTATGATTGCAATAACGCCTGCTATGCGGATTACATTACAAAATTACAAATATACGATAGGAAAAAATTTTTTTCCCGCACATGACTTAAATTTTTCCTATCGTATATTTGTAATTTTGTAACACATTACTGTGTTCCAGTTTGAAGGGTTATAAGACAATTCGTAAGACAAGAGACTTACCAACTTTATGTCGCAAGAGAAATGCTGTTCTCCTTGTGTGTGTGTTATTATATTGCATGTGTTATATGCAGAGGTTACTGTTTAATATCAAGCGTATCGAAGTTGAGAGTGATCTTAAGATACATTTTTGACAGATGTTTCATATACCAAACGTCAAACTGCCATTTTGAGATGCATTTATTGAACCTTAGTAAGTTGTTATACTAATTATGGTGTATATGAAAATATATACTGCATTGTAAAAAACACGGGTTAATAGACGTGTTGTTTGTGACAATTCAGTACATTTTAATAAAACGTACAGTTAAGATTACCTCCTAATTTTTTTGGTATTTTACCTTTTTCCGGTTTGTTCTTCTTGATCATACTGTGCGGCATGTAGCCGATGCCACCACTGAACATGATTGGTTTAACGAACTCCTCTCTGACATTGTCACCGTTTTTCAATCCATATGATTGGACAAAACCTGAAAATAAATTAGAATTACTATCTTCATAACCTTATTATGTGTACACAATGTGGAGTATGGGCTCGATAACACACTGTCCGCAAATCAGCCCCAGTCTACCAATAATAAATATGTAAAGAAGTGCAAATCTCATACAGTTACCGCTTTGATTTCGGACTCATCAAGTTCACAACTAACAAAACACGCACAATCTTCCAAATTCAATTGGATTGGTTAATTGATTTGGCGCTTAGAAATAATCGCATGCGGTTGGTCGCGTCAAGGTAATGTTTTTGCGTCACACGGTTCACTTTCACACATCACAGTACCATGCCCGCTGCAGTAGGGTTATTGTTCTGCTATTATTAAGCTTGACTTATATCTAATCATATTTATTCGTAGACCCCCTACGTCTTTCCCTAACAACACAAGACACTTATTCTTAAAGGTAAGATTAAGTTTTATGACCTGCCCCGTGCCTGACATCAACTTTCTTTGGGTACTACCAAAAGAGATAAGAAGACAAGTCGTACTCAATACTACGTGGCAAATCTTCTTCGAATCCTTATTCCACGGTAACTGGGGACACACCATGTACCAGTGTACAAGAAAATGATGCAGTAATAAGATTTGATTTCACTGTTTTTGGTTAACTATCTTAAAGGGCTTCGCATATTTTCCCCTGAGGGCTGTCATACTAGAGTGCCCGCAAAGGGCCAGCAAAAATGAGCCGAACATTCTAACCTATTGTCTTATTACTGAATTTAAATTGAATTTATTGATTTCACGCTGGTTTCGTCATATACACACATTTGCCTTCCTTCTTCCACCTTCTTATCACAGCTCTTAGTTATGCGTACGTAATTTATTATATTTTCACACAAATAGTATGGTAGAAAAAATGCCATGCGTCACTGATTCCGAGTATCTCAGTCTAAGCATTGAAATATTATAATATATTTATAAAATAGGTACTTGATGATTAGGTTGAGCTCATATGCCTAGTATAACTAGTATTATTCAATTTAATAGTTAAGTATGACTTATTTGTAGTATAGATAAAGTTTAAAATGTGAAGTATAGATAAAGTTGAGCTCTTTTAGCAGATCGCAGAAATGTTTCCGATACCGCTGTGAATATTGATTAATTTAAAGAGAATATTACTATTAACAATTATAAAAACCGGCCAAGTGCTAGTGGGACTCGCGCATGAAGGGTACCGTTATCTCGTTTTCATTAACATTATTGTTAGCAAATAAAAAGCGAAAACCTCTTTTATTGTATGGGAGCCCCTTAAATATTTATTTTATTTTAATCAATTAAATTTAAAGAGAACATAAAACTAAATATTCTGTGAATAGTTAAAGCGTCTACCTGTCACCGTTATTAGTATCGAGCAAGAAACGGTAAAAAATAAACAAGTTTGTTGTATGGTAATGTACCCTTAAATATTTATTTTATTTTTAGTATTTGTTGTTATAGCGGCAATAGAAATTCAACATCTGTGAAAATTTCAACCGTCTAGCTATCACCGTTCTTGAGATACAACCTGGTGGCAGAGGGACGGACAGCGAAGTCTCAGTAATAGGGTCCCGTTTTTACCCTTTGGGTACAGAACCCTAAAAATCGTGTCTGTAGGTAGCTACGTATTAATTTGTTATAGTATACTTACATATTACATAGGTGCCTATAAAACTTCTTAGATATATGGACAACCCTGCTTATCCAAACCAGTTTGGATAAGCAGGGTTGTCGCCTATACTACCCATTTGAATCTCCTACTCCAGGCAAACTACTTTTCTGGTATGATAATTATGTTTAAGATTCAAGTTTAGTTAAGATTTTACCAAAAAGTAAATTAATAAGGGATTTCCTCCGAGACTCATTTTATTATTAACTACCAGTAACAACATGCATGTGTGAACTTTTTATTGTGTAATATTAGTATGCATAATAAGTAAATACAAAATAGAAATTTGTAGGTAACTCAGTTTTGCAGATTATTATCAGATCTAATGCATGTGGTAGTTAAACTTTAAAAAGTATTTTAGTTTACTATGTGTCCATATTAGCTATCAGAGGTAAAGATATCTCATTATCGTGACTCTTTTATACGTTATATCTTCATATTTTATGTTTGTATATTGGGTCCTGTAATTAAATATATATATACAGGTTAAACTGCGCACCATCGCTGAATGAAATAAATTCAAGATGGCAGATTTAAGACTATGCCAAAATATTGGTAGCCTTTTGTTAATGTTGTTATATAATAAATCATTGTTATAAATATCCATTATTTTAAATTAAAATCGATAAGTAAGAAAATTAATGTAGGAAAAAAAATCATTTTATTTTTCACAATATGACTAAAAAGTGCCAATTGTTTTTTTATGTACCTATTGTCATTTGCGCTTCAAGACTAATCTAATGATATTTCGTACATTAAACTCGGTAAAGCCGTTTAGAAGTTATGGTGGAATAAATAAACTCACAAACATACATACACACATACACGGACCCTGAAAAAATTGCTTCTTTTCTGGGCAGTCGTGTAAAAGTAGTAAAAAAAGCACGTTAACCATGCCTTTGTTTTCCACGTAGTAAATGTTATTACAGTTACAACGCAGCCACAATTGATATACATAACAATATGTGTACTGTGACGCAGTAACTTTTATCTCAATGCTATACTAAATGAGTGTTTTTATCTCTTTAAAAAACACTCGTAAAAATCTATTTACTTCTGTGTCTGTGTACTGTTTTGGCTTCTGTGATGTCATTAAACATAGCACTTTAAACCAATGACAAAATCTGTTATCTATCATGTTAGCATAGATAAAACAGATTGAAAATATGCGAACAAAATTGGAGAGATTCGATAAAACACTGAGATTGATGATAAAACATCAGCATAGCGAGAATTGAGAAATTGTGTGACTTAAAATGTTCATCACGTCCCTATCGTGTCATCTAAAAAAATCAATATATACTATTTCGGTACTATACATTCATATTTTGAAATTCGGAAAGCGTCGGCTGAAAATCCCGAGGTATGGATGGACTTAATGGATAATGTTATTTATGAAAGGTCCAGAAATAACAAGTTAAATAATAAAGAAGAAAAATAATAAAGAATATGTTTTATACGATGAAATGCGCAACATAATTAATATACCGCTACTGTATCAGCCGGATTGTCCACTGCTGAACACAGCCTCCCCCACTAAGAGGGGGTTTGCAATAATCTCCACGCTTGGTAGGCGTTTTAGGAGGGCAGTGTAAGATATCAGTCCCTCAGAATGCGCTGCCGCCCACCTTCCGGTATTTTACCTTTAGTCGCCTCTTACGACAGCCGCAGGTAGCAATCGGAGGGTGACATTACAGCCCGGCACCCCACGGGGCATATAATGCAAATATAATTCATATGATGAACTTTCATATTATACACACTGGTAATAATATAAGTTTCAACTCAATTGTTACTCTTATCAATGCTATGCTAATAATTACCTTAATTGTTGTAACATTGTTTTGCAATAAAAAGCGAAACAAACGTTTTGAATTGCTTAGTGATAAGCAAGGAAACAATAGTATGACGTAATAAAAGAATTACCAGTGATAACAGGCTCTCCGAACTTGTTTCCATAGTCTGAAGCACCGTTGCTAGCTTCTATGATGATTTGCAACGGCGATGCGAAGTTGTTGGGATACTCCCAGCCTTTATCTTCCCATGGTAGATCATAACCTGAATTAAAGGAGATTAAGTTAGCTTTTCTGTGACAAAAATAATGGAGTGCCTGAATCCTTTTTTGGAGTAAGGTTGAATTCTATAAAGCGAACTTACGACATATCTCGGTGTACAAGCAGAAAAGTTCAAGACATGCATTATACAAAACCAGTATATATAGAAATCATTTAGTGTAGAGTCCAAGTAGATGCATATAATTCTAAATCTGAGTTTAAACTGGATACTTAAATGAATACGTAAATACTTGTAAATATGAAAAGCCAAGGGCAAGGTATAGCAGAGACAAGGCAAAATTTTTAGCAGTTGAAAAGTATATCTATTTATAATATTTATATGTAGTGATTTTCGTACAATAATTGAGCATTAATTCGCCAGAAACTCGACATCGAGTTAGGCTTAACCACTACATTATTACAGAGGCATGTTTCAATGCTTGCCATAAAGTAATGTCGCACGCACAGAATAAAGAAATATTTTTTTCATACATTTAATTAATATTACATAAATATATTGGAAAGAAAAATGTTAAGGTTAAGTAGTTTCATAAATGACTGACCTACGGCACAGATTACACAAACAATAACAAAAACTACGCGTAGAATTATACGACACATTCGTCATTCTTGCCCTTGAAGATTCTTATCATATCAAAACATGTCCCTTACATTCGAGTCGGAATTCCCACTAAGGGTTCGAGCAGACCCAGCCAGCTTACTTTTAGGTGAAATGAGGAATCTCAGAAGGCAATTTCTGAACATATTTTTAGCAAGAGTTTACGCTTTACAGATATAAATAAAATATATAATATTCCAGAGGATACGACAAATAATATGCCTGATCCGAAACCACGATCCCCTGTATTTCTCTAGATAGAAAGAAATTATGAATACTGCTTAAAATTTCGCTTAAGGAATTTAATTCGTATGTAGCAATCACGTTTTTAAAAAATTCACTATTATATGAATTTTCATATAATTTCCTTTTTTTTGTTATACCCCTTAATGATTTACGCTACTTATTTGATAAATGACAAAGTCAACTCATCATACAATTGCATAATAAGCGCCGCGGTACTACACTGAGAAAATCGACTTAAAGGCTTAAATCAAATTTGACCTTTTACCGTTGAATTGTAAATACTTAAGATGAATTCACAAGTCTTAAGATGATTTTCACCAATCAATAAAAATGTACCATGTTTTATAATAAACACAACCGACAAAAACGCCTTCCGTAAAGTATTTTCAGAATTGAACTTGTTATACGATAATAATTGCAGTATTGACCATAAAATATACCTTACTTTTACGGCGGTTTATATACGGTGATTATCACTATAACGTACGACTTAATCAGCCTCATCGAAAAGTCAATTTTTAAGAAAGACCACAATATACACCTTAAATGAAGACGAAAAGAAACATTTGCCTTCACTGACCTCGTTTAACGCCTTCTAGTTGGAAGGCGTTTTTGTACGTATTTACGTTTGGTCGGTTTTTCGCGTTATACCATATAAATTGGCCGTCATTAGGGCGCTTTTGACTTTAGATTTTTCTCAGTGTAGCCAAATAATGAACCTACCTGCTCACTACTAGCCCTAGATAATCTAACTCTTCATCTAGGGCCGTTCTTAGCTTTATCAAACGGCGCCACAGCGCCACTTGAGTGCCTTGTCTACAAAACAGGTAAAATAGATCTACAAATATAATACTATAAATAGTATCCTCACCCGGTATATGCAAGTTGCCAACGCTATACCCCGCAGTACCAGCCACAGTGTGGCCCCCCCGGCCAACTCCTTGAACGTCTCTGATCCTTCCTCCCGTTCCAGTCGTCGCTCCACTGAACGGCGCCACTGCAGTCGGCATGTTATGAGTTTCAGCAGTGAAGATAATGTCAGATTCGATTTCCTCTTGGATCACTTGAGATGGAGCGCGCACGTCGCTCGGACGGATCTTCTTATGCTTAAAGCCTATTATGGCACTAAAATGTAAGTATTTTTTGAGGCACTAGTATTTAATTAAAAATATTTATTAATAATTTATTTATGAATGACTGTGCCCAGCTTATTTGGACAAAGTGCACTAAATCAATTAAGACGATGTTGGGAACCTCAAGATGTGTGATGTTTAATGTTGTTGTTGTAATGGAGTCTGTTACCCTTTTAAGTTATATGAAATACGCTAGCAAGATTGAAAGTAAACACTTTGAGGAATATATTGTGTGTCTCCCTTTTACTTACATAAAGCCCTTTTCTCTGATTTGGAAATGGAATTGGTAATGATTATTGTTGGAAATATGCTAACAAACTTTTCTGTTAGTCCTAACAAACATTTCGAGTTGTTTTTTTAATATTTGTTTTTTTTTTAATGTGTTTCTGACGGAATAAGCACGAGGACCACCTGATCTCTGTGCCAAGTATCTTGGGCCTATAATTTATTATTTCATATTTTTTATTACTTTGCTTGATGTAAATATTCAAAAGTCTATTCAAAGTCGCGGCGGGCTAGCTTGGCTCGGGAAAAAAATACATCTCAAAATGTTTTTTAGGACTAGCGGAAGTCAATCCTAAGAGGTTGTAAGCATTTTTCTAAAAACCCTGTATATATTCAATAGTGAAATAGCAGAAATGGCTCTAGCACAAGATAGATTTGTGGGTGTTTGTGTATGGGGGACCACATGAATATTTTTTAAATAGTTACACTATGGAAGATCTAAACCTTTCACAATATTTGTTTTAGATAATTTTTTGAAAGAGATTTCTATGGGGCTATTTTTATTATCATGATTGCTGCATGGTTTTGTAATCTAACCTGCTGTTATCTCCAAACTTGATGACATTATTGCTGTTAGATGTCTCCTGAGTTGATGCTACCATGTCAATAAGGGACTGATCAATTTCTTTGCCATCCAAAATAATTTTACCCTGAAATAATAAGAAATGTTTTATTTTCGATATTGAAAAAAATAGTTGCATGGTTAGATTGATAAGTTTTGATTTTTCCTTTTTAATTTCTTTTTACTCTGATTTTGGGTTTTGCGGAAGCTTATTCAAGGCCAAAGCATTATGACTGCCTATATAACTTACAATAAAAACTTAATGCAGCTACGCCATTGAATTCATTATCATTGTTAACTTCTGGTCTACATAATTGGAACTTGTGAATAATATTTGCACATTGGACTTACCTTGAAGAACCAATGCCGAGAATGTTCGCTGTTACTCTGAGCGAGGTCAAACAATTCTACACTGGTCGGGTCACGTCTTAATTTATTGACAAAAAGATCCATGTAGAAGTCCATATCCCAAGAATCGAATGCCAAACCTAGAAACACATAATAACAGGGTTATGTATTGCTAAGTCACCAAAGTGAGTGAGGATGAGAATTTCGAACAGATTTCGATGAAACATGGAATATTGATACCCAGTTTAGGTCTAGGGTTAACACGGGGTACTATTCATCGCCACTTTTCCTCTTTTGATTTGACTATGCGGGTGAAACAGCGGGGCGCAGCAAGTATAATATGAATTAACAATAAACTTGAGTTGAGCCTACATGGAAACAAAACTTATCAAGTAACATACTTGTATGTCTGTGTTCAGCCAGCTCAGCCTGCCCCTTCGGGAATATAAAAGCTATATATAAAACCTTTATTGACTAAAAAGAAACAATTTGCTATGTTTCTTTTTAGTCAAAAAAGGTAATTCGAAAAAGGGAATGAATGCAATATTTTTGAAGATGTAGTTTAATTTAAAAGCATAATTTAGCATGCTGGGCACGCTGCCTGGTAGTGGGCTAGAGTATTTAGACTGCTTGTAGGCCTGCCATGATCTTAAGGTTGCCTTAACGATTACGTTGTTGTACCCGTCGTATTGTATATTATAATAGTTTGCAGTGGTTTGTAAATAAAGGCAAACAGCCATTATAAAAATATTATAAGTTATCAATATCTTATTAAATAAAATTTAATTTATGCTACGTTCATTTATTATGAGAAGCACGAATATTATTTTCACTAATCCAGCAACACATGATGAAGACATTTGAGGACATGTCTAAGCAGCGAAGGCATCAACATCTAATGAACATATCGTGGAGTGAGTGTAATAAAAAACTAAAAGGTCCATGAAGAAATACGGAAAAATCATTGATTGATAGCATATGAAATAGTATAAAACTTACCCAATTTCTGATTAACCCTTTCCATAGCAGCCCTGCCTTCTTTTTGCAAAGGAACAACATACCAAGGCTCCAAATCCTTTGGAAGACCTTCATTAAAACTCTGTCTGGGTAGATTCCATTTTGTGTAAATACACTGTGTCATCCTATCGTGAAGAGGAGCTGCTAACTCATCATACAACCCCTTCGAAACCGTTTTTGATTTGGAGAAGGTAATGAGATGTCTTGTGGAAACTTCAAGACGTACAACATCATGTAGACCAACACTTTCACAGATCTGCACTGAGTTACTCGAGTTCGCCGTAGAGAAGTTGAACCTGAAGTTATAAGAATTTTTCAGGTCTTTACAAAAATACATCGTGTTATCTCGATATCGACGTCGTGAACCTGAATAGACTTCTAGTTGTTAAATAATAATTGTTAATCTAAGTGTTAGGAATCTATTTTTTTATTACTAATAGGATAGCTTTGACCACAATCTCCTACAACTCATTAACAAAACATTTCTTCTCGTGCAAATCATTAACAAAACATTTTTTCTATGGGACATCTTTTATTTTTCCTTTTTATTATTTATTTTTTGCCAAACCGCTCTATACTAACACGTAATCTGTTAAAACTTTTAACCGACCAAACCTATTACGGATCCACAGATAGAGCTCTTTAAAAGTAGTACAGATGGAAATACATTGGAGGCTAGATAATAGGGTCCCATTTTCTATCATCAAATCTTTATCATAAGAAAACATCTTTATCTTAGCATCTTAACTATGAAAATTTAAGTAATACATACCTCGGTCCAATTTCGATCACAATTTGATTGTCCTGTACACATTTGTAGTTTGTCTCATTTTTTAGAGCACTAGGCTCTAGTGGTGAACTTAGTAGCCATTTCAAAATCTTGATCTGATTGATATTTAAATAGTCGCTATCAATGACCTCCACATGGTAACAACTCTCTGTAGATAACTGTGACACTTCAGGGTCAACAAGTTTCAATTTATTCAATATTTCCTTAGTTTTGTGTGCACTAAATGCTTCCTTTGAAAAAAATCTTATCAATGTCATTTTAAATGTTCAAGTTGATCACTCTAAGTAGACTGAAGCTGAGCTCTGGAACTCATGGACATAGTATGAGAATAACTCTTACATCAATGTCAAAGATCACTCGCTATCAGTCAGTATGGCAGCACTATCTGTAACAAATAAGTGGATCCGCTTATGCAATGTAAACAACTTCAAAAAACAGACATATGGGACAAACACATATGGAATATTTGTCTATATCCACAGTGCAATGCATTGGGTGCATCAATTAACATTAAAATATAACTTTTTATAATGCAACTTTTACATTTTATTATTTATCTGTCCTATCATACAGCTATAAGATACAGGTATTGTTATTTTATATACATATTGAAGTGGTATCCCGCTTACCCATTTTTTAATACTCTTTTTTGACGAAAATCCTACGACGAAAATATTTGTCATAGTTAATAAATTCGGGATTCCCTCAATACATTAGCTACAATTTTAAAATTTAATGATAAGTTTTCGGAATAGAGTGGATTGCCTGTAAACAGTAAAAGATTAAAATCATGCGAGTACAAAACCGTAGAGAAATGTGTGTTGAAGTTATTAAAACAATGCCGAGACTAAAATATCGCTATCGGGGGCCCTATCCTTCAGGAAAAGGCTCAGGAGTTTGTAGTACAGTTTTTTCTATTATACTTTAAAATGAATGCAGCAAAACTATTTGATGAGTGAAACTATAAAAAAATACAGACAGTTATTGTGTAGCATACAATAAATGTCGTTAAACAATGGTAAAACCGTTCCATAACATAGTTCATATTATAAACATCTTGTATCTCGCTTGCACATCCGTGATACATATTTCATTCGTTCTTTAAGTAGGATCAAACCAATATTGCTGGACGCGATTGTGGGTCGGTGATAGTTCGTGACTGCGAATGATTATTTTAAGCATGAAACAAAACGCTCCTTTTTTATGATGGTTTCGTAAAAGGTGGGAGTTGGGCCCCCAGTAATACTTCGTATTAAATGTAACGTCAGAGTTCGCGAATAGAGTGAACAATTTGTTTTGACGTCATCAAAACGCTGAGCGATTCCATTACCGATTGTAAGCTTGACCCATTGGCATCGGCGATAATGATAACAATAGAATTTCATTCATAACTGCGCCATAGTGGTCCAGGACGATGCCAAATTATTAAGTAATTGACGTGGAGGTATAAAATTTAGCAGTAAGATTAACTTATTATTACTATAAGAGGTGAGAGTTGGCCCCCCGTTCCAACGACAAACCCGTCATGTTTATCCATCTTAAAAAAAGTTACTTTTTAGATGCGGATTTAAACTTGTTTTAACGATAAAAATGGGTTTAATATATGTGCTATATACTATAAAATAAATGCAGCAAAGTTATTTGATGAGTGAAACTATAAAAAGCTACAGAGAGTTGTACAATAAAGACACAATAAAATGTCGTACAACTATGGTAAAACCGCTCCATAACAATATCACAGTTCGGAACAGTGCGAGCGGTATAACACTATATTATAAACATTTTGTATCTCGCTTGCACATCCGTGATACGTATTTCAATTTTCTTTATAAGTTGGCATCGTCAGGACCACTATGTCCAAGTTATTAATGAAATTCCATTGTTATCATTATCGCCGATGCCAATGGGTTAAGCAGGAGTAGGATCAAACCAATATTGCTTGACGCGATTGTGGGTCGGTGATAGTTCGTGTCTGCGAATGATTATTTTAAGATTGAATCAAAACGCTCCTTTTTTATGACGGTTTCGTAAACGATGGGAGCTCGCCCCTAGTGATGCTTTTAGCAACTGGCTTAAAGTCTGGATAAAGAGATGAAAAAATAAACAAGAAAATTCTCATGTTCATCGATAACTGTACTTCCTAACATGAAGAATATATAAATAAAGTACTAGCCTTTAAATACCACTTCGAAACTACAACCCAGCCGTGGTCCAGTGACCACGGCATCAAATCTTCAAAATGCATTATAGAAAGGAAGTTGTCAGACGATTTGCATGGTGGTAGGGCAATTTGCGAATGCCCGCCTGGCTAGCTTTTTTTTTTTTTTTATTCTTGATAGTTTAGCCTTTGACCTCTATCTCACCTGATGGTAAGTGATGATGTGGTCGAAGATGTTGTTCAGGCTAACCTAGAAGTACTGGCTCTCAAGGACAGCTGCCGGAACACACCGTTAGGTGCTTGGCGACAGATTTTCTACTTGAGGGTGGTAGCTAGCCAGGCGGGCATTCGAAAAATGCCCTACCACCATGCTATAACGACTGCCATCCTAAGACAACAACCGGGACCGACGGCTTAACGTGCCCTCCGAAGCACGGAAACGCTCAGTAGTAATGTCACTAGCGGTCACCCATCCAATTCATGACCGCGCGCGACGTTGCTTAACTTTGCTGATCGGTTGAGAACAGCTAAGTAAACTTCGCTACGAGCGCTTCACCCTCAAGTAGAAAATCTGTCGCCAAACACCTAACGGTGTGTTCCGACAGTTGTCCTTGAGAACCAGTAATTCTAGGTTAGTCTGAACAACATCTTCGACCACATCATCACTTACCATCAGGTGAGATAGGGATCAAACAAACAACCAGGCATAAAAAAAAACAAAAAAATCTTTTTGATATTGATGATGATTAACGCCAAATACAATTGACATTTTACAAGCCATGTGGATGATCGCTAAAGCTTAGAATCTAGTCACTGAAAGCACCATCTTCGACAAGTTATTTCACACTTTTGAGAGTTGTAGTCGGTTCCATTTTTAGGTAAAAAAAAAACACCCTTTTTAGTGTCCGTTGCTACTTATGGGATCGATTGTTATTCACTGGCAATGACTACATCATCAAGACAGGAGAAAAAACTCAGTTATCAGAGTTTAACTCAAAAACGGCTTGACCGATTTTGATGTAATTTAAATGAGACCACACGACAAGCATCAGCTTTAAAAATAAAAAATAAAACATCAAAATCGGTACAACAAGTAAAAATATCTGAGGTAACAAAACAAAACAGACGAATTGTTAAACTCCTCCTTTTTTTTAAGTCTATTGTATTCAAATAATAGGCAGCGAATAGAATAATTAAACTATTTATTAGAAGGAAATTCTAAATATCTGCATGAAAAAACTAGGTACGCAAGTACCGTGGATATGCCAGCTTGCAGACTATTTCATTTTCAAGCATTACACAAATTCGAATTTTAGTGTGTACAGAATAATAAATAAACCATAATTTTTTAATAATAACTTGTACCATAGATGGCGCTCCATCCCAATATAGTTAAAGAACAATAGGAAAGATTTGAGTTATGACATCATGTCATGTCATTTTAGCTCAATTGGTTAGATACCCCGGCTAAAGGGGTGGATGGACGTGGATTCGAATCCCGCATATGACTTAAATGTTTCCTATTGTATATTTGTAATGTAATCCGCATAGCAGGCTTTATTGCAAACATAACAATATTAAAATTATAAGGTTGCATCATCATTAACAAGTATAAAACAAATTGCAAAATTGGTGTTGTTTGTAGTACAACGCAAGTTCTACTATAGATGTTGCTCCATCCCAATACGATGGTTAAAGAACGATAGGAAAGATTCGAGTTATGACGTCATGTCATGTTAGCTCAATTGGTTAGAGCATACTCCGGCTAAAGGGGTGGATGGACGTGGATCCACACATGACTTACATTTTTCCTATCGTATATTTGTAATTTAGTAACATATTTGCTAGCATTACACAATTTTGGATTTTAGGGTGAACAAAATAAGAACAACCTTAGTTTAGAGAATTTGTATAGCATCAATACCAATACATAATGAAGAGTCATACTCAGAGAGGGCAAATAACTTTATTATACCAATAGTTATATACTTCTTTTTTAACTACTTTTGACAATATTATAAACAATTATGATATGACATAAAATACTTAATCTTTACTTGGCATTCAATCCAAGAAGTTTATTTTACCACAAGCCATAACAAATGTAATTGTGTAGCAAAACACAAAGAATGCGACACCTTTGGGGGTGTTGAGCGTCAAAAACCCCGGGAGGGCTCTCCTAAGGGAGACCTTCTCCCTTCCTCCCCCAAGGAATTAGAGTTGAGATTTTTTTATTCATATAAATAAAATAGGTGTCTCCGTCAAAAGGGACCCCTCAACTCCCTCTCCGGTAAAAGGGACCACTCACCCCCTCTCCGGCAAAAGGGACCACTCACCCCCTCTCCGGCAAAAGGGACCTTCAACCCCCCCTGTGATAAGTTATATTAGTATATGATCTATATATTAATAAATTACCTATCAATCTTCTTGAAAGTTTGTAGAAGGAGGATTCTGGATATCAGCTTATCTACTTTCTTAAACGTATTTCCTTCGGTAATTCTTGCTATGAATGGTGTTGTTCCAAAAGAACATTTAGAGGAACGAGGAACTAGGATTTTTTAAAATTATTATTATGAATGCTATCTCGGGATAATAAACGATGTATCAAATGTAAATAAAATAAAGCTGTCTATACTGCAAATCACGATAATATTTTTCTGCAAATAACTTACTAAATACGAAAATGTGTCGCGAAACTCGCAAATAAACACTACCATAGATCAAATAGAATATATCACTACACACACAGTAAACACACACACTTTCAGCAGTGTGACCAGATTTAAATTTAACATTATGCTAGCTGGTCGCCTAAATTCTGCAAAAGTCTGCTAACTTTATTTTTGTTTCATGCCGAAATTCTGCTATTGAATGAAGACCCAATAAAACGAATATTATGTATACAAAAAAAAACTAAGATATTATTAAAAACCAGCCAAGTGCGTGTGGGACTCGCGCACGAAGGTTTTCGTACCATTATCTGTAACCTAATCTTGCAAGTGACAGACACTTTTAGCAGTGCCCGATTGAGCTGGGTAGGTACGGCGAAAACCTCTTATATTGTAATTAAACAACTTTAAATGGTTTAAATCGCGTATATTTATCATTATTCACCCCGATCGATCACTGCAAAGTGATTGAAACGTCGTCGGGACAATAATAATGATAAATATACGCGATTTTAACTGTTTAAAGTTATTTAATTACTATGTGTAATAATCGCGAAAACCTAAGACAACATTCTCTTATTGTATTGGAGCCCCCTTAATTATTTATTTTATTTTAATTAATGGTATTTAAAGAGAACATATAACTAAATATTCTGTGAATAGTTAAAGCGTCTACCTATCACCGTTATTAGTATCGAGCAAGAAACGGTAAAAGAACAAGTTTTTTGTATGGGAGCCCCCCTTAAATATTTATTATATTTTTAGTATTTGTTGTGTTATAGCGGATGACTACATCATCTGTGAAAATTTCAACTGTCTAGCTATCACCGTTCTTGAGATACAGCCTGGTGACGGACGGATGGAAACCGAAGTCTCAGTAATTGGGTCCGTTTTTACCCTTTAGGTATGGAACCTGAAAAACATGTATGATTTAATAACATGAAATAATATTGTATTGCTGCCTAGGTACTTCTAATTTACTGTGGTGTCCGTACATATTATTATACGGAACCGTTGAGCTTTGAGAGTCCTCTATCATTTTCTTTGATGCCGTAAAATTTACACATCCACCCTGTTTTTTTTATTGCCTGGTTCACATGTAGAACTGCAGCAACATGTTCATTTTTTTATATATTCCGCAGGAAAATTTTTATATTGATCATTTCCGGAAAATGTCGCTTACACACTGATTGGACATTTTGATCAGTAATTATTGATTAAGTAATTATTTATAAGTGAAATCAAAATGGCCTTTGCTAAATCGACTAAGTGTGGGTACTTACTTATTAGTACCATCAGCATAAGTATTTTTTTTAAATACGATCCCAAATTATTTTAGTTTTCATTTATGCGGGGTCAGCAAAGTGGACTCAATTGCCAGTCGTGCCGTCAGTTTCGTTTAAAAATAATAATAATTAAGAAACTGTTTTAACCATAGGCTTAGGATGTACAAGACCAACAGTGACGGATGAATGGTGTAACAAAAAATGAAATGTAAATGTGTGAGTGACATAGTGTTGTCATGACGCGAGCGTAATACTATCGACAGTTTTACTTGTTGAATCTTAGGACACATTCGTTTGAAATTATGCGCTATATAGTTCATTGAGACTATTGTAATGATCGTAAACAACACTGAAATCACAGAAATGCAATATATGCAATTTCATTAACTTGAACAACTTATTTTTCAAGTTATTATGATTTAAAAACCAAACTACTTAACTGATTATGATGAAATTTCAAAGGGATGAATCTTAAAGTATATCCTTTCAAACAAAATATGATGTTTTCAAATGAAAATCAAACCAAATATCATAACATGAATACAACCTTATTGATACCCTTCTCCCTTTTTGATCTGTTAAAAATAAAACTCATTCAAAGTTGAAGTCAAATGCATTTATTGTAGGTCTAAAATGGTACAGCACTTTTAAAAGTAAACTACTATAACTTCATCGTAACAAGATGAAATAAAACTTACCATTACTAAGTATTATGATTACCATTAACAAAATCATTAAGCTGCAAATATACAGGTACTGTAAATTATTAAATTACATTTATCTGAATACCATTTGCGTAAAGCATTCGGTAAGTAAAGGTCGAATTTGTCCCTGGTGTAAACATAGCTCATTGGGCTGTAGAAATGACGATGTGTACATAATTTTGATGATCTTTACTAACTGGCCTACAAAACATATAATTCTTTAAAGTCTGCTTTTAAGTCTAAAAGCCGTTTTATCATTAGTTTTGTTTCAGCTTTTAAACTTCTTAAGAGCTAATTTTTTTTCTGTAATTTTTGTCACAATTTAGAACATTAGTTAATAAGTATTTTTCCTTGGAGACAGTACTTGATTTGAAGGGCAGGTAATGGCTAACGGTGGTAATATATCTCTATTTAAGTAAGGTCAGGGCCGTCTTATTATCAATTTGATCTGAAAGGAAAAATAAAAATTATTTTGTGTCAGGATAACCATAGATATCCAGCGCTGCAATGAAGCTAGTATTGTAGATTTTATTGCACCAGTGACGCTAAGGGAAGGGTTACTAGATTGACTCAACATATCCTACAGTCCTTACATTAAAAAAAATTATTTGACCATGTATTTTACTACAAATGAAACTTTACGTTACTTGTGTCATCATTTCCTAAAGCTATTGACTACCATTTCCACAGCTTTATGCATTCAGGGACATTAAAAGTTGGTATTGAGTCTTTCATTAGTATACATCGAGGTTTTCTTTGTATGAAGCATTTTGATTCAAAGTTTACTACAAACTGTAGAGTTTTTATTTAGATTGCGTCAATAATCCGAACTCTTTTATCACATACTGAAAATTTGGTGGTAATCTGTAAGAACACAAACATTATTATACGCGTGCATATAGTTATTTCAAATTCTGTTTAATAGCCATTTGTATAAAAATACTAATATATTATGATAGAAGTAAGAGATATTTCCAATTATTTATTGAGAGTTAGGGGAACTTTTCACAGAAAAAATCATAATAAATTTTGAATAATATATCTTGTGATAATATTTACTCCCTTATTCGTAAATACTCAATAAGCTATAACCTGATCTGTCAACTTCTCGCTAATTATTATGTAATTATATTATTTTTAATCAAATTTATGAGTAAACTAACTACCGGTAATTTTTGAGGTTCGAATATGTACCCGAGCACTCACGTCGAAGCTACAGATCAGACATAAACTATCGACTTTATCGATACTTGTGACGTCAGGACTTTGTCAAACCCTATCGTAAACAAATGTTTTTGTATTTTTCGTAAAATACCAACCAATTCTTCATTTAGCAATGTAATTTGATGATAAGTATGAAGAGAAACCTATTATCTAATATTTCCATAGTTCATATAACTAATTTTAAAACAAAATGACAAAATAATGATTATCCAAAAAGCAGTACAAATAAACATAAATTACCTGTGAAACGTGTATATATTCGGGTTACTGTGTCTTGTAACCTCACATTCACTCACTGAACAAGACATCATGCTTGCAGAAAACATATTTTATATTTTAATCGTAAGATATTTGAGCAAATACACAAAATTCGCGCCGACTTGGAAGAGGCCGGGACGCTATGGCCTCTTACTCGAGTAAAAAATGACATACCGTCTTCTTGTTTCACTATCTCTTTTTTTCTCGCGACGGTTTGTAGCAGCTTAGGACCTTTCACTCACACACTTCGTAGGTCTGTTGAGCGTAGCGAAAAAATCCTAGGTCTGTGGTTTTAACAAAGCAACTTGCAAAATTATTGCAACCAACGATTTTTGAATCAAAAAAATTCAATTGCTCTAACAGATCATTAAGAGGTAGACTAGATTTTAGTTAGTAGATTTTTAGTTAACAATTATGGCTGCCAGAATAGTGAGAAGAAATCGTTCATCAAATGAATAGGTTGTACAATTTTTAACTATTTCTAGCGCCACAACCCAAGTGAAACAAAGTTAAATTGCCAGTTATTCTTCATCTTTATAAGTTTCTGCGGATATTTTATAGAATCCTGCCAAAATCTGCTAATTTTTCAGATCTGCGACACAATCTGCTAGACCCTAAATTGGAGATCAAATTATGCTAAAATCGCAGAACTCTGCTAAGTCTGGTCACACTGAGTTTCTGTATATACCACTACAGATATGTCAGGGGGTTACAGACCCACCAACTTATCTGTTCAGGCGGCAGAAAAATGAACTACAACATACCTTCAAATTGTGACAGTTTGTAGTTGATTTCCATGACCAGTAGCGCCCTCGAAAACTGCACTGTTGGTGGTACAGAACCACCAACTTATCTGTTTAGGTGGCAGAAAAAAGAACTACAACATTCCTTCTAATTGTGACAGTTTGTATTTGATTTCCTTGATCAGCAGCGCCCTCGCCAACTGCACAGTTAAGTTGGTAGTACTATACTGTAGTAATCTTTGGATAATTATGTCCACTGAGCAAGTAATCACTCGACATATCTCAAGAAGAATTTATATAAATCATATGTATCAAAGTTACTTTATGGGTAAGTACCATTTGGAGTAAAATTCTCAAAAACGATCTCACTCCCAAAAAGTTGTACAACTTGGGTCTTGGCATTATTTTCGCCAAGAACGCTATGAAGCTACTAGAACAGTTTGAATTATAGTCCCACCAACTTATCTGTTCAGGCGACAAAAAAAGAACTACAACATTTCTTCAAATTTTGACAGTTTGTAGTTGATTTCCTTGACCAGTAGCGCCCTCGAAAACTGCACAGTTAAGTTGGTGGTACTATACCTACATCTAATGTCAAAAGTGACAGAAGTGGCAAATTTTAGTGGCATTCATAGCGTTCTTATCCTAAATGGAACAGGGGAGAACAGTAACAAACGATCACAGTGATCAAAACCATAGACGCAGAATGTGAACAAAATTAACGAAAATAACGAAATAAGCGTCAAATGGGATATGCCCTATGACACACACTACATTTTTTTTTCCATTTCTTGGGCATACACAGTTTGCGTATTGTGCCAGTTGTATGTTATAAGTTTCAGTTGTTTTTTACGGTTACGGCTTTTGTTTGCAAGATGTTTTATATCTTTGTTTAGTTTACACATTTATAAAGGGTATGTTCCATTAGTCGCTAAGAACGTTATTTTCGATAATTTTGATCACATTCTGCGTCTATGGTTGTAATCACGTGATCGTTTGTAACTGTCATCCCCGTTCCATTTTTGGATAAGAAAGCCACTAAAATTTGCCACTTCTGTCACTTTTGACATTATATGTAGCGTTTAGGCGAAAATAACGCCAAGACCCATGTGGAAAACTTTTTGGGAGTGTGATAGTTTTTAGCGTTTTTAGCGAATCTCACTCAAATGGTACGCACCCTAACTTACTATAGTGCTACCAACTTAACTGTGCAGTTTTCGAGGGCGCTACTGGTCAAGGAAATCAACTACAAACTGTCACAATTTGAAGGAATGTTGTAGTTCTTTTTTTTGCCGCCTGAACAGATAAGTTGGTGGGACTGTAACCCCATAAGTCTTCTTCTTCTTCTTCATAAATGGCTCTTGCTAACGTTGCTTTGACGATATAGGGTGCATACCATTTGAAGTTAGATTCGCTAAAAACGCTAAAAACGATCACACTCCCAAAAAGTTGTTCCACATGGGTCTTGGCGTTATTTTCGCCATAAACGCTATGAGGCTACTGGAACAGTTTGAATTCCCTACATCTAATGTCAAAAGTGACAGAAGTGGCAAATTTTAGTGGCATTCTTAGCGTTCTTATCCTAAATGGAACAGGGGATGACAGTTACAAACGATCATAGTGATCACAACCACAGACGCAGAATGTGATCAAAATTATCGAAATTAACGTTCTTAGCGACTAATGGAACACGCCCAAAGTAAAACGGGGAAACTTAGTGCTGTTATTTTATCGGAATTCAGATCATGTACATTAAAAACAGGGATATAAGATTAGGAACGTATGAAGGAAAGATAATATATATAATATTTTGAAGCGCTCATAGCGAAGTTTACTTAACTGTTCTCAACCGATCAGCAAAGTTAAGCAACGTCGCGTGCGGTCATAAGTTGGATGGGTGACCGCTAGTGATATTACTACTGAGCGTTTCCGTGATTCGGAGGGCACGTTAAGCCGTCGGTCTCGGTTGTTGTCTTAGGATGGCAGTCGTTATAGCATGGTGGTAGGGCATTTTGCGAATGCCCGCCTGGTTAGCTACCACCCTCAAGTAGAAAATCTGTCGCCAAGCACCTAACTGTGCGTTCCGGCAGCTGTCCTTGAGAGCCAGTACTTCTAGGTTAGCCTGGACAACACCTTCGACCACATCATCACTTACCATCAGTTCAGATAGTGGTCAAAAGCTAACCTATCAGGCATAAATAAAAAAATAAAATAAATATATTGTTATGGAGGCTACGAATAAATTAGGTAAAGAAGTATAACTCTGATACAGTGACCGCTTTGATTTCGGCCTCATCAAGTTCACAAGTAACAAAACATGCATAATTTTCCAAAATCAATTGGCTTTAATTATTTATTAGGATCCGGCTAGGTTACTAAATTAGGCGAGTTACGTGCTGAGGCCCGCACTCGCCGCTGTGCACAATCGTGACTCCAAGACAAATAACTTCAAATAAGTTCGAAACTGGCCGGAATAATATCCGGTAAATATTACGCGAGTCCTAGCCGGTTACTAAATAATAATTATGGACAAAACTTGCGAAAGTTTATTAGCTCTGTGGTACTCCCATTTTTACCAATGACCCTGATGATGATGAATGATGATGATGAATGAATTATTTCGCGTACTTCCACAGTATTATGTCGTATGGTGTATTGCTGTGGGGAACTGCTGCTGAGATAGAGACAATCTTTATCATAAAAAGCGTGCAATTCGAGCCATATATAAAATGGGTCCTAGGGAATTTCTGAGGGATCTTTTTAAAGAAATTGATATTTTAACTTTACCAAGTCTGTATATATTTGAGAATATTATGTATGTTCGTAAAAATTTGAGTAGATTTAAATTAAACATTGACAACGATTACAATACTAGGAATATAGATAAAATAGCGGTGCCAGGTTTTAGATTAGCAAAGACAAATAAAAGGTCCTTCTTAGGTAATTGTGTTCGGTTTTATAATAAAGTTCCCAAACATATTACAACGCTCACAGAAGGGAAATTCAAGTTGCACGTGAAAAACATATTGATTAAAAAATCCTACTACACAGTTTCTGAATACATAAACGACAAAAATGCCTGGACCATTCCGCCTCCGCCAAGCTATTGCCTACATAATTTAAACAAATATTGTAATAACTCTATTATATAGTAAGTATGTAACACATTGTTAAAAGATGTTTAAAATAATGGCCCGAGTTTCTTGCCCGTTCTTCTCGCAGTGGCTCTATACAATTTATTTGCTGAACGTGGCAGTACAATGTAGAATATTTCAATACTAACATTTGTAATTGACTTTCATAAGAGCGTCGTAGATGCCTAAATTGAATAAATGATTTTGACTTTGACTTTGATGAAAGAAAGTGACTCCAAAGAAGTGACATAGTTTTGTCACTTCTTTAGAGTCTTTTCTTCTTCAGAGCAATAGCACCTGCCTGTTCGCAGTCTTTTCATATGAACTCACAGACATTGCTGTTCAATTTTTCTTTATCTGTTGCTGAGCAAACTGAAAACAAATTTACCTGTATGCTTGGAACGTGTAACACATTGTATAAGGTAGTACTAATCCAGTATTTTCCGTTATATGCAAATAACTTTATTTCTCCTATACCTATGGCCTTGATGACTGAACCGTCACCTATTAAGATCATATGCTCTGTTGCACCACTATCCATCACCCACTCAGTTTTAGAAACATTTTGTGTATTAGCATTTAATGCTGACAGCACAAAGACACGAAACTCATTGCTTGCTGGGCTACTATTAATTCATACTGACTTATTATTTCTCTTAAACCAATTTTTTTTTACAATATGACCTGATTTTTTACAGTATGTTCTAATTAAGCTAGTATTACAGTATTTTTTATAATGGCCCGGTTTGCCACACTTAAAACACTTCCTATTTTGATTTATTGCTGCTAGAGCAGAGCCAGAGTTGTCAATATTTCCATTACGAGCAAGATAGCGCTGCTCCTCAACTAGTAGAAGCGATGACAATTCACTTATGGTACGGTTTTCAATTGGTACCGATTCCCATGCAAAAACGAAATGCTGATACTGAACCGGGAGGCTCGAAGTAATTTTTGGTATTCCCATACCTCTGTAACTGCAGAATTCAATGCTTTCAGTCGAACTGAAATTTCCTCAACTCTACTTAAAAACTCGGACACGGTTTCTGTTGGTTTATATTCAAGAGAGAGAATTCAATGCTTTCAGTCTAACTAAAATTTCCGCAACTCTACTTAAAAACTCGGACACGGTTTCTGTTGGTTTATATTCAAGGGAGAAAATTGTTGCTGTATAAGATGAACGGACAATTTACCTTATTGTTCAAAAATAGTATGTAGCTTCAACCATATCTCTGATGCTTTTTCGCAACTAATGACTTGATTAATTACCTTGTCAGATAACCTTGACACAATGATACCTTGAGCTTTAGCATCCTTGGAACTCCATCGTTTTACGCTTTCCTTGTCATCATTAGTAGGTCGTGGTAGAGTCGCCTCTAGCAGCACCCGCAGTTTGAATTTCCAACTGCTCCGGTTGGAATTGCCTTCCAACTTCGTTATTGAATCTATCCTGTTCATTTTAAACTTTTATGTGCTTTACCGCAACAACAATCGCAACGACTGGAACCGCCGCCGTCTCCCTTTTTTTTATTGTCGACTTTACCGCCGACCTTTTACTATAATATCACCCTGCAAAATCAGTTAGCCATAGCGTTGTGATATAACCATAACCAGATAGTTTCTGGGTGGATTTATAGTAAAACTCCTTGCTTTCTATTTGAGAAAACGGAAGACATTTATTTTACTTGTTTGACACTACATAGAACGTATTGATAGATATGACACTAGAAACAAAACCTTAGAACTACAACCTACTAAAGAGATTTGTTGCCTTTTAACAAGTCCTTGAGAGCCAGTGATATTACAGGCACATGAGACTTAACAACTATGTGTCAAAGTGACGGGGGCAGTGCAATTCGTGACTTGTGACGAAATGCATCTGTTATAGGTAGAGGTTACTCCGCTTAACATCAGGTGGGCCTCGAGTTTGATATGTCAAAATAACATTAAAAAAAAGTGAGTGCTTGTTGATTTTCTAATCTGTGCTATGGCCAAAAGACCCTGCAATCTATGGGTGTCTACCATGTGAGTTAGATTCGCTAAAAACGCTAAAAACGATCACACTCCCAAAAAGTTGTTCCACATGGGTCTTAGCGTTATTTTCGCCATAAACGCTACATCTTATGTCAAAAGTGACAGAAGTGGCAAATTTTAGTGGCATTCTTAACGTTCTTATCCTAAATAGAACAGGGGATGACAGTTACAAACGATCACAGTGATCACAACCATAGACGCAAATGTGATCAAAATTATCGAAAATAACGTTCTTAGCGACAGATGGAATATACCCTATATCATAAATAGTGCGTTCGGATAGCCTATCGGTGCCAAAAATAACACTCACAAACGCTAAAAATGATCACACGGGCCGTTCGATGTGGGACTTCGTGAGCAAAAATATCGTTTTCGCTCACCGTTCGGAAAGCTTTGAAAACGCTACAAATGAGAGAGAAAAGTGATATTTTTGACCCATGTCTTATCTTGGGATCGTTGTGATCGTTTTTTGACAACTGCTGGTTTGACAGTTGTATTTAGCGCGATTGAAGAGTTTCACAAGTTTTTGATATATTAGGTCCTTACATATGAAATTGGCGTTTTTCGTACTGGCCACTTTAATCACGAATTTCTCCTCTTTGGTAAGGAATTCTAAATTCAAATTTGTACAGCTATAGACTCATGTATTTGTGCTTCGATGATCGTTATTCATTTGTTTTTTTTCCTCTGTTTTTTTCTGTTTGCGTCACTCATTTTACAAAATGGAAAACCTTAAATATCGCATTATTTACGAGTACGAGTTCCGCCGTGGCACTAGTGCTGCGGAAACAACTCGAAGGGTGAATGATGTGTATGGCGGTCGTGTTGCAAAAGAAAACACAGTTCGTTTTTGGTTCCAACGTTTTCGTTCTGGAAATTTCGACCTGCAGAACAAGCCCCGTGGACGGCCTGAGATTCAAGTTGATAATGAAGAGTTGAAGGCTATTGTGGAAGCGGATCCATCGCAAACCACGTCCGAGTTAGCTGCAGGCTGCGATGTTAGTGATAAAACTGTTTTAATTCACTTGAAGCAAATTGGGAAGATTAAAAAGCTTGAAAGGTGGGTACCTCACGAATTGACTGAAACAAACCGGCAAACGCGCGTCGACTGCTGCGTTACATTACTAAACCGGCACAATAATGAAGGTATTTTAAACCGAATCATTACCTGTGATGAAAAATGGGTTCTTTACGATAATCGGAAGCGCTCAGCGCAATGGTTAGATCCTGGCCAGCCAGCCAAATCCTGCCCCAAGCGAAAATTAACCCCAAAAAAGTTACTTGTAAGCGTTTGGTGGACTAGTGCCGGTATTGTTCATTACAGTTTTTTCAAATCTGGCCAGACTATTACGGCTGATGTCTATTGTCAGGAATTGCAAACCATGATGGAAAAGCTAGCGGCTAAACAACCTAGGCTGGTCAATCGCTCCACGCCACTGCTGCTTCACGACAACGCTAGACCACACACTGCGCTACAGACGGCTACTAAATTAGAAGAGCTTCAATTGGAAAGTCTAAGACATCCTCCGTACTCCCCGGACCTTGCTCCAACAGATTACCATTTTTTTCGAAATTTGGATAACTTCTTGCAAGGGAAAAAATTCAACTCCGATGGGGCAGTCCAAATCGCCTTCAAAGATTTTATTGATTCCCGTCCGACTGGTTTTTTTAGTAAAGGGATCAATGAACTACCTATGAGATGGCAAAAGTGCATAGAAAATAATGGTTCATACTTTGATTAATTAAATATATTATATTAAAAAATATTCGACTTTTTGTTCCTCCCATACAAAACGCCAATTTCATATGTAAGGACCTAATAGTATTTATATTTCATGTAGAACCTACTTGTTTTGTTAATTTTAGAGATTGATTCCATGTTTCGTACTGTGCACAATTGTTAAAATATTTTCGGTTGTCAAAGTATGTTTTATGCCGTTCGGATAGCATGCAGATGATAGTGGTCAAAAATAGCAAAAGCTTCTATCCGAACGCTACTACACAAATGCCACTTTTGAAACTGCTACAAACGCAATCGAGCCAAAACGAACGCACCTAAAAAAGTAACTTTGTTTATAATCTTTATTCTTTGATCCCAAAATTACTTTTCTCTATGGGTGCATACCACAGACCTAGGATTTTTTCGCTACGCTCAACAGACCTACGAAGTGTGGGAGTAAAAGGTCCTAAGCTGCTACAAACCGTCGCGAGAGAAAATGAGATAGTGAAACAAGAAGACGGTATGTCATCTTTTACTCGAGTAAGAGGCCATAGCGTCCCGGCCTCTTCCAAGTCGGCGCAAATTTTGTGTATTTGCTCAAATATCTTACGATTAAAATATAAAATATGTTTTCTGCAAGCATCGGGTGTTGTTCAGTGAGTGAATGTGAGGTTACAAGACATAGTAAACCGAATATATACACGTTTCACAGGTAATTTATGTTTATTTGTACTGCTTTTTTGATAATCATTATTTCGTCATTTTGTTTTAAAATGAGTCAAAAGAACTATGGAAATATTAGATAATAGGTTTCTCCTCATACTTATCATCAAATTACATTGCTAAATGAAGAATTCGTTGGTATTTTACGAAAAACTATAAAACATTTGTTTACGATAGGGCTTGACAAAGTCCTGACGTCACAAGTATCGACAAAGTCGATAGTTTATGTCTGATCTGTAGGTTCGACGTGACTGCTCGGGTACATATTCGAACCACAAAAAATACCGGTAGTTAGTTTAATCATTAATTAGTTTAAAAAATAATATAATTACATAATAATTAGCGAGAAGTTGACAGATTTAGTTGACAGTTTATAGCTTACGAATAAGGGAGTAAATAATTATCACAAGGTATATCATTCAAAATTTATTATGATGTTTTCTGTGAAAAGTTCCCCTAACACTCAATAAATAATTGGAAATATCTCTGACTTCTGTCATAAAATATTAGTATCTTTATACAAATGGCTATTTAACAGAATTTGAAATAACTATATGCACGCGTATAGTAATGTTTGTGTTCTTACAGATTACCAACAAATTTTCAGTATGTGATAAAAGGGTTCGGATTATTGACGCAATCTAAATAAAAACTCTACAGTTTGTAGTAAACTTTGAGTCAAAATGCTTCATACAAAGAAAACATCGATGTATACTAATGAAAGTCTCAATACCAACTTTTAATGTCCCTGAATGCATAAAGCTGTGTAAATGGTAGTCAATAGCTTTAGGAAAAGATAATTTGTAGTAAAATACATGGTCAAATATTTTTTTTTCATGTAAAGACTGTAGGGTATGTTGAGTCAAACTAGTAACCCTCCCTTAGCGTCCCTGGTTCAATAAAATCTACAATACTCGCTTCATTGCAGCGCTGGATAGCTATGACTATGCTGACACAAAATAATTTTTATTTTTCCTTTCAGATCAAATTGAAAATAAGACGGCCCTGACCTTACTTAAATAGAGATATATTGCCACCGTTAGCCATTACCTGCCCTTCAAATCAAGTACTGTCTCCAAGGAAAAATACTGTTCTAAATTGTGATAAAAATTACAGAAAAAATTTTGCTCTTAAGAAGTTTAAAAGCTGAAACAAAAATAATGATAAAACGGCTTTTAGCATTAAAAGCAGACTTTAAAGAATTATATGTTTTGTAGGCCAGTTAGTAAAGATCATCAAAATTATGTACACATCGTCATTTCTACAGCCCAATGAGCTATTTTTACACAAGGAACAATTCGACCTTTGCTTACCACATGTGAATGCTTTACGCAAATGGTATTCAGATAAATGTAATTTAATAATTTACAGTACCTGTATATTTGCAGCTTAATGATTTTGTTAATGGTAATCATAATACTTAGTAATGGTAAGTTTTATTTCATCTTGTTACGATGAAGTTATAGTAGTTTACTTTTAAAAGTGCTGTACCATTTTAGACCTACAATAAATGCATTTGACTTTAACTTTGAATGAGTTTTATTTTAAATAGATCAAAAAAGGAGCAGGTTCTCAATAAGGTTGTATTCATGTTATGATATTTGGTTTGATTTTCATTTGAAAACATCGTATTTTGTTTGAAAGTATATACTTTAAGATTCATCCCTTTGAAATTTCATAATAATCAGTTAAGCAGTTTGGTTTTTAAATCATAATAACTTGAAAAATAAATTGTTCAGGTTAATGAAATTGCATATATTGCATTTCTGTGATTTCAATATTGTTTACGATCATTACAATCGTCTCAATGAACTATATAGGGCATAATTTCAAACGAATGTGTCCTAAGATTCAACAAGTAAAACTGTCGATAGTATTACGCTCGCGTCATTACAACACTATATCACTCACACATTTATATTTCATTTTTTGTTACACTATTCATCCGTCACTGTTGGTCTTGTACATCCTAAGCCTATGGTGCATACCATTTGAAGTTAGATTCGCTAAAAACGCTAAAAACGATCACACTCCCAAAAAGTTGTTCCACATGGGTCTTGGTGTTATTTTCGCCATAAACGCTATGAGGCTACTGGAACAGTTTGAATTCCCTACTTATTGGGTGCATACCATTTGAAGTTAGATTCGCTAAAAACGCTAAAAACGATCACACTCCCAAAAAGTTGTTCTAGATGGGTCTTGGCGTTATTTTCGCCATAAACGCTATGAGGCTACTGGAACAGTTTGAATTCCCTACATCTAATGTCAAAAGTGACAGAAGTGGCAAATTTTAGTGGCATTCTTAGCGTTCTTATCCGAAATGGAACAGGGGATGACAGTTACAAACGATCACAGTGATCACAACCACAGACGCAGAATGTGATCAAAATTATCGAAATTAACGTTCTTAGCGACTAATGGAACACGCCCTATGTTTGATCCATAAAGTAACTTTGTATGTATTTTTTTTTTTTTTTTTTTTTTTTTTTTTTTTTTTTTTTTTTGGTTTGATCCATTCCAACATGGCGTCGCAAATACTCGCTATCGTCACGTTCACGTTTTGTTGGTCGTAATTTTATGAATTTTGCGGTGTTTCATTTGGACTATAAACTGTAGTTATGGCATTTTCTTGCCATAATTGAGATTAGTAAAAGCATACAGAGCCGGTCATTCAAGAACCAGTGCTATTAGTGGGCTAGCGGATTGGCGTCTTCATCCTCAAGCCATTCATGATATCCTTTACTCCTCTTCAGTGAGGTATTGATTTTACTCGCTTTCAAGATGATGATGTACACGGTAAGAATAAAAAGAGAGTATTTCATCAAATTCGTTAAGTTTGACTAAACTGGTTAAGTAATGAAGTGTGAAAATTGCGATTAACGCTTACAATGTTTGGTTTACAGGGAACCAGTACGGAGCAGGATACCCGTTTCAGTGACAAAGAAAAAAAACTCATGAAGCAGATGAAGTTTGGTGACTGTTTGACTCAACAGGTTTGAAGTAGTGACCTTAAATTTATTGCTAAATTGTCCCTACAATGTAACCTAAAAAGCATATTTGCAAACACTAACATCCTGTGGGAGTCGCCGTTATTTTGATGATTGTTCCTAATAATAAATTTAACTTCTGGGTATAAGCTATGGTTGTCATGTTGAAAAACATTTATTATTGATGAACCAGAGCTTCCACTATTCTCGATGACATTTGATTGACATTAAATGTAGGTACTATCAAATAAACCTGTTCCAGTGACTCCATAGCGCTTATGGCGAAAATAATGATAAAATGCCTCAAGACCCACCCGAGTGGAACAACTTTTTAGGAGTGATATCCTTTTTTTTGTTCTTGGCGAAGTTAGCCCTAAGTGGTACGCACCCTAAAAGACAATGCAAGGGCTTACTATGTAGTGTTGCCAACAGCTAGCCTAAGCTAGCAGCTAAACATGTTGCTACTTTGCTAAATTTTTTACCTAAACCTCCTAGAAGTACACCATGGTTTATATCATCCAAACACTGATTTTGTTGAATCCAATGCAAATGTTCAGTACATAATTCAAATATGGGATGTCTTATGTGAATATCAGAGAAATTTTCACAGTATTTTTTTAATTTGAAACTGAACTTGTTATCAATTCACAATTCCCTTACAATCCGTTAAAACACACGCTCCCGAACACTAGTCAGTGCACACTTGAACTGTCAATATCCTTAGGCGCGTATCCTCCGGTCTGCCGGATTTCCCTTATGTGTCCCAACCGGCCTGCCGGTTAGCGGTCAATAGTCGTGTTTACATATTCACCATAAAATCTGCGTAAGTTCGATTTTCATAATTCAAACGGTTTTCGTGAGGATGGATCCTTGGCTATGCGAGAAAAAATCCATAATATTCTGATATAACAGAAAGTATGTTTAAAATTGATATGAAATCTGAAACCAGCTCAAATTACATTTTCACGCCAAAATTTTGTATAGATTTATGTCATTTAAAAATAATCTCGTAACTACTTCTAAAGTAATTAACCTAGAAAGCTGTAATTTTGCATTTGTATAGGCAATAAGTCAATAACAATGTTAAAAGAAATTAAAAGGATAAGGATTGATAACTTTTTTTTTCATAGATTTTTTATTTGACCCCTGTTTTTGTTACGGCTGGAATTCCGGTGGTCTAAAAAAAAGGTTTAGTGTGATGCTTGTATTTATCCGATCGTTATTATTTAAACGTTGTTAGTAAGCTACTATCATTGGCTATACAACAAAAAAAAACCGCATTACTGTATGGTAACGAGAAGTTACTCAAATCATGAAATGAAAAAAAATAACTTTCACTCGATGCATTTTGCCTCGCAAACACTCACCGATCGAAATTTACGTAATAAATAATCTCGTAACTACTTTTAAACCTGTAAACCTAAACATCTGAAACAATTCAGGTGTATAGATTACATCTGAATAATCATATCAAAAGAAAAACCAAATTCGTAGGTGGTATAGTTTTTGAGAAAAAAAATAAAATCCGCTTATGTACAGTTTTCCCGCCAAAATTCTTAAAAAAAATCGCGTTGTTTTAATCTCGTTACTACTTATAAAATATTTATCCTTACAATCTGGTATTATTCATGGGTAAAGAACCATAATAAATACACACAATAAAAAAAAAACAAAGTTGTAGGTGGAATAGTTTCGAAAAAAAAAAATAAAAAAATATATAAAAAATGCCGTTTCCCGCCATTTTCGTCGTCTGTTCAAACCCATTTTCCTGTAAAATTTTCCATGAAAAGGTCTATTTTCATTTCTTTTCCCGTAAAGAGAATATGATGAGGATTGCATTGGTACCAAGAAGTTTATATGTTGATTGGAGACTGCCACAAATAAACTCGATTAAAAACAAAATACCTCAAAATCTGGAAAAATATATTTTTATTCGCTGTTTGATCCACTCAAACTAAATGTATGAAAATGTTATTTTTTGTATGGTATAGGTAATATATTGGGGTATGGGGATGTTAGGGTGACATGTTTAGGTAATGGAAAACTACTTAGTACTACAAAAAAACGTTACGGGGCGTCGCGGGATAAAAAAACGTGAGCAGTTTGGACGATTGTGTCATAGGAGGTGGACAGATTGGACTCACGAGGGGATATACTGTCATATAAAACTTCTGCCGTTGTCACTCACCATTTACTTCTGGGCATTTTTTTTTCCCAAGTATCTACCACTAACAAAAAAGTTTTTTATACTAAACTTTTTTTTTTCATTGTCTATATGTAATCTAGACCAAGCTTTGTCAGGTTTTATCCAGTAGTGAGTCACTTGAGTAGGCATGGACCTATGTTCTGCATATATGGAGCAATCTTTGATGATTTCTTCAATGTGTTTATCAATTCCAGGTCACTAAAAATAGCTCCTTGCTAGGGCTTTGGTGATTGCTATTCCATCATGGTTCCTGTATAATTCTTTAAGTATGTGTGTATGCATCTTCGCAGGTACTACCACTCTGTTGCCCCAAAGAATATGGTTACCCTGAACTGATAGTTGCTCTCTTTTCTTCCAAAATATCTTGTACTGGGAATCAACCTTTACTTGCCAACCATTTCTAAATTTTCTAAATTTTGCAACTTCCTTTGCTGTAAATTCTAGTTCTAATGTTGTTTCCTCTATCAAAAGTACTCCAGAGTATTCTTCCTATTTGTCAGACTCCTCTGATAGCCAACGGCTTAATGCATCTGCATTTCTCAATTTTTTACCCTCAACATATTCAATCTCACATTCATATGAGTTCAATAATAGTGCCCATCTCAACATTCTGGGTGATATTATGTTAGGAATTGGGTTGCCCAGGCCAAATACACCCAATAATGGTTTATGATCCGTTTTAATGACAATCTTTCGTCCACTGATATATTGGTGAAATTTTTTCATTCCGTAATTGTTGCAGTTGCTTCCTTGTCTATTTAAGAATAGTTATGCTCATACAGATTCATGTTTCTTGATGCAAACATTATGGGTCTTACAGATCTATCGTCCATCTCGTGTTCTAGCACTACAACTTGGCCATACTGAGAAGCATCGCAAGACATTATTATTTTTGCCATCATGGTGTACTAAGGTGTCATCATTTGACAGCATTGTCTTTAGAGTTACGAAAGCTTTCTGGTGTTCTATACTCCATTTCCATAGAGACCCCTTTAGTCAATTACCTATATAACGGCTCAGCACTGTAGTTTAACAATCTTAGAAAAGCTTGGAGTTGTTTTATGTTTTTTATGCTAAAGATTTTTCAATTGAACTGACTTTGTTCTTGGATGGGTGGATCCCAGATTATTACAAAACCCTCTTTATTTACTTTTAGATCAGCCTCTTGCAATATTTTCAGTACCATTTCCAGTCTTGCATTCTGTTCATTTTTTCCACACCACATTGTCTAACAGAATAGCTATACCTGAGATTCCTGCAAGGAAAGAAGCCGTCAAACCTCTGAAATATCGCAGGATATTACATCAAAAAAAAAAAGTAATACATATATTGCATTTATACTACATAAAGATCAGAAACTAACATATCTCAAACTTGTCTAGGTGGACATGTCTAAGGTGAAACTAGATGTCTTGAAGCCATGGATTACACAGAAGATCACAGAAATCCTCAAGATGGAAGATGATGTCGTCATTGATTATGTCAATAATCAGCTTGAAGAGAAGGTGATTATGCTTTCAGTTTGTTCTTTAATTAAATCTAATAAACAGATGTAATCATTGCAGTTTCTTCACAGTTGAATTCTCAACTTTCTAAACTTTTGTAAGCAAAAGTTTTTTAAAGAATCATTGTATAAAGAAACTGCAATTGAAGATGATGTAAAATATGTATTGATTGCGTATGGATATTTTTATGGTCTCCACCGGTTAGAGCGCCGTCGATGCCGCCCGCCCGCCGCCGCCCGCGAGCCCCCGCAGCCCCCCGGCTCGACTCGTTGGAGGCCCTTAGTGTGAATCGGTATTTACGGGGAAATTAAATACTTAAACAATGCTAACTCAGTATAGACAAATGAGCAGTGGAGCTCCCTAGACCATGAAAAAAAATCTCAAAATATTCAAATAACCTGAAATATGGAAAATTAAGTTGTCAAGAGGTTGATTTGACTCAGGAAAGAGAAGTTCCACTTAGTAGGCTTTGCGTTCAGCATAATGTGGTTGTGTTCGCAAAACCCTTACAGGTGCAAGAGTTTGAAGAATGAAGACATCGTGCCATCAGCCATCGCATCATTGCTGAGCTTCATTCCCGACTGCGAGCTCCGCTGCGTCTTCCCGGCTCAAGCCATCGGTCCCCAGTCAGCAGCTCACCACCAAGTTCAAGAAAACTAATCTATTGATGTACTCATTATTGTACTTGTTGTTTGCTTCCCTTCCTGAGTCAAATCGACGGTCACGTCAAAGGTCAACGACAAACTTTGTTGTATAATTTCAATCAAAATTTGACACTCTTGATGACTTTTCCTACGATATTTTGTATTACTTAAATAAACAAAAATGCCAATTGACACTCTTGAAATTTTCATAAAAATATTTTTTTGTAACTGAAATCAACAAAAATGCCAATTGGAGGGCAATTAGGTTAGGGTGGTATGTGTGAAGATTTTTTTATAAGTTTACTAACGAAAGCATGTTTTCTTTCCCGTTCCCGTCTCCTCAAATCCTAGTTCCCCTGTCCAAAGAAAATGCAGATCAATTTGACTGGATTCTTGAATGGAAAGAACGCGCGCTTGTTTATGGGCGAACTTTGGGAACTGCTACTCAGCGCACAGGCAAGCGAGAACGGGATTCCAGAATCTTTCACTCAACAGAAGAAAGAAGAAATAAAGAAGAGAATGGTAAGTGTTTGATATTTTTTATTTATTTTATTACTTTCAAACCGAAAGTTATTTTACTTTTCTTTCAGGGAGGTTACCTATGATGTTGCAGCATTCTGTTGTTAGTGTTAACAGTAGACTGCATCACTACATAAATTGTTAACATATTTAATATTATAATCAATATAAAACAAGAGCTTCTGAATCTACACATGCCTTAATGCGTAAATACATGATATTTTAATCAATAACATAAATTAACCTGATTAGTAAGCATGGTTCGAATGTTGACAGAAACTTTATATGCATACTGTGCAGTGGCCAAAGTACTTATGGGTACACAGAATTGATTTGAATGATACCAATAGTGTGTATGGGTAGAGTTCACTCTATATTCTTTGGTTGTCTATGAATATTTTTTTAGGAAGAGCAGAAGGACAAGGACAAGGAGAAGGAGCGGCGGCGTACGCGGTCGCGGTCAAGATCACGGCGGCGTTCCCGAGAGAGGCGGCGTTCGCGCTCCAGGTCGCGTGATAGATCCGGGGACAGGAAGTAAGTATAAAACATGAATGACTTGAATAATAACAAATATTTTCAAAATATTTTACGAAAACATCAAATTAATATTTTAATAAAACACTTAAAAAATATAAAAATATATCTAGTGACAATTCCGCCTAATTTTCCTGAGCGCATGATCGAGAATTCTCGATCGTGCGCTCGAAGAGTCAAGACCTCCTGAGGATGCTTCGTGTAGAAGCGAAATGCGTCGAAAACTCTTCCGGTTTGGCTGCGTGGCGTTTGTGACGTCACGTCGGCTTAGCAGGAAAATTAGGCGGAATTGTCAATAGATATATTTTTATATTTTTTAAGTGTTTTATTAAAATATTAATTTGATGTTTTCGTAAAATATTTTGAAAATATTTGTTATTATTAAATATGGATTTCCGCAAAGTAACGCCTGAATCTATTCATTATCTATTCATTATGAATGACTTTCTATTTTTCTTAAGAACAATCAAAAACTAAACGAAATTCTTCATATAAATAAAACTGCACTATTTTCATATGCTAAACAAATGAAGATTCTGTATTTTTCACATGTTGCTCTGCTTGTTGACGTAGCTTCGGTGGGACAAGCTTAGAGATTAGGTTTGTACTTTGATTTACATAAAACATCTATCAAGTGAAATTAATCTCTGTGATATTATGTCCCGCTATGAAGAATTATTAAATGAATTTCTAGACATACCCAACAACATTATATTTTGAGCTGATTGGCTTGGCATCAACTTCCAGTCTATGTATTTGGTAAAATTTTTAAGTACCAATTTTATGAAGTGTAAAATCCAAGCTTTAATGAGACTGTTGAATATGGATGTGGACGGACTGGGGCAAAGGAAGTTAGATGACAAATGTGAATAATATATGTATGAAAGGTTTGAGTACTGAGATGACAAACAAGTATAGGCACATGTATAGAACCTCTGTATGTAGGATAAGTGCAGGAAACAAAAAAAATATAATTTGTTATATTACTTAGGCATCGCAACGGAGGAAGTCCACGGCGGTCGCGCAGGCGCAGTCGGGACAAGAGCAGCCGTGACAAGGGCAGCCCGGCGCGGGACAAGTCTCATGTAGAAGATGTTAAACCGGCAGAGCCTAAAGGTATAGCTATATTTAAGTACGTAAAAACCATTGACCTACTAACAAATGAACTTTGGGTAAGGAACACAATTCTCAATAAAGGTGTCCTGAATTATATTATTGCTACCCATAAAGAAATATGTGTAAGAATTTTCATTTTGAAGCGTGTTCCTCCTATTTAATTTTGTGTTTTATAGTCAATTCTTGTATTAAGTGAAATATTAACATAACACATAGCAAAAACTTTATTCTTTGGCTGTCAAAAATGTATATCAGCTCAGTATTTAAAACTATAATAATCTGACATAGAAAATGGAAAGTCACCTGAGCGGAAGCAAGAGGAAGATCCGAAGATTGAAGAAGATGAAGTCAGCAAGGAGCCGACCATGGAGCCAACTAAGGAAGAAACCAAGGATACATCCACCAAGGCAGAGAAACCGAATGATGAAAAAGCTAAATCAAGATCAGTTTCACCTGCTAAGTAAGTAAAACTATAAACATTTTAGAAAAGTGGATCTTATCCTGTATACTATTGTTCCACTATAGTCTTTAACAAACATTGAGGAATGGTAAAAGTGCTCAAAGGAGTGGGATAATTAGACTCAATTTAAGAGAATGCAAATCATAAAAAATGAGCCTCTTCTTTTAGTATGCTAAATCATCTTAATTCCAGAATTTTGATTTACTAGTTAATTGGTACTTATTCAATAAAAAACAACCAAAGTACTTAAAAATAATCAATTTTAGCCTGACATTGTATGATTATACTGTACATATAAATATTTTGTGGAAAAAGGAAAATCCAGTTTATTTTGTATTTATTATATGTCTATATATTATATGTATTATATTTATATATTATATTGTATGTCTGTTTCAGGTTGAAAGGAGATAAAGAAGTAGACAAACCAGCGGAGAAATCTCGTCGGTCTGCAAGCGTTAGACGCTCTACATCGGCGTCGTCACGTAAGTGTCACAAGAAAGGACTAATGCCCATTTTCACCAACGACACCTATACAACTCCCTAAGTAGGAATCCCTTAACGTAAGGTCCCTCTTAAGTCGACCCTTAACCTAAAATCATTTTCTTAGTGGTAAGTGACACTTTAGTAGGGGGCACCTATGTAGGTGACAATCAAAGTGGTTGACACTTTGGCTTTTTTAACGGTATTTTACCGATAAATTTCCGATTGCTATTTTGATCAATTTTATTTATATTATAGTCTTAAAATTATGTAACGTTTGAGATAATACCACAATGCCTGTTTAAAACTATAAAACAACTTAAAACTATTAAACAGTATAAAAAGTTAATTTACAACTGTCATCTGTTGTCTGTGGTTTTATGTTGTCATTGTCAAGTTCGTGGTGATTTCTCATTCAGTTGTAGGTTTGCAGTAATTTGTGTTCGGTTCAGTGAGTTGATATAGTTTATAAATTATTTATTTGTTTTTTCCTGAATACTTTATTTTACTTTTCAATTTGTGCGCTGTTGCAATAAAAATGGCAGAGAAAAGGAAACGCGGACAGAATTTTACTTCGGAAGAAAAAGACAAACTGGTTAAGTTACTCCTGGAACATAAAAATACCATACTTAATAAAAAAACAGATGGAAGCACCAACGAAGCCAAAATATTAGCGTGGAATGATTTAACCTCATCTTTCAACGCGTCAGGTTCTGTGTACAGGTTAGATTATAATATTTCATTGCATATTAATTATTTTATTATTACATTCACATTACATTTTCCCACATATTAAACTACACTCATTACAAAAATCTAGTTTTGTTTTGCAGGACTAAAGAATCATTAATGAAGGTATGGGAGAAAATGAAGAGTGAGAGTAAGCTGTACTACAGCGCTTCTCGTAGAAGCTCTACACAAACTGGTGGTGGACCATCAATCGTGAAGACAGATCCAATTTTGGAGCAGGTCTGCAACATAATGGGTAGAGGTTGTACAGGAATTGAAGGTGTCCAAGATAGTGACTCTATAGATGTGTCTGTACATGAAGAAAGCCTGCCAAAAGTTATCTGCATTGATAATATTCCAGTAACTGAGGTACAAATTGATGAAAGTGACTTCACATCTGAAGTTATTATTGAACCAGAGGTGATTATTTACTATCTTAGTATATTGCAATAGACAAAAAGTAAAACTTATTACAGAAAAAGTCGCGATACTGTACAAGTCCAATAACTAAGGATAACAGAGTGGTCATTTTCAAGTATAGCTTGTGCAGTGAAGATACATCATGGGGTAGACGCTCCGTGAGGTACAGCAGAGGCCATGAGCAATTTTTCCACCAGCCCCGCCAAAGGCTGAAGAAACAAGTCAACTAAGGACAGTTTACATCATTTTAACATTTAAACATTAGCTGTGGTGAATCTATGATTCTATTGCTAGTGTTTATTTAGGTGAAACATATAATTTTTCTATTAAATGAAAATAAAACTGTTTGTTTCAGGTTGAACCTATTAAAAAAACTCCGCTGTGGTCCCGGAGAAGACCAATACCTTCTCACACTAACGAGCGCTCACAAGCAATGGGATCATTGTGTACAAGTTTCCAAAGCATGAACAGTAAAAAAGAAGATGTTGAAATGTTAAAATTTGCTCTTTTGACGGAAGAGTTGGAGAGCAAAAAGAAAATATTTGATTTACAAATACAAGCAGCAGCTAAAGATCTAATAATAAAGGATTTAGAAATTGAAATAAAAAAAGCAGTACTTGATAAAATCAAAGGTAATTTGAATTTGAAATTTTTAATATTAATCTTTCATTACAAATGTTTAAGTAAGATAATCATCATAATCACTTTTATTGTTGATATTCTTCAGTTCTTTACTTAACAAGCCCATATTAAGACAGTCTATTAAATATTCTATTTGTTTTCCATACCGGTACTACTATTAGATTTCTCACATATGTACTTATATCTAGTTGCCCTGCACATCAATTTTAGGAATAGTCAAACCAAATTTTCAAAATAGTTTGTTACTTGATTTCTTTGATACCCATAAAACGGATCATTGGATATCACTTGTGATGCAGGAATCTGTCCTTGATATATTAAATTTTCCAAATCGGGAACTAAACCATCATTAATAGGTTCTTGTTCTTTTCTTAAAATACAAATGTTGTGTAATACACAACATGCAATTATGACATTGATTGCATTTTGCATTTTGAGCCTCAAACCTAAAGCCAGAACTGGAAATCTTCGTTTAAGGACTCCATATTGACGTTCAACAACATTTCTTGTTTTGATATGGGCTTCATTGTATCTTATTTGGCCAGTGGTTGCTGGGTTCAAGTATGGAGTTAGTAAATGACTCTGGAAACATTAAAAGTTTGTCAAATGCTTGTTTAATTCAATATTACTTTAATTATTTTATTTTCAGGTAGTTCGTCAACAACAAAATTACAAGATAACTATTAAATGTATTTTTCTTTGTATATACCTACATGTTTTAGTTGTTTAATAAATATATGTTCAGTAATAGTTGTTCAGTTTATTATATACCTTCAATGGATAACCGCTATCTCCCAATAAATAAGAACCCTGATAGCGCCCCCCATCAAATCTTGCATAACGTCTACTGTTTTGGTAAATAGTAGAGTCATGTGTAGAACCTGGCCATCGGGCGACAACATCCAATATCAATAAGTTTGGTGAGGAAATTGTCTGCATATTTATTGACATATAACCTTTTCTGTTTCGAAATAGTTCAGCATCGTCTCCCCCTAAGAAGTAAACAAATATGTATATCTAAAAAATATAATTCTTTTAAAAGTATGTTTGACTAATGAGTAACTCTATAAATGAGAATGGTACCTGGTGATTGTATTTTTATATGTGTACAATCTATGCAACCTAAAACATTAGGAAAACGTGCAATTTTGTAAAATTCTGCTTTTATAGAGCGGTGTTCTTGTTCAGACTCTGGAAATGCTATAAATTCTCTTTGTAGGCCTGAAATCGCTTCTGAAACTCTTTGAATAATACGGCTGCATGTAGAAACACTAATTCCTCCCATGTCTGCTACAGTCTGCAAATGGCTACCAGTGGCATAAAATCTTAGAGCACACAGCAATTGTTTGAAGGGTGGCACCGACTTGTTCCTGTAAAAAATCAAACATTTTATTGACTAATTACCTATTTAGGTGTAGGTTGACACAAAGGCTGTTTGTTAGGTAAGTAAGTACATTACAGATTTATTATTGAAAATTATTTGTACCTGTATGTTAACTCCGTTGCAGTAGGTACATAGTACCTAAAGTTAAACGTATATTTACTTACTGCTTCCAGTGAAGAGTCAAAGTAATAGATACGTATTTTATAAGCAAGATACATTAGATTACTCACTTATTATCAGGAAATTCCAATATTCGTTCAATTTTTTCAAGTAAAAATAACACACATTCTTTGGATAACCTATATCTAGTAACAAAATCGTGATCATCATATTTTGCAAAGAAGTCCGGTCTTTCACGATACAGGCGAGGTCGCGTGAACAATCTCGGATTTGTTATTAACTCAATTGTCTCTAAGTCGTCAATATTTTCCATCAAATCGCTTAATACACCCTCCATTTCACAAATTTTGCTAAACTATAATTGTCGAAACACATTGTCACCTAGGTAGGGACCCGCTAAGACGCCGACATTCGGGCCCCTAAAGTTAAGGGACACCCTTAGTGTTTAGGTGTCCCTTAAACGTTGGTGAAAACGAAATCATTGATAAGTATCACCTAAATTGCCTTAAGTGTCCCCTAAATTTTATGAATTGTTGGTGAAAATGGGCATAAGCCCTCCTAATGTTATTATGACGTATCGTATATTCGGCCACGGGCACAATGCCGAATACTCGGCTTGATGACACATGCATGTGAAAAGAAAACGTCATTATCCAAGTTGTTGCCCAAATACACTATCTGTCTACGAATACCTAGGACCCTATGTATACTGTGCTATAACCTACAGCTAGCATAATATGTAACAGGTTTTACCTTACTTGTATTCCTGCTCGAGTTTACCTACTATTTTATTATTATTCCTTCCAATTTTATTATGGATTTTTTTGAAAAGCTTAGGTATTTGGGAATATTGACCAACTATTCAGCCGAAAAGTAAAAAATGGCCGAATATCGAAAATGGCCGCAAGCCAACTTAATGAAAGACGTGTGAGCGTTGCGTTTCGTGGTCGGCAAAAGCGCCGCCTAGTTGGCTCTACTTTATTATTATTTATATTATATACATTTTGAAGTTAGATAAATTTTGAAGTCGCAGTGGCTCTATACAATTTATTTGCTGAACGTGGCAGTACAATGTAGAATATTTCAATACTAAAATTTGTAATTGACCTTCATAAGAGCGTTGTAGACGCCTAAATTGAATAAATGATTTTGACTTTGACTTTGACTTTGCACAGATGGCAGCGTGAAGAAGCAGTCGTCGCACAAGAAAAGGCAGTACCGCTCCAACCGCGACTCGTCTGCCAGCGTCAGCCCTAGGCGCAGTTCGCGTAGAGAAAGGTAAATATTCAACCATGGCATATTAATCTTCCACGATCAAGTCTTTGTTTATTGACGTGAGGTAATGGTGCTGCCTCTCACTCGTCATACCGATCTTGTCCTTCTGTAATGTCGCTTGCCCACGCGTCGACTTGCACGCAATTTGAATCATATGAGTATTTTGGGTGCGTACAGCGCGTAACGCTTTGACTCGACTCGCTCAATGAAGCGCGTCCGACGCACGCGATTTATATTATAATGCTAGTCGCACGCGATTACATATGATTTTCGCTTAGCACGCGTTAGTGCTTGTAATCATATTTAGAAATATTATCACATTGTACTTAAATATAATATATGTATTGTAGGTATTGTAATGCAGAAAAAAAACTTGTCTCTTAAAAGTACTTTAGGACTTCAGCGGCGTAAATAATATCAAACAAGCAAACACTATATTTTCACGTTTATAAGTAGTACGCTAATTTGACACTGATCTAGGCAACGCCAAATAAAGGTTAAAGGCCAATTTGTGTATTCATTGTTTTTTTAATTTTACCTTAGTTTATTCACATGCTTTGCATGAACTTGTGCTATTTTTTTGGCTTTTTCACATATCAGTGTATTCAGCCATGTGTCAAGTAATAAAAAAATATTTGAAATTGGCCTAGTATGGTTGAACTTTTCGTCTCAGTAGTCCTATGTTACATATAATAGGACTGCCGAGCCTTACGTGTAACATCATGATTATCATACTATAAATATTATTAACATCGGACTTAAAAGCTCAGTAATCTGATTGTCTGTAATACAGGACTTTTCAGTCAAACTAGCAACATGAGTTGTGACTTACCGGATCATCAGAGTTACCGGACTGCTGATACTAGGCCGTCAAATTGAAGTATGAAAAGTCACGGGGCAGTCGAATTCATACATATGTACAGATCAGTTCACTTACAAAGGCGCTCCCTCCATTTTAAATATTGATGGGCAGGATTAGTTGCAAAAGTATGGAGAGATGTGCCTTCGTGGCGGAAAAATCTGTAAATTGGTGGAATTACTGGTTTTTCTTTGGAGCTGATAATACGAAATGTTGTTTTTCAAATTTGTATCCTTCTTTAACACTCATGCGACATATATTAACGGTTAACAGTAACTCTCAAAGAATACGAATTACAATAATATCAACAACAATATAATTTCATTAACATCATCTTGTATTTGGTGACAGAAGCAAGTCCCGTCGTCGTAGCAGCCGCCGCAGATCGCTGGATCGTCGGGAGAAGGAGCGTGAGCGCGAACGCGAGCGCGAGCGGGAGAGAGAACGCGAGCGGGAACGTGAGCGAAGAAGGCGCGAAAGAGAAAGGAGGGATAGGTATGCCCCTATACTTACGTACTAGTTCTAATATAGTTTAATTTACTGTGTAACTAGTTTACACCAGCGCCTTTGCCCGCAATCGGTAATATTGCGATGCCAAAGAAACTACTCGGTAAATCGGAATAAATAGTATCCTATGTTAATTCATCTAAAGAAACTGTACCAAATTACACCAAAATCCGTTAAGCGTTCAGAGTGGTCACAAAAAACGCTGATAAACTACAATTTATAAATAAATAGGTACCCAGCTGGGACTCGCGTTATATTTACCGGATAAATTCCGACCAGTTTCGGGCTATATTGTAGGCCTTCGTCTGGGAGTCCCGGATGCGCGAAGCGGCGGGACCGGGACCGACAGCACCATCGTTACATCAGTTACGTGCTGAGGTACCTATTTATCTATAAAGGACAAAACTCGCGATAGTTTTCTAAGTGAAGTTACAATATATAATATTAGTGAAAAAGCTCCTTGAGCTTCTGTACAAAATAAACGATGTAAACTGAAGCCGTATTCAGTTTTTAAGGTTGAACAGGCCGGTCGCTTCTCCATACAAACGCCGTAGGGTGATCACTCCCTTATTTGAGATTTAAGGTCCAGAATTAAGCATAATACCGATTGATCTCGTCATTATCTAGGCTTGTATGATGCCGAAATTTTAATAAGATAGTTACGTTGAAAGTTATGAGCCTCGAAAATTTTATATGAAAATGTTTCGAAGCTCATAACTCTCAAGTTAATTATCTTATTAAAATTTCGGCATCATACAAGCCTAGATAATGACGAGATCAATCGGTATTATGCTTTGTTTTAGACCTTAATCCTCAAATAAGGGAGTGATCACCCTACCACGTTTGTATGGAGAACGGGCCGGCCAGTTCACCCTTAACAAAAAAAATAAACCAAACTGAAGGCGTATTTCGTATGCATACATTTGCACGTAAGGATGTAGCTGTTCCGAAATGAAAAAAATTTACCAATTTACGCTCATAAACAAGTCGAAACGACTATTAAGTTTTAAAAGCGCAAAAACGAAACATCTGTTCTTGTTTTCAATAATTAAGATTTTTCAAACTAAATAACTAAACGGAGAGGCATTCTTGATCTTTATAAAATAATCCACAAACTTTACAAAAAAAAAACGGCAACTTTTGTTCATTTTGATGCCACTTTGCTGTTTGTCAGTGCTGATACTGCTCTACGTTGGGGTCGTGAGCGTTGTAAGGACCGGTTTATGATGTGACATGGATTTTGTGCCCTTACTACTTACATAATTCTAAAAATCATAGATAAAGCAAATTAATGCTCAACGTGATCAATAATAAACAAATACATGCAAACTTATTAAAATATGAGTAGAATAGACCAACACTACTGGCTTTATTAGTTGAATGCTGATAACTTTTCCCAAGAGTATTACGTCCATCCACATTATTTTATCCTATCTTCCAACATTGCTTTGATTTTTATATTGAAATAACGTGATCTGTATATAGTTTATACATGTATATCTACATTGCATTAGGTGCATTTCTTACATTCATTGTTATGGTTGTAGGATAATTTGATTGTATCATTGGTATTCTTTTCATCGTGCAAGATAACATATCAACTCTTCCTTTCAAAGGTTTACTGGGAGGCATAGCTTTCAGTGATATATTTGTAGTCGGCCATTGTTTTTTTTTTTTTTAATTTATTATTATATATTTAGTGTGGTATGTAGTGTAACTATAAAGAGATCTATGTATCTATCCTTCATCCTTTATTAAGTCGAGTGGAAAAAGAACAGAGTATAACAAGTATTCTTATTCCGTTCTGTTCTGTCAGAAACCATCTTAGTATTCACCGCTTTTCCATACGCGTATCATTCCTGACGCTGTCCCTCCATGCCATTTTTTGCCTTACTGTAAATTTTTTTTTATTCCTTTATGGTTATGCCTTTGACCACAATCTCGCTTCATGGTAAGTGATGATGTGATCGAAGGTGTTAACACGCTTAATCTAGAATTACTGGCTCTCAAGGAAGTTGCCGGAACAAACCGTTAGGTGCTTGGCGGTAGATTTTCTACTTGAGGGTGGTCGCTAGACAGGCATTCCAAAAATGCCCTTCCACCATGCGGTGAAGCTCAATCCCGCAGCGGGATTCGTACCATGGACCTGCTGCGCGGCAGTCCATAGCCAATTCCACTGAGCCATTACTGCTTCAAAACCTCTACCTCTACCCTACACCTGTCTTGACAGGATGAAATTGGAGTTCAGCAATCAATATTGCACCCCTAATACTTTATGTTCGTTTATATAGGTTTCTTTTGGGTGGAATAAAGAGTTGAGAATTATATGCTTTAAAATTAATATCTAACATTTATTTTTACAACGGTATTGTTTTGTTCATAAAGTGCTACAAATTATGTATAACACTAGAACTACTACAACTAAAGAATTTTAGGAGCTTAAAGGTCATCGCAGGTCTACAGAGAGTCCAAATTATCTAGCAACTATTTCTCCACTCATTTTTTTCGCCACTTAGCTAGCTAGCTCTAGACCTCGGTCTTGTTTTCGCCTACAAGGACAATGTCAGCGAACAGCGTATACCAAGAGTGGAAGACCGGCGCAGCCTTAAATGAAATACCGTTCAAGACTATATGCGACAAAACTGAATGGACCACCGACATTGTAGAACAGGTGTTGAGTTTTCGGATTTCAAAACTGATACTCTAATATTTCGCTATTTTCACATTTACCCTCTTTTTAAAGATCTGACTTCAACTTTGTGAACGGATTCAAAATTATAGTAAAGTGACATGCATCTTAATTTGATTCAGCTTTATCGTCCATGCATAAAATTCCACTTCTGTCGTTTCCACTGTTTTCTATCAAAATTTACTCAAGGCCTCATAGTTGGCCTTCGCGTGTTGCTCATAGTATACATTTGTGATAGCCTTCTGATAGCCAATTAGCCGTTTATTTTTCTAAACAGGCTATAGAATGTCTTTGTGCTTAAAATCAGAAGTAAGAACAAACTTTAAAAAATATATTACATGTTAGTATGTTTGACAAAGTAATAATTTTAACAATCGTCGATTTTGATTCTGTTAAACAATAGTATTTTAGTAATATAGGATAAGTATTTTTTTAGTTATTACTAGTCAAATATCCTATGTTACCAATACCAACCTTGTGAGATAAGTGACTATGATGGTTAAGGTTATGTTCACACTAGGCTCGTAGATAACTGCGGCGGTGTTCTGTTCTAAATGATTCGGTGAGATTAAAAAAAATTTTTTTGTATCCGTAGGTTCATGGTTCGATCCCACTGCTCGCTTGGCTAGCTAGCATTCTCAAGCAGAAAATCTGTCGCCAAGCATTTAACAGTCTGTTCCAGCAGCAGTCCTTGAGAGTCAGAAAAATTACAGGCAAATGCAATTTGTCATCGAGCTTGTTCCCACACAATCGCATAAAAAAGTTTATAGCAGCAGGAAAACTATTAAATGCTTATATTCTCTAAAATTTAAAATCTTGTTGTTTCTACAAGGCTTACGACAATTTTCTGCGAAAAATGAAATGGATTAAAACTAGCTCTAAACAAGGACGAATATGCGAAAACCCTGCCATTTAATTATGTATGTTGATACAATATAGTAACATGTTTGTTTAACATTTTTAATTTGTGTATAAGCTTTCTGTGATTTATCAGTTTACGCGAATTTATCATCGTTTCCTTTCTCCACGTGGAACGATAGTGATCGAATTTTTAGCTTTTGTCAGCGTCTTTAAGCCGCCAACTAAGTAGTGTCCTAATAATACATTCTCATTGTGCAAATACTCTGTTGAAAATAGTATAGGATGGTAATGGGGTTAGTCTGTAGACAAGTCTTTAAGGCCCCAGCTTAGCTTTTATTAAAAATTACCGTTATTTTTTGTTTTTGAATATTATGAATGTCAAATAGACTAATTAATTTCGAAATAAAGAGACTATAGCATACGAGAATTAGAGTTGCATATCCAAAAAATCTAGTGGCAAAGTATAGCCAATGTACGGTTTATACTATAAAGCATGTTATAGTACAGTGTAAAAGTAACAAAATAATGTATAAATCTATAAATGAAAGTTTGTATGCAATAAATTGTTAAAATTCCCAATATAATATGGAAAGTCTTTAAGCTGCGTATCCACTAGAGATGTGCGAGGCAGAAGGAATAACACCACCAATAGGACCTCTTCATTTTCTTAGCCTCGCCAAGCGTAGCAAACTTATTGCTGGCTTAAGCCTATTCATATTATACGGTGAATTTTATTTGATTCTTTTGATGATCACGTATAAAAAATACTACAAAATTCTTGAGGATGTTGGTGTTACGTCTCCCAAACCAGACATATTTCTATACTCAAAACATCTGAAACGCATAGTACCTATATAACTTACTGTGTCATGGGAAACAAACATACCTAAAGACCACACAATAAAAACAAACAAATATTATGACCTAACAAATGAATTAACCAAAAACGGTTATGTGGTTAAAGACCTTGGCTTGTCAAGAATAACCATAACGCCCATCCTAGAACGTGTATCTAAGGTGGCATTAGTAGGATCTTACCAAATTTGGTTAGGCAGCGGAGGAGGCTTGAGCGGTGATGGGGAGCATTGATGTCATCATAAAGGGGCCTCTTAACCTTACTTCCTGGGCCCCTCTGGCCTCTTCCTCGGCAACGCTATGGTCCCGGCACCCGCACGTTGAATCCATGGAAGGCGTAATACGTCTCAATGCATCTGAATGTCTATTTATATATTTATTTATACATTATTTTGTTATTTTTACTGTACTATAACGGGCATTCTTCATAATATAAACCGTACACTGTCACACTTGTCACACTTTTGACACTTGAATAACGTCAAGCAGTGTTTAAATGTCATAATCCGTAAGCTTTGCTAGCGCCACTTTGACAGGTCCCAACCCCATTCGATGCCGCCAAAGTGTAAGCTTCGTGAACAAAGCCTTAGGATGTTAAGGCTAAAGTGCTCGTAGGCTTTCCAAACAAACGTAGTTTCGTCATATTTTTAAATACCAGTGTTCAAACTCGGTGAAATTTAGCATACATGTTTAGTCTAGTATCTATGCTTGTGGTTTGCCAGATTTTCGTAAATGTAAGTATTTTCATAAAATATTCCGAAAAATCGTTTTGTATAGGAGTTCTTATTTTCACATTTAGGTAAAAAATAATAAATCGAAAAACTGGCAAACCAGAAGCATAGATGTTAGTTAGGCTCACTGTTATGCATACAATCTTTCGCCGAGTTTGAACTCTTGGTATAAAATTTGATAAATCCACGTTTGTATGGAAAGCCCTACATGCACCCTAGTCTAAAGTGATGTTTAATTAATCACTAGGTCTCGAGAACGTCGTCGATCGCTTGAAAAGCGCAGAAGGTCTCGGTCACGCTCTCGCCGACGTTCCACAGACAGGTATCTTAATTTCATTTATCTATTTATATGTTGCATTTGCATGGCTTCACGTGGTTGCATTCGAATTATTAATTGTGATATTTTAATAATCATTTGTTACTGGAAATAAAGATTTATTTTGTGTCCCCGTGTCAGTCAGGGGTCAGAGCTATATACCAGCAGCTGCGGATTACATGCTGAACCGCTGACTTTTTCTGGTAACAATATACATCAATGAATCGAAGACTCTTAACAATTCTTTGATAGCTTATCATGATCTTCCTACTTTTATCCTACATAATTGTATGGGGTGTGTACGAAATCCTCTTACATTAAAAGACCAAAAGAGGATACAGTAGTATGACATGTAGAATGTTTTGGTTGTTGTTATGGCCAGTCCCCTGCCTGACTCAAACCCTCTGTGGGAATGCATTGGTTTTGAAGCGCTCGTAGCGAAGTTGCCTTAGCCATTCTTAATCGATCAGCTTAATTAAGCAACGACCGCCGCGGTCAGGAGTTGGATGGGTGACCGCTAGTGACATTACTACTGAGCGCTTCCGTGCTTCGGAGTTCACGTTAAGCCGTCGGTCCCGGTTGTTGTCTTGCGATGGCAGTCGTTACAGCTAGCTACCACCCTCAAGTAGAAAATCTGTCGCCAGGCACCTAACGGTGTGTTCCGGCAGTTGTCCTTGAGAGCCAGTAATTCTAGGCTAGCCTGAACAACATCTTCGACCACATCATCTCTTACCATCAGGTGAGATAGTGGTCAAAGACTAGCCTATCAGCTATAAAAAAAAATGCCTTTGTTAATATACTTGGTTCCTTTCGGTTAAAAATTACGTAAAGATGGTAAAGAGCTCTGATGTGCGTTTATGTGCACTACTTACGTAAACGCGAGTAATGGCATACTGCTCTTTTGCTCTTGGCGTATTCTCTTCCTTAGTCTCCTTTAATGAGACTCTTTTCTCCTTGGATGATATCCAGGAGAATGAAACAGAAATGGAACAGTCCTTATGTTCATAAGCCGCGAACTGAAGGGAATTCTCTGATATGTCTAGCAATACACTACAACTAGACAATTTCGACGTGAGTAGTGGCATGCTGCTTGCGTATATATTATAAGCTCGGTTTTTTCAGTTATCAGTTACTCACTGTTGTTATGAATGAACACACAACCAATATTAAAATAACGAATGTTGGTTGTATGACCGTTAAGTGGAAGGAAAGTTCATTTGTCAAGTCAATTTGGTCGGTTAACATCTTGTCAGTCTAATTTTTTTGTATCTGATGATTGAAAAAGCAGGCCTTAGTCGCATTTTACGATATCCAATTGGAGAATGTGGAACAGTCTTAATATCCTTAAATTGGGAATTGAACGGCATTCTTCAGTAGTCATATTTTATGATTGAAAAACACGGGTATTTGAGGGTAAACGATTTACTGACAGTCGATATCACGAGCCTTCATCAGGGACTCGAGTGAAGAACGTCCGCCGTGGCCGCGTCCTGTTTCACATCGCGCTTCACGTGCACGTACGTGGCAGTAAGTAGTTTATGCCCACACTTGTGTTCATCGATCTAAAAATTTAAATATGAGCGAAAGTATGAATTATATTGTAATTACGTGTATGTGTACTTTGATGTTGTGTACTCTGTCTTGTCTGGTTTTTATTTCATAAAACTATTGTAAGTAATTATTGGTCGGGCAGATCTCGGGACCGGCGCCGTTCGCGGTCGCGACGCCGTTCTGTGTCGACAGCCCGTCGCCGCTCGGGACGCGCCTCTAGGGAACGCCGCCCCTCGCGAGACCGCCGCATCTCCAGGGATAGGCGCTCCAGGACAAGGTACTGTTTCTATTGCTGATAGATGTGCACTTGACCTGTATCTCATATGTTAGTTGGTAAGTATGTACGTAAGTAAATACTTACTTACTTACATACTTACCAACGTAGAAGATAATAAACAGGCTAAATTTAGCATGAGAATTGGCTCAATGACAGTTGGATGGGACGCTCTGCTGGCGTAGGTTTCTGCTTGCATCTATAACCCTGGGCCTTTCAAGTGGGGCGTGAAAAAGCATCACTCTGGTCATCACTGGGATGGAGATTAGCGTAGCTTACGGCTGCATTAATCGTTATCGCTTCTTGATTCCAACTTCGCTTTCCGTCAGGCGAGTTGGACTCACTATGATGAACCGGAACACACCATTCTATGCATGGCTACAGATATTCGAAGATCCTTAGCCTAGCATCGAATCCACAGATTAGCGAAAAAGCGCTCGTAGTGATGTTTGCGTAGCCGTTCTTAACCGATCAGTAAAGTTAAGCAACGTCATGAGTTGGATGGGTGACCGCTAGTGACTTTACTACTGAGCGCTTCCGTGCTTCGGAGGGCACGTTAAGCCGTCGGTCCCGGTTGTTGTCTTAGGATGGCAGTCGTTATAGCATGGTGGTAGGGCATTTTGCGAATGCCCGCCTGGCTAGCTACCACCCTCAAGTAGAAAATCTGTCGCCAAGCACCTAACGGTGTGTTTCGGTAGCTTTCCTTAAGAGCCAGTAATTATAGGTTAGCCCAAACATCTTCGACCACATCATCACTTACCATCAGGTGAGATTGTGGTCATAGGCCCCTGTTATATGTGAGATATAAAAATATCCCCTGCAATGTGGATTTTCAGCTTTGTGTCTACCCTATCCGGGTTATTCAGGCGTGACGATGATTGAAGTGTTAAAATAAATATCCCTTTTTTTTAGCCTTTCACAGTGGATGACTACAGGCTGATGGTTTTTTACTATTATGAAATTGTGTATTACGGCTACACGCATTTAGGCCGCCATGTGTTCGCTCAGAATACATTAGTTTGAGTTGCGTTAGCCACTGCATTCGTTGTACTGTTAATCTCACAAGCGTGAACATAATAAATCAGGTGTTTGCACGCCCACTGTATTAAAAAATATTCAAGTACCGCACTTGCAGCATGTCTGCAACAACTGGTTATCTGAGATACTGATAAGTCTCATTCTACCTGTAATTTGTCTTAAACGTAAATCACACGAAATGTACTTTTGTTTAAAAGACGATGCAGATGTTTCCCTCGGCACCTTAAATCTTCACCTTGATCATTCTTATGGCAACTCGCGAGCTTGTCTTGAATCGAGACGATGCCATGACGCCGTTGATTAGTGCGCTGATCTGAACAGCTTAATTTGAGGCGTTGAAAATCACCAGAGAATGAGAACCAAATAACTGCAGAAAAATGCAATATTAGAAAATCTTTCGAATTAGTTGACAGAAAAATGAATGACTTAAGAACTGTTTATGGCCAATGTTTATGACTAAAACAATTAATTATTTCCATTAGAGACAGGAGATCAAGAGACCGAGCAGTTGTGAAGGACAGAAGATCTAGAGACAGAAAATCCCGCGACAGGCGTTCCAGCGACATCATCAAAGAGCGATTGGAGAAGTCAGTCTCTATTCCGAGAAAAGGCAAGCATTTATCACATCTATTATTTTAAATGTTCCAGAAAACTGTTTTTGATGAAAGTATTTTTTACCAACTCTTGCGACTGAAACCATCTGGACGCTATGTTTATCTGATACCGCATTTTTTGGGATATAAGGCGGTCTTTGCTTAATTTAGTTTTATTTTATTTCTTTAGAAGATAATCAATACTTATCTGAATAAATTTTATTTGAAATATATATATAATTGGCTCACGGCTGCTTTTCTTAATTGCAGAGAACCTTGAGCAGAAATTGCGGAAAAAGTCTTCTGAACGAGTTTCAACTCACCGAGAACAGTCTAAGGAACGTGTTATTTCTAGCACGAGCAGGGAATCGTCAGTGGCAAAAGAGAAACCCGCTCCTAAAAAAGATAAGGAAGTTCAAGAGAAGCAAGTGGAGCAATCCTCTGACGAAGAGGAACATAGAGATTTTATCACTATTCCAGGTTTACGCGAATTTTCTAAGAGTCTGTCTCGTACACCGTCGCCATTCCTCCGAAAACATGAAATGGAACGAAACAAGAAGTCGAATGAAAAATCTGAAGATAACGCTTCTGAAAAAGAGCAGAAAGAAGAAGAAAAAGTTAAAGAAGTTAAAAAAGTTAAACGTAAATCACGCCACTCAGAATCGGAAAGCGAAAGCAGTGAGGAAGTCGCCAAATCAAAGAGCAAAGCTAAACTCAAGCGAAAAGAGAAGACAAGCTCGAAGAGAAGTAAGAAATCGAGGAAGGAAACATCTTCCTCTGATAGCGACTCTGAAGATTCGTCCTCTAGTGATTCAGAAGATGATAGAAAAAAGAAAAGCAAGAAAGCTTCGAAAAAGAAGCTAGCGAAAAAATCGCGTAAGAAGAGGGCTCGGTCATCAAGCTCTGATTCTAGTTCGGAAGAGGAAGTCAAACATAAAAGCTCCAAATCTAAACAAAAGAACATTCCAGAAGAGTCTGACGTCGACAAAAAGAAAAAGAGAAATAAAGACGTCAGTATTGAACGTACGAAGCCTGAAAAGGCAGATCCTAAACAAGCCAAATCAAAGAAAACCGACAATTCGGACGATTCTCAAGATGATAGTTCTGATAGCGACGAGAAGTCAAGCAAGAAGAAGGTGGCAAAACGCGACTCCAGTTCTGACAAAGAAGTTCGGCGCAATAAAAAAGGAGAGGTGGCAGCTAAAGAAAAAATTGCTTCACCTGAAGCGAAATCACGAAAAGTAGAAGAGAAAGCTTCAAAAGTGAAACATGTAGAAGAGGTTAAACCAAAAACACGAGATGATGGTGAGAAAAAAGCAAAAAAGCGGGAAAAAGAGGAGTCTTCGTCCGACAGCGACCAAGTGTCGAAGAAAAAACCGAGAAAGAAGGTTTCGGAATCTGAATCAGAGTCTGATAGTGACGAGCCTAAAAAGTCGAAGAAGAATAAGAAGCACAAAAAACATTCTAAGAAGCATAAGAAACACAAGAAACATAAGAAAGCCTCAAAGAAGAAGGACGATTCTTCTGATAGTGAAGAGGCCGAAGAGGAAGAGGAAGAGGGAAAAGTAAATAATGAGGACTTAGAAAAGAAACTTCGAGAAAGGGCATTGAAATCTATGAAAAAGCAGACAAGCGCCTCTGGGTCCGATTAACCAAAGGTCACAGGTATGTTTCATCCACCTCTTCATATAAATGTTAGTCTTACCAGTGTGGTTAAACTAGTGTCTGTTTTATTAATATTATCTATAACTAATTTTGAAAATGATATAGACATGTACGATTTTAAGATAACTTGTATGTCATATTGTTAGTAATAAAATTTTAAAATTATTCATCATTGTTTTAATTATTTACTTTACATGTTAATTGTACCTATAACATTGCAGGTTTGAACATAGTTGTTTTATAACTTTGGGAAGTACTTTGGTAGCTTATACTATAGCGACAATAAATAAATCTTAATAGCTAATTTAAATTATTAATTACTTCCTCGAATAGCCTCTGTAACCAGTGACTAAGCTGGGAGTAATACCGCCGTTGTAAATGTTGCCATAACTGGGCCGTCTGTTGTAATATCCGTATCCTGTGTGGCCGTAGCCTTGGTAGCTTGGGTTATTGTATCCGTAATAGGAGTTGACACCTCCGTTGCCGCCGTACCCGCCGTAGCCTCCGTAGCCGGTATTGCTTCCGTATCCTCCACCTCTGTTGCTATCGTAGCCTGCTGATCCAGCGTATCCGCCGCCGCCCGCGCCGTATGATCCAGGATACCCTCTGTCGTAGCCGTAGTTGTCGTAGCCACCTGCTGCAGCGCCGTATCTATCGTCTAATGTCCCGTAGCCCGTGATACCGCTGCCGCCGCCGTAGCCGCCACCGTAGCCTCCATATCCGGTGACTGCACCACCTCCGTATGTCCCCACACTGTAACCCCGGGAGCCATAACCGTCGGAGTAACGATCGTAGTCTGAAAATAAACAGTTTTAAGGTCAATTTAATTGCATAGTTCGTCGGCCTAAAAATAGCGAACAGGTGACAACAAATAAAGAATTTGCCAGAGAAACAACTGTCCGGGGATCAAATTTTGAGATTCCAAAGCGACGCTTAAATCTACTGAACTAATGCCACTTAGCTATGTACGTCACCGTGGCGTGAGCTGTATTATTTTGTAGTTGTTATGCTAGCCTTGACATATCTCACCTGATGGTAAGTGATGGATGTGGTCCAATATTGTGTTCGGGCTAATCTGTACTGGCTCACAAGGACAGCTGCTGGTAAACACCCTTAAGTAAGACAGATTTTCCACTTGAGGGTGATAGCTCGCCAGGCGGACACTTAAAGTACCCCACTACTAAGTTATAACGACTGACATCCTATGGCTTATCGTGCCTTCCAAAGCACGCAAGCCATCAATAGTAATTGCACTACCGGTCACCCATCCTTGTCTGGACCGCAGCTTCGGTTTCGATTCAAAGTAGTGCATTAATAGTGCTTAAACATTTTAATTAGTGCCTTGACTATAATGTGGCTTCGCTATGATTAAGTATAAAGTTTAGTTTCGTGCAACATTGATATCGCGGTAGGCCGAATACAGCCAACAACAAACCTCAATCAAATATGAATTGTCAGTCTTGGTCTGGCTTTACGGTATGCACTTAGCTTTTTCCATACAAAGGAAGATTTGGCATATTCTAAATACCATGTGTTAAATTCAGGGTAATTTTGCATTCAAGTCCTTGAGTCTAATATTTACGCGTTTTTCTCAGAATGGGTCTAAAAATCTTTTATTTATAATAATTTAAAATGTCTGTCTTATAATGATTGCGGCTTATATACCTTAGCGGGTATAGCTCTATGGGTACGTGCATTTGGAAGCAGTGATAGCTCAGTGGCATTGGCTATGGACTGCCGCGCAGCAGGTCCATGGTTCGAATCCCGCCGCGGTCTTGAGCTTCACCGCATGGTGGAAGGGCATTTTGCGAATGCCCGCCTGGCTAGCGGCCACCCTCAAGTAGAACATCTGTCGCCAAGCACCTAACGGTTCTTGGCGACAGATCCGGCAGCAGTCCTTGAGAGCCAGTGAAATTTCAGGCACATGAGACTTAACAATTATGTCTCAAGGTGACGAGCGCAGTGCAATTCGTGACGTGACGAAATGCATCTGTTATAGGCAGAGGTTAGTCCGCTTAACATCAGGTGGGCCTCGAGCTTGTTCCGTCACCATAACATCTACTCTCTTTTCATTTATTTGGTATAGTGAACCCAGGTATATTATGAACATAGGTGATGCCACCACTATTATACGATCAAATCACGGAACTATGATTAACATGGGTAAGATAAAGGACCCCTGTTTCGGGCTATTATATCGTGAGATTAGTTTCTGGCGCCAAAAATGAGCAATTACATGTTATTTCTTTCAATCTCTAGTATTCTCGTAGTAGAGTATGTTGTACTAACGGAAAGACATATTAAGTTCATTTGAATAAAACTTTTAATAGTGATTTTTTATGTTTTCCATAACACCTTATTTACTCAGAAAATAGTTATACGAACGTATACGAAGTAGGGGTCATTTTATTTTACGAGTGTTACCTAGTTCTTGTTACTATCGGATCAGAGACGTTCTCGACCACTACCGAACGACACGACCACTAGATACTACCAGTTTGAAGGTGACCTGAATTAACATTTTATGGTAAATCCGCATATGTAGGTAAACTACTATAACATACTTTGATTGTTTTAAGATACATAAGTTCGTAATACTTGTTACTATTGCAGTCAGACATAATATTCTTTAACAAAACAGTTTTATTTTAATTTTTTTGTTCGAAAGTAATGAAAGCTCTATTTAATGTTTCACTCATATATTAGTTATTTAAACAAATGTCTTTTAGTAGTAACTTATAATTCAGTAGTAACTTAGAATTTCGCGACATGAACTCATAGTAACAAGTATATAACAGGACATAATCGCGATAAACACAGGTAGTGGAACTAGAGAAAAAAAAACTCCCACTAGTTCCGTGAAATTAAAACACTTTTTTTTCTTTTTATGCCTGATAGGTTATGCCTTTGACCACTATCTCACCTGATGGTAAATGATGATGTGGTCGAAGATGTTGTTCAGGCTAACCTAGAAGTACTGGCTCTCAAGGACAGCTGCCGAAACACACCGTTAGGTGCTTGGCAACAGATTTTATACTTGGTGGTAGCATAGAACATATAATAATACTACGTCTAGAACGGACACTCCTCACCCCCCACCAAAACGAGTCTTCCTCACCCCGCCACCGGTTCTGAGCTGTCGCTAAGCTGACTTGAGTGCGGGACGTGCAACTCGCTCACGATGACGTGACGACGAAGCGTGACGATTGTACCTACTAGTATTTTAAAAGTTGAGATTAGGGTACTCTTGTGCTGTTTACGGTTGCTTATCAACTAAACGAGAAATGAATTGGAGTTTTTGTAGATTCCCAAAGGATACCCCGAGATAAGTCATTCTTGGTAACCTACACTAAGTACCTACCTATTTGTCGTTCTTCAGTTATACAGTAGGTAACTTATAAAAACCGGTAATTAACAGTAGGTATTGAAAAAATACAAACAATACTTTATCTTTGTATTTTATTCAAACTGCTATTCAAAAGATTATTTTAGAAGATTTTCGTTTGCAAAAAATATCCGTGGATATCGACTTCGTTTGCAGCGAAACAAGTTTTTCATTTCTCATACGCGGAAAGTAGTGTTTATTTGATCTGAGTAGCGGGTGGGAGGCGCTGCTTCCCACCTAAGGGCGGGAAAACTCATAGTAATTGCTTCCCTCTTAAGGGTGGGAATGAATTTTAAAAACAGAACCAAATTTATTAAGGATAAGGATATACAACAATATATATGAAAAAAGTCGATAAAAATAAAGGCGATGGCCGTGTGAATTAAAAAAAAAACTTTTAAGCGGGATTGCGCGCGGCGGTGACCAGGTGTGTTCCATATGTGAAATTTAAAATAGATTATAATTTGGCGGGATACTAAGTACCTCTGTAAACTGTACCGAAATACAATATCTTGGTTTTATGGACTAATATTTGATAAAAATGAGTTCAAGCGATTCTGTAATGTTAACCCCAGATTCGGTCGATGAGGCAGATACAGTTATTGAAAATCTTCTGCCAGAAATTTCAAAGGACAGATACTTAAATACATACAACGGTTTTATGAAGTGGCGAGTAGACAAGAAAATTAAATCATTTTCCGAAAGTGTGCTTCTTACATATTTCAATGGACTATCTAACAAAATACAGCCTTCTACGCTATGGAGCAGGTAAAACACAATGTATATTTGAAAAAATTCCATAACCTAACATCGTTTTTGAAAAGACAGTCTCAGGGGTTCAGAGAGCAAAAAATCTAAGGTTTTCACCTCATACGAAATAGAAAAAATTATAAATGAAGCCCCTGACGAGATATATTTCGCAGTGAAGGTGAGCTCTTAACTCTACTAGCAGGAGGTCTTTTACTCTAAAAATGAACGTCATTCCAACGTCTTTACCAAACTACTATTTATTTTTTTCCTTATGTTCGAAATGAAAAGTAGAGTGCTTAACACGGGTGATAGTCATCAATTCCTACTCGGACTAAATACCTCGTATGGGAATTGATTCCTTTCGACCCTTGTATAACAATCTACTATTGTGTCTTTATAACTATACCTACCATAGAGAAAAGCCATACCCGTACCGACCTTCGCTACCGTTGACACACAGAACGCTTCATGTTTGTTTATTATACGAGAAGAACATACATTATTATTGTGATTGTAATTATTATCATTACTTGTATAAAATGTGAACTTGGAATGATACTTTTTGTATAAGTAATGGAGTGAAATGTGAAGTAATGTTATCTACTCGGTTATGTGTTGCATATTCCTACCACGTAAATGGAGTTGGATTGTTGTGCTTGTAAATGTTTCTGAAGGTAGGTAAGGTACGCATAACCTACGAGATCTAATAAGTCATAATAACAGCATCAAAAAATTGTTAGGTAGGTAAGTACTACAATTATTCATACGATGACAACCTTAGACTTCACGCACACATTTACGTGTACAAAAACTTCATTTGTGTAGTGTCTGTGTAATAGGTAGTTAGAACGCGGCTTTTGTATAGATAATGAGTCGTCCAGGCTGTGGTGGTAGCTAGCCAGGCGGGCATTCGCAAAATGCCCTACCACCATGCTATAACGGCTGCCATCCCTAGACAACAACCGGGACCGACGGCTTAACGTGCCCTCCGAAGCACGGAAGCGCTCAGTAGTAATGTCACTAGCGGTCACCCATCCAACACATGACCGCGGGCGACGTTTTTTAACTTTGCTGATCGGTTGAGAACAGCTAAGTAAACTTCGCTACGAGCGCTTCAACAAGTCAAGTTCAACATCTCAGATACTTATAAGTCTCATTCTACCTGTAATTTGTCTTCAACGTAAATCACACGAAATGTACTACGATGTTTAAAAGACGATGCAGATGTTTCCCTAGGCACCTTAAATCTTCACCTTGATCATTCTTATGACCACTCGCGAGCTTGTCCTGAATCGAGACGATGCCATGACGCCGTTGATTAGTGCGCTGGGACTTATATCTGTGGAGGCTGGCTTATCTTAATTAAGTTATTAAACCTTATTGTAATGATAGCTGTAAGCCCCCTTTATTTGGTTGTAAAATAAAATAAAAACACATGACCGCGCGGGACGTTGCTTCACTTTGCTGATCGGTTGAGAACAGCTAAGTAAACTTCGCTACGAGCGCTTATAATTTTTTTTATTTTTTTATAAACACGATGGAACTAGTGAGAATGATCCTATTATTTAACTCCATGTCAAGTATTTAAGTCCAAGTTGCGTTGGTCGTGGTCACGAGCGGACTCAACTCGTAGGCCTCTCGTGCTTGGTCGAAACGACGAGTAAATAATATATGTTTTTATTGCAATTACATCCCGTTAAATACTTAAAACAATCTTTATTCTGTTCATATTCATTAAACCCTTTAAATATTTATACTTTATTTAAAAAATATCATAGCTCTTTGGAAAAAATATCACGAAATGGGAACCACGAACTTAGAAGCAGAGCCAAATTTCGTCTCGAAATAGCTACAAACAAGAGCTCCTTGAGTAAACTAATTTTTGAAAAGAATACGAAGTAGAACTACATAATTTAGTCAACTTAACTAAGATATAATGTTTAAAATATCTTAAAGCCTTAAGATGCCGAAATAGGGATATTAACTTTTATTTACTCATCGAATATTATTTTGTACCAACCTATATCATTATTGCATTACTAATTTTGCTGACTCCGCTTATTCATCTGCTCAAAGTTTAGGGCCCGACCAAGTACAAAAACTATAGATACGTTGGTACCTTAGGCTCTAGTGTATAATTAATGTTTATGTACTTACAAGAGCTGGCATCGGTGTTAAGGTCACTAGTTGCGGTGTTGTCTTTTTGTGTTTCTTCGGCAGCGGGCTTAGAAGAGTGTGCAACATTTTCGGCAGGCGCTGAGAACGCGCTGCCGATTATCAGTAACGCCAGAAATCTTATCATTATCTAAAAAAATGTAAGGTTTAATATTTCTATAAAAGTGATAAAAGGCGGCAAGAGGATTAGTTATTAATATTTACATTAGGTTATTAGACTATGAGTCGATAAAGCAATAAGTGTTTTTATGGATTTTTATTTTGATTCTGAATAAATATCGAATAAATCTAATATCTTGTACTGAGATAATGAGAATATCTTAAAAATGTATCTAACGGTTCAGAATTTTAGATCAATCACTCTTGCTAAGTATAACTTGTAGGTACCTATGACTTTAACACTTTTACCATAGAACATATAATTATACTACTTTTACCTATATTTTTTGTAATGACTACTTTTAGTTTCAATTAGTAGGTATCTATAAGTATCTGTTATTGCTTTCCCAAGCAGATAGAAAAGTACTGTTCTCCAACGTCTAACTTTTGTTTGATTGAATTAGGTACCGGGACAAAAAGTTGTAGATTTTGTAGGTTTAGGGCCTAAGTGTTGCCAATTCAAAATACGGGATAAAGTCCATGTTCTATCAAAATTATAAAAATAGTAATGTATAAGAAAAATTAATCGTGGTTAATTGCAATTGAACTGAGTTTCATAACATTTGCTACATTAAGATAAAAAAATAAATTCTAACGTATATTTAGTCTACATAGCCCGCAGTATCGTGATAACAACAAAATTAAATACTTTATAATTGATTCTTACCACGAAAATATAGGAAATGAATATTATAAAAACTGTTTTAGCGCCGAATGTCTACCTGGCCAACCAAGAGCATAAATATTAGACTAAAGGACATGGACGCAAAATTATACAAAATTCAAACTTTTGTTATACAAATATGACGAAATTACGTTTTATATGGAAGGCGCTACGCAAACACTATCCCTAATCTACGGGGCAATTACCGTGTAGTCTAGCATGGCCACCTTATTAAAAATATATTTTGAATGCGATCTTGAATTACTAGTAAGTCTACTTATACGTTTATATTTAGCATCAAAATAATAACGAGAATTTTTGGAGGGGCGGCGCAAAATCGTTTTCTGACGAGGAATAAATATGTACATACCTAAGGCCAAAGGAAATTAAAACTGCAATTAGTTCCGCGTCCGCCCGTGTGACGAATTAGTCTGGCTAGATAACTCCGATTTACTTAACTACTTATACTGTAAGTTAAATTGATATGTACCTGTTTGTTATCATTACATTACCTGCGTTGGCTGATGGCATTTGATTAATTAGAGCAACTAGGGTTTATTTTTCCGATTCATTGCAGTAGGTAACAGATTGCAGTTATTATAATTCCCGAGAAATCGCGGTAAGTAATAAGGTAATTCACCTTTCCATTCACGAAGGCGCGCCCCTCTATATTTATTGAGTGTAGTGTCAACTTCTACTGCCTTACCCAAGCGATCGTATTTTCCATTTCTTTGTTTTATTACACAATTAGCATTTCCATCCACACTAAAACGTAGTGTGTAAATGTAAATTTATCTATCAGCCGGATTGTCAACTGTTGAACACAGCCTCCCTCATTTTGGGGGTGTTTTGCAATAATCCCGACGCTTGGTAGGCGTCTTGGGGATCGCAGTATGAGATATAAGTTCCTCAGAAAGCGCTGCTGCCCACCTTCTCGTGTGTTACTCTTAGTCGCCTCTTACGACACCCACGGGTAGAGATGGGGAGGATGACATTCTAGCCCGGCACCCTACGGGCAAAGGTACATGCGCATCAATAATTTACCGTGGAAGGGTGCGCCTTTGTGAATACCTACTAGATATAGATAAATTACACGTAGGGTGGGCGTACGTAGCAGATATGAGCGCCGTTGGTGAATTCCACGGCGGCAGCGTGGTTTAAAAATTTCCTCGGCGGCGGCGGCGTTTCGGCGGCGTGGCCGTGGGTCTTAGATGTTTTATGAGAGTTCGGTATATTACAATAAAGATTGTGAAAACCCATGTTCTTATCATCAAAACAGCTTGGTGTTTTTTTAAATTGAGGAACGGATGATGTAATTAAAACGTAATGTTTGTTCTTTGATTTAATATCATTTTAACAAGAAAAAAAGTCGAAAATAGTTATATGTAATTTAAATCTTCTAAATGAGTAAGCATACATACAATGACATACATTATTTGCATCACCGTGTCAAGTTTAAGTATTATTGAGTATTATTACCTGCTAAAATGTTAAGCACTATCTCTACTTAACAGTTAAAAACCGGCCAAGTGCGAGTGAGACTCGCGCACGAAGGGTACCGTACCATTATCTGTAACTTAATCTTGCAAGTTACGGACACTTTTCGTAGTGTCCGATTGAGCTGGGGAGGTACGGCGAAAACCTCTTTTATTGTATGGGAGCCCCCTTAATTATTTATTTTAATTAATTTTGTTTAAAGAGAACATAAAATGAAATATTCTGTGAATAGTTAAAGCGTCTACCTGTCACTGTTATTAGTATCGAGCAAGAAACGGTAAAAAAATAAAGTTTGTTGTATGGGAGCCCCCCCTGAATATTTATTTTATTTTTAGTATTTGTTGTTATAGCGGCAATAGAAATACATCATCTGTGAAAATTTTAACTGTCTAGCTATCACCCTTTGGGTACGGTACCTTAAAAACGATTAAGGAGAAGTGAGCCTCAATAAGGCAAACTTAATTTTAATATGTTTTTTAGAATTGGATATCGCGCCTTACAGATCAATAAAATGTTTTATATTGTAGAGGCTATGTATGGCTGAGCCGAAGACACAATTCCGTATATTTCTATCGTTAGAAAAAAATACATAAATACAGCCCTAAACTTCACTTTGTCAAGTTTGTTGTCCATACGTTTCGGTATGATTAAAAAATAACACATAAATGATTTATGTGGGTGCGTGTGAGTAGGAAATCAAACTGCGAAATGTCACGGCGGCGCATGATTTTTCTCGGCGGCGACGTGCCGGTAAGAAATCACGGCGACGACGGCGCGCCTTCGTGGCGCTCATTTCTAGTACGTAGTCACAGATAATTATAACTTGTCTAATTTTAATGTAAATTCATGTCACCCAGACACAAATTGTTTTAGATGTAATAGAAACCGAATGATGGTGGGTCTTACCGTGAGGTGCCGGCCTAGAATATCACCGTCCCCCATCTTTTCCCGTGGGTGTCGTAAGGGGTATCTAAGAATAATACCGGAAGGTGGACAGCAGTGCCTTCTGATAATATTGACCAATGCGATGCCTAGAACGCCCGCCAAGCCTGGAGATTACGGTAAACCTCCCCTTAGTGGGGGAGGCAGTGTTCAGCAGTAGACACTCCAGCTGATACAGTCCAGCACAGGCTGATTGGAAGCTATCTTCCTAATCATCTTCCTACCCTTGTCATGGGGCGGCGATACCTACCCATGGGGTCAGCCAATAATACATAGTTATTTTCATCAAAAAATCTCAGGAATCGACTGTAACATTATGGCTATGCTAGCTATGTTCCTATAAAAAATGTGGTTGCAAGTAATAATTTCATACAAAATTTGTATTGAAATGCTTTACTATATATGATGCTGACGAAACTTAAGATTAAGCATGACATTTTGAAGCAGTTTTGGCTCAATGGCATTGGCTATGGACTGCCGCGCAGCAGGTCAATGGTTCGAATCTCGCCGCGGAAGCCCGCGGTGTAATTCAAGCGAATTACACCGCAAGGGCATTGCCCGACTAGTGCCCACCCTCAAGTAGAAATCTATCGCCAAGCACCTAACGGTGTGTTCCGGCAGCTGTCCTTGAGAGCCAGTAATTCTAGGTTAAGCCTGTTTACACCTTCGACCCCATCACCACTTACCATCAGGGAGATTGTAATCAAAGGCTTACCTATCAGCAATAAAAAAAAGAAGCGAAATTATATGTTACGTATTAGGATATTTACGATATCATAGTTTTTTTTTAATGTTATTGTGAAGGAACAAGCACGAGGCCCACCTGATGTTAAGCGGTATCCTCTGCCTATAACAGATGCATTTCATCACAAGTGACGAATTTCACTGCGCCCAACACCTTGAGACATATCTGTTAAGTCTCATTTTGCCTCTTATTTCACTGGCTCTCAAGGACTGCTGCCGGAACACACTGTTAGGTGCTTGGCGACAGATTTTTCACTTGAGGGTGGCCGCTAGCCAGGCGGGCATTCGCAAAATGCCCTTCCACCATGCGGTGAAGCTCAAGCTCTGGGCAGGATTCGAACCATGGACCTGCTGCGCGACAGTCCATAGCCAATGCCACTGAGCCATCACTGCTTCAAAAAGTTTTTTCATGTCTAAGGCGCACACTCTTTCAAAAAACATGTTCAAAATTGGCCTTGTGACGACTCACTTCACCTTAAGTACCTACTCCAGGTCTCTGCCAGGATGATTTAATCGTTACTTGAAAATTACTTGGTTGAAGTTGATGTTTGAATGGACAACTTGGAAGTATACCTACTTCCACTACTTGATATGTATGTAAGGAAGTACCTATGCTTCCAAGTTGTCCATTCAAACATCAACTTCAATCAAGTAGTTTTCATGTTACGATTCAATCATCCTGGTACATTGGAAGTAAACTTACAAGTTGTCCATTCAAACATCAACTTCAGCGTACGATATAAAAAAAACAACAAGATTAGATGATACAGTTAAAAGTTATGCGTGGTCATCCATAAAAAATATCAGGGTAAAAACCCTCAGTTGCCTCTTTCGATATTTTTTTACCGAAAGGTGGGCAGCAGCGCTTTCTGAGAAACAGATGGGTACCTATCTTAAACTGCGATCCCTACGACGCCTGCCAAGCGTGGGGATTAGGTATGCTGAACGCCCCCTAAATGGAGAGGGGGAGAATGTGTTCAGCATTGGACAATCCACCTGATACAGTAGGTTATAGGCCTACCTATCTAAGAGGACAGAGTTGCAGAATAAAAACATTACTTGATCTTTATAAATTTTAAGAACAAACCTTAACTATTTGATAAGGAGTACCTTATCATTACGCAGGATAAGTGAATGAAGGCTACTAAACAAACCTACACACTGTTACTTTTGTTTGACCCTCAAGATAATAATCGGCAGTTTGTTAGATCTAATTTTATTCTCACGTCATTAGCAACAGTTCAAGAACGATGTAAACTATTGCGATCAACTAAGATACGAATGCACACCACATGTAAATAACGTCAAATAAATATGTATCATGCATAATATGACTTATCATTTATCATGGTATTATGAGTTTTTAAACTGTCACGGTCATTAAAACTATAATTATTATAACCATCGGGTTATTTACCGTGTTTTTGATTGGTTTTGAGCTCTCGATATTTCGGCACTGTTGCAAACGCCATGATCACGAGTAAACTGAAGTCTATGCGAGTGGATGGTAGGCACTAAGAGCAGACGAAGTTCCGAAATATCGAGAACATGGTAAATATCCCGTTGGTTATAATAATTATATCATGGTATTGTTAGTATGGACTTTGGTTAGTAACTACCTAGGTATGTTCTAATCCTATAGCTATTAAGCCTATTCTAAGCCTAAGTATTACAGATCGATGTTATTTAAATTAAAAACGAGTATCCATTAAGTTTACTCATATATTCCATATACCAATACATCTGCACAGTTAGATTAGTCAAGCTAGACTGCTATGTTCTTCAGTAGAATCTACCATCACTACTACTCTCGACACGTCTAAGTCAGTTTAGCTACTAGAATAAATAGAAAATTGAAGTGGACTCGATTCCATTAAAGTTCACGTAAACATCAGTAATGCGCCATGAAAGTTAAATCAATTATGGTAATAAATCGCTTACGGAAATAGTTACAGACTTAGGAACATATTGACAAAAAATTAATTACCTAAATTAGTAAAGTCGAGAATTCGTTATAAAATTAAAGTTATTGATTATAGTGGTTAAGTTTTTTATTTTCTTTTAATTTTTATTTTATGCTTGATAGGTTAGCCTTTGACGACTATCTCACCTGATGGTAAGTGATGATGTGGTCGAAGATGTTGTTCAGGCTAACCTAGAAGTACTGGCTCTCAAGGACAGCTGTCGGAACACACCGTTAGGTGCTTGGCGACAGATTTTCTACTTGAGGGTGGTAGGTAGCCAGGCGGGCATTCGCAAAATGCCTTACCACCATGCTATAACGACTGCCATCCGAAGAAGACAACCGGGACCGACGGCTTAACGTGCCCTCCGAAGCACGGAAACGCTCAGTAGTAATGTCACTAGCGGTCACCCATCCAACTCATGACCGCGCGCGACGTTGCTTAACTTTGCTGATCGGTTGAGAACAGCTAAGTAAACTACGCTACGAGCGCTTCAAAAGTAAATCAAAACAATGGCTTATATAAGTTATGCCACTGCACTTCAACGGTTAAACTAGGTACTTAGGTACTCTAACCCAAGCGCAGCGAGAAAATCCTAGGTATATGCTCTAACCTATTCTAGAAAATAAAAAAAATATTCTCGCAGTCTAGTCATAATCAAAGTTAGCGCTTCTATATCTATTAACGGAACAAGTTAAGAAGAATCTCAATTTAGTTTATACAATAAATCACTCATTTTAAAAAACTTTGCCGGTCTTAGTTTAGTTAAATTAGAGGTACTAACTTATTCGGTACTTATTTAATTAACTCCTACTGAGAAAACCTATAAATAGAGACTTAGTTATTATTCATGAAGCAATGATGGCCGAGCAGTAATAGCTATGGACTGCCGTGCCGCAGGTCCATGGTTCGATCCCCAACGCCGGCTTGAACTTCACCGCAAGGTGGAAGGGCATTTTGCGAATGCTGGCCGGCATAGCTGCCTCAAGAAGAAAATCTGTCACGAAGCACCTAACAGTGTTCCGGCATCAGACCTTTAGAGCTAGTAAAATTACAGGCATATGAAATACCCTGAGACATTCAATAATTTGTATTGTATGTCTCAGGGTGACTCCTGAGACCAGGGTGATCCCTGAGACATACAATTGTAAAGTCTAGGGCGCAATGCAATTCGTCACTTATGACGAATGCATCTGTTAGAGGCAGGTTAGTCAGCTTAACATCGGGTGGGCATAGAGCTTGTCCTGTCACAATTACAATAAAACAACAAAGTTGCCACAACGTTGGGCTCCGCAAATTCTACCTACCTACTTTATTTTGCCTAGTTGTTCTGCATAAACCAAAAATCACATCAATGTATACTTAGCAGGTCTGAAACAATGTTTTTTTAATTTCAAATCTGTTTCTATTGTAATACTACTTTAATCGATATTTAATGTTTCCGGCATAAGTATAGAATGAATATTCTGTAACTATACTGCATGAAAAATGCGACTAATGAGTAGCACCCACCACTCACGTTGATGTGAGTGTGGTCTGTGCTTGAAGGTAATATGCGGGTGGTGTTGCTAAATACGTATCAGGACTTCTTACCGCCCTAATTACTCCATAGGATGCAGGCTAGCTGTTATAATACCAATGAAAGTATTTCCAAAGGTATTTGGGTCAGAAAGGCGGCCGTCCATAATACTGAAGTCAAAACTTTGTTTATTTATGCCCTTACGCTAACGAAAAGCAGCAGTCCCAGTGGCCATGGCTATAAGCTGCCGTGCCAAAGCGTGGAGGGTTCTACTCCCTCTGTGGACTATGTTTCACCACATTACGGAAAGACATTCTGCTTAGCTAGACCAAGCCAAGCGTCGGGTTTATGGCAAATACCCCCTTAATAGGGGAGGCTGTGTTCAGCAGTGAACGAGTCGGCTGTTACAGTGAAGGCGTACGTAGGTATTCGGACAATGTGATGAATTTATCCTAAACTTTCTCGCTTTCCGTGCCTCCACCACGGCGAAGATTATGTATTGTCGCTAAAAAAGAGCACCCGTGACTACTTACGGTGAAGGTTGACGTCTAAACATGACAGGTTCTTTTTTGTTTTGTTTCCGGGCGGTTTAACTTTTTTAAATACTTGATTACGGTACACGCAAGACTCGGAGATGGAAATGTTACGATATTCATTTTGTTTTACTACACTTAAGTTAATTACATTTGTTAGAGGTAAATTTTGAATATTTATGGCTGTTTTAGGGGTAGCTTATGTAATCTTGCGCATTGGTGTACTATAACTTTTCAAGGTACTATTAGTATAGTTATTAGATCAAGATTATTTTAAACTCGCGAATACAGAATGTAGAATGGTTACCAGCAGATACAAGCGTTATAAAACTGTTTAAATTTTAAATCTCCCGATAAGTAGGAACTTTTAACATTCCACAGTCAGGTCTATTTCTGAAAAAAACTTGGGCCTTTTATCGTGATCATCTAAATGTCAATTTTTGGTAGTTAGCAATCTTAGTAGTAAGATAAGAACGCTTAATAAGAAAGAGAAGTGGGTAACTTAATTTATAAAAATCAGTCATGAGAATTTGATCTGAGGTAGGTATTACAGGTTCAACTTTCACAAGTTCGCGAAGCTCGGGTGTCACATAACAAATTTATGGAATTCGATTATCCTTAGAGTTCCTGACTGTGACACCTTATTAACTTGACTATCGTTTTACTTGATTAGACTTAATCGTGTTTTCAGGAAATAAAGTACACTTTTATATTTCATACAAATTAAAAATGTAGTACCTACCTGCTTATCAGGTTTGCTGATGTTTTGTTTTGATTTATCCCTGAGAGCTCTGATCTCTCCGGGACCCGTCTCGGAGGACCCCGATATCTAATTATCATGATAAAACTGATTTAAGGTAATTCATGCATTTATTATGGACCGAACTAGCACGAAGCGCGAGTGTAGTACCTCCGATTCAGCTTGGAAAAATTGTTTTCGTATTCCGGATTAGTATGGATTCGGGATTTCAGGTTGTTCTCATCTACAGGTCGCATTCCTAAACGATGATACTCGTGAAATTTTGTGAACAGGTTCTATGAAACGTCCTTCTCCCAGTTTTTAGAAATTTTTCGAGACGGTCTATATGGGAGTTGCTGAGATATTAAAAGTAAATATATTTCAGTCGTGGGGTTTAAAGGTTAGGAAGCCAAGTATTGTAATGAATCTTGAAAGATTGATTGTCCAATTCATCAAATTTTCAATACTTATTACATTACTTGGCGTATTGTAATAGGTATTGATAATTTGATAAGTCTTTATCGTGCTAATTAGAAATCGGTGCCCTCCGTCGTTTTATATATTTACTGTTTACAAAAATAATATATTATACATTTGCTTACCATCAACTCGACGATTAACAATTTACTTCTAAACTAAGATTAGTGCTTACTCTAGTTCGCTTTAGAATTTAAGTTTGGTATAAAATTAGTATTAGGTACTTACAGCGAATGATTAAAGAATATAAACCCAGCAGATATCACAATTTCCAGTAAATCACTGACACTGGTGGTACGATATGAGCGGAGATGCGCTCTGCGTGAGTACGCATACGTTCGGACCTTTATAAACCGTGGGAGTTTTTGTCTTGTAATTGACAATGGTCACTGGGGAGGTAATGAGTCCGTTTGTAGTCGATGCGTCCTTCTGTCAAGACACTATGACGCATACGCTCGTAAACGATGCAATAGTTCTTAGTTCTCACCTTACAAATAATGGAGGGTCTATTCTCTGTGGATTGTTATTGTGCACATGATGCTACCTATGTAGTTGATTTCCGGGGACTTCAATGCCGAAGCGCTACTGTAGCCGACCGACCAAAAATTTAAATACATGTCAAAATAATAGGAATATTTTGTAACGCTCGGTGCGGAGCTTGCCTCGTTGTTCGATCAACTATGTGAATGGGGGATAATAGGCAATATTTGCACCTCATTGTCGGTGAGTACGAAAATCAAACAAACTACATATAAACTAAGTTTCATATTAGCACGCGCTGCAACGTGGCAGTAACGACAATATCCTCGTACGACATGCGCAAAAATTAGATAACCTTTTCATATGGTTGAAAATAAAAATATGTAAATAAAAACAAAGTAACTGGTCAATACAATTATTCAAAGTATTAAGTCACCATTAGATTTTCCTCTAAAGTTTCTCTAAGTGATTTTGTTTACCTATCGTAGTTTTGAAGATGTCATGGTTATTACCTTAGAGTAGCAGACGTTTTAGCGTATTGGTAGGCAATTTTGCGAATGGCTGCCTGGCTAGTAATGACCCATTAAGTAGAAAATTTGTCGCTAAACAGCTAATGCTCACCATTTTTCCGGTAGCTGTCCTTTGACAGTAGGCAGATTATACCTGTTTACCGTTTTCAAACAAATTATCACTTACTGTCAGTTGAGATTGTGGTCAAAGTCGTAACTAACTTCAAACTTGAATTAAGGGTGTGAATTATTTTTGTTGGAATTAGTTAGTCCAAAATAATTAATAGGCCGTGGCATACCTAGATGTGTATGCTCTTATGGCAGTAGTTAGTTAGAAGGTTTTCGGAGCGTACCTTTTTTTTTTTTTTTTTATTCATAATAGGTTCGCGTTTGACCACACCCTGCCTGATGTTAAGCATTGATGTGGTCTAAGATGGAGCACGCTTACCTAGAAGAAACCTATTTACTCTCGATTTGAAGACACCCATGTTGTATCCATCGGGAAAAACTGACGACGGTAGGGAGTTCCACTCCTTCGCAGTACGCACGAGAAAAGTGGAAGCGAAGCGCTTCGTACGAGTCCTGGGAATATCGACCATGTACGGATGGCGCCTCTCCGTTTGTCTGGACGTCCGATGGAAAAAGGGAGAGGGCGGAACCAAGTCGTGCAGTTCTTGTGCACATTCTCCGAAATGTATCCGGTAAAAGACCGATAGACAAGCGACTTTACGGCGGTGCTCGAGGCTTTGCAGCCGAGACTCCCCTCGAAAGTCGCTGCCTATTAACCTCTTGGCGCGTCTCTCAATCGACTCAAGTGCCTCGAGTTGGTATTTGGCAGAGCCATCCCAGAGGTGAGAGCAGTACTCAACACAGGACCTTACTTGAGCTTTGTACAAAGTAAGCATTTGTTCCGCTGTGAAGTACCGTCTCACCTTTGAGAGGATGCCAAGTTTTTTAGCGGCTAACTCAGCCTTTGACTCGATATACGAGCCAAAATTTAGAGTCGACGATAGAGTAACACCAAGAAGGTCTAGGTGGTCTGTGACCGGCACGGATACATCTCGGAATGTTGGAGACAGTTGGTCTCCTTTTGGCGGAAAACAGACACGCCTGGGTCTTGTTGGCATTGAACTTGACCAGGTTGGCATCGCCCCAATCGGAGACTGCCTTAAGGGACAAGTTCAATCGTTCGACCATAGCTTCTCTGAGTCTCCGGATCTCCGGCTCACTGGCTCGCGCGGTAGAAGTATAGCTCTCTACAACCGTGCTGTCGTCTGCATACCCAAAGGTACCGGGCTTTAGCAGATCGTTGATATGCAGCAGGAAGAGCGTCGCAGAGAGCACTGACCCCTGGGGAACGCCGGCATTAATACCCATTTGATCAGACGAGCAGCCGTCCACGACTACTCGTAATGATCGATCCCTCAGGAAGTCCGATATCCACGCACAAAACCCGGTAGGCAGGCCGTATGCGGGAAGCTTGCTAATAAGGCCGTCATGCCAAACCCTGTCAAAGGCCTTAGAGATGTCCAGGGAAACGGCAAGCGCTTCCCCTTGTTTCTCAATGGCCTCGCTCCAGATATAAGTGGCATAAGCTAGAAGATCCCCAGTAGACCGATTTCGGCGGAACCCGTATTGATGGTCACTGATCCGAGGTCATTCGCTTCCAGGTATGCCAGGAGCCGGCTGTTGAGAATGCGCTCCATACTCTTACAGAGTATAGACGTAACAGATATGGGTCTGTAGTTGACAGGGTCGGTACGACTACCTTTTTTAGGCACGGGTTGCACATTAGCAAGCTTCCATGATTTGGGCACTGTACCAGTCTCAAGAGATAGCCTAAAGAGGCGTGTCAGGACAGGCGACAACTCAGGCGCACAAGTTTTTAAAACAATTGCAGATATACCATCAGGACCACTGGCTTTATTCACGTCCAGATTGCGTAGTGTATTCCGAACTTCCTTTTGACGAATGCGTATGTCATTCATGACAGTTTCGCTTCGTGGTAGAATTGGAGGAGTCGCGATACCAGCATCAAGACGTGAAGACTCCGCAAACAGGGAAGCAAACAGGTTTGCTTTCTCTGCAGCGGTGTGAGCCAGCGTTCCATCAGGATTCTGCAGTGGAGGCAGTGAGGGGCGGCAGAAGTTCGATTCAACCGCTTTAGCTAGGGACCAAAACGCTTTACTACCCGTGGGGTACGAAGCAAGCTTGTTCCCTATTCGGCCAATGTGGTCAAAACGAGCCTTCTGTAAGACCTTTTTACTGGATTTGGCAGCGTTGTTAAAAGCTCTCTTCTTTAGGTGTATATCCTTGGCCTTATGCTTACGAGCATCAACCCAGGCTAGGTATGCCTGATGTTTTAACGCCTCAGCGCGTCCACATTCAGGACCGAACCATGGGCGAGCTTTGCCGGACAATGGTACGTCAGAGAATGGAATGAAGTATTCCATTGCTAAACGCAACACATCGGACACGGCATTTGCACATGCGGTAGGATCACCAGAAGAGAAGCACACAGACTGCCAAGGATAAGATGCAAGGAAAGAACGCATCTCATCCCAATCTGCTGATTTGTATCGCCACATCCGCCGAGTGCCTCGAGGACTGGGATCGGGCGGGGAGTAGACGGATACAGATTTCACCAGACAATGGTCGGACTTACCTAACGGTGAACAAACCGACACCGAGTAGCGGTCTGGATCAGTTGTCAGCAGAAGGTCCAGGCAATAGGCCGTGTGAGACTCAACATCGGGTACCCTCGTGGCTCCTTGGACCAGCTGGGTGAGATTTAACGCTAACGCAAGTTTTCGCGTCTCTCTACCGGCATGGTCGGTGTCCTGGTATGGGTGTAGCCAATCCTGGTGATGGCCATTAAAATCCCCCAGAAACACCAGTTGGGCAGTAGGGTACTTCTGTTGAGCTACGTCCGCCACCTCACTGAGGTATTCGGTGAGCCTGGTTGTCCCCTGATTTCCACTATGTGAGCGGTAAACACAAGCGTAGAGAATTTTCTCAATACCTGTGTCCACCAACGCCCAAAGTACAGAGAACATGGGGTCTTCAAATTTTCGGAGACGCCGAATGCAGATGTCATCCCGGGCATATACACATACACCCGCGTGCGATTTGAAGTTGGACTCCAGGTTGTACCCTGGGTATGTAAGGTACGACACGTCGGATGGACAACCAATCTGCGTCTCCGTGAGAAACAGGAGGTGAGGTTTTTCTGTCTCCAGGTGGTAATGGACAGGGACGAGATTAGAGTGCAAGCCTCTTATGTTGCAGAAGTGCACTTTCAGTGAGAGGGAGTGCAGCCGCTGTTTAAACTTTCTCTCATTTTTGTTTCTCTTCATGTTTTGGGAGTAAAAATAGGTTGAAAGCCGGCAGTAGAACGAGGCATTACGACCAGTAGACCCCGCGAAACACAACGAAACAGCACACATCGAAGGGGGACTAGTCTGGAGACTGCGGGGACGCCCGAGCCCCCCCAGAGATGTCCATCTCGTCCTCTCACCCGGTTGCCGACCGGCGTGATGGCGCATCTCTGGGATTTTTCACAGTTGGCGGGACAGCCTTTCATGAGTGGCTAAGTCACAATTGGGTCCCCTACTGACTGCGGTCGGCCAGCGGTGCACCGTGCCTCGGATCCCGCTACCCTCCGCGACTAGTCGCCCAATGCGGCCGAACGATGTGCTTCTTATTCAGGCTACTTGGGATGCTACTGTTCTGACCCGACTTTCATACGGCGTCACTGGACATCGCGCCGGAACACGACTAGGTCGTTTGGCGGCGTGGCTTTGTCCAGTGGGTGGTCACTAGCCTCGGCCGAAGCCTACCACCAGTTTGTCATCTGATTAGCACCACCCGGGGACCACGTGTAGGGAATCGCTATAGGGTACTCTCCTACGGACGCGGACGACTCAGCCCCCAAAACCTATAGGTACTTCCGCAGCTTACGTCTTTCAGCTGATCATCACAAAGTTTATGTTTAAGATAGTTGATGGTAATTGAAGAGCAATACGAACGGAATAGTAGCACTTAGCTAATAGCGAAACCCCGGAACTGGGAAATTATACGAGCTTATGACTGACATCCTTATTCCCCCTTACATTTACAGATTCCCCTAATTCATAGGCCACTTGATTCAGGACCCAACCCAAAACACCAAATACAAATGAAATATAGTTATAATAATATTTTTTTATTTCTTGAAACATGCAATTTTACAAAATAAGTTATAATACAAACTCTGATTCCTAAACTAAGTTCTCGAGAACCCGTAAAATAGGTACCAGGACCTCTTGTCTTTGATTTGTTGTTTGCCTTAGCAGTAGGTATTCATACAATAAATATAGTACATTTATAAGTAATATTTATAGAAAATACAAAAATAATTATAGATAATATTTTCATAATATTTTACACTGTTGTGTGTGTGTGTGTGCGTATGTGTTTGTGAGGGGAAAGTGTGGGGGTGTATTAGTGTGTGTAAGGGAGAGAGAGGGAGAGAGTGAGGTGATATTTTCAGCAGTAACATGGACCCAAAACATCTCGTTAAACGTTGGTGATTGTAATCTTCCGCATTCCTCTGTTACACCTTTAGATATTTTGATATTGTTTATATAATGATCAAGTTTCTTGTTTGATTATGATAATAATTAATAAACATAACAAATGCTAATGGTTTTTTCTTACATGGTATTTTGATAGGACAATCATGAGGCCCACCTGGAGTTAAGCCGTAACCTCTGCTTATAACACACAGTTGTTATTTATCATCATTTATCACGTATTAGATTTATGTATCTGAATTTAAGTATCTAACATTAATTTATTGTTCACCACCGTCTACCTTTTCCCTTATTTCTGTCCATCCAAATGTTGTCTGGTAGAAATCGCTACATAGCGATAAGACCGCCCATTGTACTGCCATAGGATAATTAGTCTTAATCAGTGTAATTTACTTTTACTTGGTAAACAATAAAGAATTTTTGTATTGTATTGTATTGTAGTTGTTAAGTCGCATAGTGGTGTCTCACAATGGTGATATCGTTATGTTTTGGTCATTTTGTTGTCGGATCAATTCGTTCCTCTGAGGCGGTAATAATATAACATTATCGCTTTGTTAGCCGCAAAGAAATTGTAGTGTTTATGATTCTCGTATTCATTTACAATTTCCGTACAAAAATGTCAGTGTAAACTTAACGATCGAAGTGTAAACTTTATTCTATTTAACGTAGTTTTCGAGGCTAATAATTCGAATTCGAATTTCGAATTTTCGAATTTTCAATATGACTTATATTCGAATTCGAATATAAGTCATATTGAAAATTGTCTATAAAACTACTGATTAAAATCACTTGAAAATAGGAGAAAACTAATTATGACCTTATTTAACAATTTGTATTGTTTACTTTGTTTTTATTTTCATTGCATCCGTATGAAAAGTAATATCATTACTAATATTGGAGCATTTCGTGCGAGGAAGTTAACGTTACCAGCACGTTTCAGCGCACGCTGATATGAACCTTAGTTCAAATGAAGTTTGTTTGATATTCGTATTCACCGACTACGAGCTGTTAATTGTGCCATTCCATGTAGTGGACATTGATATTCTGCCAAGGTTTTTCTAAAAAGCGTGTAGGTTAGGTCAGAAATAAGGCTGCCTTTTTTTATCCCGTCAGGGGTAAGGAGAAGCGCTCGGTTTACAGGTACCTAGGTATTCTTAACATTATTACCTCTGTAAAGCTTTCACGTATGGTTTAGGGTATCACTATGTATCTAGTTATAGTATATGGTTCTGGATTTTTCTGTGTCTTTGTAAAATACATATAACTTTTATATTTTACGTAACGTGCTGCGTCTACTACTTACATTTATGACCATTACGTAACATACTTACCCACCTAGTTTTGTGGTTCAATAATTGAGCACATTTATATTATAACGTCTAGTTGTATTGTCTACTGTATTTTTTAAATAAATTAACTTTTAATTAGGAAATAAACAATTTATTTATTTATTTAGTGTCTCACACTAATGACCGCCCTAAAATCCACGGAACTGAAGCCATGCCGTCAAGTCTTTTAAGTTCTACCATCGTCACGCATTAGACCATTCGGTTCGAGAACAGCTGCAACATAGGTAGTTGGCACTGGTTAAGACCGACGGGTAGTGCCAGTGTGCTAAGGCTGGTGTGGCGAGAAATTCGTTCTTCGAGAGCAAGATAAGAGAGAATTGGTGACCGAGTTGATCAACTGCAGTACCAAACAGGCAGCGATGGGTTACACAACAGTTTGCACCCAAGCGTAAGCTAACAGTGACATGAAAAGCAGATGGATCTATTAGGCTACCAGTATTGTAAGAAGGACTGGCTTGTAACCAGCACGATTCAGCGTCTGGGTGTATTTATCTGAAAATAACACATAAGATATATCTATACAGGACAACACAAATAAAATCTATAAGATCTTCCCGTGCTAGTTCACAGAGGGGCCGATCCTACTGTCTCTAAGAGGACAAAATTTAGACAAGCCAATCCACATGTACTTTTGGCTTAGGCCTGATACGTCCAAATAGCCTATAGATTGTAAAATAAATGTTTCAACTAATTCGTATGTATTGAGTATGGAAGACTAAAGCTGGTAATGCCGCATTTGAATTTGGTGATTTCGTATGCCTCCCAACCTCACAGGGTTCAAAATCAACACTTACCTTTTACTTAATTATGCTATATAATGGAACAAGCACGAGGTACACCTGGAGTTAAGTGGTAACCTCTGCCTATATATGAGATGCAGTTCGTCACAAGTGACGAACTGCACTGCGCACATCATCTGAGACATAAAGTTTTTAAGTCTCATATGTTTTAACGGCACCTATACTCTTCAAACCGGAACAGTAATGTTCACATTACTGCTTCCTTGGACCAACACACAAAAAATTCTACTGCGGTCTAAGCTTAAAATAAAACTGTGTTTACACAACTGACAAAATCTCGAATCATATGTAAATTTTGAAGCGAAAAGGCAAAATTTAATAAAAATAAAAGCTAAATGAGCAGCGTTAATTCTGAATAATCTGCTAGAGGTATATCTAAACTTTTGTTTTTTATCTTCCTCAAAAGGCGCTAATAATTCTTCAAGAATTGTTAAACCGAAAAGAAGTGATCTCTTTTTCTATTAATTTTATATAAGCCGCATGGTAATTAGCTTTTTCTATCGAAATCTTTCATGAGAAGTCACGCAAAAAAATACGCATTTGGAAAAAAGTGGTTCAAGGCCAATAAGATGAAAATCACTTACTATCGCAAGTGATCTAATACAATGCTCGCTTCTAAAGTTCCGTCATTCAAATAGCAAACGATAAGTTTTGATGGCGACGTTGAATTATTAAGTGGATGGCAAGGATAAAGATAGCTGGACCCAGAGGATCACCTTGTTAATGGCATACAAAATAAAATATTACGTTATTTCGGTAGGTAATATTGTTAGTTTGCGTAAGCATTGCCAAAGTAAAGGTTATAAATCCGGGATGTTTTCTTTCAATTCACTCAGAAATGCCTACCGAGTTCAATGTATTTTTAACATCTACTTTAAGCACATCTCCATAATTTTTGGCAAGGTAAATTATGTGAAGTGAATGTACAGCGTGCTCACAACTATCCCGCGGTCAAAAAAGCGAACTGGCCGCGGGGCGACGAAGTGGTGCCTATCGCAATAGGCCTAAAACAAAATTTAAATACCTAACAAGTAAGATAATAATAACAAGTCTTCGGTGAAAACGTTGACACGACCCGACAACATCAAATTTACCAAAGCCCAAATAGTATATTTTTAAAATTTTGAATAATCATTATTCGTAGGTTTGACTACTTTGCTAGTTTTAGCTATAAACATAAGGAAGAGGAAGTGCGCGATGTGTGGATAATTTTGGTGAAATTAGTGTAATGTGACGTTTTAAAAGTTACACGGTTGGCTGGGCAGGCTAGAGGCCATCTTTGCAAGGTCAAGCATGTCTTCCCTGTTTTGTCATTTTAAGTGGGTAACATATTCCAAGTAATTACATTATAATCACAAATATAGACAATTATTTTAGAAATCACTTTATTTTGTAAGTTTTTTGATTCTTAGGGAAAGCCTGAAAACGAACTAAATATTCGAAGTTATATGATAGCCATGGCAATGGCTATGAGTATTCGAACCCTACTCCATAGTTTGAATATCGCTGCTGGCTTATGCTTTACCGCTGAGCGTTCAAGTATTTTACGAACGCTTGCCTGGCTAGCTATCACCCTTATGCACAAAATCTGTCGCCAAGCAAATGGCAGTGTGTTCCGGTGGCTGTCCTAGAGAGTCAGTAACTATGGGATTAGGTTGAAAAACCTCTTCGACACCTTAACTCTTGTCAACTATATATAAAATAGTTATCAAATAAGGCTATTGTAATAAGCAATAGGAAAAATACATTTTTGACAGGTTTCTGTATCCTATTTTAGTGTGTTATAATAACCGCAACATTGACTTGCTCTCCATCCGTACTCAATCCCACTAAGTATCAAAAAATAGGCAACGTCGAGTGTGTTGGTTTGTTGCCAATACTCACCTCCCAAGCGGCTGAATAGATCTTCATTTATGGTACGTATTTATATTCCTTAGTTTCTGGTTTAACACATGATATAATTTAAAAGTAACATTAATAAATGCAAAGCATTCCGCGACATCTGAAATCTGACTCAAAAGATAACTTCCCATATTTCTTATAGTTTGAAACGTTATGGAATCTGATTATAATTGTAGGTAAATTGTAATCGATACAAAATTACAAATCAGTGTACGCACTGATAATACAGATGTATGTGTTTAAGGCTTTACATTACAAAATAGCTGAAAGTATATGAATTGTAAAAGATAGAAGTATCTACCTACGTTGTAGACATCTATTGTTTTCTTTCTCTGTTTTTTGATTGTTATTTTGATCTAGCTATGTATTTAGGCATAGAGAAGACATAGATAACAACTACGAATAAATATTTATTCGTAGGATGACAACCACAAAAAGGCAACACTTACTTAATATAGGCAATTATAATTTCAGTGGCTATTATAGATCTGTTAAAAGTATACGACAAAGGCGTGTATAACGCATTCCAATAATAATACGAGTTATTAAGAATAATACCTAAGTGAGTAATATGTTCTAATTATAGTTATTTAATTTGGTTAAAACACCCTAAGTAGTTATTATATTTAGTTACTTTATGTATATTTATTGACTTAATACACAATTTTCCCTGTAAAATATTCCTTCCATAGACTTTTCTTTCAGGATACACAGCAACCTCCGAATTTTTTTTTACATTTTTTTTTATGTTATAGTGACGGAACAAGCCCGAGGCCCACCTGATGTTAAGTGGACTAACCTCTGCCTATAACAGACGCATTTCGTCAACGACGAATTGCACTGTGCCCGTTACACTGAGACGTCCAGTTGTTAGGTCTCTTGTGCCTGTAATTTTTCTGGCTCTCAAGGACTATTGCCGGAACACACCGTTAGGTGCTTGGCGACAGATTTTCTACTTGAGGGTGGTCGCTAGCCAGGCGGGCATTCGCAAAATGCCCTTCCACCATGCGGTGAAGCTCAAGCTCTGGGCGGGGTTCGAACCATGGACCTGCTGCGCGGCAGCCCATAGCCAATGCCACTGACCCATCACTGCTTCGAAATTATAAAGACATTAAAAATATAAACATAAAGAATAGGTACCGAAAGCTTGTGGGACCTGTCAGTCAAAGTGGTAGGGTCTATATATAGATATGGTGCATTATTGCACCATATTTATATTTAGTAACAATATGTGTGTCGATAGAGGAAGCTTCCCCGATTTAATAAAACATGTTAAATCACTCCAATTTTGTCGGAGGCTAAATGTGAGCCTATCATTTATAGACTGATTTCTAAATCCATTTTCCCAACTTTCCTGTTCTAAGTATTCGAAAAAGTTATGCTTAATCAAGGTCTATCCCATTATATATTACATGCGAATCAGTCTGTTTTCACAAAGAGCAGATCCACAACAGATGCAGTTGTTCAATTGATGTCACATAATATCTGACGCCTGGAGTGTTTACATGATGATATTAGCGTTCATAATCTTCTCTTAAAATCCAAAAAAGAATAACCGTTAGAACATTTATTTCCAAATTGTTACTTTTGTTGAACGAAACAGTTAGCTTGTCCTTTCTGATTCTTCCTGGGAATCGAAATGGATTTTACTTTATAGAGGGATCCTCCTTGTACGCATGATCTATCCGGAAAAGTTAGTTCTGTTGCATATAATGTTGTTCGTATAAGACAGTAAACGGATGTAGTAGTCATGGCTTGGCTAATTTATTTCGCATACTTCCACAGTATTATGGCGTATGGTAAATTTTTACTTTACCGAGTCTGAATAACAATAAACCTATAGTTTAAAATACTATGTACGATTACAAAAAATATTATATTTATATTAAACAGTGAAAGTCACGATGTAGCACAAGGAATAAAAATAGAATAGCTGTGCCAAGTTTTAGATTGGCAGAGACCTCCCCCTCATTCCTCTATTGCAGAGACAAATAAAAAGTCCTTCAGGATTGTGTGCGATTTTATAATAAAGCTCTCAAGAATATTACAATGCTCACAACAAGAAAATTCAAAAAACATTTTGATCAAGAAAACCTTCTATACAGTTTGTGATTAAATAAACTAAAAAAATGCTTGGAAAATTTCGCCGACCGCCTCTGCCAAGCTGCTATTACTTGTCACCTACATAATTTAAATAAATATTGAAATAATATGATAATATTTTTGTATCTCATTGTTAACAGACGTTTGAAAAGAGTGTCTACGAGTTTCTTGCCTGTTCTTGTCGCAGTGGCTCTATAAACCGTTTTTACTGATTTTTAGTTGCCTTCATAAGAGAGTCGTAGACGCCTAAATTGAGTAAATTATTTTGATTTAGACTTTAGTATAGATACGGATGTAATAAGTAAGTTATTCGCATACATACCAATCTATCCAACCTGAGGATATTTTGTTTTACAAGAAGGTAAAGGGGCTCTTGTTACATCATATATCTAAAAATTTAAAAAATAGGCAAATAAAAGCCGTAGTAAGTTTAACGTCAAATGGTTTTGCTTCCCAAATAAGAGGTGTTGTGCAATTAAAACTACTTAGTTTTAATTGCGTTAGAGTTAACCACAATGTCTTGGTTACTCACAAGAGTTACAAGTTACAACCTTAAAACTAAGTAGGTACCTTACTTATGGTGTTTTTCTATTCTGTGACGGAACTAGCACCATTCAATGCTAGTTTCAAACCTGCATTCAATTAGTTACCTAATTACGAAACCACTTGCTAAACGTTAGTTGAACGATAGGGTTGTCCTAATGTTACATCATTACATTAGATACCTACTCCGCATTAAGAATTTTCTTATTTTTTTTTTGGAAAAATATATATGTTCGCTACCGTTGTCGGCCGTCCAACTCCACAGGACTTTGGGCGAGGGAAGGCCCTCTTAAAACCCTGGAGGGGCAGGAGAAGCACTTTTCCCGAGATAGGCGTAGAAAGCGAAAAGCGCTTTCTTCCTCCGTCTCCTGCAGTCTCTTATTAAGTTAGGTCCTCACATATGAAATAGGCGTTTTGTATGGAATTAGCAAAATTATTTTTTTAATTGTAATTATTTTCAATAATGAATTAAAGTATGTGCCATTGTTATCTATGCACCATTTTATCGATAACTCATTGATTCCTTTGCTGTTAAAATTATGGGAGCGAGAATCAATAAAATGTTTGAAAGTAGAGCATACTCGGGGAGAACGGTGGGTGTTGGAGACATTCCAATCGCAGCTCCTCTTAGTTAGAGACCGTGTGCTGTGCAGTGTGTGGTCTAGCGTTGTCCTGAAGCAGCAGTGGGTTAGAGCATTTGAACAGTTTCGCTTGTTTTCCAACCAATTGTTGACAATACAGATATGCTGTAATCGTCTGGCCAGGTCTCAGGTAGCTGTAGTGGATGACACCAACACTGGTCCACCAGACACTTACCAGTTACCTGGCTTTAAAGGCCAGCAAAGCATCCTCGAGATCTCTGGTGTTGCGGAAGTTCGTGGGCGACGGTGATCACTTACCACCAGGTGAGCCGCCTGCTCGTTTGCCCTCCTATCCCATAAAAAAAAACCTTTTCCGAGTCAACTTTCGCTTGGAGTAGGATTTGGCTGGTTCTCCTGGATTCAACCATTGTGATGAGTGTCACCGATTATCGTACATGATCCATTTTTCATTATAGGTAACGATACGATTCAAAATCCCTCGTTATTGTGACGGTTGAGTAATGTAATGCAGCACTCGATTCGTGTTTGTTGGTTTGCTCAATTCATGCGGTACCCACTTTTCAAGTTTTTTTCACTGGCCCTTAGATTGAATCAGAAAATCTGTCGCCAAGCACCTATGTTCAGGGAGTTGTTCTTCAGAACTAGTAATTCTAGGTTAGCCTGAACAGCATCTTCGACCACATCATCACTTACCATTAGGTGAGATAACGGTTTAAGGCCTATCAGATCAGCTCTATGCGCTTGACTGAATTTGTTTAGTTTGTTCTCACACATCGGTGACAGGGGTAATTAGAAAAGCTATACTACTTACACTATTAGTTTAAAAAGGAAGTTCACGGGCCAGATTAAAGCCCTTTGCTGGTCTGGAATAGCTTGCGGGCTGTACTTCACCATAGCAACACCATACATAGTGGTGGTGCATTTTACAAATGCCTGCCTGGCAAGCTACCACCAATTCTTTTTTTATTCTTTTTATGCCCGATAGGTTAGCCTTTGACCACTATCTCACCTGATGTTAAGTGATGATGTGGTCGAAGATGTTATTCAGGCTAACCTAGGATTACTGGCTCTCAAGGATATTTGCCGAAACACACCGTTAGGTGCTTGGTGACAGATTTTCTACTTGAACTTAACTAACTAGCACACAGGTAACTAGCCAGACGGGCATTCACAAAATGCCCTACCACCATGCAGCAAGTAATCAAGTAGAAAATCTTCGGCAAGCACATAACGGTGTGTTCTGACAGTTGACACATTGTGGGTTGAGCGGACAGCCGAGGCTTATTAGTAGAGCGCCGTTTTCTAGTACGGTACCCTATAAAGCCCTGTTATGAGCCCAGTTAACACCCCACTCACATAGCTCACTGCTGACTCATGTGTGGTGGCATGGTGCTCATTGCATTTTCGAAGTATTTGGAACAGTAAATATACCTATATATTCTTAGGACGGGAACTGTACGTACGGCTATATAAGGGAGTTAAGCGTACTTTTTTTATTGTTATTTCGTTTTAAATCTTCAGCGATCACATCTGAATGTGGAATTTCATTCGTTCGATTTCACCGGCAAATTGTTTCTCGATAAACTTTTAGTTAGTTTTGAAGTCACTGAAATGGTTGTTCCAATCCCAATTATTATTAGGGAACAGAAAACGGCTTATTTTTTAAACATAAGTTCCTGTAGGGTTATTCATGTATATGAAGATAGTCATATTTTTTTATGGGCTCACCTATCTTACCAATCATTGATGATGCGGTAGAGGCTGAGACTAGTTCTTAGTCGATCAGTTATAATATCTATTGTAAAAGGCAACATATCACCTGATATAGTAACATATAACACACAAAATAGTAAATGATCACCGAAATTAAATCCGCATTTTAATGTAAACTTATAACCAAAGTTTTAACATCTATTTATGCAAAATGACTCCAAATAAATCTTTGTTAACCCAAAAGTAGTAAATGATGACCAAAATTAAATTCTTCCGGCGCATCTCCGGTGGCTGTGGCGGCACGCACGCTTCGCTTGCTCGGGTCGCGCGTGGTTGTGGTCCCAAGTAACCTAACGCTCCTCCTCGCTTCGCTTGTCGTCGCACCTAAATACGACTTTGCCCTAGACTAAATGATATTTAACCCCTCGTTAAAATTTCGTGATCATTTACTACATTTGGCGATCATTTACTAAATTTGGTGTCCGATTACAATTTGTGGTAAAAGAACTAAGGGTATCAAAGTATTTTATGGTGGTCATTATATTTAATCTCATTGTAAAACTGTGGTCTATTGAACATTTATTTTTTATTTTTTTATGCATGATAGGTTAGCCTTTGACCACTATTTCACCTGATGGTAAGTGATGATGTGGTCGAAGATGTTGTTCAGGCTAACCTAGAAGTACTGGCTCTCAAGGATAGCTGCCGGAACACACCATTAGGTGCTTGGCGACAGATTTTCTACTTGAGGGTGGTAGCTAGCCAGGCGGACATTCGCAAAATGCCCTACCACCATGCTATAACGACTGCCATCCTAAGACGACAACCGGGACCGACGGCTTAACGTGCCCTCCGAAGCACGGAAACGCTCAGTAGTAATGTCACTAGCGGTCACCCATCCAACTCATGACCGCGCGCGACGTTGCTTAACTTTGCTGATCGGTTAAGAACAGCTAAGTAAACTTCGCTACGAGCGCTTCTAATATTGTACTATTACATTGCACTACAATATACCACGGACTGTAAAACAGTGGTCTGATGGTGGAGGATGGTATCACATCATCACACCTACCATAAGGTGAGATAGTAATTATGCAAATATAAACAAAATATCCCAGCAGCCTAATTGACAAGATTTCCTCCCCTTGAAGCAAAAGCGGCCAATAGCGAGACAGCTAAAAAAAAAACGCTTACAAAACCACGTTATAAATCGGTGTTTTCAGTGTTTGTACAGTTGTCATGTGGAAAACTCACATCTGTGACAAGTGATTCGAAATACAATTTTTTTTCACGCTTGTAGCCAGGCTCGTAACCATTATACTCGTACATGGTCATGGAAATTAATAAATAAATTCTATATACACTAAGATCATAAAGAAGAAAGATTTGTATTTTTGTATGCAACGAATAAACTTAAAAACTACGGAAGAAATTTGGTATGGAAATAGTTTGAGACCCGGAGAAGGACATAGGTTAGTTTTTATCCAACTGCACACAGCTTACCGACCAACGGATAACCGACATAAGCGCGGGTGGAGCCGTGGCCGGAAAGCTAAAAGTATGTAACACATTCGTTATTATCTATCCATCAATAGAGAGGTACAAAAAAGCAATTGGTTGTCCCCATTCTAAGTCAGGCCTGTCTCGTGGGGGGCAATATTGCACAATTAATATATATATATATTATAATTATAACACAATTTTTTTTTTATTTTGTATTAAACTAAGAACTAAAAAATTAAGGCTGGTCCCTATACAAAAAACCCGTATTGTGATTTTTGTTATTTCTGCAGAGCAACGGTGGCTTCAAAACGGTAATACTTACATACAAGCTTCAAACTCGCTATATTGTAAATGGTATTGGTACATGCATGCAAAATAATAATGTAACAAAATGTAACGTATGTTGGTACGGAACCCTGGGTGTAAGAGTTCGACTAGCACTTGGCCGGATTTTATTTTAATAATTTAATTTCTTATTCCATATTTGTTTTAGGCTCAACATTCTAACAAAATATAAAAAAATATCCTATCCGTTTACGAGCTGTAGGCCCTTTCTTACCTACTGATAAGTAGATATACAGCAGAGGGATTTACCCTTTAGGTACGGAACTAAAATAATGGTACCTTTTATCTAATTATACATACATACAAATAAATAATCACGCTTGTATACCCCGAAGAGGTAGGCAGAGGTGTTTTCTTTGATTTTACCCACGTTTCGCCAATTGGGTTTGGTCCCATGTAATAGGGGGCTATTGCCATTCACCGGGCAAAGTTTCAGGGTCAAACAAAAGGTTTTCTCGACGAAACACAAGAACATATTTCGAATATAATGTTTACGCTAACAAAATATAAGACAGGATCACAAGAACATATTGTATGAAACCCTGGCAGGGCACTAAGATAATATACATCCCTGTTGTGCGTCTAATGCACACAATACCCTACTCACACGTGAGAAGTGGCATGCTGCTCATTTGACGCACTTTTCCCTTAGTCACCACTTACGACACCCACGGAAAAAATGGAGATGTGACATTAAAACCAGGCACCCCATGGGTATATTCTATTACTTTACAGTGGCCACGGTAATAATTTTACATTGGCTATGTGTGTAATTGTACCTATGTCTTTAAAATCTATGTCTTGAAATAAATGGTTTATTATATTATTATTATTATAGTCTCCGAGATAATTTTACATCATTTTCATGTTAAATTTACTAAAACAAAATGAAAAATGATTGCTCACATAAGTGCCTCATCTACCTGATGTATGGAGCAAAAAGTTATGTTTTTTAGTTACATCTACGAGTACGTTGACAGCGTGGCATAAAGCAGCAATTTGGACGCTCTTTAGGTCTTGGGTTCCCTTGGCTCCCATCAACAACATTTTTATCAGTAGTCCGGCGTCTAGAAGAAACTGCGCTCGGTGACTGCAATAGGCTCGCCCCCTGTTACATAGGGATAAACAAACGGCTGATTATGTACGACTATGTATAGTTTTACTTTTTGTAGGTAGTTATACTCTATGGTTAAAGGGACCAGCAAGCTACAGTCTTACACATCGATTCCTTTGCCCGTGTACCAAGCTCAACATCAATACTTTACTTATTCTGTAATTAAAGGTCTTCCATTATAATCGTCATTCGGTTCTATGCTAGTAGTGAAATCATTGACCACAAGAAAATAAATAGTCATCAAAAATGACGCGACAATAAAACTGCGCAGCACCTACCTTTGGAGTCTTGAGACAAGGTCAATTGGTATTCATATCGTCCATATAAATCATTGCCATTCATCATGACACCTATGGGTTTATCATTGAAGTCGTACGAATCTTTACTTTAAGGACCCGGAAAGAACGTAACGCTCCCTGCATTAATGTTTGTACAAATTCATTACTTTTGTTTATAGCTGGCAGGCTAGCCTTTGACCACTATCTCTACTATTTTGAAGCAGTGATGGCTCAGTGGTATTGGCTATGGACTGCCACGCAGCAGGTCCATCGTTCAAATCCCGCCGCGGGCTTGGGCTTCACCGCATGGTGGAAGGGCATTTTTAGCGACCACCCTCAAATAGAAAACATGTCACCAAGCAACTTACGGTGTCTTCCGGCAGCTGTCCTTGAGAGCCAGTAACTCTAGGTTAAGCCTATTAGCACCTTCGACCACATCGTATCAATAATAAATGTAAAAAAAAACTGATGGTGATAATGTTGTCGAAGATATTGTTCAGGCTAACCTATGCTGTCAAATACAAAATCCAGAACACAGCGTTAATTGGTTGACAGATTTTCTTCTTGGGGGTGGCGGGCATTCGCAACAAGCCCTACCTTTATGCTATAACGACTGCCATACTAAGAAAATCACTAGGACCAAACGTATAAGGCTTGGGATCACGCCAATAACCTTGAGGCCCTGATTGTATGAGTGAGCACAGGATGATTCAGTTCAGATTTTTTTAATCTGACGCATTTTTAATTTATTATAAATATAAGAACATTGTTTTTTAAATAGCGATTAAAACATACCAAGGATTCATACTATATCGATAAGTAATTAAATTTTCGTGCTCTTTTAGTAAAATCAAAGCATTTGCATGGTTCCAACTGCGCAAACAGAGGTGTTTTAATGATTTTGTTTCTGTTTATCTACTGATACAAAAAATATTAGAAAAAAGCAAATTGCTTCTCATGTCCTGTAGATTTAGTTTTTTTTTGGATAATATGAACTCAAAAATATAAACAAAATGTTGCTTCCACTTCACGCTTATAAAATAAACCGTTTAGAAAGCCTCCGGAGCAAAGAAGCGCTGTGTAGTATAATCATTTCACTAGCGGTCACCCATCCCACCACCCTTCCATGTCATGACCGCAGCGGACGTTGTTAAGCACGGACAAGCAAACTACGCTTCAAGCGCTTCATGTTTGATTTATAAGTTATGTCTTACATTGGCACTACATGTTAATATAACAGGTATTGTGACGTTGCGTGTAAGACTGATAATGAGTTCCATTCGACGACATCTGACTCAGCAAGGTATGCTTGATTGATTTCGAAAAATATGAAATAACTTGTGTAAGTCCAATCATGAAGTAGTGAGCTCAGCAGTTTAAGAGCCATTTCACAAAATCACGCTACTGAAGTTTAGGTAAATGCCAGCGCATTGCTTACACAAGCGAAAGAAGTGACGACGGAATAGCGTGACTGTGAGTAACATATTTTGATACTAGCACTCATTAATAAAGAAATGTAAGTTGCGAATTTAAAAATTGTGTGATTGGCATGAGTAAATAATCAATTTCTTGTCGATTACTTGCTAATGTTATAGAAAAGAAGTAGGCATGTACATTAAATAGTCAACCTACATCGTGTATCGTATATTTACATTTCTTCCTTGATGAATAAAAAATAGATATGTTTGAATCATTTATTGTAACAATAAACTTAAATAATTAAAAAAAAATATAGCTTAAAATTATATAAATATTAGGTCCTTACATATGAAATTGGCGTTTTGTATGGGAGGAACAAAAAGTCGAATATTTTTTAATATAATATATTTAATTAATCAAAGTATGAACCATTATTTTCTATGCACTTTTGCCATCTCATAGGTAGTTCATTGATCCCTTTACCAAAAAAACCAGTCGGACGGGAATCAATAAAATCTTTGAAGGCGATTTGGATTGCCCCATCGGAGTTGAACTTTTTCCCTTGCAAGAAGTTATCCAAATTTCGAAAAAAATGGTAATCTGTTGGAGCAAGGTCCGGGGAGTACGGAGGATGTCTTAGACTTTCCAATTGAAGCTCTTCTAATTTAGTAGCCGTCTGTAGCGCAGTGTGTGGTCTAGCGTTGTCGTGAAGCAGCAGTGGCGTGGAGCGATTGACCAGCCTAGGTTGTTTAGCCGCTAGGTTTTCCATCATGGTTTGCAATTCCTGACAATAGACATCAGCCGTAATAGTCTGGCCAGATTTGAAAAAACTGTAATGAACAATACCGGCACTAGTCCACCAAACGCTTACAAGTAACTTTTTTGGGGTTAATTTTCGCTTGGGGCAGGATTTGGCTGGCTGGCCAGGATCTAACCATTGCGCTGAGCGCTTCCGATTATCGTAAAGAACCCATTTTTCATCACAGGTAATGATTCGGTTTAAAATACCTTCATTATTGTGCCAGTTTAGTAATGTAACGCAGCAGTCGACGCGCGTTTGCCGGTTTGTTTCAGTCAATTCGTGAGGTACCCACCTTTCAAGCTTTTTAATCTTCCCAATTTGCTTCAAGTGAATTAAAACAGTTTATCACTAACATTGCAGCCTGCAGCTAACTCGGACGTGGTTTGCGATGGATCCGCTTCCACAATAGCCTTCAACTCTTCATTATCAACTTGAGTCTCAGGCCGTCCACGGGGCTTGTTCTGCAGGTCGAAATTTCCAGAACGAAAACGTTGGAACCAAAAACGAACTGTGTTTTCTTTTGCAACACGACCGCCATACACATCATTCACCCTTCGAGTTTTTTCCGCAGCACTAGTGCCACGGCGGAACTCGTACTCGTAAATAATGCGATATTTAAGGTTTTCCATTTTGTAAAATGAGTGACGCAAACAGAAAAAAACAGAAGAAAAAAAACAAATGAATGACGATCATCGAAGCACAAATACATGAGTCTATAGCTGTACAAATTTGAATTTGGAATTCCTTACCAAAGAGGAGAAATTCGTGATTAAAGTGGCCAGTACGAAAAACGCCAATTTCATATGTAAGGACCTAATATTTGACGTAACGGGATTGATTAAAAACTGCGGACTAAAAGCTCTTTCTTTTAAATTTTCCAAAAATTGCTTTTTTCCTCGTTCACACTCTTTAGTATCTATCGTCGTTAACACTGTCTGCCATAATGACCATGCATAGGATTGAGGTTTATTTTTCTGTGCATCCGGAAAACAACTTAGTACCAACCACAAACGTCCCATGACGTTTTTGGTTTTCCATTACTTAAACATGTCACCCTCATATTCCCATACCACAATATATCCCCTATACCATTAAAAAAATAACATTTTCATCCATTTAGTTTGAGTAGACCAAACAGCGAAATGTAAATATATATTTACAGATTTTTAGGTTTTTTGTTTTTAATCGAATATCTTTGATGCAATCTATAATCAACATATATACTTCTTGATACCAATGCAATCCTCACTATATACTCTTATGCTCACTATTTTCTCTATGGAAAATAAATTATAATACACCTTTTTATAGAAAAAAATACTGGAAATGGGGTTTGAACACACGACAAAAATGGTGGGAAATAGTAATAAAATTGCTATTTTTATGTTTTCGTAACTAACTCACCTAGAACTTCGATTCTTCTTTTAATATGATTATTTACTATTGTTCTTTAGCCATGTATTTTTTTTTTGGCGTTATGCCTTTATTAAACAAATACTACAAACTATATACAACACTACAGCTACTACAATACTACAGCTACTACAGTAAAAGCATTTGGACTCATAGGGAGTCCAATGCCATGAATTGTTACAGATTTTTACGCCAAATATTTTAAAGTAACAAGATTAAAACAACCCAATTGTTTTAAGAACTTTGGCGGGCAATATTTTTTTCTGAAAAACTATACCACCTACAGCTTTGGTCCTTCTTTGATATTATTATTTACATGTAATTTATACACCTGTATTATTTCAGATTTTTTGGTTTAGAAGTTTAAAATTAGTTAAGAGATTATTTAATATGCAAAATTGCATCGGTAAGTGTTTGCGTTGCAAAATGTATCGAGTGAAAAATTACTTATACATATGCAGAATTGCGGTTTTCTAGGTTTATAACTGTTGACGAGATTAATATGAAATGACGTAATATTTTGGGGCAAAAATGTAATTTGTGCTGGTTTCAGATTTCATCAAAATATTCAAAATACTTCCGTTATCTCAGAAAAATATGGATTTTTTCTTGTATGGGCAAGGATGCATCCTTTTGAAAACCATTTGGATTATGAAAGTCGGACTTACGCAGATTTTATGGTAAATTTGTAAATACGACTATTGACCGCTAACTGGTATCGCGGTTTGTACAAATGATGGAAAAGCCGGGAGGCCGGTTTGTACAAATTAGGAAGGTAGTTTAATGTCCAGCTGAAGTTATCGCTGTGTTCACTTATAGACATTAACTGAATCCAAAAATATTGGAAAGCAATTATTAGCCTGTCATCTTATCCCCCTAAAACAAAAGTTATAGTGAGTTACTAATTTAAACTAGAATAATATAAAAACTAGCAGACCAAAAAGAAGAAGTCAACCCTCTGAGGTTGTTAGCATTTTTCCAATAACGCTGTATAAGGCTGCATAATTGTGACGTTTCCTTTTTTTAACACAATGGATGAACAGAAACTAAAGATTATTACTTAACAAGACAACAATACTTATATTATGGACAACAAATATAAAGTATAGTTTGTTACTTAAAAAAATAAAGACATGATCAAAACTCTGTGGTCGCACTATAAACTTGCGTCTAAGCGTTCCGCGTACGAAACGTCAGAGCAAGGCAAAACGAACACAGGTCCTATTAGTACGAGATCCCGCTGCAGATTGGTGTGCTCATCGACTTTTTGTTTAAAACCAAATTTTTATGTTTATTTATAGTTAAGAGTATATATATTTACTAGGGTGCCTATCAAAATTTGGCCGCCATTATTTTTAATTAAATTATTTTTAATTGATTTTTGGTAAAAAATTTCGTTTATTTATTTTTTAAATAAAATAACGTCTACATCACGGTAATTAATATGAAGATTCTAAAAAATCACGGTTGCCGTTGCGCACCTGGCCGCACCTCTTTGCAGCCAGGTGTAAACAGGTATGATTTCGATGAATTTATACGTTTATAACCTATTTTTATTAATTATATGTCAAATTGAAGCTAATTTTTTTCTATTAATTATCATATAAAGTTGCTTAATTAAATCTGGCCGCAAATAAGGGTTGCTGGCTGTTAAAGATAATTAATATTTAAGGTAGAGTGAAAGAGAGTTAGCGCGTAACATCATTTGTCAGACGAGGACAGCGATTGCCGGCTGTGCGACGCTTTTAAGCCATTGCGCATGCGTCGAATGTTAGTGTTCTCAACTGAACAGATGCAGCATTTTTATTCTAACATAAAAACCACGCTGTTTTGGAGTTCGTAATAAACAACGTTTTCCCCTCGTGAGTACAATCTGTCCACCTCCTATGACACAATCGTCCAAACTGCTCACGTTTTTTTATCCCGCGACGCCCCGTAACGTTTTTTTGTAGTACTAAGTAGTTTTCCATTACCTAAACATGTCACCCTAACATCCCCATACCCCAATATATTACCTATACCATACAAAAAATAACATTTTCATACATTTAGTTTGAGTGGATCAAACAGCGAATAAAAATATATATATTTCCAGATTTTAAAGGTATTTTGTTTTTTAATCGAGTTTATTTGTGGCAGAGTGAGACTCAACTCCAACGCAAGTTAATAGTGTGCTATGTGAATCCACGAACATAGCTTCCGATAACGACGATTCTGATATTTGTAGCGATGAAAGTGATAGCTCCGATGACCGTACAACTGAAAGCTCCGATGATTCAGATTTTTAAATAAGAGTTACGAAAATATAAGAATTATAAAATAAATTTAATAATTTTTTAATTTGCTTAAATGTTTAATTAATATGTAACAGACAATTAAATACTTGAATAAAATCTAATAAAATTTTTAAAAAATACTTTCGCAATAAAATTTTCTTTTACTTAAGTCACCTTGGTTTTATTTTTTTATTTTTTAAATTAATATTAAATATCGACGTTCTAATTAGCAAATTATCTAACTCCATTTTAGAGAATCTTTTATTTGTACGGAAAAAAACAATTACTTCAAAATTTATTATCATTTTAAAAAACCATTTAATATCCTTTATATCTAATAGAGATATAATATTTAAGTTTGAATCATTCAAATAATTTGTAATTGGATTATTGCTTTATCAAAATGTTAAAAAAATTACCCTCTAAAAAATAAGGAGTTAGAAAAATTGCTAACTAGACCGTCGATATATCAAATCAATATTAATTTTTTGTTGCAATTTTTAAATTTGTCATTTTGAAAAAAATTACATATTTTTTGGAGTATTTATTATAAGTCGTCTCTATAACTCCCCGGTGGTTGAGAACACTAACATTCGACGCATGCGCAATGGCTTAAAAGCGCCGCACAGCCGGCAATCGCTGTCCTCGTCTGACAAATGATGTTACGCGCTAACTCTCTTTCACTCTACCTTAAATATTAATTATCTTTAACAGCCAGCAACCCTTATTTGCGGCCAGATTTAATTAAGCAACTTTATATGATAATTAATAGAAAAAAATTAGCTTCAATTTGACATATAATTAATAAAAATAGGTTATAAACGTATAAATTCATCGAAATCATACCTGTTTACACCTGGCTGCAAAGAGGTGCGGCCAGGTGCGCAACGGCAACCGTGATTTTTTAGAATCTTCATATTAATTACCGTGATGTAGACGTTATTTTATTTAAAAAATAAATAAACGAAATTTTTTACCAAAAATCAATTAAAAATAATTTAATTAAAAATAATGGCGGCCAAATTTTGATAGGCACCCTAGTAAATATATATACTCTTAACTATAAATAAACATAAAAATTTGGTTTTAAACAAAAAGTCGATGAGCACACCAATCTGCAGCGGGATCTTAGACTATATCTCGATGGGCGCTCGCGCGATACTGATCGCCTCGCGCTTGTACATTTCAATTTATGAGCATTTCGAGTTATGTTAAATATTTTTTCTTGTCTAACAAAACAGAGTTAATATCACAATTTATTAAAGATCAGATTAATTAAAGAATGAACTTTCTTTTCATATAATATCTGTTTGGAATTACACTTTATTAAACGCAATATATCGTGGTAAACTGCTGATATAATTCGTGCAAATTGGCGCAAGATCTTTATTTTTTTTTCTACAATGACGATTAATTATCGATATTCTAGTACACTATGTGTCAACAGGATTATATGCATGATGCACAGTTTTTTTTTTAGTTAATTTGATGAATCTTTATACAGGAGATAGAACTCTGAAGTTGGCTATGTGTACTTTAATTCGTAAAACAAGGTGCGGGAGATTGGTCACTACAAAATAATTAATGTTATGTTTGTAAATCTGGTACATTAACTGAAAAGAGAACAGATTATTATGTTTTTATTAATTATTAAACAACTTGTAGATATTTCCTATGATAGTAAATTAAGCGCTTAAAATCTTCGTATACCGCATTAAAATGTAAAATGCCTCCATTATGGCACCGTTGGCGAGACGATTTAAAAATCGGTTCCGTTTATTTTTACTTTTGGCCGTCCACTCACTGATTAAAATATTGATGGGAGACACCCAAAAATATTTAAGCGAATAGAAAGAAATACGCAAAGCAGGTTCGCCGCTTATAGTGAAAATAAATTTTGTGGTTACACTTGCTGTACGGCACATCAAGACGCTTGGTGTTAATAATTTATCTAAAATAATTTTAGATGAAACGACACTAGTAGGAGGTATTCTAAAATATTATTTGATCATAATTTATTTGCAAACTGCTCTGACCATTATTTCATCTGACGGTAAGTGGTGATGTGGTCGAACGACATGTTCACATCAGCCAGCATATCAGCAATAAGATATGCAGAATGACTGAATTAAATATATTTATAATGTTAAACACTTTTTTAAACTATCACGGTTCACTCGATAACTAATATTATTACTTACGGGATTTGCCGCATCAAGGAGTACATGATGGCAGTAAAAAACAACGAAGTGCACAAATCTGCCATTGCAGAACACCTGATAGACTCGGGCCCTAATCACTGGATCGAATTTCATAATCCACAGGTTCTATCTACGGAGCGCCGCTACATTCCCAGATTAGTCAAGGAAGCGATTGAAATATCCAAATGTAAGGGTTTCAATAGGGAAGAAGGCTATAAACTGTCCTGTACGTGGAATCCAGTATTAGGAGATTCGAAAAATGTTACACGTTCACATAAAAGTGACTCTAAAAACATGTGCAGTGATACTGTGAGTGTATTTTGTCGAAACTTTCAGTCGAGTGCGAGTTCCAGTGGTACGCGTAGCAAAATACAAAGAAAGAGGGTAGACCGTTTCGTCTGCTCTTGATTTTGTCAACCGCTCGTTACTCCAGTCACCCCGCGATCATGATGCATGCAACTGCGTCGAAATATCGGGAGCTCAAAAATAAAAATGACCACGGTACAACACACGGTACACGGTAAGTAATAATATTATTTATAATGCTGTGTTGTTTTTATTATATTTGCATACAAATTATGGCACGCCCTGACGTACGCTTATCAAATCTAATCTAATCGTTATGTATCATATCATAATACGATAGCATCTTCAATCACTTACCATGAGATAAAATAGTGGGCAGAGAGGCTAGCAATAAAAAAAATGCAGGACGACTATGAATAAACGATTTTGATTTGAAATGATATAAATTTGATCATGCTTGTTCTTAAATTGCAAGGGTTTTTAAGCTAAATTACCTAAAATAAAAGAATAAGCACTGTATTTACCCATATTTAAATTTGAAGTAAGTAGGACATCTGGGCACGCTGTCAACGGGTAGTGGGCTAGAGCATTTGAACTGCCTATGAGTCTGCAGTGACTTATAGGGATCTAAATGCTTTTATTTTGTTAATTAAAAGTTGACATTTGTTATCCTAATTGTGGAAAAACAATATTGCTTCATAACCTTCCTACTGCATCTACAATCTGATGCTCCAAGGGCTGCTTGGCTTCTTTGACGATAAAGGAATGCAGGGAGCAAGCTCTATCTCAGGTACTGACTTGACTGGTTCTTGTTTTCCATATTTATACATCATAGTAGGCTTTGAGTGCGTTTCCTATAACTTTTGTGAGAGTACCTACATTACTAACAATGTCAAAGCATGGAAGTTTATTATATATAACAATAAACTCAAAAATATCCCGCTACGACTGGGCGGGAGTTGTACACAACAAGGTCTACAAATTACTACGCAATTTTAGTACTTATTCAATTGAAAAAATATTAATGTTGATTTTAAATTACGCTTGGAACGAAAATATATTTATTATTTGTCTATGTTTGAAATAGTGATGGCTCAGTAGCATGGCTGTGGACTGCAACGCAGCAGGTCCATATGGTTTGAATCCTGCCGCGGGCTTGAGCTTCACCGCATGGTGGTAGGGTATTTTGCGAATGCTTGCAGCTAGCCAGGCAGGCATTCGCAAAATACCCTACCACCATCCTCAAGTAGAAAATCTGTCGCCAAGCACTTAACGGTGTATTCCAGCAGCTGTCCTTGAGAGCAAGTAATTCTAGGATAAGCCTGCTAACACCTTCGAACACATCGTCACTTACCATTAGGTGAGATTTTAATCAAAGGCCTACCAATCATCAATGAAATAAAAAGTGTATGTTTACAAAAATATAACTTTAAAATGGCAATACTTTATCACACAAGTCAATTCCGGTCTTTTATTTAAATTACTAGCTTTTTGTTATATAAATACTACTACGATTATGGTAGGTATATAATTATATGAATGCGCAAAAATTATATAATTTTCTTTCTTCACCATCGCTGCCTTTCTTGATTCCGTCGCAAATAGTGATGGAATTTCTGCATATTTTGTAATCGTCTTATTCAGGTCCTAAGAACTTCTTCTTGAAGCAAGATGGCCGAGCGGTAATAGCTATGGACTGCCGTGCCGCAGGTCCTTGGTTCGATCCCCACCGCCGGCTTGAGCTTCACCGCATGGTGGAAGGGCATTTTGCGATTGCCCGCCTGGCTAGCTACCCCCCTCAAGTAGAAAATATCGCCAAGCACATAACGGTGTGTTCCGACAGCAGTCCTTGAGAGCCAGTGAAATAACAGGCACTTGAGGCTTAACAACTATGTCTAAAGTTGACGGGCGCAGTGCATTTCGTCACTTGTGATGAAATACATCTGTTATAGGCAGACGTTGGTCTGCTTAACATCAGGTGGGCCTCGAGATTGTTCCGTCATAACAACATAAACAAAAGAACACATAAGCCTACCTACTTTTGATAAAGTATTAGATAAGCAATGAGCATTTGATCGGATATTGTATTTTTATTGAATAAGCCTTCTTCAACAATATAGTATACCTTATACCTTCTTAAATTATTTTGTATTAGAATGGGACACTGCAGCGTTCAAGCTCGCATTGACCCGTGACGATGTATATGAGTCACGGTCATGCTTGTGAGCCCATGACAAGGCAACCAACACGCATGCACCACGTACCTCCCGAAGTACTGAGTATTTTACCGAGATACAACAAAATATATCTTTACCTATACGAGTATGTGTATTCTAAGTGTGCAAGTATGTAAAGTTATGGGCATTACCACAGACCTAGGATTTTTTCGCTGGCATTACCAACGGGTATCTTGGTATTACTTTGTTTTAGTGCTTTAGTAAGATTTTATTTTTCGATAAATAAAAACTATCATGAAATATTTCGATTAATTTTATTTCGTTACTTTTATTTTTACACTTTCTATGATGGCGGTTGCGCTAATGGTTTCAAAGTTCTGACTATACAAGAGTGACTGATGAACTCTATGACACATACCAATGCGCTAAAAACAAGTATACATACTTAAAATATACAATATAATTTAAACTTATGACGTAATGAGTAATAAATATTAAAAAAACGTCATTAGTAAAATTTTGAGATCGTCCAAGAATTTATTATCAGACAGTCTCAAAATTACACTCTACATCTCGACACAAACGAATTAAAATATCACTCGTGATATTTACGTTCTAGGTTCGCTGATGAGTAAATCGGTCAAATCGGCATTACGGCCCTTTCTTGCGCTCTTTTTAGCATCTACTAATCTAGAAGACGGAACAGCCAATCTGCGAATGACCTTTCTCGTAGGTTTGACAGCTTTTTTCAGGAAGTGCTCGAGCTCTGTCGGCGAATTAAGTTCCTTTAAGTCCCCAAAGCTAACGCTGCGGCCTCCGTTCAATCTGCCGAAGTAGTTGTACATATCCCTGTTAGCCTTACATTCAGCGCAGTTGTATGGTACAGATACAGCATTGGGGAAATTTTGCTGCGCGGTGTACATTCCGCTAGCATTTCCTGGACAGTATGGCACGAAGAGCACGGGGATAAAGCCGATGATGCCGTAGGGCTGGTAGACCTGTTGCGGCTGTTGGTATTGTGGGTTTCCGTTAGGTTGCTGAGGTTGTTGCTGAGGATGTTGTTGTGGATGTCCCTGTTGTCCCTGCGTGGAGTTGTTGCTGGGGTTCAGGAGGTAGCACGGACACGAGTGCGGGCTGGGCACGATGGGCATCGGGTATGGGATGACGTAGATGGGGAAGGGCGGCATATAACCGGAGGATGGGTAGTAAGGCGGCGGCTGTACACCAGTGCCCGTCGGCTCGCCCACAGAATCTGAAAAGATTTAAAAAAAAATGTTTACTTGACTTCGTTGACACTATTTGATCATTAAATTACAAATATTATGCATCTTGTGGAGAGTGTGAACACAGACTAAAAGTATAGTCAGTGTTTAGAAAGTCATAATCAATCAGACCTTTGCAAACCATGTTAATTAATTGATCTAAAATAAAAGAGAATGAATAGAGGTACGTTCTGCTAATATTAAACATAGCTTCTGTGATTGGGAAGCTTCTGATGCTTTTAGAATATATATATTTTTTAATTACTTTTAATCTAGCTTATGACCTGTTGATAATTTGTATTTGATGGTTACAAACTTAAATTGAGAACTTCACTCAAGGACTATTAATGCCTTGTAATATTGTCATTTTTAATATTAGTCACATAATAAATTAAATAAACACGATGTTTATGAAGTATATTGATATTACTTAAATATAATTAATTTAGATGATGTCTATTTACCTGGATATCCTGGTTGACCAGGTTGTCCAGGCTGTCCTGGTTGTACTGGCTGACCACCTGGTTGTTGTCCTGGTTGATATCCGGGCTGACTAGGTTGCGATGGTTTGCCTGGCTGCTGGTCAGGATTGTATCCAGGTTGGCCAGGAGTGCCGGGTTGGCCAGGAGTGCCAGGTTGGCCAGGAGTGCCAGGTGTGCCAGGTTGGCCAGGAGTGCCGGGTTGGCCAGGAGTGCCGGGTTGTCCAGGTTGTCCAGGACCACCAGGCTGTCCGGGTTGGCTGGGTTGGGATGGACCTCCAGATTGTTGACCAGGCTGGCCGGGAGTTCCGGATTGACCGGGAGTTCCAGGTTGGCCGGGAGTTCCAGGTTGCCCTGGGGTTCCAGGTTGGCCAGGAGTTCCTGGTTGACCTGGTTCACCGGGTTTGCCTGCAAAGACAAAATATTTTCCTCAAATATAATGATGCTAAATACTTTATGAATAAAAGGTGATCGGAACCAAGTCTCTCAGAAAGTAGGCACACGTTCCTTTCATTTCCTTCAATTTGCAGCAATATATATCATGCTACCGATTGAAGCAAATTCAAAGTAATATGTTATTCCTTAAATAACCATATTATAACAGGTAGGTTCCATGAGCAGTATTATCGTAAAGATTTTTTTCATAAACATAAATATATATTTGTGTATATATATTAGGTTTAATCAATATAAATAAACTGTTGTACGTCACCATCATTTGGACGTTACGGCATATAGTTGTGGATTAGCCTGTCCAACTCCCTTTGGTTATACTAAATTACAACGGAAAAATGAATATTGTGAATGCGTATGAGAATTTGAGCTAGCAAACACTCCGTCTGCCGGATCGTGACATGCTCTTCTAATTAGAATGTGACGAAACGATAAATATGGTGTATACAAGTGTGTATGTCGCTTTACAAGAATAATTACGACAACAACCAATGTACCTAATAATATGTATAAATAATGTTGTCTTAGGTTTTCGCGATTATTACGCATAGTAATAAAACAACTTTAAACGGTTTCAATCGCGTATATTTATCATTATTTTTATCCCGACGTTTCAAACACTTTGCAGTGATCGTGGTCACAGGGTGAATAATTGACAAATAAAACGTTGAGACAAAAATAATGATAAATATACGCGATTTAAACCGTTTAAAGTTGATTAATTACTAATATGTATAAATGTGATGGTATTTTTGATAAATTCCCAAAACAGGGTTTCTTTCGAGGTCTTATACACAAAAATGTTTAAAAGGATGAAATATTTTAATGTGACTGATGTGAGTCGGTTTCATAACTCAGCTCAGTTCAATCACACAAAAATGATTTGAAAGCATTGATTATTGAAGCCATTCAAAACACGATGTCGAAAAATGAAGGTAATCATTTTATTACTTTACATCCTAACGACGTAAAGTAATAAAACGATAATATATGCTCCCAGTTTTAGTTGTATAAGTAGAATTAATTGTCATTCCAGGAATAAAATGACCTAGGTACTTTATACTGCATTGGGCAACGTGTAGAAAGTACTTTATTAAAAATTATTTACCTGGTTGTCCAGGTTGAGGTTGCTGACTAGGATAATATCCAGGCTGGCCAGGTTGACCAGCTCCTCCAGGTGTGCCAGGCTGACCGGCAGTACCGGGCTGTCCGGGTTGCCCAGGAGTGCCAGATTGTCCGGGTTTTCCGGGTTGGTCAGGTTGCTCAGGAGTGCTAGGTTGCCCTGGGTATCCAGGTTTTCCGGGTTGAGATGGTCCTCCAGGTTGTTGTCCAGGGTAGGAACCAGGTTGGCCAGGTTGCGATGGTCCTCCAGGTTGTTGCCCAGGGTAGGAACCAGGTTGACCAGGTGACGATGGACCTCCAGGTTGTTGTCCAGGGTAAGAACCAGGTTGGCCAGGTTGCTGTCCAGGATAGGAACCAGGTTGGCCAGGTTGCGATGGTCCTCCAGGTTGTTGTCCAGGGTAGGCACCAGGTTGCCCAGGTTGTGATGGTCCTCCAGGTTGTTGTCCAGGGTATGAACCAGGTTTTCCAGGTTGGGTTGGTCCTCCAGGTTGTTGTCCAGGGTAGGCACCAGGTTGCCCAGGTTGCTGTCCAGGGTAGGAACCAGGTTGTCCAGGTTGGTTTGGTCCTCCAGGTTGTTGTCCAGGGTAAGAACCAGGTTGGCCAGGCTGCGATGGCCCTCCAGGTTGTTGCCCAGGGTAGGAACCTGGTTGGCCGGGTTGCGATGGTCCTCCAGGTTGCTGTCCAGGGTAGGCACCAGGTTGCCCAGGTTGTGATGGTCCTCCAGGTTGTTGTCCAGGGTATGAACCAGGATGTCCAGGTTGGGTTGGTCCTCCAGGTTGCTGTCCAGGGTAGGAACCAGGTTGGCCAGCTTGCTGTCCAGGGTAGGAACCAGGTTGTCCAGGTTGGGTTGGTCCTCCAGGTTGTTGTCCAGGGTAAGAACCAGGTTGGCCAGGCTGCGATGGCCCTCCAGGTTGTTGCCCAGGGTAGGAACCTGGTTGGCCAGGTTGCGATGGTCCTCCAGGTTGCTGTCCAGGGTAAGAACCAGGTTGGCCAGGTTGCTGACCAGGGTAGGAACCAGGTTGGCCAGGTTGCGATGGTCCTCCAGGTTGTTGCCCAGGGTAGGAACCTGGTTGGCCAGGTTGCGATGGTCCTCCAGGTTGTTGCCCAGGGTAGGAACCTGGTTGCCCAGGTTGCGATGGTCCTCCAGGTTGTTGCCCAGGGTAGGAACCTGGTTGGCCAGGTTGCGATGGTCCTCCAGGTTGTTGCCCAGGGTAGGAACCTGGTTGGCCAGGTTGCGATGGAACTCCAGGTTGCTGTCCAGGGTATGAACCTGGTTGTTCAGGTTGGGATGGTCCTCCAGGTTGCTGTCCAGGGTAAGAACCAGGTTGGCCAGGTTGCTGTCCAGGGTAAGAACCAGGTTGCCCAGGTTGCGATGGTCCACCAGGTTGTTGCCCAGGGTAGGAACCTGGTTGGCCAGGTTGCGATGGACCTCCAGGTTGCTGTCCAGGGTAGGAACCAGGTTGGCCAGGTTGCGATGGACGTCCAGGTTGTTGTCCAGGGTAAGAACCAGGTTGCCCAGGTTGCGATGGTCCTCCAGGTTGCTGTCCAGGGTAGGAACCAGGTTGGCCAGTTTGACCTGGAGTGCCGGGTTGACCAGGCTGTCCAGGTTGGCCTGGTGTTCCAGGTTGTCCAGGAGCGCCAGGCTGTCCGGGTTGGCCTGTGAAAATAAATTGCTTTAATTGTACTTGCTTTCTCATAAAACTTGCATATCTACATGTAGCCCATGTCCTGTACCACCCAAAATTAATTCGTTATCTATGCGGTAGATCTAAATGCACTTACATTAGCTTCTGTAAAACATGGCAAGATTATCGCTAATTGGTTGCAAGCCGAAGAACATTTTGATACATTATTATGCCTAAACTTTACAGGTCTTGTCACTACCGAAATACAATGTACAGGGTTATATTTTTGGAAATTGTATGAATTATTTTCCTGTTATAATCCTGGGTTCGACTAGTGTTATTTAATTACTTTGAAGGTTCATACCCATATAACCCATGGGGCAAAACAAAGCCCTAATTTTTTCTCTCACTTTGCTGTCTGTCTGTTTGTCCGTCCGTATGTTTTATGCTGCCAGCATGCTGGGCACTGGGTGGCCACGCTGGCCTACCTGGTAGTGTCTTCGCACTTGGGTGTTGTTTTAGACCGGCAAAGAACTTTGAGTAGCCTAAATGCTTTCACTGTAATAGTTAAAAGGCATACCGCCGGTATATTAACCCTTATTGAAATATGTAATTTTTGCTAGCTAAGGGCTTGTGGAGTGTTATGCTATAGATCCCATTGAATAAAGTATGTATTTTGGTAATATTATGCTAAGTGAACTTATTTAAATATCTGAATGTGTAGCTTAAAATATGTCATAGCATATTTTATTGTGTGAATTATTATAAGAATCTCAAACATCTGTGTGTTATGAATTACGAATAATGTTCTTTCTATTTTAATTATAATATAAGTCTACAATATATATTACAATTTAAATATAAACAATATATATTATAATTGAAATAGATATTGCATATTTGTTTCACTGGTTGTCGCAATGTGTGAGTTCCGAATTGTAAGATTGTGTATTCGTGTTATGGAATCTATTAAAAATGTTATACTGTTCTTACCTTGTTGTCCAGGCTGTTGTCCAGGATTATATCCAGGTTGCCCAGGTTGACCAGGTGTGCCAGGCTGTCCAGGAGTGCCAGGTTGTCCAGGTTGTCCGGGAGTACCAGGCTGGCCGGGTTTTCCTGGGTATCCAGGCTGACTAGGCTGCGGTTGTCCTCCAGGTTGTTGTCCAGGGTAGTATCCACTCTGACCAGGTTGTCCCGGAGTGCCAGGTTGCCCAGGTTGACCAGGTGTGCCAGGCTGTCCAGGAGTGCCAGGTTGTCCAGGTTGTCCGGGAGTACCAGGCTGGCCGGGTTTTCCTGGGTATCCAGGCTGACTAGGCTGCGGTTGTCCTCCAGGTTCTTGTCCAGGGTAGTATCCACTCTGACCAGGTTGTCCCGGAGTGCCAGGTTGCCCAGGTTGACCAGGTGTGCCAGGCTGTCCAGGAGTGCCAGGTTGTCCAGGTTGTCCGGGAGTACCAGGCTGGCCAGGTTTTCCTGGGTATCCAGGCTGACTAGGTTGCGGTTGTGCTCCAGGTTGTTGTCCAGGGTAGTATCCACTCTGACCAGGTTGTCCCGGAGTACCAGGTTGCCCAGGTTGCCCAGATTGACCAGGTGTGCCAGGCTGTCCAGGAGTGCCAGGTTGTCCGGGAGTACCAGGCTGGCCGGGTTTTCCTGGGTATCCAGGCTGACCAGGCTGCGGTTGTCCTCCAGGTTGTTGTCCAGGGTAGTATCCACTCTGACCAGGTTGTCCCGGAGTGCCAGGTTGTTCGGGAGTACCAATTTGACCAGGTTGTCCAGGTTGACCGGGTGGGTAGCCTGTACAAATAGTTTATTATTTATATTAAGCACTATTGTACCACTAGTATACCATCAATCCTTATCTAATTTCTAGTATATGAAATTATTTAATATATTACATTCTATAAAACAGGGCTCATAAATATATTTATAAAAAAAATACAAAAATCTTAAGTTACGAATTTGAGCATGTGGTTAATGCATATTTACTGTAACTCTGTTGGACGAACAACTCATCAGGTAAATTTGAGACTGTCTGATCAATCTCAATAATATCAATCAAAATAATATTCGTTTTAATTTTTTTCAAGTGTTTTGGTAATATAAATATTTTGATACATTATAGGCAAGCAAAATGTATGTTACTGATTTTTGTGCACATTAGAGTAATACTAACTGATTTAGCAAGCGCAGAATCCAGAAATACGCTTATTTTGACCATATTTCTAAGATAGATCCTAGTTTATATGCTACCCCAATTGTAGTTGCCTGTTATTGATAATTAGAATAGACTAGAGTAATTAGATAGAATTAGAATGATTACTAAGAATATAGAATAGAGGAAACCTGACATCTTTGTTTCTATATTAGACCGTTTATGAAATGTATGAAGTTTTATTCCAGCATTACTCAATAATACAATAGCTTCTACTGAAGCACAAGTAAATTAATATATAAGTAAGTTCACAACAAATAAATCAATTGCAATGTTGCGTGATGCTAGAAATGAGACACGTCTCAGCGTGTGCCAGTTTAAAAAATTAACCTTAACGATGAATTTACAAAAAATTAAATATCTCCACAAAATGAAGACAAGCAAGGAACGAACAAATTAGTACTTTCCTTGACTACCAGAAACAAATAATAATAAATTCATAAAAACTATTCGTCAACGCTTTGATTTTTAAATTAAAAATCCATATACACAAACTGGTGGGAAAACGCTGAAGGTCAATGTTCTTAAAGATATGTTGAAAAGTCATAAAAGCAGATCTAAACAAAACTTACGATACAAAATAACTATCATCATTCAAACTGTTCAAGTGTAATAAAAACAAAACACTAATACAAAATTACAAATTTTTCTGCTGTGCGTATTATGATCAAATCATATTTTAATCATACCTCCGGGTTGTGATGGTCCTCCAGGCTGTTGTCCAGGGTAGTTTCCAGGGTACCCTGGAGTACCAGGTTGTCCAGGTGTACCAGGTTGTCCGGGAGTACCAGGTTGTCCAGGAGTGCCAGGCTGGCCAGGTTGTCCTGGGTATCCAGGCTGACCAGGTTGTGGTTGACCACCAGGCTGTTGTCCAGGGTAGTATCCAGGCTGACCAGGTTGTCCAGGAGTGCCAGGTTGTCCAGGAGTGCCAGGTTGTCCAGGAGTGCCAGGTTGTCCAGGAGTGCCAGGTTGTCCGGGCTTTCCAGGTTGGCCAGGAGAGCCGGGTTGGGTACCTATTAACAAGAAAAGACATTTTATTAATTGATAATTTTGCGTTAGGCTCCGTCCCCAAAATAATAACAACTATAGAACAAATTTGAACTTTATCTCATTAGTACTGTGGTGGTTCAGATTGGTAAAGCATGTCTCGTGCCCAAGAGATGGTCGTGGGATTGAATCCCACTCATGGTAAACGTTTTGTGAGGTCATTTGTTAAGCAGGCGGTAATGGAATAGTTTCAATTTTAGAATTGTAACTATTGCATTTTGTATTGGCTGTATTTATTTTTCTTCAGATATTGAAATACATAATGTTGATAACCAATATACTACGATTTCTGCTATTATTTATATATATCAGACTAAACAGCATCCTGTGTTTTAAATCCACCAGCGCGATCGCCAAAACTCTTCTACAACGAAAAGCGTAAAATGCTCCAAGGGGTGCCTCCAATTTTATTGAAAACTTTAATTGAATATTTCAATACATTAATAACCAAGGCAACGTAACCAAATGACGCTACTACAATTATCTCTTTCGTAAATATATCTTTATAGGTCAAGTCACTGATGATGACGATGATGATATTTTTTAGTCACCAACCCGACTTTATGTATTCACTTTAAGTTGGTGCACTGACGCGGCAACATTATTAGGTCTAGAAGTAGACTCACAATTAAATTAGAAAAATTATACAAAAAATACAGTCAATATAATCAAGATTCTCTTCCGTCCTTAAGGAAGTACGACAGGCCACTGACCTCAATACGGCTATATTAGCGTACCTACTATGCTTACGCGTACTCGTGGCTCCGACACGATATCATACTTTGGAGTAACAGTGAAAATGTAGTAATCCGCATTCTTGAATCATCAAACATCAAAGCTCCAGACATCACAAAAATAGTATTCTATAAACAATACTTAATAAAATATAAAATCCTAAGTGTTGCTTCCATCTAGATCTTAAAAACCTGTAGTTTCGTAAAAATACCCAAAATATTAACTTAAAATATTAACTTTCAGACAATCCACGCAATTACCCGCTCAGGTTTAAGCATAAATTAGGAATTCTTAAATGCAGATTATTGCTGCCAAGTAGTGGTTTGAAACGGTGCTAGAAAGTGGTATTTTATTCATTAATATATTATATTAACGTCATAATATACTGTTATAATCCATACCTCCGGTCTGTGAGGGTCCTCCAGGCTGTTGTCCAGGTTGGTATCCAGGCTGACCGGGTTGACCTGGTTGTCCAGGAGTGCCAGGTTGTCCAGGTTTACCGGGAGTACCAGGCTGGCCAGGTTGTCCTGGGTATCCAGGCTGACCAGGCTGTGGCTGACCTCCAGGCTGTTGTCCAGGGTAACCGGGCTGGCCTGGCTGGCCTGGGTGGCCTGGAGTGCCTGGTTGTCCGGGAGTTCCAGGTTGTCCAGGTGTTCCAGGTTGATCGGGAGTACCAGGCTGGCCAGGTTGTCCTGGGTATCCAGGCTGACTAGGCTGTGGTTGACCTCCAGGCTGTTGTCCAGGGTAACCGGGCTGGCCAGGCTGGCCAGGATGGCCAGGAGTGCCTGGTTGTCCGGGAGTGCCAGGTTGTCCAGGTGTTCCAGGTTGACCGGGAGTACCGGGATGGCCAGGTTGTCCTGGGTATCCAGGCTGACTAGGTTGCGTTTGGCCTCCAGGCTGTTGTCCAGGGTAGTATCCAGGCTGACCAGGTTGCCCTGGTTGACCAGGAGTGCCAGGTTGTCCAGGAGTACCCGGTTGACCGGGTTTGCCAGGTTGACCTGGCGTGCCGGGTTGTCCAGGTTGGCCAAGTTGGGGACCTAATTGTAATAAAGATAATTGGTTGGCTTAAAACTGTTCTGCGATAAAAAAGCATTTTTAAATATGATTTCAAGTACTATATAGTAGAATATTTATTCAAACTAATTGTGTCAACCAGATTAAAGTTATCCCGTGTTTTAAGATCCATATCGAAGTAATGTTTTTTTTTAATGGGGTTTGATCGAGCAAATTATTCAAAAATGTCTCCAGTCCGATTATGATAAAAGTAAAACTGCATTCTATGTTATAATCACAGACTTCATGTCTTCAACTTCAATTACACACATTCACACATACACATACACACACTACCCCCTCCCGCGCACATTACATTTTTACCATAGACATTTTTTTTTTTTTTTTTTTATTACTGATAGGTTATCCTTTGACCACTATCTCACCTGATGGTAAGTGATGATGTGGTCGGAGATGTTGTTCAGGCTAACCTAGAAGTACTGGCTCTCAAGGACAGCTGCCGGAACACACCGTTAGATACTTGGCGACAGATTTTCTACTTGAGGATGGTAGCTAGCCAGGCGGGCATTCGCAAAATGCCCTACCACCATGCGAACAGGAGACATTGTATAACTTTACAGTTATTTCCATATTATTTATGTTCTTGCTTGATAACTGTTGTCGACTTACATATGATACGGCATATAATGTAAATCCGTTATTGTCTGTCGGTTCAGAAATTATGTTTTACTGTTTATCTCTAAAAGCTGTGGATTTTGTTAATAAATAAATTAAAAAATAATAATAACACCATGTATTATTGAACTGGGTTATAGTGACTTTTATTAAATTCTCGCAAGTATTGTAGTACAAAAACTAAATAAAAAATATATTTTTCTTTTGAAATTGACTCCCGCTATTTTAACATTCGGTTTTGAATGTGCGTGACATAGTTTGACGAGATAAGCTAACTTATTAACTAGCTAATTGCAACGGTGCAATCTAGCAGCTAGGACAATTTGATAAGATACGATTTACTTTGGATTCCATTGAATAATCGTATGAGTATCGGATGTATTGAATTTCGGGGGGAAAATGGACGAATGTGCTACAACTATTCAAAAAATGCAGGAGCAAAGGCATGTATCAGCTAACACCGTATACTCATAGTTGATCTCTACCACGAAAGATTATGTGGTTGGCTCTGATGGGCAGACAGTCTCAGTTAATAACTCAATACAGTTTAGATAAGTTATCCTTTCATGAACCCGTTATTCTCTTACAAACCTAAAGAGGATTATTTATTTTTCACCTCTTTGGGGGCTGCCCCAAATAAATATACATACATACATGCTAGTGTATGTAACTACTTCTTCTAGAGTATAAACGAGTGGAATTAGACAAGTAAACAGAGACAAGCAAGAGCAAGAAACTTAACTTCAATTATGTGCAGATGAATTAGGCGTACTTCTTAATAAATAAATTCAAGGGACGTATGTTGATGACATTATACAAGGCGGTTTGTAAGATGCTGCTAAGTTTGCGAAGCCTATATAGCGAATTCTGTGCGTACGGTGCGTGCAGTGCGCAAGAAGCTAATAATGCACGTTGAGGTGAAAACTCTCGACATTGCATTGGCATGATATTCAAAATTTATACGGTTTTATGGCGCTCGTGGCTAGGTAAGGTAAAAATTTCGTAAGATCATGGAATTCGCAAGTTTATTCTTTTAGCCCTGGAATACTCTTACCTTGATTTATTTAGTTACTTCCAGAGATCTCGCTAGAAACTAATTCAACGCAGCAGTGTGAATATTATCAAAAACTTACCGGGTTGCCCAGTCTGCGATGAGCTTCCAGGGTAGTATCCAGATTGTCCAGGTTGGCCAGGAGTACCTTGTTGGCCAGGTTGGTGACCTGTAATTTATATAATATTGACAATATGATTATGCAAAAGCGATATTTTTGAGGCTAGCGGGATTTTTTTTTAATTCTACTGCCATCCTGTGGTTCGATACTGTATTCCGGCGTGAAGGTTATGGGTGCCTGTGAAATAACAGGCGTAATATGATCACTTGACACTATTATGTCTCAGATGGGAGCAGTGCAGTCTGACGAAATGCTATCCTATGCTATATTGTTATAGGGCGAGGTTACCACTTACATTATTATTATTAATGTATCTATACAAAAATATAGATACATTAGGTGGGCCTCAGGCTTATTCTGTAAACTAATCGGACAAAAAAAATGTGCATGTATTTTTAACAAGAACTAGCTCATCAGCCCGCTACATACTATTTCGTTGTCGTTAAATGCTTTGTTAGCAATTTGGTTATATTGTGGTATTTTATAAAGTATGTTTTAGATATATGTTTATACGAGTAGTATGTCTACACGATGTTTTTTTTAGAATAAACAGATCAGATAGACAAGCTGACCTTATTATTTTTTGTAGTTATAATATTAGGGAAGGATAACTATGACCGGTTCATCTCATCTGCATCAGCTAAAATATTTGTAAATACATAAGCATACACACCAGGTTGACCGGGTTGAGTAGAACCTCCAGGTTGTGGTCCAGGGTAACCAGACTGGCCGGGCTGGCCAGGTTGTCCAGGGGACCCAGGTTGACCAGGTTGTCCAGGAGTTCCAGGTTGGCCTGGTTGTCCTGGTTGGCCAGGATATCCAGGCTGACCGGGTTGAAGAGAACCTCCAGGTTGTTGTCCAGGGTAACCGGGCTGACCAGGTTGTCCAGGGTTGCCGGGTTGACCGGGTTGTCCAGGAGTTCCAGGCTGACCGGGTTGACCAGGATAACCGGGTTGACCAGGATAACCAGGCTGACCGGGTTGTGGGGAACCACCAGGTTGTGATCCAGGGTAGCCAGACTGGCCGGGCTGGCCAGGTTGTCCAGGGGTGCCAGGTTGTCCAGGTTGTCCAGGAGTTCCAGGCTGACCAGGTTGACTGGGATAACCAGGCTGAACGGGTTGAGGATAACCCCCAGGTTGTTGTCCAGGGTAACCAGGCTGGCCAGGTTGTCCAGGGGTGCCGGGTTGACCAGGTTGTCCAGGGTAACCGGGCTGACCAGGTTGTCCAGGGGTGCCAGGTTGACCGGGTTGTCCGGGAGTTCCAGGCTGACCGGGTTGAACCGGATAACCAGGCTGACTGGGTTGTGGGGAACCACCAGGTTGTGATCCAGGGTAGCCAGGCTGGCCGGGCTGGCCAGGTTGTCCAGGGGTGCCAGGTTTCCCAGGTTGTCCAGGTGTACCAGGTTGTCCAGGTGTACCAGGTTGTCCAGGTGTACCAGGTTGTCCTGGTGTACCAGGTTGTCCAGGTTGATTAGGATGTCCAGGCTGACTGGGTTGAGGATAACCTCCAGGTTGTTGTCCAGGGTAGCCAGGCTGGCCGGGCTGGCCAGGTTGTCCAGGAGTGCCAGGTTGACCAGGTTGTCCAGGTGTGCCAGGTTGACCAGGTGTGCCAGATTGACCTGGTTGTCCTGGTGTGCCAGGTTGACCTGGTTGGCCTGGATATCCAGGCTGTCCAGGTTTGGGTGGTTGACCTGAAATACAAAAATTTTACATAATAAATATTTTTGCGATTTTTCGTACTTAACCAAGACTAACCAAGGTAATGCAGAACATATTAGTTGCCTTCGTGATGCCTCCGGTAAGCATTGAAATGTTACAGAGATGATGTGCGCAGCAGCGATTTCAATTCATATTTATTGGGCATATTTTCTTCTTAATTGGCTTTTACGACATTTAATTTCTGAAACAAGGGCCTGTACGAAAAAAAATAATAAGCTATTTTACATCAAATGTAAAAAATAAAATCAACGGATGTCAAATTCCACGCTGGCGAAACAGAAGTCAAAAGTATAATATATATAGATATTTAAGTTGTATATATAATTTTATAAATTTGCACATATATGTTACCGGAAATGTATGAAACTTAGGAATTATACACATTTCCTAGGAATTGTATACAATGACGGAATACACACTTTTCCGTTAACATATATTTTATATGCATAACGAATGGAAATCCTCATGGTACTCAACGCAGAGGACAGTGTTGATTCCACGAATATGTCAAAATGTCATTCCTATATTATTATATAGATCTAGCTTTGTTATGACATTTCCATACATATCATAATCATCGTCATTGTTAGCAGCCGGAAAATGTCGACCATTGAATAAAAGCCTCCCATTTATGGGTTCGCCATAATCCTCACGCTTAGCAGGCGTCTTGGGGATAACAGTGTAAATGGCAGTTCCTTACAAGGGCCACATCCTGGTATTTTTTCCTTCGTCACCTCTTACGACTACCACTGGAAGATATGGGGCGGTGTAATAGCGCATCATCCCGCGCTGTGCTGGTCGTACCAGGCATCAACATCACCGTCATCAGCCTCAAAGGCCTCCCCCAAAGAACGCCACAAAGAACGGCTATAAGCCCGCAACTTTAACGATTTGGTCAGTCCACCTAGTGGTGGACTGGCGTGGAATGGTAGTGTGCCAGGCATACATGCCTATAAGTTAATATTATTACAGTGGTTATAATTTTCTTGCAATTGGTTTATATGAAACGTCAAAGAGTGGTCAGTATTAGTGCGCAGAGCTGATGAGAGTGATGTAATGTGTTTTAAACAGTACATCCTACGTACGTGTACGTACAACTGTTATAAGTTAGCGATTAGCTTTTTACCTTGGTTTGTACCATCCGGATAATATCCTGGGTAGCTTGGATAGCCGGGGTAGTAACCGCTGCCACCAGGAGCTCCTAAATTGGGTAAGTGTGTTAATTCAGTGAAATTTGTTAGTCACATGGTTAATGTAAAACAGCATTGTGTTAAATTAGTTTAGAAAAACATTTAGTTGACTTATTAATACTAAATGAGTAAATTAATGAAAATATCTGAATGTAAATACGATTAAGTCTTAAAAATCTGTTTAAATTAGCCCAATAATAGTCCACAATACTGTAAGGGATACTTTGGTATCCACGACTGATCAAACAATGATAAACTTTTATCGCGATCGCGGTGCTCATTAGCCTTGGAAGCGACTCAATTATTATAAACCCACCCATGTCTTAAAGGACATTAAATATATATGTTAAACATGTACATAATAATCTGTACAGTTAACGATTCTAAACACGTATGTTTGTCGTATTGTGCACTAATAATCAACGGCCTTAAATGATATGAAAATAATACCTTGATTGCTGCCATCCGGGTAGGTAGGGTAGTAACCGCCTTGTCCATCAGGACCTATGATCGGTAGGTAAGTAAAATATTAGTCAATGTTGTGATCACTATGTCTTAGAACTGTGATCATATAAATGAAGGTTAGACACACAAAATGGCCATAAGTAATCGTTCAAATAACAAAAAAGAAATTCATGAAAATTTAAATCATAATTTCACTAGCTAACAAACGTTAATCCTCAACATATTTTTGTGAGAATGTTATATAATAATTCAATATGTAAACAAGGGTGTAGTACATATTCATATATTCCTAGTGATAAATCCTAACACTAAGAAGTAGCTATATCCAACTCTGTAACTAAAAATATTTTGCACCAGGCGAATATAACGTTTACTGGCAATATGTAGCATATAGCTTATTTATTATAGCCCTATGGCTATAATTATTTCTTTAGGTTAGGTTGGCATGACCAATATTGTGTAATCGTCGAGCAAGTAGTGCAAAAAGAACCCAATTTTAATTATACTAATAAATTAGCAAATAACGTACACCTTAACTTTTATCGTAAAAAAATCCTATGAATGCCTACATTCAGAGATAATTGAATAATACATACCTTGACTGCCTCCTGGGTAGTAACCACCTTGACTAGGACCTCCTAAGGTGGACGAAAGAAAGCAATGAATTAGGAGGGTTGCAAGTTTACTCGAATTATTATAAAATTAATATGATAATTGTGAACACAATAATTATTTTATTTCATCAATATTGGAGCTATGGTATTAAAGTTAGTTTTAAATGTGAATTTATAGTTATTGCTGTGTTATTTAAAATACCTGTTTGTCCTTGATCTACGCCGCTGGGATAGTAGCCTGGACCGCCGGGACCTCCAGGACCTCCTATTGTTTGTAAGTAAGCCATGGGTCATTGATGATTATTAAACACTTATGCGCCTAATATTAGTAAATGAAGGCACCATTAATGTATTGCGTCTAACAGTAATGACCTTATAGGAAGACACATTCAATAAATGTACGTGATATTCTTTTTATTCAGCAAATTAACGTAAAAGTTTATGAAATTAATAGAAATTATGAATATTATGTTGACATGATGGTTCAGAAGTTTTTATTTGCCATGTCACAAAACGCTTAGCACCACCAGTTGCGACAATCTTAAGTGTATAATCGTGCTTTAAATACTCATAAACGTATGTGTTATACCAAGAACTACTGTTTACCTGGTCCACCGGGGCCTCCAGGTCCTCCTGGTCCGCCTGGACCACCGGGTGAGCCAGGTGTGCCGGGTGCTCCTGGAGTGCCTGGTTGAGTCGGATAGTAACCGCCTGATGCAGGTCCACTAGGGCCTACAGGAGCGCTTGGACCGCCGGGCCCGCCCGGTCCTCCTGTAAAAAAGAGAGTAATGGTCATAATTTTCATTCAAAACCATTGTAACAAAATTTAAACTTATTAATTGAACTAGTTTGAAAAAAGGGTCATATAGGGTTCACCTTTTTTTACTACAGAGAGTTTAGCCTTTGATCACCATTTCACCTGATGGTAAGTGGCAATGTGTTCGACCATGGTAAACCAGTTTACCGACCTAGATAGAGATGTGAATTGGCCCTCAACGGCAGCTGCTGGAACATACCTTAAAGTTCTTGGCTAGAGATTTGCTACAAGAGGGTACTTAGCCAGATGGAAATTGAATATCATGAAGTGAAGCTCATGCATGCGGGGGATTCTAACCATGGACCTTCTACATGGCATTCCATAGATATTTTCAATCGTTCATGAAATTCTGCGCCAATAAATGTTTTCTATAATGAAGGTAAGTGATATATTGGTTGTCGGCCCTTAACGTCTATGTAGATCACATTTTTAAAGCTTTTACTCTTATGGATCGATGGAAAATCATAGATGATACATTTGATAAGTGATACTAACCAGGACCCCCTGGACTGCCTGGTGTTCCTGGGCTGCCTGGTGTGCCGGGTGAGCCTGGAGTGCCTGGTTGTCCAGGGTAGTAGCCGCCTGAGCCGGGGCCAGATGGCCCGTGTGGTCCACCTGGGCCTCCAGGACCACCAGGTCCCCCTGGGCCTCCAGGATAGCCTGGGCTACCTGGTGCTCCGGGTGAACCTGGAGCGCCGGGTGAACCTGGAGCGCCGGGTTGTCCTGGGTAGTAGCCGCCTGAGCCAGGGCCAGATGGTCCGTTTGGTCCACCTGGGCCTCCTGGACCACCTGGTCCTCCTGGGCCACCAGGAGTGCCTGGGCGGCCTGGTGTGCCGGGTGAGCCTGGACTGCCGGGTTGTCCAGGATAGTAGCCGCCTGAGCCAGGGCCAGATGGTCCGTTTGGTCCGCCTGGGCCTCCTGGACCACCTGGTCCTCCTGGGCTGCCAGGGGTGCCTGGGCTGCCTGGTGTGCCGGGTGAGCCTGGAGTGCCGGGTTGTCCAGGGTAGTAGCCACCTGATCCGGGGCCATATGGGCCGTTAGGTCCACCAGGACCTCCTGGGCCACCTGAAAATTACATAATGTTTTAAAATCCTTGACCAAAACCGATAAAAAGGATGTCCCTTCTTTGTGTCTTGTAGTGTTCTTGTACATTGCTGTGTTAAGATTGAAATACCTTTTTTGCCTGTCAATTTCTTTCCTGGTATATTAAACGGATAAGTTACTAAATATAATTATTAGAAGACGAATACAGAACTGAAGCAAGTCAAGACTGACGAATAAACAAGTGCATATAAAATAATAAAAGAAAAACAGATATAAAACCTAAAAATTTAATATCATTCAAGGAAGAGTTTTCATAGCGTTCTACATACAAATCGTTATGTTTTAAGTACCAAGTGAACAAACTGAGTGAAATATCTATGCCTTTGGTTTGCCAGATTTTGTTTTAAATTATATTTTCAAAATAATTAATCAATATTGTTTTTATTATCGTATTTACAGATCAAATTAAGAATAAAACTAAAAACACAGATACATGTATTAGGTTAAAGGATAGCATTCATAATTTCACCAAATTAGAACACTTGATATTTAAAAGTGACGAAACTGCGTATGTATGGAATGCAATACGTGGCACTAACCATAACAATTTTGTGCCAGTGACTGTCATTACAGATTTTTATGTATTATAATCTCCCAGTACTGCGACTTTTATGGTTAAGATAACATATATTACCTGGTCCTCCGGGGTAGCCGGGAGACCCGGGACTTCCGGGAGTGCCAGGGCTACCAGGAGTGCCGGGACTGCCGGGAGTTCCTGGAGACCCAGGAGTTCCCGGAGATCCAGCTGAACCGGGGTAATAACCGCTACCGCCTGGACCACCTGGTTGACAATATATTATTGTAAGCATTTAAAAACGGATCATCCACGCTGTCATAACAAAACTGTGATAAAAAATCTATGTACTCTTATGACAAGAAATACAGAAATAAATATAAATATTTATTATCCTCTGCGTATAATGCATAAAGTTATGTTTCGATGTAATACATAGCCAACTACTTAAAAGTCTAATCTAATGCTTTTTACAGAAGGTTTGACTTCCGTAAAATGTCTAATGCTTTCCAGACTTGCGGGCATTAATTGCAATTGAATTTCACAGTGATTAATTACAAATACCAATATTTCTGCATTTATACACTAATTTTCAATGTATCCTAGAGGAAAGCGGCAACAATGTTGAACTAGGAACCCTCTAGGTTTAAATAGCTTTTAAAGAAAGTATCGTAAGCATCTTGCCACAGTTTAAATTGTCTTCAAAAGCCACGGATTTCTATATTATATATGGAAACTTACTTATGATTTATTTGCGGAAATATTCAAAAAGCGTTTTATCAATCGTTTACAATTATGGAATTTTGTATTGTTATGAAGGCATCTTCAGTTTTAGGTAATATTTGCAAGAAAAAGGTTTTATCGCTCTTAATCGATAAAACCAATTTAACTATTTGAAAAATATGTGTTTGATCAGATATTACAATTATATCGCGCCTTATGGAATATAACACAATATGTTTAAGTATGGTTGCTATATAAAAAATAGAATTATGATTTATAGCAATGACATAAACATTAAATTAAACTACGTTTATACCTGGGCCTGGGTAGGTTACGCCTGGTTTCGGGTTGCTGGTCTGGCCGGAACTGTCAATGGGCTTCGGTGGGGGTTTTGGCCTAGGAGGAAGAGGTTTTGCGGGAACTCCTCCGGGTGTCCTGCCGCATCCTTTTGGGAAGAACAACTTCTCCCATGGGATGATCTGTCCTGGCTTTGGTGATGTGGCGTCAGCGCTGGAAAAATATAAACATATAAAGGATTTACTTACAAAATACAATTAAAATTATACAAACAGCACAAAGTTTTGCAATCGGGGGCGGTGGGTTCGACTGCCGCTTGGGATAGTGCTTTAATTTGTAAATGTGATTGTTGCTTAAGACGCGATAGTGCATTTAATCATATTAGGAAATATAAACGGGTAGCAACATTTTTGCCAGAGTTAAGTGTTTGAAAAAGCACGTCTTTCGATCAATTGAAGTCTAGTAGTCTTGTTGACAGCCACACCGTCTGATGGTTAAAAATAACAAAAAAAATCTTTTAAATACGTGCCCTAGTATCGCAGATCGTGCTCGTATTCTCGCTGTTTCTGTGTGGGAATCAGGTCTTTGGTTACAAGCCATTCCTTCTTACAAAACTGGTAGCCTTATAGATCCTTCCGCTTTTCGTCTCGCTATTAGCTTACGCTTGGGTGCAAGGTGTTGTGTTGCACATCACTGCCAGTGTGGTACTGCAGTTGACCAACTCGGTCACCATGACCTCTCCTGCTCTCGAAGTGCTGGTCGAATTTCCCGCCACGCCAGCCTTAACGATATCATTCGCCGGGCTTTTACCAGCGCCAATGTTCCAGCAGTTCTCGAACCGAACGGTCTGATGCGTGACGATGGTAAAAGACCTGACGGCATGACTCTGGTTCCATGGAAGTTAGGACGGCCCTTAGTGTGGGACGCTACATGCGTAGACACTTTAGCGCCGTCACACCTTTCTGAAACCCACGTGAGGGCTGGCGCCGCGGCTACTTCGGCGGAGCAACTCAAGCGGCGCAAATATGCTAACCTGGGTATGGGTTACATATTTGAGCCGTTTGGTGTAGAGACGTTGGGTCCGTGGGGACCGGGAGCTCATCGTATTTTCCAAAATCTATCAGAGCGCTTGGTCGATGCGACGCGTGATCAAAATGCTGGCACCTATTTGGCTCAAAGAATAAGCATTGCAATTCAACGGGGCAATGCTGCCAGCATGCTGGGCACGCTGCCAACTGACAGTGGGTTAGAGCATTTGGACTCCCTATGAGTCCAAATGCTTTTACTGTAGTAGCTGTAGTATTGTAGTAGCTGTACTGTTGTTTATAGTTTGTAGTATTTGTTTAATAAAGGCATACCGCCAGTATAAAATAACAAAATATGAAACTTGTCAACTTTATGATTTAGGGTGATGGGCCCAGTACAGTTCGCCACTTGTAACGAATTGCAACTGTTACAGGCAGAGGATACCGCTTAACACCAGGTGGGCCTCGTGCTTGTTCCATCATGATAGCATATAAAAATCAAAATTGGTTGATGCGACGCGTGATCAAAATGTACCTAATAAACCTATGGTAGTGGGCTGGAGCATTTGGACTGCATCTGCAAATTTATAGGTTGTCTAAATGCTTTTATTGTAGTAGCTGTTGTGTTATATATAGTTCGAAGCATTCTTTAAATAAAGGCATACCACAAGTAAAAAGAAACTAAATTGGATTTTTATATTTACTTCGATGTCATGTAAGGGAATCTGTACCGTCTATGAACCCACTCATAAATACAAACATTTACATCTAAATTGTACCAGCCGTCTAGGAGAAGTTCATTGGCATACTCGTATACACATATCGAAGAATTATATGTATTTAAAAAAAGATACAGATGTATCATTGTGCTTTGTGAGAAGAACTGTATTTCTATAATAAAGAATAATAACCTAGGACATACCCTGCCAATTGAGCTATCCACGAAAGTTCAATTGGGTAGCCCTCAGGCATCTCTCGGCCCGAGGGACGAATGGTCGCGGGTTCAAATCTCGCTCGGGGTTATTTTTTTTTCTTTCGTTGTAATTTTTGTAAGCTTATTTGCTTAGCAGGCGTAAAAGCAGTAGATATAATGTTAGAAGAATAACAACATTCTCGAGTGTCGACCACGAACTGAGCTTTCTTTGTCGAGATCACAGTCGGCCTAAGCGAGTGCAACTGTTGCTATCAGCGAAGTAGAGCATCACAAGAAGGCGGTTTTTTTTATCGCTTATGGAAGTGCCTTTGCTGATAGCTTTTGCCCAAAATCTCACTGGTAAGTGATGATGTGGTCGAGGTTTTAACAGGCTTAAACTAGAATTATTGGCTCTCAAGAACAGCTGCAGGAACACACTGTTAGGTGCTTGGCGACAGATTTTCTACTCGAGGGTGGTCACTAGACAGGCAGGTATTCGCAATATACCCTTTCATCATGGACCTATCCTATCTATCTGCGCGTTGTCCATATCCAATGCTACTGAACCATTACTGCTTCGAATTCAGGCAGTTTTCGGGATCAAGTAAGCAACCGCACAAGACACGCCGTCTAGTCCTTAATTTAGATACTCACTTCTCGTCGTATTCGTATTTTTCATCGGGGTAAACTTCAACTTTTTTTTCTGGCTCGACGACTCTGTAGCCGTGGCTATCAGCAACGTAGTGTGTGGCTCGTAGGTAGCCGTCGGGATCCACGTAGCCATAGCAACCGTAAGTGACGCCATCAGGGCCCCGGTTCTCGTGATGGAACTGGCCGTTGGGTCCGACGTCGTATCCGAAACCGTATGCATCTGTCAACAATGTTTACATTAGTTTATTTTTTGATATAACAAGACGAGCATGCAGCTTTATATGAAGCTGTTACTCTGCTTTTAATGGGTACAGGGGGAGCCAGACTGCTCAGAACACGTGGGCGACCTGAGCATAAATTCATTGTATTCTCCAGTTTATTAAATTCGCTTTAATGTATTTTTTAAAACCCATGGTTGAACTTGTTTTTGGTCCCAAATGTTAGTTTTGGACAAGTTATACGCAGAAAATAAGCTTAATTAAAACTTAATATTTTGTATTGTATTTTTCTATTCCATATTATGTTGAGGTGTCAGTAATATTCTTAGCACCTTTAATTGGTAATGATTTCACTTAATTTCAAATGAAAACCTCTACCCACAGTACACGTCGCGATCGTATTTTTGTTTTTCTATTGATTGCTGTATCTTTCTTATTTTTATAACTTTTTTGGTGTAAAACGCATTTGCGAGTATTTGAGTTTACAAAGTACACACCTACATATATACTTATAAATATATAGGTATTTCCTATCTTATACAATCACTAACTTTACGCAATATATTTTTATGATTTAATTCGCCTATCTTGTTAGATAAAGATGGTGTTTGTAAAGTTCGTATGCACGTTTCACTCACGACCGAAATGTTAATTAACATACATATAGATATCTATTGCAATTATTAAAATAACATGCAGGATTTTCTATCTGGAAGATCAACTAGTTTACCGATCAATCGTTAAGTTTGATTATCTTATACAGAGATTTATACGCTTCTTGGTACTTTGTTACTACTTATCTTAGGAACTGGTTTACTGATTATGGTAAAGTTTGGTAGGTACCAATATTAGATTCTTGAGGTACTAGAATAAAATGGATAAATATATTCTTCTTGATATATAAAAAAGTTTCCGATGCACCGGAAAATATAAGTAACGCAATAAAATCACACGCAGCTGAAGCTGCGGGCAGAAAATATTAATATATTTTCGTCATTCATGTCTGCTTAGCTAAATATATTCACAATTACCATCTTAGTGCAACCTATTATTTGCTATGAGACAACAAAGTGGCATTCATTACCGTATTTTGTTTCGTGTTCAGTTGCTAAGTTAACAAATCGCTGCACAATTTAACAAACTGAGCGCTCAGTATTTAAATTGTAGTAAAATAAGATGATTTTGTCATCATTCTTCTGACAGCTATTGTCCAGTACTGTACTCATTCCGCTTGAAGGATTGAACAAGGGCATTCGGTTTAATTATTATATAAAATAACCATAGCTAATTCTTATTTAATATTATCATCAACAGTCTCGCTATTCATTTGTTTCTATTTGTGTAGCGATGTTCATAAAATATATCAAACCTATTTACATATAGTACAAGTTTTAATAGCCTATGAGTAGGTACTTACTTGTATCATAGTTGGTCTCGTAGTACTGTTTCTTTTCATCGTCTTCGATGTCAACGACTACTTCATTTTCATCTTGTCCGACATAAGGGTTTAACTGACGACCTTCTCGTGCATCAAAAGCATCTTTTATGTCTTGCTTTAATTTCGCATTATCACTAGCTGCTTGTGAGTCTGAACCAGCATCTTTGTTTGTTAGTTTTGCATTTGTCACTGCTTTAGCAGTTAGCTCTGTAGCTTTTGGGATAACATCCCCTAACTTAGTGAGTTTGATGGCCTTTGTGTCGCTCTTTGGTTTATCTTCGCTAGCTTGTGCTATTACTAGCGCAGCCTGTAAAGAAAGAAACAATCATTATTGATAATGTTACTTCAACAACAACACTTTCCGACAACAACCTGTCCTCTATTTGAGATGAAGTCGGTAAAATTTTGTCCTATGCTGACCGAAGATTCACAAGTTATAACTGTTTTGGCCTTTTTAATTGTTGTAATATTACTTGGCCACAAAACCTTAACAGGCTATGCGTATAAATAATGGATATCGCAGACAGTTGTAGAAACATACTGTTATGGGTTTGGACAGGGAAGCATTCGCGAAATGCCCTACCATCATGCGGTGAAGCTTTCCCTATTAAAATTAGTAGTAGTATTTTTTTTATATTGTTATGTTTGCAATAATGCCTGCTATGCGGATTACATTAAATCCCGCAAATGACTTAAATTTTTCCTATCGTATATTTGTAATTTAGTAGTAGTAAGTATGTCGTATTATATACCTACTAACATTTTGTTAAATGATTACGACATCTTTAATCTCATTTATCAACCTGATGAAGCTTAAGTGTAGCCTAATCAATATACATTTGGGTCATTTCTCGTGAATAATGCGATTCCTCAAATTGATGTTTTCCAAGTTCCACTTTTAGAGATCCGAAGAGGACGGATTACACAACGAATGCATTGGTTAGTGTTTTACACAACCGCAGGTTTCTAAATGTTATTATTGCCTAGGCACGCCTATATGATGTCATTTTACGTTCAACTTTGCTATTTAAACATAAAAATATTCGAAAATCAATCATTTGTATATTTACAAAACGTATTTACTTATTTACAAAAACTACATTTACGTATTACGTGTAGAATGCTTCAACATCAGTATTTTGGAGGACTTCCAAAGGTATATAATTATGTTTTCGTAATTTGTGATAAGTATATTAAAATATTAATGATTTGGGTAGCCATGATGTATTGTAATAATTTAATAAATCTTAAATATCTTTAGAAAATATTTAGTTGATTTGAAGTTGGTAAGATTTTTTATCTTTTACATAGGCTATTCTTTTCACGCGTAAGTAATCCCTAAACTGATAATAAGTTAACCTTAACCAACCGAAATGAGCAACCTCGTATAATTCGTTACTTTTATGGTATTACCAAATATGTGTAAATTACGAAGGTGTTAATAGTCATCTTGTTTGTATACTTCATGCTCCGAAGTGACGAGATATGTTAATTGTAATCGGTTGCAAAACTTTCAAGGTAACTAACTGTTTTGTATGTCCCAAAGACTAAATGTTAAGATATTAATAATCAATGTTGATATTAAATTACTTAAATTATACAGTAAGCACCTGATCACGGCACTTCAAGTTTTGATAAAAGGATTTGAACATTCAATAAATATTGTTTCCAAGGTGTTAGTATGCCAATAGACTAGTATGTATTCATAACTTTAGAGGCCATTTTGCGAATATCTTCATATATCTTATTGAATACTTAATCCTATCTGTGTTTATGTATGTGACAATTTTTCAATTAACTTTGACAATTGAATGTGACTACTTGTCAATTTCTGTTCAATATATTCAAGTTTCAATTCATGCAGCTATTGCCATAAATTAACTTGCAGATGTAATTCAGCTGCATGTAGATAACAAATGACTGCCGTGAAAATAATATGAAAATATTCGAGTAAAAGTATTAGGTCGACTGAAATATGTCTAATCTCTATTAGGTGGGATTAAAATCAAGTCGGTCAAAGTAAAAGGTATATGCAGTGGATGTTGCGGTTTAGTCCAATTTCGCACGAATTTAAATGCAGTCCGCGTCGAGTTCAAACTTTTGGCGATGTCCGCCAACGTCCGTGACCGTAACCCCGCAAACCATCGGCTTGTATTACAATCTCACGTACCACAGACAACCATCAAAAGTAAATTGTATTTTGATCTGGGACGTAAACGTGGAAGTATTCATAAGCAGTCATTCCAGCGAAAAGTCGCGAGACAATGGCACAGGTTGGCATAGAAACCCAAACACCTTGATCCCTCGTCTGTTGACTGACATGGTTCGGAAATATTGAATTTTTCAATTCAAAGTTAAACTGTGGTTTCGTTCGTTTAAACTTAGTACTATTTCTTAACAGCTTAAAGTTTGGCCAATTTAAAACTAGGTCAACTGAGAATAGCACTTTAAAGCAATAACTTTCGCTCAAAACGACGTGCAATGGCTAGCAATGTCTTAGCCACTTTATTGAATCCTTGTGTTAACTGGATATCGATTAATCAGCTATGTGTGGTACTTGAATGGAAAAGTTTATACATTGTGACTTTAGAATAAAATCTGATTGTATAAATCAATAAAAGTAGTAGGCTAGATGTTATTGACCAGGTATACTATACTACTTATAGGCTGCTGACGATATGAGGTAGGTATGTGTCATTTAAGTATTAACAATCGAGGATAATCGTGTTATGTTAATTAATATACATAGAAAGGGCTATTTATGTGAATCAACAGATTTGAACATGTTTTGATACCACGTATTAGTCATACGTATAATTTTAATCATCATATAATTTTAACGTCCTATAAAGCCTTAGGCAGGTATGTCAGCCTTTTGTAGAAATCTGCATGTGAATTGAGCTTTTGTGTTTGATGTTCTTACATTTATTGAGGTTGAGGATGGTCCAAGTGAATAATGTGTATTCATGAAACACATGCATGTCTCATTCTGGACTCTTATCGTTATGTTCATCTTTATGGCTCAGCACTTACTCATCCTTGTCATATTTGCAAGCGGATCTTTATATACAACTTACTTGCCCTTGTTCGCTGCCGTTAAATATATATTTAATTGCAGCTTGAAGTCACATAAATATTTCTATTATAATAAGTAGATCCTAGTGACATTTAACGATGAGGTCACTCTAATTAAATTTTTTACACTTCTTGTTTGGTTTTTAACTTTGTGTTCAACTTTTTTATATGGCACATGATTGGTAAAAAATACAATGAATTAGCGAGTTACCCAATACTTTTGATTTCATTAACGTTACTTAAACGTTGCCTAAATATGACGTAAGATGAACAAACTTGTCGTTTTGCTAACCGTAGAAACATATTAAAAAAGAACAACAAACAAAAACAGAATACATACTTCTATAAAAATAAAGTACAAAGCATGTTTGTAAAAGACGTAATCTTTTTTGTAATATTCTTTTTGTTGTACACCGTCAATAGCGGGTCAGTGTCAACCCTAAAGATTGCATAATATATTGTGGAAATGTAAGGGTGGAGAGATAGAGTCGGGAAATGAAAAGTGTCACACTGGGGTGTAAAGATTGTAAATTTAAATAATCCCTGAGCGAACATCGTAAAATATTGTCAAACGTAGGAAATATGAATCACTACTGAGAGATATTTATGAGACTGAAAATACATGCAGATTCTGTGAATAAAAATTTACTTGCATAAAGTACTAAAAATAGTAAAAACTACATTGATCGAATATGTTGAAATAACACAAAAACAGTCAGTAATACTAACAGCTTATAGAAGTTTCAAAAAATCTTTTAGTTCAAAGCGGTCTTTTATAGATAACCTACATAATAATCGATAAGTTTTAGTAACAGTGGAACTCTTTGTGGAAGCTCATCCGGGGAACTACTGCCACCATGCCTATTTCTAACATCAAGCTGTAATATTCACATTACTGTGTTCCGGTTTGAAAGGATGTGTGCCCGTGAATTATTATATTTATAGTTCCCATGCTTGGCAGGCGTTTTGGAGATCGCAGTATAACATAGCACTTCATCAGAAAGCGATACTGTCCACTTACCGGTATTTTCCCCTTAGTCGCTGATTACGACACCCACGGAAAGGGGTGTCATTCTAACCCAGCACTCCAGTGATAAAAATAATGCAGTTGGGCACTTATTTTAGTTTGTTATATTTTTTGTACAACAATTTTACTGGACGTTTTATACATGAATATTTTATTAGTATTTAATTCGTTTAACTTATGTTAAATAAATACTTTTCTTCAAAATATACATAAACACATTTTAGTGTACTTCAAAAACTTTACATAAACATGTAAAATACAGTTCCTATACTAAAATAATGTGCCGTTGGTGGACGAAAGCGTTGGTATTCCGATGTCCTTGGTAAGATCCCTGGGTATTTCTGACAAAGGTATTTTGGTAGCAGAGTGGAATCTAAAAATGAGCTTTGTGGCAATATACTCGCCTTGTATTACATGGGACCAAAACATAGCCGGTGAACGGTTGAGTTTAGATGCAGGATCTGCCAAGCCTTCGGGAACACGAATTATGATGCATTAAGTTAAGTGAGTTCACAAACTTTTTGAGATTGTCTCCACGTTACATTTATTTATCTATTCATTTATCTATCAATTATCTATTTATTTATGGTATCTATCTCCCTGAAGATTCTAAATACGTTATTTGTATTGCTCTGACGTTCCTTGCATAAGATCAAAATAATATAATATTCCAATGATTTGAATAGTATACATTCGAAGGCGCGTCTATCGTTATTTGACAATAAATGCAAGCACGAAACCAGTTAGGAATGATAATGTTCAGCGATTCAAATATCCATTCACAATAAGAAGAGGCTAAATTTGAACTTTTTCTGTCTGAGCTTAGATCGTAAACTGTATCTTCGTCTGAGAATATTGCACGTATTTGTGCAATAAGTAGCAGTGCTGACAAACTTTGTTTGTTGGAGTTAGGGCAACTTCAATTCCGAACTCAGTTTATATTCATAGTATTGTTCCAACTAGGGTCATTGGGCTTAAATATTTTTGTACAAACTACCACTAGTGTTGACCTTTCAAATGATAGCTACATACCGAATCCACTTACTGAACTAGGTAGAAACATTTTTGTTTTTCATATCTTCGTTATGCCTTTATTAACAAAATACTACGAACTATATACAACACTACTAGAATAAAAGCATATCGACAACCTATAAGTCATTGCAGAAATAATCATGTAGAAACTTGTACGTGTAACTTTTTATATATTACCTTATAAATGTATGTCCGACTTACGCTCACAAGAAACAAAACCACATTTTATTAAATGATGTGCAGCAAAACTATTTACTTATTAAGACAAATAGGCATCCGTTAAGGTATGTCAAGGTGCGGAGCGGTGACGCCACCAGGTTATGTCATACACTCTCCGCTGTTTTGTCCAGGCTAGGCGATAAATAGTACCGTAAACTGACGAAGGTCGCATGAATCCGGCTATGATGGAACTTGCCACTTGATATATTGATAGCGAAAGTGACGATGATATTTATAAAATTAGACAAAACACTTATAGAGAAAACAGTCTCATTATTACTATATAAGTAGTACCCGAAAATCTAATTGAATCAAGCACAGACTTTTCAAACCAATCAGTGAAATTCAAACAATTGAAATCTTCGTATAATTTCATTAAAATATATATAGCGGCAAAGTATTGCGATTAGTGTATGGCCGTAGAAAAATATTTTTCGCTAAAATGAGATTAAATAATTGTGAATAATTCCGAGAAAGCTGTTTTATTACCTTAAAAATTATATAATTATTATTTACATGATTACTTGCCTTTTCATACTTAGTTATTAAACATAATCTAACAAAAATCGCGTCTTCTCGGTACGCAACGACCTAGAGATTTACACGACAATTTTAGAAATTGCTGGACAAGTTTATTATTTTATTCTGTTAGTTCTAGCAAGGTACACAAAGGACGTACACAAAAAAGGTATTTTTAGATACTTGATATTTTAATGTATAGGCTCATCGTACTTTCATTTCATAACTTGAAAAAATAACATAGAACTTGTACAGTCAAATAATAAATTGACATTAGATACATTCTATATTGTGGATTATCCTCGCCAATCTGGGAAAAGGACTATAAGTCTCGGTAGCAATCACCTAATAACGGTTTTGTTTAGTTAAGAAGACATCCACTGTCGCCTAATTTTTTCTAATCACTTCAGAGGTACTCATCTTAATTACTCAGCCGGCTTTATTTCAGGCCTGGAAAGTAATGTGCTACTTCATGGCTTTTGTAACGCTGTTTGCTATTGCCGATTCATCTATGTACTACTTTTTAACTAGGTCTGATCGTCGTACCCTTAACCCACTCATGTGAGTCGGTACAGTATGTCTTCTCTGACCATATAAAGGATAACATATGAACATATTAAACATAGGTTTGGACTAAGAACACATAGGGCAACATAATGATATAATTGTAAAAAGTTTTAACCTAGATTTTGGAGCAAGTATGCTACCTGATTACCACCTCCTTAGGAATAACCTCGCTGGTAGCGTGCAGCACCCAACTCATACAGAGGTTAATGTTGTAAGACTAAAGATAGGTACTACTTATTTAATGTGTAAACATTTGCTAAATATTTCTTAAGTAAATTGCATGAATTGTTTCTGGTTTACATCATAGGTCAAATGTTTATCAAGTGTTCAAAATCCAAGTGCACTATTGTACGATAAGGTCAGCTTTTGTGTTATTTTTTTTAGCTGTTTGATGATTTGACATCACTAACAAAAGCTTAAGGGTCTTGCATCAATTTGCAACAACGACTTTTGACATTTCATTAAGAAGTTTTTGGTTGTTCGACATGTTGAGAAAAGGGTCCACATACAATATGTGAAAATACAAAGCTTTGGTCGATGTAGATGATATATGGTGAAGGTTTTTTAAATTGAATTAAGTACAGAACTTTGCTGCTGAGCAACCACATGATTTTGTAAGAACAACGACAAAAACCAATACCGCTAATTAAGCTCATCATTTGATAAATATAGAGTTATATACACAAATTAGGAAATTTTGGTCACAATTAGACCCGATTCAGCCAAAATATACAACATGAAAGATAGATTTTACAGAAAGCAGTCTAAAATACATATAATTAAACCAATGTCAAATACTTCGATCTGACTAAAGCACAATCTTCTATAGCTTCAATTCGGCACAAAACATTCCATCAAAGTATATGATGTGAGAGTACGACTCCTATAACGCTACACTCGTGACAATTGAGGGTTGTTATTTTTCACATTAAAAATATAAACTTATATTTTATAGGAAGGCATTTTCAAATGTAAACATGTCACGAGTAAAATAACATTTTACAGTTTTTTTGTTGTCATAATTTTGGGATATAATCTTTATTTCACAAAAAGCGTTGTTGTTTGCATAACTAACAATTTGATAATGATTTTAGTAGAAAAATAAAAGATTCTAGAGTTTGAGGTCGCGTGTTCATTATATAATACCACAGATAAAACATTAATCTGAATGAATTTCATAACGGTCAATTATTATGGACGAGAAAACTGCTGTCGTGAGAAACAGTCGATTGCTCCATCGGATCTAGCTGTCGTTCCTTAAGCAAATACTTTAGATTGATCACTATTGCTTTCATTGTGTGCTTAAATAGGGTCATCAACATTGTGAAGTCATTAAAATAAAAGGAATGATTGAAATTCCAATTCTAATAGTCATTTTGTGACCTTTAGATTTGCTTGAAACATCATGCATGGATATGTATAAAAATAATAAAGAGCTTATGTCATTCCGGTAGAATACATCGATACCTACTTAGTTTTTTTTGCAAATTGACCTTTATGGCTATATACATAGGCATCTATTGATATATTAATTTAACAATACCTAATATAACCTCAGGATTGCAAGCGAGATCTGTTACAAACTATTACAAAACCAATACTACCCTTCTACTCATTTTAAAATAACCCTTATTTTTTATGGAAATTCAAGAACGTTATATGTAAGTAATAAAAACTTAATTTGTGGTATTAAAAAATATTAAATTCAGTCTAAATCGTTATCCAGGGGTATATTTTAAATGTGTAGTAGATTTACACATTTGACACGAGTACAGATTTTCAATAAGACAAACATAACTTCGCTCAGATCTCTATGAACACTCATAACATATCTAAACCGATCTAAATGCTCGAATACTAGAAAATAGCAATGTATTGGTTACAACCCTACCATCAGCCCAGTTAACAGTCGGGCGGTGCAAAGAAATCGACCATTGGATCAATGCACGGACGTTCCGTGAGAATAGGCACAAATTGGGTAACTATACTATTCTAAACATTTCATAATTGCTCTTTAGTTCTAGTATATTTCTCTAGAATCTTTACACAATATTCAATTATCAATACATTCTTGAAAATGTTCCACATCACACGCACATTTAGAATTACCGCCTAAAATTATATATACATGCGTCTATTTTGTTTTCCCTTGTTGTTATTATAATTGTTAATATATGCGTGAAATGACTCCAGTGTCACAAATACATTTTCTGTTTGCCCAAGCTTTTAATTATTATATAAAAACCGAGAATATCTAGTTAGACGCGAAAATCTATTCAACTGACTCATTTAAAATAACATGTTTTATATCGAAGATATTAATACTAAATCGCCTCTATTTTAAACACCAAAAAAGCACTAATGATCACCATCAATAAAGTTTAACCTTTAACAAGCTGTAGGATCTACTCCAGCCTACGAATAAATATTGTTATTCTATAGACTTCCAGCCTTATGTTGTTACCATATATGTGTGATGGTTAATTACCTAATGGACTGTTGTGTTATGAGTGGTTTAAATGCACGGAAACTTCCTTTTATGTACCTTACTTTCCATTTTAGTATAGAACACACAATTAAAAACAACATACGACACATTATGGTAATCATAAATACTTTTAATTTGAAATGTGTGCGTGTCAACAATATATTAATTAGAAATGTCACGGTTTATCCTTTGTTGTCATTTCCTCAAAATAAATCCCATGAAAACTTTCTTTTGGTTAAGTCAATATAGTTTAATTTATTTTGACTCCATGTATAAAACTAGCCTTGAAGCTAGCAGTAGTTGAGTTGGTTGGTTTCCGAAAATTTCACAAATATTGAAAGAGCGATTCAGTTTAAGTTTAAGGTTACGGTTTTAGGTCTGTGCTAGAAATTCTAAACTACCTCTGTTAGCAAAATCAACTCTGAAAGGTCGACTTGACGCTGAAATCAAAAGCTCAATCAAATTAAAACGCCAAAGGATTATTTACTAAACAAATAAACGATGAGATGACGTGATTAACGAGTTTGCTCTGTAGATTGGATAGCTAAGAAAATTGAATCAAAAGACGCGTTAGGCGACGGATTATTGCCCACATATACTCATTCAACAAAGATAGTGGAAGCGTGACTTGAAGATGTTGACTTCTCAAGAACGATTGACATTAAAGCCTTTGTTTACTCATCGAATACGTACCTACTACGACTTCACATCCTGATTCATGTGGTTGCATATTTTAATCATATGAACAGTAGATGAACAGAAAGTAACTTCATGGGCACCTTGCAATTTACGTAATTAATTTTAAGAGTATAAAAACGCAAATTACACATATACCAAATATACGACCCCTTCAAAACGGCACCTTTAAACGATTTGTCCTCCATTTCTTATACATAATTATACCTTACTAATTGTTGTTGCCGTGGAGTCAGAATAATTACAGTAAATTGAAAACGATGCGAGAGTCAAGTGCCAATTGAGTACTCTCATGTGTATTAGATTAGATTTCCTAAAGCTTCGTGTGCATTTGAAAGGCTATCCTTGCGTTAAAGAGGATAATTACGTTATTACGTGACCCGGCTCGTGAGGCAAACCGGCGAGTATCCTCAACCTTTAAACTATCAAACTTCTAGCTACGACATCATCGAAGACTGGTGATATTGTTAACGTGTGAACGTTGAATCACCTTATCGTTATAACATAGTTTAAATAACAGATTTATTGTTCTTTAAAATCTTAACAGCATTAAGTATGACAAAGTACCAATGGTGTTCCAGACATAATTTTTTAGTATTTGGCTATGAGTGAGAATGAATACGACCGTATCGCTGTATTTTCGACAGATGTGTTTTAAAATAGTGATGACTCACGTTACGCATTCCTTAGAAGGTAATTTTATTCTTTTAATTTAAGAATTTGAACTCTTCTTTTATTAGGGTTCTGTTTGGATAAATTAAGCTTTTGTTCCAATTTATCGCACTGTATAATAAAAAAGAGATCGGAATTTATTAATAGCTTTTTAAAATTCCATGGCTGGTGGAGATTTAGGGATTAATGATAAAAGAATTCCGTCCTGAAACCTTCTATAAAATATTCCACCTTTTCTAATTTCGGGTTTTTACATTACAGTTACTGTTATTCATGTACGGATATAGTATATTTGGGGTTGTCAAATACTTGTATAATATTATTGACGATTGATTGACAGGACAATAAGCAAAACAAATCTGTGTCCGCTCTACCACGCCTATTCAGGGTTACTTGCGATTTTAGCAAAGTCACTGACCTGTAGCATATGCTTTATTTACTCCAATAACCTGTTAATGTAATGTCGTGGGAGTAAGTACATACTTCATTATTTTACTATACAATATAGAAACATAAACGATTCATAAAGACATAAAGTCATAAACAAACATCCTACCAATATCGATGATTAGTTTTTGTTAATAATGGATTAGTGGACCAACTAACAGGCGGCTCACCTGGTGGTAAGTTATTACTACCCACGGACATGCGCAACACCAGTGGCCTCGAGGATGCGTTGCCGGCTTTTGAGGAGGTAATATGCTCTTTTCTTGAAGGTTCCTAAGTTGTGTGTAGTTGACTAGACTAGGATATGGGCTAATACATAATAACTGCATATACCATACCCTTCTGGCCAGTCGCACCTCTTTTAGTAGAGTTCTATCGTTTAACATGTTCTTATTATTTTATTTAAATATCGAATGTCACAACATTTAGGAATAATTACCTTCATCAAGGATCTTTCAGTTAAACTAAATATTAAATCTCAAATTCTATGCAATGCTAAATTAAAAATACGTCGCGGAACTTTTTTCTTTGGCCATGAGTTCTGTTGTTTTATCTAAAAACTCGTCCTATCGTTCCATTCAAGTGACCTTTCAACATTTTCGTATTCAATGGAAGGCCTTAAAGGAAATTATAAAAAATTAATTTCACAGGTTTCAATTTCAGTGAAAAAAATATAGAAGCGTTATATTAAAAAATAACAGGACCAGATTAATCAACGTTAAGCTTTTTCGATATTGGGAATTTTATTAGCTTCCAGTGTTTGTGAATGTCAAACAGAAAACAATACATACAATGGTGAACAAATTTTACTTAATGAGGTTTCTATTGCGGTAGCCGTTTTATCCTGTGATAGCTTAGCAACGGTGCTCTGAATATATTATGTCTCGCGACACCATGGTTTGAGTCAGTGTCTACGTCACGGCTAGGTATAGTTTCATATAACTATTGAAGAAAGGCTTTTGTAGAGTTCCCGCCGCGCCGGTACGCTCCACTATCGAATCATTTGTTATGTAAACCAAACAATGCATAGAACGTTTACGCTAATGCCAATTAGACGTACCTACAAACCAACCCGGTCACCACTTTTGTCTTATAATCTCTTGAATAGGTTCTACGAATTGGCTGCTCGACAATGTGATTAGCTGTCTGGGGCTAGAGAATACCAAAGATCAACTACAATCAGTTCGATTTCATAGGCGATTTGTTCACAACTTAATGAGGATTGTTTTATTGCCTCGATGTATCAAACTGAAATGGTGTACATAATACACCCGATGTGAATCTTCAGTATATTTTTTCGTTTCTTTGAGATAATATGAAGGTTCGATGGTACTTTCGTGAGGTCAAACGTCGTCCGCAAAAAATACATCGGTCCTCAGCAACGAGCTCACGATAATTAAGGAACGAATCCGGTTAAGTAAGAACCGGGACTCGGGTTTATACAAAAAACGTCGCTTTCGCATTTCCGTTGCAGCCTTTCTAGGGTTTCATTAAGTTTTGTATTGTGTTTGCAAACTGGTGAAAACAACATTTGAGCTTTAGACGTAAACAGGTTTTTCCTACGATATGATTTGGCATTATAAATGTTTAATTCTTTGATCTTAAAAATGGTTGTGAAGTGGGTAGTATAAAGTCGTAAATTAGAGCATAAGCATGACGTCACCATATAATTATGCGACGTTAGCGGTCGTTCAACTTTATTATATATAAAACCTTTATATGATCGATGGTGATACTGTTCTTATAGCTTTAAGTTGTAGTTGTGAACGAGACATGACAATTAGATCTATGATACAATACAATTGGCAGGAACATTACAACCACCATTCATCACTGATAGCATCCAATAGTGGGTGTGTCGGAAGAAGCGCTGTAGCTTAGTTTTTCCATTGAGTTTTTATTGCTTCTCCACATCAGATAAAAGTATCTTTATAAAAATGCCCCTAAAAGATATTTTGTAGTTTAAACCATAATATACGAATAGGAAATACTAAAATTATTATGAAAATAATTTAAATATAATAATATAATAAACAATAATTTGTATATAATTAAAAACAAGTGGCAAAATTTGTATGGACTGCCACAGAGGGGGTGCCTGGTTTGAATCCTGGGGGCTTGTACCTCAGGTGTCTAGTTGGTGTAAAACACATCACAAAATGAGTCCAACAAATTTAATTTACAAATTATTGTTCACGCAAAAGTATGTCTAATACAGTTTTTCTTTCCACTCCATCAATTTCTACTCAATCTTAATGCTAACCTGTTACTTCTCATATTTTATGTCACTGGGGCTACTTTCAAGCTACCTTCTTTAAACTCATTCTAAATTATGCTCTTTCTTAATACACCATTACCACGCATCCATACATTCATATCTCTGCCAAATGAACTCACATGGAATCCATCTCCTACAAACATATTATATAAAGAATTATCTTCAAAATGTTTAATCGACCGTAACAGTTACTGTTCGGTCAGTGTATTAGTGATATCTAATGCAATGTAAATTTGCTTTTGTCATTCAATTTCATAATATTTTAATTTGTTAGACGAGAAAGATGTCGTAGATATTTATTTACTATAGAATATGTCATAATGTTGACCTTCACAATATTTCTGGTTGGTTTTACCGGTTATTGGAGGACAACTACTTTGATACACAGACATGCTTTACAAGTTCATTGCTTGCTTATATATAAAATGTAGATATCACAAATCTTTCATAATATCGATTCAAATTTTCGCTGTATATGCTAATCACAGATGACTTCCTCTTTGAGCATAATATTCAGTCGTTTAGTGTGTATTTATTGTAATATATTACAGATTATATATGTTTTTGTTGCACAATCGCATGCTTAGCGAATATCACGGCCAATATAGTTCTTTGTGACCGATAGTTAAGGAAAATACGTTGCGCACATAAAGAATTCTGCATCACTATGAATGTGACAGTGCTAAAAAACATATTTAGAAAATCAGAAGTTAGGAGCAGTACGAAAGTTTTAATGTTCCAAAAACAGTCACTTCATTCAGGCCAAGTATAGTGGCTGAAGAATGAATGCACCATCCCAATTATGACAGATGAAAGAAAATAAGAGAGCAAACTTCGCGCGTCTATTGTGGGTCTCTTTAGCGGGGAAGGAAATGCGTCCTAAGCGTAGATATAGCTGTAAGACTGAATTTCCATTGTCGAGCGTCCATGGGAATACTTATATTAATAGTGCCGAAAACTGTAAAGTTTTTAATGATTCACAAAAGGTTTTCATTAATGAGAATATTACAATTTAGGAAAAAATGAAAATATATTATAAAAATACATTCAAGTATCAAGTGACTTATGTAACTTTACTTATCGAACACGCATTGTAATCCAACTAGCCAATGCTGCCAGCATGATGCCAATGGTAGTGGGCTTGAGCGTTTAGACTGCCTGTAGGCCTGCGATCAAATTTAGGTTGACTAAAAGCTTTTGTTGTAGTTTTGTTTACTCAAGCAGGTTTTATACTTTAATGACATTGGATTCAATTTGATTAATGTTTATCTACTATGCAGCTATTTTTTGTGTATCGTAAATGTATGTGAATAATCCCAACTGCCTATATTTAAAGTTATAATAACGGAAATCCATTGCTACAATAGCCGCGCCCGATAGACAAGTTTTCTCTATTAAAAAAGAATTTTATTTGTATTTTATTGCTAAATATTCGCATATTTGATCATCACAAACCTAATATTTTACTTCTAAACTGTTCTAACAAATGTTAAATGCATAAGCACGTACCCTGTCTTACATATTTATATATAATGTTTATTTTGGTTAAAGTTCACGGACAAGAGACTCTCATAATTTGTGATTGCATTACTAATCAAATGTGTTGAACAACTCGAATTTATTCATAAGTGCAATAAGAATAGATAAGTATGTATGACTTTAAGTACTAAATACCACTAACCATTTCAACATGTATGCGAAACTAAGAATTAGGTACCTAAATCACTTATTAATTTTTCGTTCCGTCACTGTAATGATAATACAAAATCTAACTCAATTTTAATTCGTAGAGATTTTGAATTAGACCGTATGACTGTTAATTCAAATTAAGAAAGTTTAATTTGATGAATATGATTATTAAAGTCCTGAAAGCGTGGCAAGTGAAACTAATTTTAATTTCTATAGCGCTAACTTTAATATCCGGAACAAAAGAACTTTTTAAAAGTAAAATATTGTGAATACACCAACTAGTCCTATCTCGTAAGCCTACAATTAATAACCAGTTTTTTGGTGCCAACCTAACTACTTAATCTTCGGACTCAATGCACTATTTCGAAGCCAACACTCATCAACACCATTTAATGAGACTGCTGTAAGTTTTCCTGAATTTGGGGAATTTGCAAAAGGTTCTTTTTGAGGGACATATATCAGTCTTATCGGATTGACTGAAGGTGTCACATATATAGAAGTTAGATGAAAGATTAATAAATCTTCATAGTAAAAAAATATTTAAACTCGAGGTTTGAGATATTTTATTTCTCATAAGAAAATATTTCACTTACATGAGAATAATGTTAACATAAGCATAACTAATAATTATCGATGTCGTACAAAGCAAAGATATTTTTTTTTTATTGTAGGGTAGTTACAAATAGATAAAATCAGTCATCTATATTGTTGGTTCGATACGTGCGAGGTTTAGCCACAACATGGCTACTCTACCTATATATCTAGATTTGTCTAGAGATTTAGACGATGACACATATTTTTATATCCTACCTTCATTTGTTTTAGAAACCCACTGAAATTAAATATAAATTTCTACTAAAATATTCGTCTTTGGTTAACATTCGACACAAAATATGTAATTTTCAGGTTTGTAACTGATTCCGTTTATGAGCTAGTCCGTGACATACGGATGAAAGGACAGACAAACAGATAGACAGCGGAGTCTCACTAAAAGGGTTCTCCTTTGGGCACGGAACCATAAAAAAGATAATAAAAATATGGATTGATTCTTTTCTTACGTAGCTTAAAACTATTTCGATTGCATTAGCCTCAATAAATAATATCGTATCGGAATAGACTTATTTGTTTAGGAGCTATTCCACTCACAGACAAAATATTTAAATATTGTAACATTCCTCTCTCTGGTAACTTTAACACTTTCGCGACTTGAATACGTAGTTATAAGTATTGAGCTCCACGACCCGAAAGTCCTCTCAACGGAAAGTCACTACCATCATAGACTAGTACGAGAAGCTATTGAAATAAGGAAATATCATAATTTCAATACAGAGGATGGTTTTAAGTTTCTGGAATCCAGTGCTAAGGAAATACACCAAACGTGTTTTAGCTTCATTAAGACCTGTGGATGTCATTTTGACATGATTGAAATTTATAGATCAAATGCGGGTAGTTGGAGAAAATACCCGCCCTTCAAGACGTTGACGCTCCGCTCGTGACCACGACCAATGCAACTTGGTCGGAACGTCGAGGTAAATAAATATATACATGTTTTATCGCGATTAAGTCCCGTTAAATACGTATAACTCCTCTCTCTTTTTGGGCCAGGAGTAAAACACGAACGTTATTTTAGTTAACTATTTTCTACTTAATAATTACATGTTGTATCAAATTATATTCAATACTAACTATATTTGCAATTCAACGGTACGCTGCCAATTGGTAGTGGACTGGAGCATTTGGACTGCCTGTGAGTCTGCAATGACTTGTAGGTTGTCTAAATGCTTTAGTTGTAGTAGCTGTAGTGTGTTCGTAGAATTTTATTATTAACGGCATAACGCCAGTAAAAAAATACAGTATTTAATTAAGTAATTTAAAAGGAAAATTATTATTATAACGACAAATTATATCAAATCGTGGCGTTCATTATCAATCAATAAGTCACGGTATATGAACAACAGTTTAACGAAATTATCCCTAATGGAAGAATTGAAAAACTGAATAATTTACTGCCCAGATAATTTTTTCAGTTGTTCCAATGATAATTTACCTTTATAGCTAATTGAAGGTCAGATTGAAATTTGTGGTTTTTAAGACCCTTCATTAAATACATTTTTGGAAAAACGCTTTTTATATGCCGTGGATTACTGATTTATAATTAACGTAAAGTTAAAACTTTTAATACTTTGTACGATTTTTATTAAAAAAATAATTAATAATGTTTCATACTACAGATCCTCGGTATATATCAATGTAAATGAGGGAATTTTTTATAATGTTTTTATCATTTTTCTGACAGTCGTAAAAGTTATGGTTTCCATCATATTGCTATAAAAAAATCGACAACATAATTTAACCCAGAGTTAAATGTTAGAGGTAAGATCGAATTAACTCTTCACCTATCATTCATAATATGTTCATTGTGCAGGCTAAGTCAACTGTATATAGCATTTCTTTTACACTTCCTCCTTTATCAACTTTTTGGGGATAGATTTCAGAAATCTAGTTTTCAACGTAACTTAATGAAATAGGAGATTTTTAACGGTAATATATTAGAAAGCCGTCAGTTTATATGGTTTATAGGACCTGCCGAGGATGCTATTTGGTGCCTATATTAAATTAGTATGAAACAAATAAACGATTAAAGAGGCTGTTCTAGAGCTATGCGACACGGCGGGAAAGTGCTCAAGATATTGAAATTGTAAATTTTCGCTTTATATGAATAAAGTTCATGCGTTTCTAAAAATACAGGCAATTTTTCGACATTCAATCTGCTTAATTCCTAGTTAACTATAACTATTTAATGCATTTTACCTTTTTATCGCATAACATTTATTAATTTATATTTATATTAATTTATATTTTTTTATACATAAATTAATCTACATCATGTATATCAATGAAACTGCTAAACAAAACACATATCCATTTATGTTGTAGACGTATCGCACGAGGATAGCGAAGCCTTTTCAACTACTTGATAAGTACTGACCGCAAAAACTGTCATATTAAAATAAAAACAAATATATCAAATAGAACTATTCGGCTCACCCCATATATAATTAACGCTTCATAAGAATTATATTCCAATTTAAAAATGAGTTTTGTATAAAAAAATATGTTTGTTTTACTATCTGTACTAAAACTTTCAAATGCAACCGCTGCCCAGCTTACCATACCAACCCTGATTAGTGATAATATTTTAATAATATTAAAGCATTTTTCCTAAATAAATTTAAATAATTCATAATTATTACTGCATCTATGCTAATTTTACTATTGTAATGTTATATATTTATACACTGTTATCTGCAGGGCAAAATAGTACTCTATAAAGTATATAGGAGGATTATCTAACAGACGTTGTTATAAAAACAAATTCAGATAAAAAGTCAGTGTTATTATTATTGAACACCACCTCAATTATATTGTAATTAAACTAAAGTGAGTTTGGGATGGGCTGAAAAATGTTGTGTGAAAAATAGGAATGTCACTGCTTCCTCTTACACCTTGTTATTTCATACAGGTTACAGCTGAAAACTTGTACTCACCAGAAAATAAAATAGTAGTCCCGGCCCCATGGCACGGGTGGCCTTCCTGGCCGTAGTCCCTTAGTATCAACTCTCTCCAGAGCCAAACACAAAGCTTCTAAAAAGCTCGCCAATCGCTAAACTACGCTAACTCTGCTACTCCTTTATTCCGCTAACATCACCCGCCCGCTCGACCGGCTTTTACAACTAAAATGTGCAAACTCGAAGATGCGCCTCTTATATTACTTCTTATGTTAACGATGGATACCGCAACGTATTTGGCATATACGAGACTCCTGCGCATGTGTGAGTCGATTTTTGGTGGAGACACATACAGTTTACTGAACAGTATGGAAGCTTGAAGGTAATGCTTATATACATATGTAAAATACATTATTCTATTTAGAATTTTCAGTGTTTAATTAAATATATAAAAAAATACCTTGCGTATAATAATGATTTTATATTATTATATTAGATTACAAATATTTTTAATTCGTCAATAGATGGAATAATTGTCAGAGATATTTTCTTATTTTATATATGGATAAATATTATGTATGAAATATTAGTAAAATACTGAATTTTTCATACCGAAAAATTCGGCTAGGGGAACCGCTCCCGATACATTTAGAAATTAACAGAGTCAAACTTTGACTGTGATTTACCATAAGTCGCGTCTCCGACTGCGCACCTCTAATCTACAACAAAAATACACTTAGTACAAAAATTTGACACCAGACAGTATAAAACATTAGTCAGAACATTAATTGTTAACATTAGTGAAATAAGGGTTGGTTTCCATTTTCAAATGATAAACTTAATTGTGTACGAAAATGTGTACTTTATCAAATTATTTTTAGTGCAGGAGTAACATAAAACATGATTTATTATAGGATATGATTGTGATGGAAACTATAGTTTTATTGACGAACACATCAATCACAGATAATCAGAGAACCCAGTAGTGGATGACGGTACTCGTTATACAGGAATTTTATCCCATTGTGTAAATAATTACAATAATCCTCGGGACTTTTCCGATACCATTGTGGAATTTATGTGGCGATAAAATATAAAAATCTTTCCACGATCACTCATTCACTTGATTCAGTTAATTAAGACAGTCTTGATTGAACACCTTTTGTGTTACTATTTTGTACGCAATTGGAGTCGTTCAATCTGCCGCGATACGCTGTGTGAAATCATCTAGCTACCTACTTTAGAGATAACCTAACCCCCAAGGCTCAGTTCACAAGTTAGTAAAGTCATTCACCGAACCAGTCCCAACGTTTTCTTCTGCGTCTTCTTGCCGGGTGCGCCTGGCTTGCTAGCTTCTAGCTGTTGGAAGTGACAGTGGATAAATGGGTTAACCTCATGCTCGCGGTGTGTAGATATTTGCCTCCAGTTCGATCACAATAGATCGCACGGATTGGCCTCCGAAAATCACTAATACATAAAATACACTCAAAACTGGCACCACCTCTAAACCAAAATACTTATAATTATTGCACCTAAACTCTTTCAATATCCCAAAATTCTATATTTTTTCTTTATTATTTCTGTTAGCTGTCAAAGTTCCGTCGTCCGCCGCCCGTACCTGCCAGAGACAAATCGCGGTATCGCCCGCGCGCGAATTTTAAAACACGGCCCTGGTTTAGAACCGAACATATTTCATTACTCAACTTAGTTAGCCATCCAGAAACCGTGGGCGTGACATTATACTCCCACTATCTTGAACTGAATTTAAAAAAATATTATTCTACATACTACATACATTCTGTGTCAGCACGGAACCCTCGGCGTGTGAGGTAAAATCACATTCGGCGGGTTTTATTAAAAAAAAATTATGTCAATAATAAGTCATTGCATTGTTAAAATATGGTGTTGGTGGCTTGGAAGATGGTCTAGACTAGACAAGCGCTCGGTATTCTTGAATTAATGGTTCATAGTTTTTATACTGTTTCGATTTATATTATTGACACAGACAGTGTAACAGTTATTAAGAGATTGAAGCCTCCTTTAGAGTGTGTGGGTATCGCGACACACTGATAATGGCACGTGTGTGTGTGGGAATTCGATATCCTTTTACCATATTTTCAGGCACAGGACATTAAATCTTTTATCGAGTTGATTAATTTCTGATTAAATCCTTTTACAATCCATTAGTGTCTAATTTATTTTAAAAAAATCACTTTGTACCTGTTATGCACTTTCCCAAAAATGTTTCCTTATTTGCTTGAGCTTCTTTTTAGTTCATATTGATACTTTCTGCTTGTAAATGCAGTTATTACCTGGAAAACATAATTATGTGTATTCATTCCAAGGAGCTTTGAGATCTGTTGTTTCTAACGGATATAAGGACCTGTATACATCAATCATTATTTGATATGATGTGGACGTTCAAAATGGCTTTTAGGATACTAATAATAATTAGGTAGGCACATTTTTATAATCCGATATGAAATATGTTTGAAAAGTGTTTGAAAATTGTGAATAAAAGTAAGGTTTGAGATGAGAAAGGTTTATGTTTAAGATTTGGATCTTCCGTGGGGAACCGGGATTAGAGTTGCCAGATGGAAAGATTAAAATGTCGGGGCTAAATTTAAAATAGTTGGCATATTGCGATTATTTTTGGGACAAATAAACATTACAAATAAAAAATATACTTCACACAATTGAGATGACAAAAATATAACTGTTGTCGCTCAATAAAAATATCATGTATGTCCTAGTAACTTATATGTATACAATTATGTTTTAAGTTATATTTATTTGTAAATGGTTCGCTGCTAATAATCTTCTCCTAAATTCAAAAAAGACGAAATGTTTAAAGTTTTCTTTACCAAATGTTCCTTATGTTCAACCAAACATAAAGCTTGGCCCAGATAAACTCCCTATTGACAAAGCGACAGTCTTCCTGGGAATCAAAATGGATTCCACTTTACAGTGGGATCCACATATACATGATCTCTCCGGAAGACTTAGTTCTGCTGCATATGCAGTTCTTAGGATAAGACAGTTCAACATCAACAGACGTAGCTACTGCTCGTCTAGTTTATTTCGCGTACTTCCACAGTATTATGTCGTATGGTGTATTGCTGTGGGGAACTGCTGCTGAGATAGAGACAATCTTTATCATACAAAAGCGTGCAATTCGAGCCATATATAAAATGGGTCCTAGGGAATCTCTGAGGGATCTTTTTAAAGAAATTGATTTTTTAACTTTACCAAGTCTGTATATATTTGAAAATATTATGTATGTTCGTAAAAATTTGAGTAAATTTAAATTTTTATTTTATTGTTATTTAAAATTTGAGTAATTTTAAATTACAATACTAGGAATAAAGATAAAATAGCGGTTCCAGGTTTAAGATTAGCAAAGACAAACAAAAGGTCCTTCTTAGGTAATTGTGGGTTTTATAATAAAGAGAAATTCAAGTTGCACGTGAAAAACATATTGATTAAAAAATCCTACTACACAGTTTCTGATTACTTAAACGACAAAAATGCCTGGACAATTCCGCCTCTGCAAAGCTATTGCCTGTCACCTACATAATTTAAACAAATATTGTAATAACTCTATTATATAGTAAGAATGTAACACATTGTTATAAAAGATCCGAGTTTCTTGCCCTTTCTTCTCTTCTCATTTTGCGAATGCCCGCCTGGCTAGCGACCACCCTCAAGTAGAAAATCTGTCGCCAAGCACCTAACGGTGTGTTCCGGCAGCTGTCCTTGAGGGCCAGTAACTCTAAGTTAGTCTGAACAACATCTTCGACCACGTCATCACTTACCATCAGGTGAGATTGTGGTCAAAGGCTTAACTATCAGCAATAAAGATAAAAAAAAAACATATAACTTATGGTAGTAGAAAACAATTTTTATCTTACAGATCTCTTCAAGTAACGTATACTATATATTTAAAAAAAAATGTGTTAACGTAGTCAATTTTAGACCATTTTTGTCTATTTTTACCATTTCAAAAACGAAACTAGTTAGGATTCTGAGTCTTCGGTAATTTATGTACTTTGCTAACACATTTTTTATTTGATCAACAAATACTCGAACCACCAATATGAAATATAATTCCCACAAGCTCGGTAATGTGTTGTTTATCATTCGAAATTTGAAAGGAAAAGAGCTTTTAATCCGCTAGCGTTGGAAAGGTTTATGAAATTCATAACCCTACAATAGTCCTTAAAATGAATTTACTTTGAATCTTACATACCAATTTTAGTAATTTTACTTTTATGTACTACAAATTAACGCATGTTTATCACATTATTTAAGCCGTTTTCCTTGCACCTTGCAGGTCCATGGTTCGAATGCCACCGCGGGCTTGAGTTTCACCGCATGGTAGAAGGGCATTTTGCGAATACCCGCCTGGCTAGCGACCACCCTCAGGTAGAAAATCTGTCGCCAAGCACCTAAGGGTGTGTTCCGGCAGCAGTCCTTGAGAGCCAGAGAAATTACAGGCACATGAGACTCAACAACTATATCTCCAGGTGACAGGCGCAGTGCAATTCCTGACTTGTGACGTAATGCATCTGTTATATAGGCAGAAGTTAGTCCGCATAATATCAGGTGGGCCTCAAGCTTGTTCTGTCACAATAACATTAAAAAAAACCTACGTTTTCTTCGCTGGAGTAAGGCGAACAATTGCGTGTTGCGCTCGGCAGCAAAGTCATTTTGCATCTCATATCTTTGAAATATACGGTACGCTCAGGATTCTATATTTAGAATGCTTTGCTTCCTCAGGTTTCAATATCTATATCTATACTTATAATAAAACTGTAACAGATCCAATTCTGTACATGGCAGATATTTAAAAAAAAAAATTGAGAGCACTCTATGTCTGACACTAATGCCAAAACTGTATTTTTTGAATTTTTGACTTTCTGTCTATCTGTATCCCGGCCGCGCATCACTCCAAAATCACTGAATAGAATTCAATGAAACTTAACACGATTTGAGTACATACTACGAAAAAGGACATAGTATACTTTTATCCCAAAATTCAGCACGGTTCACTCGGGAAAGGGGATGAAAGTCAAAATGTACTGTACTGTATCAGCCAGATTGTCCACTGCTGAACACAGCCTCCCCCATTAAGGAGGGGTTTGCCATAACACAGTCAAAATGTACACTTAGTTGTAATTTATTAACTCGTAGTCCAATTATTCTTTTTTCTTAGAATAATGAAGAGTGAGTCCGGCACCCCACGGGCAGCCTGGCACCCCACGGGCAGCTTGACACCTCACGGGCAGCCCGGCACCCCACGGGCAGCCCAGCACCCCACGGGCAGCTTGGCATCCTTATTTAGTTTTGCAAGCTTGCTAAGATAAAACTCTAAAATCTGGAACATTCCCCACAATCAGTTTTTTAACTATATATATGGCGGCCACAGTGTCCGCTGGGAGCTCGCAGACGCAGCTGCGCACTCGCGCTGATGATGAGCATCTGATATGCTCGAAACCCGGGTCAACGTATTCGATCCTCAACGTGAGTGTTTTTTGCCGGTTTAATTTATAATATTTAAATATTTGTGAAACTCACGAGAATTTCGAGCATACCCCGGCTAAAGGGGTGGATGGGCGCGGGTTCGAATCCCGCACATGACTCGAATTTTTCAACTCGTAAATTTGTAATCTTGTAACGAATATTTCAGTTATTCTCCAAGGACCAATATCCACGCGGGCAATCTGTGGTCTAGTAAGTTATATGTTAGAGTTGTAATGCTTTGATTTATATCTGTTCTCACATAATTGATAATCTTCAAAGTATCATCGCTAGCGGTTTGTTAGAATAACATGTTTAAGATTCAAAAAGCATAGCTAGGATCATGTGAGACATCAAGATATAAGAATTTACATTATAATGACCGTGCCAAAGCTAGGAAGAAGGCAATTATATTTTCAAGGGTAAGGGCCTATTGTGTCCTTGGGAAATACTTACGCGTAGGTACGGGATGTCAAGTTACCTTCAAATGTCGCTCTAAAGGTTCTCAGGTGGTCCTTAGGACCGTCAAAAATTCGTTTTTTAATAATAATGTTGTCAGAAATGTCTGCGCAAAGTGCTCGTCGCAATACTACCCGGAACAGTTTTGATGTTCGACATAATTGAAATATTTGTGAAGTTTGTTAGCTATGTTATTTATGGAAGCACTACATTTTTTGTTATGTTTTCATAACAGTCTGTAGGTAAAGATATCAGATGAGTTAGCCAGTTACTGTTTGCTATGTCTGTTATCATTTTCGTGAACATAATAGTTAATGGCAAGTCACTGGATTTTCCAGAGCTTTGGAGTTTTTGGAGTACTGGTCCTTAATTCCTTAAACTAAGTCTTATTAGGCTGAACATTCTCGCTCGCTACAGAACCCTTTAAACTTATAATTGGTTAGTGGGCTTATGCTAAGTACTTTTAATTACGGCTCGTGCCGATTTAGGTTCAAATAGCCTCCGTTAAATTAGTTAAAATTCCTCAGGTTTTGTTTCATCGTTTCCGCCCAATTGTTGAATATATACGCAGTTTGCAACTCATTATCAACACCTTAACCCAGCATAAGTAATTCGCTAATGTCATATTTTAATATCAATAATTCAATGACTTTATAATATCATGGGTAATAATAACCCACACACAATTCCCGAATCTAAATATCAAAGCGCTACCGCTCAAATTTATTAATTTATTCCCTACGGCCCTTTAAAAGGAAATTCCTTTAATGGACCTCTTTTTGTTAAACTCAACATAAAGGTGAAGAAGGTTCCACAAAAATATGCTTTGGGTCGGGAAAACTTTCTTTAGTAGTTTGAGAGGTTTTATCGGATCGTTTGATGGTTAATAAGTACTTACTTAAATAAAGATCTATACTAAAAGCCTGTCGCGTTGGTCTAATGGCAAAAAGCGTCGCTTTTTAACATCGAGGTTCTGGTTTCGACCCTTGTGTCGAACAGTTTTATTATGATATACTTTAGTATAGGGTTTCAAAGCAAATTTCAGTAGTTTTCCGATGTCTGGAACTGTTGCCGAGGTAGATGACAATAACCCACATTACATGGGACCATAATATATCTGTTAAAACGTAGGTTTTAATACACTCTCACCTTTAATACCCTCGGGGATATAAAAAGGTTATAATATTTTTATTTAAAGAAATAGATGAAATTTAGTAAGTAAAAAACTTTAAACGGTTTATATCGCGATTTAAACCGTTTAAAGTTTTTTAATTACTATGTGTATATATGTGCTACTTCCGTCACAATAACATAAAAAAATGTGTAATGTGTAATAATCGCGAAAACCTAAGACAACATTAGATGAAATTCATAAGTAAGTTCTGAGGTAACCAACATAAAAAGAAAACACAGACGAATTGAGTACCTAGTCCTTTTATTGGAGTATGTAAAAATATACCTACTAACTAACACTCTTTTACAGCACGGCCGCATAAACATTTTTCAAATATCTTTGATAGGTGGCTCAATTAAGTTTACGTACGTTTTAAGTTTATTTCTCATACAAACCGCCTTTAAATAGACATAGTTTCAGCGCTAAAACACAGCTGGTTAATATTCTTTTAACGTCAAAGGGATTTAATAAACTGTAATAAATAATACGTACAAGCCTAGTCAATAAAATGTTTATTACATGAAGGCAAAAAACACTGAAATCGGAAAATATTAAGAGGTAGAAAAGAGGCTTTTCTTTTTGTATGGAGAAGAATGTGGTATATAATCCTCTTAACCGGTGACTTTGGTTCGGTAATATCAGTTTACTAGAGCTATAAATAAAATGTTTGCCTTGTGGAGCTATTTACAAAACCCATATAATTATTGATGAGTCATAACTGTTGAAATATTTCTGGAGATAAAGCGCTGTGGCCATTTTATCCTTACTCAAGTAATTAGTTAAAATTTACAACCACTTAGACCAAATTAATGATATCAAATTTTCGTTGGTTTTCTCTTCAGAATTTTGGCTAATATAAACAAATACCTACATTGTGGAATTTATTGATGCATATTATGGAATGGAATACACTGATCTAAATCCTTTGAGAGATGTCGTAAAAAGCGATTACAAGAAAAAATGCATCCAATGCGCGTGCCACCACTAAATTGAAACGCGAGTTGAAACACATGGGGTGCATGAGTGAGTTTCTTACTATCTTTACGCTCTGATATCCCAAACAAAGTGTAGTACCAAAGAGAACATTTTTTTTTTATGCCTGATAGGTTAGCCTTTGACCACTATCTCACCTGATGCTAAGCGATGATATGGTCGAAGATGTTGTTCAGGCTAACCTAGAAGTACTGGCTCTCAAGGACAGCTGCCGGAACACACCGTTAGGTGCTTGGCGACAGATTTTCTACTTGAGGGTGGTAGCTAGCCGCCTGGCTATTCGCAAAATGCCCTACCACCATGCTTTAACGACTGTCATCCTAAGACAACAACCGGGACCGACGGCTTAACGTGCCCTCCGAAGCACGGAAACGCTCAGTAGTAATGTCACTAGCGGTCACCCATCCAACTCATGACCGCGCGCGACGTTGCTTAACTTTGCTGATCGGTTGAGAACAGCTAAGTAAACTTCGGTACGAGCGCTTCAAAATAGGTTAACGTTAGGCAGCTGAACGTTAAATCAAGGCTAAAACTTTTATTTTCCTTGTAATGTCATGAGTGTTGTTAATTTTCTTGTATAGTCCTATGTGTTGTTAGAGAATACATATTGTACCAACCCAATATTGGTGGGATTTATGGTAGAGTAAATGGTGATTCTTGCTTGCTGCTTAGGTACTGTGTACAGATTACCTAATGTATCTATATCCTAAAGTGAACGCATAAATCAGAGGGGCTAATGAGGGGTTGAAGAACCAGATGAGAGAAGTTCGAATATTTGCTAAACTTTTCTGAACTTTCGGGCCTTGGGGATACGGGGCTCCAAGGAAATTGTACAGTATCTTAAGTAGGTAAACTTTCGAAACATTTTTAAATGTATAACTTTGCTATAGATGAAGACGATCGATTCATATTAATGCTGGTATATTTTTCCTTAATAGAATATTATGAAAAAAACATTTTCCTTTCAAAGAACGTAACAATCAGGTATTGAATATAGCTGAATCTTTCAATGCTACATTCAATAAAGGCAACTCTAATATATCGTTTTCTAGTAAACTGTTATCAATCTTAACACTTATAGAGTTCTAGATAGTGAAGTCATATATTGTAAGTTTGATTTTTGGCTCACTGTACTTAATATATTAATATAATGTCACAAATTTTTATTACCTTAGAACCCACCAATCCCATTTTTTTATTTTCAATTATTTGGCAACTCTAGTTTATGAAACAAGTCCTATGTGAACGAAGTCAAGGCTTGTTATAGAAACGAAGACAAAAAAACCTTTACAGTACGAGTCGAATTCGCGTGTAGGAGTTCCGTACCAAATCATCGCATTATTTACCTATTTATTTTTTTCAATTGATTCGTAATCGTTGTTTTTAAATTTTAAGGGACAGAAGTTTTGGAAATTTGTGGCCATGTGGAGTATGCTCACTTTACTTACCTACTTTTTTGTGCCTCCTAAACGAGCATTTAAAAAAAAAATAAGAAACTGAACCGACAGAGTTGGAAAACTGAAAAAAAAATTTTTTTTTCTTGAAATGGTAATTCAAAGCATTGACCTCACATTATCACGGTCCGGTTACCACCAACAATGTATTTCTAGGGTATTTTCAGTGTCGAACCTCAGTTCCGAATTTTGTGAAAATTATTCATATCTCTTTTTCAGTGGTGCATACTTTTTACAAGATCATCTTGCTTGCATAAAGCACTGTTCACCATTGATAACAGAAAATAACATTAAATCATCCAGGTAAGCGAATACATTTTTCAATTAATTGACCATAACTTAAAAACCACTCAACCGATTTAGATGAAATTTAAATGGGACCACCTTGGAGGTATACTCTACCCAACAAAAATGAATAATTAAAATACATACATAAATAACATAGAGTCGAAATGAGAACCTCCACCTATTTGGAAGTCGGTTGAAAAGATATCCCTTGTGATAAGAATTTTGATTTGATTTGTCTCATTATGCATATGGTTAAAGATTTTAACATTTTCTACTTTGCGTTGGAAACTTATGCGCATTATAAGATATTGCGTAATAAATATACTTAAACCAAAATGTTCACCTTGCCAGTCCAGCTGATTAGCAGATAATACGCTCTGACAAAGCAAGCAAGGAATTTATAAGCGATAAGACAACTCATTTCTTCCTGTGGGTGTCGTAGAGGCGACTAAGGAAAAGTACCACGTGAGAAGCAGCGCCTTGTGAATAACTGAGAACTTCTAAACCGATCCCCAACACGCCTGCCAAGCGTCGGGATTATGGCAAACCCTCCCTAAGACGAGAAAATCTTGTTCAACGGTGGACGTTTCTATTGATGGGACAATAAAAGGGCCCACAAAGAAAAAAATTAAAACAAAAAATTATCAAAATTGAAAATGAACAGGTCGCCACCGCGAACGCGGCTGAACGCGTGGTTATGTGCACACCTCTAGGGTTTCGCTTTTACATCGTATCTAACGAACCAAAAAAAAAATGGTCCAATTGGAGCAATTACAGATTTAAATACGAACAAAAAAGTCAATTGAAGTCTCAATTACAGATAATATAAACATACACTCTGACAGGAAATCAGCAATACAGTCAAATCAAGTCGCTAAAAAATATAACAAGCTGTATCAATTCTGCTCTATAATATTATTTGTGAATGCGGTCCAAATGTTGTCTCACTGTGAGGCGACGACTCCATTTTGACGTTTTCCGTTAATCTAAGTTCAATATACCTATTAATTACAATAAAATGTCGGAGATACAGAATAAATATATTGTTGAAACATACGATTGAGTCAGTAGATATCACATGATTTAATAAAATACAGAGAAAACAGTTATGTATAATGTGGTCTTGTAAATAAAATATTCGGCTATAATTTGTCGTTTTATTTTGATGAAAATGTTTTCTAAACTACATTAAAAAGATACTCGTTTTAGAATATATCTAACTACTGATAGTTACTCCCAAAAAAATGTGGTCTTGTAAATAAAATAATCGGCTATAATTTGTTGTTTTATTTTGAGTAAAATGTTTTCTCAACTACAATAAAAAACAAAACTCGTATAAAGAAAATATCCAACTACTGATAGTTACTCTCAAATATTGTAATCCTGTCAAATAACTAATGTGTGTTTGGCCATTAAATATAATTTATTCTATACTTTATCAAATTTTCCCTGTGGACTGCTGGGCAAGACTTGCAGCCGCCCATATCTTCTTGTAGGAGTTGAAAGAGCTGACAACGGGAAAATTATACTAGAAAGGGGCAGTAGCTTCTGGAGAACTGCCATCTTTCCTGCCAAGCGTGGGGGTTATGGCAAACCTCTCCTAAGGGGGAGGCATTTGTTCAACGGTGGACTTCATGGCAGTAGATGTGATGTGTACTATACGAATTTTTAACCGACTAACAAAAAAGGAGGACGTGCCCAATCGCGTGTATGTTTGTTACGCGATTAATCGACTTTAACTGACTTCCAAAACAGAAGCTTCTCGATTCGAATGAATGTTATTTTTATTTTTATTGCGCAATATGTCCTTCAATTATAAACTGTTTTATTATAATGATGTTATTTTTTTTCTGTTGAGTAGAGTATAATACCATTTAGATTTTATCATAATCGTTAAGTTTTTTTTTTGTTATTGTCAACTAACTAAAAAATGTATAGCCTGGGTGATTTAATCAAAATAGCAATATTTTTGTATAGTGTAAGCCATCCTAACAATAAAAAATTAAAAATTAGTTTAAAAAATACGGGACCTACTTTCAACACTTGAAAGTATGAAATAACAATTGAAACCGACTTCCACAAGTTATTTCATACATTTTAGTGTTAGAAGTCGGTTTCTTTTTGATTATATTTTTACCATTAAAAAATAGCAAGAAAATTTTTATTAATGAAAATGTAGCAAGCCTATTGCTGTCTATCGGCATGGACTGTTTTTTTTCTCATTACTTTTGATTTTTTGATTTTGATTATTAGTTTCGGCTATTTCTACTTCACCCGAATGGTGATTGAAGCAGTTATGTTTAATTGCGGTTCATACATTATATACTACAACAAATTTAAACAATTAATTAGGTATGTTACTTATACATACGCTTGAATTTGTATGTATATTTTATTACCAATAAATGCGTTTAATTGCTTATTAATATTGAATTGAATCAAATGATATCAGAAAACGAATACGTCTGGAGGCGTATTGCAGAACCAATCAATATACATTCAACGTGTTTTAATTGATCTGGTATTCTTTGTCGCTTTCGAGACATATGATAACTCCCATTAGCTAACAACATGAGTTCCGTTCAAAATCGAGCAATTAATATGTATTTATAACCTTGTTGATATATTGGCAAACATACGATCAAGGATTTCCTGTACCATATAGGTGGATGACTGCGAACAATAATTATTAAGATATATCGGACTATATTTCTAAGAACTAGTTTGATGGGCAGATTGTTTTAAATACGCTGGAAGGTTGCTGACCATCCAGCAGGTCCAGGACGACTTAAAACAATTATAGCAAAGCAGATGCAACATGTGTAATTAACAGATATGGAGATAGGATTGAGATGAAGTCCACATAATTGTACATAAGTAAAGGCAAAAACTTATTTTCTGTTGCGATATTAAGTCTTTGACCACAATTTCACCTGTTGGTAAGTGTTGATGTGCTCGAAGGCGTTAACAGGCTTAACCTAGAATTACTGGCTCTCAAGGACTACTGCCGAAACACACAGTTAGGTGCTTGTCTTGGTGCAGATTTTCTACTTGTGGGTGGTCGCTAGCCAGGCGGGCATTCGCAAATTGCCCTTCCACCATGCGGTGAAGCTCAAGCCCGCGGCAGGATTCGAACCATGGACCTGCTGCGCGGCAGTCCATAGCCAATGCCACTGAGCCATCACTGCTTCAATTATTAAAGAAATGTCGGTTGCGATTCAAATATTTACCTGTAAGACTAAGAATAATTATTAAGATATATCGGACTATATTTCTAAGAACTGGTTTGATGGGCAGATTGTTTTAAAAACGCCGGAAGTTTGCTGACCAGCCAGTAGGTCCAGGACGACTTGAAACAATTATAGCACTGCAGATGTGCTATGTGTAGTTGAAGAGATATGGAGATAGGATTGAGATGAAGTCCTTATCACTGATGATGTAAAAGCACATATATTTTATTCTTGTAATGGTAAGCGTTACGGCTGCCCTTTACATTTGCATTGTCGCCATAGTAAGTTTCATCGTTGTCATCCTGCATGACTCTGCACTGCATTCGTCACTCTTAGATAATAGTTCTTATGTTTTGTTCGCTCAGTAATTTCACTTGCTACAGTGCCCTTCATGCTAAACACAGCAAAGCTTGCACTAATGCTTCGAGGCAGAAAATAATATCTAACACTGCTGTGGTACAGTGAAGATAATCAAGAGTCCGTACCTCAAGAGAATTACCACCTGGTCAATATTAACATAAATAGACATGTAACATATATCAGTTCAATTATGTAATTTGTTACTGACAGAATCTGATTAAAATCAGATAAATAAATCGGTTTGGTGATTATTTATTAACGTCTGTTACTAACTTAAGTTGTTATTTATAGTCATCAGATATTGTTACTACAAACTGTGAATATGTAATCCGCTTTTTTTGTCTGAATTCAATCAGATGTTGTGAGTATTAAATTACATAATTGGTCAGTAGATTATTTAGCCCGGCCACAAACACTCGGAAGTCTGATTCGATTTCCGTTCTGGCCTTCCTGACGAATAAAATCTATACAAAGTCTATGGCATTTTACAAACTAATTTAACCTTGAACTCATATGAAAAAAATTGCTGCAGATATAAACCTGTCAACAAACTAAAAGAAATATTTAATCAACCAAAGCACGTCTACTTCAAAATATTTACAAAGCACTAAATCATTGCCAGTAGGTAAACACTGAAAATTGTCGGAACGGAATCTTTGGAACAATTTGCGTTGGTTCGTTTCGAATGCGTTCGGAATCCCGTATTGAAAAAAAAACTAATCCCCTTTTTTTACGTGTTAAAATGTATTTACATAATCATCATTCATCATCATTTCACAAGATATGTCAGGCTCGACACCGCAACTACTCCCACAGCAGCAGTGCCCCGACTAAATATGGGTAGACACCACAGTCCGCCACAGATGCGGTGCTGCACATACTGCACCGCAGCCTACCCCTTGCTGCTCCATTCTGGATTTAGAGACAAAGACCAGTGGAGCGGCCCCTAGTTCCTCTTCGTTTCACTGACGGTGACGAAGGCACGGCTACTGAGGCCCACCGCCACAACATGGCGGGAACCATTGGTTAAAAAAAAAAACTAATCCTAATACAACATTACATAGATTATCTATGGATCGTCATTCACGTTAGAAATATTCCGAACGGAACGTGGAGAAAGCGTCAGTGCTGCCAGCGTAAGAGATTTTTCGCCACTTATGCAGCTCAGGCTTTCTGATTTGAAGAAACATGCCGGCACGAGTGTGCACCTGTCACGCCTAATGTAGCAGATGCCCTAAACATACGACTTTTATTGTTTTAAGATACCTATCAGGTAAACATTAAATCTAGTTCTATATTTATATAGATTCCTGATCTGATTTCCGAAACAGGAAAACAAATGTATGTGGCCGGCCTTAGACCTTTCCGATAAAACTCTGAATTTTTTTTTCGTGGATAAATTGACTAAGATCTGAAAAAAAGTATAGTCTTCTAACCACCCACAACCACTTTTGATTATGTCACAATTCGGTCCAAAAACGTTCTGTTCACCGGTATAACCAGGTAAAGTCAATAATCAATATTGTGGCTATGCTAACTTCAAACAATACTGTTAATTCTTTGGTAGTTTGACACGATTTGGCTTCCAGCATAAGGTTATGTATTGATTATTGAATGGTCTTCCTCGTGCTTCATTATTCAGGCTAAAGTTTCAACTACAAAAGGGGTCAAGCCAATACCGCACGGTGCGTTCATTAGCTGTATTCTCTCTAAACAGAGGATTGACCTTACAAGCTGTTTCTGCTGCGCTAGTCCCACGTCGGTACTCGTGTTCCAATAGTGCTCTGATTTTCGCTGAATCCATCTTCACTTTAAAAGCTGAATGTAAAAACAATTAAAAGTCGAACATCAAATGTAATATATTTCATATAGCGTAATATTTCGTTCGAAAATATTTCACTGTGAAATCTGACACGATGCAGTTTTATTTTTTATTAAATGTGGCCAATGCGTTAAAACGCCATCTTTAGGTTTTGAAGCCCTATTATTAGTTTTATAACAGTAACAATCACCTCGATACGTAGAACGGTTTATAACGTTGATCGAAAAGTTTGCGTAAAAGTAGGTACCTATTTAAGTGATTTGACGATATGACTCTACTTCGTTTTTGAATCGTGTTTTCGTTTCGTACTAGATAGCAATAAAATAAATCAATCACTCAAAATAAAATTCGTTATCCTGATAATAAATAAGATTCGTGGTTTTGTTTCGGGTACTAGTTATTAAATATATATCTCAATATTAAATTCGTAAGGTACATGTAATAAAAAAAACTTAATTATTTTCATATCAGCCACCTTTTTTTACATATTATTTAGCTCAATAGGCAATAGTTAAGTCAGTTGAGTTAATACTACGTATGGCAAGATATTGATTATGTGAGTCCTAAGAGGCGGAATTAAATAGAATTATCCAAAGATGTTTATAACTTAATAAAAATATTTAATTTAGAATGTGATTTTAAAATGATGTCTGGCAGATGGTTAACCAGAAGATGCTTTTTCGATCCTCGCCTAAATAGCAAAATTTCATTTTGCTTTATGTTTGTTTTATCTGGGAGATATAAAATATAATATTAATACATATTATTTTATATGTTCATTGTACGTGTAAATTTTGCATTATTCGCAACCTCGAAAATAAAAGTTCTTTTAGAATTCAAATAATTATACGTATGTTTATGCTATTTTAAAAATATACCTAGAAAAATAGAAACGTACATCAATAACTATACAGTTATTTTTGTACAACAGCACATTAATAGATTATTGAGTATATGTGATAATTTATGCATGTGTTAAAAATAAACGTTTCTAATTAAAGAACTTGATTAAATTAATTTTTAAGAAACGACAAAGGAACACCGGCTGTCGTGCGTAAAATATACTTTATAATGAACGTGGTACAAATATGTAAGCCCCTTCCTAAAATAGCACGCAAAGTAGCGTAATATTTATTTTTGGATATGGTGATAACGGTATTTTTGCGTGAAAAACGCACGATAAATTTGGGTCCTTCCATTCTGCGAAGGTACGAGTAGTCGCGCAAGAATGGCGAGTTCCAATTTAAGGAAGGTTTTTTTCCCTTTGATCGCGAGATCAACGACCGTTTTATATGTATTCTCTACATTTTAACAAACACGTACAAGCTCCAGTAAGTAAAACAAAAGTTTATCTTGAATGCTTTCTTCGGAAGCGTATGCCGAGTGAGTGCGTTAAGTGCATCAAGTCGTTGCTTTTATCTTAGCGATCAAGGCCCTGGCCTTGCGAGTTCCTTTTTATTATATAACAGTTTTAAGCCTTGCACTCTGCACGAATATCATTTTACAATAAGACAATAGCATCAATATATTATATTAATACTTTCTGTGATGTACTTACATAGCCCGGCACACCACGGGGACATGGTGTAGTACAAACATAAATAGCACTTAAAATAGTTATTAAATTTACTGAATGAGCATACCCATCTTATCATGTGTAGTTTCAGCTACCAAACAAATATTGTTTATAAAACTTACAAAGAAGAGGCAATAGAAGAGTATAACTAATGAAATAGTAGTATGGAGTTAACTCAGCCAGATATATTATAAGAGCCCCAAATCGCGCATATTTTACTTATTGCCGCACACACCTCGAGCAGATTTACTTAAATATTCGTATTATAGTATTGTTTTGTATATAGGCTAAGGTTTTACTCCTAGGATTTTTATACTTTATTTATCTAGCCGGTAAATCCTCGCTTTCAACTTCTTTTTTGCGGTTCATCAAAGTGAATGAAAAATCCCTCACCTGACAGAAAGCGAATATGGAATAGTGAAATAATGACCATGAATGCAGCCGTAAGCTATGCTAATCGCTACCTCTATGGTAACCAGAGAGATCCTTTTTTGCGCCCCGCAACAGAGTATAAAGAACCAGAAGGATCACCCGGCCATTTCAATAAATAAGCGACTCTAGCTACGAAGCAATAAAGTGCACTTCAGATCGCAAAGCACGGAATACCTAATATTAATATTCACATTCAAGGCGTCTCTCTTTCTATTAGACACCACGCATAGTTCTAATCTCGTCTGACGCGATACGCACCGTGAAATGATCCCATCCGGCCGGATACGCCGATGTACTCGTAGCTTTGTGCCTAAATTGCGGAGTGAACCAGCCTTGGCCCCGCTTGAAAACCCAACGTCATAACTTTATTCATGTTTCATAGCTGAAAGAAAATACCTACACCTGCTACCTAGAGTAAGTACCAGGAAAAACTTATTTACAAGCACCATTTTATCAATGCCCTTCTAAACATAAATCTGTATTTTATAGTAACTATATGCACGCCTACGATAGAGTGCTAATCTAGGCAGCAATGAACTCGCGTCCTTCGTTCTACTTAGTCAAGGAGGATAATTAAGATAACTAATTACTTACATAACCAAATTTTGTACTCATCAAACCGTACCGTAGACAAAATATTAGTAATTTACATATTTTTTATTCATTAAAAAAATAACAGTCGGGCCTGACTGATTGGGGTCACCCAACGCAAAGGCCTAATTAACCATTGTCACAGCGTAACAATTGTATCAAAAGAAATAAAATTTAGAGGGTAGATTGCTATTGTAAAGGAAGAATTTTACGAAATTCAATTCTATTGTATATTGTGGTCTACGCGAATAAAGCTGTGCACAACCACAGAATATAAAAAATACTATAATTATTTTTGAAGTAAGATTTAAATTATAAATAATTTCGTCAGTTCGAAATAATACCTTTTGTTTCAAACTTATGAACGAAATAAAAACAGCATGTTACCTGTCTGGTATAATAAGAAGGTTCTTAGTAAAAGTGTAAAATCACACATTTACGTTCGCCATCCAAGGTGCTAATTCTTATCTTATCTTATTTTAATTTCAATGGCTACTTCAATCCAGAACATGTTGTGTTCACAATCTAAGCACTGCTATTTCGCGGCAGAAATTAAATTAATTTCAGCATGTGCAAGGCATTCATCGAACATCAAATATCCATCCTAAGTAGTACGTTTTATATGCATTATAAAATTTTATTCTATTAAGCTTGACCATTATTAATTTATCAGTACTATTATAAATGCGAAAGTTTATGAGTAAGTGAAAATACGTATGTGTGTGTATTTTTTACTCATTCACGCTGAATTGACTGTATCGATTTGGATGTTTGTCATGAAAAATGTATCAGGAATGTTTTCTGAGAAAAGAGGTTGAGGTGTTGAAATTTAACGAAAAATATGCCTTTGTCAGAAAGTAAATCTACCTACTTCAAATAACACGTAAACTACTGGGAATAAATAATACAGAGTTTGAAAATTTGTTAGTTGTGGAACACGGTGCTTTATAATTAAAACAGGATTTTCTTATTTATTTGACAATTAATTTGGTACTTGACTATACAATCAACAATAAGGTAGTGCAAAGGAATACTAAAAAAAAATGGTATGTAATTGCCCCGTGGGGTGCTGGGTTTGAATTGCACCTCCCCATATCCTCCCATGGGTGACGTATATAAGCGGCGACTTAGGGAAAAATACTGGAAGATGGGCAGCAGCGCCTTCTAAAGAACTGCTATTTGACACTGCAATCCCCAAGTCGCCTGCAAAGCGTGGGGATTATGGCAAAAACCCCTTTTATAGGAGAGGCTGGGTTCAGTAGTGGACGATCTAGCTGATACAGTATGTAATTATAATGAATATAATGTTGTTTAGCATTTGCAAATTTGTAGTGAACAAAATTCGAAAATCTCGTTTTCCTGTGATCCCAGGCAGCAGCCGCCGCGAATAACCAAAAGACGCGGGTTCTATTTCCACTCGAAATTAAAATGTCGTGCTCAAAAATGTGCAAATGTGATTCGCTTAAAGTCAAAATCGAAATAATTTATTCAATTTTTATCTTCATAATAATCTTATGAAGGTCAATTACAAAGTTTAATATTTAAATATTCTACAAGGTACAGAACCCCGTCGGGCGCATGGTTAGAATGCCCCCCATTGGTACCTGCGGGTGTCGTAAGAGGCGACTAAAGGTAAAATACCGGAAGGTGGGCAGCAGCGCCTTCTGAGGAACTGATATCTTAAACTGCAATCCCCAAAACGCCTTTATCCGGATTATCCGGCTAATACAGTGCAATCTACTCCGTTGTTTTAATTACGTAGGTACGAGCTTGGCAGAAGCATAATTGTCTAAGCATTTTTGTCGTTTCATTAATCACAAACCATATAGTAAGATTTCTTTAAAAAAATGTTTCACATGAAACTTGAATATTCCTTCTGTGAGCGTGTCTCATATGTGTGTGAGCGTGTCTCATGTCTTTGGAAAGTTTATTAACTTCCCAAAGAGGTACGACTAGATGATTGCATAGTGATAGTGCCGACATTTTCGAGCTATTCTTAAAGTCGGGCTTGAAAATTATCAAAGTCGAATAAATGGCAGCAGTGATGGCTCAGTGGCATTGGCTATGGACTGCCGCGCAGCAGGTTCATGGTTCGAATCCCGCTGCGGGCTTGAGCTTCACCGCATGGTGGAAGGGCGTTTTGCGAATGCCCGCCTGGCTAGCAACCACTCTCAAGTAGAAAATCTGTCGCCAGGCACCTAACGGTGTGTTCCGGCAGCAGTCCTTGAGAGCCAGTGAAATTACAGGCATATAAGACTTAATAACTATGTCTCAAGGTGACGGACGCAGTGCAATTCATGACTTGTGACGAAATGTAATGTAACTGTTATAGGCAAAGGTAAGTCCGCTTAACATCAGGTGGGCCTCGAGCTTGTTCAGCCACAAAAACATTAAAAAAAATTGATGAGAGCTTTGTCAAGTACGAACGTATGAAAATTATAGGATATGAGAGAAGGAAACAAAAGTGATATATACAACGATCGTAGCAATTGGAAATCCGCAGTCTATGTCCCTCTCCCCTTCCCCACCTCTGAAGTACAGACGTGTCATACTGTATGTAGGTGCATTAAATGAGTAATGCAAGAATATTAGCTGTTTTAAAAACATTTAAAAGCAAACAGCGTCTGAAGCGCAACGGTTTGCTCACATGAAGGTAGGTTGTCGCGAGTAGGTTGAGTTCGAACATATTTAAACATACGTTTTCATACATAATAACGTGGTAGGACGGAATGTGCTAAAATAACCGTTATGAGGATTCTTTTATTTTGTATCAAATTTTGCAGCCTGTTATGACGGTTTCGAGCAGTATTCTTAGCGTCAAAGATGAATGAACTAAGTTTAAATAACACGAAGGTTAATTGAGTTTAGTTTACCTATAACTTTTAATTTAGCTGTGACTAGGCTTTGAATACATTGGAAAGACCAGCCTTAATTAATGCATATTATGAAGCGTTGACATTGGTAGTGAGTATCGTGTGAAATTTGATAGTGAGTTACTATCGACTGCTGATCAGATATCATCCGTGATCTTCCATAATATACGATAATAATAAAAATCTGTGGCTGAGCAACTAACGGTGTTTCGCCAGCCGTCCTCGGGAGCCAGCTCCGATCGTTCAGCCTTTGATAATATTATCTCTTACCAACGGTTGAGATAGTTGTCACAGGATAGCCTATTTGTCACTCCGAAGGTTTCCGCCATGTCGTGGCGGTGGGGCTCAGTAGCCGTTGCTTAAGCCGTTTGCCGTCACCCACGGTGAAGCGAAGAAGAGGAACCAGAGGCCGTGCCGGCTTGGGCAGTCAGCCGATCCCAGAGGGGCCGCTCCACTGGGCTTTGCCTCTAATGCCCAGAATGGAGCGGCAAGGGGTAGGCTGCGTACTATTACTGCGTACCTACGTAAAAACGTAGGTTTACATGTCATCATATTATGTCTTAATTAGCATACCGTTGTATGCTTGGCGATAGATTTTCTACTCGATGGTGGTAGCTAGACTAGCAAAATGTCCTAACACTATGCAAATGCCCTCGCACCACTTGACCTTTCTACCAATGAGCAGATAGTAGTTCATAAAGGATTTTTATAAAAATGTAGGTTACGAAGATTTGTAACGTTTCTCCTCAACACTTTTGCATAAAAAGCTAAAACATCCGGAGAGGTGGCATAGATACATTCTAGTGCTCGATTACCATAACTTAAGAATATTTTTGTTTTTGTTTTGCTTCCTCCTTTACGACCATGTATCGACATAAACATACAATTTCCCCTGTTCCGTATAATGCCGCTGTATGTTATCATAACTCGCGTAGTACAAATGTACCAACCATATTGATATATCATTAACAAACTAAACATAGAATCTGTTTCAAACTTCTGGCAAAAAGGAAATCAAGCTTGTATTTGTTTCACAAATAGTACCTGTATATATTTCGTAACGTATAATGTATTCCTTTATTTCGTAATGCAAATGGGCTGATTCATTTGTGTTAAGATTTTAAATGATTTTGCCATGGCTGTACTGTATACTATATAAGCCGGATTGTCCGCTCCTGAACACAGCCTCCCCCATTAAGGAGGATTTTGCTATAATTCCCGCGCTTGGCAGGTGTCTTGGGGATCGCAATTTAAGATATCAGCTCCTCAGAAGGCGGTAGAAAGGGAAGGGGGGGGGGGTGACATTCTAGCCCTTAATTTAATATCATTATAATATCCGACCGCTAGTGACATTACTACTGAGCGCACCCGTGCTTCGGAGTGCACGTTAAGCCGTCGGTCCCGGTTGTCGTCTTAGGATGGCAGTCGTTATAGCATGGTGGTTGAGAGCCAGTAATTCTAGGTTTACCTGAACAACATCTTCGACCACATCATCACTTACCATCAGGTGAGATAGTGGTCAAAGGCTATCCTATCAAGCATTAAAAAAAAATCCTCGTATGTAAGCCGCATAGCAGGCGTTATTGCAAACATAAAAATATTAAAATCTCATCGTATTTGCCAAAACTTATCAGAGCGCTTGGTCGATGTTGGCATCGAAATGCTACCTATTTGGCACTACAACTAACTAACATACACTAGTGTTCGAGTATTAGAAATTATATATATGTTACTATACTATATACTACTTTAATAAAAATATACTTTTGGATTTAACCTCGTTATATGTTTAGTATACGTTTAAAAATAAACAACTTACTTAAAAGATTCATGAAAACATTGAATTTGAGGAAATAATAAAAAAATTATCTTGTTACAATTTCACCTACATTTCCTACAAAACAACGTGACGTCATACACACCACGTATAGCATAGTCGGATACTTTTCGGTACGTTTCGCCTCTACTTCAAGCATCTTTAGGAGGTCTTGACTTAGAGTCGAAGGAGCACTCGATCGAATAAAAACATGAATTCATATTTTTGTCCATTCTTTTCTGTTGTTTTCTTATAATAATGTTAAAACATCTGTTAGATATTATTAGATGACACACTGATTACCCATACCAACAAATAATGTTTCATGTCAAATAAGCTTCTAGTTTTCCTCAACTTCAGGTACTTTTTATGCGTATACCTCGTATACTCACAGCTTTCTATACGTATAACCTAACTTAAATTTATACCAAGTATACGATAATGCTCTCCATTCTAAAATTAATTGTTTATATTTCATTTTCCCTAACTTAAAATCACTATATGTGTCAAATAGAATTTAGTACTCTGATTTATCCTATAGGTTTATAAATTGTTAAAGTTGATTTTAATATACAAAATACCTATTAAAAGTGAACTATGTATATTTTACGTATGTGTCACATGCTTTGTGGCATAACGACAAGACTCTATGTACCTAATACATGTTTAAAAACTTTTTGTGCGTTGCTTGGTTTTCCCAAAAAAGTTTCCCGGTTGCCCTCTACAGATATTGTTTTAGTCAACGTTTTACCCAACATATGCCTTGAATACCAAAATAGAAGGTACTTTAGAAGTTGAATAACTTCACAAAACATAGTCCCAATGTTAAAAACCAAAATACATAGGTATACTAAGATGAGGAAAAATAGAAAAAGAACAATTAAACAGGTCCAAGGCGATCGCTTTTTAGGGTTTTGCATTGCAACAGTCTGCAATGCAAAACAATGCAAAAATACTTGTGGATTTAGATCATAGATTTAAATGTATATTTTGAATTAGCATATTCTGCATATGTTAGTTTAATACAGGATATGGTACATATAACTTTGAGGTTCTTTACTTGTATAGTTTTAGAGATAGACCCCCGTAGCAGAAATAGTCTAAAAGTGACATCGTTCAGGCCCACATATATTTATATTTATACATCATAATATAAAAAATATATGCCTGTACTCTATTTAATGAGTTCTAGATCATAACATTCCACACGTTAGGATGTAGAAAAGTATGTTTTCGGCTACCTTCTCATCTATTGGAACACTCCTGAAATGTAATTGAATTAAATTCCTAATCTAATATTTTGTTTTTGGATCAATGTTCTACAACAAATAACTGAATTTCTGTTTTGTATTTCTATATTTCATACAGAATATCCAAATTTAAGTTTAAAAACTCATTTAGTTTACAAGCTAATTGAAATTAAAAATGCAATTCAGACCGGTATAGGTAAATTTATAGAATATTTTTTTAAAGCACTTCATTTTGATACGCCACTCGGTTTATGCATAAAAAAATGTTTTTTTTATCTCACAATATGTCGTCTAAAATCCACCAGTTTGTTTTTTTACGTACTTAATGTTACTAGATCTATCAAGCCGAATCTAACGATATCTCATACCTTAAGATTGGTTAAGCCGTTTAGACGTTATCGTGGAATAAAGAAACTCACAAACAAACATACACACATACATGAACCCTAAAAACATAACACTCCTTTTGTAGGCAGTCATATAAAATAAAGTGATAGCACTATACTTTTTTGGATGTGGATAGTGAGATATTCCATGAATATAACTCGCCCTGGTCAAAAAGATTTGCATGGTGGTAGGGTATTTAGCGAATGCCCGCCTGGCTAGCTACCACTCTCAAGTAGAAAATCTGTCACCAAGCACCTAACGGTGTGATCCGGCATCTGTCCTTGAGAGCCAGTACTTCTAGGTTAGCCTGAACAACATCTTCGACCACATCATCACTTACCATCAGGTGAGATAAGGGTCAAAGGCTAACCTATAAGGGAAAAAACAAAATATGATACATATTTGCCAAATTTGTAGTTTTATATATATAGGTAAAAATATACGTGATGTTAACATTATTTTTTTCTCATAGCTTAGTACTTAATGATTATTATGGACGGTAGCTAAATAAGTTGTGACACAGCTTTAATACGACCATTTTTGCATAGCTTTAATAACCAGTTTATAAATAGAGTCAAACTGTTATATTAATTTCTTTTCCCAACTTTTTTGTAAATATTGAACAATCAATAACTTAGTGGTCAGCTACAAACTAAGAAAGTGCTACCTAATTTCCATTATTCAGCAATAAACATATATTTTAAAGGATTTAAACTTATATTGTATATAAACATTATATATATTTTATAAGACAAATTAACATAATTTATTTATAACAATCACATACATTTCTCGAAACATTACTTTTCCAAGATTTTGTTTTAGCTTCTACTTATTAAACGAGAATAGCGTAGTATTTTTGTTTTTGATTCTGGCCTAGTATTCATTTGTCTGTACCTACCTACTCGAATCTACGTTTGATTGAAGATAATTTTCAAACGTCTAAGGGCCTGTTTCAGAATGTTCGAGTAAGTTCCGGTTATACTACCCAGAACATATTAAATAAATAAAACACTATCTTTGCGTTTCACAGTCATCGATTTAGCCTATCCATCGGTTAAAGCTTGAAACACGCTGCGCATGTTAACTGTAATTTTCATCATTCAGTTATTTTATGTTTTTTGATGTTCTGGGTAGTATAACCGGAATCGTTCGAACATTCTGAAACAGGCCCTTAGTAAACTTATCTTCACGAAACGGAGAAAGGAGGATCTAAGTTATTTATATAAATGGAATTTTCAAGTTTTCATATGAACTTAATCGATGGTCAACATTATAATTATGTAGACATGAAAGGTTGAAACTTTCAAATTACCTAATAGATTTCGTCTAGTCTTGGTTAGAATGGTTGGAATTGGCCATATAAGTTAGCGGTAAATAAAATATTTTTTTGTAAAGTTTTAAAATTTTGTACATCTCAACAAAAATATTTTGTTGAGATGTACAAAATTCAGTACATTGCGAGGTCGGACTTCTCGGCGAATTAAAAGGTTTTTTATATAAATTGCCCAACTAAACAAACAAGGCGTTCCTTATAATAAGAGTAAAATTTTGGTAATTTAACAAGTATTACTTTATACCTACTTACGTTTATAACACCCATGCATTCGCATCCTTAGATTGTGTTTATGAGAGCGGACGATTTTTTGTATGTTGTTTTTCAGGTTTCTTATCATCAGCTTCTATGTGGGGTCGGTAAAACATGTTTTCTCTGACAATAAAAGCTAGATTGAATGTTTTAAATTCGGTTTCGACAAAGTCATTGAAAAAAAAAATAATATGTACAAATTTACGAGAAGAAAAATTAAAGTCTTGTGCGAGATTCGAACCCGCGTCATCCACACCTATAGCCGGGGTATGCTCTGACCGACTGAGCTAACATGACAATGACCCATAAATCTATTTTTTCCTCTCGTTCTTTAACCATCGTATGGGGAAGGAGCGACATCTAAAGTTCAACTTCCTACGTTGTACTACTGTAATTTTGTAATGTAATCCGCAGAGCATGCGTTATTGCAATAATAAAAATATTTAAAAAAACTTATATGTGTGTCCAACCATATTTCATTCAAGAAAACATATAGGTAGTATATTGTGACATTGAAACGATATAATAAAATCGCTAAAATATTATAGGTAATGTTACTGAATATTTCGCAAAATGCGGTAAGCTATGCCAATTCGAAAATTACGTACAAAACTGCCGACCAAAAAGACAGCTAGTATATTTAATTGATAAATTGGTTTATAGAGATTTAACGACTGTCTCGTCTTTGAGACGAGTAATTAATTCGTTAGAGCAATCACAGAATAAGGGGCGTTACTAATTGGCAGACCAGTTATTGTATACCTTTTTAACTACAAGCTACTTTTTCAGACGAAATATAAGTGTACCACCTTTGTTTTTGCTAATATACCTTAGACGTCGGAAAAAGTAACAGTTTAAGTTTTTTTACTGGCGGTATGCCTTTATTAAACAAATACTACAAACTATAAACAACAGTACAGCTACTACAATACTACAGCTACTACAGTAAAAGCATTTGGACTCATAGGGAGTCCAAATGCTCTAACCCACTATCAGTTGGCAGCGTGCCCAGCATGCTGGCAGCATTGCCCCGTTGAATTGCAATGCTTATTCTTTGAGCCAAATAGGTGCCAGCATTTTGATCACGCGTCGCATCGACCAAGCGCTCTGATAGATTTTGGAAAATACGATGAGCTCCCGGTCCCCACGGACCCAACGTCTCTACACCAAACGGCTCAAATATGTAACCCATACCCAGGTTAGCATATTTGCGCCGCTTGAGTTGCTCCGCCAAAGTAGCCGCGGCGCCAGCCCTCACGTGGGTTTCAGAAAGGTGTGACGGCGCTAAAGTGTCTACGCATGTAGCGTCCCACACTAAGGGCCGTCCTAACTTCCATGGAACCAGAGTCATGCCGTCAGGTCTTTTACCATCGTCACGCATCAGACCGTTCGGTTCGAGAACAGCTGGAACATTGGCGCTGGTAAAAGCCCGGCGAATGATATCGTTAAGGCTGGCGTGGCGGGAAATTCGACCAGCACTTCGAGAGCAGGAGAGGCCATGGTGACCGAGTTGGTCAACTGCAGTACCACACTGGCAGTGATGTGCAACACAACACCTTGCACCCAAGCGTAAGCTAATAGCGAGACGAAAAGCGGAAGGATCTATAAGGCTACCAGTTTTGTAAGAAGGAATGGCTTGTAACCAAAGACCTGATTCCCACACAGAAACAGCGAGAATACGAGCACGATCTGCGATACTAGGGCACGTATTTAAAAGATCTTTCCGTGCTAGCTCGCATAGGGGCCGATCCCACTGTTTCTGAGATGACAACATTTTTGGGAACTCAGTATTTGGACAAGCCAGTCCCCATGTGGTTTTGGCCTCAGCCAGATATGCTACATCAAAAGAACCTAAAGATTGTGCAAGAATTTTTTCTACTAATTTGTGTGTACTGTGTACAGAAGACAAAAAAGCTGGTAATGCCACACTAGAAATTTTGCGTATCCCTATGCCTCACAGGGAGGGAAGCTTGCACCCAAGCCCTATCATCCATCTCAACATTCAAAACCGAAATTAACGTATCTTTTAATAAATTGTCTAAGCTTAAAAGAAGCTCACTGTGCTTCCACAGCTGACAACATCTCAAAAAGTATGTAAATTTAGGAACGAAAAGGCAAAATCTAATAATAGTAAAAGCCATATGGGCGTTGATTTTGAATAATCTGCTAGAAGCATTTCTAAACTTTTGAATTTGTTCTTCGACAAATGGTGACAAAGATTCGTCAAAAATCGGTGAACCCAAAAGACGGAGCGAACATTTTTCTACTAATTTTATATTAGGCGCAAGTAAGTTGAATTTTTCAATAATCGAAATTTTATCCGGACAAGTATCACAAACAAAAAGTTCACATTTGGAAAAATTTAGTTCAAGGCCAATAAGACGAAAATCGTCTATAAGTACTCGCAAGTCATTCAATACCGTGTTCGCATCGCCACCTAAGGTTCCGTCATCCAAATACCAAACGTTAAGTTTAGATTGGAGACGTTGAATTATTGAGTGGATGGCAAGGCTAAAGATGGCTGGTCCCAGAGGATCACCCTGTTGACATCCTACGGAAGATAATATAACGTTGTTTTGGTATGTTAATTTTGATGGTTTGCCGTAACATTGCCAAAGAAAAGGGTATAATTCCGGAATTTTATCTTTCACTTCGGTCAAAAGGGTGCCTCTATCTAATGAGTTGAATGCATTTTTAACATCCACCTTCAAAAGCACATCTCCACAATTTTGATCAAGAAATGTGCGTAGTGAATGTACAGCAGCCTCACAACCACCCTGAGAACCAAAACCGAGTTGTAGTGGTTGAAAAAGATTACTTAAAAAAGCAACCTTTTTCCTACAACCACATTTGGCTGTGAGGTGACGATAAGTGGTGCCTACTGCTATAGGCCTAATACCACCATCTTTTTTATTAAGGGCACATAAATTCGCACCGTACAGAATTTCGGTAATTTCATTGTTGACCTGACCCGACAACATCAAATTAACCAAAGCCGTGACATCCTTTAGAAGTGTCTCGCCTACCTCACCAGAACTAAAAGATAAAATATCTTTTAAGTGCTGAGGTGTCAGGCCATCTAGACCACCGGCTGAGCCACTTCGAAAAGATGCCACGGCTGCAGAAACATCCTGTGGGGTCACCTCAACAATGTCATTATTTTGTTCAGGAGAGTCGGGAAGGTGGAGACCTGCAGTTGCAGGCGGATGCTTTTCTATTAGGGAATTCAACGTGTCAGATGTGAAAGGGGCGATTGTATCACTCGAAAACAAGATGCGTGCCGCGTTTTTGATGTCACCATCATTAATTTTGTTTTCTACTATTTTAATAGTAGCTGAATCGACATTATTTGTTTTTGTATTCCGCCGCAGTGGCGGAATTATTAAAGTTGAGCCAAAAGATTGCTCTTCCCGTGCCTTGTATTTCACGCAGTTTTCCTTTACTCTAGTTGTAAGGGATTTTTTGTTAGAAGGATCAAAATTTACGTGAAATACAGTTTAAGTAGGTGTCTATTGTGTTTACTTACCAAGATTAACTAAATAAGTATTTATTTTACCAGCAGTATTTTACTAGCATCATTAAATTTGATAAGTTTATCCAAAGGATTTTCAGATAAACAAGATTTTCTTGAAATCCGAAGGGTGTCAGATTATAGAGGAGTGTTGGTGCCAACAATGTATGGCAGTTAAAAAATGAGCTTTGTATCAGAATGATTCAACATACAAAAACTTTCAAAACTGAGAGCTGTAAAATATGTGGAAATCTTGCATGCTTTGCAAGGAATTTTACGAATCCCCGTCTGGCTAGCCGCCACCCTCAAGAAGAAAATCTGTCAGCACCTAACGGTGTGTTCCGGCTGCTGTCCTTGAGAGCCAGTAATTCTAGGTTAGCCAGAATGTGAGTTAGTAATTCTGGGTGAACCTTTGACCACATCACCACTTACCATCAGGTGAGATGGTGGTCTAAGGCTATACTATCAGCATAAAAAAAGAAAAAAAAAACTCGTTGTGATTTTGTAAAAAAAAACAGTTTTGTGCTACTGAAGTTCTTTTAGGTCATCAGGTTTGATATATGTTGAAACTAGTATATAAAACGCTAGATTAAAAAGTAAACCTATATGAGATCACATTTACATATCCGCCATCGAACAAAAAAGAAAGGGTTTGGAAAATTACTAGTTCCCGCTAGTATTATCGGGTCACAAAAATTTAAGTTCCAAAACACTTACAAGAGACCACTTTTATATGTTACTCTCAGGCTTCTAAAATGAACTATTCTCAAAAAATAACCCTTATCGAACAAAGCAGAAGAAGTAAGATAAACTATTGGTTCGTGTTTGTATCATCGGGAAACAAACACTGACGTTAGAAAACACCGATAATTAAACATAGTGGCTTTTACATTTACAAATTATTAGAGCACAATCTTTTTTGTTCTAGACGGGATTCAAACCCGCGTCTAATTGATTTTAGCTTAGCACGAGATAGGGCTTGTTATCATTAGAATTAGAAATATAGAAGACTAGCAACATTTTACTATCGAGAGTCAAGTGTTTGAAAAAGCACTTCTTTCGATCACATGAAGTTTAGTAATCTGGTTGATAACCGCGCACCGTCCCCTATGACGGTTAAAGTTGTACACAATTGTATAGGACAAAGTTTCGGCTCGAAAGAGTAAGGTCCCAGTGGGCAAATAGAAATCGGTATACATGGGTTCGATTCCCGACAAAAACAAAAAAAAATGTGCTCTAATTATTTGTAATTTGTGATTCACGCTTAGCACGGGATAGTGCTTGTAATCATATTTAGAAATATAGGGACTAAATTCATGAAAATGATATAATCAAATAAGGCTTTGTACTTATGGAAGCCTTCGCATCACTCGAGCGTAAATGAGTAGGGCTGGCTGTCGTTCTGTCATTGCCATACAAATTTATTAATCTTTGTCTAATTGCTAAAAGGCATTACAAAGAATCACGTAATCTTAATCAAGCCTTCTTAAGAGAACGTTCCTGTCTAATTATGTTTGATCAAAGCTCAAGCTCTAAATTAAAAAGTTATGCTTGATAAAGTCGAACAAGAGTATATTTGTCACAGTTTTCATAAGATTTCGCTAAACAAATATCATAAACTAGCTTTCCGGACGCGGCTCCGCCTGCGCGTATGTCGGTTTTCGCGCAAAACCTCTTTTTGCAAAGTTGGATAAAACTATCTTCTGTCTTTCCCGGGGCCTATAACTATTTCCATACCAAATTTCATCCAAATCGGTTCAGTAGTTTTTAAGTTTATTTGTTGCATACGAAAATACAAAAACCGGGTGCATAAATCTTTAACAAAATAATTATTTATTAATTATTTAGAAATATAGAACGGTAGCGACATTATTGCAAGAGTGACGTGTTTAAAAGAGCACTGTTTTCGATCATTGAAGATATATTATTTTTTTTACTTGTGTTATACATGATACCAAAAAGTTTATGGTTTAAAAAACTATACTACTTACATGTTATACCTAGCGATGTGTCTCAGCCTCGGTTTATACCCGTATGGAGGTTACAATACTAAACTTTTTTTTAATACGAGAAAAAATTACCCTTGCCTGTAAATGAGTTTTAGCTCCCGTCACCTGCTCTATAATAGTCTGACTAGAGTGACCATGATTTATGCTGTCTTGGTACAAAAACTGGTGCATAGTATTGTCATTATGTAGTATATTATAAAATAAATCATGGTTGTCTATCAGTAGGTACTCAAAGATAGCTCATAGAATTCCCCAAATGGCTTAGGTAGTTATTTTGGTAAATGGATTAACTATACCTAACCCGTTATTATCGTTACTTTATCTATTGCTTAGTATGGTCAGCTTTTGTTACTGCTTTGTTGGCAGTGAAAATAAAAATAACGATTTGAAACTGGAGGGAACAGACTGGTGTGACAGAGAAAAACAGACAAATGGCGAAAATAAAAAGAAAAACAATAGTATATGAGTGTTGTTTATAGGTGATCGCGCTAAGGGTGGATAAACACTTAGAAAGGTCACAATATAAGGAGACAACTTACTATAAGTTCACTCTTAAACTATATTATGTGTAATTCTGAATTAAAGTAGATACATGATTCCGTTACCTAAAATCAGTTCTCTGTATTATGTTAAAATCAAGTAATTTCTATATAATTATCTTTTGTTTAGTGTTTTATGTCTTAGAGGGAAGCATTGTCAATATTAAGAAAGGGTTGGAGAAGTAACTACAGTCAAGTCAAGTTATATAAAATATTTTCATCGTAGAAAAAGGTCTAAGAAGTCCATAGATAGGATTGTGGGATGGATTGTATTCTTAAAAAATTGTGTTTTTTGGCTACGCTGAGTTATGAAAGGTCGATGGGAGTGCGGATATTATCAGATAAAATACTAATACTTTAAATTTTGATAAATTTAATTTGATACAAAAATAAAACACGAAAAATCATTCAATAATAACCGGATTTATTGAGCTGATTGTTTACTTCTTCTAGACCTAAATACAAGTGCTTCATTGCCTGGCGACACTATAAGCATATGGCCCCTATTTTATATAATAAATTTACTGACGACAGCAACAAATTTTGGAAACTCACTTTAAACAAACTAAAACCATTAACAATTGTTAACCATTAACAATGGCTGCAAAACAGAGATTATGGAAATTTAGAAAAATGCTAGTTAAAATTTATTGATACTATTAACTCATCACACCAACCTCTAAATTAATTTAACGCATAGGTACACATAGGTAGGTAACATATAAACAAATATAGGTATATACATGAATATATTTATTTCCATGTACGGAAATGAAAACATGCTCATTCTCTTATTCGCACACGCACGGACCCAGTAACACAAATGCACACAAAATATGAAAAAAAACAGTTTTGTTTATATCTTGAGATATTTATTTAATGTAACCAGTTAAACAGTTTGATATATTACGTATGTATGTATTTTATAATCATTATTTGAGGAAGACATTGCCTTCTGCATCACAGTATTAATACTAAAACAGAAGGCAGAGCTTCAACTATAGAAATAAGAGCTCTTATATGTTGAACAAGTAATAATTATTTTGTCTTTGAATTTGTATCTTGTTCACACAAAGCCGACAATGGACAAGTTCTCTCTGTGAAGTTTCTCTATGAATCTCAACTACAATTGGCCGTCTTAAATGTCATCACATGACGATTAAGCTTTGAATGCTTTAATAACTTAAAACAGAACACTGACTAGATTGTATCACATTTTACCGAAAATACGTTCCATATTCATCCTTATCTCAATGGAATAATTAAATTGACGCACGATTTATATTTGAGGTTCGCATTGCCAGAAATGTTTATAAAACGCAGAGATTTATTTAGTTCCATAAAGAAATCAATAATTTATGTCAATCTGACTTGAGTATGAAAAGGGTTCGGTGACTCAACAAAGTTACGTTCTACACAGCATTGTAAGAATTGATTTCATTTTATTTTATGCATCGTACATATTTGAAATACATTGCGCAAAGATAAAATAGATCTTTTTTTACAAAATAAATTTTATTTTGAGTATTAAGGTGATCATTGCAGAGGACCATTGGATGTGGTTGAACATAAAACTATAGTTGATACAAGAACGATTTATTTAGTATACCATCAAATATGAAAAATATCACATAGGCTGCAGAGTAAAGCAGTGAAGTAGGTAATATAATTAATTGCAAAAATGCCGACAGTGAAAAATTTAATCACTTTGCTTACATATATTTTCTGTCAAAACACAAACATATTTTAATATACTTCGAATATTTAACTAACTTCGCATAAACCTGTTAAAATATAAATTTATATTAAAACTGTAAGGCATAGTGCTGCGTAATAATAAATTGCTAGTTAGTTTTTTAGTATGTATAAGGGTCATTAGCACCGTTTAACTGATTGTCAGCTTGGTTCAACATTTTATAGGCGATGCCGATGGTGACTATTGATCGATGTATGGGAAGATTATAAAGCTACGTTCATGCAGCTTCTTCTCTAAAAATCTCTTAGACTAAAACAATTTTTTTAAACTCAGTAATTTGATAAAAGTAATCAAGAAGACGAAATGACTTAGCTTCTGAATATTTTCGATGAGGCTGATTAAGTCGTACGTTATAGTGATAATCACCGTATATAAGCCGCTGTATATAAAACAGTATTGTATTACTGCAATTATTATCGTATAACAAGTTCAATTCTGAAAATACTTTACAGAAGGCGTTTTTTGACGGTTGTGTTTATTATAAAACATGTTACATTTTTATTGATTTCGCTTTGCGTGGTGAAAATCATCTTAAGAGTTGTGAATTCACCTTGCGTAGTTACAATTATACATTTATTATTATATAGTTACAATATATGCGTAACACGTTGGCAATGCCTAATTGCACGGCTAAGCTTACTTGATGTATAAAACAGCACTTTGGTTACCTGCTACGGCAGCTTAGGCTCATATAAATGAATGCATCTCAAAGTTTAGATTGATCTTAAGCCGCAGTTTTGACGTTTGATGTATGAAACATTTGTTAAAAGCAGCATCCAACTTGAAATACATTGTATTAATACGAGCCAAAGTACTATTAGTTATTCTGTGACTAACTGTCTAGGCGTCATCTGCTACTTGCCAATCTGTTAATGAAAATAATAATAATCCCATGTAACAGGATAATAACTAAAGTTAAACGTGCTAGGTTTACAATCACGTATATTGCTTGAAAGGTTAATTCATATTTAGAGTTAGTAACGTACTTTGCTTGTTCTTTGTCATCTTTCACATAATTTGCAAGTGCGCACGCGCAACATCGCGAAATTCTTATCATTTTTATTTTAAACTCTTACTTTACATTTTATTTACAGCACAAAATCTGTATGAGAACCGGACCTGTTTCCGATTTTACGCACCGAGAGCTTCCATAATATATTACTACATCTCTTCGAAGACCAAAAACAATTTTTAATGATGTGCTCCAAAAAATTGCTTAGCACGCGTTAGTCCTTGTAATTTAGAAATAAAATTGTTAACCTTTATAAAAGGTTAACAATTTTTATAGTTTTTGTGAAATGACCTTTATTTTAAGTCGATCAAATTGAAATAAAATCTGTTAGCACCATGTTATTCTCAAAACTAGTGGCTGGGGTGAATGACCTAATACATAACTGTGTGACAACCATAACCACCTACAATGATAATTTATGAATTAAATTCTAATAGATTTTTTAATGATTTCTTTTTTCTTTATATGCTTACTTACTGCGACTTAGATGGTAAAATGACGTGTTTTTGCAATCTCAAGCACTTGGTTTCCGGGATGCAAGCTGTCATCAATTGTAGAGATTGCAATCTAAAGAGGAAAAATCTTTATTTAGCTGAATTTAGGTTTCTTGTGTTAGTTCCTTTGCAGGATTAATCTTGAGGGTAATGTTAACCTTAAGTATGATCATTTCAAAGAATTACTTGAAGGTTACTTAAAGTTAACGTCTTAACTTGTTATTTTCTTTGAATTAATATTGAGATGCTTTACTTGAACTCGCATGCATAGACAATAAGTAAATTGAAATAGGCATCTACTGTCGAAGTATAGATCAATAATTTAAGTATGGATGAAAAACAGTATACGTATTGAGTTTAAAGTATATAAGCTACCAGTGACAAGGCATGGAATTTAATAAGATTTATATAAAAAGTATCAGACTTAACATAGTGTTTATTCAATTTTTTTCGCTACGCTCAAGAAGTATATGGTTTATTATACACGTAGGATTTTTTCGCTACGCTCAATAAGCCTACGGTTTATTCATTTAAAAGAAAGAACATAAAATAAGTAATTTAAAAATATAAGACAGAACCGACTTAAACATTGAAAGAAAATTTTGATTCAATATATGCCAGAATAAATTTTGTACTAAATAATAATAGTAAGTGCTTACAAAATTGTTATTACTGAAACGATAAAATATGCTCTATAACCTAAAAACGCCTAAAATCAGGTCTTATAAGGCTTCCTAATACCTACCATTATTTTATTTATAAGTATTTGTACTTTGTTTGTACGACACATTAGGACATACTTGGAATACCATGTATGTTTTAAAAATTATTAAAACCAATACTGGCTGATATCGTGAAATAAATATGAATATTTATTAAAATGATTTGAAGGAATCTGAAATATGGTAAGTCTTAACTTTGTCGAGTACAATGTTCTATTATTTTATTTGCTGCGCTGTTTGAAAGTTAAAATATAAGCACAAAAAATATCACGACTTAATAGAACAGTTATGTATTTAGCAAGCGCCAGTAGCGTACAAACCAAATGTTATATTGCTTAAATTGTAGCAGACTATTAAACACTCATCGCAACGCTATTAATGTAACGGTCCAAAAACCGGTGTCTATTAAGTTTTATGACCTGAAAAAGGTTTATTTATCGTATTAGAAACGAGCAAAAGTAAAAATATTTATGATCGCATTCTCAAAAACAGTTATAAGGATTTTGATAAAATGTATGTGGGGTTTTGGAGACAAAAGTCGTCGATAATGCTGAGTGTCATCTCTGGGCAAACTTGTTTTACATCGGCTTATTCGTCAACTGCCGAGCGTGAAACGAGTTAGCACCTTTTGATTTTAGCAATTTTTTTTTTGTCGTCAACTTGCACGTCTGTATAAAAAAGAAACAGTAACATCAATATTTTTTCAACAAAACACAACCGCCTTTCTGCATAACATACACATTATTAGACGGTACCGAGTAATGCTCTGTTGCCCAGGTACTACTTTTACATACCTACGTAAATATTGTGACTGTTCAGTATTCGGACAAAAAGCGTTTCTAATGCGCACGGGATTATCATAACGTTTGATCCTGTCTTCAAAAAAGATATCGAATGATCGACTCTCTCGGACGAAGTCTTTCTTTTTGGTATTTGACGATATAAGAATGGATATTTTAGTTATTTTTCTCTGACAGGTTCAAAAAAAGGAGGAAGTTCTCAATGGTTTTTTGTGTGTGTAGGTTTTGTGAGGTAACACAACTCTTTATAGGGTGTGCCGATTTTGATGTTTTTTTCATATTCAAAAGCTGTGGCTTGTCATGTGGTCCCATTTAAATTTGAGTGTGATCTGACGTATAGTATTTGTTTTATCCTTAATAATGCGTATTTTATGTTCGAAGTAGGTCTCTACTGTTAATTTTTCGGACTCACGCACCGAGGGTTCCGTACAAACTTGTAGGTATACAAGTAAAAGTGATGGTATTTTGTAGCTAAATTAAACCCATAACATTTTAAAATTAATAAAATAGTTTTGGTTATATTATGTTACTAAAAATTTATGCTTTTTGCAATTTTTCCTTCATCTGTGCTATAAGATCTTGCTTTGTACCAGTTCACGGAAATAACCTACCCTGTAGGTTTTGATTCCCTTTCGAGTGTCGAAAATTTGCGGCATAAACGCCTGTATCTTTTGATTGCGTTAGCTTACAAGTTTGATTTGATGATTTTCACAGCTCCAAGGGACAGTAGACTTGAGTATTTGATATGAATGTCAGCTGGATACCTCCACGCGTTCCTGAGAAAAAGGGTCTTCACAGACAGACAAAAAAGTGATTGTACAAGGATTTAGTTTTTCCTTTTGAGTTAAGAAAATATATTCGTAAATTCAACCACTAATAATAAACGTGAACCTAATGAGTTACATGGGTTTATATTATTCGGAAAAAATATGTACCTACTCTGATTAGTTTAAGGAGTTATAATATACATATATCTATTAGTTACTCGCGCCTAAAAACTTACGTAAATACTCGCGTGGAATTAAGAATATTTTTTAACGGGTTAGCATTATGTATGTTATATATATATGTTTTAAAAGATTATTGTTTTCTATTGTAAAAAAAACTATGGTTAAAACCAATCCTAATCTTATAAGTATTATAAATGAAGTAAACACGCTTTTCCTAAGTTATCTCTCATTATACATCTATTCTTTATGATTAATACATTTAATAAAATTCTAAACATTTCTCAAGAATTTAATTCTATAAAGGTAAGTAGAACATAAACAAGAAACATTAACTTGGAATATTATTTAAATTTAGAATTCAAAATGATGAGATTTAATCTACATATACAAAGTTTACTAAAAACATTGATTTATATTTATGAAATATTCAACAGAAAAACAACATACCATACTTTATCAGACGTATTTTGATCCTTAGACTTGTTTCTAGGCTAATGGTCATAATTATAATTTAAATGGTATCAGTACCGTTATCGGAGCTGAGGTTGCAACCTCAAGTGGCCATAAAGGAGACCTCAAACGCGATTAGAAATTCAAGTTTTGCTATTTTGGCAGACTGCATAGCATGTTGTTTATGGCAGAACAAAAAATCTCGAGTAACTGTGCTCATGTGCTTGTTTCTTATACGAGTAGTAGTGGCTGAGATATTTGAAGATATACTCGTAATAATACGTATGTCACAGCACTTTAATTTGCCTACGCATATAAGTGATAGTGGGACTAGACAGGCGGGTTCTGCATGCCCGAAGAGTTTTAGGCAAAAGCAACCATCGGCAAGGTGCCACTGGGAGATAACAACCACGTGGCTGGCCTAGATGGAGCCGGAGGGACAGACTTGACTCCTTTGACAAGGATTGGCTTATCAAAACCGTGTAACGAAGTAGTTGAGAGGAAGGAAGGGAGGCCTTTGTTAAGCAATGAGAATATTTAGGATGATAATAATAATTATTTAAATAGTGTAAATATATTTGAATTGCACGTGCTGCATTAGTGAGCAACGCCGCGCGTTATGACAGCATCGTAAATATTGTATATTATCTTAGTACAAATATCACCTCTCATTTAGACAGCTGCAGAAATATTATTACCTATATATGATTTAATAAATATTTAATACAAATAGATTGATTATAATTTAAAAACTATATATTATGATATGTTTCGTAACGTACTATAATCAAATTTGCTGTTGGTAATACAATAAAAAAGTGTGACTTAGGCCGCTGTATTAATATTCCACGTGGCAACAGCCCATTATAGAAAAAAATAGTATTATTATTTTATAGCTCCAAAAATAAACTATAATTAGGCGTTTTCAGTGTTCGTTGCTAGTACATAGAATACTAGTAGTACTAACTAGTTTAGTTGTAGAGATAGATCCTATGAGAAAAATGGTCTTGGATCTAAAACTTTGACGGTTCTATGAAATAAAAAATGACAAGTCATAAACGATTGCAAACACCCCACACGCTAAGGTGTAAAATATTTATTTTCGGCTACCTTCTCTTGTAATACAAACCCTAAAATAAACCCCCACACAAAAAATCATATAATTTAATTTCTGATTCAATATTAATTCTTGGGTCAGCATTCTACTCAATATATCTGGGTTTCAAGATTGCTACTCAATTCGCCTACGAGTTTGAGACCCGTGATCTCGGACGCCCGTGACGTACGAACGGAGAGATAAAAAGAAGACACTGACAGCGGACTCTCATTAAAAGGGTGCCGTCATTTTGCCTTTGAATATAATTATATGGAACCCTGAAACAGATAAATAATTTCAAAAGAAGAAGAACAATAGGAAAGATTTGAGTTATGACGTTATGTCATGCTAGCTCAATTGGTTAGAGCATACCCCGGCTCAAGGGGTGGATGGACGCGGGGTCGAATCCCGCACATGACTTAAATTTTTCCTATCGTATATTTGTGATTTTGTAAATAATTTCAGTCTTAAGAAGCTTCCTGATGGAGTTCGTCAAAGGTGACAAATGTGCTCTAAGAGCAGCATTTCACCACTTGCTTGTTGAGGGTGGGGTGTTGCTGCGTAATGGGCGCTGAACAGCATTGTATTGTGGCATCTTAACGCACTTGCCTGAAAGGTAGCGAATGTACCACTAATGAGAGCATTCCTATTGGGGAGAGTCGACGGCAGATGGTCGGCCGGTCATAAAATCGAATCCAATATCTTTTACAATCCGTCTTTTCCCAGTAGTTCAGTTAGCCACTTCAGTTCACTGAATTAGTGACTTTTTATCTCCTTAGCGCAGTTGTAATTGAAACTACTACACCTGGCTTCTATCTCTGGATACTCAATACATTTTTTATCACCTCTATTCGGAAAGAGCTACTGTATTCCTCGTAAACAGGGACTAAAATAGCTTTTTAATCCCTCGGGACAAAAAGTGATTTGAATTTAGAGTGTGGATATTTTTAGTAAAAGTTCTAATCACCAAAGAGATCAATCACAAACATTATATGAACAAGTTACAGGCGTTTTTGTTGTTTTTTCTTAGTTCATTATTTTATAGTTTTTTTTCAACCTAAAAATAATGTAGTTTCTCAAAAAATACCTCCTGAGACGATGTTTTCTGAGACTACTCGTATTTCTAATTCTCAAGCTGTAAATAAGTCGACAACTGTAACGGATGGCAGTGGTAAAATTGTTACGCTGCACTTCCATAATTTTGAAGCAGTGATGGCTCAGTGGCATTGGCTATGGACTGCTGCGCAGCAGGTCCATGGTTCGAATCCCGCCCAGAGCTTAAACTTCACCGCATGGTGGAAGGGCATTTTGCGAATGCCCGCCTGGCTAGCGACCACCCTCAAGTAGAAAATCTGTCGCCAAGCACCTAACGGTGTGTTCCGGCAGCAGTCCTTGAGAGCCAGAAAAATTACAGGCTAATGAGACCTAACAACTGGACGTCTCAGTGTGACGGGCACAGTGCAATTCGTCGTTGACGAAATGCGTCTGTTATAGGCAGAGGTTAGTCCACTTAACATCAGGTGCGCCTCGGGCTTGTTCCGTCACAAAAACATAAAAAAAAAAAAATTGATAAAATATAACAATTACATCAGCCGGATTGTCCACCGCTGAACACAGCCTCCCCCATTATGGGGGGTTTGCCATAATCCACACGCTTGGCAGGCGTCTTGGGGATCGCAGTTGCTGCTGCCCTCCTTCCGGTATTTTACCTTTAGTCGACTCTTACGACACCCACAGGTGTGTGTAGCAATGAGGGGGGGGGGGGGGGGGGTGACATTCTAGCCCGGCACGGCTATACAAATTAGCATCTAACTATTTCTATGCTATGTCTAATGTTTCCTAATTATATCTAAATAAATAAACTTACTATTTTTATTCATATGTTGCACTTACTTATTTTTTCATACAGGTTGATACAAAGTAGAGGGCCACCTTGGGAGCCAACAACTATTTTAAACTCGAGTAACTTTGAATGTCTTGTTCCACTCAGGATTCTACTTTAGAATCCATTGTTACGCGCGTGAATCTTTCGTTCCGCTCTGGATTCAAAGAAACACTCTCGCCTTTTAAATTGGTTGTTTGCTCCCTTGGTAAACAATCTGCTATTTCTAACTGAAATAAAGGGAAAAAATTTAAGTTAAGATTTCTAGTTCACATTACTAGTAATATTTCTTTCATATGTATTAACATTTTAAATACTCGTGGCGATAGTTTCATTTCATTTACATATTTTTATTAATTTATTCAAATTCAGTTGTAAAATAATAGGGCCAGGAAGATGTTAATATGTCAAAGTACTAGGAGTGCATAAATAACATAGGTCAGGTAGCTAAGAGGTAATAAATGTACGTAGTTCACTCATAACTTAAGAAGTATGAGGTTTATATTGTATTTTTGTAAGGCGGGATATAATATTAGATATCTGAATAAGCAAGATAAAAAAATCTTGTTAGTTCAATCAACTGAACAAGAGATAAAATAAATCTCACTAGTTCAGTGAATTGAACTGTTCAATGGGACTAGACATGTATGTCCTTGTGTTTTTCTATATTTTTTTTAGAATAGACATGTTGGTTATCCCACATGTGGGTTAAATAATATATGGGTAGATGATGCTTATAACTTTTTCCATTTATTCCGCGTTCAACACACGATGTCTCGTCCCGCATAAATAATTCTTGGTTCACCCCACGTCCGTCGAAACTAAAACAATAGATGTTTCCAATCTTGTGAGTGGTCAGTCGTTCAACAATAGCTGGCCTAAAAATGTGAATATAGGTAAGTTCATGTACCAACTATTGTACATACATGTAGGAGATGTAGACAATCATAAACAACACGTTTTATAGCTGATAATGTGATCGATAGATGTTAATGTAGACGAATATTTGGTTTCAGCTAAGCCTAGATTGTGAATTGATTCTCAAAGACAGCTGCCGCCCGGATTGATGATACACTTTCTTCTTACCACTTCATAGCTTGCAGGATAAGAGGTATAATTAAAAATGCCTTACCGCCATACAAATAATATAAATATAATTACTATGAAAAAGAATGTGTATGTTTATACTGTATTAACCGGTTTTTTCACTGGTGAACACAGCCTCCCCTATTTAGGGGGATTTGCCATAAACTCCACGCTTGGCAGGAGCTTTGGAGATTGCAATGTAAGATAATAGATCCCCAGATAGCGCTGCTGTCCATCTTCAGGTATTATAGCCTTAGTCACCTCTTACGACACCAAAGGCAAGAGAGGGGTCGACACAACGGACATGTATACATAGTCAAATTTTTTTAATGATTTAAATGACTCAAGGCATTCAGTACTTGGAAACGTAGGTAGGGGTATATGAATATTAATTAGTAGTAAATGTTTTTATTCGCAATAATTGAAGTTAAGTAAGCATCCTTCGAAAGCTAACATCTAATATAATTGATTGTCCGCAGCTTCTAAGTAAGGTAAAATTGAACTTTCCTAGCAAATAAATAAGGTCTAATCCCCTTCTACCTCAGTAGTTAATACTTAATATAGGCTCTTACCTGTGGCGAGCGAGTAATAATTTCAATACTATTGATAAGCACTTAGATCGGCGGCCAGGCAGCGGTTGAGCAACGAGTTTTTTAATTAATATGCTACGAATAAATATATTCGTAGTTAGTATCAATAGATTGTTTGTTGTGCTTAATTTGTCATGTAAGTAGTTGTTTTATATATCTGTTCTTATTCTATTGCTATCTGTGATGACCTATAATTGGCTTTATGTTTCTATTTGTTTATGTATAAGAAGTTTGTCCTAGCTGTTTATCATCCATAAAAATAAATAAATTGTACAGAACTAAAACTCATTGTAAGTAAATTATTCACTCTAAATAAATAAATATACTTGCCATAATACTCCTGTGCCAGACTAGAACTGCTCCCCCTGTATATCTTCCTGTGGAAGTCGTAAGAGGCACCAAAAGGAATAATACCAGTACGTGGGCAGCAGCACCTTCTGAAGAACTGCCTTTTTACACGGCAATCGGTAAGCCACTTGCCAAGCGTAGGGATTATGGCAAACCCGCCCCTAATGTGGGAGGATCTTTTCAGCAGTGGACGATTCGGTTGATAGATTAATAAATGTACTAAAATATCTTATCTAGAGGGAGTCACCCGACCTTTTGGCCAAAATACTCCCTACTCCAACAATCTGACCTTTGGCTCAAGCCACCGGCTGCCCCTGGTGCACAATAATATAATGGAGAAATAAGAATAATGGAGTTCCAGCGCTGAATACCTAAGCCGCTTTTTGGTAGTGGAATCTTCCGCTGCAGCTGCCGGAGTTTTCATGGTACGACCCAGATGGCTGGCGGCGACAGTGTTGACGCAGGTGGCGTCCCATACCAAACCCTTCCCGTTCTTCCATGGGACCAAGGTCAAACCATCCGGTCTTTTACCGTCAGACCTATTCAGTTCCAGTGAGTAGGTTTGAGTGAGTCAATGCACCAGGTATTATGGGCACTTTTGCACCCGGAATGCTATGGGGTGGGTTATTTGATTGACTCTACATATTATGTAGTGATTATGCTTATTTCAATTTATAGCAACATGTTTTTTAAAAACATAAAGACTATATTTAATAAAAAAAATACGGTGTATAAATTATTAAAAATACAACGATAATACTTCTGTCATTATGGTCATGATATCTGCTCCTTCCTTGTTTTCACTAGCGTGTTAATTTCAAACATGATGTAATTTATAACACTCCTTTTTATAATGTATTGTTATGTTATTAAGTAATTGAGCATAATAGAATTTATCACATATACTTACTAATGTGCTGAAAAACGCATATCAGGAATTCCTTGAGTTGGGCTATAGGTGCGAGAAATCAGTATTTTTAACTCAAATTCCTGAATAATATACTAGAATTCATGAAAATGAGATTTATTTATTATTTATTTACATAATTAGTAGGGCTAATGCCAATAACACCAATCAGATTATTAATTACAGAATATTATTAATTACTAAACATAAGATTTACAAACAAATAATAAAATGTCAATATAGAAAAACATCATATAACAATAAAATCAATCTATCACAATAAAAATATATTAGGCAAATAAGTTACTTACATCAATGTCAAATAAAATTAAATACAAATCTTATACGAATAAAAATTATATCAACAAATAATAAAGATATTTAAGATATTAATGGGTGATGAAGATATTCGGAAAATTAGTTGCATCTTAGCGGAATTATGATTTATTTTTTGCATTATGAATAAAATAATATTTTTCAAACGTTTAAATCGGCGATTATATCGAAACGATATCTTAGATATTTTGGTATGTAGGAAATGATACAAATTCTGTTTGTTTTGTTTATGTAACTTTTGTATTTAAAGATAAAAAATAACGAACCGACGCGGTTTTATCTCCCTGGGAATGCTTTCGTTCGCAGTACGCCGCGGTACATTTCAGTTTATTAGGGCCAGGTGGAAAAATGATTGCATTATAATGTGATAAAATGGGCAGCAACGCCCATCTCATTCGGCGTAAGCTAAGCTAAGAAAATAGCTCCTGTGGCCTTTACAATCATCCAATGAGGCGCAATTCTTTGGATTTTCTTCATGTTTTTAACTAATTTACCGCCTCACTCCTTCAAAGCCTCAATGTGATAGGTTGCAGTGTACATGTACATTCACGTTTTGTCAGATGTTTTCTCAACTATCGGCAAGGTTATTAATTATTCGCTAAGCTTATAAAACAGTCGGTTAAATAAATGGTGTTTGAGGGTATAATCTGATATCCTCACTAAATTACATTAAAAACAATCATTCGTTTCTTGTCTCGATTTTCATAATAGAATACTCCCTCGGGAGGCAAAAAACATTCTTCAGTACTTCAAAATAAACAGAAATTTAGAAATTTTATGTTCACACACACACAAACACATACACACACCACATACAAACACATATACAAAAACCAATTACGTTCACACATTTTCTTATATTGAAGAGTTAATACATTAAATGAATATTTGAATGTTAAAATTTCAAACTTAACTGATGCTATGTTGTATGAAAATTTATATTATCTAAATATATAATATAAAATATGTAGTTAACACATTGGTTACTAGTATGTATGTATTAGATATAGAAAAGCGGGGGCTCCTACTACGGGCTTCACAGAAAAGAGAAATATTTCTATACTAGCTGTACCAGCGACTTCGTTCGCGATTGCCGTACCTGCTAACTAATTATTCACATTTGAGCACTGTTTATCTTATATTAAGCAACGCTGTGGTCTGTGGTGAAGCACTCTTAGTAAAGCATAGCTCAGAAAGGAACTTTTTACTTTGGGTATGAAAAGTCCCGGGTTGTATTTTCCAGAAGACAGTAGTTAAGTAACTCAGAGAGTTCCTTCGCGGTTCGTACAATAAATGTTGAAGCAAACTACTTTATGCGTTTCTTTGGAATTTCGATTATAAAACGGCATCTTTTTGCCGAGGTTCTCCTTGTTTGGCGGTAGAATGAAAATCTCTCCAAAATGTATCCGGCAAAAGATAGATACCTAGTTAAAAAAACTGATTATGGCGAATGTTCCAGATTTTAGAGTTTTATCTTAGCACACTGGCAAATCTAAATAAGGATGCCGAGCTGCCCGTGGGGTGCCGACCTGCCCATGAGGTGCTGGGCTGCCCGTGGGGTGCCAGGCTGCCCGTGGGGTACCAGGACGCCCATGGGGTGTTGTAATGCCCGTGGAGTACCGGGCTGTCCTTGGGGTGCCGGGTGGCCTGTGGGGTGCCGTGCTGCACGTAGAGTTCCAAGCTCACTCGTCACTATTCTAACAAAAAAAGAATAATTGAAATCGGACTACGCGTTAATAAATTACAACTGAGGAACATTTTGACTTTCATCCCCTTTCCCGAGGGAACCGTGCTGAATTTCGGGATAAACAGTATACAATAACCTTCTTCGAAGTATGAACTCAAATCATGTTAAAATTTATTGAATTCCATTCAGTAGCCCATGGGGTGCTGGGCTGCCCGTGGGGTGCCAGGCTGCCCGTGGGGTTCCGAGATCACTCGTCACTATTCTAAAAAAAAAAGAATAATTGAAATCAGACTGCGCGTTAGTAAATTACAACTAAGTGTACATTTTGACTTTCATCCCCTTTCCCGAGGGAACCGTACTGAATTTCGGGATAAAAAGTACACAATAACCTTCTTCGTAGTATGAACTCGAATCGTGTTAAGTTTCATTGAATTCCATTCGGTAGTTATGGAGTGATGCGCGGCCGGGATACAGACAGACAGACAGACAGACAGACAGACAGACAGACAGACAGACAGAAAGACAGACAGACAGACAGACAAAAATTAAAAAAAATACAGATTTGGCATTAGTGTCAGCTACAGAGACCACTCAATATTTTTTTTTTTAAATATCTGCCATGTACAGAATTGGATCTGTTACAGTTTTATTATAAGTATAGATGACAGGCATTTTATGCTTAAAACGAGACTCCTGACGCTTGTTTTATGCAACTTTATCTCTGAAACGAAATAAAATACGTTTATTTTTATTTTTGAATACTGGTATTAAGCGGATATACTTTACATTAATGTAAAATTGTGATTCCCCAACAATGACAAAACGGAACTAGTATTAGGTAATATTTATTTAATTTTACTTCAACCTTGGACGTTCAAGATGTGGCAATTCAATTATCACGATTCCGTCGTTTTCATAGTAACAATTCGTACGTGTTTGTTTGAGCTGCATCACGGATGCTGGCATGTTATTTAAATAGGATCTAAGCATTCCGGTTAATAAGTACCTACCTAAAAAAACACAACGTGTATATTTTTCAGTAGGATGGATGAGGCCGTACTCTGGAAAAGAACCACTGTAGTTTTGATTATATATTCATAACAGCACCCTTTGTATGTAACTATTCAGGTGAGTTAAATTATTGCTAGAAAATGAACATTATTTTAATGCTTTGATTTTATTTTTTACCGATTTGATTTAGACCGATTTTGATGACTGTATTTTTTTATGTTTGTTACCTTAGAACTTTTGACTGAGGGAACTGATTTTGATAATTAAAAACTTAAATTTCATCAACATCGGTCAAGCCGTTTTTGAGTTACACTCCAATAACTGAAAAGTGTTTTCCTATCTTGATGATATTGACAGTAAAAATCATAGGTTTTCCTTTGACCACTATCTCACCTGATGGTAGGTGATTATAAGGTTGAAGATGTTGTTCAGGCTAACCTAGAATTACTGGCTCTCAAGGATACCTGCCGGGACACACCGTTAGGTGCTTGGCGACAGATTTTATACTTGAGGGTGGTAGTTAGCCAGGCGGACATCCTATGCCCTACCACCATGCTATAACGACATCCTATGCCATGCACCATGCCATCCTAAGATAACAACCGGGACCGACGGCTTGACGTGCCCTCCGAAGCACGGAAGCACTCAGTAGTAATGTCACTCGCGGTCACCCATCCAACTCATGACCGTGGCGGACATTGCTTAACTTTGCTGATCGATTCAGAAGGGAAAAGCAAATTTCGCTACGAGCGCTTCAAAATAGTACAGGGAGATATCGTATTTAACTAGCAACGCGAAAGGTATATTCGATTTCCCGCCCTCAGACTGTTGGAAATCGCTCTAGGCAAGATGTCATCTCTTTAACAACACCATATTGCCTATAAAATATCCATGGCAATATAATATGACACTCAATAATTGGCATGAATGTATAATTATGACATAAACACATACTCGTATTACGTTCATGCCAATCAGCAACTCGTAGCAATTTCCTGTCATTTGCCACCCACGACGGAGGCCGAGGACATTGTTTTAATCTCTGGTCATATCGGCGATCCCGAAATAGTTATATGTCGTGCAAGGCTGCAAAGTTGTTATTTGTCGCAAGTATTTTTATTAAAAACTGAGGATGCGAAGGATCCCTAATTTTTTGTAAAATTTAAATTCTGGAATATAGAACCCTGAGCATGCCGAAGGTTTCAAAAACGAGACGCATAATAACTTAAAATATATAACTTAATAGATAAATAATAACTTTTCCGCCGATCATAGCACAATATTTTTCAAGGCACTTCTGCGAGTAAAGTGGTAGGTGTAAAAAAACAGATAAAAAATGTACTTGCTGCTTAATTTTTTTTATGTCATTTTAATTTTATCATTTATTTGTTAAATTACTTATATTGGTCATACATATTTTACATCGTTTTTATTCCTGATAGGTATGCCTTTGACCACAATCTCACTGATGGCAAGTGGTCGAAGGTGTTAACTGGCTTAACCTAGAATTACTGGCCCTCAAGGACAGCTGCTGGAATACACCGTTAGGTGCTTGGCGACAGATTTTCTACCTGAGGTGGTGTGAGGCAGGCAGGCATTCGCAAAATGCCCTTTGACCATGCGGTGAAGCTCAAGCCCGCGGCGGGATTCGAACCGTAGAGCGGCTGCGTGGCATTTTTTATAGTGGTTCAAATTTCGAAAGTCTATTCACGCTTGCGGATAAAAAGCACTTTTCCACGCAGATTTTAAATGATACCGAGGTTGTGAGTTCAAAATATTAATTTAGAGGCCAGTAAATATCTATATAAAACATTTCAATAATAGTAATTAAACAACTTTACACGGTTTAAATCGGGTATGTTTATCATTATTTTTTTCCGACGTTCAAACACTTTGCAGTGATCGTGGTCACGGGGTGACGGGGTTTAATTGCTATGTGTAATAATCGCGAAAACCTAAGACAACTTTATATTTCAATAATCTTTATAATTTAAGGTGTTAGAGGTATAAAAAGTAATAATTGTTGCGATTTTGCTTAGGGTTATAGTGGTTTTCTTTCTCTTTCTCTACATACAGCTTTATTGAGAAAATACTATCAACCACTTTAAGTTGTTTTCTCTAACTTGTCACTAACATCTTTAATTGTGCATTTTATAACCTTGACTTTTTTTTTTTCATACAAAAATAGTTTGCTCGATCTAATAGATAATTTTATGGAAAATCTCTCTGCACAGAACTAAAAGTGTCAGAAGGTATTAATTAGAAACATACGTTCTAATTTTTGGTTGTAGGTCTTGAGTAAAACCGTAGAAAGTCAAAAGAGGTTATTATCATCATTCTAATACCACAATCAATACAATACAAAGTTGTATTGGTTTAGTTATCAATCCTTTTCTATCACATATGTTGTTCAAGCAATTTGGGGGAAATTTATTTAATTAGTAATAGACCATTAAGATTTTTAGTAAATAATACAGGATAACTGACGTGAATAAGTCAGATAGCTCCGACTATAGTTTCAACCACATTCGGTGGTCCTTTTCAAAGAGAACTTGGGAAAAGACCACCGAATGTGGTTGAAACTATAGTCAGAGCTATCTAACTTATTCACGTCAGTTATCCCGTATTATTTACTAAAATGAGTGAAAACACGTTATTTTTTTTATAATAAAAACGACCATAAAGAATTTGAGAATAATATGCACTTGCTCAGTTGCTAAAATTTTGTACATTTTACTTTGAGACTAAAATATAGGTTTCAGAAATTCCTATTTTAACATTTACTGAGCCTACTATCTATGTAACTTGCAAACCAGGTGCATAGGTAGTAAGTAAGCCAAGGGATATAGATGCAAAAAATTGGTTTTCTAAATATGATTATGAAATTATTGTTTGTATAAGGAAAGCGCTACGCAAACATTACAAATCCTTCAATAATCACGACGAAAAAAACTATAAATTGACTTCCTACATTAAAACCATTGAATTATTGGTTAATGTCAGGGCCAGTAACCGGTAATGGAACTCTAAATTCGAGTATTTAATCTAGTACACATTATGGCATTACATTAAACAAATGGTATTTAGGGCAGGAAGTCGGTTCATAAATTTACGACAAATAACTTTTGCGATATATGGTCTAAGAACATCCTTGATATCTCGGACAATTGATAAATTCTTTAAGTTTTATTTAATCTGTTTAATAGCAGTAGATAATCTGCTAAGCACGTATGTATCTACTCTTATTTATGTACCTAGATAATGCTTCATCATGATAGCACCTCTACAATATGAGGTTAGAATACATAATAGGTCTGTACGCATTTATATTTATTTCACAAACAGGCTTTTAAAGCGTTCGTAGCAAAGTTTGCTTAGCCGTTCTTAACCGATCAGCTAATTAAGCAACGTCCGCCGCGGTCACGATTTTGATGGGTGAACGTTAGTGACATAACTACTGAGCGCTTCCGTGCTTTGTAGGGCACGTTAAGCCGTCGGTCCCGGTTATTTGTCTTACGACGGCAGTCGATATAGCATGGTGGTAGGGTACTTTGGAAATGCCCGCTTGGCTAGCTACCACCTTCGATAATGAATAGATTCAGGCGTTACTTTGCGGAAATCCTAGGAACAAATATTTTTAATATATTTTAAGAAAACATCAAATTAATATTTTAATAAAACACTTACAAAATATAAAAATATATCTAGTGACAATTCCGCCTAATTTTCCTGTTAAGCCGACGTGACGTCACAAACGCCACGCAGCTAAACCGGAAGAATTTTCAACGCGTTTCGCTTCTACACGAAACATCATCAGGAGGTCTTGACTCTACAAGCGCACGATCGAGAATCATGCGCTCGTAGAGTCAAGGGTTAACAATCAGAGGAAAATTAGGCGGAATTGTCACTAGATACATTTTTATATTTTTAAGTGTTTTATTAAAATATTAATTTGATGTTTACTTAAAATATTTTAAAAAAAATATTTGTTATTATTACCACCCTCGAGTAAAACATCTGTCGCCAAGCACCTAACCGTCTGTTCCGGCAGCAGTCCTTTAGCACTAGTAATACTAGGTTAGCCTGAACAACATCTACGACCACATCATCACTTACCGTCTGTTGAGAGAGCCTTTGACCACTAGTTAAAGGCTAAACTATGAGCTATAAATAAAAAGAGCTACTGTTTTGTCTATAATACTACATACAATCACAAAAAATTAAATAACTATATTCATCCTAACCTTATGCCACGTAATATGGTACAATATATGATTGCTTTAACAACATATAGAACAGCTTTTATCTAATTGTGAAAAGATTTGGCTGCGGCTTAAGGCCGGCCTGACACTAACCCTCATTGAGACTTTTGTATCAGCCGACTCGTCAACTGCTGAACACCACCTTTCCTATTAAGTATTATAATTGGGGTTTTTGCCATAATCCCCACGCTTGGCAGGCGGCTTGGGGATCGCAGTGTAAGATGGCAGTTCTTTAGAAGGCGCTGCTGCCCACCTTCCAGTATTTTTTCCTTAGTCGCCTCTTACGACACCCATCTTACGACACCCACGGGATGATATGGGGAGGTGCAATTATAAACCCCACGGGGAATAATTGAGAATGCTCTGTTATAATTATATCCACCACCTCTTAGGTAATCAGGGCGTTGAGATCATGAGGAGCCTCGTTGTGCGCTAATATGCATCAACGCAACACTTACATCGACGTGAGTGGTGTCATGCTGCTCTTTTAGTGCATACTTTCGCCCTAGTGTATAATAATAGTGTGCCTTGTGAACTGCTTAGGAAATTGAGATAGAAATTGATCCTATGCAGTACCTATTGTCATTAAAATCCTTTTTGCTGTTACAGAAAGAGGTAATAAATAAATATACGGTTGTTTCTCCCTTAGTAACATTCTAAGTCGCACAAACAGCTTACAATATTACTAGGACCCCATAACTCTAACCTCTCTTTAACTTTGGTAAAGAGAGATTAGAGTTATGGTTGTAAGTCCCAGGCATACCCTTAGCGTCTTCCCTTGCAACCTGATGGACCTAGCACCCGCACGATAATTCCATAGATTGCTAAGATATTAATCTCCAGGTAGCTTATCCTCGTAGGGTGCCGGGCTAAAATGTCACCCCCATTGGTACCAACCATCATTACCTACGCATGATGGATAATTTTGATTCCATGTATTCTGTGGAACTAGCTGTACCTTAGTTGCTAGGGAGGAGGGCGTTGATATTCGCAACACAGTTATTTTATCTCAAATTTTGCGAGTATCATCGTTTTTCATCTGCTTTTGTTCATAATATGTTGAAGTTCCGCATAAAGATTTATTTATTATTATTAATGATTTAAAATGTTAATATTTCAAATTCTTGGTCCCTATTCATTTCTGTCAATATATGGCATGATTTTCTTACAAGAATAAGCAAACAGCTACGATGTCCCACTGAAAGAAAATAAGCCCATATAAATCTTGTACGGCACGATGCATTCTAAACCAGGGTTCCGTACACGAGGCACGTATGTCGCTGGCTTTCTTTCGTATTGTAAATGTACTTCGGAACTCACAAAGACAGCCTGTAACACAATATATCAATTCGAAGGAATGTATGGAATTAATAAGTATGAGTCTGCCTTGTAGGTATTGGATGGTCGTAAAGCTTCGCTTTGGTATCTCGAGATCATTGGTTCGTTCCCCGGTTTGAAAAGTTATTGAAGATAGAGCTTTCTGACAAAGCAAATCTGGACCAAAACATTTCACCGCCATACGAGGAAAACATTTTGGGCGGAACGTGGGTTATAAGATAAAACACTTTTTCTAACCCTTATGGTATTAAGTGAGGTAAGCATTCGCTCAACGCCCTCCATAAACTTCAGCCATCGCCCCCCGTCATCATTCAACATAGTCATTGACTTTGGGCATAGGATTTTTCCGATAGCTTTTCACTAAATTTGGCTTTAGTAAATAATATTGTTTATTTATTACCTTAACAATCGATTAGTTACTCCTATCTATGTATAAACTTAACGCACAACTTAAAATAATAGCAAACAAACAATACGACTAACACACTTTCGCATTTAAAACACCAAAGATAATGACAAGATACATTCAACTAATTACTGATCTTTAGAGGTTAATAATTATTACATCAATATTATAAATGCTTAAGTTTGCGAGTGTGTATGGTTGTTACCCTTTCAAGCTAAAACGGCTGAATGGTTTCTTATCTTATGGTATTGGCACGTAACACGTACGAGACCCACCTGATATTAAGCTAACCTCTGCCTATAACAGATGCATTTCATCACAATCGATGAGCTTCACTGCGCCCATCAACCGAGACATACAGACGTAAGTGTCATGTGCCTGTAAATTTAAAAAAATTACTGGCTCTCAAAAATTGCTCCTTAACACACTGATGTTTGCACAGATGTTTTGGGTAGATTTTCTACTTGAGGTGGTAGCTAGATAGGCGAGTATTCGCAAAATGCCTATCCACCATCCGGTGAAGCTCAATACGGCGCGCGGTGAGCGATGGGGGTCGCACCATGGATGTGCGGCATGGCAGCCAAAGCTATTATCGCTCGGCTACCACTGCTTTCAGTAGTTTTGGATGACACTTGGGATATAGATAGTATAAGTCCTAATAAGTTAAAATTACTTAACTAAATAATTAAAGCGATACAAATTTCTCTAAAGCTTTTACTGTAGAGGTAACTTTATGCTATGCATTTCCAGTTCCATAAACTACACAACCATTTAGCAAGTAGTATATACGAGCAATTTTCAACTAACAACCATTCCAGTTTTCAATGAAAGAGCAACTTACGTTATTCTGTTAATAAATAACAAAGTCTTTCAATAAAACGGTTTGGTCCCAGATTTCGTTTCCAGTTTGCAACTTAATAAAACAAAGGTCAAAGTTCAGGTGCTTTTCCGATGTTTGACTGTACATTAGCTGCTAAAGTTAGTTCGCTAATGTTCCCGCAGTGACTTTACTTCCACGGTTGTGCTTGTGGCACGGGCGTAAAAGTTAGTTTATTTTCACCAGATAAGAATGTACGTGTTTGACAGCCGTCGGTATATTTTACCCACAATGCTCGACCTGCAATCCGTGGGCGGGGTACCATCCACGTGCATTGAGTACAAAGCAGGAAAACAGTTATCTGATGAATGGAAAAATTACGAGTTAGAAAATAAGTCCTGTAATATAAATGCAAAAACAAGCATGTTGACCTCATCGAAAACAGTAATAAAAATAAACCGTTTGTAATAAATTAATTCTGCCAGTGATCTTTGTAAGTCGTATTTATAACAAACTCATGTAACGGCCACGTGGGGTACTGTACTGTATCAGCCGTATCGTCCACTGCTGAACACACCCTTCCCCATAAAAGGGGGAGGGGTTGCCATAATCCCCACCCTTGGCAGGCGTCTTGGGGATCGCAGTTTGTAATTTCAGTTCCTCAGAAGTCGCTGTTTCCCACCTTCCGGTATTTTACCTTTAGTCGCCTCTTACGACACCCACAGGTAGCAATAGCGGGGGGAATTTTAGCCCGGTAGTATACGGGGCACGTGGGGTGCCATTGCACCCCTCCTTCTAGTTCCGTGAGTGTCGTAAGAGGAGACTAAGGGAAAAATTAAAAATGGGGGCAGTAGCACCTTCTGAGGAATTGTCACCATTAACTGCGATCCTCAAGTCACCTGCAAAGCGTATGAATTTTGGAAAACCCTCCAATGGTGGACCTTTGTTCAACGGTGTACGTTCAGGTTGATGTGGTGGTCATGGACGTGACAGTATACAGGTCGTGTCGCTCCATCCCCTTCCGACGATTCAAAAATATAATAGCCTTTTATCAGTCATCACAATGATAACTCAATTAGTAGATATATAGAATACGCCTTGACTCGAGGGACGGTCGGACGGTTGTGGGTTTGAATCCCGTATAGGTTCAAAATTTACAACCGTTGTTATTTTGTAGACTTGTTATCTTGTCATCTGTGCCTGTGTTGAGGTGAACGTCTATGTAACTGACTAAAGTCGGAATTAAGTATCATATCTCACGTTTACGGCAGGAAATCAAAAATCGGAACATTTTTAGATTTTATGGTAATGTTGTGTATCTTTTTGTACTCAAGTGTGTGATACGCGAGTTTTAGAGAATATTCTGTACATAATCTAATTCTGTAATATTCTGTAATTATTAAACTTTTTATTAACGAAGAAACTTAATTTGCTTTAGAGTATACTCTTGAACTTAAACGGCAGTGATAATTTCAAGATTATTAAAGGTTCTATTCTTTACATGTGTAACGAAATATATGATATTGTACAAAAGAGAAAAAAAATGTTTTGGTCTGAATTTCCCGCCACAAAGGTGAATTTCCACCTTAAAGTAAAATAACTAATAAAGCGGGTGACATTCTCGTAGGCTCGCAGCTAATACGAGTTCACTATTTTGTATTATCACATACCAAAAAGGGAACTATTTTGGGAATTTCATAAACACATACTTGGGCAATGACGTTATAATTGCGTATATGTTTTTTCTAGGAATCAATTTGTCAAATTGTCACTTCCATGTATGGAGATTTGTTACATAAATTAGATAACACTTTGCAAATTGACTTCCTATATTATAGATTCAGATTATATTATGCCTAGTTCTTTAACTTTACTTTAATTATTAATTTATATTAATTTACTATTATTCTATTTCCCACATTTATACAGCGTAGGCATAGACTATAGTAAGTTCCTCAACACTGACAAATATACGATAACACCTTAGGTTTATGGAGCTTGTGATTTTATATACTTACACTAAAATTTGCCGTTATACCATCGAAGGAACTGTCTAATAGCACCAAGGTAGATGAATGATTGTCTGCCACCAAACATGTTGTTGCACCTAGGTAATTATTTATATATGTATACGTCCCTTTATGGGTACGTACATAATATTATAATGTAAAGCAGTTACTCAAGGACGTCAGGTTACAATACAAATCGTCTATCACTATCGTGTCTAAATATCCACGGTTCGCCAGACATGTTTTGGTCTTTGTAATAGTGGGCGAATCTTCTACATTATTATTTGACTCTCTTTTAAGCTACAGTCGACTTTTGCCCAAACAACCCAATAACTTATACCAAGGACTTCAAGATATCAAAGCGACATTTTTATAGACACGCCACCGAAGAAGTAATAGGTTATTTTTCATTAATGTATCAGACTGATATTATTAAAAAACAAATTTAGAATTTACTCCTACGCGTATCATTTTCTACGTCAAGGAGACATGGATCTAATAAATGGAAGTAAGATAAGTACTAACCAATTTAAATTATGGCTTTCGGTGCCATTATTTTAATTGCCCCTGTAATAAATTATGTCTTGTCTAAAATATCTTCGGTCCACCCATGGATCCACACGCTTCTTTAGGTAGGAAACATTAAAAAGCGTTCGACCGATGGATAACTGTATATACAAGTTTATCTGCAATATTATTGTCTGCGACAGTTAGCGTTGGTGGACCGCTAAGGAGCTCGACAGGTAGGTAAAGGAAATTTTTTGGAATGCGGATTTTATCTTATTTATATTCTTACCTTTAAATTCCGTTTTATGGAACCATTATGCCATTGTGTGTGTTAAGACCCATACAATATGTGATCTTTGCTCTTTTTGAGGATTTTGACGTCATTTATATGCGAGACGATGAGGCATCTTCCAAAGTGAAATAACCAAGTAAATTAAAACACATGCAAGACTTCAAAATTCAACCTAACAGGCTTGCAGAGTTTGTCCTCTTAGCATGTGTCTATTTGGGTACATAAAATCAGTGTCAGATATTCTGCTTCTAAGCAAAAGTAGAAACATTATATGTATAGGTATGAAGATAACTTTATTAGTAAGTGTATTTACTGGGTGAACGAGACTTCAGAACTTTCAGAACTTATGCCAGTGTCTAGAACAATTGTCATACTGCAACTGTATTAAACCGGCAATATACGATAAAGATAGACCTGAATGTCTATTTTATGCAAGGCAAATTGCCGGTCTCACTTTATTTCCACAAACATGCCAACTCTTGGACTCATTACTATGTCGACCTCAGTTTTTTTTCTTGGCATAAACATAATTAAACAGTGATTTTGACGCAGTGATGGCCCTGTGGTAAAGAATATGGACTTCTCTGACCTTGAAAGCGAGTTCTCATTCTAGGTTACGCCGTTAAGTCTATTTACCATTCTATACCATATCAAAACATACAATCTGGCAAAGATGTGGTCAAAGGCTAGACTGTCAGCTATAAAAAAACAAGTAGTTCTTAAGTATATCCGTACATCAAAATTGATAATACGCGAGATTTAGCTTTGAATAGGACTCATCTGTGGTACCTACTTATCTAAATACTTAAATTAATCATTCACCTCATGGCGGAAAGTCATTTTGCTAATGCCTGTCTGGCTAGTCCACCCTCAATCCGTCCAAAATCTGTCGCCAAGCACCTAACGGTGTGTTCCAGCAGCTGTCTTTGAGAGACAGTAATTAAAGTTTAAGCATGTTAACACCATCGACCACATCATCACTTACCATCAGGTGAGATAGTGGTCAAAGTCTTAACTGTCCGAAAAAATATGTACTTTATATATTATTATGACAAAACTTAACACGAGCTTGTGGCCTGATAGCTACATGCAGTTGATATCTATGTTATCTAGCATATCTCTAATTAGGTACATACTGCTACTAATGATCACATTACTGTGCACATTATTAATTGTTCACATGCATATTTTCCAAACAAATACAACTATGTTGTAGTTATTTAATCTCCAGGCGCAAAATAATGAATATGCAAAATGTTCGCAGTCGGAGTTCGTGTCTGGTAAGTGACACGTCATATAATTTATTGCGAATGTATGATAACATCTTAGGGTCGGCCATAAAGAGGATAATGCCTTCGAATCTTTTCCAACTTTGGTATTTAATTTAGTCAAAACGGGCATTGTAGGTAACAGTTAAAATAGAATAGAGAACAGCGTTCACATTTAAATATTTTTCTTAGTATACTTATTGTACTTCGAGAGATGTTATTCCATATTCACTCATATTACAACTTCGTCGATTTTCAGTAATATCTGAAAATCGACAGATGATAGTAGGTAGACGACCGATTGATAGTTTAGGAACTACCTGGACCTTGATAGAAGTAATAAATGTATTACTGTAACACTTCGATTATTATTAATTACAACATGTGCTTCATGGATAAATAAATAAATAAAAATTTAATATGTTTATTTACATTGTCTGAGTACCATTATGTTGAGATAAAAATATTGAAGACCCATAAATAATATTTCATGAACCAACAGTAATGAAAACAGCTATGATATGTTACAAAAAATAACTACAGTTTATACACTTCATATTCTGGTTCTTTGTTTGGATCTTCAATGTCAGGAGTATCTTCTACATGTATGATTTTTTCAACGTTTTCGTTGAAAGTGACTACTGATTTTCTTTTTGGGCTTTTAGTTTCACCAAATTCGTCTTCTGAAGATTCATCTGCAGCATCTTTGAGTTTGTCCATTGATTGAATAACTATAGGCGGGTTCATTGTTTTAGGCAATGGGAAATCTAAAATAGTATCTTGCCTCGAAGTTGAAGGTTCAATTGAGATATTTTCAATAGGAGCATCTAACATTTCTTGAAGTCTTTTTTCACTTTTCTTCAATTCTGCGATATCCAAACGTGGTTTCGGTAACACTTCGGGCCTGGGAAATTTTTCTATAGACTCATTCGTAGACGCAAGGCTGTTGTCGTCACTAAATTTATCGTAGTTTTTATTCTTCCGCCTGTAAATAAAGTGCCGTTTTAATAGGTATGCATGTACGTGATTTTGCTCAAGCTATGATAAATAAATGGTATGTAGACAACGGTACTCTTACCATCTAAGGAAATACCACACTGCTATCGCCACAAGTACTATGAAGAGGAGGACACTAAGGACTATCGTAGAGACGAACAAGCCTACATCACGTCCCGCGATGACGCATATCTCTTGCGCCTCGAGATGATCTTGCAGCGATACCGTGCTCGCCACGATGACCGAACCTGTTATGATGTTACTTATGTCCCTGAAAATAACATATATTAGCTTATTTCCATGCTTTGTCAGTAGTTTATGTTATTAATTTTAGGATCCATATTGAAATGCACTTACTCGGCAAGTTGATCGACTGAAACTGGTTCCCGTGCAATTAATCCATACACATATAGCTGCAGCGATGCACCAGACGCACTTCTCATGTCTCGTTTCCTCCTCGAGTTCTCATTTGTCTCAACTTCATCAGATATAACAACGGATCTTAATACTCGAACTTCGTAACCGACAGCTTCGCTTAGATAAGAAAGAACAGTTTCCTCGTCGTCCAAAAATGCATCTCTGACGGTCACCACAGCGATGTAGCTTTCATCTAGCAACTTTACCTAGAAATAAAATTTTACGATTGACTATAAAAAACAACAGGTTACATCTACGTGTTTTTTATAATTTTATGATACGCAAAGAAGTAAGTATATCAAACGTTTGGAAGATGGAAATACCGTTATGTTAGGTAGATATTTGTCAAAAAATGCTATATGGTTTTGGTTAATTTCGTTTTTAAAAGATCGTAATGTATAATGAGATCTTTTTATCCTGTAGTTATTTCACGTTGTATCGGCACAAAATGTATATTTTAACCCTGGTCTCTTACCCGACATATTACTACTGATACATTTCCTATACATATCATTTCACGCAGTTCATTCATTACTTCTTTGCCTTGCATCCCTCCAAGATAATTTTTAACACTATTCTCGTAATATATTTTTCTGTCCCAACTCTTGACATGTCCACACCACACTAGTCTTTTATTTTTCAATGTTTCTATCGCTTTTAAGCTCTGATATACTCCAGACGTTGTCAATTATATTCACACTACTCTATTCGCATCTCTGATACAAGCACATCCGCCTCTTTGTGGTTCAATATTCAGGTCCGTACATTATAAAAGGTCTAATGGTGGTCTTGTATTTTTTTCTCAAGAAGTAATGGAAATAAATTATAAAATTGTGAGTAAAATTTTTTTAACAGGATGTATACATACATTCGTCTTAGCTCACTTCAAATATTATACTATATTTATAATGTGAAATTAAATAACTACCCTAAAATAAGAAATATTATTTTATGAAAGCAATTCTTTATTTTTAATATTGTTATGTTTGCAATAATGCCTGCTATGCGGATTACATTATTGCAAACATAACAATATTAAAATTATAAGGTGGCGTCATCATTTACAAGTATAAAACCAATTGCAAAATTGTTCTTGTTTGTCAACGTAAGTGGTACTATAGATGTCGCTCCATCCCATAGACGTAGGATTTTTTTCGTACATCCTAAGCCTATGCTCCATCCCAATACAATGGTTAAAGAACGATAGGAAAGATTTGAGTTATGACGTCATGTCATGTTAGCTCAATTGGTTAGAGCATACCCCGGCTAAAGGAGTGGATGGACGCGGGTTCCAATCCCGTACATGACTTAAATTTTTCCTATCGTATATTTGCAATTATTTATTATTGACGCTACATATAAAACACGCGACAGTGTGCGTAGCGCATAGAGTTTGAAGTATTTTTTTTAATTTTTTTTGCTATGCTAGCCCTTGGCAGCTGTCTCATCTGTAGATACAATACGTGGAAGCAAGCTCAACCTAGAATTAGAAATGGCTCTTAAAGGCAGATGCCGTAACACATAGTGCGGTATACTTGCGGGTGGAAACTACCTAGGCAAGTACTCAAAATTCCCAACATTATGCTTTGAACCTGTGGTAGGATTAGAAGATTTGAATCTGCAACCGTCCATAGAGGTTGGTATTCCAACGTTGACATTCGCTAGTGATGTTTGGCTATTATCGCTTCAAAAGATTTAGTAATGTATAATTTATCGAGTTTTAGTGAATATAGTATGTAAGCCTATACATTTGAATACGTATATTTCTCATACTGAATATTTCTGGAAGCGCCTACTTACAATAAAAAAAAACCAATAAGGAATTCTAAGTGGAACTCTGTAGAAAATTGTAATGTTTAATTTGGGAGTCGTTTGTTTTATCATTGTGGCGTCCCACGGTGGGCTGAAAATCGGCTTTCATGGACTTAGTTAGGGATTTCAATTTGATAGTAGAAAGATTTTTGCTGGATATCGCTTCTTTTAGTAATTAATATATACGAAAATCACATCAGAGTTAATTCTGCACAATTACGAATGAATTATATATTTCTTTACGAAAAACTTTTATTAAAATAGTATGAAAAATCCAATTATCTCTTAAACGGCAAAGAAAACCGTAATATCCTTACAGATCCTCACTGCACCAAACAACACTTCATGATTACTTTTTAAAAGAACAAATACGTCTAAATTCGTAAAAAAAAAATATTCTAAATCATACCATGACCGTGCCATGAACGTATCCAATAATGACGCGCCAAGCATGGCACGGTCATAGTATCATACTTAAACACTAAAAGGAGCCATTTCATATGTATAGATAAATAAAAATATATCGACGATTTAAAAAAAAACGTTTTGTGGAGTATGTCAAAATATCATAAATAATTAGTACTAAAACTCCCTGTAAGGATATTACAGGTTTCTATGCCGTTTAAGAGATAATTGGATTTTTCATAATTGCTTATGACAAGATTTTCGTAAAAATATATATAATTCATTCATGATTGTGCAAAATTAACCCGGATGTGATTTTTATTAAATAACTAATAGAAGCGATACCCGACTAAAACTCCGACATTTTCAAATTGAAATCTCTAAATCTATGAAAGCCGATTTGGGTCTTTTGGAAAAATAAAATTGTGTGTTGCTATGACAATGAATTTAGCTCATGGAAATTTTCGCTCCATGATTTTTACGATTTTTGATGTGACTAAGCAAACAAGAAAGTTGCCAGAGACTTTTTCAGCCCGAGACAATTGGAATTTGGTGATGAAGCCCCAAGTCGCAGCTCTGTGTATTCGTGGTTCGGGAGAATTTAGACATGGACGTGATCATATCCATGACGTTGTACGTGCAGGTCGGCCGTCGACTGTGGTTATAGAATCCACTATATAAAATAATTAAATTCCAAAATAATATTAATACTTACTGTACATACTATTGCTATCTTATCATTTAATATTATGAGCTTATGATTGGGAGAACTAGCCCTCATAACACAGGTAATCCTAGTATGAGGGCGAGTGATCAATATATAGTCCATCTTTCGAAAATATTTTATTTTGTCTGCAACAATTTATATATTCTTCTGTTCAGTTATTATTAGTAATATGTACTATGTTATATAAGTAATATATTTAAATACTTAAGCCAAGATGAAATGTTTTGTTAGGTTTGTATGTTTATGTGAAATAAACTTATTATTATTAATATTGATACCGTACGAAAACTGATTGAAGCTGGCAAAAAAATACTTGTAAGCAAACTTGTACTGTGTTAGGCATTTGAATGAGCGTGCAAACGTAGCCAAGTGCAAGGTAGTTTGCATGTGCATCTGAAGGTTCAAACTTCAAAAGCTCTGCACTCAATCGATACCGCATGATTAAACGAAAGATCAGAAACGATTGCGTGTCGAGTGGTACAGTAAAATGATAAAAAGTTTAATGGAGGATAGACATCGGCCGTCTATACTATAGAAATAGGAATGAAAAAGTCAGTTGGCCGTATGGGTCTATTGGAAAATGTTACAAAATTATAAATTACAAATTTTATCGGCAAACCAGGATATTACACAACAGTATCACTTGAAGACCAAAGGACATTAGCCGCAGATTGGTACTTCATCACTTGCTTGCCCAGAGTCTTATAGAAAAAGTTCGTGAAAAGCGTCCTCACATTCCGCTAAGATAACACACTTTGCACCTTACGACTTTGTTTCCTAAAATTCAAGACATACGTTGAGGCAGGCACAAGTTTTACGAGCCCTTAATCGACGGTGAATGCTTTCCACGATGCCATTGAAGAGGTCCCTAAGGAAGTCTGGTCCTATAGATTTTTCTATAGCTATAGTTCTAGCGAATGCAAAAATGTATAAATTGTAAGGCCATATACTTTTAAAAACAATAAAAGAATCATAAGTCTAATATCTTATAAGTCTAAGCTATTTATCAGAATCCAGACACTTTTAGTAGGAACTAAGTAGGTACCATAAAGCTTTCAGGAGTAAGGTAAAGTACCATTGCGTAGGTATCTAACATCTATAGTATCTTAGATATATATCTAAGTTAATCTGAATTGCAAAAACTTTTAAAATAAATAAAACAAGGAAACTCTCATAAAGACAGGCAAAGTACAATGGTCAATGTAGCCATAAAGTTTTTTAGCTTTTTGTTACGCCATAAACACCTTTTTGGTGTGTTTAAATCTTGAAAACTGTTAGTGACTCAGATGGATGACCCATCAAGGTGTTTCACATAAGGCGTTTTAAATCTTAAGTGTTTCCGAATTACTTCATCAGTGATAATGAAGGTGAGAACATTTCTGTTTATTTTATAAATATATCATTTCATTATAATTTATTTGAGACACTATTGTGACATGTATGTAATATATATCTGAAATTTATTCTTTTTTACCAGCGGTATGCATTTACTAACACAATACTATGAAATTTAAACAATAACAGAACTTATTATATAATTATTGATTTTATATTAATGACTGTTTTGACCATTTCCACGTTGTTAGCTGATAATGTACCTATAGCCTAAGATTGTAGGATTCTAGATTGGATATGGAACTCACCGATGGAAGCTTGGCGACAGACTTCCTAATTATAGGTGGAAGCTGGCCCGGAGTATATGCATAATATCTTACTACCATGCTGTGAAGTTCATATCCACGGCGGCAGGATTAACTAACTACCACTGGAACCATTAGTGCTTCATTACTTGACGCTATATTAAAATGAGTAGATCTTTATATGCTTAGATTTGTTTTTAAGGAGGTAAATTAATAGAACTTTATGAAAATAGGGGAGCCCGATACCGGTCTATAGAAGACCGGGGGAAAGCCCTGGGGGTAAGAAGACTTACGAGGCTTGTGCAGACGCGATCCTATTCATTTAAGTCACTGTTGTGACCGCTAGCTTGGATACGCTAGTGACATGTACTATTGAGTGCTTCCGTGCTTCGGAAAGCACATATTAAAGTGTTACTATAAAGAACTCATCAATATATCATTTGGGTAACGAAGGAAATCAGAAGTAATAACTATAACGCCCTAACAGTATAACAAATAGCGCCAATTTGGTAAACTTCTCGTATTACGCGGCATTAACCATAATTAATTACTAATTCAGAATTGGTAAACGATCTCACAATATACAAGGTTTGAGTAACCGGAGCTCAAGTTTGTGAAGGCTCCGCGAAGCAGAGATAAAAGCGAGATCCTTCATATCGTTTTACTTACACTTGGCAAATATTTTGTACCCGTTGTCGTCGTCGCGTTCTTCGAATCTTATCGTAAGAAGATTGAAGATTTTATTTTGTGTTTCGAGAGGTTGGTAAATTACTTATTTGATTTTTGGTAACCCATCAATAAGAAGTTTCTTACTTATGCTTTTAGAATATCACATAATATCTATGAAATCAAGATTTTATTGTGAAAGTGAATTTTCGCAGTATTTATATAAGAAGTAAATCTTAAGAAGTTATGTTGACCTTATTCAGTTTTATTTGCATATATCATGTCTCAAAATATTCTAAGAATTAATAGATATTTTACTTTCAATAAACTACCAGGTCATGATTACCGTTAACAGAAGGGCGTGTAATCAAAATGTGATGAAAATGATGTAAGCAAGACAATTTTGTAATGTATCTCGCGCAGCATGCGTCATTGAAAAAAATATTAAACTAATAGGGTTGCGTCATCGTTAACAAGTTTAAAACTAATTGCAAAAATTTGTCTCGTTTGAAGTTAACGTAAGTTGAAGTACAGATGTCGCTTAATCCCCATACGATAGTCAAAAATTATGAGTTGGAGAGTTAAGACGGTTTAACGTGCCCTTTGAAGCACGGAAGCGCTCAGTAGTTATGTCCCTAGCGATCATCCGTCCAATTCACGACCACAGCGCACGTTGCTAACTACTCTGATCGGTTAAGAACGGCTAAGCAAACTACGCTACGAGCGCTTCGAAAATAGCTACAGTCGCAATTGCTATAGACTGTCGTGCAGGGAGTCAATGGCAACGGGTTTGAGCTACACTGAATTGTGTAAGGGCATTTTCAGAATACTCATCTGACGAGCACTCTTGGTGTGTTTCAGCAGTGTGCTTGAGAGCCAGCAATTTATGGTTAAACCTGCCGAGCACCCTTGACCACATTTTCCCTTACCAACGGTGCAGATAGTAATAACAATCTAAATAATATATTAAGAATAAATTAAATTAATATTTAAAAAATCACAAATTTTAAATTATGTTTCAGGCCAGATTTCTCGATCGTACGCTCGAAGATTTAAGAACTTCTATAAATGCTTCGCGGAGAACTAAAACGTATCGAAAACTCTACCAGCTACGTCACGAGGCGTTTATGTCGTCATGTCGGCTTGGCAGGATATTTTAGCGGAATGTTTCACTATAGATATATTTAAAACTAGCCTTCCTGCCGCGGCACCGCCCGCGGGTATATTGGTTATCGCACAAAACCATTAACCTCTTTTTGTGCAGTTGGATAAAAACTATCCTCTGTCCTTCCCCGTGTCTCAAACTATTTCCATATCAAATTTCATCCTAATCGGTCCAGTAGATCGGTTATCACGCAAAATCATTAACCTCTTTTTGCGCAGTTGGATAAAACTATCCTCTGTACTTCTCCGTGTTTCAAACTATTTCCAAATCGAATTTCATCCGAATCGGTCAAGTAGTTTCAGAGCCTATTCAATGCAAACAATCAAATAATTCCTATTTATTATATTAGTTTAGACATATGATCAAAATAAATATTTATTCAATATTTATTAATATTATTAATTATGCATTTCCGCTAAGTCATACTTGAGTCTATTAACTAATTGAGATAAACCTTACAAATATAAAATATGTATATTCATATAATATGTATTAATCAAATCTGCGATGCTTAAAGAATCACTCGCTAAGCTATTCCCTTTTTGTAATAGGTCAACAAATACATAAAACACCATGCTACGAATATATTTTACTTATGTATATATAATTATCTTTCTTCTTCTTTATTTCACTCATAGTATATACCAATAGCACTGTATCTGGCACGTAGCACTATACATATGCGGCACAACATGAATGCTGCACGTAGCACTATAAGTATGCGGAACAACATGTATGCTACACGTAGCACAATAAGTATGCAGCAAACAAGTATGCTGCGCGTAGTACTATAATTATGCGGCACAACATGAATGCTACATGTAGCACTATAAGTATGCGGCACAACATGTTTTCTTCCTTACAATGCGCTATTAGGTACTTGTTATTTTAGTACTCACTCCGTTCATACATAATTACACAGAATATTCTTAACACAGTCCATCCATTCCTTTTTATACACTCCCCAGCCTCAACTCGTACATCCCTTCGTCTACTTCATATTTAGCACTTTTTTTTAACGGTGGTATGAATGTTAAAAAAAAATACTTTACACTATACACTTAAGTACAGCTGCTACAGCATTTAGGCAAGTTAAAGGACATTAAAGGCCTAAAGGCAGTCCTAATGCTTTAACTCACTACAATTTCGCTGCATGCCTAGCATGCTGCAATCGTTGGCCTGTTGAATTGAAATGCTTATTCGTTGAGCTAAAAAGTGCCAGCATTTATATCACATCGTCGCGTAGAATCAAGTATACTTTACTTTACTAATTTTTATTTCTCCTCATGCGTCAATATTTTATATATTCTTTAAATTTGCCGCTGCTTTTTCTGCGATATGTCTAGTCAATTCTAATCATGCATATTCTAGTAACTACTCTCCGCTACATGCAATATGTGGTTATAACCACACATAATTAAAACCCACGCTAGCCTATGACTGACATCAGCTCCTTGGCTAGCTTTGTAGGGTTCTGTAGAAAACAAAACTTTTATAGAATCGCGGTGTATTTTGTCTGTCTTTCTGTATATCAGTGTTATTTGAATAAAAACTATGATTTTTTTTATGCTTGATAGGTTGGCTTTTGACCACTATCTCTCCTGATGGTAGGTGATGATGTGGTCGAAGATGTTGTTTAGGCTAACCTAGAATTACTGGCTCTCAAGGAAAGCTGCTGGAAGACACCGGTAGGTGCTTCGCGACAGATTTTCTACTTAAGGATGTTAGCTAGCCAGGCGGGCATTCGCAAAACGCCCTACCACCATGCAAAAATTGATAACGAATGAAACGTCTATCAGAATAGGTCGACATGCTCTTGACCATTTTATAGATTTGGTGGTAGGTATATAAGAATATTCTATTACCTAATTTAAATTCTGAACTATCATTATTTAATGTAACAATCTCTGGATTTGTTACAATAAAATAATTATGACGACAGTATTAAGCAACAAATTTGAAATTAAAAATTAATAGATTATTTACCAATATGTCTATGAAACCTATCAATCCTTCTCCGTTCCTGTCTGTAGCGTAAACCCTGAAGCGAGCATTGTTCTCCAAGGTGGCGCCGTCTCGAAGATGCACGAATCCAGTGGTAGGGGATACGGCTAGTTCCACCGCCGAACTCGAGTACCGCAGGGCTGCGTTTTCGCCAATATCAGCGTCAGTTGCCTGTAATGATTCAGTAGTTCACTCTTGGTATATTTAGATTTAAACACCTAGTAGTGGCTAGAAAAATATGTATAGGATTTATTAAGGTTAAATTAAATAAATTAAATAATATATTTAATAAAATTTTGTCGTCGTCCGTCTATGCATTAAGGCTAGAGTGCACGTAACGCTTTTCATACAAACGTAGTTTCGTTATATTTTAAATACCAAGTGTTTAAAGTCAGTGAAATTTTGTACGCATATTGCTGAGCCTAATATCTATGGTTTTGATTTCCCAGTATTTTTTATATTTAATATATATTATCCGTAAAAATTTGAATAAGTATTTGCTTATAAAGAAGTTTTTCAGAAGCTTCTTGAAAATGCTTAATTTTACAATCCAGAAGCATAGATATTAAGCTTAAGGACATGCATATTAAATTTCACCGAGTTTGAACACTTTGTATTTGAAATATGACGAAACTACGTTGGTATGAAAAGCACTACGTGCACTCTAGCCCTAATGTATAGACGGAAGACTATAAAAATGTAGCCCTCTAAAAATATGGAGTTCTACGATTAATTGGACAAAAAAGAACACACAGTTCCGCCCAATAAGGCAGTATAATTGGTTCGAGAACTCTAATTTGACAGTTTTCAAAGTAATAGCTGGTGTCGTATTGTTTAAGAGTAGAGTTCACGGAGTGCTTTCCATACAAACGTAGTCTCGTCATATTTCATATACCAAGTGTTGAAACTCGATGAAATTTTGTATGCATATTGCAGAGTATAATATGTGTGCTTCTGGTTTGCCAGTTTCTCATATTATGATGCTTTATAGTATGAAGTTATCTCCGCGTATTAATCAAACAATTAGTTGATACAATTGGGCATAAACAGTATAGTACAAATGAGGCCTACCCGTACATAATCAATAATTTACTGTTGCTGATTCATTTTCAATCCACCTTGGTGGATCGGTCAGGGTGTCGGGCTATGGCCCCTTACCCTTGCTTAAACTCTGGGGGACACTGCCCCCAGGTACTTCTCCTTCACGTAGGCTACTCTAGTATTGCCGCTCTACGTGAAGTATGCAGTGCACAATCTGTGCTTCCAGTGAGGTTGTGTGACTTGGTCACTGCACTCTTCCTGTGTTGTTTATTTGCTGCTTCATGTTGTTGTGGTGTCATATCATGTCCTCATGGCTCCGCCTCCTCCTCGGAAGGTGATAGTAATAATAGCTCCCGGGGTAGCGGTCGCCATGGGTGTTTACTGTCCGGTGGTCTTGTGTGTAGGGGGGCTAGCCCTTGAAGATGTGTGTGGGGTCCGTTGTCCGCCGTGTCATACATCTTCCTAGCCAGGCGGACAACGAACCGCTCCACGGTCTCTATCGCCGTGTCTCTGGATATGGTTTCGTTGCGAACATATCGCCCTGCCCCTGTGGCAATCCTGAGGGATATATTCTGCTGCGTTTGCATGCGCTTTTTGTTTGTTCTTGAACATAGTGCGAACCAGGCTGGGGATGCGTACGTCAATCTTGACCTAATGTACGATTTGTAAATCCCCAGCTTGGTCCGCAGTGGCAGCTTTGATCCCAGCACCGGTCGGAGCAGTGCTCGGGCAGCTCTTGCGTTTCTGATAGCTTGGTTTACGTGGGGCGTCATGGTGAGTCTTTTATCTATTACGACTCCCAGGTACTTGACGCTGCTTTGCCACGCTATCTCCTGGTCGTACATCCTCAGGTTGATTTTGGGGTCGTACTTCCTGCTGATAGAGATGGCTGCAGTTTTGGATACGTTGACAGCTATTCGCCAATAGTCCAGCCATTCTGGCAGCAGGTCTAGTTGCTGCTGCATTGTCTTTGTGGCTATCATGGGACTGCCGGAAGAGGTCATGAAAGCGCTATCATCCGCAAACAGCGCGAGCGTTACCCTCTCCTCATGCTGCCATGGTTGCTTTGGTAGCTTCGGTATATCGTCCGCGTATGCCGCGTATAGCAGTGGCGAGAGGCAGCTGCCCTGCGGGACGCCTGCTTGGATGGGTTTACTGCACGAGTCCCTTTGCTCTACTGACACGTAGAATTGTCTATTTGTGAGGAACTCGTGCAGGATCTTCAAGTATTGCTTGTTGAGCTCTGTCTGTGCCAACTTGAAGAGAAGGCCCTCGTGCCACACTCGATCGAAGGCCTTCTCTACATCGAGGAACACGGCCACCGTGTGTTTGTTGGTATTCATACGGAGTGACATCTGGTTTATGACCCTCGTCAGTTGGAGTGTAGTCGAGTGGGCTCTCCTGAACCCAAACTGTTCCTCTCTGATACTGATCGAGGGTCTTATTCGGTTCAGTAGCAGTCTTTCGAACAGTTTGCCTAGGTGGGGCAATAATGATATGGGTCTGTATGAGGCGGGCTGCCTGCGATCCTTGCCTGATTTGGGTATCATTATTACCCTGGCCTTCTTCCATTCTTCGGGGAAGTGGCCCGTCCGAAGTATACCATTAAATAGCTGCGTAATGGTAGTGATTCCCTTCCAGGGTAGTTGGTGAATGGCGGCGATGGGCAGTCCATCGTGGCCTGCAGCCTTCCTCCTAGGGAGGCGTCTGATCGCCTTCCACGTTTCCTTAGGAGATATGAATTCCACCCCTTCAAGTGATGGGGGTGGTTCGGTCTTATAGTCCTGCATCCATTTGTTGATCGTCTCATGGTGAGCGCGGGTGGCATCACTTGCATTTGGACGGACGGGGTGTAGCATGAATTGCTGCTCTAGGTGGTGTGCGAACAGTCTGGCCCTATCTTGGGGTGCGTATTTCCGCACTCCGTCCTCCATCAGCGGGTATGTGGGTTGGACCGATCTGGTGAGCTTCCTGTTCAGCTGGTGAAGATTCGTCGTTGCTTCGGTTGCATGGTCAATCTCCTCTTCCCAAGATGCCCCTCTCCAAGACTGCACTGCAAGGGCTATTTTGTCCTTGAGCGCATTCAACTTCTTCTTGAGTATGGGGCATCTGGTACTGGCCCACTGCTTCCTTAGCAATCTCTTAGATGTGAGATCGCGCTGTATGTTGATGGGTAGTTCCCATTTCCTGGATGGGGGTTTGGTCATCTTTGTGTTTAGTTCTTTGGCTCCTTGCATTCTACTGGTCACCTGTCTAGTAGCTGATTCGATTTCTTCGGGTGTCGTCAGTGGGCCCACACTGATGTCTTCCAGAGCTTTTGCATAGGCCTGCCAGTTGACCCTTTGCACCAGATTTCTGGTTATTGACGTGGCGGTGAGGTTGACTGTGACGAGTATGGGGAAGTGCTGCTCGTCCAGGTCGTACAGCACCTCCACACCTATACTGCCTCTGAGCCCCTGGTATGCCACCACATCAAGGACATCCGCTCTGTGACTGGGGATTATGGGTATGTGGGTAGGCTCATCCGGCCCAATGATTTCAAAATTGCCTCTTTCGGCTGCGTTGTATAATGCTCTGCCTTGTGGTGTTATGATTCGGGAGCCCCAAGTCGTATGCTTCGCGTTGAAGTCTCCTACCATGATTGTGGGTATCTCCTCGTCCAAGACTTTGGTAAAGTCCTGCGATATGAGTGATGACGCTGGTGGTCTATATGCTGCATATACTCTCAGTTCTCCATGGTTGGTTTTGAGCATAACGCCATTTGCGATGAGCTCAATTAAGTTGGGTGTAGGTAGAACGTCGTGGATGATATCCCGGCGAACTAGCACTGCCGTGCCTCTATACGCTCTCTCATTTGCAGTGAGGCAGTCCAGCCTGTAGGTGTAGTAATTGCTGATTTTGAAGTCAATAGACGGCTTTAATTTTGTTTCTCCTAGCAATACTAGGTGAGCCTGTTGGGTCTGGGCTAGCAAGGTAAGCGCTGCCTTTTTGCTCCGGATACCTCCAGAGTTCCAGTATATGATTCTGAGGTTTTTATCCATAGTTCATGTTGGACAGCAGGCTTAGTCCCCTCCTTGCCACCTCCTGGATGTTGCCACCCGAGGCCAGGGAGACAAGCAGATCCGTCAAGATCCCTATAATCATGACTAGAGGGTTCATGCCGCTGCTTGCTGGATAGTATGAGTAGGTGGGTTGTGTTCCCATTGGTGCTTGTTGAGGGTAGTGAGGCCCTGCGGGTTGTGGGGGGGCACCTGCCCGAGGTTGTCTTGGGTCTGGTTGTGGGGCCGTACCCCATGGTACTCTTGCTGCCCAAACCGGCTGTGATTGCTGTCTAGTCCCCTCCTGCCTGTCTTGTAGCTCGTGTTGCAGTGGGGGTCTGCGTCCCATTAAGGGTGGTATATGATGGGGGTGGGGGGGCGGATGGAATGGGGGGTTCCTCCCCTCCCTTCGTTCTTGTGTTTGCTCGCCACGATGCCTAGGGTCTTGCATGTGATGCGTGGCCTGGCCGGGGGTCGGGGTGGGTGTATGGGTAGGGGCGGTGTGTGGTTGCTCCTCCCTTGGTTCAGGGCGGGCTGCCTTGGGCCGGCTTGTGGAGCGGCGTTGCACTTGGATGGGTAAAAACTCATGTGCTGCCGGTGCTCTTCTGCTGGTGCCAGGCTCTACTGGTGCTGTTGTTGTTGTTGTTGTGGTTGTTGGCCTTTGGTGCGGTAGTGGTGTTGAGGCTGCGGAGGGGGCTGATATTGCCGGAGTCTTTCGCCTCGCGGACTTCGCCCTCCTGTCCTTTTTCTTTTTCCTTGTGGGAAGTGGGGCCCCCCTAGCTGTGGGGGGGTTAGCTGCTGTGGGTTGTATGAGGTCTATGTGGTGCATCATAGGCCATGCGTTTACATCCCCTGTCGCGGGGATTGGCGCGGGTGCTTGTTGTGTAGGTTGGTATCTTCGTTGCTCTGTTGCCTGTATGTCGGCGGGTTGGCCCCTGTTTATAGGAGGGGGTACCCTTAATCCCCTTCTTCTTGCCTCTCTTATAAATTGAGGGCATCGCCTGCTGCATGCCACGTGGGGGCCTTTGCAATTTGCACATGTAGGTTTATGGCTACGGGGTTTGTCACAATCCCCAGCACTGTGCTCCCCTGCACACTTGACACAGCGTTGTGGTTTATGGCAGCCGCCTGACGCATGCCCAAATTGTTGGCAGCGGTGGCATTGCGGTACTATCCCGCCTTTGGGTGCCCATCCCTCGATTACTATCCCGGGGATGTTGAGTATCTCTGTCGTTGCATAGAGTCTCGTACGCTCTGTATCGCTGAGCCGTTCTAGTGACACGAAGTACACCGGGCTGGCCCTTCCTCGCTTTGGGATGATTTCCTTGACGTATTTGGGCGTGAACCCTTTCGCCTCTAAGTCCTTCTTTATCTCTTCGGGCGGTATGAAGAACGTGAGGCCTTTGATGGCCACTTTAAGTGGTAAGTCCTCCTCTACGGCATAACAATGCCAGGCAACTGTTTTGTCAGTTTCCGCTTCTTCGGTAAGGCACCTTTGCACTACACGGAATTCTTCCGCGGAGCGGGCTGTGAAGCGGAACCCTTTGCCTACGGGCTTAACATTTAATGCATGTCCTAGCTTTGCTTTTATTTTCGCAAATACTGGGATCCAGTTGTTTAATGATTCAATCATTATGGGTGGGTAACCTTTTATTACCTCTGGTTGGTGAGTCTGGGTGTTGCGTGGTGATGAGGCCGGTGGCGCCGCCTGTGGGGCTGATGATGGGCCTGCCTGCGGTGAGGCTGGTCTGGTGTGCGCCGGCGAGGTGATGGCTTCGGCATATGACCTCGCTGCCTGCGGTGGCGTTGGTGGCGAGGGCATAGGTGCTGCATATAATGGTACCGATTCGATACCTGCATACGATGTGGAGTGTGTGTCTCTTAGCTGCTGGCCCTGCTCCATATCCGAATCTGGTGATGATGAGTATGGTGAGCTGTCAGCAGTGATGTTTGCCGGCTCCCCACTAGATGAGGAGGCTTGTGAGACGTGCTGGGACGTTTCTGTAGCCATTTGACCTGAGGGTCGTTGTGGTCGGTCATTTTTGTGGATGGGTGACCGTTTTTGTTTTGTTGTTTTTTTGTGTCTATTTTCCGGTGGTGTTAAAGATACCTTGATTTTGGGCCTTTTTTCGTCTCCGCCGATGTCGGTGTCGGAGTCCGAAGAGGCAGGTGGCCGTCTTTGCTTGCACCTACGTGTTGTAGCCGCGCGTTCGGTTTCGCGGGTAGGCGAATTCTCAGACTCACCTACCGTGAGTCCTGTGTCGCGCGCTGATGATGAGGGGTTTATGACGGCCTCCTCGATGCGTCGGCGGGGTGATCCCGCTTGGGATGATGCTGGCCCAAGAGTGGCTGGTCCGGTTTCGCTGGTCGTTGGGTGCTCAGACCCGACTCCAGTGAGTCCTTCCGCCGTTTTCTTGTAGCCTTTGCCTTGCCTAGGCGCCTTGCGCAGTCCTAGTGCGGTAGCCGGCATTATAACGGATTTGCTAGGATCCATTAGATAGCGGCATACTATGCCTTCCTGTGCGTCTGGGTCCGGATCTTTCCGGGGCGGAGGATCCGCCATGGTGCGGTGTGTATAAGCCGGGGTATAATGGTGCCGGTGATCAGTGGGTGGTAGTAGTGATCACTTATTATGTAGATACGCTGCTCTTACCTGCAGCTACGCGCGGCTTCCGATAGCGGTGCGTCCCCTACCAGGTGAGATCCCGTTCGGGAAAGCCCAGCAAGGCGACCGCTGAAGGTTACCTACGCGTAGAAAGCAGGATGAATAAGGTTGCAGTTGTATCAGAGCGGCACTGAGTCTGAGATTTTATTACAAAATCTCTAGTCAGTGTCTTTCTCGGCAGTATAACGGTGCAGAGCTGCGAGTGCGATGTAAACACACGCTATTCGCCGAGCGGGGGTGGTAACACTACGGCGTACGGGGGGGTGGTGTGTGGGAGCCTCAACGCTTACGCGGCGACTCGACCACAACAACCAAATGGTACGCGATAGTATTAGGGGTTGAGGGTTGGGTCATACGTGTGGTCCCGGTGACGTCACGACGTTGCTCCTCCCATTACTCCCCCTCCAATTTACTGTGGAGGGGCTCGCTTTCGTGAGTCAGCAGTTCTTTACCATACAGAGAAGCTCTAACCTGCGACATGAAATACGGACCTTGCGAGCGGCATTCGACACGCACTGCCACTGGGATATTTTATTTTATTTTATTTTATTTTTATAAATTTGGTACAAAAACATTTAACAAATTAAAGAAACTTATATGTAAACTTGGATTTAAAATAACATGTTAAATTTGTTAAACTAAATATAAATATAATCCCCTTAAAATGTTTTCCCCTATTAATAAATTATTATTCGTAAGTCTTCGCACATTTTGATGGAATCGTGCGGAAATCCAAACTTTTTATAATCTAGATTTCTGATATCTAGTCAAAGTATAGACTACTGTGCATAGACAACGTTATACTATAACATCAATTTCAACTGTGTTTGTCGTGGACGGGTATCTATCCCGCGTCGGATCGTGGCCCAAAAGATGGTGCACAACCATAAAAAAATAATTCAAAGTGATATTTGCATAGCATGCGATACATGCGAGTTGGTAGGGCTCCCACTAGGTGGACTGACGACATCGTAAATGTCGTTGGTATCCAATGGTTACAAGTGGTTTGTAACCGTTCTTTGTGGCGTTCTGAATTTGTTCAACATTGGACGTCTTCCGGCTGATGATGATGATGCAACAAAGGTTGAAATATTATAAAGTGAACTTGAAACATCATATTGATAAAGTAATCGTTTATCTATGATGCACTGCTTTTACAAATATTAGAAAAGCCGAAGCTCTGCTTTGTCTATGAAGTGCATACAGCAAAGCAGATTCTGCCCACGCAGTACCACGGGCGTGTCAATTGAGAGATGGTAATTTTATTAAACTTAGACAACGTTCAGTGCTGATCTGCCCTGATCGATGTGGTGTGACTCCGGAACTATATTTAGAGTTTCTTTGCCAAAAATTCCAATAACACCCGACCTTGGAAACCTAGCAACGCGAGATTTTACGCCACTTGGCTAACGAGACATTCAAGGAAAATTTAACCAGTGAATATACAGGAAATGATATTTAACACCCCATATCTCACGCTCAGCAAACTTGATTTAATTACAGTTCCCGGCTGAAGCAGGAGGCGTGCTCGATGTCCTCTCAATTATGTCGTAAAAACTGATTGGTGGTATTTTGGGCCCTTATTAGCCTTACTACGGTTTGGTATCACGGTGTGTTAGCATCAGGTCAAGGCTGGCGAGCTTAAAACTTTTACAATATTTGTATGAGTTGTCTTGTTGTTAATACATATTTTTAACAACCACAAAAAGCAAGATAAAGGAAGGAAAACGACGATGCTGTGTCTCATTTGACCACTTGATTAGGATTCTAAGATTGTGACTTTGCTTGCCTGCTTAGCGAATACTGTATCAGCCGGATAGTCAACTGCTGAACACAGCCTCCCCCATTAACAGCGGGTTTGCCATAGTCCCCACACTTGCCAGGCGGCTTGGGGATCGCAGTTAATGGTATCAATTCCTCAGAAGACGCTACTGCCCACCTTCCGGTATTTTACCTTTAGTCGCCTCTTACGGAACCCAAATATTTTCAGCAATGTGACATTCTAGAAACCCACGGTATTCTTAGTGAATAAGCTTACAAAATTACAACGCAATCATAAATAGTATATAGTCTTTTTTGTAGTTCAATTCAGTTTGGCTGTAGTGTATTTTTATTCCGTTGTAATTTTGTAAACTTGAACAGGAGTTACTGCAAAGATAATTAATTATGGGATGGATCTATGGCCTTCAACTTGTTTTATCAGTCTAATGCCTAATACGATCAACAGATTAGTAAAGGCTTGGGTTCCATCCATTAGTTATCTTAATATATTTGCATAGGCGACGTATGGATATTGGTATGTAAAGTGTTTATTTTGATACTGTTGTCATTAGTGGGAATACAAAACCCTCAACAGTAGGTACATAATGAAGAGTACGTATAAACATCAAACGGTTATTTCATGAAACTTCAAAATAGTAAGTAATGATGCACTACCTCTCAAGGACAGCTACCGGAACACACCGTTATAATCTGCTTGGCAGCAGATTTTTTACTTGAGGGTTGCTAGTCAGGCGGACATTCGCAAAATGCCCTACCACCGCGAAAAAATTTAAACTTTAAGATTTATTAACCTACCAACCTTCCATATATATATTTAAAACAAATACAATTTAATGCTAAATTGTGTCATGGTAATAAATATGGAACAACGATTTAAAAAATATGCCACATGATATTTATAATAGTGCCTAAAGCTATCGATTCTCTTTGACGACCCACGTTCAAGTTTTATTCATTATATTAAGTACTCGGGACATGTATTTGCATAGGAAAAAATATTCTGCCAGTCAATATTTGTCCTGATACGGAAATTAAAGTTCTATCCCGTCGTGCGGGTCTATCTTTCTTGGGTTGTAAAAACGACCTTTAGGCCAACCAAGATCCGGATACTATGCCTACTCTAAAAATAACCTTTGCGATGAACGTTGATATTCGAATTTCCGCTGAATGTAGTTTCCACATTAGCTGACAATTACGAAACCGAAATGCTACAAGAATATCAACTAAAGCTTTTAGAGAATGCTCTCGTTGATTGTATTCCTGTTACCTTTTGGGTAAACAGAGCTTTAAAATGGCAGGGAGCCTTGTTTTGTGGAGTGTTCACTAAATAGTAGCAAAAAGCTGAGCTTTGTGAAGGCTCGCGTTTATTTTACAATCTGATTCTAGTGGTGTCATCAAGTATTAAGAAGATTAACTACGATGCATTTAAGTATAGAGTTTAGTTCTGTTGCAGCGATGTTAACTCTTTGGTTTTCTAGCAGATGGCGTTATTAGTACAATTACATTCTATCCAATGAATACAAAATTATGAATGTTATTTTAATTTTGTTTTGTTTTTTAATTGTTATAAAATTTTTTTTTTTTTTTACATATAACACATAACTAATTTTAAATTTTATCTCTGTATAGGTTTTCTGCTTATGTTACAGGCATTAAAACATTTAAGTGATTCGTAGCATTATACTTAATTATTGGTAGGTTGACCACAAGGTCTGAAGACATCGCAGAAGTCGCGAGTAGCCAATGGTAACAAGCGGCTAATAGCCGTATGGGAAAGGCCTTAACTCAACTGTGGACGTCTTCCTGATGAGGATGGTACCTTTATATGATTAGGCTTTAAAAATAGTAATAAGCATTGTGATTTTGTAATAGTAATAAGCAGTCAGACAGAGCGTACTCATTATAAAAAAAATGCTTTTCTTTTTTCATCCATGAAAAACTCTTACCTGTAATTCTGCCAATGAACGTGGTAAAATTCTTTCGGCCAACTCAGGTACTGGGTAACCCACAACAATAGGTTCATTTGCTTTGCCCTCAAATATAGGGGCGTTGTCATTGATATCGTTCACGATGACATTTACCAAGCTTCTCCTAGAATCGTGCGGGATGGTATCAGAGATTATCCATTTGTTATTGCCATATTCATAAGGCCCGATTGAATTAGAGGTCAGGGACCGTTTAGTACGCGTCGGGTCTCCTTCACAATGCAGAATTATTTCCACCTGCACTTGTGAGACTGTCATAAAAGCTATTGACTCGTGTTCTCTGTCAATTGGCGTAGTATGCAGCCCAGTTTCATTTACGTATAGCCAAGTTTGGTCTAAAGGCCAACGATTGGAGAGGCTGTAGTGACAGTTACTGTACTGGGTCCCGTTAATCAGGTCATAATGAGGCTCTTCTTCGTCTACATCTATCACTATCAATGGAGGTATGACAAACTCATCTCCACATCCTGTTACAGCTTCCACGGATAGTTGTATCTACAACAAAGAATTGTTAATAAAGCCTATTTTTATGTTACAGAAATGGTGTCAGGTAGTTTCTATTTTTGGAATCCAATTAAGAACTTCTAAAATGCTTTGTAGGTTTGACAGAAATACATTAAAAGGTGCGTGAAGTTCAATGGGCCTGCCTAATGAATATCACGATAGTTAGAAGGGGACGTGTTGATTCGCGTGTAAGTAAACTTAACTTGATTCTAATTAAGGGTTTGTTTAAATAGGTCAAAGACCAAAATAACATAAATGTAAATAATGCAATCAGCTATAGTACAGGTTTCTACTGCGTGGCATATTTTTACGCTATTGAATAAAATGCACGATGCATTTCTTTTTAAACATCTAACATAGTAGCTTTTGTAATAACGCCTGCCAAAAGAAGCTTACAAAATTACAAGCATAAGAAATAAAGATTTAATAAACCTTTAATTAAAATAGCGTCTTCAACAAATTTTTTACCGAGTACACAGTGTATTTCCTTTGTAGATACCTACGTGATGATCTTGTGCTCAAACAATTTTATTCATATCTCTAAACAAATGATTAAGTGCTTTCAAATATTTATATTAAACTACGTAAGTAAATAGGCTAAAATATGGCATGAAATTTATTTTTTTACCGTAGTACGTTCACCTATTATGTTTCATAACATTGATGACATATAAGTAGTAGCTTCTTACACAAATCGAATGTCTTTTTATGTCTCTTTTATAAAGTGTGAATTTATCGTAATGTGTTAATTTGACTGATTGAGAAAGGAGTTGCAATTTATTTTGCACATATCAATTTGCAGTTTTTTTACCAAACATTTACATATTTAGGAAAGATTGCCGACATTTTATTTTTAGTTTTTATGATTTTCTGTCATTCGCCTAATAGCTACCTAATACGTACCTAAACCCTAGTATCTACATAAGTACTTACATATTTATCTGTTTACTTTGGTATAAAAATACCCATTAATATGTGATACCTACTTTACTTGTTGTATGAAAACCAACCTTTGATACCATTAAATATACCAGCCAGTGTTCATATCTAATACCTACGACCCCTTAAGGTAGAGGACGCTGGGATGACAAAATTACTCTGTTTCCGAATTCCTTACCGTAGCGGTGCCTGTAGTTTGTGTGAAGATTGTTGTTGCGACAACTTCGAGTGTATAAGATCCAATGTTGGCAGGCGCAGACAAAAGTAAATCACCCTCACTGTTTATACTCAATCTCTCTTGAAGATGAGCTGAAATACAACGACAAAATTTGCCACATTATTTAGATGTTGACATTACCGCTTTCATAAACTACGAAGGACGATCCAAATTTATTTACTTAGACAGTGACAAGTTACACAAAGTAAAATAGAAGATAGGACAGATACAGTTTGTCATTAACAACACAGAATATAGAAACAGCCAACAATGTACAGTCGCCTGCAATAAGAAGTATACACTGCGTAATTTTCAAAATAATGTGAGGTTGTTAAGTTATTAATTATTGAAGTTAATATTAACATAAGTAAAACTACTCAAATTATTCTTTGATTTTACGATACTTCTGTGCACATAGAAAGAAACAGAAGTCTTTGCCACAATTTTGTAAATTACAATGTGTATACTTCTTATTGCAGGCGACTGTACATCGAAACGGCCGACGATACGCAAATTTGCTCACAAATTCGACTAGGCGTGAGTAAAGACATAAGGAGTATTAAGGCGTTAGGCGTTTTATCTTTTGTTTGGACATGAGCAAAGAGCCATGAGCAAACACTGGCGTTTGGAATTATGAGCGTTTAAACGTGCCGCCGTAGTTATAGCATTATAGAAAACTGTTACTCGTAGGTAAACTAGGGGTAAGTGTATTTGCTTTTAGGCGTGCAAAATAATCATAGCGTTCCGGTGTTGGATGTTGACGAAAACCTACCTGAGATCACAAATTTACATTTAGAGAATTTGGTCTATCAGTTGTCTGTTCTATTCCCATAGCCATGGTATGCTTATACGACATTTATTCATGTTCTATTCTCTAATGCCTTGGTTATGTTGTGTACCCTCCAAATACAGTAGCATTATAATCCAATCCACTTCAATTATACGCTCGGCCTAAGCTAAGAGGTATGTTACGCCCTAATACAGTGTCCCCGATTCCTGATCGATATAATCAAGGAGGCTTCAAATAGGTACATTATATTGTGAATGGTTATCTTGTTCGTTTGTTTGTTTAGGGAGGACTTTATATTGACTGCTGCTGTCGGCTGTACAACTCCACCGGACTTTGGGCGAGAGAAGGCCATCTTATAGCCCTGGAGGGCTATAAGAGTATAGTGCCGAAGGCGCTTCTCCCGAGACGGGCGTAGAAAGCGAATGTCACTATTTACCACCGCTACTAATGGAGGGGAAGACAACGGGCTCAAGGGCACCACTGTGGTATGGACTTTAGCTTGAGTTGTTGCCGAGAGAGTCGGAACTAATTGCTCCAGTACAACTGTAGTGTTGTACCGTTAACAGTGGTCCCTACCGAAATTTACTTTATGAGTTATTGGAGAGACACTAATTAGGACTTTATTTTTGCCTTTAACTCGGTGTTTGATCGTGTAACCTCTGATTACCGCACACCTGGGGATGTTACTGGGACGACTTGCGGATGACGCTAAAGCTGCCAGCGTAATGGCTGCGATGGGGTCATCAGAGTCGTCCGATACCTGCCGTGGTCGGCGACGGAGAGGTTCGAAGTGGGATAGGAGGAGGCAGTTGAATAGTTCACTGCCTGGACAACCAGAGGATTGAACTGCTCTATAATCGGGAGGTCAAAGTTTCAATGCAGTTCGGAGTTTCTTAGGTAGCACCCGGAGGAGCTCCGGCTGCCTGCGAAGAAACCGATTTTGAATGAATGAAGTTTATGTAGGTGGGCCTCACTATCACAAACGAACACTACTGAAGCGTAGGTCATGATGAGGCGGGCGCAAGCAGTGTAAAGTGTCTTCTTATTTCTAAGAGTAAGTTTACTCTCTTTACGGATGAAGAGACCAAGGCGACCCAAGACAGGCCGCCCTGTTTTGGACAGAATTTATGTGGTCGGCGAAGGTGAGATTCCGATCAAGGATCACTCCGAGGTATTTGATCGTTCGCACCCAGGGGATGGATTCCTTGAACAGAATTAATGGTTATTTTCGGGGTAAGCATGTAACAGCGTTGTCGCTTTTCATCAGATGAGACTGCAGCCAAATTTCAAACGGTTCTCTAACGTAAACCTATGTATCGTTACTCTACATAAAAAATTACTTCTCTATTACAATACGAAGTATAGTATATCTGCTATGGTCTAAGCTGTAATTTTTTATGTTATTAACATAAAAATCAAAACAGCAAGCCAAATATCTATTTAGCAGACTACATTTATATTAATTAATTTCTAAAAGCACTGCTCGCTCATTTGTTAATTATGTTTTCGAAGATTGTTTTCAGTATGTTTTTGTATGGAAACGTGTCTGGTTTTTAATTGTATTTAAGCTTATATGATCGTCCATAAAAAAACCATGCATTTGGTAAATTATAAAAAAAATAACACATTAATAAAGTCAATATAGAAAACAAAAAGCTTTTCGCTGTTTTATTTAACTGAATATAAGCATAATTCAATATTAGCACATATTATTTATCTTCTGTATGTATTACATAGGCGATTTCGTCTAGTTTCTGGATATGTCGGTAACATGTACAACATTTCAGTAGTCACATATAAACGCCATTACGTCTTGAGCGGCCGTGTTTGTATAATTTCCTTTTTCTATTAACCAATACACGGATAATCTAACGGAGCTGCCACCTGAAGGGAAAGGGTCAGTACGGGTAAGTGCGATGTGATATTTTGAAAGTAACCTAGTATATCAAAATAACCTTCTTATATAATTATGATGTATTTCAGGGTATTACAAGTACAGGTAACTTAGTACGATAGCTCAGGGTTTTTACTAAACGGACACATGTAAAGTTCTTCGTATTGTAGGGACTGTTTACTATTTGTGTATTGTGTAAAACTGTAATTGATTAAATGCATTTAGCAGTAAACCTGAAAATATACAACATTCTTTAAGTTTTAAGTGATGTAATAATATTGTTGTTTGATCAGAAATAAATAAAAAATTAAATGCCAATTTCATGGCTTAATTTTATGTTTCAAAGCATGCTTATCTGCATTTACCTATTTAGGTAAATTTCGGCACTGCAGTATTTTTTCTACTTTATAACTAATTAGTAAAATATTTAATTTAATTATAGTAGACCCAGTTAAATAAAAGTGAAAATAATTCCCAACAGGTGATGATTCTTTGGACATTGACATTAAGTAAATAGATCACCAAACGACGCCATTGTAAATCAAGGGTTATATTAATCTAGCGACCCGCCCCGGTTTCGTACGGGTGCAATGCTGTTACTAAATAATCAGTACTACCTTCGAAAATTTTCATATAAATTTCCTACATGCTGTAAACGGCCTGAACTATATTAAAAGCACAATATATTTAAGGCACTTAATTGGATAAGGATTAATGCTGTATTGCTTAAAATCGCTCCGTAAATAAGCAATATAATGTACTACAATACTGTAGTACACTATTTTGATCTATCTCGTAGGGTTCAGCCAGCGTTTGCAATGTTATCGCAAAAAATGTGTTTATTTACGACATCACATTAGAAACCTCTAAAATTAACAGTGTTTCTTTACTATATTATGCTTTTTTTACATATAAACCTTATTTTTAAATCACTCTATCTATTGAAAATAACCGCATCAAAATCCGTTGCGTAGTTTTAAAGATCTAAGAACAGACAGCGGGAAGCGACTTTGTTTTTTACTATGTAGTGATGGGGAAGCCCCAATCGAGGTCATTGTTGATGATGCTTTTGAACATTTCCTTATAGTCACAAAACGCAAACATACTCAAAAATTTTCGATGCACGAACCGGTACCAGACTGATTTATTTAGATATTTTTTAGAAGCGAAACATTGAATAAATAACTTTGGCACGTTCTCCAATCGTGCTCGTCATATTTTCCATAATTCTTAGATGTCTTGGATTTGACATCATAGTTGGATATCTAAATCATTTTGCAATCATATGCCTAATAGTTCCTTATGTTACATATCAAATTTCAACATTAAAACTACGATAATTTGCTGATACGATGATTGCATAAAACTAATTGGGTATTTCTTCATGCACTGTGATGCAAATATGTTAACTTTAAATCAGCATAAAATACTAAAATACTGAAAAGATTTAATGCTGTAAAGATTAACGATGATTAATCATCTTATCTATATTAACTACGTGAATTAAGCTGCCTGTATGACCAGTCAAAGTGACATTCGGGAAATTGAAGATTTGAGTTTCACATTATTGTTTAACAGCAACTAAAGTAGTGGCATACTACTCAAGTACCTATATAGATAGATGTTGCCACACATTTGGTGCTTAACCATCTTAGAGCCTTCACTAAAACTAAAAGGTAGCGGATATACTACTATAAATATGACTATTTCCATGGGGAGTTACTGTCAGATAGTCGTTGCGAGAGTTAAGTGTTTGCGAAAGCACTTCTTTCGAACAGATGAAGTCTAGTAGTCAAGATGAAGGACCATCACCTATGACGATTAAAGTAATACAATTGGAGCACGAAATTTCAGCCCGAAAGAGCGTGCCCAGGTGGCCAGGTGCTGGAGTAGTTTAGGCATCCGGCGCGGTTTCGGGTCCCGCATAAAATTTTGTGCCTCAATACTTTGTAAAATATGATTTTCGCTTAGCACGCGATAGTGCTTTTAATCATATTTACGGTCAGCGCACATTGATAGCAGAGCAGAGATGAGCATTTTCTGAGACTACTGAAAAATTAAACTTATGACAATTCCATACATTGCAATGTTAAATACACGTCCAAACTTGATACTCGACATTGCACGATGTACTCGTATGTTCGAGTATGTGATCGACATGCGTGAGGCAACCGCCCGCACTCTGTCAGTATGCCCACTGCGAGAAAACTTGTCTGGACGTGTTTACTACACCGAATTATTAACTGGCGCGGGCGGCGTCAGTCAATAATTCGTATCGTGTTTTTGGATATGCGGGCGTAGCAAATTAACTAAAGTTTAAAATTTATCGTAGTTTAACTTATTATAATCATACAAATGAACACGTCTAAATGGTAAATTCTCACTCAAAGTATATTCGCCTTGGGTACATCTTTCCCGCCACGTTTCTTCTGAATGAGAAGAACAGTATGGGTATACTGTTCTTCTCATTTTATGACGTCTTATTTTATTTACATATTCTTCATGTTTCTCTTCCTGTGCCATAAGAGCGATAATTACTTAATAAGTCCCAACGTCGGATTTTGGCATCAAACTGGCCATGTGCGCACGCTCTGCAATCCAGAGCATTTTCAACGGAGCTTGCTCACGGAGGTTCGAGAACATGCCGCCTGCTTGGTCGAGCAGTCAAAATATTGTTCAACCATACGCGAGCATATTACAGTTCAGTGTGCGCTGACCGTTAGGAGTAACATGATGATCCAAGTAACCAGTGAAATACACGTTCATCAACGTAATAGCCAATTAAACCAACTAGTTAAACTGTCATTTTGAATATTTGAACAATGCGGGTTGAAACTAGCCATCAGATGTAGATAAGTAGTGGTGGCTGTTATCAGAACCGCAATAAGTTTCCAGAATATCTAATCCGTCCATGTAAATTTCCAATGCTGAGGCTCAAAACTTTGATATTGAAATTTCCTTTGAAATTGGGTACATTGTAAATTTCAGTTTATACAATTAGTAGCATAGTTATTTGTTTTCAAGTTTTTAATTATAATTTTCGATATATATCTGTCATATGTGACACATAGCCGTGCGTGTATAGTACCAGATATTCTGTGGTATCAGGCTTATAAAATACCGGCTGCGCTCCGCGATATTAACTGCGGTTTCTCCAGGTAAGAAGATTTGAATCGATATTTTGTGTTCATTGATTAAGCCATTTTTATTGACGAAATAGCCAACTTCAATGGGAATTGCAACTGATCATTAAGCGCTATAATAATTGCTCTTTCAAACAACTCCTCGTTGTTTAAGTTTTGTTATTAGCTCAGAAATACCTTATTGTCTTCCGAGCTTATAACAATGGTGAAGTGACTATCAAATATCTCTAAGGCCATCCGACTCCACCCGCACATGGCTTATCCCGACCATGAAGAGTGTTTGTGCAAAGCAAAGAGTTTAGATTTCCGATCGTTGTAGATCTGGAATTTCATGTTGGTTTTGAGATGCGACCTTCCCACCTTATTACATAAAGGTGAAACCTTGAAGCACGCGTTTATCTTATCTGCCACAGTACCTCGATTGATGACTGGCAGCGTTTGTCGGAAGTCATCTGAGAGCAAGGCGACCACTCCACACATCGAAATTGGATTGCCGGGGATGTTTTACAAGCTGCGATTGTGTGTTCCAATCGCACGCTTGGGTGTCATCGTGCTTGTGTCCCTCATGATCAATTTGCAATAGAACATCGCGATCACTGCTATTTTAAAAAGGAGTTATCTCACTTGCAAGGTTCAGCGGGAGCTTAAACACTGAGTGGACTGTTCTTCCCTTACTAAAAATAGTTGCAGCTATCTCAGAGGATCCAATAGCCAACGAAACATTCCTGCTCTTGTGCAACTGCCACCAGCAAATTTTGCAGGAATGTATTGTCCATGCCCACTGGCTAGGCTGCGGTTATGTATAAAATAAAACTACCTAGCATTAATCGAGCCAGTCCTTGACCTCTATATCACTTATTACTAAGTGATGAAGTTGTTATATTGCACAAAATTTACGTATGGTGCAAATTACAATACGCACCCAAGATTATATTATTCAATTAGCAATGATATACCTACCTTCTAAGAAAATGTATAAGTTTTTCCTTTGTTATGCCAGATGGAAACTATTTTATTCACGTTTTGTGTCAATACTTTAAAGCAAAGACATATTTCCAAGGGAAAAGTCAATAGAAGATAGTTTTACTTGCCCCTGTAGATAATATTGTCTCTCGAATGTGGATAAATAAATCAGCAGATAAAAAAATATCTGTAGTCCATGCTGAGCCCGCAGGATAGGTAATTTATCCCCTGCAACTGGCACTTCCAATAATTGCTATATGAATTTTCTCTCTCCCACGATATTATACTATTCACAATAGCTGATCGAGTCCTAACATTAAAATTTCTCATTACCGGTAACGTTAATCATTACCAGATTCCTAACTAGTTTAGTATTAGAGATCAAACACGAAATCAATTATCTTAAATTTTCAACTTTGACGATCACCATTTCATTACATTATAGAATAAAAAACAAAGATGAGTAAACAATATATTTTCACCTCACAAGCTCGGAAAGGGATTATTTATTATTTGAAATCTGCGTAGAAACGTGCTTTTTATCCACTAGCGTGAAAAGTATTCTTGAATTTCGTACTTCTATCTGAATTTATGTTCAATATCAGCAATTTTAGTAATTTACTTTGAATTTTTACTGTAAATTAAAGCAAATTTACTACATTATCTCAGCTGTTTTTCTTGCACCTTGCATTTTCCTCGCTGCAGTAAGGTGAAAAATTGTCTGTTTCGCTTGACAGCAAGGGTATTTTGCATCTCGTACCTTTGAAACCTTTAGTAAGCTCAGAATTCTATATTTTGAACCACTCGTTCCTAATCTTCGTCAGGTTTTATTAAAGTACTCGCGCCAAATAACAACTTTGCAGCCTATTGTACTCTATTTTATTTATATTTATTTTATTTATTTATTAAGACTTACAATTGTGAACTTACAGCTAAGCCAACACATCCACAATGTCATAGGTAACACTTATAGGCGGTATGCCTTTATAAACAAAACAGTACAAACTGAAATAACTAAATACGATTTAAATAAGATAAAATATACACATAAATACGGCTAATAGAATCATTATGTAAGTCAGCATTTTGGACCACGTTTAGAAAGTCGTTGATAAGAGTAATAGCCCTAATCTATCTATATATAGTAATCTATATATTTGTGATGTATGTTTGAGCTCTAGACGATGGCACCGTAGATGCTTAAGTGCTGTTTTGTTTTGGCGTGTGTTACCTTATAACTCCTTATAGGATGTACCTATTTTGTTATTTAGTTTTTAGATAAGAAATCTGGTGCTTTTCATGTGGTCTCATCTAAGTTTGAGTGAGATCTGAGGAGCAGTATTTGAGTTATCCCTAATAATACGTATTTTAAGTTTAAAGTCGGTTTTTTCTTGTATATTTTTTTAGTAATGCATACTATTTACAAGATCATTCACTCACCTAAAATACTGTTAACCATAGACAATATTTGCCATGATGATGAAATCGTCCAGGTACGCAAACACATTTTTTCAGTTAAGTGACTATAACTACTTAACCGATTACGATAAAATTTAAATTGGACCAACTTGGAAGTATACACTAACCAATAAAAAAATCAGATCATTATTGGCAGAGAAATGGCTTAACAACCATAAAAAAAATACAGCTGAATAGAGAACCTCCTCAATTTTTTGGAAGTCGGTACCGCTACGTATCAAGCGGAGCCGATTTCGTCCATTTATGAACGAAATTTATTATCTTTGATGCGCATGGATTTTTAACTTAATTTCAGGTTGGTAATTTTGTATCATTCCGATAACGAGGAATAGGCCTGTGACAGACGGTCAGATAGAGGAGTCTCAATAAGCAAAGTAATACCAGAATCTATTTACAAAAGATAATGTATATATGGTACTAAAGCCACTTATTATTAAGTGGCTTTAGTACTAATATGTTTTTTTTATAGCTTATAGGCTAGCCTTTGATCACTATCTAACCTGATGGTAAGTGACGATGGGGTCGAAGATGTTGTTCAGGCTAGCCTAGAATTACTGGCACTCAAGGACAACTGTCGTAACACACCGTTAGGTGCTCGGAGACAGTTTTTTACTTGAGAGTGGTAGCAAGCCGGGCATTCACGAAATACCCTACCACCATGCTATAACGACTGCCATCGTAAGACAACAACCATGACCGACGGCTTAACGTGCCCTCCGAAGCACGGAAGCGTTCAATAGTAATGTCACTAGCGGTCACCCATCCAATGTTGAAGCGCTCGTAGCGAAGTTTACTTAGCTGTTCTCAACCGATCAGCAAAGTTAAGCAACGTCGCGCGTGGTCATGAGTTCGATGGGTGACCGCTAGGGACATTACTACTGAGCGCTTCCGTGCTTCGGAGGGCACGTTAAGCCGTCGGTCCCGGTTGTTGTCTTAGGATGGCAGTCGTTATAGCATGGAGGTAGGGCATTTTGCGAATGCCCGCCTGGCTAGCTACCACCCTCAAGTAGAAAATCTGTCGCCAAGCACCTAACGGTGTGTTCCGGCAGCTGTCCTTAGCCTTAGAGAGCCAGTACTTCTAGGTTAGCCTGAACAACATCTTCGACCACATCATCACTTATCATCAGGTGAGATAGTAGTCAAAGGCTAACCTATCAGGCATAAAAAAAAACTCCTGAACGCGGCGGACGTTGCTTTACTAAGCTGATCGATTAAGAACGGCCAACCAAACTGCGCTACGAGCGCTTCAAACCCAAATAAGAAATGAAATATTTATAAATACACTATTAAGATGTACCACACATTATCAAGTAGTACACAAGTACTTCTTATCAGTGAAAAATCACTTATCTACGGGTATCACCTATCTAAAATGACAACTCATAAGTATAACAATGATTGCTACAAATAACATTATATAAATAACTATACCTAATTAGTTTTACATTATTGGTACCATAAATTTCCCTAACTGATAAGTCCACATTTCAAAACAAAATATTCACTGTATTGGTAGGTAGGTTTTTAATGCTATTCTGACGGAACAAGCTCGAGGCCCGCCTGATGTTAAGCGGACTAATCTCTGCCTATGGCAGATGCATTTCATCACAAGTCACGAATTGCACTGCGCCCGTCACCTTGAGACATAGTTGTTATGTCTCATGTGCCTGTAATTTCACTGACTCTCAAGGACTATTGCCGGAACATACCGTTAGGTGCTTGGCGATACATTTTCTACTTGAGGGTGGTAGCTAGCCAGGCGGGCAATCGCAAAAGCCCTTCCACCATACGGTGAAGCTCAAGCTGGTGGTGGGGATCGAACCAGGGTACTGCGGCGCGGCAGTCCATACTATTACCGCCCGGCCATCATTGCTTCAATAAAACAGTCAAGTCGTTAAGTTTTATCAGTTAACTGAAAACTAATCAACGTAACACTATTGAATTCCGGATATTTCTTTGAGAAAACTGGGGCTCATAGAAAAACTTTTTGCCGTGATTAATCTCTTTTCAATTTACTTGGGAAAGTCCCAAAGACCTAAACTTGTTAGCGAGAAGTTAAAAATAAATTGTTTGCGAGAGTAGGCGTTTCTATAATAAAGGTTTATTTTTTATTACATTTCAATTTTTATAGATGAAATGTTAAGTTTTGTGAAAAAGAAATCATGTCAAGTTTAATGAGCTAACTTCGTGAGAAATATAAGGTTTATTGAGAGTTACAAAACGAGAAAATGTGACATTTCGAAAATAAACGCACAATATATATATATTTTTTATTATATCTCATAGGCTAGCCTTTCACCACTATCTCACCCGATGGTAAGTGATGATGTGGTCGAAGATGTTATTTGTTCAGGGTAGCCTAGAGTTACTGGCTCACAAGGACAGCTGCCGGAGTACACCGTTAGGTGCTTGGCGACAGATTTTCTACTTGAGGGTGGTGGCTAGCCAGGCGGGCATTCGAAAAATGCCCTACCACCATGCTGCAACACTGCCATCGTACGACAACAACAGGGACCGATGGCTTAACGTGACCTCCGAAGCACGGAAGCGCTCAGTAGTAATGTCACTAGGGGTCACCCATCCAACTCCTGTCCGCGGCGGACGTTGCTTTACTTAGCTGATCGATTAAGAACGGCTAAGCAAACTTCGCTACGAGGGCTTCAAACATAGGTACTAAGACATTGTTTTTCAAAATTTCTGTTACTGCGTGTCTTATCTATTTATATACACATAGCCCACAGATATGCTGTAGGTACGGTAAGATTTTTCTACTAGAATTATAATAGTACCTACGTTACCAAAACGTGTGACTCAAGTAGGGCGGCATGAAGTTACGACAAAAAGACTTAGGTCACGAATATTGTAAGCTATTTTATTGATATGAAGTGTGTGATGAGAGTGAAATAACAAAGAGAGATATGTCAAGATTAAGTGGACATCTGTAGTATGTGCCTACTGCACACTCACACTTGAATAAATATTTTTTTTTACGAAATAACTTATTTATATATCCAGCACCATACTAAACATGACTAAAGCCTGTAATAATAAACCGGTCTCAGTTTTGCGTATATTTTCAAGTTACATTTTAAGAAGCTGAACTTATTGTTTGCTATTAGTTGAGGTGTGTTTTTAGTACAAAAATACTACGAACTATATCCAACACTACAGATACTACAATAAAATCATTTAGATACAACCCATAAGTCATTGCAGGCTCACAGGTAGTCCAAACGCTCGAGCCCACTTCCAGTTTGAAACTATTAACCGACAACTATCTTCGGGCTAGGAAACATAAATTGTTTGAAGTACCACGCTGTAGAACGGTGGCGCATGCGGCCTCCCCGATACCGCGATCCCTTGCTGCACTTAATGCTTTACTTGACGCTCAACTCGATTGTGATGTGCTAGCGGGCGAGTGGAACGTTGTAATGAGAGATTGTTTACATTACTGTGAGTCTGTCGCATCACAGAAACAATCTAGTACATTTAGGTAGGTCGTGACATAGTAATTATATATTGTATTGTTACTATTATTTTTCTTTATAATTGACATTTGTATATATTACTATTATTTTTGATTTTTTCTTTATTTTGATATTATTATTTTTGATATATTTATATTTTTGACATTAATTTTATATAATTCTTTAATAATTATCATTGTCATTAGTGTAATTCGTGTAAGCGGTACTAATTGAATAATAATAAATAAATAAATAAATTAATTTTATTAATTAACTAGCTGCGCCCCGCGGTGATGGATGATGATGATGATAAAAAGTATCATCTATTAGTGCCTCATCTCTTTCCATACCTAATTTCATCAAAATTGGTCAAGTTATTTCAGCGTGAAGAAGTAACAACCATACAAATACAAACGTTCGCCTTTATAATATCAGTTTAGTTTAATTAACTTGTTAATACCAAATATGCATTAGAAATTAAATGATAATTATTATAGTATTTATGAGTCACTATTTTGGCGATAATGGCTTACACATAAAATATAGATATATATGCTGTTGCGGCTTTTTTTGTAGCACAAAAACACACACAAATTTTCACATATATGGATAAAGAAACAATTAATCAAAAAACTGGCAAACCAAAATTTCACCGAGTTTGAACAATTGGTATTAAAAATTTTACGAAACTACGTTTGAATGGAAAGTACTTTGCATGGTGGTAGGGCATCTTGCGAATGTCCGCCTGGCTAGCTACCACCCTCAAGTAGAAAATCTGTCGCTAAGCACCTAACGGTGTGTTCCGGCAGCTGTCTTTGAGAGCCAGTACTTCTAGGTTAGCCTGAACAACATCTTCGACCACATCGTCACTTACCATCAGGTGATATAGTGGTCAAAGGCTAACCAATCAGGCATAAAAAAAAACTACGTGCACTCTAGCCTTAAACGCTCACGTCAGACAGGACAGACAGGTTTTGATAGCAGGACAGGAGACGAATCTTTTACTACATATCAAGCACAGTTCTTTAATTATGAAAATGTACCTACCCGGTGGCATTGACCTATATATACTAGACGCGACATCTCAAACGAAGATAGTCAACCAGTGCAGGTATGCCGGCCGGCACACTCAGCAACACACACACACTCAATTCAACACTCACACGCAGCAGGGCACTCGTAGATTACACGCGGTTTACGTTCGAAAATGTTGTATTATCAATTGTGTATGTTCAATACACAATTTTCGAACGTAAAACGCGTGTAGTCTCTACGCTGCGTGTAAAGGAGAGTATGCCGGTCGGCATACTTGCGCTGGTCGACTATTCTCGTTTGAGATGTCGCGTCTAGTATATATAGGTCAATGCCCGGAGGCCATTTTGTTAACGACTCATATCTTTTTGTAAGGAATCTTAATATTTTTAACAATACTTTGGAATATACTTACCATTGTCTAACTGCAAGGAATAAATAAGTGCTTCGCCATTGTCCGCGGATGCCTGAACTTGGCCAACGTGTCCTGTTTGATTGATATCCACGCGGACGGTATAAGATGGAGAACTGAATGTCACAATCGGGATAGCTGGCGGCACATCTGTAGAAACGTTAACATATTAATATCAAAATCTAATATAAAATATATCAATGCTTATGCCATTCTATAAGCTCTTTCGTCAGAACATGTATTTTGTTAGGACTACATTGTTTTTTTAATAGCAATTCACTAAACAATATACTACAAGTTATTTCGCCACTGGTGAGCAGTAATTATGTCGTTTATAAGTGTTTTGTCTCCGTATACTTTCAGTACATGTGTCCTTTGGGCTATCTTCTAGATATGATATTAGTTCAGCATAAAATTGTTAGATTAGCGCATAGATAAATAATTATTTCTCTATGGATTAGAGTTATTTAAAATTTTCTAAATTATTGGCAATTTTCTTAATTAGGCCAATGAATTTCTTTATTAGGCCAAAATGGATAATAACTAGTATTAAAAATGTTGTAGATGGGAGAGAGCGCTACGCTTTACATACAATAAAGAAAAACGAGAAAAAGTAAATTGAAATATCAATTTTACTCTAGAGTAGGAATTTCGACGATGCCTACGTAGCGCACATAAAATATATGACCACATATACTTACTTAATTCAAAAAATAAATGCTGTGCATCGTGGGAACTCATAAAAAGTGAAAATAATACTATACTCGTAACTGACAAAATACATAAAAGTAATTAAAACAAATAATAAAACTATACCTAATATCTAATCCTAATGACACTGCTAATGAATTTAATAACTATTGAGTAAACTTGACTAATATCAATAAATTAAATAATCTTAAAAACACTAATCGGAAGCTTGTGCCACAAAGTATTTTATTGACTCCCTGTACGTAGTCTCTGAACAACACGAATTCATAGGGATGCGATGAAATTTCTGCCAAAGTCATTAAGTTTTGTAAAACCATCCTAGCACCTATTTTAACATTTTTAATTAATCTTTCATTTGAAACAGGAGTCTCTCTTTTTGAATATATTTTGTTATAATATAACAAATTGAAACTAGGTATATACCGCCAAACAGTAGAATTTGTTATAATATTGAAACTATAATAAAAGAAGAAAATATAATAATCAAATTGAAAGTATCGGTGGATAGGTGGTGTATTGATATCAATATTTTCATTTTCAAAAGTGTAAATACTACAAAACTAGTTGATGAAACTGCAGATGTACTTGCAGATAACAATTTAATGTACGTTTTGTCTAACTATATAGACAAAAGTATTCCATTTGAACTAAATAACAATATATTCTGAAAGTGCAGACTTTAGTGACACATAAGTTAAATCGTTTTTAAATAATGTTAAACGTAATTTTATTTAAAATTCTGACGCTGGTCAAATACCTGATTCATTTATAAAAGTTCAAAGAAGTTTTATCTAAAAATAACTTTTTTTTTCAAAAATTATTTCAAATGACATTCCATTGAGAAAAAAGAATTTTAAATGACATTCTATTGATCAAGTTTGGTATTGTAAGATTTTCACATAAAAACACTTTTTTTCTGAACAAAAGTTACGCTTAAAAGAAAGCCGAATAACTGTTAAAATATGTCCTGAAGGGATACGGTCCAACCGATCCACTAGTATAAGACATTTAATCTGAATATATATGCATAACTAGTGTCGAATATTAAAAAAAATGTATCAAAATATGTTTATGTTCGGTGAATTACGATTAAAATAATATTTGTTGATGATTTTTTATTTTATTTCTGATAGGTAAGCCTTTGACCACAATCTCACCTGATGGTAAGGGATGATGTGGTCGAAAGTGTTAACAGACTCAACCTAGAAGTACTAGCTCTCAAGGACAGCTGCCGGAACACACCGTTGGGTGCTTAACGACAGATTTTCTACTTGAACTGACTGACTTCAGTTCTATAACACTAATGATAGTTATAAGAATATTTTATTTAATTAACTTTTCATTTCTTAATTTATTCTGATACATAATACTTGATTACAGATTATTGATTGAAAGGTTAGACTGAAATATTGAGTTGAAGATTCGTATTAGTATGTACATATTAAGGTAGAATGAACTATCAAGGTGAAATTATTTTTACTGAAAACTGTATAGCATTATACCTGTTTGTATAACATTGAGCAGTAGAACGGCGCCAGCTGTAGCAGCACGGAGCTCCACAGGCATGTGAGTGACGTCATTGAGCACAGGGAAAGGATTAGATGCTGTGATCGTCACCACATCGTCGGACAACTCGGACACGAACAGCGATGAGAATTCTAAAACAACGTTCAATTTTAACTATACCCTAAATATGCATTTGCAACGATTTTTTTTATGCGATTTTGACGGAACAAGCGCGACGCCCACCTGATGCTTAGCGGATTAGACTTTGCCAATAACAGATGCATTTCTCCGTGTGACGAATTGCACTGCGCCCGTCACACTGAGACATACAGTTGTTATGTCTCATGTGCCTGTTAATTTTCTGACTCTAAAGAACTGCTGCCGGAACACACTGTCACGTGCTTGGCGACAGATGTTCTTTTTTTATGTTCTTGTGACACCTGATGTTAAGTGGACTAACCTCTACCTATAACAGATGCATTTGTCAACGACAAATTGCACTGTGCCCGTCACACTGAGAGGTACAGTCGTTAGGTCTCATGTGTCTGTAATTTTACTTACTCATTACTGACTGACTTATTTTAAAAGAGAACATGATGGCTAATTAAGTTATTCACAATTTGCGACCCTTCACTATTCGAAAAGTGTTCCTAAGTTAATCTTCCATGGTTTTTAAAAATACATACCCTAAAATCTAAGTCACGCTTATCCGTGACTTAAGAAGTTTGTGCAGGGCGTATAGCTCCCTTTTTCGTTACGAACGAACGCTAACTTCACGCCGCGCAATAACGGCCTACATAAGACGCCGCGCTCACAGCGAGCGGTCATGAGCGGTTCCACGTTTACACAGTGGGCGGTTGAGTTCTACAGTTCTGCAATTTTAAATTCAGGTCACATATCCAACGCTTTCTTCTAAACAATTTTGTACTTTATATCTTTTAAATTACTTAGGGCCTGTTTCAGAATGTTCGAGAAAAATATGTGGGTAGTAAATGCAGAAGCTGAATTACCTTGTAGTTTTATTTGCAGGGGTTTTATGCAACGAATAAAGCATAGAATAATACACCGTAATATTTTTCAAACTTCAAACAATAACGTTATAATATCAACTATAATTGTTGGTGGCAAAATGAAGCAAGTGTTTTGTAACCTCTATACTAACTGCGACTTAGCGGTTAGCTCAAATATAGCTCGACAGAACGCGTGTTCTCTTTAAGCTCCGCAGTCACAGCCTTTATATGTGCATTCGTTCCAGCGATTGTATACTTCACGGTGAACGCAAGCTAACCACCGCGCCGAACTCTAAACATCAGAGCTCCAGACCACTCGCTGTGGCCCCAGCGCCTAAGTCATGTACATTACGTATCGATGAGTAAAATGATGACATTCTAGCCAGGCATCCCACGGGCAAATTTAAAATACGTGTTCTTATTTATACGTTTTTTGAGTAAACAATTTCTCACAAGATTCCCACTCTCGAGAGGGAATCGAAGCTACATCCTCCGGTTTTACGCACCGGGAGCCTTACATTTTTAGGAAACAAGTGTTCATAGTTGATTATGTCCTTGAGCCTAATATCTTTGCTTCTGATTTGTCAGTTTTGATGAAATTGTGAATATACAAAATTCAACAAAAAATTGTTTTGTATAAGCATTCTTATAGTCACATTTACATATTAAATAAATAATTAAACGCAAGTCAGAAGCATAGATATTGGACTCAAGGATGTGCTAACGACAATCCACCGAGTTTAAACTCTTGTATTAGAAATATGACGAAACTATAGTTGTATGGAAAGGGCTATGAATACACTTCCCTTAAGTTACTATACAAATGCATAGCGTTGAGTACCCTGGCTGCGCTCGGGCGGTCACTTCACGTGCTATAATGTATTACTTATACACACGGATCACACGGATCGTAATCACATAAAATAACACTTCCAAATGTATGTTAATTTGATGCCGCATAATTATGCTGGTTGGTGCAAAATAAATAAAAAGACGGTAAAAAATAAATGATAACGTACACCAACAACCATAACGTCCTACGTCGAACAAATACTTCCTATCAGAAGGAGGGTTTGCCAAAACCCCCACGCTTGGCAGGCGTCTTGGGGATCAAAGTGTAAAATGGCAGTTCTTTAGTAGGCGCTGCTGCACACCTTCTGCTATTTTTCCTTTCGGTGCCTCTTCCGTGGCACAGTAAGATATGGAGATGCTATTTAAGTCCGGAACCCCAAGGTAACTACTAAAAAATATTACGTGACAGTTGGTATAAAAAGATCCTATGATTCAGTTTATTTTCCGTGGCTCCACTGCTCATGTGCTATGAATTACATTAATATATTTAATAATATAATTCTAAATAATATAGATATATTTTTGTTACCTCCATGAAGCTCGATGTTCGAACCGGAGAAACCAACAACGGTGATTATCTCGTGACTAACAATACCGTTTTGTACAATCCCTTTGAAGAGCACTTTCTCAAAAGCCACCTCTGATCCTGTATGTGAATCTGAAATAAACAATTTTTTTTCATAAACTATTTTGTTTCAAAGCTTTTATACGAGGACTTATCTATTCCTAACATAAACGAAACCTATCGTGTCCCTAAGAACGAAAACCACATTCAACCTAACACAATACCAATAAAAAAAAAAGGGCCAGACAAAGCAAACCAGTCCAGAATTACTTATAATCTATCAATGTCGATGTTTATTGTAAAGAGTCGTCTTATCAAAGTGTATGATAAGATTTATAAGTAGTTATTATAGTTAGCGGATATATCTCGAACACTATTAGAATTGGTACTTGATTTTCTTATCAAAACATGTAGTTTAATTCGAGGTAGTTTGTAACAATGAAAACAGATAACAAATAATATGTATCGTGGTAGTCATTTAGACATTACTTAAGACAAAAAATTTTTCAGCTTATTTTGGTGTCTACGTGAAATTTTCTCTTTGCAGGCACAGGTCGTCTGGGGCTCCGTTTTTCAACGGGCCGGTGGCGGTGCCGCATGCCGGTCTGCGCTCGGATTTTGGTCAGTACTAACAATACTAACATTATTTTTACTTCTAAAACATGAAAAAGGTCTCGTAAAGTCATCGTATTTGTATTTTATATCTCTTAAACAAAAAAGAAAATATATTCAACTTAATAATAGTCAATCAGATACTTACAACATATTGTAGTTTATTATCTATGCAAAAATTTATAAATTATTCACTGTGCATTCATTATTCAAGTTGAAAATAGACCCCAATAATTTTTTCGGCTGTTTTCGCATAGATAGCAATTTTATTTAACTGGAAGTGTTAGCAGTAAATTATTACTACATATGTTGTTTTTTCTTTCTATATGTGACAATTTTTTGTCCATTCATATTAACACGAACTTAAGTTTCTGTTTATTTTTCATTCGTTTATAATTTATTCAAAATCGCCATTAATTCCAATATCTTGCCCAGTGATTTTTCTTATATACTCGTATGATGGGAATATAATAATATATGCTTTGTACTACGTTCTCGGAAACACGCTATTATGCAACGTGATTCTATGCGCAGCCGCAGTTGAGCAATGTCTACTAACTGGACTACTAGCACAGAGACCGCTTACATACAGAACACAGAAAGTAGCTAAACATTTAATTTCACATCTTTTCCTTGTTGCTTACATTTTGAAGCGATCCAACACAGACATTACACAAAGCCATTGTTTTCGTAGAAACTATGTTTTTTGCTGAAAAAACCGCAACATACTATTAAAATAATTTAAGATATCAATATTTTTTCAAGAAAAATAAAAGTACGCAATACGCAATTAAATACTAAAATACAACCTAGCGAAATGTCAATTGGATACCTTTCCAATTAAAATTTTTGTTTTGATTTGTTCTTACCATCCAAGAGTGAAATTATAACGGTGGCTCTTGCTGTAGCGCTCCCGGGGCTTTGTGCTGTGACAACAATGACGAGCTGTTGATTGTTTGCTAACACAGCTGCGGGTATCGGGCTAGACAAAGTCACTGTGACCGAGTTGTCGTTCTGACTCAGATCGAACCATTGAGAATTCTCTGGAATTTAATGATGAGTTAAGCAGTAACGATAACAAGTTAATCAATATGACAATAACATGGAGTTTTTACATCTCAAATAATAAACATACCTCCTTCAAGGTCAAATTCTACGTCGGCGCCGTATCCTTGGGTCAGTGTTATTGGAGTCGGGAACGATAGACCTCCGGCGGCAGTGTACGATCCACTGTAGAAAGTTTGTGCAAAGATGAGCTCGACTATCGGAGAAACATCGAAGTCTGCAACGTGCTCGATCAGAATAGTAGCGTACGCAGGAATCGCTTGAGGTGCTGTTGCTTGTATTTGTAGGACTATCATTCGGTTGGTGGGTATAGACTCTACGGGTATTACGCTCTGTAGTGTTAACGTTACAACGGCTCCTTGTGGTGACACGCTAAAGTGGTCAGCCAGATCTGAAATGTAGGTAAAAGCATGTTGGTTCTGAACAATATTACTCGTCGATTTCCAGCAAGATTTGGGTTAAAGTAAAATGAAATCATTTCTAACCTCCACGCAAAGAAAACACAACTCCTTGTGTAAATCCTTCGCTGAGAGTAATTGTTGAAATATTCGCTTGGTTGTTCTCGATGGTGCCGAGATAAGTGACGTGATCGAATCCAAGGACAGCCGATCCTTCTGGGAATTCTGAAAGTGACAGCGTGTAAGCGCATTGTTAAATACGATTCTCCGTTCTTTGTAACATAAGTAAAAAATCTTTAAAAACAAACTTGTATAATGACAAAGGAATTAATTTCCGTTGTATATATTTATTTGATTTGTTCTTACCATCCAAGAGTGAAATGATTACGGTGGCTCTTGCTGTAGCGCTCCCGGGGCTTTGTGCTGTGACAACGAAGACGAGCTGTTGGTTGTTTGCTAACACAGCTGCGGGTATCGGGCTAGTCAAAGTCACTGTGACCGAGTTGTCATTCCGGCTCAAATCGAACCATTGTGAATTCTCTGGAATTTCATGATGAGTTAAGCATTTACATTACGATAACAGGTTAATCAATATGACAATAACATGGAGCTTTTACATCTCAAATAATAAACATACCTCCTTCAAGGTCAAATTCTACGTTGGCGCCGTATCCTTGGGTCAGTGTTATTGGAGTCGGGAACGATAGACCTCCGGCGGCAGTGTACGATCCACTGTAGAAAGTTTGTGCAAAGATGAGCTCGACTATCGGAGAAACATCGAAGTCTGCAACGTGCTCGATCAGAATAGTAGCGTACGCAGGAATCGCTTGAGGTGCTGTTGCTTGTATTTGTAGGACTATCATTCGGTTGGTGGGTATAGACTCTTCGGGTATTACGCTCTGTAGTGTTAACGTTACAACGGCTCCTTGTGGTGACACGCTAAAGTGGTCAGCCAGATCTGAAATGTAGGTAAAAGCATGTTGGTTCTGAACAATATTACTCGTCGATTTCCAGCAAGATTTGGGTTAAAGTAAAATGAAATCATTTCTAACCTCCACGCAAAGAAAACTCAACTCCTTGTGTAAATCCTTCGCTGAGAGTAATTGTTGAAATATTCGCTTGGTTGTTCTCGATGGTGCCGAGATAAGTGACGTGATCGAATCCAAGGACAGCCGATCCTTCTGGGAATTCTGAAAGTGACAGCGTGTAAGCGCATTGTTAAATACGATTCTCCGTTCTTTGTAACATAAGTAAAAAATCTTTAAAAACAAACTTGTATAATGACAAAGGAATTAATTTCCGTTGTATATATTTATTTGATTTGTTCTTACCATCCAAGAGTGAAATGATTACGGAGGCTCTTGCTGTAGCGCTCCCGGGGCTTTGTGCTGTGACAACGAAGACGAGCTGTTGGTTGTTTGCTAACACAGCTGCGGGTATCGGGCTAGACAAAGTCACTGTGACCGAGTTGTCATTCCGGCTCAAATCGAACCATTGTGAGTTCTCTGGAATTTAATGATGAGTTAAGCATTTACATTACGATAACAGGTTAATCAATATGACAATAACATGGAGCTTTTTAATCTCAAATAATAAACATACCTCCTTCAAGGTCAAATTCTACGTTGGCGCCGTATCCTTGGGTCAGTGTTATTGGAGTCGGGAACGATAGACCTCCGGCGGCAGTGTACGATCCACTGTAGAAAGTTTGTGCAAAGATGAGCTCGACTATCGGAGAAACATCGAAGTCTGCAACGTGCTCGATCAGAATAGTAGCGTACGCAGGAATCGCTTGAGGTGCTGTTGCTTGTATTTGTAGGACTATCATTCGGTTGGTGGGTATAGACTCTACGGGTATTACGCTCTGTAGTGTTAACGTTACAACGGCTCCTTGTGGTGACACGCTAAAGTGGTCAGCCAGATCTGAAATGTAGGTAAAAGCATGTTGGTTCTGAACAATATTACTCGTCGATTTCCAGCAAGATTTGGGTTAAAGTAAAATGAAATCATTTCTAACCTCCACGCAAAGAAAACACAACTCCTTGTGTAAATCCTTCGCTGAGAGTAATTGTTGAAATATTCGCTTGGTTGTTCTCGATGGTGCCGAGATAAGTGACGTGATCGAATCCAAGGACAGCCGATCCTTCTGGGAATTCTGAAAGTGACAGCGTGTAAGCGCATTGTTAAATACGATTCTCCGATTTTTGTAACATAAGTAAAAAATCTTTAAAAACAAACTTGTATAATGACAAAGGAATTAATTTCCGTTCTATATATTTATTTGATTTGTTCTTACCATCCAAGAGTGAAATGATTACGGTGGCTCTTGCTGTAGCGCTCCCGGGGCTTTGTGCTGTGACAACGAAGACGAGCTGTTGGTTGTTTGCTAACACAGCTGCGGGTATCGGGCTAGACAAAGTCACTGTGACCGAGTTGTCATTCCGGCTCAAATCGAACCATTGTGAATTCTCTGGAATTTAGTGATGAGTTAAGCATTTACATTACGATAACAGGTTAATCAATATGACAATAACATGGAGCTTTTACATCTCAAATAATAAACATACCTCCTTCAAGGTCAAATTCTACGTTGGTGCCGTATCCTTGGGTCAGTGTTATTGGAGTCGGGAACGATAGACCTCCGGCGGCAGTGTACGATCCACTGTAGAAAGTTTGTGCAAAGATGAGCTCGACTATCGGAGAAACATCGAAGTCTGCAACGTGCTCGATCAGAATAGTAGCGTACGCAGGAATCGCTTGAGGTGCTGTTGCTTGTATTTGTAGGACTATCATTCGGTTGGTGGGTATAGACTCTTCGGGTATTACGCTCTGTAGTGTTAACGTTACAACGGCTCCTTGTGGTGACACGCTAAAGTGGTCAGCCAGATCTGAAATGTAGGTAAAAGCATGTTGGTTCTGAACAATATTACTCGTCGATTTCCAGCAAGATTTGGGTTAAAGTAAAATGAAATCATTTCTAACCTCCACGCAAAGAAAACACAACTCCTTGTGTAAATCCTTCGCTGAGAGTAATTGTTGAAATATTCGCTTGGTTGTTCTCGATGGTGCCGAGATAAGTGACGTGATCGAATCCAAGGACAGCCGATCCTTCTGGGAATTCTGAAAGTGACAGCGTGTAAGCGCATTGTTAAATACGATTCTCCGTTCTTTGTAACATAAGTAAAAAATCTTTAAAAACAAACTTGTATAATGACAAAGGAACTAATTTCCGTTGTATATATTTATTTGATTTGTTCTTACCATCCAAGAGTGAAATGATTACGGTGGCTCTTGCTGTAGCGCTCCCGGGGCTTTGTGCTGTGACAACGAAGACGAGCTGTTGGTTGTTTGCTAACACAGCTGCGGGTATCGGGCTAGACAAAGTCACTGTGACCGAGTTGTCATTCCGGCTCAAATCGAACCATTGTGAATTCTCTGGAATTTAATGATGAGTTAAGCATTTACATTACGATAACAGGTTAATCAATATGACAATAACATGGAGCTTTTACATCTCAAATAATAAACATACCTCCTTCAAGGTCAAATTCTACGTTGGCGCCGTATCCTTGGGTCAGTGTTATTGGAGTCGGGAACGATAGACCTCCGGCGGCAGTGTACGATCCACTGTAGAAAGTTTGTGCAAAGATGAGCTCGACTATCGGAGAAACATCGAAGTCTGCAACGTGCTCGATCAGAATAGTAGCGTACGCAGGAATCGCTTGAGGTGCTGTTGCTTGTATTTGTAGGACTATCATTCGGTTGGTGGGTATAGACTCTTCGGGTATTACGCTCTGTAGTGTTAACGTTACAACGGCTCCTTGTGGTGACACGCTAAAGTGGTCAGCCAGATCTGAAATGTAGGTAAAAGCATGTTGGTTCTGAACAATATTACTCGTCGATTTCCAGCAAGATTTGGGTTAAAGTAAAATGAAATCATTTCTAACCTCCACGCAAAGAAAACACAACTCCTTGTGTAAATCCTTCGCTGAGAGTAATTGTTGAAATATTCGCTTGGTTGTTCTCGATGGTGCCGAGATAAGTGACGTGATCGAATCCAAGGACAGCCGATCCTTCTGGGAATTCTGAAAGTGACAGCGTGTAAGCGCATTGTTAAATACGATTCTCCGTTCTTTGTAACATAAGTAAAAAATCTTTAAAAACAAACTTGTATAATGACAAAGGAATTAATTTCCGTTGTATATATTTATTTGATTTGTTCTTACCATCCAAGAGTGAAATGATTACGGTGGCTCTTGCTGTAGCGCTCCCGGGGCTTTGTGCTGTGACAACGAAGACGAGCTGTTGGTTGTTTGCTAACACAGCTGCGGGTATCGGGCTAGACAAAGTCACTGTGACCGAGTTGTCATTCCGGCTCAAATCGAACCATTGTGAATTCTCTGGAATTTAATGATCAGTCAAGCATTTACATTACGATAACAGGTTAATCAATATGACAATAACATGGAGCTTTTACATCTCAAATAATAAACATACCTCCTTCAAGGTCAAATTCTACGTTGGCGCCGTATCCTTGGGTCAGTGTTATTGGAGTCGGGAACGATAGACCTCCGGCGGCAGTGTACGATCCACTGTAGAAAGTTTGTGCAAAGATGAGCTCGACTATCGGAGAAACATCGAAGTCTGCAACGTGCTCGATCAGAATAGTAGCGTACGCAGGAATCGCTTGAGGTGCTGTTGCTTGTATTTGTAGGACTATCATTCGGTTGGTGGGTATAGACTCTTCAGGTATTACGCTCTGTAGTGTTAACGTTACAACGGCTCCTTGTGGTGACACGCTAAAGTGGTCAGCCAGATCTGAAATGTAGGTAAAAGCATGTTGGTTCTGAACAATATTACTCGTCGATTTCCAGCAAAATTTGGGTTAAAGTAAAATGAAATCATTTCTAACCTCCACGCAAAGAAAACACAACTCCTTGTGTAAATCCTTCGCTGAGAGTAATTGTTGAAATATTCGCTTGGTTGTTCTCGATGGTGCCGAGATAAGTGACGTGATCGAATCCAAGGACAGCCGATCCTTCTGGGAATTCTGAAAGTGACAGCGTGTAAGCGCATTGTTAAATACGATTCTCCGTTCTTTGTAACATAAGTAAAACATCTTTAAAAACAAACTTGTATAATGACAAAGGAATTAATTTCCGTTGTATATATTTATTTGATTTGTTCTTACCATCCAAGAGTGAAATGATTACGGTGGCTCTTGCTGTAGCGCTCCCGGGGCTTTGTGCTGTGACAACGAAGACGAGCTGTTGGTTGTTTGCTAACACAGCTGCGGGTATCGGGCTAGACAAAGTCACTGTGACCGAGTTGTCATTCCGGCTCAAATCGAACCATTGTGAATTCTCTGGAATTTAATGATGAGTCAAGCATTTACATTACGATAACAGGTTAATCAATATGACAATAACATGGAGCTTTTACATCTCAAATAATAAACATACCTCCTTCAAGGTCAAATTCTACGTTGGCGCCGTATCCTTGGGTCAGTGTTATTGGAGTCGGGAACGATAGACCTCCGGCGGCAGTGTACGATCCACTGTAGAAAGTTTGTGCAAAGATGAGCTCGACTATCGGAGAAACATCGAAGTCTGCAACGTGCTCGATCAGAATAGTAGCGTACGCAGGAATCGCTTGAGGTGCTGTTGCTTGTATTTGTAGGACTATCATTCGGTTGGTGGGTATAGACTCTTCGGGTATTACGCTCTGTAGTGTTAACGTTACAACGGCTCCTTGTGGTGACACGCTAAAGTGGTCAGCCAGATCTGAAATGTAGGTAAAAGCATGTTGGTTCTGAACAATATTACTCGTCGATTTCCAGCAAGATTTGGGTTAAAGTAAAATGAAATCATTTCTAACCTCCACGCAAAGAAAACACAACTCCTTGTGTAAATCCTTCGCTGAGAGTAATTGTTGAAATATTCGCTTGGTTGTTCTCGATGGTGCCGAGATAAGTGACGTGATCGAACCCAAGGACAGCCGATCCTTCTGGGAATTCTGAAAGTGACAGCGTGTAAGCGCATTGTTAAATACGATTCTCCGTTCTTTGTAACATAAGTAAAAAATCTTTAAAAACAAACTTGTATAATGACAAAGGAATTAATTTCCGTTGTATATATTTATTTGATTTGTTCTTACCATCCAAGAGTGAAATGATTACGGTGGCTCTTGCTGTAGCGCTCCCGGAGCTTTGTGCTGTGACAACGAAGACGAGCTGTTGGTTGTTTGCTAACACAGCTGCGGGTATCGGGCTAGACAAAGTCACTGTGACCGAGTTGTCATTCCGGCTCAAATCGAACCATTGTGAATTCTCTGGAATTTAATGATGAGTCAAGCATTTACATTACGATAACAGGTTAATCAATATGACAATAACATGGAGCTTTTACATCTCAAATAATAAACATACCTCCTTCAAGGTCAAATTCTACGTTGGCGCCGTATCCTTGGGTCAGTGTTATTGGAGTCGGGAACGATAGACCTCCGGCGGCAGTGTACGATCCACTGTAGAAAGTTTGTGCAAAGATGAGCTCGACTATCGGAGAAACATCGAAGTCTGCAACGTGCTCGATCAGAATAGTAGCGTACGCAGGAATCGCTTGAGGTGCTGTTGCTTGTATTTGTAGGACTATCAATCGGTTGGTGGGTATAGACTCTTCGGGTATTACGCTCTGTAGTGTTAACGTTACAACGGCTCCTTGTGGTGACACGCTAAAGTGGTCAGCCAGATCTGAAATGTAGGTAAAAGCATGTTGGTTCTGAACAATATTACTCGTCGATTTCCAGCAAGATTTGGGTTAAAGTAAAATGAAATCATTTCTAACCTCCACGCAAAGAAAACACAACTCCTTGTGTAAATCCTTCGCTGAGAGTAATTGTTGAAATATTCGCTTGGTTGTTCTCGATGGTGCCGAGATAAGTGACGTGATCGAATCCAAGGACAGCCGATCCTTCTGGGAATTCTGAAAGTGACAGCGTGTAAGCGCATTGTTAAATACGATTCTCCGTTCTTTGTAACATAAGTAAAAAATCTTTAAAAACAAACTTGTATAATGACAAAGGAATTAATTTCCGTTGTATATATTTATTTGATTTGTTCTTACCATCCAAGAGTGAAATGATTACGGTGGCTCTTGCTGTAGCGCTCCCGGGGCTTTGTGCTGTGACAACGAAGACGAGCTGTTGGTTGTTTGCTAACACAGCTGCGGGTATCGGGCTAGACAAAGTCACTGTGACCGAGTTGTCATTCCGGCTCAAATCGAACCATTGTGAATTCTCTGGAATTTAATGATGAGTCAAGCATTTACATTACGATAACAGGTTAATCAATATGACAATAACATGGAGCTTTTACATCTCAAATAATAAACATACCTCCTTCAAGGTCAAATTCTACGTTGGCGCCGTATCCTTGGGTCAGTGTTATTGGAGTCGGGAACGATAGACCTCCGGCGGCAGTGTACGATCCACTGTAGAAAGTTTGTGCAAAGATGAGCTCGACTATCGGAGAAACATCGAAGTCTGCAACGTGCTCGATCAGAATAGTAGCGTACGCAGGAATCGCTTGAGGTGCTGTTGCTTGTATTTGTAGGACTATCATTCGGTTGGTGGGTATAGACTCTTCGGGTATTGCGCTCTGTAGTGTTAACGTTACAACGGCTCCTTGTGGTGACACGCTAAAGTGGTCAGCCAGATCTGAAATGTAGGTAAAAGCATGTTGGTTCTGAACAATATTACTCGTCGATTTCCAGCAAGATTTGGGTTAAAGTAAAATGAAATCATTTCTAACCTCCACGCAAAGAAAACACAACTCCTTGTGTAAATCCTTCGCTGAGAGTAATTGTTGAAATATTCGCTTGGTTGTTCTCGATGGTGCCGAGATAAGTGACGTGATCGAATCCAAGGACAGCCGATCCTTCTGGGAATTCTGAAAGTGACAGCGTGTAAGCGCATTGTTAAATACGATTCTCCGTTCTTTGTAACATAAGTAAAAAATCTTTAAAAACAAACTTGTATAATGACAAAGGAATTAATTTCCGTTGTATATATTTATTTGATTTGTTCTTACCATCCAAGAGTGAAATGATTACGGTGGCTCTTGCTGTAGCGCTCCCGGAGCTTTGTGCTGTGACAACGAAGACGAGCTGTTGGTTGTTTGCTAACACAGCTGCGGGTATCGGGCTAGACAAAGTCACTGTGACCGAGTTGTCATTCCGGCTCAAATCGAACCATTGTGAATTGTCTGGAATTTAATGATGAGTTAAGCATTTACATTACGATAACAGGTTAATCAATATGACAATAACATGGAGCTTTTACATCTCAAATAATAAACATACCTCCTTCAAGGTCAAATTCTACGTTGGCGCCGTATCCTTGGGTCAGTGTTATTGGAGTCGGGAACGATAGACCTCCGGCGGCAGTGTACGATCCACTGTAGAAAGTTTGTGCAAAGATGAGCTCGACTATCGGAGAAACATCGAAGTCTGCAACGTGCTCGATCAGAATAGTAGCGTACGCAGGAATCGCTTGAGGTGCTGTTGCTTGTATTTGTAGGACTATCATTCGGTTGGTGGGTATAGACTCTTCGGGTATTACGCTCTGTAGTGTTAACGTTACAACGACTCCTTGTGGTGACACGCTAAAGTGGTCAGCCAGATCTGAAATGTAGGTAAAAGCATGTTGGTTCTGAACAATATTACTCGTCGATTTCCAGCAAGATTTGGGTTAAAGTAAAATGAAATCATTTCTAACCTCCACGCAAAGAAAACAAAACTCCTTGTGTAAATCCTTCGCTGAGAGTAATTGTTGAAATATTCGCTTGGTTGTTCTCGATGGTGCCGAGATAAGTGACGTGATCGAATCCAAGGACAGCCGATCCTTCTGGGAATTCTGAAAGTGACAGCGTGTAAGCGCATTGTTAAATACGATTCTCCGTTCTTTGTAACATAAGTAAAAAATCTTTAAAAACAAACTTGTATAATGACAAAGGAATTAATTTCCGTTGTATATATTTATTTGATTTGTTCTTACCATCCAAGAGTGAAATGATTACGGTGGCTCTTGCTGTAGCGCTCCCGGGGCTTTGTGCTGTGACAACGAAGACGAGCTGTTGGTTGTTTGCTAACACAGCTGCGGGTATCGGGCTAGACAAAGTCACTGTGACCGAGTTGTCATTCCGGCTCAAATCGAACCATTGTGAATTCTCTGGAATTTAATGATGAGTTAAGCATTTACATTACGATAACAGGTTAATCAATATGACAATAACATGGAGCTTTTACATCTTAAATAATAAACATACCTCCTTCAAGGTCAAATTTTACGTTGGCGCCGTATCCTTGGGTCAGTGTTATTGGAGTCGGGAACGATAGACCTCCGGCGGCAGTGTACGATCCACTGTAGAAAGTTTGTGCAAAGATGAGCTCGACTATCGGAGAAACATCGAAGCCTGCAACGTGCTCGATCAGAATAGTAGCGTACGCAGGAATCGCTTGAGGTGCTGTTGCTTGTATTTGTAGGACTATCAATCGGTTGGTGGGTATAGACTCTTCGGGTATTACGCTCTGTAGTGTTAACGTTACAACGGCTCCTTGTGGTGACACGCTAAAGTGGTCAGCCAGATCTGAAATGTAGGTAAAAGCATGTTGGTTCTGAACAATATTACTCGTCGATTTCCAGCAAGATTTGGGTTAAAGTAAAATGAAATCATTTCTAACCTCCACGCAAAGAAAACACAACTCCTTGTGTAAATCCTTCGCTGAGAGTAATTGTTGAAATATTCGCTTGGTTGTTCTCGATGGTGCCGAGATAAGTGACGTGATCGAATCCAAGGACAGCCGATCCTTCTGGGAATTCTGAAAGTGACAGCGTGTAAGCGCATTGTTAAATACGATTCTCCGTTCTTTGTAACATAAGTAAAAAATCTTTAAAAACAAACTTGTATAATGACAAAGGAATTAATTTCCGTTGTATATATTTATTTGATTTGTTCTTACCATCCAAGAGTGAAATGATTACGGTGGCTCTTGCTGTAGCGCTCCCGGGGCTTTGTGCTGTGACAACGAAGACGAGCTGTTGGTTGTTTGCTAACACAGCTGCGGGTATCGGGCTAGACAAAGTCACTGTGACCGAGTTGTCATTCCGGCTCAAATCGAACCATTGTGAATTCTCTGGAATTTAATGATGAGTCAAGCATTTACATTACGATAACAGGTTAATCAATATGACAATAACATGGAGCTTTTACATCTCAAATAATAAACATACCTCCTTCAAGGTCAAATTCTACGTTGGCGCCGTATCCTTGGGTCAGTGTTATTGGAGTCGGGAACGATAGACCTCCGGCGGCAGTGTACGATCCACTGTAGAAAGTTTGTGCAAAGATGAGCTCGACTATCGGAGAAACATCGAAGTCTGCAACGTGCTCGATCAGAATAGTAGCGTACGCAGGAATCGCTTGAGGTGCTGTTGCTTGTATTTGTAGGACTATCATTCGGTTGGTGGGTATAGACTCTTCGGGTATTACGCTCTGTAGTGTTAACGTTACAACGGCTCCTTGTGGTGACACGCTAAAGTGGTCAGCCAGATCTGAAATGTAGGTAAAAGCATGTTGGTTCTGAACAATATTACTCGTCGATTTCCAGCAAGATTTGGGTTAAAGTAAAATGAAATCATTTCTAACCTCCACGCAAAGAAAACACAACTCCTTGTGTAAATCCTTCGCTGAGAGTAATTGTTGAAATATTCGCTTGGTTGTTCTCGATGGTGCCGAGATAAGTGACGTGATCGAATCCAAGGACAGCCGATCCTTCTGGGAATTCTGAAAGTGACAGCGTGTAAGCGCATTGTTAAATACGATTCTCCGTTTTTTGTAACATAAGTAAAAAATCTTTAAAAACAAACTTGTATAATGACAAAGGAATTAATTTCCGTTGTATATATTTATTTGATTTGTTCTTACCATCCAAGAGTGAAATGATTACGGTGGCTCTTGCTGTAGCGCTCCCGGGGCTTTGTGCTGTGACAACGAAGACGAGCTGTTGGTTGTTTGCTAACACAGCTGCGGGTATCGGGCTAGACAAAGTCACTGTGACCGAGTTGTCATTCCGGCTCAAATCGAACCATTGTGAATTCTCTGGAATTTAATGATGAGTTAAGCATTTACATTACGATAACAGGTTAATCAATATGACAATAACATGGAGCTTTTACATCTCAAATAATAAACATACCTCCTTCAAGGTCAAATTCTACGTTGGCGCCGTATCCTTGGGTCAGTGTTATTGGAGTCGGGAACGATAGACCTCCGGCGGCAGTGTACGATCCACTGTAGAAAGTTTGTGCAAAGATGAGCTCGACTATCGGAGAAACATCGAAGTCTGCAACGTGCTCGATCAGAATAGTAGCGTACGCAGGAATCGCTTGAGGTGCTGTTGCTTGTATTTGTAGGACTATCATTCGGTTGGTGGGTATAGACTCTTCGGGTATTACGCTCTGTAGTGTTAACGTTACAACGGCTCCTTGTGGTGACACGCTAAAGTGGTCAGCCAGATCTGAAATGTAGGTAAAAGCATGTTGGTTCTGAACAATATTACTCGTCGATTTCCAGCAAGATTTGGGTTAAAGTAAAATGAAATCATTTCTAACCTCCACGCAAAGAAAACACAACTCCTTGTGTAAATCCTTCGCTGAGAGTAATTGTTGAAATATTCGCTTGGTTGTTCTCGATGGTGCCGAGATAAGTGACGTGATCGAATCCAAGGACAGCCGATCCTTCTGGGAATTCTGAAAGTGACAGCGTGTAAGCGCATTGTTAAATACGATTCTCCGTTCTTTGTAACATAAGTAAAAAATCTTTAAAAACAAACTTGTATAATGACAAAGGAATTAATTTCCGTTGTATATATTTATTTGATTTGTTCTTACCATCCAAGAGTGAAATGATTACGGTGGCTCTTGCTGTAGCGCTCCCGGGGCTTTGTGCTGTGACAACGAAGACGAGCTGTTGGTTGTTTGCTAACACAGCTGCGGGTATCGGGCTAGACAAAGTCACTGTGACCGAGTTGTCATTCCGGCTCAAATCGAACCATTGTGAATTCTCTGGAATTTAGTGATGAGTTAAGCATTTACATTACGATAACAGGTTAATCAATATGACAATAACATGGAGCTTTTACATCTCAAATAATAAACATACCTCCTTCAAGGTCAAATTCTACGTTGGTGCCGTATCCTTGGGTCAGTGTTATTGGAGTCGGGAACGATAGACCTCCGGCGGCAGTGTACGATCCACTGTAGAAAGTTTGTGCAAAGATGAGCTCGACTATCGGAGAAACATCGAAGTCTGCAACGTGCTCGATCAGAATAGTAGCGTACGCAGGAATCGCTTGAGGTGCTGTTGCTTGTATTTGTAGGACTATCATTCGGTTGGTGGGTATAGACTCTTCGGGTATTACGCTCTGTAGTGTTAACGTTACAACGGCTCCTTGTGGTGACACGCTAAAGTGGTCAGCCAGATCTGAAATGTAGGTAAAAGCATGTTGGTTCTGAACAATATTACTCGTCGATTTCCAGCAAGATTTGGGTTAAAGTAAAATGAAATCATTTCTAACCTCCACGCAAAGAAAACACAACTCCTTGTGTTAATCCTTCGCTGAGAGTAATTGTTGAAATATTCGCTTGGCTGTTCTCGATGGTGCCGAGATAAGTGACGTGATCGAATCCAAGGACAACAGATACTTCTGGAAACAATGAAATATACATTGAATTTAGCAGTGTATAAAATAGATAGTGAAGGGGAGGATGTCATTTATTTGTTTTACATATTTAGACGCACAAGATCGCCTTAATCCTTTCCAGTCCGGTTTCCAACCTGGCCACAGCACAGTTACAGAATTGTTCAAAATATCTGACGACATTCGTTTTGGTATGGAGAATGGCTTGTTAACTGTGTTAACTCTGCTCGACTTTAGCAATGCATTCAATGCGTTCTATTTTGACATCTTATTAGATGTATTACTCTCCATTTACATATCTCCAACAATATGTGACTGGTTTCATAGTTTGTTGTACGGACGACGACATGACTTTGGTATGACAGTCAAAAATCTCGGCACTATATTGGATCAGCAGTTGACATGGAAACCTCAGCTTGAAACCGTTAGCTGTAAGATGCAGCATCAGCAGGTTCATTACGATGACTTCGTTACTTTTTACCCACTGCTACTATAATTGCACTTGCACAATCTCTTCTTCTCCCTATTCTAGACTACGCTGACGCCTGTTATCTTGATATCACTGATGTTAAGTTAAACAAACTTGAGCGACTTCAAAACTTCTGTATTCGGTTCATATTTGGCTTGTGTTAATATGACCATGTTTCTCACTTTCGTAAAAAGCTATAGTGGCTCCCTTTTCGTTTTCGCCGGAATACTCATATCCTCTCCCTTCTCTACAGTGTTCTGTTTAATCCCTCGGTCCTGCGTTATCTTAAAGAACGCTTTGAATTCCTTTGCTGCTGCAATGATTTTAATCTTCTGTCATCAGATAATTTTCTATTGAAGTTATCTACGCACACAAGTTCTTTTTATGACAAGTGCTTTACTGTTCAAGCTGCTCGCCTTTGGAAGTTTTTTACCAGTTGAAATTAGAAAGATCACATCGCTCCTTTCATTTAAAAGTGAAGTTAGGAATTTTACCTCTCTTCAAATCATAATGTTTAACTATCCAATTTTGGAAGCATAATTTTTATTTATATTATTATTATTGTTGTTTATGTATATATATATAGATTTTTTTTTATATAACAATATGGTATAATGTATCTATTTTATTTTTAACTTTATTTATATTTGTATTTTATTGTACCTAGTTTATCTGTTGTAGTTTATTTATATTATATAGAATTATATCGCATATTTACTAACGTATGTTTTATATAGTTTAAATATTTTGAGTAGTAATAACAATGATTTATACATAATGCACTTTAGCCTTTACCTCCAAGTAAATTAATATGTTTCAATTCAGCCTACCGTTGCCTGGAAGAGATTGCTGCCTAGCAATAAGGCCGCCGATTGTACTATTTTTAAGATATTTTTAATCTTGTAACTAGTATTAATAATTTTAAAAGTGCAACAAAATGTTATCGATCTATCGCCTTTAACGTACGTAATGTACGCCTTTGTTGGTCGCCTTTAATACGAAATCGTTTAAATCTGCAACAATCAAGGAGGCGAATCATATAATAACAAATATATTAAAAATATTTTAAGAAAACATCAAATTAATAAATCAATTAAAAAATATAAAAATATATCTGGTTACACTTCCGCCTAATTTTCCTGCTAAGCCAACGTGACGTCACAAACGCCACGCAGCCAAACCGGAAGAATTTTCGACGCGTTTCGGTTCTACACGAAGCATCCTCAGGAGGTCTTGACTCTACGAGCGCACGATCGAGAAATATTTGTTATTATTAAATATGGACTTCCGCAACGTAACGCCTGAATCAATTCATTATCTTGAGGCGAATCATATTTATTCATCACCGGTGTTCATCGGGCAAATCGAGGGAGTTTTAGCACATTAACATTTGCAATAGGGTTTCTTAGAGGAATAACAATAAATAATTTTAACAGATGACTTTATAAGTTATTATCAATGACCGATGTCTAAAGAGTTTGGAAATAGCATGTGCAGCAATGTTAGAAAATAAACTTCTTAACTGATATTTCAATTAATTTGCACGGTATGACTTGAGTTGTTCTTACCATCCAAGATCGAAATGATAATGTTGGCTCTTGCTATGGCGTTGGCATGGATTGGTGCAGTAATATCAAAGATGAGCTTTTGGTTATTAGCTAACACAGCAGTGGATGTTGCTCTTGTCAAAGTCACTGAAGCTGTGTTATTAGTTTGGTTTTGAAGATTCAAAATTTAATTAAGTAGTTATTATTCCTATATTGAACAAAAATATTTTTATAGTTATTTACAACAGAAAAAGTTACACCATCTGAAGTATGTTTGCTGATATGAAAGAATGGAAACGCATAATTATACAAAACGTAAGGTGCAATACTAATAAATTCTGAAAACGTTTATTTGCTGTGGTTATACCTGGCACTCTTAGATTTAAGGCTAAAGTGTCCCTGGCGCTTTCCATACAAACGTAGATCCGTTATATTTTAAAATACTAAGTGTTCAAACTCGGTGAAACTTTACATGTATGTCCTTGGCTCTAATATCTATGCTTCTGGCCAGTTTTTTTTTAAATTAAGTATATTTAAAAATAATTAGATATTTATACTTATAATAAAACTGTAACAGATCCAATTCTAAAAATGGCAGATACTTTAAAAAAAAATTGAGAGGACTATGTAGCTGACAAAGTTAAAAGTTCCTTTTTGAGCTATGCTTTACTAGGAGTGCTTAACCGCAGACCACAGCTTTGCTTAATATGAGGTAAACAGTGCTCAAATGTGAATAATTAGTTTGCAGGTACGGCAATCGCGAACGAAGTCGCAAGTACACCTAGTTTAAAATATAATGGAAAGCGTTCCGTGCACTCTGCTCTTCACTCTTTTTATCTCGCTTAAAAATATATATTGCAAATGAAATAATAGTAGTTACTCTCGATTGTAAATTGCATAGCTAAGAAAAAGTCTACCTTGCCTTTGTTGAAATAATCTGTTGACAAGTGCCACGAATTAGCGGGACAACGCGCTCACCATGTGGGTGAGTCATTGTCAATTACTTGTCCATTAAAATCAATGTATCTAACAGTTGCAGTGCTGTTAAAATAAAGTATGTTCATTCAGCTCCTGAGCAACTCAGGAGTTAAAAGTCCCGAGTCCTTTGTTACTTTTGCGATTCAAAATGGCACCCTTATAAGTTGCTTTATCCCCCTCGTGCATAATTTTATGAACCTTTTATTGTTGTACATAGTAAGGAGGCATAATATAGGAAATAACTAAACTATTGTATTGTATTACAATAAAATGTCAAATATGATCGCTTGGCAACTACACTCAAACGATATGGACGGATGCGCCACGCCTTCTTGAGTTGAAAGGTCTGTACCGTAACTATACCAAATCCAAGGGACTTGTTGGATATTATTTGAAAATTGTATTCTTAACTAAATAACATTTGTATTACTTATTTACGGTTTTTATAATGTACCTTTTGGTAAATCGATGGATATGACTGCACGCCCAGTCACTGCTCCTGGCTTGAAAGCAACTACTGTAAACAATAGTTGAGTGTTGTTTTCTATAACATCTATTGGAACAGTGGTGTTAGTAACTAAATCAAGTGTATCGTTATCCTGAATTATTCTGAACCATGTTGATAATTCTGAAATGGAAATAAAGAAATTATTATATTTGATAAAACATTTAACTTCAAAACGATGAAGGTGTTAAAAATTGCTTTACCCCCGGCCAATTCAAATGTTACTGAATCGTCGAAACCTTCTGAGAGGTTGATGGCTTCTTCAAATATTAGCCCGCTGTCTCTAGTGTATACGCCTGTGTAGTACGCTTGAGAAAAGACTGGAGCAATCACTTCTTGGCGCTCTATACGTAAGACCACACTTGCCCAAGAAGACACGGCTCTTTGTCTTCTAGCTTCGACTTCTAGAACTATCAAGTCATTGTTTTCCACAACTTCACTAGGCAAAGTGTTTAAACTTGATATTTGAAGACCGTTGTTTGTGTCATTCAAAGAGAAATGCTCGTAATACTCTGCAAACAAAATAGATTTAAAAAAAAACATTGTGTTAAAACAAAACTAGACATAATAATATTTAAAGTACCTCCAGAAAGAAAAAAATCAGTGCCAGTTGCAAAACCGGTATCAAGAACGATATTTTCCAAAGTGATCTCATTTTCGTTCAAAGTGCCGACGTAGGTGTTCCGTGAAAACTTCATGACTACTGGCTCGATAAGTTCTGAAATCATTTAAAACATTATAGTAAGAGCTTTTGAAACATTAATTGTAATTGTTTTCAGTGCCTTAATAGGAAATCTGACTGACATTTTCCGTATAAAGCTCTGCGTAGGTAGAGTACAATTTAAATGATTTACGGTACTTAAAGGAGCAATAAAGATGTACGCAGTTAAATCAAAACGTTAATTCCACATCAAGTCACCCAACAGCTTAAAAGCAATAGAATTCATGAGCGAATATTCTTTGGGTAGGTACTTATTCTTTTTGTGTAGACCAGTGAGGCGACCGCTTTATAATAATACAGTATTTCTGGAAGGCACTGAAGTGTGAAATAAAAATTTGGAAAGGTCAAAGTAGGCATTATAACATGCGATATCAGAAACCTGTAAAATGTTATTAGTTAAAAAAACATTTGCTGTGAAGTGTTTGAATTAAACTTTTTATCATTTCTTTACTCTTATACGTAGAACGAAAAGCACGTTTGATTTTTTTAATGCTTACCTGTCGGGAATCTAATTAAAATGGCAGCGGCTGCTCCCACCGTCAGCGCCTTGTCAGCTAATACATTGAAAACTAGAACCTTTTCGCTAAAAATCACATCTTCCGGGATAGGATATTGCAATGTTAAAGCAACCCTGTTTTCATTGTTACTGATGTTGAAATACTGCGCATGTGCTAAAATAAAAAACGTATAACAGTATTTTACACTGTTTATCTATTTCTAATTATACAGAATCACAGGCACAGTACTGATTTTTTTACATCAGACACTTTCTAATATAATAGGATAATTAGGTTCTTACATATTAAATAAATGGTCTTGTAAGTTATTTAACTACCTACTAGGTGGACTGACGATATAGTAAAAGTCGCGGTTAGCCATGAACAGACTTTGATAATGATATATATTTTTTTATTGTTGATACTGCATTTGACCAAAATCTCACTTTATAATAAGTTCTGATGTGGTCCTAGACGGTACACAGGCTTAGCTTAGGATGCGAACTGACTCTTAAGGACAGCTGCCAGATAACAACGTTATGTGCTTGGCAACATATTTTCTACTTGAAGCATGGCTTTAAGCCAGGCGATAAGCTAATGCGAATATTATTCAAAGAATAACTATCATTCACAATTCAAATTTACATATAATTTGTTTTTATTATGTTATTTGCATGGTGGAAGGGCATTTTGCGATTGCTCAACTACCACCCTCAAGTAGAAAATTTATCGCAAAGCACCTAACGGACACACCGTTAGGTGCTTTGCTAATTTTCTACTTGAGGGCAGTCCTTGAGAGCCAGTGAAATTACAGGCACATCAGATTTAACAACTATGTTTCAAGGTGACGGGCGCAGTGCAATAAGTGACTTGTGATAGGCAGAGGTTAGTCCGCTTCACATCAGGTGGATCTCAAGCTAGTTCCGTCACAATAATATAAACAAATTTATTAATTTCTTCATTATGAAGTAATACGAAGTAAGCAGTAAATACCTACTCCCATCAATTCTAAACGATACGCCTTCTTCATATCCTTGCACCAAACTAATATCATCGATTTCCAATGTCGCTTCAGAAAACGTCCCAATGTAAATATCTCGGCTAAAGACAGGCGTTGTAGTATCCTCTTTAATGACATCTAGAAGAACACTCGTGAAGGTTGTTAACGCGTTAAGGCCAGATGCGGTGAGGGTCAACATAATAACACTGTTTTGTGTAATAACGCTATCGGGCAAAGGGTCCGATAGATCTACGGCCACTTGGTCTTGCACGTTTGTTGCCGTAAAATGGTCCGCGTATTCTGGAAATTAAGATGAATAATGAATTCTATACAGAAATGAACCTATAAAATGTGTGTCACTTTTTTTATTAATTCTGTTGGATGATTCTAATGTTAATAAGTTGATATGTCTTTGTGACTTTTGTCTATGTGATTTCTGTTTCAATTCATAAACAAAACAGTTAATGAATAGATTAATGCGTTACTTTGCGGAAATCTATATTTTGTAATTTCAAATATTTCAAGAATATATCAAATCTATATTTTAGAAAAACACTTAATAAATATAAATAATATATCTAGTAACAATTCTGCATAATTTTCCTGTTTACCGACGTGACATCACAAACGCCACGCAGGCAAATCAGAAGAATTTTCGAGGCGTTTCGCTTCTACATGAAGCATCCTCAGGGTCTTGATGATCAGAAAATTTTCTCAATCGCACGCTTGAAGAGATATTTTCTTAAAATATTTTTCATTATTAATACAGTGTTTATATATTTTTTTTATTCTTTTCAAATATATGACAAATACACATTTAATAATACCTTAGCATAACTATTCATGAAGTAAATAGTTAGGCTAAGATATTTTTATTTAATTCAATTGAGTACGAACCAATATTTTTCTAGAGACCACTCAAGTAAACACTTACCACCACTTAGGTTAAAGCGCACGCCTTCCTCGTAACCATAACGCAACTTGATAGTTTCCAGCGTTAGGATATCACCCTCAATAGTTCCTTTGTAAGTAGACTCTTCAAATTCCAATTCTCTAGCTGTAATCGAGCATTAAAGAAAGTAAAGGAAAGATAGCCCCTTAAGTCACGCTAACAGCCTCGTAGATAAATAAGGAGGCTTAAGATTTATTTCCAACCAAGGATAAAAATAAGCGAGAAAAGATTTAAGCACAGTCTTGGAAGAGAAAAATGCATGTTCATAAAATATTGTGAAATTTTATCCAATGATTTATCAAATAAAAGAATATCGCTATTTATGTAGCGGGTAACGAAGGGAGGGTCCAGACAAAATTGGGTTGATGGCATACTTTTCATGGGTTAGAGAATCCTAACAATTTTCTACGAGTTTCAAGGTATTTTTTTATATTATATGATAGGTCAATGTTTTATACACTCACCTTTGCTTATCTGCATATATTATGCGTATATATATATGATGTTTACTCAAGATTCGTAGAAAAAATAAAGCGTTATAATTATGGAGGTATACTTACAGTTTATAAATATGTAGTCGTTTCATGTACTTAATTTGGTAAAAAACAGTTTAAGTCGTGGGAGAAACATTGAGTCAAATTTTTAGGTTGAGTTTGAGATTTTACATATGTTTTAAAACACCAATTATACCTTTCAACAAAACAAAAAATCCAACGCGGTTGACAAAGTATGTTGTTTTGGGCTTGTATTTTTATATCTAAATTCAATTTTGGTTTCGAATTTCAATTTTGAACATTAGTTCAAAGCCAAAATCTATATCTACTCGTATCTATCCGTGAAAATCTACTGTACAGATGAAATTTAGGTATTTACCAAAGATTTATTAATATTGTAAAAACTATAGCTCCGATCGCGCTCAAACCAACGAGTAACGATCGGGGATTGCGGCTCGTGTGTAGTGATGCGTGAAACTATAGAAAAAATTGGAAAATGGAAATTTTATAAGGGAAAAACACGAAATTTTGAATAAAAATACCAATAAAATGTTAATAACTTTTACACTATTGAACCTTATTAGCCAAAGCCAACGTGAAACGAACCGCTTCCAGCAGCCGCAATTTATAAAACACAAAAACAATATACAAAATTTTAACAAAGAATCTAAAAACAGACGCTTTCACTATTTTTTTCCATACTGATTACGTTAAAACTTTAATTTTATTTGTTTTATATACAACAGACAGCACAAGACTTTAAAAACGAATCATCTGAAAATTAAGAATGGACAGGTAGCACATGTGTATAAATACTTAATATAAGAATGAAAATACATGGTAGTCTCACTACAGAAACAGAAGATTCTGCTGAAAGAAAATGTGGCAGGATTATCAAATACAAGTAACAAATAAATTACCTTAAGAATGTGGTTTTCGCTCATAGATCAATATTTTATTTATAATAGTGTTCTTCAACATACATATATTGGAACATAGCATTTATTTGTAAAATTAAATGTAACAATTAAACTTCTATTTTTTTTGCTCACCTCGTGGGGAAACCAACTATTACCTACAATAACACAATTTGTGGATATATACTACTTACACTGCCTGCACCATCTATCTGAGCGAGAAATGTATGATTTTTCTTTAACTGACATGAAAATATTATTAATGAAACCAAAAATAAGCCGATGATAATCAGAGATTCAAATGGTATCAAGCATTACATGGTATTACGACCTTATATTTTAGCATAAACGAGAGTTCCCTTACATTTGCCATCAAATGTATTGACAATTATTAACACACGATTATTTATAATAAAACTTCACAATTATATCACCTGCAGGCAGAGAGATGTGTATCGCCGCATTTGCACCAACAGTTCTAGGCTTACTGGCCACTATTGTAATCAAGATATTCTGTTCACTGTATATTTCAGGCGGTATAGTTGAGGAATTTAATGTTATTATTGGGCCATTTCCATAATTTTGAAAGTAACTGGCGTATTCTTTAAAACAAAATAAAAGTACATATTATTAATAACTAATAAAACCATGGCGCAGCTTGCCAATGCAATATAATTTGGCATATATAAAAGATTTTGTAGCAGTCATAGCCGAGCGGTAATAGCTATAAACTGCCATGCCGGAGGTTCCTGGTTCAATTCTCACCGCTGGCTTGAGTTTCACCGCATGGTGGTAAGACATTTTGAGAATGCTCGTATGGCTAGCCACCACCCTGAAATAAAAAATATGTCACCAAGCACTTTACAGTGTGTTCGAGCAGCAGTCTTTGAGAGCCAGTGATTTTAGGTCTAGTCTATCTAGGTCAACATATCATCATCACTTACCAATAGTTGGGATAGTGCTAGCCTATCAGCTGTAAAAATAAGAAAAATTCATAGGTATTCAATAACTGTGTAAGTTTACAAAAAAAATATCATTTTCTTTCATGTTGTATTTATCATTTCGAAGAGAACCATGACCTATGCAAATTGTGTGTCTAAACAGAATATACGAGTATAAATTTCAATGTGACGTATAATACCTCCAATTAAATCCACAGTGACACTTTCATCGAAGCCTTGTGCAAAAGTGATTTGGTCAGCTATTAAGCCCGTGATTGGGTCATAAGTCCCATTATATACTGTGCTATTAAAAACAGGCGTCACATTATCATCCTTGATAATCTCCAGATTGACTACTGTATTTGATTTGCTGCGGTCACTACTCGCTGTTACTTGAAGCGAAATGAAAATATTGTTGTCAATAATATCATCTGGTAATGGTGCCATAGTTAATAAAACTAGATTCACTTGTACTGTTGCTGTAAAGTATGTAGAGTGATCTGAAAATGAAAACTTTCGTTGAGCAACAAATGTAAAAGAGTCTTCATAAAGCACTTTCCATAAAAACGTAGTTTCATCATATTATTTTTAACACTTAGTTTTCAAACTCAGTCAATACTATATTTTTTCACTCGTAAATTTGTAATGTAATCCACAGAGTATGTGTTATTGCAAAATAAATATATTAAAAATTTATGCTTAGAAGCATTTTAATATTGTTATGTTTGCAATAACGCCTGCTCTGCGGATTACATTACAAATATACGAGGAAAAATTTAAGTCATGTGCGGGGTTCGAACCCATTGGACCCAACCATTTGGAAAAATCGTTTAACATGGGAATTCTTTTTCACATTTAAAGATGGAATAAATAATAATACGAAAAACTGAAACTAGTTGCATAGATATTAGGCTCAAGGACATGCATGCAAAATTTTAACGAGTTCGAATACTTGGTATTTAAGATATGACGAAACTACTCTCGAAGCGCTCGTAGCGAAGATTACTTAGCTGTTCTCAACCGATCAGCAAAGTTAAGCAATGTCGCGCGCGGTCATGAGTTGGATGGGTGACCACTAGTGACATTACTACTGAGCATTACCGTGCTTCGGAGGGCACGTTAAGCTGTCGGTCCCGGTTGTTGTCTTAGGATGGCAGTCGTTATAGCATGGTGGTAGGGCATTTTGCGAATGCCCGCCTGGCTAGCTGCCACCCTCAAGTAGAAAATCTGTTGCCAAGCACCTAACGGTGTGTTCCGGCAGCTGTCCTTGAGAGCCAGTACTTCTGGTCTGGCTCTTCTTCAGGTTAGCACTGAACAACATCTTCGACCACATCATCCGTTACCATCATGTGAGATAGTGGTCAAAGGTTAACCTATAAGAAAAAAAAAACTACGTATACATGGAAAATGCTACGAGGAGACTAACCTTAATTTATCTATGTAACAAAAAGCTTTATTCAAGATTTTTTAATCAGGATCAATATTTGAAATGTTTGACACTGAGCCTGTCAAATTAAGTTTTTCATTAATATTTTGTATGTCATAATCTGATGGATGGTGAATAAGCCCTTCGACATTTCTATTATAATTCACACGTTACAATTTTGTGAGTTGAATTGGAAAATAAAGGAAAGTTCAGTTAAAGTATTTACTTGAATTAGCTCCAATGACTTCAGCGGAAACAGTAACACCTTCGTATCCTTGGCTTAAAACTAATGGCGCTATTTCTACGGCATTATTTACGATAGTCCCTTCGTAGATTGCCCTCTCAAATTGCAGGGGTGTTTCTGTAATAGCAAAAAAACAGCTAAACGTGAATCGTAAGAACTTTCAGATAAGCAACTGTTTTAGTTATATGTAGAGTTTAAAAAAGATGTTGCAGAATTACCGCAGTAGTGATTTTGACTATATTATATTTTTATATGCTTGAAATACGCAAAATTTTTACTTAATATGACCGCGTTGGTAAAAATTTGTTTTTTGTTTCTAGAAAGAATTGAATTACATTGTTTTTTTTGCTCTCGAGTATGTTGAAATAAATAATGAAGCTCCAGAATAAGCACTGTAATCCAACGGGGCAATGCTGCCAGCATGCTGGGCACGCTGCCAACTGGTAGTGGGCTAGAGCATTTGGACTGCCTATGAGTCTGCAATGGCTTATAGGGATCTAAATGCTTTTATTGTACGAGTAGTAGCTGTAGTGTAGTATATAGTTCGTAGTATTTTGATAATGAAGGCATACCGCCGCTATAAAAAAAAGCTGCTGTTAGTTGCCTTCGGCTTGGGCTCCAATCCAGCTTCAAGAGATAGCTCAATTATATCATAGTCTACTATTTTAGGTGTTATAATTATGTATTTACACAACATAAATATAAAAGCGCAGAAATTACTTGTTAAAAATAATGTGTAAAACATTCCGTAATTAAAGTTAATTAATGTTAGAAATCATTTCGGATCGTAAAAAATAACTTCAGGTGGGAATTGAATCCGCAACCTAAAGATACCAACAGGACGGTACCTATTTTTCCTTTCGCTTATCATGCATTAATGATATAATATTAAATAAACTAGTATTATTTTAACTTCAATGATGCGTTAAAATAATACTTGTACATTAAAATTGTATTGAGACAGATATATTATATTTATTAATTTTAATTTTAAAGCGTAAAATTGAAAACTCAAACCTAAATATAATATGACAAGGAGTCCAAAACTTAGTTATTATTAACAAAATATAATTACCTTCAGGTAACTGTACCACGATGGTAGTGGAACTACCGCTTGTGTACTCTCTTGTGGCTCTTACAATCAGGAAAATTTGTTTAACGAGCCAAATATCTTTCGAAAGAGGAGTGTCGACCACAATTGTCACTTCATTGTTATTCGGAACCAATGAAAAGTTATCATCATACTCTGTGAATCATATTATTATATGAAATGTTAGGGGCGTAATTTAGTTCATAATATATATCGTACGATTTGATCATAATTACTTTGAAGCTCAAGTAGCGAAGTTTGCTTAGCCGTTCTTAACCTCGCCGCGCTTATGACTTGGGTGGCTGACCGCCAGCGACATTAATACTGTGCGCTTCCGTGCTTTGGAGGGCAATTTAAGCTGTCGGTCTCGGTTGTTGTCCTGGGATGGCAGTCTTTATAGCATGGTGGTAGGGCATTTTGTGAGTGCCCGCCTGGCTAGCAACCCTCAAGTAGAAAATCTGCCACCAAGCACCTAACGGTGTGTTCAGGCAGGTGTCCTTGAGAGCCAGTAATTCTAGGTTAGTCTAAACAACATCTTCGGCCACATAATCACTTACCATCAGGTGAGATAGTGGTCAAAGGCTAGCCTATCAGGAATTAAAAAAAGCTTCAGTGCAATTAAAAGTAGCGAAGGAATTGCAGAAACATCAGTAGCTTTCATATTAAATAAACAATCAAACGATAATTTCATGCAATGGTAGGCGTGCGGTAATAGACGGACTGCCGTGCCACAGGTCGATGGTTCGATACTCACCGCCGCGCCGCCAGCTTGAGCTTCTCCGCACGGTGGAAAGGCATTATGCAAATGATCGCTTGGCTAGCTGCCGTTGTCAAGTAGAAAATCTGTCACCTAACAAATGCCAGTTTAATTACAGGGATATAAGACTTAACAACTGTATGTCACAGGGCGACGGAAATGCATCTGTTATAGGCAGAAGTTACCGCTTAACATCAGGTGGGCTTCGTGCATGTTATTGTAATCTACAATCCCAATAAAAAAATACCATAAAATAGTACGACAAGGATCTATTGTGGACAAAATGTTTCTACATAAATTTTGCCGTAGAATAGGGTAGATTGAAATTCGTGTAGGTAAAATTTTTCACCAAGATTCATGCGGATTGTGGATTTGTGCAGATCGCACACATAACCCAATCTAAAACATACTATTATCATTGTTCAAAATATGTGAGATCCGTACAATATCTTGTCTCTCACATCACAAAACATAGGCTTGGCTTCGTATTTATGGAGGCCGGTCTCCTGACGCCTTCACTTCTTAGAAATGCTCATATTGATAATATTCGCTACTTTTCTTCATCTCATTGTGACGGACACAGTGCAAATCATCGTTGAAGAAATGCATCTGTTCTAGGCAGAGGTTAGTCCGCTTAACATCAGGTGGGCCTCGAGCTTGTTCCGTCACATAAAACATAAAAAAAAAACGATTAATGTATATTAGGTGCACGATCTGACGCTCTCAGCTACAGCAACATCTTACTTCCGTTACGTGAGTCGCATACGTAGTATACCGGTAGGAAGATCATGACAATATGTTTTATATTGGGATATGGATGCCATCTGCCAATTGGCATAAACCCGTAATTCACATAAGCCTAGGTGAAAAATTGTATCCACCAATAAAGAAGCAATAATAAAGAGTCTAGAGTATATAAGTATAATTCTCCATCTCTAATGGAAAACGTGGTATCAGCCACACCGACAAGAACTAGCTCTCTTAAGAGCTCTTAAATAATAAGGATAAGTATAACTCTCTTAGTAAACTTTTAAAATTACTAAATCAGACTTTAGTTGAAGACTCCAATAACTTCAACTTCACCACTAATAAAACAATGTATGAAAAGTAAATAGTTATCCGTAAATTCAAATATAATATAGAAGTTGATATTCCTATGTCTGGATAGTTTATCTACAACTAATTTAGATGTAAATGTGCGGGCATCATTACCTCCTTCTAAAGTGAAGTTTACATATTCATCGAATCCCTGTTGTAGGGATATAGTTTCGAACAAATTTAATTGGTGGTCCTCGGTGTAGTTCGCTAAGTAGAATGTTTGACCGAATATCGGCTCTTCGGGAAATTGGAATTCTGAGTCAACCACTACACGTAGTGTGGCGTGCGCTGTTAGCGGTGGATCGTTAGTTAGGTCGACGTCCTGAAAATGAAATCTAGTTACTAGGTACCTGCCGCGGAGTGCCAGGCTAGAATGTCATCCCCCATCTCTACCCGACGGTGTCGTAAGAGGCGACAAAGAGTAACACACCAGAAGGTGGGCAGCAGCGCTTTCTGAGGAACTGGTATCTTACACTGCGATCCCCAAGACACCTGCCAAGCGTGGGGATTATGGCAAGCCCCTCCCCCCATAGTGGGGGAGGCTGTGTTCAGCAATGAACAACCCGGCTGATAGAGTAGCTCTCTACTTTAAGAGCCGGATATGAGTTGTTCTTTTATTTATAGCACAATGTATGGATAAAAGTGAAAGTCTAGTAAATTTTCTCACCAAAATAATAAATTTTAAATTAATTGCATAAACGCCATCTTATCAAATTAGCGCCTCTCCTACGAGATTTGTTTGGCGTTTTTTTTTGTTCATAAGGAATAAATTAATGTACCTAGACCAAGTTTATGTTTATGGTAACATTAATTAATATAAAGCCAACGAAACTAGCTGAAATTTTGCATGTAGGAGGCCTAGTTTCTGAATATTGGTTTACCAGTTTTCTGCCAAATTTTATAGGTTTTTTTCACAATACTTTCAGACATTTTATATGGGAATTCTTATTTTCACATTTAGTAAAATAAATAATAAAACCAAAATCTTCACCGAGTTTGAACACTTGGTGGTAAAGCATGACGAGACTGCGTTTGTATGAAAATCACTATGAATACACTACCCTTAAGGGGCTGAGCAACATCCATAGTGGATGTACCTAAATTAACTTAAATATTACACTTAATTTAATATAACTTAATTTTTTTTATACATACTTAACGTTATCGCTTAACGGACGTTGTATACATAAACTATACAGGGTGGAAACCTTCAGCGGGGCAGTAGGGGAAGATCCTTATTATTATAAAAAAATATTTATAGTCTCCTAAGACCATTTCCGAGTAGCTGCAACGGATAAGGTACTTCCCCTTACTGCCCCGCTGAAAGTTTCCACCATGTATATTGGGCGTTAACGCCAAAAACAACAATTTTAAATGAAACATGTAACTGAATAGAGTTTGAGCACTATAGTCGATATTTTTCTCGAAACTATAAATATTTAGGCTTATTTTATACAAATAATTTAAATAGTTGCAGCACCCTTCAAGATGTAGATTTAATTATGTTCACACTCTACTTGAAGCCATAATATTTTCTATTGCGGTAGTACCCACTAATTAATTATATCTAATTGTATTAGTTACTAGCCGCCCACCCGGCTTTGCACAGGTATTAAACAAAAATTGTAAATTTAAACACATAAAAAGTAGTTATTGTGACTTAACTGTGATAGTTAGACGTATCGTAATGCAGATTTTTTTGTAGATATAGATGTCCCTTATAAAATTGTAGTAAATCATTTTTTTCACACGCATTACATTATCGAAGTATCCGTATGAAACGGACCCCTAAGTTTTTGAAAATATTCTATAGCCTATGTTCATCAGGGATAGTGTAGAAATCTATTGGTGAAAGATTTTTTCAAATCAGTCCAGTACTTTTTAAGGTCATACAAATATTAAACATAAAAATACAAATTTTATCCTCTTTATAATACTCGTATTAGTATATATATATAGACGTTCCTATACTTTGATGTTTTTTTGATGCTTTAATATCATTGAGCTCTTGGACATTTTTCTATTTTGACATTAGTCGTACAAAGTCGATTTTTTACCTGTTTAATAATGGTCAACGTATGATTGGTTACTTGAATATTTGTCAGTATTACATCGTACCACAGGAGGAGAACCAATTAAGGTTGGCACATTGCCAACTCAATTTCAAGTTTACCAAGTTGGGCGGTGACATTGTTCTTAGAGTAAGCTATCACGTTCACACTTACATAACTGTAAAACTAAGTTACCGCATACCTACTTACCGTGGCAGTTATTCTCAATTCAACGGGTTCACTTAGAGATCTAATGAACGTTGTAGTAATCAAACGAGCTTTGAATTCCTTCGCTACATTAGCTGAAGCAGATTCGTCGTATTCAATTTCAAAGTAAGGATTGTCTTCTATAGTGAAATCGATCCTTTGTGTCGTGAGATCAATGTCTCTGACAGTAATATCATTGAGACAGCCAGAAACCGCGTAACCAGGAGGCAAAGGCGGTGCAACGACAAACTCGAATTCTTCTGCCATGAACTTTGGTGCATGGTTGTTTGTGTCTTCAATATCTATCACAAACCTCTAAAACAAATTATTAAAATATGTGAGAATACTTACTCGATATATAAACTAGATATATGAAACATACAACTATAAATACGTAAATACAATAAGTAACGATTTTGGAAATCTAGCTATAGTTATTTTTGTAATCTCTTTTTTTATGTTATTGTGGCGGAACAAGCCTGAGGCCCACTTGATGTTAAGTGGACTAACCTCTGCCTATAACAGATGCATTTCCATAAAAGAATTGCACTGTGCCCGTCACACTGAGACGTTCAGTTGTTAGGTCTCGTGTGCCTGTAATTTTACTGGCTCTCAAGGACTGCTGCCGGAACACACTGTTAGGTGCTTGGCGACAGATTTTCTACTTGAGGGTGGTCGCTAGCCAGGCGGGGATCTCAGAAAAATACAAACATATATATTCAAAGCTGATATGCTAGTCTTTCACCACTATCTCACCTTATGGTAAATAAAAGATGTTATGTGATACATTATGTGATGGTCAAAGATACAGCCAAACCTAAAATTACTGGCTCTCAAAGACAGCTGGCCGTGCGATGCCAGATAAGAATTGTACCCCCCATATCAACCCGTGGGTGTCAAATTATGTACACATAAATTTTACGAAAATTTAAAATTATATATATACAAGTATATAAATGGCTGTATTCACGCGTATTGGTCGAGATTGTCAACTAAGTACGCGCAACTGTTGCGCGGAGTCCTTGCATATTAGCATATAGATTGCTTTCATTCAAAGTGCTCACAGCGTAAAATGATGTAGATGCAGAAATATAATGCTCCCAACTGTGGCATATCGTCCCATTCTTGAAAGCCAACTAAGAAGAAATAAAACCTGTCAAATGCGAGTTGAACTCACACAATGAGGGTTCCGTACGAATACAGAATGTACCATAAAATGGTTATTTTTACATACAGTTTGAGGTTAAGGACCTCGCGGGAGTCAGACCCGAGCTTGGCCGATTCTTAATATTGTTTGTTATACGTTAGATGTAGGACAATAAACATACCAAGTTTGATACAGAAACGTAAAACACGTTTCTTTTATAGCGGTAGTATCTACCTACTTTTATTTTAACACGACTGCTCAAAAAAGGAGTGTTATGTTTTCAGGGATCATGTATGTATGTATGTTTGTGAGTTTTTTCTTTATTCCACCATAATTTCTATACTTCTAGGCTTAAACGATTGTAATGTATGAGATATCGTTAGATTCGCCTTGATAGCTGAAGTTTGATTTTGTTGTTGATAGGTACATGAAAAATAAATGAACAAAATAATATGGAAGATTTTAGACGCAATATAGTGAGATAAAAAAACCATATAATGGGGTATCGTAATGAAGGGCTTTAAAAACAATTCTATAAATATATATAACTGGCAGTTTTAATTTCAATAGAACGATAAAACGTTTAACGAAAATAAATATTTAGTTGTCGGGTTATTTACTTTTTTAATTAATTTATACTTTACAAAATTACAAATATACGATAGGAAAAATTTAAGCCATCCCAATACGATGGTTAATGAACTATAGGAAAAATTCGAGTTATGACGTCATGTCATGTTAGCTCAATTGGTTAGAGGATGCCCCGGCTTAAGGGGCGGATGGACGCGGGTTCGAATCCCGCACATGACTTAAAAATTTTTCCTATCGTATATTTGTAATTTTGTAATGTAATCCGCATAGCAGGCGTTATTGCAATCATAACAATATAAAAAATTATAAGGTTGCGTCATCATTTACAAGTATAAAACCAATTGCAAAATTGGTCTTGTTTGTAGTACAACGTAAGTGGTACTATAGATGTCGCTCCATCCCAATACGATGGTTAATGAACTATAGGAAAAATTCGAGTTATGACGTCATGTCATGTTAGCTCAATTGGTTAGAGCATGCCCCGGCTTAATGGGTGGATGGACGCGGGTTCGAATCCCGCACATGACTTAAAAAAAAATTTCCTATCGTATATTTGTAATTTTGTAATGTAATCCGCATAGCAGGCGTTATTGCAATCATAACAATATAAATAATTTATACTTGTTAATAATATGACACAAATTCTGAGAAAATTTCAACAACGATTCCAAACGGACAGACGGGCTACAAATAACGGAATAAAAATGTGCCTATTGCCACCGTAATCGAATTTTTAAATCTTTCAGCTCATTTGCCACAAAGAGGGCATGACATTTAATTAATTCTTACTGGTATATTACTACAAGGTTTCCCCATAAACATGCATGTTATTATGTTAAACCTCGGCAAAAACCGGAATCAAAAGATTCAATTACCAAAATATGTGCATGTTTATTATATTAAACATGACTAAATTTAGTAATTAAACAACTTTAAACGGTTTAAATCGCGTATATTTATCATTATTTTTGTCCCGACGTTTCAAACACTTTGCAGTGATCGTGGTCACGGGGTGACTAATTGGTAGTATTTGTCACATGAGATATTAAGAAATTATTTGGTCTACCGTCTGAATTTTTTTTTTATATTAAACACTTACTTTAAGCCGCACAAGAAGATCAACCAATTTTTGAGACCTGTTAAGTGCAATATTCCCCTACAAGATGCAGGTGTTTACAAACTTGATTGTGAATGTGGGCTGTCATACATTGGGCAAACAAAGAGGAGCATTGGTATCCGGGTAAAAGAACACATTGCTGACATGAAGAACAGACGCTCGACCAAGTCTGCGGTTTGTGAACATGCCCAGGACAAACCCAACCACTACATTCGGTTCGACAACCCACAAATCCTCGCCAGAGAGACCCGGTTTATGCCAAGAATGTTACGCGAGGCTATTGAAATCAAAAAATACCCAAATTTCAATAGAGATGATGGTTGGCAAGTACCACCTGCTTGGGATCCTGTCATCAAATTAATTAAATCTCAAGGCCGACACAAATCAGCAAGACCTCTGGACACTGTGAGCGAATACTGCGTGAATAGGGAACGTTACGATTAATATAAAAATTTTCAGACGGTAGACCAAATAATTTCTTAATATCTCATGTGACAAATACTACCAATTAGTCACCCCGTGACCACGATCACTGCAAAGTGTTTGAAACGTCGGGACAAAAATAATGATAAATATACGCGATTTAAACCGTTTAAAGTTGTTTAATTACTATGTGTAATAATCGCGAAAACCTAAGACAACATTATGACTAAATTTATTAAAAATTGAAAAACCCAACTGCAAATTATTTGTTTCGTTTAGAGTTTTATAGTTCCATTGAAATTAAAAATGCAAGTTATATATATTCATGAAATAGTTTTTAAAGCCCTTCATTTTGATACATAACTCATGGGCTTTGTGAAAAAAAAATTATATATCACATTATATAGCGTCTAAAATCCGCCAGTTTGACTTTTTATTTGTTTTTTATGGCACCTAGTGTCATCTGCGCTATCAAGACAAATATTATCATATATCATAAATTAAAATCTGTTAAGTCGTTTAGCAGTTATGGTGATATAAAGAAACTCACAAACATACATACATACATGAACCCAAAGCATAACACTCCTTTTTTGGGCAATCGTGTAATAAAACGTAAAATAAAAGAATTATATAATGTATTATATTATGTCATGAGCTAACCATTATACTGCGAGTATTTGGCGTCACTAACATCGCCTAACATGTTGATGACAATATTTTCTTAAACTATTGTCATCAACATGCAATGGCTCAGTGTCAATGACTGCCGCGCAGGGGATCAATGATTGAAATCCTACCTCTGGGGTTAGATTTACCACATAGTGATAGAGAATGTTCACCTGGCTAGCTGCACCCATCACGTAGATTTTTTTTGCCAAGCACGTAACGTGTCCCGGCAGCTTTTTTCTATTCTTGTAAAATACAGCTTACATTTTTCACTACAGGTGATATATTTAACAAATGATTGGAGTACAAAATCTAATGCTCCGGGCGGGAATCGAAACCGCGTTCTCCGATTTTTCGCCGGATGCCTAAACCGCTAAGCCACCTACATACGCTATTTCTAGCTAAATTTCATTCAAAAATTGTATTATAATAGCGTGCACAGGTGGCTAAGTGGTTTAGGCACCCAGCGCGAAATCAAAGGACTCTTTGATTCGAGTCCAATGTGTAATTGTGGTCCAATAATTTGTAAAATATGATTTACGCTTAGCACGCGATAGTGCTTGTAATCATATTCAGAAATACAGGTGATATATTTTCTTCATAGGATAAATAAAAAAACTTACTAAAGTGTTGGGTCCACCTCCAGTACATCTGAAGTTCACAGTGAGTACTATTCTTGATGAAGTTTCAACTTCTTCATAATTTGCAAACGCATTGTTTGTTCCAATAACAAACTGGGAGTTGTCAAGAGCGACATCGAAATATGGAGGATACATTGTGGCTTCCCCATAACTAATGCTGGTTATTTCTGAAAAAAAAAAAACATAGAAATAAGACATTTTGTTTTACACTGTCGCCACTTCGACTATTGTAGTGGAGTTCCTGGTGAGAAAGACGTCTGGATGGTTATCACCAGCTTGTCCATTTACTAAGCCGCCAAGTAGAGTGTAGAGTAGAGTACTCACATGCTGTGTTCCTCGTTAGGACACACTAGAGATAGAAATTGGCACATGAGATACTAAAACGAATGTAGTAAACTATCAGGTAACGAACCCAATGCAGTCCCTAACAGAAAAAAATACTTATAAGGCACAATATAAGCAGATATAAACGATGAAAAATCGTGACAATAATTTTCTGATTTTACCACGCCATACTGTATCAGCCGGATTCAGTGATATCCACTGCTGAACACAGCCTTCCTTCTTGCCATTATGGGGGGGAGGTTGCCAGAATCGCCACGCTTGGCAGGCGTCTTGGGGATCGCAGTGTGAGATATCAGTTGCTCAGAAAGAGGTGCTGCCCTCCTTCTGGTTTGTTACCCTTAGTCGCCTCTTACGATACCCACGGGTAGAGATGGGGGTTGACATTCTAGCCCGAAACCTCACGGGCCACGCTATAGGCTAGCCTAAGGATTAAATGACTATCAAATAAAGATAATCACTAAGTGATATAACAATATGACATTGAATAGCGCGAGCTAACATTTGAAGTGCTACATGTAAAAAATTACCATGCTTTCTGAGATACTTGTATTTTTTTTTTATGTTATTGTGACGGAACAAGCTAGAGGCCCACCTGATGTTAAGTGGACTAACCTCTGCCTATAACAGTTACAATTCATGACAACTCACGAATTGCACTGCGCCCGTCACATTGAGACATAGTTGTTAAGTCTCATTGTGCCTGTAATTTCACTGGCTCTCAAGGACTACTGCCGGAACACACCTTTCGGTGCTTGGCGACAGACTTTCTACTTGAGGGTGGTCGCTAGCCAGGCGGGCATTCGCAAAATGCCCTTCCACCATGCGGTGAAGCTCAAGCTCTGGGCGGGATTCGAACCATGGACCTGCTGCGCGGCAGTCCATAGCCATGCCACTGAGCCATCACTGCTTCAAAAAAAATATAAAGTATAAACATAAATGGAATAAAAGTTAAGCTAAGTAAACTTGGAATCTACAAAAGTAGAAGTAACCTTTAAATATATCATACCTCATAATATATTCTAAATCTATCTCCATCGTCATGACTTACTTACTAAAAATATGGTCTTCCTTTTTGTTTTTTTACTAACCGGCTGATTGTCGTTATTAACAAAATAATACGAACTATACAACAGTACTGTTTTTACTTGTATTTGTATGTACTAAACCTGGCTCTCCGTGGGGTGCCGGGTTAGAATTGCACCTCCCCATATCATCCCGTGGGTGTCGTAAGAGGCGACTAAGGGAACAATACTGGAAGGTGAAGCAGTGATGGCTCAGTGGCATTGGCTATGGACTGCCGCGCAGCAGGTTCGAATCCCGCCGCGGGCTTGAGCTTTACCGCATGGTGGAAGGGCATTTTGCGAATGCTCACCTGGCTAGCGACCACCCTCAAGTAGAAAATCTGTCGCCAAATACCTAACGATGTGTTCCGGCAGCAGTCCTTGAGAGCCAGTGAAATTACAGGCACATGAGACTTAACAAATATCTCTCAAGGGCACAGTGCAATTCGTGACTTGTGACGAAATGCATCTGCTATAAGCAGAGGTTAGTCCGCTTAACATCAGGTGGGCCTCGAACTTGTTCCGCCACAATTACATAAAAAAAAGGTGGGCAGCAGCGCCTTCTAAAGAACTGCCATCTTACACTGCGATCCCCAAGCCGCCTGCCAAGCGTGGGGATTATGACAAATACCCCCTTAGTAGAGGCTGTGTTCAGCAGTGGACGATCCGGCTGAAAACCTGGCTATTGTTTCTAACAGCCCTTGAGAAACAAATTCAATTTCATGCCAATTTAATTAATTAATTCAATTTAATATTTGTTAGGTAACTTTTATAAACCCTGATTTTATTTACTTATATTACAACATTATTGTCACCAAAATAATTCACTGTTTGGTTAATGATGCCTACAAAAATCACCGTTTTAGTTACCTATTTCTATCGCCAAATAGTATTGTTAACATTACTGTGTTCAGATTTGAAGGGTATTTTGTAGTGTTGCCAGGAGAAATGATAGGCACTGAGAGTTAACAACTTTATGTCTCAGGGTGATTGCGTTCATCACAAATAACGAACTGCATCTATTTTAGACGTTACCGCTTAACATATCGCGGCCCTGGTGCTTGTCCCATCATGAATATTCTATAGAGGATTCGTGTATATCTAAATGAGAAGGAAAACAAATATTAAAACTTAATAAATAAACATCCTACATAAACAATCCCAAAACATACTAAATTCTAGGGGTAAAAAACTAAAATTTTCTTATTAATTTTGTAGTCCTGTTCAGGGCGCTAGCTTTGAAATAAAGATATTGGATGTTAGATAAAGTACTAATTGGCTTTATACATACAAAAAACTCTTTCAAATCTGTTAACACTTAAACAATTTCGCAAATTGAAAGCCAAAACTCTAAATTTAAATATAAATCAATATAAGTTGTCAAAAGAAAATTGCTAACTAAAAAGAAAAGCTTCCGAGAGAAGTGATGAAAATCGTACCCTAATTGACGATATTTACGCCCAATGCCTTCGACTAATTGAAAACCAATCGTCGACGACACGGTAACCTACTTTCAAAAAATCCTAAAATGTCTTCGGAGATTTCGATGCTTTTGTGAATTTGTTACAATAAACTTCAAATTCAAATCAAATCAAAGTTATTTTTATTTAAAAAATAAAAAATTAGATATATAAGTTTCATACAAGAACGATTTGTAGCAATGATGGCCGAGCGGTAAAAGCTATGGACTGCCGCGTCGCAGTACCCTGGTTCGATCCCCACCGCCAGCTTGAGCTTCGTCGTATGGTGGAAGGGCTTTTTGCGAATGCCCGCCTGGCTAGCGACCACCCTCAAGTAGAAAATCTGTCGCCAAGCACCTAACAGTGTGTTCTGGCAGCAGTCCTAGAGAGCCAGAAAAATTACAGGTACACGAGGCCTAAAAACTGTACGTCTCAGTGTGACGGGCACAGTGCAATTCGTCGTTGACGAAATGCGTCTGTTATAGGCAGAGTTCAGTCCACTTAACATCAGGTGGGCCTCGGGCTAGTACCGTCACAATCACATAAAAAAAAAGATTTAAATATACTTTTTATATATGACGTGTTAGTCATCTTCAAGCAAATTTTGTTAGTATTAGTTTAACACCACAAACAATAGAACGAAACAAACGGACATACCGACAAACTAACTCGTAATGTCCTAACATCAATAGCATTGACACATACGCACGGCGATGAGTCTCATACATACATACATATAATCATGCCTGTATTCCCCGAAGGGGTAGGCAGAGGTATGTAAACATATGTCTCATAGTCTTATAAAATGCCTTTTTAAAACTTTTAAAAAAATTATCAAGCCAAATTCGATCTATCCACCAAAGCAAATAAAAACTTTTTACAGTAACAATAAATGTTTATATAAAACAAAATAAACCTTATTACAAAACCATAAAGTGTTGGTTCCTACACTGTTGTATGGTAGTGAAAGTTGGGTATGGCAGAAAAAGCATGAAAGAAAAGCAGATTGAAGACTGGAAAAAGGGGCCAGGTTAGGGGTACCGACGCTCATGTATGAAAGGATTGATGAGTGTAGATGAATCGAAAGAGATATGTAATTAATGACCTCTGGGCGATCTTTTTAAAGAAATTGATATTTTAACTTTACCAAGTCTGTATATATTTGAAAATATTATGTATGTTGATAATTTGAGTAAATTTAAATTAAACGGTGACAATCACGATTACAATACTAAAAATAAAGATAAAATAGCGGTGACAAGTTTTAGATTCGCAAAGACAAATAAAAGGTCCTTCTTAGGTAATTGTGTAAGGTTTTATAATAAAGTTCCCAAACATATTACAACGCTCACAGAAGGGAAATTCAAGTTGCACGTGAATAACATATTAATTAAAAAATCCTACTACACAGATTACTTAAACGACAAAATGCCTGGACAATTCCGCCTCTGCCAAACTATTGCCTGTCACCTACATAATTTAAACAAATATTGTAATAACTTTATTATATAGTAAATATGTAACACATTGTTAAAAGATGTTTAAAAGAATGGCCCCGAGTTTCTTGCCCGTTCTTCTCGCAGTGGCTCTATACAATTTATTTGCTGAACGTGGCAGTACAATGTAGAATATTTCAATACTAAATTTTTTCATTGATTCTAATATAAAATATCGTCATAAGAGCGTCATAGACGCGTAAATTGAATAAATGATTTCGACTTTGACTTTGAAGGATCTTAGTAAGTGGAAATCTGTGGTCACTGCTTACCCCAACGGAAAAGAAGCATGATTTTCATGTATCTATAAATGTTTCATACGTTTCAATTCATCAATCGTATTCATGAATAATGATATCATCGTGTTTACAAGATATGCGTCAGAAAATTGTATGTATACCCGTACCGTGTGCGCTGACTTTTAGGCCCCATTTGCTAGATAATTCCAACAAAAATTTATTATGAAACGATCTCCCCATAAACAATTCTAAAGAAGATAATAAATCTATCAATAATAATATATTATCGCGGGTTTTCCCCTACTGTACAACGTACTGATGACGAAAACCAGCAGCAGCAGCTAATTTCACGATGAATCTCGTAACTCTCTTTGTTTTTTATTGCATCTCAATGAGGATATATTCATTTTATAGATATTATTCTATATTAAAAAAAGTTTACAAGGTTTAAGAAAGAATTTCGTCGTTGCAATTTCTTATGCTTAGTAGGTTAGCAGTAGTGTTAGCAGGGGTAAATGCATTTTTTTTTAAAAATGAAGAAAATGTATGACTATTTTATTCGTTATACATTATAAGACTCTGTTTATTTATACGTGGACTACTAAGAGGTCTTTGTCGCGACGCAAATAAAGGGTTTTACAAACCTTCAATATTCCACGTGTTTCTGCTTGTGACAACTCCAGCAAATGTGTCCAGGATGTTTACTTCTACAGGTAACGACCATAGTGTGACCCCTTCCATGCCACATCCTGAAAAATAAACACGTTTAATAGATGGATAAATTTCACTTCTGATATAAACATATCTATGTGAGTTTTTTCTCAATATTACAAGCACACGCGTGCTAAGCAAAAATCAAATGTACATATGATTGAAGCAGATTCAGATAAAGTCTAGTAGACTAGTTAATGACCGCGCACCCTCCCCTATGACGGTTAAAGTAATAATAATACAAGTGTGATATTAAAAATCTCTCAGTCAATGCCTGCAAAAGAACTGTTAAGGATTGGCTGCTCAAACTCTCTCACAAAGACACAGAAGAATTAATGTGAAACCGCTACTGCTCAGCACACTCATTCAAAATATTTCACACGCAAAGTACGTATGAAACCAACGAGTAGATGAGGGAACGAGTATATGTGACTCCACTCACTTGAGACATATACGCGCACATCTTCTCACTCTCACACATCATCATCCACACTCTACATCTACATTATAAGTCATTAGCAAATTAAAATTATTACGTGTAAACCGCTTCAAGGAAATTCTTTTCACTTACTTGAAGATAACGGGCACAATATTATATTATTGCAGTGTAATTTAATGAATAAAAAATATTGTTTAACTATGGTATTGAAACGCATTGTACTTTCATGTAAACTTAATTTTACATTGCCACTGTATCTACTTTTATTTTGTCATGAACAACACAACGAACTTTTTGAAAACCGCACTCGATCCCCAAGATACAGGCTTAGTGCTGAGTTTGGGGCTCGCTGTCAAGCTATTACCCAATAAGAATTTTAATTATTCTAGAATCTAAGTTAACGATTGTATTTACTTATAAATCTTTTATGGAAATAAAATTATCTTATCTTATCTTAATTCGAGCACAAAGTTTCGGCTCGACGAGTATGTTCCGGTCTCCGAGTGGAATAGGGATCGTGCGCGAAATCAAAGGATGCGGGATCAATTCCCGGACAAAAAATTGTGCTCCAATCATTTGTAAATGTGATACCTTTATGAAGTTCTTAATTTCAATTTATGTCTTTGAAACTAACTTAGTGGGCATTAATGAGTACGATATTTACAATATTTTTTGTAAGTACACTACCCTTAGGGAGCCGGGCTAGAAAAACAGCGCCCATATCAACCCTTTGGGGCGTAAGAGGTTTTTGAAGCATTTTTTTATTATGCCTTATAGGTTAACCTTTGACCACTATCGCACCTGATGGTAAGTGATGATGTGGTCGAAGATGTTGTTCAGGCAGCGAAGTTTGCTAAGCTGTTCTTAACCTATCAGCAATGTTAAGCAACGTCCGCCGCGGTTATGAGTTGGATGGGTGACCGCTAGTGACATGGCCGCTGAGCGCTTCCGTGATTCGGAGGGCACGTTAAGCCGTCGGTCCCGGTTGTTATCTTAAGATGGCAGTCGTTAAAGCATGGTGGTAGGGCATTTTGCGAATGTCCGCCTGGCTAGCTACCACTTTCAATTAGAAAATCTGTCGCCAAGAACCTAACGGTGTGTTCCGGCAGCTGTGCTTGAGAGTCAGTAATTCTAGGTTAGCTTGAACAACATCTTCGACCATAGCATCACTTACCGTCAGGTGAGATAGTGATCAAAGCTTAACATGTAATTAAAAAAAAGAAGGGATAAATACCAGAAGATGGGCAGCAGCGCCTTCTTCAGAACTACCATCATATATTGCGAACCCAGGATGCCTGCCAAACGTGGCGATTACCCCCTCCTGGAAAGCCTTTGTTCAATGGTGGATGCAATGGCGTCTATGGCGATGATGATGATGATGATAATAAAAGTATCTAATAAATTGACTTACCATTACTGGTGTGGATAAATGATGCAAACAATAGGGACAATAAACATATAATCACTGGCCTTCTTAAATCCATTTCTTGTATCAATTGCAGGAAATACTACGTAGGTAATATCATTCCTTAAAAATATAAATGTTTAAGCTTTCTTCGTTGTTTCACAATAAAGGTAAATATAATAACTTTTAATTTTCAGCGCTTACCGAATAGCTATGGATTTATACACTTTACTAGATAAAATTTGGTACAAAAAAGTAATTATATTTTCTCTTTCAATCCTTTGTCCTTTACTAACGATAAATTTCTTGAAGACTCTCAAACTAACACCAAACGTCTGAATATACAAAATATGAACACAAAACTGAATAAAGATATATCATTGATGACGATTACCTTTATCTATTGATTGATATCTTTGCGAGGAAATAGCGCGATAGTCGCATAATCTGACGATAACGCTCATAATAAACTAATTATCATAAAATGTTTAGTTATTTATGTATACATTATTAATTAGGTAAGGAACGGAATATTTTAATAAAATTCTTTCTTTATCTATATGCTAAATTTATAAAAGTGGTTTCGACCCTCAACATTCGGTACGAATACTAATTTTAATTATATCTTTCATTTGGAATTTATCACTGACCTGAAAATATGATTCAAAGGGAATTTAAAATTAGGTTGTAAAATTTTAACGGCTGAGTCTCGCACTTGTTTCCCAAATAACACCGTAAAAATTTAGGAAATTGTCCGTGACTTCAAGTTGTTTTTGAATAAGTTCAGCTAAAATAATGATATGAAAGAACGTTGAACTTCGTATATAATTTTAGATAATTTTCATAATTAACTTCGTATATAACCTTTTGAAGCGCTCGTAGCGAAGTTGACTTAGCTGTTCTCAACCGATCAGCAAAGTTAAGCAACGTCGCGCGCGGTCATGAGTTGGATGGGTGACCGCTAGTGACATTACTACTGAGCGCTTCCGTGCTTCGGAGGGCACGTTAAGCCGTCGGTCCCGGTCGTTGTCTTAGGATGTCGTTATAGCATGGTGGTAGGGCATTTTGCGAATGCCCGCCTGGCTAGCTACCACCCTCAAGTAGTAAATCTGTCGCCAAGCACCTAACGGTGTGTTCCGGCAGCTGTCCTTGAGAGCCAGTACTTCTAGGTTAGCCTGAACAACATCTTCAACCACATCATCACTTACCATCAGGTGAGATAGTGGTCAAAGTCTAACCTATCAGGCATAAAAAAAAAAAAAAGATAATTTTCATATATAATCTTGGACAAAAACAAAAAGTTAAATAACTCTCTGCCACATATAATTTCATTTAATTTCATATATAAGATTCCATAGGAATTATCTATATCTAAATTTCTCTAAATTATGGTAGGTAGTTCTTCTCTCTCAGGTCCAGAATTTTGAATTCTCATGTTGTATGAATGACGTGAAATTATTTTTCATCACACTTCCACGTAAACAATATCTAAATATACAGGTTAACTTGGCCGTAATGCCCTATATAAAACCCTCAAGCTTTCTTTTTGTCATGAAACCCAAGGTCGGTAAGTAATTAAAAAAAATATATAGCACTTATGTCATGCAATTTCAAGCACGCACGTATACGTTTACACACAATTGGATAATTGTGTTAAAATGTTATCTAAACCAGAATATCATTGCAATCTCGCTACATGTTACTTAAATACTCAACTAACGTGCTTAATAATCGATTTTAATAGTTTTTTGTATCAAAACGTCTAAATTATTTTATTTTTTATACACTTCGTCCTAGCTGTATATCAACGTAAGTATTTTCCGTTAACATTTCTGAACGAAACATTTGTTTAATCTGTGGTGTGGACAAAAAACCCGCCATCCGCTTAGTAAAAAGTACACGTATTTCATAAAAATAGTGGTGCTGACTTGTGTATTAATGCTATAATTAATGTTTATTTACGCAAATGTGATGAAATATATTGATATGTTTCACGGGCGGTACGGGAATTACGAACTCGACTCAGAAAGTAGTAAGTAAAGTAGAGCCTCGATCGAAATTTCTTACTTACTGTACTGTATCAGCCGGATAGTCCACTGGTGAACACAGCCTCCCCGAATATGGGGGGTTTGAGATAATCCCCACGCTTGGCAGGCGGCTTGGGGATCTGCAGGCGGCTTGGGGATCAGCAGGCGGCTTGGGGATCATTTCTTACTTACCGCCTTTAACTTATGCATTTCATAAAATGTAACCTAAAAATCACTTTAAGGTACAATGGTAAAAAAATATGATTCCTAAAATATGCTATTACTATTTGATATGTATATCAGAAACTAATAATAATAATAGTTATTTTTCAGATAACATGATCCATTTTGTTAGTATTTATTTATCATGAACACATCAAATACTTACTGTTTTATAAAATAATATTAATACATTATATTATGTTCATCAAGTCAAATATCAATCATAATGCCAATTTACTTGCATTTTTAAGGACCAAGCAGTTAAACCATTTCTATTGTTAATGACGTTATATTGACAGTTAGTTTAAACAATTTATTGAATGTACACACATCAAAAAAGTCTAAGCAACATGCATCATGTCACAAGTTTTACCAATTATATTAATCAATTTTTAAGTATTTACTCACTCAGGGTGCGTATATATGTTTTTTTTGTTTTTGATGACATACTGGCTGGTTCTAAAAAAAACTTTTCGATTATGTTTTGTTTTTTAATAAAATTTAAACGAATGCGAATTTGTTTCAATTTATGTGCGTTTTTAGTGCTACGTTTAGTCTTGATTTTAAAATTTTACCAACAATTTGATTAAAGTTAGCGACATAATTGGATTGTGAGACATTCTTTACATCATGGAGCGACATCATTTGACGGCACATCAAATGCAAAGAGCGGGAAGAAATTAATCTCAGGTATCTCGGCATTTTGGTATTCATAGAAGCGTTATTTGTCGTCTTTGGCAGCCTACAATAATACAGGAGACCCCGCTGAACAGCATCCAGGACGTGGTCTTGCCGAGTGGTTGTACTCCACAACCACTCGGCAAGACCGGTACATACAACTGACAACATACAACGACTGCAAGACGCCAGCCGATGTTAACCGCTCGAGAGATAAGTTTGAGGCTACAGAATTCAAGTGGAGTTGTTGTAAGTCCCCAAACTGTGCGAAATCGGCTGCATAAGTACGGCCTACGAGCTCGACGCCCAATCAGGTGCCCGCCGATTTGTCACGAGAATCGCGCTCGTCGAATTGAATGGTGTAGAGAACGCAGAACATGGACCCAGGAGCAATGGGATAAAATAATGTTTTCCAATGGGTCACGATTCGGGTTTAGGCCTGATACAAGAAGGGTGAGATTGTACCATCGGGCGGGAAATACTGAAAGGCTCAGGTGCGTTCAGGAAGTTCATCCATACAGCAGCTGAAAATTACGTTGAAGATATTCTTAGACCTTATGTCCATCCATTTGCACAAACCTTTGGCTCTGATTTTACGTTAATGCATGACAATGCGCGTTCGCATACAGCTCGGAGAACCAGTGAATACTAGGCAACGGAGAACATCCAGGTATTGCCCTGGCCTGCACAATCACCAGACCTCAACCTCATCGAGCACGCATGGGACATGATCCAGAGACGTGTTTTGAAGGACTTGGACAGAGTGACAACAACCCAACAGCTGAAGGATTTGCTACTATTCCATTGGGAGCGATTGCTGCAAGATGACATAAACAGTCTCATTAATTTTATGAATAATCGTTGCCGACAAGTATTGAATATCAGAGGAGGCCATACCTTGTATTAAATTATCCAATTCTTGCACAATTATTTATTTTTTCCAGAAATTCAATTTTGTTCAAAAAATGTTAGTTTCTTATGTAGGTACCTTAGTCAGTACAGTGTTGTACTGTTTGTACATATTCAATATTGTTAATTTATGTTATTAAAAGAACCATTGAAGACAAGAGCTGTTATTTTTCCATCATTAAGACCCTAACAATATTTAAATAATAAAATACAAACGTTATAATGTGAAGAACCATCCTAAAATTTAAATTAGTACATTTTACTTAGACTTTTTTGATGTGTGTATTTTGGAAATCATTCAACTCACCAGTGATTTGTTAATCGGATAACTAATTTGTGTGGTGAAACCGACAAAGGTTAAAAACACGTTTAAGTTTAACACAGAGAGTAACGAATTTAAAATCTAAATCATCTACATCATAATCATAAAGTTGTTTTTTTACAACCAGCCAGTATGTCATCAAAAACAAAAAAAAATACATATATACGGGCAAATTAGGAAAGATCACATAGGTCTGTACCTATGTGACCTTTCCTGATTTTCAATGCGTTACTACACATTACTACAATTATACAGGTATCGAGTATATTGTAAATTACTATTTTCAAAGCAAACAAGATTTCTTAGCTAACATATTTTTTTAGAAACATTCTTAATATTATATAAATTATCTTTTTGATATTCAGTGTCTAGTTTGCCGCTATTTAGGCATAATATCTAATAAATGTTATGATTATGGGCCAATTCAGTGGGCACATAAAGACGAGGACTGCAGGCGCGTACCATAACGTGTCATCAAGTTAAGATTGCTGAACGTTATGATGCATGTAATGTGTTATTAGCCCGTATTAGAGCAGCGGCAGAGGTCTAAAGCAGGCACTTAAATTTTATATCGTGGCTCATGACAAAACAAGCCGAATATCTGATTTTTATTTAGTTACAATTTGTAGACACCACACAACTATTATATGAAATATTAAGATAAAACATAAGCACCGGGAACGGTCAGAGAAGGGTTATTTGATTAGATTAAGAATATATTGACATTGATTTAATTTTGACTGTTTATTGTACTATGTATTTTAATGTATTTAAGATAAAAAGACTAAGTACACATTAAAACACTATATCTGGCATTGTTAAAGCCTTACTTATTTAAATTATCTTCGTTTATATACTAAGTGTTCACGCGAAAAATCGATGAAGATGCTTATAATCGGAATTTTTCTCATTTACGTGCTCTGTATTGTTTGTGGTGAGATAGGTTCAGTCCCACGTGTATGTACAAAGCCAGGCTGAGTTGTCACTCATCCCCCGGCTTTCAAAGGATGCTAGCGGTGTCGCTGACGGTCGAGACAGTCGGCAGAGCTCCGAAACTAAGGCAGTCGTTATCTTAATATGAGTACAATTTCTATTTTATGTATTTTTATCGGCGTGCTCTTCTTTTTCGGGAGTTGAACAAGGTACAGTCCATTTGCTACCGGTTATGCCAGCGTGAACACTAAGCCTTTAGAAAAATAAATATTCCAGTTTCATGTAGACTGATGGTATCCTGAAGTTTCGAGCATAATGTATCTAGTTCTTTACAATTAATATATCTAGTTCTTGCCAAAAAAAAACTTATAGTTGCATAAGAGCACACCCATTACTTCCCAAGCATCGAAAACATAGGAATTTTTTGATCAATTCTTTAAATTAGGCTCATAATACATTAAGAAAAAAGAATATGTCAAAAAAATCATAAAAAATATACCTTCATCCCTGTTTCAGCCTGTCCTATAAATATGACAATGGGGACATGTGATCAGAAATAATACAAGTTAACAATTATAAAAAGATCAGCTTTATTTGAAAATTATGTCTACAAACAGTCTTAAAAATAAAATATTATGAGCTTATTTCGTATGATAAGTCATGAAACAATCACTGCAAAGTGTTTTTTCACATATAGCACAATATATTACAGGTTTTTTCTTACCATCTAGCAGAGAGATGGTCTCATCTTTATTTATCTGGTTGTAGATAATCCATGCATTCCCAAGGGTTATGTCTAAAATACGGATGACTAAAAGCTAATACCATTTTTTACCTCTAAAGCGGATTGGATATTTAGAAATCAGCCAATCATGTTTATCCACTCCTCCCATATTTTTATTATATTAGGTCCTTACATATGAAATTGGCGTTTTGTATGGGAGGAACAAAAAGTCGAATATTTTTTAATATAATATATTTAATTAATCAAAGTATGAACCATTATTTTCTATGCACTTTTGCCATCTCATAGGTAGTTCATTGATCCCTTTACTAAAAAAACCAGTCGGACGGGAATCAATAAAATCTTTGAAGGCGATTTGGACTGCCCCATCGGAGTTGAATTTTTTCCCTTGCAAGAAGTTATCCAAATTTCGAAAAAAATGGTAATCTGTTGGAGCAAGGTCCGGGGAGTACGGAGGATGTCTTATACTTTCCAATTGAAGCTCTTCTAATTTAGTAGCCATCTGTAGCGCAGTGTGTGGTCTAGCGTTGTCGTGAAGCAGCAGTGGCGTGGAGCGATTGACCAGCCTAGGTTGTTTAGCCGCTAGCTTTTCCATCATGGTTTGTAATTCCTGACAATAGACATCAGCCGTAATAGTCTGGCCAGATTTGAAAAAACTGTAATGAATATACCGGCACTAGTCCACCAAACGCTTACAAGTAACTTTTTTGGGGTTAATTTTCGCTTGGGGCAGGATTTGGCTGGCTGGCCAGGATCTAACCATTGCGCTGAGCGCTTCCGATTATCGTAAAGAACCCATTTTTCATCACAGGTAATGATTCGGTTTAAAATACCTTCATTATTGTGCCGGTTTAGTAATGTAACGCAGCAGTCGACGCGCGTTTGCCGGTTTGTTTCAGTCAATTCGTGAGGTACCCACCTTTCAAGCTTTTTAATCTTCCCAATTTGCTTCAAGTGAATTAAAACAGTTTATCACTAACATCGCAGCCTGCAGCTAACTCGGACGTGGTTTGCGATGGATCCGCTTCCACAATAGCCTTCAACTCTTCATTATCAACTTGAGTCTCAGGCCGTCCACGGGGCTTGTTCTGCAGGTCGAAATTTCCAGAACGAAAACGTTGGAACCAAAAACGAACTGTGTTTTCTTTTGCAACACGACCGCCATACACATCATTCACCCTTCGAGTTGTTTCCGCAGCACTAGTGCCACGGCGGAACTCGTACTCGTAAATAATGCGATATTTAAGGTTTTCCATTTTGTAAAATGAGTGACGCAAACAGAAAAAAACAGAAGAAAAAAAACAAATGAATGACGATCATCGAAGCACAAATACATGAGTCTATAGCTGTACAAATTTGAATTTGGAATTCCTTACCAAAGAGGAGAAATTCGTGATTAAAGTGGCCAGTACGAAAAACGCCAATTTCATATGTAAGGACCTTATGAATAAGCTTTAATTACTTTGCGGCAAATGATGATACGAAGAGAAAAACAAAATTATTTTAAAGACTTTTAACTCATTTATAGTAAGATTGAAGTTCAAATCATTTTACAATGTTTGGTGTAGGTTACAGTTTCGTGCACAATATTTTGTAGAACCTCGTCACATACAACAAGTTTTCGAATATTTCTAGCGCTGATTTTCCTTCCAACTCCGTAATCATATTTCCCAAACATTGTTTAGCAGTATAAGATTCCGCCTGTATTTCGGAATATACTGGTTCACACTTACGCCAAGTGACTGTCTTGCTTGTCCGAGATGTGGTTTGAGTAGGATGATTTTAGGCGACGTTATCGATCGTGCACGAAAATTTCACTTGACCAGCTACATCAGACACTGGCAAAACTCCCATATTGTCGTCAGGACCTTCTTCTATGTCAGTTATTTCATCTACCTCATCCGGCGGTAATATTGCAACTTCAATGTCATTCAACTCCTCATCACTATAATCTTCAATATCTTTTTTATTGGAATTTTATTGGAAAACCACAATGAACACCTGGAAATACATCGTAGCTATCTTGAAGATAGTCTAAGATTTCGGACACCTTCAAAGCGATTTTATACTTATTTTGCACTGGATCCATGATCTATAAATGATAAAAAATTTACAAATAATAATAATATACTTATCATACAATCATACAGACAGGTATATACATATTGTTTACAATTAGATGAAAAACAAATAAAATATTTTTACTTATATATATCACAAGTTCACAAATCATATTTTGTTTTTGTTTTTATTTGTTTTATATTCGGTAGTGATCTAAGAATAAGTCTTATGTACTTTGAAGTAGGTAACGTTTATCTTTTACGGTATGTACAATCGAAACTCAATGCTCTCAATCAGCCAACAAAAGTGATCAATTTAAAAAAGATACATTAAAATTCCGTAAACATTTTTTACAGCGAAAAAAAATTATTTTATTACAAAAATAGTGTGAAAATATGAATTTAATCAGAAATAACAAAAAAAAATGTCCTAATACATAAAAATTAATTATGAAAATATTGTCCTAAAAATATGACAGTGGGGAGGAATGGGGTATAGAAGCACCCATATCACTGCCTACGGGGTATTTTTGAAAAGCAAACTTTTAGGCCTCAAGTATGTTTGCTTGTACTGCGCTGTTTAATTACTTTGACCGTGATTGTAAAAACAAATGCCAATATTTTTTTATACTGTTACCTATACAGTAAATTTAAAAAAAATTGTTAGATATGCCCTGTTTATGCAATGCAAGTAGTACATAATTGTTATGATGCGCCACTAAATCATAAACGTTTTATTTTTAACCGGCTAATAACAAAATACTACAAACTATGTATAATACTACAACTACTACACCTGCACCTATTTGGGTCAACGAATAAACATTGCAATTCATCGGGGCAATGCTGCCAGCATGCTGGGCACGCTGCCAACTGGTAGTGAGCTGCAGCATTTGTACTGCCTGTATGTCTGCAATGACTTACAAGTTGTCTATATGCTTTTATTGTAGTATCTTTAGTATTATGATTTGTAGTATTTTGTTAATAAAGGCATACCGCCGGCTATAAGAAAATATGCATAAAATTTGAGCGTTGTTTTTTCTGAAATATTTACATTAATGTTATATTTTATGTTCTCATGTAAGTGACTATAGATAAGTCTTTATGAGAATAAATTTATTTAAACCTTATGTTTGTTAATTAGGATATTCTTATAGAAATTGCTTATATACTACATTGTACTTGTTATTTTCCTGAAACGATGTGTTTTCCACAATAGCAAATATTTTTAGATCACATGCCTTTCAATATCTCACTGTACTCAATCAAAAATTCAATACTTGTTCCCTATCTCTCGGAAATTAAAGTCGGAACTTGCACCAAAAACAATTTTGCACACTTGTTGAACATTAAACTATTTTAACTTAATAAGAAATATTTTGTTTCATTTGTTATAATGAAAACACAACATGGCACCACTATAAGGCACAATCATTTTTTCATGAATGTATTGCAGGTAAACACCTACAATAACTGGCTTTCAAGGACAGCCGTCGGAGACACCGTAAGGTCCTTAACAGATTTTCTACTTAATGGTAGTAGCTGGCACGAGCGGTTTTCCTGATCCGCATGACCTCTTTAAATAAAAATCCTTGGCCCTCAGGTCCGCATGGTAATCGTATACCTCAGCGAGCACCTCCACCTGGAGTTCCCAAAGGGAGTCGTCCGCGAGAAGTGTGGCCATGTCCACAAGTAGCCTAAAGAAAAATTTTGACCAACTCATTACTTACTATTAGGTTAGTGGTCAAAGGCTAGCATGATATATCAACTATAAAAAAGTAAATTACTAAATTTATGAATCAAGTTTCAAGTATTTGCGTGTATGCCATGCTATCACTTGAAATGATTGGGTTTGTCGTAACGACTTTATCATAAGAATTATTTTTATGATAAGTATTGGATTGAATCACAAGTGACTGTATTTTGCTTTCTTTGTATGGCAATGTAAAAAACTAATGATATCATTACGTTTTATATTACCTTAGGGGTATTTAGTTGTTTCAACACCCATGTTTCGCTAGATATATTTAGTCTCATGTAGATAGCTGGCGATTTATTGTCACTTATCTGCTGCAATTCCCGACTCGGGAATTCTACTGAATATGTTATTTCATTATATTCAGTAGAATTATAAACGGTGTTAATTAAAAAAATAATAAAAGGTGTTTGTAAACGTACTTGTTCATGAGTAGTGAACATGAAGCTTTATGAGACCAATTTATCGTCCGTGGTAGGTATATCTATAAATTATTAGAAAGTAACATATAAGGACACATCATTTTACTGCCATGTTGGTGTTTATTAAACACCGCTTTGAAATCTCAAAGTACTGGGTTTGAGACCTGGTTCGGTTTTTTTTGGGTTTTTATGTCCAGAACATTTTCATTAAAACAAAACAAAATGTATTTCAGGAATAAAATGTTTTTTGTTTTATGTTCTATAACTTTTAGTAACATTCCGGAATCTGGAACTGTTCTCGACCAGGTAATAGGCTCACCTCCTATTACATGGATCTAAAACATTTCCGTAAACGCTTTGGGGACTATAGCCTTGATGACACGCTTAAAATAATAATGATAGGTGATCGTCTAATAGAACCTAAGAAATATATAAGATTTGACAGTACGTCTAGATTAGCTTTAACAACATCTTTTTATTACCAATTACATCGGGTGAGATAGAGGTCAAAGGCTAGCCTACCAGCAATAATAAAACCTTTAATCTTTACACAACAAGAACTCGATAATGTACGTACTCGTTTAATATCAGATACAATGACGAATAGAATAAATACTCCGATAACACTTTATACATTTATTGGATATCAGCTGGTGATTAAAATGTAATCATTACAGAAGTAAATATTTATTGTAATTCAGTGCCAAGTATCAACCGTTGTGACGTCATGGTTCTGTTCCATGCTGTCTTGAGGTTTTCTGTTGACTGAAACGTTGAGAGCCAGTAACTGTTGAATAGGCAGCCTGGGCGAAAGGTTTACCATGCTAGCCCATTGACCTGAACACAGCTCAGGAAACTTCAGTTTCTTGAGGAAATGCCCTTCCAAGTACCAGGGCGACACGCACGTGGGGGAGTAGTCCCAAATCTTCATTTCGTTTAAACGCACCCATCTGAAATACCGTCATATGTTGAGTGATTACATTTATTATTGATGGTAGATGTTTTTACCATCGGTATGCCTTTCTGAACAAAATACTACGAACTATATACAATACCTACAACAGCTACTACAATAAAAGCATTTAGACAACCCATAAGTCACTGCAAACTCACAGGCAGTCTAAATGCTACAGCCTGCTACCAGTTGGCAGCGTGCCTAGCATGCTGGCAGCATTGCCACATTGAATTGCAATGCTTATTCGTTTACCTAAATAGGTGCCAGTATTTTGATCACGCGTCGCATCGACCAAGCGCTCTGATATGTTTTGGAAAATACGATGATCTCGCGGCCCCCCGGTAGGAGTAATTGAATATTCCTGTTACAACATTGTTACGATTTTGTATGTGTAGTCATGGTTAAACGTTTACCGTATCATAGACTGTATTAATCCAAATTACAAAGAAAAACAATTTTTATTATAGAATTTAAGGAATAATATTTATTTTTTATTTTTTTGTAATTACAGTTTGTTTTTACATATGAATTGAATTTGTGTAGCAGGTTTTTCTCATTGCTAATTCGCTATAGTATGTTAAAAATAATAATCTATAAAAGTAGAGAAAATTACATATTTACGAGAGAAAAAATATGGTCATGTGCGGTTTGCCCGCGTCCATCCACCCCTATAGCCGGGGTATGCTCTGACCGACTGAGCTACATGAAAATGACTCATAACTCCAATTTCTCCTCTCGTTCTTTATTTAACCATCGTATTGGGATGGAGCGACACCTATAGTTCAACTTGCGTTGTACTACAAACAAGACCAATTGTGAAATTGGTTTTAAACTTGTAAATGGTGACGCAACCTTATTATTGTTATGTTTTCAATAACGCCTGTTTGGCGGATTATATTACAAAATTACAAATTTTGATTTAGGGTACAGATAACTTTTTAATTAATCAAACTAAACTACCATTGTAAAACATTTAATAAGTTTGTGTAGATATCACAATTTCCAAAGTGAATTTAGAGCCACGAACTGCGTTACGACCCGTACTTTAATGCAAGTCATAGAACTCTACTAAGTAAGTTTTTACAACTGTTAGTTTCGCTAAAACTCCATAGTAATTGCAAAAGTTAAGGTTACGTTATGACTTAACTTTCTCTGCACCAGATGGTTTCAAATTTGTTCCTTGAAGTAATAACTGTTAAGTATATAGCAGAGAAAATAAAGTTGAGCATGACGTTTGTCAAGTGACAAAGTATACTTCTTAGTATATAATAAGTATAGACCAATAAATATTATAGACCATATATCATTATTATTTGAAGCGCTCGTAGCGAAGTTTACTTAGCTGTTCTCAACCGATCAGCAAAGTTAAGCAACGTCGCCCGCGGTCATGAGTTGGATGGGTGACCGCTAGTGACATCACTACTGAGCATTTCCATGCTTGGGAGGGCACGTTAAGCCGTCTGTCCCGGTTGTCGCCATAGGATGGCAGTCGTTATAGCATGGTGGTAGGACACTTTGCGAATGCCCGCCTGGCTACTTTTCCTCAAGTAGAAAATCTGTCGCCAAGCACCTAACGGTGTGTTCCGGCAGCTGTCCTTGAGAGCCAATACTTCTAGGTTAGCCTGAACATCATCTTCGACCACGTCATCACTTACCATCAGGTGAGATAGTGGTCAAAGGCTAAACTATCAGGCATAAAAAAACAGCCTCCGTACGCGTCAAACCTAGCTAAGTCTAACGTGTACTGATTACATTTTTTTGCCAGTAGGTCAATTTACTGCCAGGTTTAAATTTGTTATCACGACGTTTCCTTCCTGCTGTAAAAATGCCTGTGATAGACTTTGAAGAACTTTGGGAGAACCAAAGAGTTAAATCCTGAAGTCATAAATGATCGTCCCTCGAGTTGGTAGAAATATATTCATAAAAATTATAAATAAATGTACACTTTCGTAGCAAAAATGCGTTATATATTTTTAAGTATAAAATAAAACAATTTACTCTGAATTCTAATATATAATAATATGTAAAATTATAGTTCAAGTAAGAAACGTGTACCTTTATACATGCAGAAATGTTTTTCCTTACACGACCCCTAAACTGGTTAGTTGTTACACCAGCCAAAGTTAACGACGGTCACATTTTTTACGACAAAATATACAAGAACGTCTACGAAAGTTTTATTAAGAGTAGAGTTCACGGAATGATTTCCATACAAACGTAGTTTCGTCATATTTTAAATACCAAGTGTTCAAACTCGGTGAAATTTTGTGTGCATATTGCTGAGTCTAATATCTGTTCTTCTGGTTTGCCAGTTTTCCAATTTATTATTTTATTATAACAATAAATATCAAAATAACAATTCACATACAAAACGATATTTCGAATTATTTTTGAAAATACTTAATTTTACGGAAATCTGGCAAACTAGAAGCATAGATATTAGGCTAAAGGATATACATCCAAGGTTTCACATAGTTTGAACACTTAGTACCAATTTAAAATATGGCGAAACTACGTTTGTATGGAAAGCGCTGCGTGAACTCTACTCTTAAGTATTTTAAACATGAAAGTTCCCGAGATACTTACAAATGTCTCTAGTCCCGGGGGTTCCTTTTATTTGCATATTTTTTATATTTTACATTATATTTCTGGAGTTAAGAACGCTTGAGGTGTATTCATACGGAATGTTATAAATCGTATTCATTTGAGAACGTTTCATAGAGTTTTACGGGTAAGTAAACACAATATGTATGTAAATTATAAAATGATAACCTGTCGTGAAACATGAGTTTATTGGATATAAAAAAATCTCATTGAAAGTTCATATTTATGGAAACGTGAAATGTTTGGTGGAGCATATTTTCTAGAATCGAATGAATATACCTATGACATTATAACTATACTATGTGATATTTGATTTAGTTTCTTATTATATTTTGATTTAAATATAAAGATGCATTTGCATGGTGGTAGGGCATTTTGCGAATGCCCGCCTGGCTAGCTACCACCCTCAAGTAGAAAATCTGTCGCCAAGCACCTAACGGTGTGTTCCGGCAGCTGTCCTTGAGAGCCAGTACTTCTAGGTTAGCCTGAACAACATCTTCGACCACATCATCACTTACCATCAGGTGAGATAGTGGTCAAAGGCTAACCTATCAGGTATAAAAAAAAAAAGAATATAAAAAAATTCGTAACCTCATAAAGAAGCACACACCACAATGACGCTAAAACAGATCTTATTGATCATAGCACATAAATATTCCCCCAACAACATAAGAACCGCCGAGCGGTAATAGATATAGACTGCCGTGCTGCAGGCCCAGGGTTCGATCCCATTTATTTGCAATGTTGTGACTGGCATGCTGTGTCAAGCAATGGAGTATTTTATTAAAATTTTTGATGCACCGCAGACCAGCTAACCTATTTCCTGGTTAAGTGTTGATTATGGATCCACCAAAATTCTGAAACTTGATGCCATAATAAGCTTAGGTTTTCTTTAAACTTCCATGAATGTTTCTAAATCATGAATAGGTTTATTCACGCACGAATTAACATTAAAATAATAATTCGCGCATGAATGATTTAGAAACATAAGCCTAGGTTTATGCTCGCACTCACAAAACGAAAGATATTTGTATCGAGAATCAAAGAACTCAAACTGCTAAGTCGAGCATAAAAGCCTTAAAAAGGGCCCGTTTCGATTACATTAGCTAAGTTGGGTCCAAATGTTTCTCATCCCGTTGGTAGCAAAGCATATTTTGGTCCCGAGCAAAATCGACTGAATCTAGCTTTGGTCGCAGTCTGCCTCCACTATCAAAACCGGACAAATCATTACATCATTACAAAATCGAACTTGTTCGCAACTTATATTGCGGAGTCTTCACAAATAGATACAACGAGCGAAGCGAGAAGTCTATTTAGGTTTGAGGTATTTATGCCAAAACACGCCTTCGTCACACTAAAAATTGTAGAACGTTGCGCAATCTGAACCGAACCCATCAGTACTGACAGGTTTCTCGCCATAGAACTAATAATGTGTAAGAATAGGATAGGCCTAGCGCCATGTTGTGCCGTCAAAACTAGAACTTGGTACAGTGTGCAAAAAAAAACAAACGATAAAACAAGTATAAATTAATATAAAAAATTAAAATCCAGACTGCAAGTTATTTACTTTCGTTAAGCGTTTTATCGTTTCATTGAAATCAAAACTGCTATTTATAATAATAAAACAAAGTATAGAAATACATAAATATTCATGGAATCGTTTTTTAAAGTTCTTTTTGATACCCAACACGATGGGTTTGGAAGAAAAAATACATTGTTTTTCTAATTATATGGCGTCTAAACCTCACCACAATGTTTTTTTTATTATTATTGTGTTTCTTGCGCTATTAAGATAAATTTAACGATATCTCATCCATTAAAATCGGTAAAGCTGTGTAGAAGTTATGGTGGAATAAAGAAACTCACAAACATACATACATACATGAACCTGGAAAACATAACATTCTTTTTTGTGGACAGTCGTGTAAAAAAAACAAGCAATCATAGGTAGGTAAGCGAAGTTGTAGGTGACTGTACAGCGAAAACAGAAAAAAAATGAACTGATTTTATTTACAAAATCACAAATATACGATGATTAACTAACAAATAAATGATTTTAATTGTAAATAAATGATTTTATTTGTTAGCAATATTTTCTCCATGCCTCCAACTGGGTCAGACTTATCGTAATAATTGTAACAGGTAACAAAAACAAATATAGGTAACAATCAACAAAAACAAATGAAACCAGAAGATCAACAAGCACTCGGAAACGTGGCGCGTAGTATACTGACGGAAAAATAAGACCATGACGCGCGCGATGTCATCACACTAAGATGGCGTCTGTACTGCCAACCTCAAAGATATGAATTTATTAAAATTAACAATTTTGGGTCACTCATTTAAAATTACGTCTAAATAAATGGGCCCTGCTCTATTTTTACGTTTGTTCTGCTGATCGTACTTATATGAGTAAAGTTAGCCGAGAGCCCGTTCTATTCTTATTTTAATTGGATTATACACCTTAATTTACTGTGTTGACACGTCTGTTCGCCTCTACAGATTGGGAAAAGTGTTTATATCGCACAAGCTCGCAAATGTACGGCCTGTGCCCAAGAAAGGCAGTCATGCAGACTTCTAATCACAGACCTATATCAATCAATTCATTATTTTGTTAATGTATGGAAAGTGAAATAAACAACATGTTCCTCGAAGCAAATTATATTTCCAGTAACCGAGAGTATTGGTTTCACCGAAACCGGCTTACTGTGGACTTTATTGCATATGTCACTCATATCTGGAGCGAAGCCATAGGTGGTACGGAGAAGTGTTTGCCATCTCTCTTGATATTATTAAGCTTTTACAGACAGTATTTCTAGTTAAGCTTCCATCCTACGGCTCACCCGCTGGCTTGTGCTCTTGGATTTCCGACTTCTTGAAGAGAGTATCGTTACGAGATGTCCTTGATGGATGTTATCAATTGGCAAGATTGAGGTATTTTAAGGGTAATTTTTTTCATGGGCTAAATTACCTTCTTTTTTATATGCCTGATAGGTTAGCCTTTGACCACTATCTCACCTGATGGTAAGTGATGATGTGGTCGAAGATGTTGTTCAGACTAACCTAGAATTACTGGCTCTCAAGGACAGCTGCCGGAACACACCGTTAGGTGTTTGGCGACAGATTTTCTACTTGAGGGTGGTAGCTAGCCAGGCGGGCATTCGCAAATTGCCCTACCACCATGCTATAACGACTGTTATCCTAAGACAACAACCGAGACCGACGGCTTAACGTGCCCTCCGAAGCACGGAAGCGCTCAGTAGTAATTTCACTAGCGGTCACCCATCCAACTCATGACCGCGGGCGAAGTTGCTTAACTTTGCTGATCGGTTAAGAACAGCTAAGTAAACTTCGCTACGAACGCTTCAGAAAAGCTGTTAAAAATTTGAGGGCTCTTTGGAAAGTGTGACGGTATTTCACACCAGGACAGCTTCGAAATCTATATTAAGCCCAACTGCACCAATTTCTGGGATGCTTCAGCTAAATAATATCTTGAAGCTGGATTTCATCATAAAGAACCGAGCAAAAAAGCACATTGCTGATGATGCATTAGTAAAGGCTTGACTCCTAAGCCTCGAACATGGACAGAAACTTTCCAGTTTATCGGTATTTTATTGACTAATGTTTAATAAATCTACTTAACCTAATTTCTGAAAAAAAACGGTTCTGGAACTGGAATATTTGTTACTGGAATTTGGTATTTATCTCGAATATGTTACAAATATTCCACTTTTTAATTAAACCTAAACAAAATAGCAATGTAATATTAACTAATAGAGTTCAAAGAGAAATTAAATAAAAAATTGAAACAAAAAAAACTAATACAAATATGATTACATAATTTTTAGTTCATTTATTTTTAATATTAATTAATTTTTTTAAAATTATTTTAAATACTTCACATAAAACACAGATGACAGTACCTAAACCTTAGTCTTAGTATATCGCACATAGCGCGACTCAAAGAGCAATGAGACGTTGCTTTTTGGCGCGATGTACTCGTATATATACGCAAATCACCCCACAACTTTCGGTGAGTGCTATAAATCCGTGACGGCACCTATTAAGAAAATGTTTATGTACTTACTTCTATTAGTTTAGCAAGTGAAGAACTATTAGTGAAGGAAAAATAAATGATTATTATCATTACTCATTGAACGTTGCTATTTGTCTACTTATTATATATATATTTATACTTGACAAACGTCATGCTCATACACATTTTGAGTTCCTAAAATTCCGTAATTCATTACATCACTTGTATTGTCTTCTCAAATCTCAACACAAATATTTCCTTACAAAATTACAAATTTACGAGGGCAAAAATAAATATAGTCATGTGCGGGATTCGAACCTGCGTCCATGGTAATATAATCCGCCGAGCAGGCGTTATTGCAAACATAAAAATATTAAAATTTTAAGGTTGCGTCATAATTTACAAGTTGAAAACCAATTGCTAAATTGGTCTTGTTTTTAGTACAACGTAGTTGAACTATAGGTTTCGCTCAATACCAATACGATGGTTAAATAAAAGAACGAGAGGAAAAAATGGATTTATGCGTCATTGTCATGTTAACTCAGTCGGTCAGAGCATACCCCGGGTATAGGAGTGGATGGACGCGGGTTCGAATTCCGTACATGACTATAATTTTTTCTCTTGTAAATTTGTAACTTTGTAATGTAATCCGCCGAGCAGGCGTTATTGCAAACATAACAATTTAAAAAATAAAGGTTTCCTTTCTTTCCAATATACTTCAACTGAAGTATAATATCAACAATTACACTATTATTATTACTTATATTAATCGTATAAGTAATTAAATTAAATATTAAATAAAAGTAAATAATATTATTATTACTATTGAAATTGAAATACTTACGCGGAAATATACAAAGCATGACAATCGCAGTGCCACGGGTTGCCTGATAGTTTCACAATAGCTAACTTTGGCATATAGTCCAGAGTACGAGATGGCAGCGAAGGAAACATGTTGCCGTCCAAATATCTGCAAGCAATGTCTCGTAAGTGATTGAGTATAGTATCAAACTTAGTGAACAGAGTAAGCAAGATTCGATTAGGTGTCCAACAATATGTAAATTTAGTCAAAACGTAAATTTCTTACATTAATATAATAAGAAAATGCACGTTTAATTTATACATTAAAAAAAATGGTTTAACTTATATTCCATTTTAGTGTAACCAATTTTTTTAGCTTTCTCTTTATACTACAATTAGTTACAAGATTATGTTGATTCCTACAACCCAATTTTCGTGAAATTTTGTTACAATCTTTAAAAAGATCTACTCTTCTTCTACTAAAGTGGTTCCCCCTTGTGTTGTCAAGTCGTAAAGTAACCTAAGGATAGTAGGTTCGCAGGCCTAAAACAATATTATTGTGTAAGTAACTGGTACAGCGATTAACTTTGTATAATCAATCTACTGTCAAGTACTCAGTAAGCTACTGTACCACTGTATATTGATTTCTCCGAAAATTAACATATAACAATAACAATACTTACAGTGTAGTGAGGTTTTTCAACGTTGAGAATGTTTTAAAATGCACTTCATAAAGTTTATTCTCCGTCAACAATAATGAAGTAAGATTTTCCAATCCAAGAAAAGCAGTGATATTTATAAACCGCAGTTTATTTCTGGTTAAATCAAGCTTCTCCAAGTTCGTGCAATTGGAAAATACGACGTCTGGTAGCTCCGATAACGCGTTCTCTTTAAGGTCCAAAGTGCGTAATAGTTTTAGCCTCTCAAATTCCACACCTGATAGCTAAAAATATCATAAAACATTATTTACTCAACCGTTATAATTCAAACAAAAAACCCATAAAAGCTGACGCATATACTTACACTCATTAAATTGTTTTGGGACAAATCCAAGAATGTTAAACAGTTGAGATTGTGAAACAAGCGATTTGGTATGTTTTGTAATTTATTCCGATCTAACAATAGAGTTTCCAGTGAGACTAAGCTCTCGAAAGCCTTCTCGCTTATGTTAGATATTTTGTTGTCCGAAAGCTTCAATATTTGGAGTGTTTTGATCGTGAACGTTCCATTCTCAAGCCTTTGTATTTTATTGTTAGACAGATCAAGAATAAGGAGCGCTTCGAGCCCAACAAAGCTGTCTGAAGGTACATATACCACTTGGTTATTTGAAATATCAATAGTTTGCAACAAGGAATTGTTCGAAAATAATCTCTCAGGTAGTGTGTACAAAAAGTTGTAGGAGAGGTCAACGTGAAAAAGGTTTTTCATCGGCCTAAATGCTTCGCTATCAATTTCTTCCAAGTAATTTCTTTGTAGCCGCCTGTAATGGATGTAAAGTTGTGGTCAAGCGGAACAATAAAGTAGAAAAGTCCTAACATAACGCTCCATTTAACTTAAGTGCGAGCTATTAAAAAGCTTTAGTAGCAAAAAATACATAATGTAGACTAACGAAATCTTTAGGACATTATAGAAACCCGTCATTCGACATTTTAGCCTTATTCCACTCATGTGGGGTCGTTAAAATACATTTTCTTTGTCAACACAAAGGACAGCACATATTTTTGCCACATCGCACCAGGATACATAGACATAATGTAAAAAAAAATACTTAAGTTTTATTTCGAAATGCCTTCGTTTGTAGTATACCCGTTTCCTTCCTCACCTTTTGGGTAATCAGGTGGCTATAATAGGATGTAAAGGAGCCCTTTTGTGTGCCTGATACAACACCCCACTTATAAGGACGTGAGAGGTTGCAATGGCACGATGCTCATGAGGCGCATATTCACACAGACGCCAATTACGACACATGACAGTAACAGTCATTAAATTATTAATCAAATCAATTATTCGTTACATTAAAGCCATTACCTATTTTACGATATAAGTAGTGTTAAAATGAGCAGGTAAATCACCTGATATTGCACCTATTTATAAAATGATTTTTGGAAGAACTTCAGATGCATATACCCAAAAACTTGGTAGAATATTTTGACTGATTTCCATTGCCAGTTTCCGTATACATCAACATGTATCAGATCTCATATGATCATCAAAACAAAAAGAGTATCAATAGCTGTAGTAAACCACAAATTATTAAGTTCAATTCCTTCAAAATATACTTACAAGATCTTCAAATTGACTAGAGAATCAAAAATCCCCGCCGGCAGATATTCGACACGATTGTCGAACATGTCCAATTCGGCCAGCGATCGCATACCCTTGAATGTAGACTTATGTAACGTTCGCAGTTTGTTCGTTCCCAAGTCTCTGAAATATATACTGGAGTAAGTTTTCAATATGACGATGTTACGAGTAAATAAGTATTTGATCGAATAGATAAAAGCTACCTCAGAGAACCAGTAATTCAAGGATAGTCTGAGCAACATTTTCGACCACATTATCAATTACCTGGAGAGATAGTGGTCAAAGTCTGACCTACTCGTACCAGACATAACATCTATTCGTGAAAATCTATAATTGTATCTGTTTAAGTTGCTGTTACTACTATCGTTAGCTGTGGGTTTTCCAGGTCATTAAATAAATGAATAAATAAATTGAAAAAATATCCAGTAAGTTTTTTATTCACAATATGATTACAAGCACTATTGCGTGCTAAGCGAAAATCATATTTTACAAATTATTGGAGCACAAAATTTTATGCCCCGGGCGGGAATCGAACCCGCGTCCTCCGATTTCGCACCTGATGCCTAAACCGCTCGGCCACCTGGGCTAGCTCTTACGAGCCGGATTTTTTTGCTATCGAAAAACAAATTGTGCTCCTATAATTTGTAAAATATATGATGCATGACTTTTATTTGTCCTTCCGTTCTTTACCATCGTATGGGGATGGAGCGCAATCTATAGTTGAACTTGTACTACAAAGAAGACTATTTTTTGCAATTAGCTTTACACTTGGACGTAAACCCTATAATTTTTTATACCATTTATATTTTGTATTCAGTGGATAATTTATATCCGTATGCGGCAATCTTTAATTTATAACAAAACTAATATATACTTTAGAAAAAGTATATTTAATGTTTTCCGTCATAACTTCTAGCTTAGGTTCACTGTCCTGATATCTGAAACGCCACGTAATCTAACCAGAAGCTACATCATTTTTAAAACGTGGCGTTTCTAGCCCGAGGTGAACTGTAGGGAAAGTAATAAGTCCAGGTTATATTTTTATGTGATATGTAATAAAGATATATGATTAACAAAAAAGAGTTGTTTTTACATCTTTGGTACATAAAAAAACGTGATGTTACGATAATAAAATAACAACTCTAGGTTTAACCGTTTTCATTCTCAACCATTACTAAAAACAAAATATTTGCACAAAAGTAAACTTTTGACCAGTAATAAACATATAAATACATATGTCCAATATATTCATAATCATTTTATGGGTTTTTCATGTTTTTATATATATATCTTGCATTGCATGCATTGATAGCAGAGATAGCGAACAAATCTATTTTTAGACCATTAATTGTAATGTACCTATTCTCGCAAGTCTATGATTGTATGAATGAATAATTAAAAAAATATATATTAATGGTCTATGGATGAAGGATTATGCCTGCGGTCTTACATGTTAACGAGATCTGCAGGAGCAACCAAGTCTGGTGTAAGAGTGGAGAATCCAGATCTCCAGCAGTTGAGAGAGCGCCTCGTAGAGTCACAGCGGCAAACATTCTTCGCGCATTGCCGCCATCGTGACTGGCTATAACCAATTGTCCAAGCTGAAACAGTTACATTACATAATGTTTGACTTATTACAACGATTTTCATAAAAGGCCCGGGTCCGATCAGCTGGAGCAATAAATACGATGTGTTAGGCGCTAACTTACTCTTCCAAAAAAGAATGAGGTTCTCAAATCGCCGCGTATATACGCCTTACTTTTGACAAAGTAGTCCGATTTTGATATTTTTTTATTGAAAAGGTTATATTTCCAAGGTAGCTTAATATACATTTCATCAAAATAGGTTGAGAAGTCTATAAGTTATAGTCAATTAAAAGAAAAATGTATTGCTAATGTCGATGGTGAGCACTATTTTAGGCGAGTGAAGGGTCTTGTAATCGTTATTACAAATAATAAGAGCCCACATTATCATGGTCCGATTTCCACAAGTTACTTCATACTTTCCAGTGTAGGAAGTCGTTTCCGTTATGTTTTAATTTACTTAAGTAGTATGATACGTGACTTGACAAGTAATCTTGCAAGTAACTTGTCACCCTTCTCAACACCCAAAGCAAATGTACCGCAAAAAGCCCATTCGCGTGGCGTGACAAGAAATGACCTGACCTTTCACTCAGTCTAGTACTAAATCGCGAGCCGAAAATTTTGGCAATAAAGTGCATTGACCTTTCGACAGCTTTTAAGAGCACATAAACAGGAAACATAAAAAAATCCAAGTTTAAAGACAAAAGTATTTATTTTTATTTATTATTTTTATTTTATTTTTTATTTTATTTTATTTATTTTTAGTAGTATTTTTTTTTAATGTTATAAAAGATGCAATAAGTACGATGCCCACATAGAGTTAAGCGGTAACTTCTGCCCATAACAGATCATCATCAACGACGAACTGCACTACGTCCATCATCCTATGACATAAATTTGTTAAATCTCATGTGCCTGTAATTTTTTTTTTTTTTTATGCTTGATAGGTTAGCCTTTGACCACTATCTCACCTGATGGTAAGTGATGATGTGGTCGAAGATGTTGTTCAGGCTAACCTAGAAGTAAGAAATTTCAAACAAGAACACAGTAATATAAACATTACTGCTTGGCGGCAAAAATAGGTATAGTGGCAGTACTTCCCCGGACGAACTCGCAACTAACATGCAAGTACTAGCAACATGTGGATGTAAAAAAAACATGATCTACTTTTTAACGTTAATTTCTTGCACCCAATCTAGAAACATAATGTTTTTTTTTATTATTTTTTTATTCGTAACAGCTTTGCGTTTGCCTACACCCTGGCTGATATTAAGCATTAATGTGGACTAAGATGGAGCACGCTTACCTAGAAGAAACCTATTTACTCTCGATTTGAAGACACCCATGTTGTATCATCCGTCGGGAAAAACTGACGACTGTAAGGAGTTCCACTCCTTCGCAGTACGCACGAGAAAAGTGGAAGCGAAACGCTTCGTACGAGTCCTGGGAATATCAACCATGTAAGGATGGCGCCTCTCCATTTTTCAACCAGAATAAGATTGATTTTTCACCAACATGCACGGAAAGATTGTCATTACTTTTGAATAAAGAGCAAGCGAAGTATCGTATTTAAGTACACAAAAGAAACAAATCCATTACTGAGGCGTTTTTTGAATTTGGAACAAAAACACGCCGACAATGATTTATGGAAATCCATTGCAGGCGTGCCGGGGTGTTATTTGGATTTAAATCTCTTTCATCGATCTTAATAAAAACAGCCACATATTTTCGAGACAGGCGGTAACAAAAATTGGCCTAAGCAAAGAGTTCATCTCAATTCTGGTATTTTAATCAGCAAAGTTTAGCAACGTCCGCCGTGGTAATGACTTGGATGGGACATGACATGGTGGTAGGGCATTTTGGGAATGCCCGCCTGGCTAGCTACCAACCTTAAGTAGAAAATCTGTATGCCAAACACCTGTACTTCAGAGACAGTAATTCTAGGTTAGTCTGAACAACATCTTAGACCACATCATCACTTACCAGCAGGTGAGATAGTGACCATAGGCTATATTTTTTTTTTATCATAAACATTATATTTAATATGAGTTCCGAAGGTTCCGAAAGCAATACGGGTACTGATTGCATTCCAATAGATCTAAGATGGGAAGCCAAATTAGCGATAGAAAATCTGCTTTCATCGAATTCAAAAGAAAAATAGCCAGATATTTTTTATCGCTCACGATTCTTTATTTTAATCCCAAAATATTTCATTTCCTCAAATTTCAATACAAATACTCGCACCAAATAATTTTGCAGCATAACAAACAACTATTTTATGAATTTAAGGGAAAACTCTTAACTCCCACTATATTCTATTTCTACATAAATTGCCGATACATTCGTAGTTCAATCAAAACCTAAACCAATATTTACTCTATACAAGTTTTTTTATGCGAATAGTTGTGCATAAAGCAAAAATTATATGGGTATCAGTGTATACGTTATGGGTGCTTACACTGTAAGTTTTACGTAACTCATAAATAAGACAATTTGAATATAAAGTCATACATTTACTGTTACTGAAAATTTTCTCCATTTTAAACATTTTCTTTTCCTTGAATATGAGAACTATCGATCTAAGGGTATGTTTTTCACGTGCTGTTTGAAAGTCATCACGGCTTCTGATCGCTTATGTTGGAATCTTGCCTTGTTTAGTGGACTGTAGTTTGAGGCTGGTCAGTATAAAAACTTCGTGATGAACTTTTATGTACGTCAAATCACTCGACAGCACGACAAAAAAGGAAGAGAGATGTGTTTGCCAAAAGCCGCTCTATAGATAGCTAAAAAATACAGATAAGAATCTATCCTATCCACAGATAACAACGTGTCAATAGTCGTACAGACTATTATGCGAGGATAATACAGAACATATCTGTTGCTAGCAACAGCTTATGTCTATCGGTATGGTTTTTTCCGGCATCTAACAATATGTTTCGTCTCCTTTCTCACTATCTCTTCCTTAAAAATAATTTAAACAAAAAATTAGCTATTTATGTTTAATACAATATAAAATTTCAAATTCAACAGTGACAAAGAGCTCAGAACCTGCAAAAAGCTCTATGATAACATACCTGCATTCAATTCATATCTGGTATGAAGATCAGCGCCTGGTAGTAAAATCATTTAGTACAGTTGAAATGGAAAGTCCAAACGTTCCCTACAGCGCGAGCATGTGACGCAGTAAGTACGACTTATATGATGTTATTTAGTGCATGACATTTTTCATATCTCGTATGGAGCTGTGTCATGACATTTTGTATACGGTTGGTCGGATCGATATTCATTTCTTGAGTTCGTGAACTTCTATATAAAGGGTAATTGTAACATATCTGCAAAGTTGTAAGCATTGGAAATGCAAAGCTATTGCCACATATGAACACCATATAAGTATTGCAGTGTAGAAATGGTGCGATGTACTCGTAGATGTGGAAAGGACGATGTTTTTTTTGTTGTGTTCGTAGAAAGTATGTACTTAGTACATTTTTTATTGCTGATAGGCTAGCCTGTAGCCACTAGGTACCTTATGCATATTGGCAAAATGATTACGTGGTACATGTTTACCAGACTAAAAAACCTTTAGACTTTTCTAAATATATAACATTTTTCTATGGAAAAGGTGAAAATTATTCAATTGATCATAGATAAAATATATTTGCCTATTTGCCTTCGCGTTCGGGCATCATTAGCGTGTGTAACAGATGTAAACTTCGTTACTGCTCTGCTCTAAGTATGCGTATGTAATGATACCAGACTTTGGCTAATCGTTTGTAGATAAGCTGAGCAGCTAAACCGTATGAAGAAAGTTTAGTAGCAAGACTAGTGCCAGCTAGACGACAAAGGCCTTTGTAACAATAGAGACAGTGAGCTATATATAATATACGTTTAAATAGCCTTGCTGTGTGTGACCCAATAAAATCCTCAATTGACCGGTTTCGGCGAAACTTGTACTGTTGTTCACTGAAAGTATTATTATTTTTAAGTAGGTATGTCAGGAGCTTCTATTCAAATACACGCTCCATACATTCACAAAGTATAGACGGAATTGATTTATGTTTATGAAAAATTATATTTCATAATTTTGTATTAATTTATTTTATAGGTGGTTTGTTTTTTTAATTATTTAAAGTAACGTCAAATTCATTTATTAAATTTAAGCGTCTACGACGCTCTTATGAAGGTCAATTACAAATTTTAATATTAAAATATTGTACATTATAATACATTCAGTAAAAAAATGTATAGCACCACTGCGAGAAGAATTTTTGTAATATTAGTTTTAACTAAAACTGTTTTTTTTTTTAAATATGTAGTTAATATTTTTGTTGTAAATTATGTAAAGATTCCATTGTACGCATTCATCGTATTTTTTGTTAAAAATACTAGTATTTTTAGTATTCGTAACTTAGAGCCCTAGAATAGGACCAGCGTTTTGAGATGTTTTCACTTTAACACCTCACCTGTAGCTCGTATCAAAAAGCCGGGCCATAAAACTTATACTTATTAAGTAGTCCATATCTTAACCACTACTGGACCAATTTGCATGAAGCTTACACTGTTCTCTTAGTTGAAGTTTTGGACAAGAAAAGGTCACAATCCGATTATTAGTTGCTGAGAAACGTATGGAGAAACAAAATATATGTGAACTAGGGGATTGCTTGTCTGGACTGTGACGCTAATGGAATTAAACACTTTACCGCTTGACGTAGCCCCTCAGGGCCTGTCTACGCGCAGGTAACGATTACAAGAAGAGAAGCAGACTGCTAAGGATGGAATGCTAAGAAATCTTAATATTTTCACTAAATTTTATAACTTTTTCAAATAATATCATATCTATCATAAGAATCCAATGGAAAGCAACGTATTGAATAAGGCCTGATGATTAAATCTCCTACCCTTAACAGGCCAGAAAGGCTATTCTAGCCTTTTGCTTTGCATTTCAAAGCTTATTTTGCATTCATCATTTTTGTCGCCTCTTACACGTAAAAGATGGGAGTATTCGAAGTGTAGCCGGACATCCTACAGCTTTATACTAGTATGTACTATGAAGAATACATTGATTATCTAGAATGGTTATAACTAAAATGATGCAATAGATTAGCAGCAGTGTTTGACCTTTCTTAACTGCGAGAAAGCGAAACATGCTGCATGCATTCAGCCTCATAAAGTTACTTTGGCAGAAATGATCTGTATACTTGGTTGTTCAATTGCTCGCAGGCGTCGGTCCAGCTGCCTCCAGTGCAGGTCTGTGACTGTACTGCACGCACCAGAAGACTGTTCTGCATTCCTACTGCCTTGCTGCAGCATGTCCAATACTTCACACGCGTTGAGGCTGCATTTGGTTTCTGCTGCATGTAATGCTGAAAACAAATAATACGCTGTTTTAAAGTAAACTGGCACTGAAGAAAAATGTAATAGAATATTGATTCATACTTGACAAAAAAATAAAGTAAAAACCATAGCAAGAGTTAAACATGGGTATAGCTGCATACATACAGCTTCGGTTATCGCTAGTACTGACATCAGGATTGCACATTCGCCATTGGGGTGTAAAATTTTAGGAACTGGTAAAATATTGTGAATTATGTCCTAGGTACCGTATTCAAAACAGAATTGGATTTTAAACACTAAAATTTTCAACACTCACCATTAAACCATGATGGTTCAAAGTACCTATTATCACATTACTATGCGCATGGTATCGACTTCGACAACATATTTCACATATTTGAGTGTTGAAGTCAGTTCTTTATATAGAAAAAAAAAATCACCCATTTTAGTGACCATTGCTGCTTATGGGATCGATTGTCATTCAGTGTCAAAGACTATATCATCAAGGTAGGAAAATACTTTCAGTTATTAGAGTGTAACTCCAAAACGGCTTGACCGATTTTTATGAAATTTAAACTGGACCACACGACAAGCATCAGCTTTCAAATAAAAAAGGATCATCAAAATCGTTTCACCCAGTCAAAAGAAGATGAGATAACAAACATACAAAAACAGTCGAATTGTATACCTTGTTTGAAGTCGGTAATAATGAAAAAAACTCAAGATATCGTTCTAATAATATCTGTTCAGCATATCGTGTCTCTAGCACCTACCAAGTGGCATTGTAAAGAAATCCCTTATTTGCCTCAAATTAGAATTAAACTTGATTTAAAATAAAAGTAAATAATTTCGAACAAGGTATTATAAATGTCAGCAGAATGTCAGCACAGCGAGCGGCAACTTTGTAGAAGCCTCAGAATGTGAGAAGCATACAATTTGGACTCCCTTCTTTGACGATTGAAATGTCCATGTAAAATTGCGAGCGTAATCTCAGTAACTTAGAAACCTTGTTGAACAGTTTAAAACTTAAATTTTCTTTCAATAGGTGTCAAATATAACAAGGATAATGATAAAGAACTTTTATGTTTGAAACACAGGTGTTTGAGCGTGAAACAACTAACTATGAGTCGATATCAGTGTCGACAATGTTTTGGCTCAATATAAATATGAGCGTAAGTTTTTATAATATGATAAAGAACTTGTTAGCAAATGAAAGTGAGGCCTGTAATGTGACTACGTTCATAATAAAATTGAGTAAAAGTTTACTGTACTGTACTGTAACAGCCTACTCGTCCACTGCTGAACACAGCCTATTAAGGGGGTATTTACCATAATCCCCACGCTTGGCAGGCGGCTTGGGGATCGCAGTGTAAGATGGCAGTTCTTTAGAAGGTGCTGCTGCCCACCTTCCAGTATTTTTCCCTTAGTCGCCTCTTAGGACACTGTCGGGATGATATGGGGAGGTGCAATTCTAACCCGGCACCCCATGGGGGAGTAAAAGTGTACCTAATTTTATATTATATCTGCTGACATATTGGCATTTTTGTTTTGGCCTAAAATGCTAAAAGTCCGATACTGAAAATATATTGCTAAAAAAGAAACGAATGGGCTACAGAGGTCGAGTAATCGCCAGCAGTTTGTGAACATTTGGTTCCGAAGCAAAATATAAAAGCGCATAAATCTATACAGAGAAATATGAAAACATTCTTCCAAATGGAGCTTTGGAACCTATCGATTACCGAATGAGGTGTTAGTATACCAATTACATCCGATATATTTAGGTCCTGTTTTCAGAGCATGAGTGATGATAATATTTCTATAACTGATGCTCAGTAAGTAATACAATCAGTGCTCCTGCTCTGGATTATTCATATATATCAGAGTGCAAAGGCTCTCATACGAGTTTTTCGTAGTTTGTAAAGTCTTTAGATATTTTTAAATAAAGGAAAGGGCAACAAGTGATTTTAGGGTCAAAGTAATTTTTCAGGCTAACCTATAGTATTGGCTCCTATGGAAAGCAGATGGAAGACACCGTTAGGTGCATGGCGGCACATTTTCTACATAAGTGGCAGCTAGCCGGGCGAATGCCCCCCCAAAATTCACTATTAGTATGCCATAACAATTGCTATCCTAGGACAACGACCACGGCCGAAGGCATTCCGAAGCACGGACGAGCTCACTTTTGAGTGCCACTGGCGGTCACCCATCCAAGTATGACCGTAGCAGACGTTGCATAACCTATAGTTGACCGGTTAAGAACAATAAGGAAACCTTCACTAAGAGCGCTTGAAAAACTATATAAGTAAGGCAGCGCGTAAATTTTGACGTTTTGACAACATATTTTAGACCAATAAATTTATGAGTATTAGTAGTAATATAGGATCATAATAAGCATTTGATGAAGGCAGTCATCAATAGAAATAAAATAATGTCATATATAATGATATCTGAAAATGATTCAATTTATTGTTTTTGAAGGATATTATGCAGTAAACTTTTCACATTAGATAGTAGAATTTCTTATCTAAAAGACAAATTCCTCAAAGTCAACGCCAAAGTCTAAATCATTAATTCAATTATGGCGTCAACAACGCTCTAATGAAGATCAATAATAATTGTTTTATTATTAAAAGATTATATTGCCGCGTTCAGCAAAAAGGGTATCTAATCACTGTGAGAAGAACGGACAAGATACTTGGAGCCTTTGATTTCTACAATATTTGGTTAGTTTACATAATAATATATTAATTTCATAGATAACTGATGGTGGCGTAGCAAAGATGCGATTTTCCAAGAATTGTATCGTCTAAATAATTACAGATGGATCATATGGACCTATTTTTAAGATGTTATAGTCTTATCTTTATGAATCTTATAAAATCGCATTTTTATTAATACAGTCTTTTTTTGTATTTGCTAATGTAAAACCTGGTACGACTATGTTATCCTTATTCCTAGTGTTATAAATTTTAATCACAGTTGTCACCGTTTAATTCAAATTTTGGTCTAGCATATTTTCTAGAACTAAAACACGGTAAAGTTTGCAATAATCCATTCTCTATATAGCGCAAATTGCCCGCTTTAGCAAACTTTATATTATAATCTTTGTTTCGGCTGCTGCACACCATAACAAACATTCAATAGAATATTGTCTATTTAATGTGTTATTTAAAATTACATACTTACTTTTTAAAATAGTTTGAAAATAAATTAAATATAAATGTGTAAAATAAAGTTTTTCATTACGATACGTTTACTTATCGGTGATTTCCTGTATATACGTTTATATAGAAAAGTATAGTAACCAATATGAACCACTCCGTAGTAAAATTTTCCGATATTGCCGGAAGGTGAATCTGTCGTTTGTCAGAGCAGAGTGTGACGTAGACGGGAAAAAATTACCAAAAAAGTGAACACTGTGTCGCGATAAATCTAGTGAAGGACGCATGCACGCCCACGTTTGACTTTGAGCGGACACCAAATCAGAAATAGTTAACATCAAAAATGCATGAAAAATGGTCGTGAGTTGAGTGTGAGCTTTATTGCTAGGTACTGGTTTTTAGTAAAAGAGTTTAGAAGACATATTTATATAACCTGCTCGAAAATTTCACAATATACATGTCATGCAAAACTAAACTGACGAGTACTCTATGCGCTGAACCCGGCTATGATGTTGTCCTGGATTTCAGAAAAGCAGAGGTAAATAAAAACTTATGTTATTTTTCAGGTATATTGATCGCTTTTGCATGACAAAAAAAATTACGAAATTTTGTGCGTTTTCGGTGAGCGTCACAGAACCAATAATAGAGCAGAGACATTTCATTCTACGTTACAAAAGATATTATGAAGTAATTAATAAAAAAAAACCTAACAGCATATTATTTAATTTGTTTAATGTTTTATCGTTCTATTGATAATAAAACTGCAAGTTATCTATATTTATGAAATCGTTTTTTAAAGCCCTTCATTGTGATATGCCACTCAATGGGTTTTGAAAAAAAATCTCACAATATGGCTTCTAAAATCCACCTGTTTTTTTTATTATTTTTTATGTACTTAGTGTCACTTGTGCTATCAATACGAATCTAATGATATCTCATACATTACATTCGGTAAAGCCGTTTCGAAGTTATGGTGGAATAAAGACACCCACAAACATACGTTCAGGAACCCTGAAAACATAACACTCCTTTTTTGGGCAGTTGTGTAATACAATAAATACGTCGACATTGGGACTTTTAGTAAAATAAGAGAATTAGAGTCCAAATAGAATTTTTTGACTAAAAAAGAAGGTAGATGTATATTGAAAATGCAAATGATAATGTACTATCAACTATAACTTCTAAACAATGAAACAACGACGGGATACACTCTGTAAAAATTGAGTTAAATAAGCTTGCGTAGGAATATTGCGTTTTTTTTTAATGTATGTTACCATAACGCACGTTCGCACGGGTATTTATCAAAAAAAAACATGTATTATGATGATATTCTATAACCTATGTTCATCAGGGATAATTGTAGGATTCTAAAGGAGTTTTTTTCAAATTGGTCCAATAGATTTTATGTTTATTCATTACATACAAAAATACAAATATTTCTTCTCTATAATATTAGTATAGAAGTAAAGATTACTATAGCCTTACGTACTATTACATGAGACCAGTAACCATATACACCGTGTCCCAAAATTCAACGATAAGCCGGCATCGGTGCATGGACCTACTCATGACTACTCGGGAAAAAATAAAAAAAAAATTATAACTCTTTTTTTTTTAATTACAGAGACTTTTATAAAGTTGCGCCAACTTTTAATAAAACTTGCCATGGTAGTGTCCATACTTTTTTTTTTAACGCAGACTATAGAAAGTGCATAGAATGTTAAAATCTATGAAAATTATAAGAAAAAATTTTTTTTTTACTGATTTTTGTAAAATAACTACTGACTTTCTGTAATTTTAAAGGATTGTGGTAGATAGCCGTCCTTCTTAGGTTGCTAATGCACAAAAAATATCAAAAATATGTCAAAAATTGTGGTCATGGTAGTTGAAAATAGCATAATGGGTATCGAATATCGGTGAAATTTATAAAAGTCTCTGTAATTAATAAAAAAAAACAGTTATATTTTTTTTTTTTTTCCGAGGTGTCATGAGTAGGTCCATGCACCGATGCCGGCTTATCGTTGAATTTTGGGACACGGTGTATATATTTAGGGGAAAGGGGATACTAAGACACCTCTAACTGTACTCCTGTGATAAACAGATGAGATTGTATGGTATGGTGGTAATGACAGAAGGACTATAAATCTCTAAGATCAGCATAATGATTATATTATAATTGATCTGACAAGTATTTCAATGACAAAAGTAAAAGAGTTAAATAACCTAATCAACATTTTAAGCAGCAATAAGGTGAGCACGATCAAATTGTTAATTTACCATAAGTTTAATCAAAAGTTTTGTAATTAAATTTCCTTCCATTGAAAACTTATAATTAATCCATGATTCATCTTTTAAGAGGATATTCGAAGTGTGGCGTTTGACAGCTTCGATTTCCTTTGCAATACGATTTGTCTAAGGAACAAACCTAGCGCAATAAATTCAATTATTTTACCTTTTATAATCGCGGCTGCTATTACGATATTAGCTGCAAACTTCATGTTGTTTTTGGACCAGTGAATGTCCTAACGAAGCGCGTTCCTTGTCTGTTGTGAATGATATATTTTGTCGCGAACTCTCATCAACATACAGGCCCTGTGACAGCTTTATCCATTAGGGAATTATTTATGTATTGCTTGTCATATTTTAAGTACAATCGCGCCGGCAGTTTTTGAAGAGTGAATGATTACCTATTATTGAAATTTGGTAAGATAATTTAGCGATATTAGTTACTTGTTATGCAAGACTCCAAAGTTCTTATTTGGCGCGAGTACTTTTATTGGAACCTGAGGAAGTGAATAGGTTTACAGAATTGAGAAAAAATTTACCCTGACCGAAGTGGTTCAACTTAAAGAATCCAGAGCGTACCGAAGGTTTCAACTTTGCTGCCAAGCGCAAAAAAATTTTTCACCACACTACAACGAGAAAAATTCTATGTGAAAGAAAAATAGTTTAAATAATGTAGTTAAACTGCGTTAATTGATAGTATAAATAAAATTACTAAATATAGGTGTTATTAAAAAACAAACTAATTTTTTTAAACTTTTAATGAGGTTCGAATTTCAAAATCCTTTTCCACGGTAGCAGATATTGAAATTTAACCAATACGCGTCGTAGATAATTATAACAATAGAAATAAAAATAGAAATGGATTTTCATCCATTGCGGGTGCTAAGCGCCCCCCCCTTCATAATGGCCATTGTATTCTAAGGAAAATGTCAAATTAAGGTCACCTCCATTACTTCTTTGTCACACGCTGTTCAGACATTTAAAAGTTATGGTAGAATAAAGAACCTATATTTTACATAACTCTTCAAGAATCAAATCCTAAAAATATTGTACTGTATTCGGGCAGTCGTGTAATTATTTACAAAATGTACTGTGTACTAAATAAAATTACTTATAATATTAAGTAAATTTTTCATTATCTCCACATATTTATTTTGGACAATATTGGAAGAGAGATAATTTTACAATACGTATTCGATGAAAATTAAAATTATGAAATAAAACTTGTATGTATTTTGTGGATCTTTCGCATAAACCCGTTCAATGTTTTACGGTACATAGATATACAATTAACCAGTTAGCTAAATTGATTGCCTGCGTCCGTTGTTCAGGCCCTGGTACCAAGGAATTATAGGTAAAGCCAAATTTAATGTAACTATATTAAATAATTATGAAGCGCAAATACCAGAGCTTGCTTAGTCGTTACAAACCGGTGAACTAGGATAAGTAACGTCCGCTGCGGTCATGACTTGGATGGGTCTGACAGCTAGTGGTATTACTACTGAGTATTCCTGTGCTTCGGAGGGCACATTTAACCAGATATGGGCCACCTTTGGAGTGTTGCGTGCCAAACTTTACAATAATTATGCAGTCGCAAGCCAAAGCAATAAAAAAATTACACAACTGCCCAAAAAATGAGTGTTATGTTTTCAGGGTTCATGTGTATGGATCTCTATTCCACCACACCTTCTAAACGGCTTTACCGATTTTATATAATGTATGAGATATCGTTAGATTCGTCTTAACAGTGCAAGTGAAACTAGGTACATAAAAAAACCAAACTGACGGATTTTAGAAGCCATATTCTGCTTTTTTTTCTTCCAAGCCCGTCGTGTACCCATATTAAATTAATTAAGGGATTTAAAAAATGATCATCTATATAATCTGTAATAAATATAACTTATAGTTTAATTTCAATGGAATGACAAAAATAAATTATTTTCGGTCGTGTTTTTCTTCTTTTCTAAATTAATTTATTGTCAATTTAGTCTTGTTTGTTTATAAATTTATTAGGTTACTTTTGAATCTATTTCACGTGTAACGGTTAATGTGATACATGATTCTGAACTTCGGAAACAAGTTTATCTATCAATTTTCTCAACTAGGTAAAGCTATTAGTCAATTACTCGAACAGTAAGTTAATTTTTCGAAATTTCAAAATGTCTGGCGGGCCGGCTCAAAACCTGAGACGGGCCGGATCCGGACCGCGGTCCGGACGTTGCCCACATATGCATTAAACCATCGTTCCCGGTTATTGTTTAGGGGGTAGGGAGGCAGTCGTTAAAGCAAGATATTAGAGTATTTTGCGAATGCCTCGGCTAGCTACCACCTTCAAGTAAAAACTTTGTAGACAAGCATCTAACGGTGTGTTTTGGCAGCTGTCGCTGAGAGCTAGTAATTCTAGGTTCAACATCTTTGACCGCCAGATAAGATAATGGTCAAAACCTAGCCTGTGAGCAATAAAAAATTAAAGAACTTCAATAGCTTAGGGAAATTGGCTCGTTTCCTTTTATATGCTAATTGTAAGGGTTCCGTACCTCAAAAAGAAAAAAAAACAGAACTCTTATAGGATCACTTTGTTGTCCGTCTGTCTGTCAAGACTCTTTTTATCAAGAACGCGTAAAGGTATCAAGCTGAAATTCATATCATATACCCAGGTCTACTGTCTCTTGGAGCTGTGAAAAAATACAAAAATACATACTTCTAAGCCAACGCAATCGAAAGATACAGCCATTTATGCCGCAAATTTTCGACACTCGCAAGGGAATCAAAACCAACGTACCCCGTGAACTGAGATTCTTGAAATTTGGTACCAAGCAACGTCTCTTCAACGTCTTATAGCACCGATAAAGAAAAAAATGCGAAAAGCATAAATTTTTAGTAACATCATATAAATATATTTTTGATAATTTTCAATTGTAATGGATTTCACTCAGCAATAAAAATACCTAACTTTTACTTATATATTTACAGGTTTGTACGAAACCCTCGGTGCGCGAGTCCGACACTTGGCCGGTTTTTATTAATTGTAATGTGGAAAATATTGTTAACACACGTAGTCATTAACAACTGCAGAGCTCACACTTGCGAATATTTTCTACATCTCCGGCTGGTTTCAATATAAGCTTACTACCAAACTACCGCTACAAACGAAGCACTTACGAATAGGGTTCCTTCTACAAAGTTCGAATAGGGTTTCTTCTACAAAGTTCCTCAAAACCATAGTATAATTCTGCCTGTACCTTTTGGCTGATAATATTGTACTCAGGGATAATATAACATTGCACAACCAACTATTGTTGATCCATTGGTAAAGGGCTAACAACAAGTTTTTAATCAAAGGTTATTTGTTTTATAGTTTGAAATAATACGACGTAACTTTGTACTCATATTGAATGAATCAATGACTAAAGTTTGAAGCTAGTTATCATATTCACTCACATTAATTTGACCGAGGAACTTTGGGGTAAATCACCCTTTTTCAGGAGTGTAGTAGGTACATTACACTAAAAGGTTATGGTAAGGTTATAATATCATTGCTGGAGGTTATTACAAACAAAAAAGTCGCCTCGACTTATCTATTATTATAACAATATTACAACTACTACATAATTATTATATTACACACATATGGAATTATTAAATCTAAGCAACAATAGGCAAACTCCATCTTTTGAAGCCTTTTGTATGGAACATAGAAAAATGTTGATGCAAACGATGATAGCCCACAACTTTCGCCAGCAACTATACAAGCTGCACTGCATACATCGGCCACACCCGATCATTTTTGATTTACGCAAATATGATCACGTCTCTCAGTTTCGTTCTAAGCTCAATTGGCTCTCAAAACGACTTCGCCGGAATGCTCAAATTCTCAGTCTTCTTTTATTTCCCATTATCCTTTATTGTTCAACCCTAAATCCCCGCGCTATTTCATGGACCGCCTTAATTTCCTTAAGTGTTCTTCATACTAAGCCATCAGAAAAACTCGCACTTGAATTCCATCCTCATACTAAGTACTTAGTTTTATAGCAAATCTCTGTTGCCATATTAAGGCTTGTGGAATTCTCTTCCTGTATCAATAAGACTCTGTATATGTTCAAGGATCAATTACAAAATCACAAATATACGATAGGAAAAATTTTAAATCATGTGCGGGAAAAAAAAATTCCTTTCGTATATTTGTGGTTTTGTAATGTAATCCGCATAGCAGGCGTTATTGCAAACCTAACAATATTAAAATTCAAGGATCAAGTTAAAATATTTTATTTATCCAAATAACTTTGCACTACATTTCTAGCTGTCAAGGTCTAGTTATATGATAATTATAACAAGTACCTAGTATTTTATGTAATCTGTATTGTTGGTTTATGTCATCATGATCATCATCAGCCGGAAGACGTCCACTGTTGAACAAAGGCCTCCCGCATGTAACGCCACCAAGAAGGGTTATTAGCCGATTGTAACAATTGACTACCAGCAACTTTTACGATGTCGTCAGTCTACCTAGTGGGGGACGTACTCTTTGTGTATATATTGAATAAAATTATGTATTATTTTAGTATACTATAAATTATATCGTTTGTTTTATTATGTATTTAATTCGTTATTTGTAAATAAATATAATACAATCTAATAAGTATTTTCTTAGAAATTTGTCTTAAAATTAAATACATAGCCTACCTATGTAAAAATAACAAATCTTTTAAAAATATTTTATGAAAACATCAAATTAATATTTTAATGAAACACTTAAAAAATACAAAAATATATCTAGTGACCATTCCGCCTAATTTTCCTGTTAAGCCGACGTGACGTCACAAACGCCACGCAGCCAAACCGGAAGAATTTTCGACGCGTTCGCTTCTACACGAAGCATCCTGAGGAGGTCTTGACTCTACGAGCGCATGATCGAGAAATTTCTCGAATGAAAACATGATGTTTTCATAAAATATTTAAAAAATAATTGTTATTATTACATAGGTAGGCTATGTATTTAATTTTAAGATAAATTTAAACTGAGTACTCTTGTAATTTAAAATTATTTTGACTTCAGTCACCACAATTGTTTACTTTGTTCATCAAGGTTGCCTGAAAAGGATCATTTATAGTCACAAGGCCGCCCATTATGACTCAATGTTATTATTATTTCAATGTTAACTTTGATATTTTAAAAATTGTTTTATAATAAACAGTTTTCTATCCATATATCTGTCTACACTACGTCATCATGCTAAGTAGTGCAATTACTTACGGTGCGCACCATTTGAAGTTAAATTCGCCAAAAACGATAAAAACGATCACACTCCCAAAAAGTTGTTCCACTTGGGTCTTGGCATTATTTTCGCCATAAACGCTATGGAGTTACTGGAACAGTTTGAATTACCTACATCTAATGTCAAAAGTGACAGAAGTGGCCAATATTAGTGGCATTCTTTTCGTTCTTATCCTAAATGGAACAGGGGAGAACAGTTCCAAACGATCACTGTGATCACAACCATAGACGCAGAATGTGGTCAAAATTATCGAAAATAACGAAATTAGCGTCAAATGGAATACGCCCTTAGCATCCTCTGCACACGTGATCTGCTTGGGCCTAGAACAACCTAAATCCGGTGGTGAAACAACAAGGAAGTCATGCTAGAACTAAAAGACGTTGATAGGATTAATTTAGTTATCGTTGGCTAGATACAAAAAGGTATTTCCAAAAAGGGTCGATGTGAGGTTCGTCGTAAATAAAAGCCGAATTTTCCTTCAACACGATTTATGCGTAAAATCCACGTAGAAGCAGCACCCAGCTTCCGCATTAAATAAATTAGGATTGAGACATAGTGGTAAGACTAAAGCCACAAGCCATAACAATCGGAATTTTGCAATAGGTAGAGTAGAATTGCTACATCAGAAGGTCTGGTAGAACATAAAACGCGGACAGTAGAATGAGAAATGGTGTTCTGGAATGTAAGAATGATGATTGGAAGAAGAAGAAAGTAGCATATGTAATGCGAAAAATAAGTAAAGACTAAAACTTGCCTGCAGAAGTTGAAGTGACATTAAATCATCGAACATCTTATTGTGAGAGTTAAAGAAAACCGTGTGAGTGTTTTCTGTGCTGCGCAGCCAGCTCGTGAGGTGAAGGAGCCTACCGGACATTCTAAAGGTGCGTGGGTTCCCTTTTTCCTATTACCTAGCGATCGCTCATGGCCAGGATATGTTTATATACATGTAAAATTATCAATTGTAATCAGTGACCTAGCGAATTAACACAAAAATACAGTCCACTTAATTAATATATTGACGCAATAAAGCCTCAGGGCACATAACGCATCCCGCTGGTGGTTAAATATAAATTTTTGGCCGCTTCATTTTTGGTCCTATCTCACGGGATTATAATCTAAATTTCATTATTGTATATGATTATCTTGATTTCATACGATATCTTTGAATTTAAAACTAAAAATCGTCACGTAATTCTTACGTCGCGAGCCTACCCTCACTCACCACATAAAAATGTTCGTACTTCACTAAACCGCTCCGCCCTTATAAGTGTTTGCCTTTAGAGAATAATATATATATTATATTTACTTTCCCGCCCTTTAAGGCACATACATTTATAAGTGTTAGGTATATATTTATTTATATCCATATTGTGATTCACGTACTCATTTATAACGTAATACCGCGCCAATAAAATACCATAATATAAATTATTTTCTTACTTTATTCTTACGCGACTTATTATCTCATTTACCACGTTGTATTCCGATACTACTTAGGCTTACTTACATATATTGCCTTAAAAATCACGAGCATCATGCCGCGCGAAGTCAAAGTAGCTTCTCCTTGTAGTCCGCGTTTAACTATCCTACAAGCAAAGCGAAATGCTCTGTATGAACGTATTAATTCGGTCATCATCAGGCTAAAAGTGCACATATTTCGGAAGAAAATCGAGAATTGTTTTTGAGTTCTTGTGTAACGATTGAAGAGACACGCATTAGTTTTCAAAAGATCCTCTATAGTTACAATGAAACACTTCTTGAACTTGACCCCGAAGCGACACCTTCTTATCAAGGTTACGCGTCCTTCGAAGATCTTTATTGTTATATCAAGCTGATCATGTCGAAGTTGAAGCCCGCGCCCGCGTCAGAGCTTTACACTTCGCACAACAAAGCTAAACCTAGACTTCCCAATATTGAGCTGATGCACTTTGATGGTGATAGGAAAAACTGGCCATTATTTCACGCTAGTTTTGACGCGACAGTACATAGTAATGCATCGTTAACGGACGCTGACAAGCTGTACTATCTAATAGGTAAATTGTCACCGACCGCCCAGTCTACATTTGCTGGCATAATTCCGAATGCCGAAAATTATAATGTGATTTACCAAACACTTTTAGATAAATACCAAGATGTCAGGCTATTAGGTTCTAGCTATTTAGACCAGGCACTTAGCCTCAAATTAAATGGTTCTCCGTCTGCATCGAACTTCAAATTATTTATCGATAAATATGTGGTCGCTATTAACTCACTTAAAACGTTAAAAATAGACGATCTGTTGGATTTCGTGTTGCTGCATATAGCTTCCACTTATTAACTGTGTTTGGACTACTTGCGATTAATAAAGCACCTTCATACACTAAGCAAGCTACCACAACCTCATCAGATGTTATCTAGTTAATTCGTTAAAACCGTTACGGACGCTTCAAATATTCTTCTTTTTTTATATTTCTATCATCACGACCACTCGACGGTACAGATACGCACAAATCATTAGAATTAAATCTTTGTATTTTTTTTAGTATAACTGAAACTTTTAATAATCTGTCATTGTTTCTTACGTTTCTTACTGACCCGAAGATGAGGTGGGGTCACTTCAACTTCTGCAGGCAAGTTTTAGTCTTTACTTATTTTTCGCATTACACCTTCGTTCGTTCGTGATCGTTATCGTGATCTTGATCTTGATCGTGATCGTGATCGTGATCGTGATCGTGATCGTGATCGTGTTCGTGATCGTGATCGTGATCGTGATCGTGTTCGGTTTCGTGTTCGGTTTCGTGTTCGTGTTCGTGTTCGTGTTCGTGTTCGTGTTCGTGATCGTGATCGTGATCGAGATCTTGATCGTAATCGTGATTGACATCGTGATCGCCAATCACCAATCACGAATACAAAATAATCATTGTAGAAATCGAGGATGGAGAACGAGGATCGTGACCGTGTACATGATTGTATGGACTTATCGTGATCGTGATCGTGATCTTATCGTGATCGCGATCGCCAATCACCAATCACCAATCACCAATCTCCATTCACCAGTTACCAATCACCGATCACGATCGTAATCGAAATCGAAGATGAAGATCGTGATCGTGATCGGGATCATAATCACCAATTACCAATCACCAATCACGATTAAAATCGAAATCAAGGATGAAGATCGAGGATGGTTATCGTGATCGTGATCGTGACCGTGACCGTGACCGTGACCGTGATCGTGATTGTGTTCGTGATCGTTATCGTGATCGTGATCGTGATCGTGATCGTGATCGTGATCGTGATCGTGATCGTGATCGTGATCGTGATCGTGATCGTGATCGTGATCGTGATCGTGATCGTGATCGTGACCGTGAACGTGACCGTGACCGTGACCGTGATCGTGACCGTGATCGTGATCGTGATCGTGATCGTGATCGTGATCGTGATCGTGATCGTGATCGTGATCGTGATCGTGATCGTGATCGTGATCGTGATCGTGATCGTGATCGTGATCGTGATCGTGATCGTGATCGTGATCGTGATCGTGATCGTGATCGTGATCGTGATCGTGATCGTGATCGTGATCGTGATCGTGATCGTGATCGTGATCGTGATCGTGATCGTGATCGTGATCGTGATCGTGATCGTGATCGTGATCGTGATCGTGATCGTGATCGTGATCGTGATCGTGATCGTGATCGTGATCGTGATCGTGATCGTGATCGAAATCAAGGATGAAGATCGAGGATGGTTATCGTGATCGTGATCGTGATCGTGACCGTGACCGTGACCGTGACCGTGATCGTGATTGTGTTCGTGATCGTTATCGTGATCGTGATCGTGATCGTGATCGTGATAGTGATCGTGATCGTGATCGTGATCGTGATCGTGATCGTGATCGTGATCGTGATCGTGATCGTGATCGTGATCGTGATCGTGATCGTGATCGTGATCGTGATCGTGATCGTGATCGTGATCGTGATCGTGATCGTGATCGTGATCGTGATCGTGATCGTGATCGTGATCGTGATCGTGATCGTGATCGTGATCGTGATCGTGATCGTGATCGTGATCGTGATCGTGATCGTGATCGTGATCGTGATCGTGATCGTGATCGTGATCGTGATCGTGATCGTGATCGTGATCGTGATCGTGATCGTGATCGTGATCGTGATCGTGATCGTGATGGTGATGGTGATGGTGATGGTGATGGTGATGGTGATGGTGGTGGTGGTGATGGTGATGGTGTTGGTGATGGTGATGGTGATGGTGGTGGTGATGGTGATGGTGATGGTGATGGTGATGGTGATGGTGATGGTGATGGTGATGGTGATGGTGATGGTGATGGTGATGGTGATGGTGATGGTGATGGTGATGGTGATGGTGATGGTGATGGTGATGGTGATGGTGATGGTGATGGTGATGGTGATGGTGATGGTGATGGTGATGGTGATGGTGATGGTGATGGTGATGGTGATGGTGATGGTGATGGTGATGGTGATGGTGATGGTGATGGTGATGGTGATGGTGATGGTGATGGTGATGGTGATGGTGATGGTGATGGTGATGGTGATGGTGATGGTGATGGTGATGGTGATGGTGATGGTGATGGTGATGGTGATGGTGATGGTGATGGTGATGGTGATGGTGATGGTGATGGTGATGGTGATGGTGATGGTGATGGTGATGGTGATGGTGATGGTGATGGTGATGGTGATGGTGATGGTAATCGTGATCGTGATCGTGATCGCCAATCACCAATTACCAATCACCAATCACCAATCACGATCGAAATCGAAATCAAGGATGGAGATCGAGGAAGGTCATCGTGATCGTGATCATAAACGTGATTGACATCGTGATCGCCAATCACCAATCACCAATAACAAATTATCATTGTAGAAATCGAGGATGGAGAACGAGGATCGTAATCGTGTACATGATCGTGATCGTGTCGTGGTCGTGGTCGAGGTCGTGGTCGTGTTCGTGGTCGTGATCGTGATCGTGGTCGTGGTCGTGGTCGTGGTCGTGGTCGTGGTCGTGGTCGTGGTCGTGGTCGTGGTCGTGGTCGTGGTCGTGGTCGTGGTCGTGGTCGTGGTCGTGGTCGTGGTCGTGGTCGTGGTCGTGGTCGTGGTCGTGGTCGTGGTCGTGGTCGTGGTCGTGGTCGTGGTCGTGGTCGTGGTCGTGGTCGTGGTCGTGGTCGTGGTCGTGGTCGTGGTCGTGGTCGTGGTCGTGGTCGTGGTCGTGGTCGTGGTCGTGGTCGTGGTCGTGGTCGTGGTCGTGGTCGTGGTCGTGGTGTTGGTGTTGGTGTTGGTGTTGGTGTTGGTGTTGGTGTTGGTGTTGGTGTTGGTGTTGGTGTTGGTGTTGGTGTTGGTGTTGGTGTTGGTGTTGGTGTTGGTGTTGGTGTTGGTGTTGGTGTTGGTGTTGGTGTTGGTGTTGGTGTTGGTGTTGGTGTTGGTGTTGGTGTTGGTGTTGGTGTTGGTGTTGGTGTTGGTGTTGGTGTTGGTGTTGGTGTTGGTGGTGGTGTTGGTGTTGGTGTTGGTGTTGGTGTTGGTGTTGGTGTTGGTGTTGGTGTTGGTGTTGGTGTTGGTGTTGGTGTTGGTGTTGGTGTTGGTGTTGGTGTTGGTGTTGGTGTTGGTGTTGGTGTTGGTGTTGGTGTTGGTGTTGGTGTTGGTGTTGGTGTTGGTGTTGGTGTTGGTGTTGGTGTTGGTGTTTTCGTGTTCGTGTTGGTGTTGGTGTTTTCGTGTTCGTGTTTGTGTTCGTGTTCGTGTTCGTGTTCGTGTTCGTGTTCGTGTTCGTGTTCGTGTTCGTGTTCGTGATCGTGATCGTGATCGTGTTCGTGTTCGTGTTCGTGTTCGTGTTCGTGTTCGTGTTCGTGTTCGTGTTCGTGTTCGTGTTCGTGTTCGTGTTCGTGTTCGTGTTCGTGTTCGTGTTCGTGTTCTTGTTCGTGTTCGTGTTCGCAAAAGGTTAAAACGACTGCAATTAAAGTTAATACAAGATATTTTAATACAATAAAACGAGCCGTTAATTATTAAACAATAATAAAATATTCTTACCAAGAAATCATTGCAAAGTCGGTGAGTCGTGTCGTAAACAGAGAATGCTGTAATAAGCCACCACCGCTCCACTGCGACCGCCGCCGGCGCATCGATGACGCATACCGTGTGCACTAGCGGCCGGCGGGTGGCGAACCGGTCGAAACCAGTCTACGCACAGCTACGACGGCCGATGCATGATACTTACCTTCTTTCTCCGCGCGCTCGATACAAATAAAACACAAAACTTTACCGCGATTGTGTCGTGTATTTGTGAACATTGTGATTATAATAATCACCAGTGCCGAACCTGAACATTGTCGGGGCTATCTTGTAATAATACAATAACAATATAATATATGATCAAACGAACTTGAAGTGAAGTTCGATCGATATTATTTGAGTCAATTCATTCGATAATTATAGTATAATAACCAGGTAGTTTCCTTTAGTTTACAGGCAACACTTGCAAATTTTCAGAGAACTCGATTAAAACATCGAGTTGTATCGATATTTTTACCCACCTCGTGTCCGTCCCTATCGAGTAGTCTCATTTTTTTTAGAGTATCTATTCAGAAACAAAGCTTCCTATCATGGGCGCAAAACTAGTACTTGACTAAGTTTATTTGGGTGGGTTGGGTTACTATAATTATCGAATGAATTGACTCAAATAATATCGATCGAACTTCACTTCAAGTTCGTTTGATCATATATTATTATTCGTCAATTCATTTCTCAAATTATAGTATAATAACCAGGTAGATGTTCAGAGAAGGAAGGTTTGTTTTCCTTCTTATTATAATTAATAGTTTTTCATAAAACCACAGTTTTATCTCCTGATAATTTTGTTTATTGAACATAAATTAAGAATCATAAAACTGAATTATTATGATATATATAGTTCTTGGCATCAAACGTAGGTACATAATTGGCCTTATTACCTTAAACAATTATCTGTATAGATATAATATTATATTACGAGAACACAACGCCTCTAGCAAATTGGCTCGAATTAACCTCTAGTATTAGTCGGTTGTAAAACCGGGCAAAAACGGTAGACGTGCCGGTTCAGCCAGCTGTCTTACGAATAGTATCTACACTGCCAGTGGCGCTGGCGGCGGAAGTAGCAGCATGTCGCATGCTGTGCGCACTGAAGGTGCGCGTGTCGAAACCGCTCGCGGACATCACTTGCTTAATCCAGCGGCTGGTCGACTGCGCTGTGGCGGCTCTGTGTGGCGGTTTTATAGTCAACTGTAGATTACTCGCGTTCAAAGTTCTGAATTGTTCGTTACAAAAATATAATCCTTGAGAAGAGAAGCGGGACAGATATTTATGTTTTCGAAAGACCAAGATAAAAATACGATAGATTGGTCAAGCCCGGGAGCCAAGGTCTTGACTGTGTCCGTAATGGCTATCGTAATACTGTCTGTTTATATTGTAATATTGAATAAGCGCGAAAATTTGTAATTTATGCGCCGTGCATAGTACAAGTATATAATAAAAGTTTACACATGTATTATATATATACATATATTTTTAACTATCCCTTCAATTCTTAATTCTTTATTTGGGTACCATACAGATAAATAGTTAAGAACAGTTTGAGGGTCCCAAGAGGACGTATATTTGTGACGGTGGGGCTTGATCTTGTAAGCACCCTTAAGTACGCGTTTAACGCGATAATCACTGATGTGATCACTAAAGAGAAGTGACAATGCCAAAGGGTGACTGTTAAGAGAGTCATAACAACAACTGTTGTTGAACTGTCCTGTTAAAATATTTAAAACTAATATAATGGAGTCATTGAAAACTTCACTATCGTTATTCATACAAAACTGCCACCAGACCTTTAAGCTAATGCTTCAGTGTATTGTCGGCGAGTGAGGAGAGCAACAAGTCAAGCGCCGCGGGTGGGCAGCCACGCCGCGCTAATACTGCCTGCAGTGCTTCACGGCACCCAGCAAGGATAAGTTGCGCACCTGGTGGATGGTGCTATCTCAAATGCGATTGTAACAAGCATTTACTAAGGTTAAATAAATGTATTTTAGACACCCATAAGTTGTCTAATAAGGGATACCACGCCTGTGATATCCAATGTGGAAATATTAATTGCCGGTCGCTTCGTCGTTGACTATTATTCGCAAACATTTTAAAACTAATGAAAATGGCGGAAAGGCATATAAGTTTCCAAGTTCTGGTAAAAGCATCTACGACGAAAGCGACCGCGTCGGGTATCCATGATACGAACGTTTCGTACTTAGCATTGTTACGAGAGGAAAAAGATAGATTTCTAGATAACCGAAGAGGTCAACTACTGTTTGGGAAGGGTTATCTATCAGGTACTTTCCATTCGGTGTCTGGATATATTATTCTAAAATCCAAATCCGCTGAATTTTCTTTATTGACGTAAGAAGCAAATATCTAAATATCTCTCATCTCGAACCATTCCCAAATTTATTTATTTTTAAGGTGTGGGAATTGAATTCCACCCCTTCCTATTCATATAGCTTATAACTATGGTGTTATCAAAACGTAGCAATGCCCCACAATTAGATTCATTTTTAATGAAACATTTTAAACCTAAAATAGAACCCAATAATTCTACATAGTTGATGTGGTGTTCCTTCTCAATGGCCTTCCCGGTGCCGTTTGCCCTATTGCTTCCACAAACCGCCCCCAAATTTGAAAGAGAAGCGTCAGTAAACATTTCCTATATAAACACGACCTTTTTGGAAGTGTTGAAAGGAACTATGAAGGGTTAGCATTCCACCAATTTAAGTCATCTAAAAACTCCTTTGTGAGTTTTATTTTGGCTTCATAATTATTCTTATACTCTTGTAATGCTAAAAAATTTTGTTTTTCCAAAACTTTTATGTACAAAAGCCCGTACGTAACGCCGAGCATGCTAAGATCAGAACACCAATCAGTTTTGCAACTCGCGAATGGTGCATTTTGGTAAACAAGATTACTTACTGAGTAATTGTTGATTGTGCGCTTATTTAAGGGCAAAAATAAGGTTAAATCATGGGTACCAAACATAAAACCTAAAAATTTGGTGACCTGTTTAGGGAATAGGGAACTATTTTCGTAGTTAACAACGAAACCCAAACAATTCAGTATTTGTAAAATAGAGTGAACATTATCTGTACAATCTTCAAAGCTGTCGCCAATGTACAGGATGTCATCAAGGTATATTACCGATTTATAACCTTGTAGGATAGTTATTACCTCAAATTATTTTAGTAAACACCCTAGGGGGGTAAACCGTATGGTATAGATACGAATTCAAATAAATAACGTTCAAACTCAACTCTAAGTTACTTCCTATCAGAGAGGTTAATAGGATCGGAAAGGTAGGCTTCTTTTAAATAAATAGTAAAGGCACAATCCATCACGTGGTATGAGTTTGGATGTCGTCTTATATTCCTCCATTTTGAAGGGATTATTTAAAATAAATTTATTTAGTGGCTTTAAGTTGACTATGAAGCCTTTTGGTTTCGGAGCTAGGAATATTGTAGAAATGTTTTGGTCATGACATGGCTTACAAGGTTTAACAGCACCTAGTTCGCTTAACCTTTGAATAGCCAAATATATATCATGATTGTCTTTGTGAGTAATCGTTGAACAAGGTATATAATGGATTGTGAATTTATTTCGCAAATTTGTATATACCTTGCTTAATCCAAGTCAGGACTACACTATCCCTAGTTATGTTTAACCAAAAGTTATAGTGTAATAATAAACAGCCAGCGTGTACTTACCTGCATCATTGTTAGTGCTGTGTGTTGGCACGAGGCTTGGAGTGACTTAAGTTTCTCGGAGAAGGCAGTGCTTGATTGTTTGTTGCAGTCGTCAGATAGGCTCGGCGACCCTCACGGCCTCCTCTCCTTTGACCTCCCTGCCCCCCTCGTGAAGGCGAGTAATGAGGAGGTCCCGTCCAGTTACCTAGTTAGTGGGACGACTGACCGACCATTGCTGAGCTGAGGAAGTTGTAGGTTTTGAATTCGTTCGTTTACGGATCTCTTGACCTTGTTTCTCAATAGCATTGCTGGCCTTAAGTTCGTCGGCAAGCGAATGTTTCGTCTCTCTCAGCATCTTGGATCACGTGTATGAAATTATTTTCTAGACTATGTGTGAATAATTTTTTCCTATCACACGAACACGAGAAATGTAAGTCTGTTAGGAGGCGACATCCATCACACAAGGATTTGAGAGCACGAACCTTGTTTTAGCATTTTGAGTAACATGTCCATGGCCCGATTTACTGGTGTACCAGCATTTGAAAACTTTAAAGTTTTTTGTTCCTTACAATGTCTGCTTTTACAATTTCGGAAACGGCAGCTGAGATTTCAGCCTTGAGCTTTGGTGCTTGTAAAAATTTACAATTAGAGAGAACTAATTATTATGCTGCATAAGATCGGACTTTTCTTCCTTGCCAAGACCTTTCCTTAGTAAAGGGTCCCATAACTTAGCCAGACTATCATTGATGGGCTCACCAAAGTACGGAGTATCTGAGGTAGAAGCACCCAGTGCCGATTAGAGTCCAGCATCAAGGCTTGGATCAGATGGAGTCCCAGATGATGTTGGGCCGGCTTAGTGTCCGGCGTCGTCGTGCGCCGGCACCACTATGACTTGGGGCAGCATTCGGTCTTCGTTCGAATTGTCTGCCAGTAACGCATTGTGCGTTATTAACATGATTTTATCTTAAATAAGAATAATCACGTATCGTTCGATACTCGTTTCGATACTTTGTAATACAGAAACGAAAAAGATATTCAATGTGGGTACTTTGAAATAGTATTGTCTCGCAGACAATACATGCAGATAAACGTGAAATTCCATAAGAATCCACGTATTTTCTGCGTATAATTATTATATAATTATCACAGGTAGCTCGCAGCTACCTGTGTTATCGCAATTGACTCGCAGTCAATCCCGATTTTACCCAAAGAAAGTCTTTGTTCACAAGAACTTATCAGCAGAATTTTCACCGTCGGACGTGTCTAAAAGACGTCGTCGTCGTTTTGTTTTCTTACAATCTTCTTATTTTCCGTGTATAATTCACTATTTTATCCTCAGCACTGTGTTTTGAAATTTTCATGAAGACGCGTGCGTTCGTTGCCGTGCACAAAAAAGGAATGAGACTACTCGATAGGGACGGACACGAGGTGGGGAAAAATATCGATACAACTCGATGTTTTAATCGAGTTCTCTGAAAATGTGCAAGTGTTGCCTGTAAACTAAAGGAAACTACCTGGTTATTATACTATAATATGAGAAATGAATTGACGAATAATAATGGAAACATAAGTGCTTCCACTTATTAACTGTGTTTGGACTACTTGCGATTAATAAAGCACCTTCATACACTAAGCAAGCTACCACAACCTCATCAGATGTTATCTAGTTAATTCGTTAAAACCGTTACGGACGCTTCAAATATTCTTCTTTTTTTATATTTCTATCATCACGACCACTCGACGGTACAGATACGCACAAATCATTAGAATTAAATCTTTGTATTTTTTTTAGTATAACTGAAACTTTTAATAATCTGTCGTTGTTTCTTACGTTTCTTACTGACCCGAAGATGAGGTGGGGTCACTTCAACTTCTACAGGCAAGTTTTAGTCTTTACTTATTTTTCGCATTACACCTTCGTTCGTTCGTGATCGTGATCGTGATCGTGATCGTGATCGTGATCGAGATCTTGATCGTAATCGTGATTGACATCGTGATCGCCAATCACCAATCACCAATACAAAATAATCATTGTAGAAATCGAGGATGGAGAACGAGGATCGTGACCGTGTACATGATTGTATGGACTTATCGTGATAGTGATCTTATCGTGATCGCGATCGCCAATCACCAATCACCAATCACCAATCTCCATTCACCAGTTACCAATCACCGATCACGATCGTAATCGAAATCGAGGATGAAGATCGTGATCGTGATCGGGATCATGATCACCAATTACCAATCACCAATCACGATTAAAATCGAAATCAAGGATGAAGATCGAGGATGGTTATCGTGATCGTGATCGTGATCGTGATCGTGTTCGAGATCTTGATCGTTATCGTGATTGACATCGTGATCGCCAATCACCAATCACCAATACAAAATAATCATTGTAGAAATCGAGAATGGAGAACGAGGATCGTGACCGTGTACATGATCGTGATCGTGATCTTATCGTGATCGCGATCGCCAATCACCAATCACCAATCGCCAATCACCAATCTCCATTCACCAGTTACCAATCACCGATCACGATCGTAATCGAAATCGAGGATGGAGATCGTGATCGTGATCGGGATCATGATCACCAATTACCAATCACCAATCACGATTGAAATCGAAATCAAGGATGAAGATCGAGGATGGTTATCGTGATCGTGATCGTGATCGTGATCGTGATCGTGATCGTGATCGTGATCGTGATCGTGATCGTGATCGTGATCGTGATCGTGATCGTGATCGTGATCGTGATCGTGATCGTGATCGTGATCGTGATCGTGATCGCCAATCACCAATCACCAATCACTTATCACCAGTCACCAATCACCAACTACAAATCAATAATCACCAATCACCAAGGATGGAGAAATCGAGGATGGAGAACTAGGATCGTGATCGTGTACGTGATCGTGATCTTATCGTGATCCAGGTGGGCATTCGTAAAATGCCGTAGCAAAAGGTTAAAACGACTGCAATTAAAGTTAATACAAGATATTTTAATACAATAAAACGAGCCGTTAATTATTAAACAATAATAAAATATTCTTACCAAGAAATCATTGCAAAGTCGGTGAGTCGTATCGTAAACAGAGAATGCTGTAATAAGCCACCACCGCTCCACTGCGACCGCCGCCGGCGCATCGATGACGCATACCGTGTGCACTAGCGGCCGGCGGGTGGCGAACCGGTCGAAACCAGTCTACGCACAGCTACGACGGCCGATGCATGATACTTACCTTCTTTCTCCGCGCGCTCGATACAAATAAAACACAAAACTTTACCGCGATTGTGTCGTGTATTTGTGAACATTGTGATTATAATAATCACCAGTGCCGAACCTGAACATTGTCGGGGCTATCTTGTAAAAATACAATAACAATATAATAGAAACATAAGTGCTTCCACTTATTAACTGTGTTTGGACTACTTGCGATTAATAAAGCACCTTCATACACTAAGCAAGCTACCACAACCTCATCAGATGTTATCTAGTTAATTCGTTAAAACCGTTACGGACGCTTCAAATATTCTTCTTTTTTTATATTTCTATCATCACGACCACTCGACGGTAGAGATACGCACAAATCATTAGAATTAAATCTTTGTATTTTTTTTAGTATAACTGAAACTTTTAATAATCTGTCATTGTTTCTTACGTTTCTTACTGACCCGAAGATGAGGTGGGGTCACTTCAACTTCTGCAGGCAAGTTTTAGTCTTTACTTATTTTTCGCATTACACCTTCGTTCGTTCGTGATCGTTATCGTGATCGTGATCGTGATCGTGATCGTGATCGTGATCGTGATCGTGATCGTGATCGAGATCTTGATCGTAATCGTGATTGACATCGTGATCGTGATCGTGATCTTGATCGTGATCGTGATTGGTGATTGGTGATTGGCGATCGTGATCGTAATCGTGATCGTGATCGTGATCGTGATCGTGATCGTGATCGTGATGGTGATGGTGGTGGTGATGGTGATGGTGATGGTGATGGTGATGGTGATGGTGATGGTGATGGTGATGGTGATGGTGATGGTGATGGTGATGGTGATGGTGATGGTGATGGTGATGGTGATGGTGATGGTGATGGTGATGGCGATGGCGATGGCGATGGCGATGGCGATGGCGATGGCGATGGCGATGGCGATGGCGATGGCGATGGCGATGGTGATGGTGATGGTGATGGTGATGGTGATGGTGATGGTGATGGTGATGGTGATGGTGATGGTGATGGTGATGGTGATGGTGATGGTGATGGTGATGGTGATGGTGATGGTGATGGTGATGGTGATGGTGATGGTGATGGTGATGGTGATGGTGATGGTGATGGTGATGGTGATGGTGATGGTGATGGTGATGGTGATGGTGATGGTGATGGTGATGGTGATGGTGATGGTGATGGTGATGGTGATGGTGATGGTGATGGTGATGGTGATGGTGATGGTGATGGTGATGGTGATGGTGATGGTGATGGTGATGGTGATGGTGATGGTGATGGTGATGGTGATGGTGATGGTGATGGTGATGGTGATGGTGATGGTGATGGTGATGGTGATGGTGATGGTGATGGTGATGGTGATGGTGATGGTGATGGTGATGGTGATGGTGATGGTAATCGTGATCGTGATCGTGATCGCCAATCACCAATTACCAATCACCAATCACCAATCACGATCGAAATCAAGGATGGAGATCGAGGAAGGTCATCGTGATCGTGATCGTGATCGTGATCATAAACGTGATTGACATCGTGATCGCCAATCACCAATCACCAATAACAAATTATCATTGTAGAAATCGAGGATGGAGAACGAGGATCGTAATCGTGTACATGATCGAGGTCGTGGTCGTGTTCGTGGTCGTGATCGTGATCGTGATCGTGATCGTGGTCGTGGTCGTGGTCGTGGTCGTGGTCGTGGTCGTGGTCGTGGTCGTGGTCGTGGTCGTGGTCGTGGTCGTGGTCGTGGTCGTGGTCGTGGTCGTGGTCGTGGTCGTGGTCGTGGTCGTGGTCGTGGTCGTGGTCGTGGTCGTGGTCGTGGTCGTGGTCGTGGTCGTGCTCGTGGTCGTGGTCGTGGTCGTGGTCGTGGTCGTGGTCGTGGTCGTGGTCGTGGTCGTGGTCGTGGTCGTGGTCGTGGTCGTGGTCGTGGTCGTGGTCGTGGTCGTGGTCGTGGTCGTGGTCGTGGTCGTGGTCGTGGTCTTGGTCGTGGTCGTGGTCGTGGTCGTGGTCGTGGTCGTGGTCGTGGTCGTGGTCGTGGTCGTGGTCGTGGTCGTGGTCGTGGTCGTGGTCGTGGTCGTGGTCGTGGTCGTGGTCGTGGTCGTGGTCGTGGTCGTGGTCGTGGTCGTGGTCGTGGTCGTGGTCGTGGTCGTGTTCGTGTTCGTGTTCGTGTTCGTGTTCGTGTTCGTGTTCGTGTTCGTGTTCGTGTTCGTGTTCGTGTTCGTGTTCGTGTTCGTGTTCGTGTTCGTGTTCGTGTTCGTGTTCGTGTTCGTGTTCGTGTTCGTGTTCGTGTTCGTGTTCGTGTTCGTGTTCGTGTTCGTGTTCGTGTTCGTGTTCGTGTTCGTGTTCGTGTTCGTGTTCGTGTTGGTGTTGGTGTTGGTGTTGGTGTTGGTGTTGGTGTTGGTGTTGGTGTTGGTGTTGGTGTTGGTGTTGGTGTTGGTGTTGGTGTTGGTGTTGGTGTTGGTGTTGGTGTTGGTGTTGGTGTTGGTGTTGGTGTTGGTGTTGGTGTTGGTGTTGGTGTTGGTGTTGGTGTTGGTGTTGGTGTTGGTGATTGGCGATCGTGATCGTGATCGTGATCGTGATCGTGATCGTGATGGTGATGGTGATGGTGATGGTGATGGTGATGGTGATGGTGATGGTGATGGTAATGGTGGTGGTGGTGGTGGTGGTGATGGTGATGGTGTTGGTGATGGTGATGGTGATGGTGATGGTGGTGGTGGTGATGGTGATGGTGATGGTGATGGTGATGGTGATGGTGATGGTGATGGTGATGGTGATGGTGATGTTGATGGTGATGGTGATGGTGATGGTGATGGTGATGGTGATGGTGATGGTGATGGTGATGGTGATGGTGATGGTGATGGTGATGGTGATGGTGATGGTGATGGTGATGGTGATGGTGATGGTGATGGTGATGGTGATGGTGATGGTGATGGTGATGGTGATGGTGATGGTGATGGTGATGGTGATGGTGATGGTGATGGTGATGGTGATGGTGATGGTGATGGTGATGGTGATGGTGATGGTGATGGTGATGGTGTTGGTGTTGGTGTTGGTGTTGGTGTTGGTGTTGGTGTTGGTGTTGGTGTTGGTGTTGGTGTTGGTGTTGGTGTTGGTGTTGGTGTTGGTGTTGGTGTTGGTGTTGGTGTTGGTGTTGGTGTTGGTGTTGGTGTTGGTGTTGGTGTTGGTGTTGGTGTTGGTGTTGGTGTTGGTGTTGGTGTTGGTGTTGGTGTTGGTGTTGGTGTTGGTGTTGGTGTTGGTGTTGGTGTTGGTGTTGGTGTTGGTGTTGGTGTTGGTGTTGGTGTTGGTGTTGGTGTTGGTGTTGGTGTTGGTGTTGGTGTTGGTGTTGGTGTTGGTGTTGGTGTTGGTGTTGGTGTTGGTGTTGGTGTTGGTGTTGGTGTTGGTGTTGGTGTTGGTGTTGGTGTTGGTGTTGGTGTTGGTGTTGGTGTTGGTGTTGGTGTTGGTGTTGGTGTTGGTGTTGGTGTTGGTGTTGGTGTTGGTGTTGGTGTTGGTGTTGGTGTTGGTGTTGGTGTTGGTGTTGGTGTTGGTGTTGGTGTTCGTGTTCGTGTTCTTTTTCGTGTTCGTGTTCGTGTTCGTGTTCGTGTTCGTGTTCGTGTTCGTGTTCGTGTTCGTGTTCGGTTTCGTGTTCGGTTTCGTGTTCGTGTTCGTGTTCGTGTTCGTGTTCGTGTTCGTGTTCGTGTTCGTGTTCGTGATCGTGATCGTGATCGAGATCTTGATCGTAATCGTGATTGACATCGTGATCGCCAATCACCAATCACCAATACAAAATAATCATTGTAGAAATCGAGGATGGAGAACGAGGATCGTGACCGTGTACATGATTGTATGGACTTATCGTGATCGTGATCTTATCGTGATCGCGATCGCCAATCACCAATCACCAATCACCAATCTCCATTCACCAGTTACCAATCACCGATCACGATCGTAATCGAAATCGAAGATGAAGATCGTGATCGTGATCGGGATCATGATCACCAATTACCAATCACCAATCACGATTAAAATCGAAATCAAGGATGAAGATCGAGGATGGTTATCGTGATCGTGATCGTGACCGTGACCGTGACCGTGACCGTGATCGTGATTGTGTTCGTGATCGTTATCGTGATCGTGATCGTGATCGTGATCGTGATCGTGATCGTGATCGTGATCGTGATCGTGATCGTGATCGTGATCGTGATCGTGATCGTGATCGTGATCGTGATCGTGATCGTGATCGTGATCGTGATCGTGATCGTGATCGTGATCGTGATGGTGATGGTGATGGTGGTGGTGGTGGTGGTGATGGTGATGGTGATGGTGATGGTGATGGTGATGGTGATGGTGATGGTGATGGTGATGGTGATGGTGATGGTGATGGTGATGGTGATGGTGATGGTGATGGTGATGGTGATGGTGTTGGTGTTGGTGTTGGTGTTGGTGTTGGTGTTGGTGTTGGTGTTGGTGTTGGTGTTGGTGTTGGTGTTGGTGTTGGTGTTGGTGTTGGTGTTGGTGTTGGTGTTGGTGTTGGTGTTGGTGTTGGTGTTGGTGTTGGTGTTGGTGTTGGTGTTGGTGTTGGTGTTGGTGTTGGTGTTGGTGTTGGTGTTGGTGTTGGTGTTGGTGTTGGTGTTGGTGTTGGTGTTGGTGTTGGTGTTCAAAAATCAATACTTAGCTTAAATAATTGGGCCGACAATTGCGCATGAAGCAGTGATGGCTCAGTGGCATTGGCTATGGACTGCCGCGCAGCAGGTCCATGGTTTGAATCCCGCCACGGACTTGAGCTTCACCGCATGGTGAAAGGGCATTTTGCAAATGCCCGCCTGGCTAGCGACCACCCTCAAGTAGAAAATCTGTCGCCAATCACCTACCGGTGTGTTACGGCAGCAGTCCTCGTGAGCCAGAGAAATTACAGGCACATGAGACTTAGCAACTATGTCCCCAGCTGAAAGGCACAGTGCAATTCGTGACTTGTGACGAAATGCATCTGTTATATGCAGAGGTTAGTCCGCTTAACATCAGGTGGGCCTCGAGCTGGTTCTGTCACAATAAGAAAAAAAATGTTTCAACATAATATGATCCTACTTTTGTAAGGAACTCTCCTACTGAAACAGTTAAAAATATTGTCAATACGGAGTGGTAGGTATGTGCATAAGTTCTGAAATCTTGTAATGGGTACTAGTACTGAATTATTCGTGTAGAAACTAATGTATGTATGTATTCAAAATGCTATATTGAGAATCCACTTACACTTAACACTTAGGCAAATAGCGTTATCTTTGTCTAAACGAAGCATGTTTAGATATGTATATACATAATACAGTAGCATAAGTGTCATATCAGGGAGCGGCTCGGTGTTATCGCTTTAGTTACGTAAATCTCTGGGTATGCCGTATGTTTACCGATGCTTTTAACTGTTCCATTTCCTTTCAGAAGATGATTCTATGGGCTTAATCTCAGGCAAAGTTACAAGTGTCACAGATAGCGCGATGGCTTTGTGACTTCTATTTGTCGTTAGAACCATTAATAATCTTGTAGGTAACAACTAACTTTTTTGTATAGCATTTGGAATTTCTATATGCCGGTGGTGGTGTCAATCTAAATCTTTATTTCAGTCAGCTGTCAAATTGAAAATTCATTACTTGACAGTTGTCATTCGTAATGAACATCTTAGGTCTGTTTTTTCCCACCTGTCATATAGTTCAAACAAACAAGGCGTTTGGTAACCCAATTACAAGATTGGTGATGAAGACAAATCGAATAAACTACAAGCCGAACTGAACTATTAATATAAAATAAATCCGTCATTGGATGTAAGAAATATCACTATATGATTATGTTATTTTTTTTAAGATCTGTGGATTTTGTGAATCAAATAAATAAATAAATAAACTTTGATGTTAACAAAATTTAAGAACATTTTACTTCTCACATGGATGCGATTTTCCGATGTCAAAACTTTCACCACGAATTTGTTAATGCGCCGACAAGTGCTTAATCAGCCATACTTGAACAGCTTTTTAGCAAAATATATTTACTTTGTAGCAATAAAAAAAAAACTTTATCATATGCTCTAGGTTTAAGAGCCATTTCACAAAATCACGCTACTGAAGTTTAGGTAAATGCCAGCGCATCGCTTACACAAGCGAAAGAAGTGACGACGGAATAGCGTGACTGTGAGTAACATATTTTGATACTAGCACTCATTAATAAAGAAATATAAGTTGCGAATTAAAAAATTGTGTAACTGGCATGAGTAAATAATCAATTTCTTGTCGATTACTTGCTAATGTTATAGAAAAGAAGTAGGCATGTACATTAAATAGTCAACTTACATCGTGAATCGTATATTTACATTTCATCCTTGATGAATAAAAAATAGATATGTTTGAATCATTTATTGTAACAATAAACTTAAATAATTGAAATATTATACGGCTTAAAATTATATAAATATTTGACGTAACGGCATTGATTAAAAGCTGCGGACTAAAAGCTCTTTCTTTTAAATTTTCCAAAAATTGCTATTTTCCTCGTTCACACTCTTCAGTATCTATATCTGGCCGTTAACACTGTCTGCCATAATGACCATGCATAGGATTGAGGTTTATTTTTCTGTGCATCCGGAAAACAACTTAGTACCAACCACAAACGTCCCATGACGTTTTTGGTTTTCCATTACTTAAACATGTCACCCTCATATTCCCATACCACAATATATCACCTATACCATTAAAAAAATAACATTTTCATCCATTAAGTTTGAGTAGACCAAACAGCGAAATGTTAATATATATTTACAGATTTTGAGGTTTTTTTGTTTTTAAATCGAATATCTTTGATGCTATCTATAATCAACATATATACTTCTTGGTACCAATGCAATCCTCACTATATACTCTTATGCTCACTATTTCCTCTATTGAAAATAAATGATAATACACCTTTTTATTGAAATAAAATACTGGAAATGGGGTTTGAACACACGACAAAAATGGTGGGAAATAGTTATTTAATTGCTATTTTTATTTTTTCGTAACTAACTCACCTAGAACTTCGTTTCTTCTTTTGATATGATAATTTACTATTGTTCTTTAACCATGAATTGTTACGCCAAATATCTTAAAGTAACAAGCCTTACTCCATCTTAGGCGCAGCTCCCGATTGGACTCTTTTGATGGACACGTATGAAAAACATTACAAAATCCCTGAGGATGTTGGTGTTTCGTCATCCAGACCAGACATATTTCCATATTCAAAGAATCTAAAACGCATAGTACTTATAGAACTTACTGTGCCGTGGGAAACAAACATACCTAAAGACCACACAATAAAAACTAACAAATAGAATTAATCAAAAACGGTTATGTGGTTAATTTATATGCTGTAGAAGTCGGAGCAAGGGGTATACCAGCAAAATCCCTATACAACCTACTAAAAGACCTTGGCCTGTCAAGAACAACCGTAACTTCCATCCTAGAACGTGTATCTAAGGCGGCATTAGTAGGATCTTACCAAATTTGGTTGGGCAGGGGAGGAGGCTCGAGCGGTGAAAGGGAGCATTGATGCATCATAAAGGGGCCCCTTAACCTTACTCACTGGGTTGCAAGTCCCAGGCACCTTGACTGGAGCCTCTTCCTCTGCAACGCTATGGACCCGGCAACCGCACGGTGAATCCATGGAATGCTAAGTAAATTCGTCTCATTAAAACAACCCAATTGTTTTAAGAACTTTGGCGGGAAAACTGTTTTGGAGAGCAATATTTTTTTCTGAAAAGCTATACCACCTACGGCTTTGGTCCTTCTTTGATATTATTATTGACATGTAATTTATACACCTGTATTATTTCCGATGTTTTGGTTTAGAAGTTTAAAATTATTTACGAGATTATTTAATAAGCAAATTTGCATCGGTAAGTGTTTGCGTTGCAAAATGTATCGAGTGAAAAATTACTTATACATATGCAAAATTGCGGTTTTCTAGGTTTATAACTGTTGACGTAGTTACGAGATTAATATGAAATGACGTAATATTTTGGGGTGAAAATGTGATTTGTGCTGGTTTCAGATTTCATCAAAATATTCTAAATACTTCCGTTATCTCAGAAAAATATGGATTTTTTCTTGTATGGGCAAGGATGCATCCTTTTGAAAACCATTTGGATTATGAAAGTCGGACTTACGCAGATTTTATGGTAAATTTGTAAATACGACTATCGACCGCTAACTGGTAACCCGGTTTGTACAAATGATGGAAAAGCCGGGAGGCCGGTTTGTACAAATTAGGAAGGTAGTTTAATTTCCAGCTGAAGTTATCGCTGTGTTCACTTATAGACATCAACTGAATCCAAAAATATTGGAAATCAATTATTCGCCTGTCATCTTATACTCCTAAAACAAAAGTTATAGTGAGTTACTAATTCAAACTAGAATAATATAAAAACTAGCAGACAAAAAGAAGAAGGAGGTTGTTATCATTTTTCCAATAACGCTGTATAATTGACTTTTTGGCTGCATAATTGTGACGTTTCCTTTTTTTAACACAATGGATGAACAGAAACTAAAGATGTAGTTACTTAACAAAACAACAATACTTATATTATGGACAACAAATATAAGGTATAGTTTGTTACTTAAAAAAATAAAGATATGATCAAAACTCTGTGGTCGCACTATAAACTTGCGTCTAAGCGTTCCGCGTACGAAACGTCAGAGCAAGGCAAAACGAACACAAGTCCTACCTCGATGGGCGCTCGCGCGGTACTGATCGCCTCGCGCTTGTGCATTTCAATTTATGAGCATTTCGAGTTATTTTAAATATTTTTTCTTGTCTAACAAAACAGAGTAAATATCACAATTTATTAAAGATCAGATTAATTAAAGAATGAACTTTCTTTTCATATAATATCTGTTTGGAATTACACTTTATTAAACGCAATATATCGTGGTAAACTGCTGATATAATTCGTGGAAATTGGCGCAAGATCTTTTTTTTTTTTCTACAATGACGATTAATTATCGAGATTCTAGTACACTATGTGTCAACAGGATTATATGCTTGATGCACAGTTTTTTTTTAGTTAATTTGATGAATCTTTATACAAGAGATAGAACTCTGAAGTTGGCTATGTGTACTTTAATTCGTAAAAAAGGGTGCGGGAGATTGGCCACTACAAAATAATTAATGTTATGTTTGTAAATCTGGTACATTAACTGAAAAGAGAACAGATTATTCTATTTTTATCAATTATTAAACAACTTGTAGATATTTCCTATGATAGTAAATTAAGCGCTTAAAATCTTCGTATACCGCATTATAATGTAAAATGCCTCTTAAGTTAATTTAAAAACACGTTTCTTTATAATTTTCTCTATAGAATAAAATTGCAAAAATGACTCTTAAAAGACAATTGTAATTATTTATGTATTAATATAGCTATAATATATGTATAAACCAAAACCATATTAATGGCAAATTATTTTTGCCACTTTCGCTATCAAATAAAGGTACTATGTACATAAACTTGTAGGCCTTTTTCATTTTGGTTGTGGTTTCCAAATACCAAATGCTTTCGTACTTTCTTGACCATAAAAGACAATTACCATACATGACAATTTACATTGTATGGCAATGCAATAATTACATGCAAAAGTCGAAAATGCACATTTTTATTTTTAGATAATAATATTAATACATATAAATATGGAAAAATTAATAGAAAATAATAATTGAGAGTAAGCTTACAAAAAGATAATAAATATTGATTTATGCACAGAAATAATAACAGTGGTTAAGTTGGCAACGGCAAAAATATATCTATTATTTTATAGTAACGCTGAAGTAAAACGGTAACTACGCTGAATAGAAAAGATATAATGAATTTATTGCTACTTGTAATTCTAAGATTCATTTGTAAGAAAAATACGCGTAATGTATGCAACTGTTTTGCGTCACCTTGCGTGACTGACTCGTAGATTTGCGTCTCTGTTGCGCTATTTTGTGGCAAAATTTACGGCTTTTTCAATATATAGCTTGAAGATGGTTTGATTTAAACCAGTCACGTGTGAATTCGCTCAAAGGGTTTAAAGGAGGTTTTTTAATGGTTTCGTTTAGTGGTGCGGAACAAGTGTTGTATTTCTAGGAGTATATTCTATATGTATACCAATTTTCGGTTATCGGTTGGTTAGGTTATCAAATCGGTTTAGTAGATTTCATTCTTGTAGGACTCCTGCTCCTTCATAAGTACACTTGTATATATAACATTTTTTTGTATTAATTCATAATTTAAAAAAATCACATATTAATTAAAACACAGTATCAATTGCAGGTAATGACGCCTAGAAATTAACATATTGAGTTTTCAAGCGGGGTTTTGGTTAGTTTTTATTTATAGCTGATAGTCTAGCCTTTGTCCACTATCTCACCTGATGGTAAGTGATGATGCGGTCGAAGATGTTGTTTAGGCTAACCTAGAATTACTGGCTCTCAAGGACAGCTGCCGGAACACAATGACAGGTCCTTGGCGACAGAGGAGGGTGAAGATGAGGGTGGTAGCTAGCCAGGCGGGCAATCCCAAATGCCCTACTACCATGCAATAACGACTGGCATCCTAAGACAAAGCGCTCAGTGGTAATATGTCACTTGTGGTCTCCCATCAAAGTCATGACCACCGCAGACGTTGCTTTAACTTAGCTGATCAGTTAGGAACGGTTAAGCAAAATTCGCTACGAGCGCTTAAAAAGTTCGGGTATTGTCGGTGTCTTTCGGTACAGAATTATTAATAATAATATGTTATTACTTTCTAATTACAATAAAGAAACATTATTGTTTCTTATGAAACTCATATATCATCCTTTGATTTATGTTTTACTCTCACCTTTTATATATATACACATTTATTTTTTCTCTAATCAAACTGGCTTGCTTACAGCTGTTACATCTTTGACTTATTATATTATACTTGCATGCCAAATCTAAATCAAATCGAGAAATAAGTCACGAACTGACACCTTTTATTTGTCACATCTCAGACCTATTTACGAACCATTTTTAGTATATATGCAACCTTTGAAATTAAAATCGAGAAATACGTCAAGTGACAAATGTCGCGTTTGACAACCTTCACATCGTCATCTTTCATCTATTTATTGAATAATAAGTTACTTAAAAACTGCTCTCTTCTTTTGATCTAAGTAAAATCATGGTAATTGTAGTCTGACGATTAACCACAGTTAGTAGAAAACAGCGTTTGTCGTGTTCCATATGATACTAGTAAAAATATATTACGGCAAAAAAATCAATGCCGTTATGCCATAAAAGGAACTATTTAATGATACCATGGCAAATTAACGCTGCTAGTTAGAAGGTATCAATTGACACCCTCATTAATCAATCAATACAAAGTTACTGAATATATTTGACTTTCGATTTCATAATTTATTGCTAGTATGAGAAGGGAATAAATTCAAATAAATCGTAAAAGTTTTTGTTTGGAATGCTAATATTGACCCTCAGCATTTGGTTCATTAACTTTGGGAGCTTCATTGTAATGAAAGAAACGAATAATTTACGAACGACTTTATTTATCAAGCCACAATCTGTGTAAGATCTAAGTAGGCAAGGGAAGGGAGTCAATGGGGGACGAATTAGTTTTTTGTTACCAGAAATGTATAAGGCGAAATTACTATTTAGGCCTGCTAACAGCTACGAATGCCCGTATAATATAGTACATATTGAATATTTGCAATGTGCCCATTTCTACGTCTTGCTATGAGGCTTAAGCCCACGGTAGCCGATACTCCTTAGCACGGATCTATCCAATAGGAAATATGCCTCCAAGCACTAAGATCGTAGTCATAATTTTATTTTAATATATGATTACGTTTAGGTTAACTGATGTGTTCATATAAGGTATATTTGACACAGTAGATTTTGCCCCGGTGTGCAGTACTCCTTCGCACCAAGGAGTACAGCGATCTTTTTAGAACTTAACTTGGCTATGTCTTCAAGGTGACTTTGCAGTTCCAAAGTCACCTTGAAGACATAGCCAAGTTAACGTCGCCAGAAATGTTGACACCAAGAACACCAATACTGTTTGAGAAGTCAAGGGATGTTTCCTGGATCAGTGGAGACATAGTACATTTTATTTTTTTAGCGGTCAACGTGTAAACTTGTGCTTTGCTTGAGTTGAAGCGGACCAAGTTAACCGGACACTAATCGGAGTCATTACATAAAGTGTTCTCGATTAGACGAATATACCGAGATATTTTTGCACGGTTCGTGTGAAAAGCATTAGAAGATTCAATTTCTACTGATAGATAGTGTCATTAATATGCAGTAGAAAAGACCCGCTTCCAAACCCAATGAATGCCTTCGCTATGTCTAGACTGACTGCCAGTGCCTCACGTTGACTCTCAGTGGCAGAAACCTATCGGCAGGTGAGATACACTAGAAGATCATCAGTCTTGTGATATAAATTGCGAAAGCGATATTGGTGGTCGTTAAGAAGATGGTGATCTTCTAGCGCACGCTTAGCAAGCCAGATATTTTTCATAGTGTGCAGTCTTCAGTACTTCAGCACGCAATACACGTACAAGCTGCGTTTGGTGACGCTCTATGAAGTTAAACTTCTTTTTTGGTTTCACTATCGCCGTGGTCAAAGAACGGTAACATGAATAAAACAGTAAAGTACGACAGTCTAGATAGAGTTACAATACAAACCTATGTCTCCGTTGCTATAAGATATATACGAGTATACATTATTTTGTGTAATAATCATCTCTCAGATTTCTAGTTGGGGTCGTATCAGTTAAAAAGGTACTTTATTGTGCGTCCAACAAATAAAAATTAAAGTTTTCTTCATTGCCTTTTGAGCTATATGATACGATTAATATAACCTTAAAATCTCGAGCGGCCTCAGGCAGTAGGCGAAAGATTAATGATGATAAAAACTTTTTTAATAAGTTCGGCTTTTCTTTGATTTCGTGATACGAAGAGGTACACATAGGTAGGTAAATACGCAGAAGTTACCAAAGTTTTTAATTAATTTACTTTTCACACTTTTCATTCTCTATACGAAATTATAAAGGATATTATCTGCATTATACGTATAATATGTATCACACACCCTATTTCACAGATGCTGTTGGATGTCCCAAAGGCGACTAAGGTAGTTCGTACTCAAGTCAACACGTGAGTAGGGTGTCTTTGCTGCATCATGGGTAGTTTTCCATTCGTATTTCAGTCAGGATCAAATAAAAAAATCGTGGTCTTTTAGTAAGAATCAAATAATACCAACGAGCAACCAAAGAAGAAAAAATTCGGTGGCTCTATAGGGCGAAGCAGTACTTCACACCGGAGCAAAGACTACCTACCATACTTTATAAGTAGCAAGTGCACCCCATTTGGAGTACTGCAGTCACCTCTGGGCGGGAGCACCTGCATTCCAGTTTAGGTCTTTTGACTCGGGTATGAAGTTAAGCAAAATGTACACTTGCTACGAGTATAATATTTGAGTTATATACAACAAACAAACGCGGCTTCATGATTGCGTAGTTATTCAATATCGACAGAAAAAAATGGGATAAAAATATCTGATACTTGAAAAGGAACAAAGATATATAATATATAAAATAAGGATATATGTGTACCAAGTGTCACTGAAATCTGTCAAAGTATTTCGGAGACAAAGAAACGTTCGAATTTATTACTCTAATGAAAAGTGACAACTATTAAAAAGACTATCATTCCTAAAGCGTGTCACCTACCTCCCATCTACCCTGAGTAGGTACTTGGAGCATGAAAGAAAGAAGAGAGAGATTAGAATATAAGTATAATGAATAGAAAGGGTCGTGGATTTCAGACAGGTATGTTAAATTTGGCAAGCTTCCTTGTTTAAGGACTTAGCTCCGGTCCGCTAGTATTCGAGTCGATGCTCAGCAGCAGGTCTGCCGTGCAGGGCTCGACTCCACACCGCCGCGCCGGTAGAAATTCCCAGCAGTCGCTGAAGAGAAAGATGGCCGTGGTCGGTGCTGGAGGTCAGAGGACGGCCGGAGTTCAGAGGTCGTGTACTGGCTGAATACTAGCAGTACACGACTTCCAAGTCGTGTACTGCTAGTATTCAGCCTCGTACTGGAACCCTGGAAAACACATGGGCTCCGGTCATGATGGTCCAGTAATGATTCTGAGCTGGTGGGTCCACTGTCCCTCTGCTGCTGAGCATTTAGGGACTCGCAGAGGGCCTTTAGGGATGTGGCCCGCCAGCAAACAAGAGATGCCATAAGGGCCAAAGAGGTAGATGCTGCTGGTGAAGAATTCGCATCCGCTAAGGCTTCCGCTACCGAGCATAAAGGGACTAGCTAGGCCCTTCGCGAATGCGAACCACCAGCCGCTCAGAATGCCAGAAGGGCCAAATAGGTGTGTTGCTGGTAAAGAGGCGCACAATCCACGAGGTCCGTTCACTACCGAGCAATAAGGGACTAGCCTAGGTACCTCGTGAATTGCGGGCTACCAGCAACACCCTTTAAAGTTTGCCAGAACGGCGTAAAAAAAAAAGTAGAATGTTGAGAAGCAACAGAAAACACAGAAAAACACATAAATTAAACAAGAGAGAGCAAGTAAGACACATAATAAAATATACATAAAATTACGATGAGAGTACATACCGAGGTTGAAAATTAGGTTAGAATTTTTGGTGGTCAAGTACCCATTCACTACAAACTCACTTACCCAGATTTGAGGCTTGTCAGTAGATTATTAAATAGCAAATTTTAATTTAGAACTGGAAGATTAAGGTTGAGATTTCCAATTGAGTTTAAGTGGTGCTCGTTGTGTGGTTGGTATCAAAGTGACGCTAAAAATATCTCAGGAAGGACATCCGAGGTTTGCCGGAAGTCTCTTGTCCGTTCCATGACCTTATTTGGTAATGCACTCATGCCTCATAGCCGTTAGAGTTGTCAATCCAATCACTACTCTGCATTTTGAACAATTTTTGAAAGCCAAACGTTCGTCTATCGGAAGCTCAAAAATATATCGTGGTATTTTTTCTGACAGCCTCGATTGCCATTTGTTTAACTGTCACGATATGAGAAGAAGAAGACGAGTAATTACTATCTTAGGTTTTATATTTTTGGAACCATATTTTCATTATTATACAGTCCAAATAATGTTTAGTATTTATTTTAATCTTTAAATAATTATTTAGAATGCAGATGTAATCTAAAAAGTTATAAGTACTACGGCGACATCTTTCATCTCGTGTAGAAAGTTTCTTCTATCATAGGCTATCTGAGATTTTTGATTGTTATATGCGACTTCTATCGGTGAGTCACTGAACTACCTCAGCGCGCAGCAAAGGTAGTTAGGTTTATAGATTTAAAGGGTGCTTTCAACGTTCAGATGGAATTTAGATAGTCGTTTGTGCGTTTGACTACAGATGTCGCGCTGATTTAAATTAATTTAGTTATTAAGATAACCGATTTTTTTAGATTAATGTAATGTCACTAGCGGTCACCCATCCAACTCCTGACCGCACGCGACGTTGCTTAACTTTGCTGATCGGTTGAGAACAGCTAAGTAAACTTCGCTACGAGCGCTTCAAAGATCATTATAACTCGCTTCATATACCTTTCACCATCGACAATAGTGTTAATTACTATCATCCGAGTACGCAAATACATTTGTATGTTAATTTAACTAATTGTACTTAATAGAAAAACTATGAAATTTAAATGGGACTTATTATGAAGTACCCTCTACCCAACAAAAAAAAATCATCGAAAATCATTTCGAAAATTATTGACCTAGAAATAGCGTCAGATATACAAAACAAGATACAACAATAGCTATAACAAGGTCTTGAACCTGAAGGTGGATGCTCGGGCTGCCCTGCGTATTCTGGAGGGGCAAAACCATGCTCAAATATATTTCTGCTGCTTGAGGAAAACGAAGCACGCGGCTTAAGTCACCCACACCACGCTAGCCGTGGACTTTTGCAACATACGGGGTCTTCGTTCTTAACTGAACGATGTCCACTATCACCTGGAGACTGCTAAGCCGGCCTTGCTCGTTTTAACCGAAACACAGATATGCTCTCCGACAGACACCTCATTCCTCACATACCCAGGGCACAAACTGTAGCATTCCTTTTTGCCATGGGCGGGGGTGTGTCTTTACGTCAGAGAGGATATCTGTGCTCGTCGTCTCAGTAGCCTTGAAGGACGGGGTCTATATGACATTTGGTTGCGCGTAGACTGCGATGACCATCCGCGAATCTACGCGTGCCTTTATAGGTCCCATAGCAACGGTAATGCGGAAATAGATAAATTCATGGAGAAATGAAATGAAATGAAATGAAATGAAATGAAATGAAATGAAAATGTATTTATTCTAGACATAACTGCACACAACAACATCAAATAAATTATAACATTAAAAAAACAATAGTATCTTAAAATTAAACGTATTAAAATAATTTAACATGTGCACATGTACTCGGACTGCTGTCATATGCAGGTCTGCCAGAAATGGTCTGAGCTCAGCATAATGCTGTGGAGTGATTCACAGCGCTGGTTTTCAGCTCTGACCACTAAGTGACACACGGACACAATAAAATACATAAAGGACACAATAAAATGATTTAAAAAATAGAAAGACTATTAAAGTGTTATTATGTTTATGTTTACTCATACGAGAATGTTAATAACTAGCTACTTTAAGGTGTGATTTCATGTGTTTTAATTTGAATGTGCAAGGTTTTATAATTGGCTCAATGAAAAACATAAGAATTTAGAAAAATGGCAATAGATTGGAATTTAGAAGAAACAAATATTAATTTAATGTTATAAAAAAACATAATAATAGATATTGTTACCTAAAAACTCTTCATTATTATAAATAGAAAAAAAAATATTATTACAACTGACAACATTGAGAACACGGCGTGGCAGCACCGTTTGGTTTCAGCGATGCAAAATAATACATATATTAATCGATAATATATACATATATATATAAGTGCATACACATATATATATGAATACGTGTACACACACACATACTTTTAATACTAGTGAACTTATAAAAGTCACACAAAAATTAGTTATAAATATTAAAAATAACCTTCAGAGCTCTTCTTTTTAAAAAAGGTTTTAAAAAAAACCCACTCTTGCATCAGTCTTCTGTATATCCAACAAGTGTTTTTTAAATTTTAATCTAAAATTGCACAAAATTTGCACATTACGGATGGGAGGAGGAAGTGAGTTCCAACACTTCGTGGCACAAAAACGAAAGCTTCCACGAAATGCTGCAGTGCCACCATGCCGTGGAATATGTAACATATAAGAGGATGCACGAGTTGTATAACTATTGTTGTTTCGAGCCCATAAAAGTTTCGAGAAAAGGTAATTAGGTTTCTGACACCTTACTATTCCAAACATCAAAGTGGCCAAGTGAAGATGTCTTCTGTGCTTCATATTTAAAACATTATGTTTGTTTAAAAATGGTGTGATATGGTTTCGAGGCGGGACATCAAAACAAAAACGTGCACATGCGTTTTGCACTCTTTGAACCTGTCGAGCTGTTTTGGATAATAACCGGGGTCCATACACAGAGTCAACATAATTAAATTTAGAGAGAACAAGCGAGTCCACAAGCATTATACGCAGGTTTGAACTAATGTAATTTCTTATTTTATACAAAACTTTTAATCGGTAAAAACAGTTCCTGATAATCTCGGATACGTGACGTTGAAAACGTAACTGTTCATCCATAATTAACCCTAAATTGCGCGCTTCAAATACTCTATCTATTACCTCACCAGCAACTAATAGTATTGGATGTTCTAGTGCTATTTTATGAATTTGAAGTTTAGAGCCCAGAATCATAAATTTGGTCTTTTTGGAATTCAGTAGCAATGAATTTGCTTCTGCCCATTTTTGAACCCTTTCCAAGTCCTGATTAAGTTTAGCCTCTGCAGATCTGATGTCTTCAGGTTTAAAAGATATATACATTTGTATGTCATCGGCATATATATGAAACTTACAATGCTTAATGATACTCACTATGTCTGCGCTATAAAGAATAAATAATAAAGGACCCAAAATTGAACCTTGTGGGACGCCTCTTGTAATATCGCGCACATTAGAACGCAGTGTTTCTCCACTATCTTTTTTAATTTCAACAAATTGTTTACGATTAGTTAAGTATGTGTTAAACCATTGAACTGCATGACGATCAAATCCATAATAACTAAGCTTTGACAGTAAGAGGGCTGTATTTATAGAATCAAACGCGCGCGAAAAATCCAATAAAACCAATATCGTCCCCATCCCTATATCTTGTGCAGCAATGATATTGTCCGTCACGTCAAGTAATGCAGTGTTTGTACCTCTATTCTTCCTAAAGCCAGATTGCATATCAGGCAGAATATCATTTTTTTCTAAAAATTCTGTAACCTGGTGACACACAGTCTTTTCCAGTATCTTAGACAAGCACGGTAATAAGCTGATAGGGCGTAAACCTTTTATATCAACGGGGTTACTTATTTTAGGTATAGGCTTAACTATTGCCGTTTTCCAAGCTGCAGGAAATGTTGCGGTGACCAATGATTTATTAATTATAGCCGTTATAGTGTCCAAACTTTGTGGAATGGTTAGATTTATCATATCTATAGAAAGTTGATCGATACCAAGAGCATTGGACTTAATTTCTTTTATTTTTTTAAAGATAAACGACGAATCTATTGTTTTAAGGGAAAACGTGTTAGTTCCGAATCTACAGAATTCAAAACGAGTCAAATCACAAATACTTATGGTTGCATTGCCAGGAATGTTTAGAAAATGATCATTGATTGAATCAGGATTATCAAAATGAGGTGGTAGTTCCATTGATTTAGATGGTATCACTTTCGCTTTTAGGTTCTTCCATAATACCTTAGAATTTGTTATATTATTATTAATGTTGTGATTAAAAAATGCTTTTTTCTCTCTGTGGACCGCTAAAAATACCTGGTTTTTCAAGTTCTTATAAAAAGTTTTATCGTTATCGTATTTCGTCTCTTTAAATCTGGCCAGTGCTACATCACGAAGACGCATCATCAGTTTAATAGTATCCGTTATCCACGGACTAGGCATTTCCTGAATTATCCTTGACTTTATTGGAGCATGTAAGTCAAACAGCAAGGTAACTGTATTATTAAAGTGACCAACCATAACATCAATATGTTCAATTGATCTAAGTAAATCCCACCTAATGGATTCAAGGTCGTTCGTAAATAAATCAAGACAGATATCCTTCATTGGCCTGTAAGTAATGCATTTAGGAGATGTTTTTGGTTTTTTAAATACAAACTCACACGTAACGTATGCATGACCTATATGCGAACCAATAAGGTCAATACATACATTACGTGCTCGAACATTTGAACATACGACATCAAGTAATGTACTACAGCTATCAGTGAAGTGAGTAGGCTTATCGACCAGTTGATGCAGTCCTGTGAAGGTTAAAAAATCTGTGAATTTCTTTATATTGGGATCATTTGCATCAAGCAAATTAGTATTAAAATCGCCCAATAGTATAATATTATCACAATAGGAAAACGACGCAACAGAATCCATCAGAGCCTCATAAAACACAGTGGAATTAACCCATTGAGCTCGATAAGCTGTACCTATAATTAAGGTTGAAGATTTGATTTTTAATTTAAGCCACATCTGTTCAACATTATGGCTAACTGGGTGAGTACAGCGTCGCACATTGACCCCACGTTTTATATAAAAACCAATCCCACCACCACGACCTTCACGAGTCTCATGAGGGCGCGGTGTATGGAGGAGTCTATATTGAGGTACAACTGGGGCGCGATTATCTTCTCCCGCTCTTAACCAAGTTTCGTTAATCGCCATTATATCTACAGCATATTTATCCATAGCCGCAATAAAGTTATCGTGATTCGTACCAAGTGAACCCGGATTATGCAAACCAACTTTAAGGAATTTGCTGTTACCCATGATTAAAAGTAAATAAAAATAACATTAAAAAATTCAAATATTTTAGACTGACTGATAGTGCACTAGCAGCACGAGTACGAGTTGTGTGAGGATTCATACAGCATTGGCAATCCGAGCACATGAGCAGTAAGTTCAAGTAACACTGTATTAGTAATAGTAGGTTCAGTGCTAGGTTATAAAACCATTTAAAAAAAGTAACAGGTAATATTTTTACATAACAACAATAACATAACGTATTGCGGTGAGAAAAATGCGTAAAAAAACAACCTAAAGGTAATTTGAGGTCACTATCTGCACACCATTGTATCACAATTTTATAGCTGCAAATAAAAGTAAATTCTATATAAAAAAACAATTCAAAATACAGCATCAGAACATAATTACTTCTATTTCTACATGTAATAGAGAAGTATACAAATACAAAGAATTCGTAACCATAGCCATCAAACAGTTGCAGTCTTAAAAACACGATCGACATCGGCATCCGATCGCAATACATACACCTGTTTTCCATCGCTTTGACGCGCAAAGATTCGACCTCTCCGTGTCCACGAGTACCGCCACTGCTGTTTACGGCACTCCTCACGAACCCGATGAAAGAGCTGTCGGTTGTACTTTGTAAGGCGCTCATTAACGTAAACCTTACGTGCCGGGCCCGCCAGGCCAATGTCACAGGTGGATATATTGCAACGCACGCGCGCGGCACGCAATAGCTCGTCGCGCAGTGTGCGGCGCGCCAAGCGCACCACAACACGGCGCGTGCGCCCCCGCGCCTCTCCAGCTGCCTCACTGCCACCTGAGTCGACCGCTCCAACACGCTCCGCATATAAGATATCGCGATCCTCGAGGGGGAACCCCAGCTTTGCAGCCAGCACTGTGACTGTATGCACAACATTTTCCCCTTTTTCCTCCGGGAGATGTCCAATATCGAGATCCGACAGCAAAGCATCCTGATCCCGCTCGTTTAACTCCTGCTTGAGACGGACGACTGTCTGCTGTAGTTCTGCAAAATCGCTCGACTCGACCGTAATTTCCTTCTGCTCGACGACTTCAAGCCGCCGCTCCAGACTGTCCATTCGTTTTCCAATGCTCGCCATTGACGCACGGAATTCATTGCGAAATTCACGTGCTTCGGACATATATTGAGCGAGTTCACGGCGCAATTCTTGGACATCTGAGTTCTCGACTATAGGCTCGGGGTTAGGGGACAGCATAGGTTCACCCAGAGACGTTGAAGCATTGTCGCAGGTGATCAGGTTAGTGTCCTTGGCCCCGCAGATACCTTTTACCATAATACTGCTATTATGGCCTTTGCCCTGTGGTTTTATACATTCAGGGCAAGTCCAATCGGGTGATATAATAGCACCTTCAGGAATCGCAACGCAGCCTTTGTGAAAGAAACCAGGACATGTAGTACATGTGACGACACCTGCCGACGCTCTGATAAACTTGCCGCATGTTGCGCATTTAGCCATAGTGAGTAAAATATATCTACGGGAAAGAATATGACTCAGCAAGGTGGTACGGATCGATACCGCTAGATGGCGTTAACTTGGATCGATATTTATCTCAGTGTTTTATAAACTTGTTGTAGCGATTTATCTACCCACTTTTTATTAAGATGATTAACTTTGATGCCACAAAACCAATTCACCTCTCTACACACTTTCCCGAGATCAGAAACGTAGGCAAACACTCACACAGCTGATTTAGACATAAAGGAACACATTAAACATATTGACACTTATGTTTAGATTGTTTTACTATTTTTACAGACACAAAATTGTAAGAACTATATACTGACGTAATGTCGTCCGTGATGACACACTGGAGCACTTACAGATGGCTACAGATTCCGTGCTTGAGCAGATCCCCACCGCAGAGATCGTGATACTTGGCGATTTCAACGCCCACCATACCGAATGGCTTGGTTCGCGCACCACCGATCGTGCGGGGAGATCTGTTCACGACTTCGCTTTGGCATATGATCTTACACAACTGGTCACCTCGCCTACGCGTATCCCAGATGTGGATGATCATACACCTTCCCTGTTGGAACTTCTGCTGACCTCTCACCCGGATAATTACTCAGTATCCGTGAACGCTCCTCTCGGTTCGTCGGACCACTGCCTGATCCGGAGTTCAGTGCCGGTTACACGCCCAACTCGACCCCGTTTTGTAGGTTGTCGTCGCGTGTGGCACTATAGGTCTGCAGATTGGGACGGGGTGTGGTCCTTTTTGCATCCTACCCATGGGGGCAAGTTTGTTTCTTGCCGGATCATCCAGATGTCACTGCCGACTTTGTTGCTGATGTAGTGCTTCAAGGTATGGAACTCTTTATTCCATATGCTACAGTGCCCATAAGTGGCAGGTCCCAGCCCTGGTTTGGTCGAACTTGTAAAATGGCCTCTGGCCAAAAACGAGAGCGTTACCAAGCTTGGGCCAACTCAGTGGCATCTAAGGATTTAAATACCAGCTATCTCAAAAAGGAATTTTGAAGCAGTGATGGCTCAGTGGCATTGGCTATGGACTGCCGCGCAGCAGGTCCATGGTTCGCATCACGCCCAGAGCTTAAGCTTCACCGCATGGTGGAAGGGCATTTTGCGAATGCCCTCCTGGCTAGCGACCACCCTCAAGTAGAAAATCTTTCGCCAAGCACCTAACGATGTGTTCCGGCAGCAGTCCTTGAGAGCCAGTGAAATAACAGGTAAAATGAGACTTAACAGGTATGTCTCAAGGTGATGGGCGCAGTGCAGTTCGTCACTTGTGATGAAATGCATCTGTTATAGGCAGAGGATACCGCTTAACATCAGGTGGGCCTCGCGCTTGTTCCTTCACAATAACATATAAAAAAAAAAAAATTGGCTCCAGGTGCTTCAAAAGAGTAATCGCAAGAGCGAAGTCGAAGCATATCGGCAGAATTGGCGAGATATTAGCCCGCCTTCCTTCGGGAACACGTGCGTTCTGGTCTCTCACCAGGGCTGTCCGGGGGAATTTTTGTCAGTCATCTCTACCACCCCTGCACAGAGAGAATGACACACTAGCCCACACCGCAAAGGAGAAAGCCGATCTTCTGGGCTCTCTCTTTGCGTCAAACTCGACTTTGGATGACCAGGGGAACTAACCACCGACTATACCACGGTGTGATACCTCGATGGTGGATATAATTTTCCGGCAAAGTGCTGTACGTAAAGCACTGTTCTCCTCGGATAAGTCGCGTGGGCCTGATGGCATCCCTCCGATAGTGCTGCGGACTTGTGCTCCAGAATGGACTCCGGTTCTAACGCGTCTTTTCCGGCTCTGCTACTCATCAGGCGTTGTCCCAAAAACATGGAAGACGGCCTTGGTGCACCCGATCCCTAAAAAAGGTGACCGCTCAGATCCGTCCAACTACCGCCCTATAGCCATAACGTCTTTGTTCTCCAAGATAATGGAATCCATTATCAACAAACAGCTCTTGCAGTATCTAGAGGAGCACCAGCGGATTAGCGATCGCCAGTACGGTTTTCGTCGCGGTCGCTCAGCTGGTGATCTTTTAGTATACCTTACGCATCGATGGGCGGAGGTGGTGGATTCCAAGGGTGAGGCGTTGGCGGCTAGTTTGGACATAACGAAGGCATTTGATCGGATGTGGCATAAAGCGCTTCTTTCGAAGCTTCCTTCATATAGGCTTTCCGAGAAATCGTGCAAGTGGATCTCCAGTTTTTTGGCAGATCGGAGCATCAAGGTCGTTGTCGACAGCACATGCTCCGACTTGAAGCCAATTAACGTCGGCCCATCGCCTGCAACTTCGCAGGCGATGGGCCGAAAGGCGCAGGTTCGGCCTCACGTGGAGTACTGCTCTTATCTCTGGGCGGGAGCTCCCCAATACCAGCTTCTTCCATTTGACCGCATACAACGCAGAGCGACTCGAATCGTTGACGATCAAGTTCTCTTCGAACGGCTCGACCCTTTGGCACTACGTAGAGATGTTGGATCACTCTGCATCTCCTACCGCATTTATCACGGGGAGTGTTCTGAGGAGCTGTTCGATTTACTACCTGCAGCTCAATCTCGCCATCGGACGGCCCGACAAAGCATGATGTTTCATCAATTTCATGTCGACGTCTGGAAGTCCACAACTTTGCAATTTTCACGGCCTTTTCTACCTTGCACTGCCACAATATGGAACCAGCTGCTAGGTGCAGGATTTCCGAACGGATACAACTTAGGGACCTTCAAGAAGAGAGCATATTCCCTCCTCAAAGGCCGGAAACGCATCCTCGATACCTCTGGTGTTGCGGATGTTCGTGGGTGACGGTGATCACTTACCACCAGATGAGCCACCTGCTTGTTTGCCCTCCTATCACATAAAAAAAAAATACAAAAGAAAATCCAATCGTTTTCTATCTTTTTGGAATTCAGTAAAAAATTTTATTATATGCAGTTATATTTCATTGTTCTAAATTTTACTAATTTTGCTTTATAAGGGGTCCAATGTTGCTCCTTATATATTAACAAGATAAACAATCAACAAAATTAGATGATTATTTTCGGTTACAAGTTTTTTTATGCCTGATAGGTCTGCATTTGACCACTATCTCACCTGATGGTAAGTGACGATATGATCGAAGATGTTGCTTAGGCTAACCTAGAATTAATATAGAAATAATAAATCTGCTCTCAAGGCTGCAACACACCGTTAGGTGCTTGGCGACAGATTTTCTACTTGAGGGTGGTATCAAGCCAGGCGGGAATTCGCAACATGCCCCATTAACATGGTAAAACGACAGCTATCCTATGATAACAACCGGGACTGACGGTTTAACAAGTGACATTACTACTGAGGGCTTCTGTGCCTTCCAAAGCACAGAAGCCCTCAGTAGTAATGTCACTAGCGGTCACCCATCCAGCTCAAGACCGCGGCGGACGTTGCTTAACTTTGCTGATCGGTTAAGAACAGCAAAGCAAACTTCGCTACGAGCGCTTTACGTGGTATAAGATATAAAGTAATACAACTATTTTGTACGAGCATCGGATCAGCCAGACAGTTGTTAGAATTAAAATTATTAGAATGTCTTTGGAAATATATTATTATTATTATTATTTTTATTATTCATTACGTTTTTTTATTATGTAAAATTTAGAAATAACATTTATAACACAAACAGTACATGAAAAAGCTCAAGTGGAGTTCACACTATTATATCACTGGTCAATCTAAAATGTTTATATCAGCGAGGATCTATAATTGGCCCTCATCTATATATATATACTTCTGTTCCACGTAGTGGCTGTTGGTCTTCCAATTAATTAAATAAATAAATAATAAAGTACTTGAGATATTAAAGTGACAATGAGGCGGTCAACATACAATTGTTATTGTAAATTAACTAAATGTTGCTAAAATGTTAAACCTTTCGATGGGTTTATGTAATTATATTGTATAATCATTAAGAATTTTAACTTAGCTTGTTCAACACAATCAAAGTATTAATCTTTATATTTATCAAAAACCCGCCAACAGGTACCATAACATGTCTCAAAATTAAATATTTTTTTTTACAAAAACTAAAACGTCTTCAGACTTCGTGTAAAGCTGTAATGAACTTTATCAACTTACTATTTTCCAGCATTTTTCTCATAGGAACAATATACGGTGAACAATAAATTGTACGTTCTATATATATTTAAAGAATCCTTTTGCCCTTAATTTTGAAACCACACTCAATAGGTTTAGAAGAAAAATGTTTTTTTGTCTCGCAACTTAGCGTCCAAAACCCGCATGATTGTTTATTTTTATGTGCCAAGTGTCACCTGCGCTTTCAAGACAAATCTAACGATATCCAGTCGGTTCAGCTGTTTAGTAGTTATGGTGGAATAAAGAAACGTACAAACATACATACAAACATGAACCCTGAAAACAAAACACTCCTTTTTTTGGGCAGTCATGTAAAAATGCTTTCGTATGTCCGGTTGTTCTCCTCTTCATCAACACATCAAATTAAATCGCTCCCGGCGCTCCTCAAGACGATGACACCCGCTTCTTCAGTCTACTCGTGACCACGGTCAATGCAACTTGACCGAAACGTCGAGGTTAATATATTTATATATATATTATTTACCTAGTTTCGCAAACTGGACATTGCAACAAAATAGCATAAACATAACATAAACACGAATACAGCAAGTCGAACGGCCTTCTATGATCGAACACAGCCAGCGTACAAATAGTTTACACTCAATACAAAGATAAGAAGAAGAAGAAGTTTACTTTGCTGTTCTTAACCGATCAGCAAAGTTAAGCAATGTCGCCCGCGGTCATGAGTTGGATGGGTGACCGCTAGTGACATTACTACTGAGCGTTTCCGTGCTTCGGAGGGCACGTTAAGCCGTCGGTCCCGGTTATTGTCTTAGGATGGCAGTCGTTACAGCATGGTGGTAGGGCATTTTGCAAATGCCCGCCTGGCTAGCTACCACCCTCAAGTAGAAAATTTGTCGCCAAACACCTAACGGTGTGTTCCGGTAGCTGTACTTGAGAGCCAGTAATTCTAGGTTAGCCTGAATATCATCTTCGACCACATCAGCACTTACCATCAGGTGAGATAGTGGTCACAGGCTAATCTATCAGGCATAAAAAAACCTATAGGTTTTGGATTTTGTGACCCATTCACCCTCATCAGCGTGCGCAATGAAACTATATTCAATTTTAAGCTATTTAAGGGCAGAGAGGTTTACAGCTCCGAGCGCCACTACGAGTATTTCATAATTTTTTACATTCTTTACGTTACAAAAGTATCATTCTTGTTTTTTGCCTGAACTTCAAGCAACAGTAACAAACTTCCACTAAGAATAAAAAGGTTTATTTAAACTGTTATTTTTTGAAGCAGTGATGGCTCAGTGGCATTGGCTATGGACTGCCGCGCAGCAGGTCCATGGTTCGAATCCCGCCCAGAGCTTGAGCTTAACCGCATGGTGGAAGGGCATTTTGCGAATGCCCGCCTGGCTACCACCCTCAAGTAGAAAATCTGTCGCCAAGCACCTAACGGTGTGTTCCGGCAGAAGTCGTTGAGAGCCAGAAAAATTACAGGCTAATGAGACCTAACAACTGGACGTCTCAGTGTGACGGGCACAGTGCAATTCGTCGCTGACGAAATGCTTCTGTTATAGGCAGAGGTTAATCCACTTAACATCAGGTGGGCCTCGGGCTTGTTCCGTCACAATAACATAAAAAAAAAAAATATATATATATTACAAATATAAGGTATCGCTTGTCCTCAACTATCAAGGGATTATCAGATATCAAGTCTTGTCAACACATTTTTACAACCATAAAGTAAATATTATTATTTGTCATTCATTATTAGCTTTGTAAACACTTCGGTCATTATAAATACAGTTAGTTCTATTTGCGTTTATGTGCGCGAATTAAGCTATCCACTGTGGGGACTTGACAAATAGTATATGTTCACGTGTGTGTCAGGGGGGTAGAGGAGCATTTTAACTACCACCCCCGTTTGTTTAGGTAAATCAAATCCTGTACATAGTAAATATACAATTTTATATTATATTATATGCGAGCATAAGCGATAGTAAAACAGAAACGTATGAAAAACTATTGGACTCGGTTTGGATTCGTAATAGGAATTTGGTTTTCATTACAAAAAAAAAAAAACAATCAATACAACTTTTAAGAGACTTCCTTCGTTATACATTTATTAAGAATATGTTTAGATAGATAGATAACTCTCTATTGTACATATCATTACATTACAATATAACCAAATACGAAGGATTACTTTCAAGTGTTACAATGGGCGGCTTTATCACTAACAGCGATCTTTTCCAGGCACCCCTTGAATGGAGAGGATGTAGAGGACTAATAAAACGGGGGTGCATTAAATTAATATTAACAGTCCAGTTTAACAGACTGCTAACTTAATATTTAAAGAGAAATATTTTCCTATAAAAAAACAAACAGAGATTACTTCAATCCTAGCAATATAAGTACCTTTACAAACTTACATACAACAAAACCATATTATACATATAAACACACACACACACACATTACAATACAATATAGTATAACTAATTATGTTCTGATTGTTTATAAGTAAATTATATTATTTTTTAATGTTCTACTAAGTTAAACACGAATATATATATAAATATATATATATATATATAATTATATAATATGCTAAATGGCATATGACATCCGTGGTGTTAGTCAGATACACAAAGAAAGCCGCCTCGACTAGGCCTTGCAAGGAAGCTTTCATGATAAGTTGATAAGGAAACCATATTCATCCGATTTAATTTGTCGGATAATATTACAGGTACCTCGTACTCAATAGCCCATTACGATGCTTGTATATTTATTAATAGTTTACTCAACAGCTGCAATGAAACATTAATTGTTATAGGACATCATTATTATGTTTTTTTTTTAAAGGGACAGTTATATCGAGTGTCATTTTTTAATCCAGTCACAAATTATCCAAGAGATCTAGTAAAAGACACTAGTGTAATAGTAGATTTGTATCTAACAAATATATATATATTTCAATTCACGTCAGTCGAGCGCAAAATGTGGATGTCAAAGAAATATTTAATTATAAACATCAACTAATACCATTCTTAGTCCTGAATAATACAAATTATTATATAATTATTATTATACTGTATACTGGTCTAGACATTACAATATGCTCACAGTAGAAAGTTTGAAATCCTAAGAAACTTTCATTGTTAAGTAGAGATTTACGTAAAATATGTTACGCGTAGTTAGTCTATGTCAAAAGGCGGCTAGAGTCGTGAATGGTGTCCCGGCGGTCGACGATGGGCGGCATAGTGTTGCGTCGAGTGGAGCAGAGACGACTCGGCACTCGCGTCATTCGCAACTGATATCGCGTACCGGCGCGCCGCTTCCGCCGACTCCCGCCTGAAACTTTCCCTCGTGAAATTTTCCCAAACGGACTTTTCTTTAAATATTTCAATGTTTAATATTATGTAGTTCAATATGACATAATTTTAAATATACACAAGTGTGACGTTCGTTTTGTACATATTGAGTGTATAGTTATTGTTTGAGAACAATTTCTTCGAAAGATACCTAAGTCTAAAAGTTATACTAAAGTTTAAAATCTCATGTTTAAATTACATTAAAAAAATATATCCTTATATTAATAAGTAAGTTTTTACTGTAAATAAACTGTACACTCTCTGCTTTATACCTGTAAGTTGTGGTGTGATGCAGTTGTATGGTGAATATTTTAATTCGCATTAAGTGTTTCATGAACAGACGTGATGTGATATGTACGAATATACGCGCTGAAGTTTACAGAAGTAATTTCTATGTGAAGGTTAAAAAATCATCAGCTACTAAGTGCGCAATGTCAACTTTGGGAGCGGGGACAAGCGTGCTAATCGTTTCGCAAACAAGCTGTACGTCGGAGAGGTGTTTTGTGCTAGTTGTGTGCCGTGTATATTAGCACAGTGAGCTGAGAAGGCCTTGTTGAACAAAGAACAAAGGATACTGTTATCACCCGGCACCAACCTGCTCCGCACCACGGCTTTCTTCGCCATGGACACCAGGCAAGTGCTCGTAAAAATACTCATAAACCAAAAGACCTTAGATAAGGAATTTTGTCGATCGTTAATCCAGTTAGATTAAAAAATTCTTCGGCAAACGTCCGTAGACAACATTTATTTTATGAGATACCCATGGACTTTCTATATTACAGACTCGTAGCTGAGTTATATGGTTAAATTTATATTTAATAATAGATAAGTTGTCCTCTTTTATTAGTAAGTATTCTACGTTTTGTTCAATAGTTTGGTATTTGTGTTAGATATGCGCAGCTATTTTGGAATAAATTGCAAAATAGTGAAGCATAATTAGAAAAAAAAAATGTTTTAAATAATAAGCTTGGCACTATTCACGACATCTCAGTACAGTGCTGTTGTATATTAGGTGCGCATCAAGAGTAATCACCATATTTGCACCCTCGCTATCCAAATAGTAGCAGCTCTCTAAATGATTATTTTTGTTACTGTTATAATCGCTACTAGCAGGTATAACACTAAAAAGAATAAACTGAACTATATAAATAACTAATGAAAGTGCTCAAATATGGTTGGTGGCAAACAGGCAGCCCGCTAATAAAAAACGAAGCCTTGTCCTTGGTATTGTTAGAAAAACATAGTTAACAGACTCTACATACTCATGTTATTGTAACGGAACAAGCCCGAGGCCCACTTGATGTTAAGTGGACTAACCTCTGCATATAACAGACGCATTTCGTCAGCGACGAATTGCACTGTGCCCGTCACACTGAGACGTCCAGTTATTAGGTCTCATTAGCCTGTAATTTTTCTGGCTCTCAAGGACTGCTGCCGGAACACACTGTTAGGTGCTTGGCGACAGATTTTCTACTTGAGGGTGGTCGCTAGCCAGGCGGGCATTCACAAAATGCCCTTCCACCATGCGGTGAAGCTCAAGCTCTGGGCGGGATTCCAACCATGGACCTGCTGCACGGCAGTCCATAGCCAATGCCACTGAGCCATCACTGCTTCAAAACTGGTTGAATATGATGTTCAAAATACGTTTTTAAATTTGGGTTTTTTTTCTACCACTAGTTAGAAATAATTAACAAAGAGCTAGGTCTACATCTGAAGGTTTAACTATTGTCATAGAATTATTTTGTTTCGTCAAGGAAATATTTTTTGAAAATATGAATAAAAACATTAACTGCAATAATTTCTATTTGGTGATAATTTTGCTGCAAATATGGTGCGTCCACGCGATGTTAAAAATGGCACGTACTAAGACATTCGGAATATTGACGCGTTAAATCTTTACGCATGACACCTTCACGAGTATTGACGCGCAACGCAGCAAAAATCTTTTCTATACATATACCATTGCGGACTTTTATGTAGACCTTTTTAAGGGGTACAATACTGAAGTACATTATTTTGATCTATCTCTTAGGTTTCGCCAGCAGATTTTGCAAAGTACGCGCAGAAAAATGTGTTTATTTACGACATCACATTAGAAACCTCTAAAATTATCAGTGTTTCTCTACTATATTATGCATGTATTAATCATATAAACCTTTCCCTTGTATCATTCTATCTATTAAAAAACCCGCATCAAAATCCGTTGCGTAGTTTTAAAGGTCTAAGCATACATAGGGACAGACAGACAGCGAAAAGCTACTTTGCTTTATACCATGTAGTGATGATATTCTTCTTGTGTAGGTAAGTAGCAATGCAATGACGGCTAACTGATCAAGGTAAGTATAAGTATATAAGAACCTTATCTTAAAAATATTTGTTTTATTAATGTCCTGAATGTGGTCTGCTTTTATGAAATCACGTGCTTATTTTGATTACATTATCTTGTTTGATCATCGTGAGCTGCACATAAAGTACCAATCCGGAAATAAATAACACATTATTGAAGAAGTATATAAAACGGGGCGGGTATAAGTAGTTAGTGCTCGGAATCTGGACCAAAGGAATCAATATACCAAAAAACCTTTTTTTATGTTATTATTTCGGACCAAGCACGAGACCCACCTGATGTTAAGCGGACTAACCTCTGCCTATAACAAATACAATTCCTCATGTACCGAATTGCACTGTGCCTGTCACACTGAGATATACAGTTGTTAAGTCTCATGTCCCTGTATTTTATCTGGCTCTCAAGGACTGCTGCCGGAATACACCATTATGTGTGGCGACAGATTTTCTAGTAGAGGGTGGTAGCTAGCCACGCGAGCATTTGCAAAATACTCTTCCAACATGCGGTGAAGCTCAAGCTAGCGGTGGGGATTGAACCAGGTACCTGCAGCATGACAGACTATACCTATTACCGCTCAGCCATAATTGCTTTGAAAAGCCTGTCAAATTCAAGTTTATTATTTGTTTATTATAGATCACAATGATTACTTTATTCAAAGTTCAAAGAGGTTGAGTTTGTAATAAATTTCATGCAAGAAGTTTGATTGGATCTTTCATAATACACACAGATCAGGGGTGTTATCAAAGAGCCATATATTTTGAAAGAGTGACACTCAAAATAAAACTTAGTTCAAATACCAGGTTAATTTTTAATTGACGAGATATAACATACAATATGATTGATTCATTTCCTCGCATTTGAAGTGAAAAGTTAAGAATACGCCTATTTAATAAAACCCATTTAACCCTCGATTTCAATATCAGCCGTCATTAGTATTTTTTACACGACTGCCAAATAAAAAGAGTTTTATGTTTTCAAGGTATGTATGTTTGTGAGTTTCTTTATTCCACCATAACTTCCAAACGGCTGGACCTATTTCAATGTATGATATAACATTAGATTTGTCTTGATAGCGCAGGTGACACCAGGTACAGTCGCCTGCAATAAGAAGTATACACTTCGTAATTTTCAAAATAATGTGATGTCGGTAAGTTATTATTAATCGAAGTAAACATTAACTTGAGTATAAGTATTCATATTAATCTTTGATTTTAAGATACTTCTTATTACATAGGGAATAACAGAACTCTTTGGCACAATTGTGAGAATTACAATGTGTATACTTCTTATTGCAGGCGACTGTACATCAAAAAAGTAAAAAACAAACTGGCGGATTTTAGACGCTTTTTACCAACCAGTTTTTTATTCCTCCCTATCTCTCTATAGGTATCAAAATGAAGGGCTTTAAGAAACGATTCCATGAACGTATATAACTTGCAGTTTTAATTTCAATGGAACGATAAAACGAAAATAAATAATTTGCAGTCTGGTTTTTTCCTTTTTAATTAATTTATACATGGTTTTTGCAAAATTAAAATTTTCGTCCAATTTTGGTACGGGGTCTAGGTGTAATATTTTTTTGTATATTATGTATCAAATATGTAGGTCCCCCGTGGAGTGCCGAGTTAGAATTGCACCTCCCCGTATCATCCCGAGGGTGTCGTGAGAGGCGCCTTAGAGAAAAATACTGAAAGATAGAACCTGCGCCGTCTAAAGAACTGCCATCTTACACAGCGATCCCCAAGACGCATGCCAAGCTTGGGGATTAGTGCAAATAATCAATCATCATCTTAATCGGGGAGGCTGTGTTCAGCAGTGGACGATCCGGCTGATACAGATGTATCATATCCTATTTTGACCAACAAATCCTGAAAACACTGATTGAACTTAATAAAGTATTGATACAGTGATCAAAAATTCAAAACCTATTTTATTTTATTTCTACTTTTACGAGCTGTTGTTATGTCTAATACTAATAGTACGAAGCCCGACTTGCGCTTGGCGAATTATTTTAACTGTTTATTTGATATCATTGATTTGTACTCTATCTTTGGGTATGTAATATTTTTGAATTATTTGGGAATTTTCCTTGTCATTTTATTTTTATTCCTGATAGGTTAGTCTTTGACCACTATCTCACCTGATGGTAAGTGATGATGTGGTCAAAGATGTTGTTTAGGCTAACCCAGAATTACTGGCTCTCAAGGACAGCTGCCGGAACACACAGATGGCTTAACGTGTCCTCCGAAGCACGGAAGCGTTCAGTAATGTCACTAGCAGTCACCCATCCAACTTGTGAACGCGGCGGACGTTGCTTAACTTTGCTGATCGGTTATCCGTAAACAGCCAGTTATTACCTAAATGAAAAAGGCTACATACACCCAAAGTTGCAAACTAAAGGGCCAGGAAATATGTTTAACCTTTAAACTACTTCATCAATAGTAATACATCATGACGATTAAGTTTCTGTAAAATTACTTTCTACTTTTTCCCATTCCACATATTACCGTGCATGTTTCTTACCCGGAGTTTGCCGAATACGCTTAATACCAGTATTAGGATAAGATTACCAGTATTGGGATAAGCACTATATCTGTATAAACTATATGTAACTTATAAAAGTAAGAACTCGTACTTAAGAACTATTCGAATAGCATACCTACTTAGCAAAACCTCAGTTGCAAATTGTATATAAAGGCTTTTGGCTTTTGGGCCTAATATATTGTAAATTCGTTAGGTTAGCCTGAACAACATCTTCGACACCATCTTCACTTACCATCAGGTGAGATAGTAACCTATCAAGCATAAAAAAGGGCCTATGTATGAAAACTTAAGCACTAAAAATTCTTGACCTATAAACATAAAAATCCGAAGTATTTTCAAAACTTTTCATCACGAATTTAATAACCCCCAACGCAAGCAGAGAATTTACATAGTGTGTATCTGTATAGTCTGAAACATTGTCATTTTAAATTCCAATTCTTGTGGGTTATTGGAAATACTGACAACTGTGACAATGGTAGCAAATTTGTTCGCACCAAACTAACTAAAATGTAGTAGAATTAGATTTAGGAAATGCCATTGATGATCATCAGCTCTTTCTCAGTTGGTAAAAGGATGTAAGCAACTTCTACAGATCTGATCGATTCGAATTTTGATATCCTGGTACTTTAATGATATTGTAAAAACATGCTTACATGGAATGGATACTGCGGCATCATCTAGTATCGACACGATACCTAACAGGTCATAAGCTTATAGCGTCAAAATTATTCATTAATAATTTTTCGTTAGCGTCTTAATAATGTTAGTATTTAGGAATCAGAAAATTTTGAATATTAAGAACCATAATTATCGTCCATTTAACCAACCAATTGTGAAACTGTCAGTAAGCTGTAATCAAAACAAAGAAACATTTTTTGTCGTTCATGGATTTGAACCCTAATAGAACGAGTCCCTGCTCGCACTTGGCCATTTTTTTACAGGACGCTTATCGGAAGTCAGACTAGCAGTCAGCCGGTTTTAATTATTTACTGTTTTACTTTATAGTTTTATCATGACAAGTATATCACGTATGGTTTTTTTAAATTTAGCCGAAATAAAATTGAAAAAATATCTTCTAGTATGAGCTGTCATACAAACATATTAAAAATTCTGTTAAAAATTACAATGATATGTAAAGTTCAAAAGACGTTCAACTATATAGCTACATATCAAGTTGGCTGAGGGATTCGTTTAGTAACGGGTTTTATATTTGTCAATAGAAATTCTCAAGTTGTCAGATTCTTCAGTGACCATGAAATTATTCATTCTTTGACGATTTTGAGTTATATCACTCCTCGGAGCCCTGATTTCTGCCATAATAAGCTGTTTATTGCATTGTACTGTATAAGCCGGAATGTCCACTGCTGAACACAGCCTCCCCTATTTAGGGGGTGTTTGCCATAATCCCCACGCTTGGCAGGCGTCTTGGGGATAGCAGTATATGATATCAGTTCCTCAGATGGCGCTTCTGCCCACCTTCTGCTATTTTTTTACCTTTAGTCGCTTCTTACGAACACCCACAGGTAAAAAGGGCAGGGGGACATTCTCCACACGACACCCCACGGGGAGGGAGGAGAATTATTGTATTGTAGGTGTTTTAAAATTATGTAACGAAAAATCAAGTACCATAACAACACCTTCTACATATACTCATAGCTTTGCATAGGCTGCAAAGCTCCAACAATAAAATAGTCCCAAGCAATCATTAATGTAATGCCTTCGTTTTCTAAAATTAGCCAATGATTACGCATGAAAGTCAGTTATATAAAATATTTACAAAAAAATAGATAAAACAGTAAACGTATTTATTTGTGATTTCGTAGCTTCCTTTAATTTACAAACTTGGGATGCATTGCAGGGTGCCAACAGGGCTTAAAGCTACGTGCTAAGACCTTCATAAATTGTATACTTTAATGCACTCACAGTTTTCAGCAAGAGGCAAGTCAGCACTCGCAAAGTTTTATTTCATATTATGAGATAAGAAATAAATTAAATATATTTAAATATTTTCCTCGATGAATATGACATGGTAAGGTGTCGGTATTTGTTGCGTTTATTTATTTCGACACGGTACCTATTTGATGTTACTAAATTAATATTCTCAACTTTTGTTTTTTCCACTATTTCAAGGTTGAACAAAATATAGTAAATAGGTGCTAAAATGTGGTTTTAACTTCTAAGATAATAGGCAAAAAACTGATAAGTTAAATAGAGAACCCAAATGTCACCCAGTCAGTGAGTCAATCAACGTATAATTAATGGACTTGCAACGTGTTATACAGGCTGACCAGGCCGTGATTTTGTATTGACAATATTGTCATTTCTCATACTCGGAGAGTAGTGTTTGTTTAATCTGATTAGCGGGTCACCGGGTGGTAGATGCTGCTCCACACCTTAGGGCAAGAAATACTAATATTAATTGATTCCCTCTCTAGGGCGGGAATGTGTTGGAGGTTGGTTTGTAATTAACTACTCACTGGCACAATAGTAGATTGCATCACAAGAGAGCTAAAATATACTTTTGCGGTGAGGGTGCTATTTTGAATCCAGAGTGGAGCTAAGGATTCTAAGGTAGGATCGTAAGCCCAGATTGATTCAATATACATCACCAGAGTAAATATTGGATTATCATACAAGGGTCGAAAAGAATCAATTCCCAAATGAGGTATTTAGACTTTCACCCGTGTTAAACACCCTACTTTTTATTTCGAATATAAGCAAAGTAAAAAACAGTAGTATATCTTAAATATTCATTAAATATATAAATATTCATTAAATATATAAATATTCATTAAATATATAAATATTCATTAAATATAATATCATGAGTAGCGCACATTTAAAATTAATTGAGAAGTTAGAACTTTTTGTGAAGTTTTTGTCCTAGAGAGCCAGTAATTCTAGGCTAGCCTGAATAACATCTTCGACCACATCGTCACTTACCATCAAGTAAGATAGCGGTCAAATTCTCACTCTCCTTTTCATTAAAATAGGAAGACAGTGAAAAATTCTAGTTTTTCTAAAATAAAAACTGAAAATGATAACATAAGTAGAAGATACATGTGTATATGAAATGAATTGAGGACTTGGAACAATTTGTAAAATGTAAGTAAATTTTTGTTACTTTTTTATGAGCACCTTATATTTAGTTATTATCCCGCCAAATTGTTTAGTCATTATTAAGAGTATAGTGCACGATACGGACGGACGGACAGATATATAGGTATAGTGACAACGTAGTCTCTTTATTGGGACTATGTTGCCCTTTGGGTATGAAACCCTAAAAAGTTGTATTCCTATATACAATTCTGACAATATTTATTCCAAGTAGATATTGCTGAATATTAAAAAATGTATTCATGTATTATAATTATATTCATGTATTTTGACTACAATCTCTGTTGTAAGTAATGATTTGGTCAAAGGCTTATCTATCTGCAATAAAAAAAAATTAGCATCGTCCACCACGCGTCCTATAAAATATATACCTATACTTATAAGATCGTGAATTATTTTTGAAGCGTTCGTACTATAGACTAAGTTACGCAACGTCCACTGAATGACTTGGATGGGTTACCGTTAGTGGTATTACTACTGAGCGCTTTAGAATTTTTGAGGGCACGTTAAGCCGTCGACGCCGATCTTGTCTTAGGATGGCATTCGTTATACCATTGTGGTAGGGCTGCTTGGTTAGCTACCTTTGAAGCAGTGATGGCTCAGTGGCATTGGCTATGGACTGCCGTGCAGCACGTCCATGGTTCGAATCTCGCCACGGGCTTGAGCTTAACCGCATAGTGGTAGGGCATTTTGCGAATGCCTGATGGTCAGATTTTCTAGGTTAAGTCTGTTAATACCTTCGACCACATCTTCAATTACCATCAGGTGAGATTGTGGTCAAAGGCTTACCTATCTGCAATAAAAATCAAATAATAAAAAACACTTTTTCGTAAAATATCGTCGCCAAGCACCGAACGGTATGTTCCGGCAGCTGTTTATAGCCAATAATTCTAGGTTAGCCTGAACAATATTTTCGACCACACAATGTGCAGCAGTCCATGAGAGCCAGTAAAATTACAGGCACATGAGACTCAGAAACTGTATGCCTCTGAGTGACGGGTGCAGTGCAGTTCGTCACTTGTGATAAAATGCATATGTTATAGGCAGTGGTTACCACTTAACATCAGGTGGGCCTAGTGCTTGTTCCGTCACAATAACATAAAAAAAACAACAATCACTTACCTTTAGGTAAGATAGGTCAAAGGTCAAAATATCAGCTCAAAATTTATATAAAAGTTATACTCGCCAGAATTTCATATATGCTGTTGACTTAGACTTAGACTTTCAAGGAAAAATTCTAATATCAGAACTACCATTTCACTATTTGCGTTTAATTTCTTATTTTTGATGTGTGTGTTTAGGGCCCTCACTGTACATAGATCCCTATGGAAGGAAGAAATAAATCATCTAAATCGGTTCATAACTCTTGAACTTGAAGATATGGTAAAATGTATAAAAAATACCTTTCTTCTTTTTAAATTCTTCCCATTTGTCAGGTGCACGCAAACCAAACACACGGTCGTTATTCAAATGTATTAGAACCCAATTAATACTATGCGTAATAAATGACCTTAGTTTATATGTATATAATTTTTTATTACGTAAAGAATAGCAACTTGAGCAACTAATCAATATTCGAGCTCCTTCGCAACAATACCTTGGTATTAAATGGTATTAATCTGCACGATTGCAACTAAACTCTGCCTTTTCCGGTCCCGTGTGACGTCATGAATATTAAAGACATATTACCGATTCTCCAATAGTTCAATCCTGAACTGAACGGGTAACCGTGTAAATAAACGTGTAGCAAGTTGGTAGCTTAATAGGTTTCAAGATTACCGACTTTGATTACTATAGCGCTCTGTGCATATAAAGGTTGTCGGTTTTATATGTATATATATATATGAGAATTGTGAAGTGAAGGTGACAAAGATTGAGCGTGTTCAATTTGGCCTGGAGCAACGAAACCTTTTTCTAATTTAATGTATCTAAGTGTGTTACTTAACAAAAAAAAAATATTCTCACTTACGGGATTTGGACCGTGGCGATTTTTATTTTTGAGTTCTGGATATTACGCTAAAAATCGACTTTCAGTTAGGAATGAAAAATGTACTAATACTAGTAAAAAATTATATTCGAATAAATTCATTAAGCACATTTATTATGAGGCACTGTGGGGAGGATTATTGTGAGGCACTTTTTATTTATTGTGCTTGCTTAGATATTACTAACTAAGGGTTAGGAGAAAACTAGCAATTTTGTCGTATAATATGTGCCGCATCTGGTGGTGGTACCGCGTGCTGGGACAAATCTCCTCTAACGCGTGCACTCCGTAAGTACTCTCAATATTATTGCGGAACAGACATATCTATTTTGTTGTACGATTTTATGTGATAACAATATTTAGGTGTAGGTGCTAATGCTAATATTGGTAAAATTATTATTACACTATCCAATATGTATATCCTGTAATGGGAAATGTAAGCGTTTAAGTAAATAAATAAAATACATGTGCATATTTACTTATACCATAGACAAAATAAGCTTTCTCTCTATGCTTATACAAAGTAGTGACTTAGATATACTATACCACGAGAAGTACGCTATCTACAATAATAATAATAATCCTTATTTATCTCCAAATCTCCTGCTGATATTTAATTGTATTGTGATTATAACATAATATACGGAAAGATTTTTCGTGTAATCAACGCTGAAGGCGTCCGTGGTGGCGTGTGAGGTGGCTAAAGCTTATTTTTTTCAGGGTTTCTTACTAGAAAATGGGACCCTATTCGTAAGTCTCGTCATTGGGCGTTTTTCCATTAGCCAGCCCGGCACCGGCACGGCACCGGCATGGCCGTGCACCGGCACCGGCGCCGGGGTTTCGTTTTTCCACTGCGCCGGTGTCGATGCCGGTTTACGCCCGGTGAGTGGTACAGTGCTGACACGGACTTCAGCACGACGACACGTAAAGTGTAATTTACGTTTAGATATAACAATGGTATCGTCAAGCCGTTGACTATATTTGTTATATCTTTTACATCTACGACGATAAGAGTCACGATGTCGTATTTGAACGCCATGTACTTGACGCGTACCCACTGTAAGCGAACCAAAAACCAATACGAGTCCCTCCGCTCCGCACCCTCCTACCCGCCCCGCGCAGTAATATATAGCAAAATAATATATTTTTTATAGTAATATATTCATGTAAATATGCAATACACATGCAATTTTGCCGGGCCGGCACCGGTGGGAAGCTTGCTACCCCGGCGACGGCGACGGCGCCGGCAGGACTCAATGCCGGGCCGGCGCCGGCGCCGGTAAGTGAAAAAGCGAGCCATACATTTTAATACATTTTTGCTTCCCCGGCAACGGCACGGCGCCGGCGCCGGTGCCGGTGCCGGTGCCGGGCCGGGTAATGGAAAAACGCCCATTCCGTCCGTCCGTTTGTCAGTTTTTTTTTTTTTATCCCTGATAGGTTATCCTTTGACCACCATCTCACCTGATGGTAAGTGATGATGTGGTCGAAGATGTTGTTCAGGCTAACCTAGAAGTACTGGCTCTCAAGGACTACTGCCAGAACACACCGTTAGACAACACCGTTAAACACCGTTCAAACTTTAAAGGGCTCTTTGGAACGGTAATAGTATAATATAGATAAACACAAAATATGAGTTACAAGCTGCGTCCCGCGGTGCTACTCGTACGTACGTACCTTGTATTTCGACATTAAGGGTATCCTATGTGTTATTCCAGGTTGTTAACTATCTGTATGCCAAATTTCATTCAAATCCGTTGAGCTGTTTGAGCGTGACGAAGTAACAAACATAAGAATACACTGAAGAACTTTCGCTATTATAATATGAGTGTGATTGGCGGATTGCCTATCAAATAATAATTATAACAAAATGATAATTATAAAAAGGAAGTCTCAAAAAAGGAAACTTCTTTTTTTAGTTTTTCTTTTGCTCTATCGTCGAAACGGTAATACATATAGATAAAGTCAAAAACTATACTAGTTAAGAATGTTGTGTTTCGGTATATTATGTAACATAAAATTACATCAAAAAAGACACTGAGCAAATACTACGTGAATAGGGAATGTTATGATTAAACCAAAATTTGTGACGGTAGTACAAAAATAATGTTTTCACAACTCATGTGATATATATGACCAATTAGTCACCCCGTGACTAATTGGTCATATATCACTGCAAGGTGTTTGAAACGTCGGGACAAAAATAATGATAAATATACGCGATTTAAACCATTTTAGTTGTTTAAAGATATAATTCCATAATCTTGTTTAACTGTTCTCGCTACCGGATATCATATAGAACCATTATTTAAGGTTTTGGTTTATACGTTATTTATGTAATTTTTCCGTCATACTAAAATCGAACAAAAAAACAGTAGGGGAGACCGGGTACAAAAGTAACGTTTTGTACTTTGACATTGGTTTCTAGCCTGTTATCATATTTTGGATAAAATGAATGTAGCCACATATCAATTTCAACTATGCTCTACAAATGTGTATCTAAATTTACCTCATTAGTTGCTGTTTATTGTAAATTACAGACATTTTAAAAAAAAGTGACGATTGTTACTTTTGACCCCGAGGCCAGGGCGAAAGTAACACAGTGTCGGTCGAAAGTAACATGACTAAGGTATATGAAATAAATAGGGAATTTAAAATGAAATACTCAAATTTTACATTAAAATAAAAAGTTTGTTTGAAATGTTTATTTTTACCTTTAACATACTTATTGAATGCTTATACAATTGTCGGCTAGGCCTGTTTTTTAAATTATTCCAGAAATAGCAAAATAATTTGCTTGCAGCCAGTACTGGCATTTCCAGCACCAGCACATACTTCTACCGGTCCTTAGCTTCTCATGTGGAATACAAAAATGGTGGTATTGGTCCGCCTTGAGCATAAATAGCAACAGTTACTAATCTTCCACGTTCCGCTGAGGTTACTGCACTTACAATCCAACGATTGCTTAACATTATGCTCATTAAAGCTTGTGATAGGTTCGTTTCTTGAGGACATATGAAAGACAAGGCCAAGTGTCGTTTTAAAAACCTGTCAACCATTCCTTACATTTTTCTTTAATGAGCTTTTAAAATCATGAAATTTTAGAAAACAAAATCTTGGCGAATAGTTAACATTAACATTATAGTATAGAATAAATTAAAACTCTTATTATAGATAGGTTTGTTGTGTTCCTCACACATTTGACAACTTAGTCTATTTATAAATTTTTCTTGCAAATATTGCAATAATTGCGTACTGGCCCTCAAGGACAGTTACTGGAACACACGGATTTTCTACTTGAGCGGGCTAGCTAGCCCATGTGAGTATTCACAAAATGTCCTTTTAAATTTTTCATGTTAAAAAACCGTTATGCATTTTCGTCTGCCCATGAAAGAGGTAGACGGAATATGTCAGACTCGACTCCCCTAGGAGTAAGTGCCGCTACCGACTGAAAACCACACGGTGCGGTACCTCGTCCTTATTTGGCGAGAACACTTTCTTTGTCATGCGCGCACCCGCCGTGGCTCTCCATTTCCAGACCCCTCTCTAGAATAGAACCCCCACTGCGACATGCCATGACACATGTCACAATAAATTATTTTACAGGAGGTCTCTAAAAATGAAACTATGTCCGATAATAATATTTATATTTTTAATAACTTCAGATATTTTTCCTTTAGTCACCTCTTACGAATCTTACAGGCACGACTAAAATAGGTGTCTTCAAATTTATAAATTTTCTACTATTATTTCTATATATGAAATTTCGGTATAATATCATACAACATATTGTAGAAGAGCTAGGCTAACTCGCAGTTGGCCAATTTTATACATTCCGGTGGTATTTCAGCTTTGCTTTTGCACTCCCCAGGAAGTCAATCCTTTAATATTATTATTGAGTAGGTAAGTCGTAAAACGTATGGTAAAGCCCAACACAATTCAGTTACGGATAATTTTCGAGCATATGTATGCTCGAAAATTATCCGTGGGCGTAACTAAGAAAGGAAGTAGGAAAGAAAGAAAATACCTGAAGGTATTAAAAATATATATATTATTATCGGACATATTTTCATTTTTAGAGCCCTCCTGTAAAATCATTTATTGCGCTGTATAACTGAATTGCTACTACATACTAGTTTACTTGAAGATTTGCTCATATCATGTCCCAGTATTTTGTTTTCCTCCATATATTTATGAATTTGCAGAATTACATGTATGGGCGACGCAAATGAAAAAAAGTACAAGTACTTTTCGAGATTACGTGTTTAGACAGTGAGTAACCGGGATGGTCACTCTTCTATGTATCTAGATATACCAAAGACATTTCCTATAAAAATAACCAGAAGTTATATAATATTAGGAAGTTTTAACTAAACATGTAAACAGTCACGACCACCAAATTTCAATTCGGTTTTGACATTTGTGATGTAAACAAACGCATAATACAAATCGACAAGCCTTGCATCGGTTTACTCCGCAAGAACGCAGCTTAAGTGTTACCAAACACAAGTTTTTAACATAACACATAAAAAAATTAAAAGAACATTAGGTGATACTTTTGCCCCCCTTTAATTTTCAATCTTACATACTATATAAGGTTGTAAATTAAAAGAAAAACTGTACATAGATTTGTTTGCATACTCGTAATGCTTGTGACTGTACATATACATTGAGATTACGTTTTCTTTTACATTAGGTATGGATTTAGTAGATAAAACCAACATGTTGTTTTATCGATTGACATTTAGTAGAAGGAAAGAGGCTTAGTAAGCTGCCAAGAAAAGCTGATTAGGTTTATCTTATTGTCTTGTTATTAGAGAATAATTGGATCAGTGGGTTCTGGTGGAAAAGAGGAGCGCGTTCCAGAGAATATCTTTTTTGTTCAAGGAAAACAAGTTAAGATAAACAACTAAAATTTAAGAACTAGGTAAGAATAGATAAATCTAATGACATATTTTGTACACAAGTAACAATGTTGTCTTAAATATTACGTTTTTCGTACTTTATTCTTCCCTAGGAAAAAACGGAACACTTATAGGATCACTTAGTTGTACGTCTGTCTGTCAAGACCACTTTTCTCAGGAACGCGTGGAAGTATCAAGCGGAATTTCATATCAAATACTCAGGTCTCTGTCCATTAGAGCTGTAAAAAAATCAAACTTGTAAGGCAACGCAATCAAAAGATACAACCGTTTCTGCCGCAAATTTTCGACACTGGCAAGGGAATCAAAATCTACAGGGTACTTCCCGTGTACTCAGATTCTTGAAATTTGGTACGAAACGACGTCTTATATGTGCTATATAAAGGAGGATAAAGGAAAAATTGCTAAATCCATGCATTTTTATTTACATCATACAATAAAAGTATTTTTGTTCATTTTAAAATGTGGGTATGCTAGCTAGAATTGCGTCCCCCCGATATTTTCTTGTGGGATTAGTAAGAGGCGACAAAAGGAACAATGTCAGAAGATGGAAAGCAGTGCTTTTTGTATAACTTCCATCTTACACTGCAATCTCCAAGACGTCAAAAGTGGGGCATATGGTATAACTTTTGAGGAGGCAGTTGTTCAACGTGAAACAGGAGGTTCACCGAGGGGCCACCAGCCGGTTCAGGGAGCGTGCGGAAAATAGGGAAAGAATTGGGTTGTGGAGATGACGACAAAAGCAGGACTAGTGAAAGTATACAGTAGTTTCTAGTTTCAAACGGATAAATGAATTTTTAAAATTTCTGAGTTAATGAACAAGTTTTAGATAGTAAGTACTCTTATTTATATTTTAGATTATATACAAATTAGTGTTGGTGAAAGGATATAGATAAAAATTAGTAGAAGGCAAGAACTTCTGTTCGCTTTGAAATTTTATTGTGGAATGTGTTTTGAATTTGAATATCGTAAGCCACGAATAAATGTATTTATTTGTAGATCGTAAGTGACGACTAGGAATTAATGCGTGTATAGAAAAAATCTGTCAGGAAAGTGTTCGAATAATTTAAAATAATATTGAGAAAAAGAACGAATGGACATAATTTTTGATACTGATAGGTAATCCTTTGACCACAATCCCACCTGATGGTAGGTGATGATGTGGTCGAAGGTGAAGAATTACTGGCACTCAAGGACAGCTGCTGGTACACACCGTTAGGTGCTTGGCGAAAGATTTTCTACTTGAGGTGGTCGCTAGCCAGGCGGGCATTCGCACAATCAATCAATCAATTTATTTCAGATAAATTACAATCCATAAATAAATACCTACAATATTACATACAATCATTAATAAGTGCGTTAAATTAAAATTAAAAATCATTAAGTAAAATGTAACAGATTATATATAAATATATGTTATCTGTATAAGTATATGTCTAGTAAAGTTATGGCAAATACATGTTATATTAGTTGTGTTGTTATATGCTCTTCCACCATGAAAAATAATTACTAGGACTGAAATGTTGAAGAAATCAGCCTTAAAATATAAAAAGAAAAACCTTTTCTTCTCGAAAATTTTGTGTGATATGAATTTGTAAATGTGATAATAAAATTATAATTTTAATATTGTTATGTTTTTAATAATGCTTGGATTACATAACAAAATTTCTATATTGTTATATTTAGAAATAGAGAGAGAAATTATTTAGAAAATGACAAAAGGCGATGACTGTCATAAACATTGTGGTTGTTGATTATGACGATGTATAGTTGTTGACGTTTACGTTGAGTGGCGTTTTGTAATATCAAGGGTTCTATCCTTGGCACGGATATTACTTCAAAAATGATCTTAGTTTGACGTTTTATGATAGCAAAGTCATATCTCATTTTAAAGGTTTATAATAGTTTATCTACATATTATTACTTTAACCCTAGATTGACGAAATATTTTTTGGCATTTTCAATGTGTTAAATGCTTTCAGCTTGTCTATAGCACTTTGTATATTTATCGTTTAGTACATTCGACTCCTCGATAATATTTATGTTTATGAATTTTAATTATCTAATAATATACCATTAAACACATTTTCTTTTTATATGCTTGATAGGTTAGCCTTTGACCACTATCTCACCTGATGGTAAGTAATGATGTGGTCGAAGATGTTGTTCAGGTTAACCTAGAAGTACTGGCTCTCAAGGACAGCTGCCAGAACACACCGTTAGGTGCTTGGCGACAGATTTTCTACTTGAGGCCAGTACATGTATATTATACAATGCTACTGGCTTAAGATCTATTTAATTTAATAGGGTAGCTACAAATTAATTTAAAAACCCTGTAATCAAACTATATTATAATCATATTTTTATTGGATACATTAGCAAAGTCAAATATTCTAGGTATCATGATTATGTACATATAAAACTGCTAAAAGATTTCAATCAGAGATAGGTACTCAAACAAAATTTGTGCATTAATTAAGAAGCAGGTTATTAACTTATTAGTACATTATATTATATTTTATTACAATACAAATAATTAGATTTTCAATTAGGTATTGCAGGTTAGATTTTTTTTCCTGACTTTCAATGTGACGAAGTGAATTATAAATGTCACACAATAAATTCATACATACTTAGAATTTCTATAAGAAGAAAATATATATACTTTATAGGCCAATATCAATTTAATATTATTACATTTTATTTCCTGACTTTGAATATGACGAAGTCAATTATAAATGTATACAATATATGCACCTATTTGGCTCAAAGAATAAGCATTGCAATTCAACGGGGCAATGCTGCCAGCATGCTGGGCACGCTGCCAACTGATAGTGGGCTAGAGCGTTTGGACTGCCTATGAGTCCAAATGCTTTTATTGTAGTAGCTGTAGTGTTGTATATAGTTTGTAGTATTTGTTTAATAAAGGCATACTGCCGGTAAAAATAAAATAACTTCTTTCATATATTCATACATATATCAAATTTCTTTAAAAAAAGTATGATATATATACTTTTATAGGCAAATTTTATATGATTATGTAAATATCCAAAATATATTTTATATCTTAAACATCGTAAGGCTTTGTTTCATAAAATGTTATTTAATTTAAATCAGTAAAACATGCTATAACTCACTAGTATGTTAAGTAAGGTACGGGGCGTCTAAATTTAGACCATGTGTCATAAATCCTGGAGAAAGTGCCTGTAACACGAGACTTTGTTTAATTACAAAGGACCCTTATACTTCAGGCAAGTATTTATTCATCTTAAGGTCCATTGAGTGTGCATTTTCTTTTATAGGGATGTAATGGACTGTTAAATATTTCGGCCTCTAACATTTTGCATTGATGAAGGGTACATTGTGCAAAGCTTTATCAAATGATATAACAATAAAATATGCAAGCATATAGATCGATATTATATAGTTTGGAATCTTGTGTAATTTTATATTTTGAAGCAATGATGGCCGAGCGGTAATAGCTATGGACTGCCGCGCCGCAGTACCCTGGTTCGATCCCCGCCACCCGCCAGCTTGAGCTTCACCCCATGGTGGAAGGGCGTTTTGCGATTGCCCGCTTGGCTAGCTACCACCTTCAAGTAGAAAATCTTTCGCCAAGCACATAACGGTGTGTTTCGGCAGCAGTCCTTGAGAGCCAGTGAAATTACAGGCACACGAGATTTAACAACTATGTCTCAAAGTGACGGGCGCAGTGCAATTTGTCATTTGTGACGTTACGCATCTGTTATAGGCAGAGGTTAGTGCACTTAGCATCAGGTGGGCCTCGTGCTTGTTCCGTCACAATAACATAAAAAAAAATTACGTACTTACTCAAGGATTTCAATGCCCTCTTCTTCATTAAATGCTTTGCTTTATGCTTTTATTTTTAAAGTAGATTGTAATTATAGCAATCACGTACAAGTGTTAGATATTATCTCTAAATGGTTCACTGCTAATAAATTTATACTCAATAAAAAAATAGGTTTATAAAGTTTTTTTTGCCTGATGTTAGTTACGTAGAATCAAACTTTGAACTTGATGAAGGAGAAGTTAAACTTTCAATTGATAAAGTAAAAGTTTCACAGTAGGCCTTAGCAGCCGATATGAGGACTTTATTTATCATGCAAAAGCGGACAAATTGTGCTAAATATTTGGAATAAATTCTTGCGAATCTCTGGGGGTTTTGTTAACAAAATCGACATTCAAATTTACTGAGACTTATATGCTAAAGAATATAAATTATCAAATAATGTTTGCTCAAAAAAAAGTAAATTTCAATGAAATATTGGTGCTAGGCTTGGCTTAGCGACGGAAATAAGAAAGTCTATGGGAATTATGTACGATTTTATATTAAAATTACTTACTACAGTTCACACAGAAGGATAGTTTTAGCTGCATGTAAAATGCATCCTTATTAAAAAAGCCTAATATTACGATTAGTGATTAAGTAGACGATAAAAATGCTAAGAGCATTAGATCCCTGCCCAGCCACTGCCAGTCACAAATTGGTGGGTTTTCTTAGTGTCCTCAAAAAAAAGGACTCCCACCGCGCAGTAGGTCAATTGAAGCCTTGATTACAAAGGCATTTTCCAAACACAAGAGGGGGGGGGGCTCTTAATTGATGCTACTAAAATGTATGTGTATGTACATATATACCTTAGCTTTCTCCACCATCTCCCGTAGTCGGCGTCTCCTTTGCAGAGGCATCGGTGCGGTCACTTTCCACGCACGTCACTAATATCACGTAGCCTAGTAAAAATGCGACACCGTCGTGGTGTATAGAGCGGGGCGCGGTCCAACGACGACTCTCAATGGTACCGGCATATTATTATATGTTCTATGGAACCGGTTTGCCGCGGCGACACGAAGCACCATTCGCTGCTCGTTGCGGGTAGTATGAAAAAACTATGCATGCTTTGCACATACAAATAGTTACAAAAAAGAACCACCAATGTTATATTAATAAATATAGTATAGTACCACCAACTTAACTGTGCAGTTGGCAAGGGCGCTGCTGATCAAGGAAATCAAATACAAACTGTCACAATTTGAAGGAATGTTGTACTTCTTATTTCTGCCACCTGAACAGATAAGTTGGTGGGTCTGTAATGATTTCATAATAGACAATTATGATAAAAAAATGGAAGGTTACTGGTTTAATTTGCTTTTCGCTAGGCTTCGAACTGAACCTGAGAACAAGCGATTTGGATGTGACATTCGTGTCTTTGCACCAACGTGCAAAATGGATGGACGCGGGTTCGAATCCCGAACATGACTATTATTTTTTCTGTCGAAAATTTGTAATTTTGTAAAATATTAACTACATTTTTACTAAAAAATAATATATATTTTTCTGTTATTTTTAGTCTGACAAGTATAATGAGCCAATTAGTGATGTACAGTATTGAATGGTGTTCAATGGAAACAAATATTTTAAGAAAACATCAAATGAATATTTTAATAAAACATTTAAAAATATAAAATATATCTAGTGACAATTCTACCTAATTTTCCTGTTAAACCGATGTGACGTCGCAAACGCCACGCAGCCAAACCGGAAGAATTTTCGACGCGTTTCGTTTCTACACGAGGCATCCTCAGGAGTCTTGACTCATCGTCCGCACGATATTAATTTCAAGTTTTTTTTTTAATATTTGGTATCATTATTTAGAAGATATAGGTAAATCACTGAGCAACCGTAACCACGCGGATGGGTGGTCACTTGATTCTTAACATCATACAGTATTGGATATCGCTAATTACACTCGACTGACTAAAAACAACTCGAAGGAAAAAAAACATTATTATAATATTTTTTTAGTTTTTGCTATCGGTACACATTACTTCTGCAGTGACATTGTATAATATGTCATGGGACCTTTAAGTAGTTACTATCGGGTGATTGGCATCTTCATAGGAGGAATGCTTAAAATGTGAAGTCATTTAAGCTAATGTTAGGTGTTTAGACAAATCTGCCTTTCTCTCTGTGGATATACATAACTAGATTTGAAACAGTGGTTGATTGTGGCGCAGTGGCAATGGCCATGCACAGCTGTGCAAAACATCTATAGTTCCCTGCGAGCTTAAGCATGGTGGTAGGACATTTTGCGAACGCCCGCCTGGCTAGCTTCATCTGTGTTCTGGCAAATGTCACACAAAGCCAGTAAGTTCTAGCTTAACCCTGATAACACCTTCGAATACACACTCATTTACCACTAAAGCTTTTTTGTCACGTGGCATACAATACTAAGATACACAACATTTAATTTCATAATTTTAGATACCTACAAGTGTCTAGGCTGCATAATCACTTGGACCGATCTCTCCCAGGCATAAAACGTTAACATGTCATCCTCATTTTACCACGAAATTGAAATAGTTTTTAAGGTTTATTCAATATATCAAACGCTAATGGAAATAGTATTGTGTCCATTTTAATGCTAACGTACTATTACTCAGCCTGTTTAATGTGGTCGTTAACACTTAATGGTATTACTCCTTTATATCTTCAGTTGCAAGTTAATGTGTTGTTTACAGACTAGGTACCTACTGTTGCTGAATACTCCTAATAGATACGATATACGCGGCTTTGCCTGGGTTATAAAATGTATGTTTATAACACATCTATTCGAAAGAGCTAGTTTATTCCTCGTAAAAAGGAACTAAAATAGCTTTTTAATCTCTGAGGGACAAAAAGTGATTTGAATTTGGAATGTGGATATTTTAGTAATAGTTCTAATCACATAATAGATCCATCATAACATTGTATGAACAAGGTACGGGTATTATTTTATTTTTTATACTATTTCTAATTCTCAAGCTGTAATTAAATCGACAACTGTAATGGATGGTAGTGGTAACATTGTAACGATGCACTTCCATAACTGTTGAAATATAAACATTAGCCTCTAACTATTTCTATGTTATGTCTTATTTTTCCTAATTACCTATATCTAAATAAATAAACCTGTACTATTCTTATTCAAAAGTTACACTTACTTATTTTCTCATAAAGGGTGAAAGAAAGTAGAGTGCCGAAAACTACTTTAAGGTCGAGTAACTTTGAATCCCTCGCTGCACTCAGGACTCAACTTAAGAAACTTTGTTCTGTTTAGGATTCAAAGAAACGTTCTCGCCTTTAAAATGGTGGTTTGCTCCGTTTGTAAACAATCTATTATTTTAAACCTTCATTTTTTTGTAGATGTTGAGCAGTGAATACATAACATATTAGTCACTTACTGCCTGGTTGTGGCAACTTATTAAATACTTTTGTACTTCGAAGAAGCAGTAGAGACATTCCATTGTAAATAAAATATCTTTCCATAGTTAACAACAAACAATATAGTCTTCTGAACACAGCTTAGATTTTGAAAGTTATTTCACATTGAAAACGGTCATATCATGTTCTCTTATTGGAACTACTTTTTAACCGGGAAAAACGTATCCTATGCCCTAATCCAGTTCATAATCAATATTTTGCCTTTAAGACGCAAGTGGCAACTGGCACTAATGAAAATTGGTACGGATACCTACCAGTTTAGGTAAAAATAATGACGTATTTACTAAATATTCAACATGTCATTTCATAAGAATATATATTGTACTTACGATATGGCATGTTAAATATATAGTTAATATTAATTTTAGTAAAATTTGTTGATCCGTTTTTGAGTTGAGCTTGAAACACACGCACACACACTTACCTACTTTCTCAACTATAATATTAGTGAACTTTCAGTAGTAGTAGTTCAGAGTAGTACATTTTCAACTATAATATTAGTGATTCAGCAGTACCTTACTAAATGAGCATTAAAGTAGGTAAAGGGTTTTTCACTAAGAGCGCCCGAACTTAAAAATAAAATAAAACAAACTTTTTAAGTGATATTGCCACAATTTTTATTTTAAGGTATATTTGCTGACATTTTGTATGGAATATAATTTCAGCCAAATGGCCGCCGCGACTCCGTTCTCTGTGGTGTATCCTGGTGGACCAATTTTATTTATATTAAAGCAGTATCTAACGTGGCTGGTAAAAAAACACAAAGGGATTCAGCAGTGCCTTACCACATCAGCTTTAAAACTGTAGGAATAGCTCACTAGTCTTTACTATTAGATATATGATCTTTGTTAGCACCTACCAGTATCTTACGTCACCCGTCACGTATAACATACTGGAAAAAACTCAAAGGGATTCACCAGCGCCTGAATAGTTCGCTTTATCATTACACAAGTCTACTTTTAATATTCGTGATAATTAATGATTTTTATTATTTAGCTATAGGTAAAATCTGTACTGTATATATTTTCTACAGTTATAATCAATATAGGTGCTTAATGTTCCTATATTTCAATAAACTATACATATTGATAGACGGAGCACTGATCCATGGACATACCCCGTGTTCTACTAAGGTAAGTGGAGAACCTAGGTGGAGCACAGGTACGTGCTCTTCTGCGCAATGGAAATAATGTAACAAAAAAATTATAAAGATATAAATATATATATTTAAAACTCATATAAATAAATCTTTAAGATAATTTGTTAAATTATTTGGGTACAAAATATTGTTTTTGTTCCTTAAAATGTTTGTAATTCTTTGGCTGGTAAGCCAGAGCCTCATTGAGATTCGCATTGGCAATTGGCGTAATGAGAAAGTAGTAAAAAGTGTCCATTAACAAGAAACCAAAGGTAATTATTTCATAAGCTGATGTTTTTTTTTTTTTTTTGGATTTGAATTTCAAGTAAACAACTTGATGAATATATTTATTTTAAAAAATTACACATACTTCAATTAAAAAATGAAGTAATCACATTTTCTTATCTAAGACGTTTAGCAGATTCCTCATACTAATTCAATAGGAAAGAAACAAAGTTTTCTCAAAACAAACGTTCAGCACATAAGTATTTTTTATATCACGTATAAGGAATAATATAAACCAAGATAAGAGAAATTCATCCTAATAGCTCCGTGAGTGCCAGACGTTGGAAACAGCTGAAAAAATACATAACAATTCGTATCACATTTTCAGAAAGCTTACGCCGCTAATCATGCGACATTCAAAGCTTTCCAGTGCAAATACTCGTGCCTTCGTAAACAAAAATCTGAAATCTTTAATACCCTTGTTTTATTTTGTTTCGCAAAATCCGGCAGCCACGAAAATAGTTGATTTTATTCGTTTCTTTGACGTAAAAACATAAACATGTTGTAAAAATTTGAATCAGTTTAGAGGAATGTTTTCTTAAAACAAATAAACTAAACAGTTGGTGGTTTGGATGTGTAATGATCTGAAATGAGTTTAGGTACGAGTTTAGTGAACTGTAAAGCGGAGATCAAAGTTTGAAGAACACAATAATGTCCCATACAACGTAATCGTTGATTGAAGGGACATTCCATGTCATCCCAACAGAAGTCTTAAAAGGCAGCTAGTGGAAGGAATGCACCCAATAATCATCATGCCACTACTATTTTATTGCTGATAGTGTAGCCTTAGACCTCATCTCATAGTAAGTGATGCTGCAGTCGAAGATGCTGTTCAAGTTGACCTTTAATTACAAGCTCTCAAGAACAGCTGCCGTAATACGCCGTTAGGTGCTTGGCGAAATATTTTCTAATTAAAGCCTCAAGTAAAAAAGTTTCATCGACTGGGAACTGGGGACTGGGGCGTAAAGTGTCTAAAGCACGGAAATGCTCTGTAGTAAAATGCTACAAGCGGTCACCCATCCATCTAATGATCGCAGCCGACGTTACAAAACCTAGTTGATCATATAAGAATGACTAGGCAAGCTCCACTACGAGCGCTTCATGAAAGAGCTCTTCGTAAGTTTATATACTATTACTGACATTCTGAATACGAATTCAAGGATTATAGTAGTCCAATAAAAGAAACAACGAGAGCGATCTCTGATGGGGAACCATATATCAAGACAATTTCATTAACACAAGTGTTATGCTTACGTCAGTATTACGATCAAAATAATTTGGGGTCTCTAATATACACACCAATTAAAATTTTTAACTAGTTTGACGGATTATGTCCGGAGCAAGGTCTCACAAGGGTTACTCGTGTTACCAGTCAATTAACAACACTTAAAATCATAATTATGGGTAATGAGGAAATGCACACTGGATTATTTTGTACCTGGTGTACCGGAACCCTTTGGACCGGAATTAAACATCAAAATATTTCTGTTAATCATCTACACCCTTATTTAACTTTGCTCTATAAATCAACTAATAAACTAAACAACTGCTGGTTGTGGCAATGGTATTCCGTAAGAGGTACGATTCATATTATAATATGACGCAATTTCAAAATTACCTCAAATATCCATTAAGGCCCAATTTCACCAATCTTAAATTTAATTTATACGTGGATATCCATTATGCTATAAACCATCAAATGTGGTAGGCCTTTGCTACCATAGAACGTAGAATCTTTTTTAACAATATGAAATTAGTTGGATTCCTGTCTGAAGATGAAAAGTCCTTGGCTTAGACTTTTATGACATGTGAAAGCAGTGCGGCAAGCCGGTGTGGTCTTCAGCCTTGCGATCTTACGCAGGCACTGATACATCCGTCTCTGGAAAACACTTGAATACATTGGAATGCCATTGAAAGGTCCTAGATGTCACCATTTGGCGGCTGCTCGCCATAAAGCCCAAGCGGGAAAGGGCCTCCCTCTGCCCGTATTTGGCCACTTCTTGTGATGATTTTTATAATTCAAAGCAAGTCATTAAAGAATCATTTTGATAAATCATATTCTAGTGTAAATCATGTCGTAGTAAAGTGGTATATACATAGAAACACATATATACGGAAATAACATACCTGATATACAATATAAAACACAAACAGTTGTGCCACGGGTAATAACTGGAAATTGTGCCTTCTTTATATAATAAATAACCATAAATTAAATTAAATAACTGAAGGAATATTATACTAGCAAAAAGCTGAGCTTTGTGAGGGCTCGCGTTTATTTTACAACCTGATTCTATTGGTATAATCTAGTATTAAGTAGATTAACTATGAAGTATTTAAGTATTGAGTTTAGTTCTGTTGGAGCAATGTTAACTATTTGGTTTTCTAACAGATGGCATCAGTAGTACAATAACATTCTATCCAAAGAATTTGACACATAACACATCTAGATATGAAGTTAAATTACTATTCTATAGCACAAATTTATAGGCGTCATAGGTTTTCAGTAAAAGAGGCCACAAAATGTTCAAGTTGTGGGATAGAGATAGGACTCGCTATGCTCGCCCTATTTATAGTTTCTGACAGCTGTTGGTTTGCTAAATTAGTAGCCAACTACGAGTATTGAGCTGTGATTTATCCTGCAGTTGGTGTGGAAATACAATTATTTTTACTGCATTCTTCAGACAAGATCTAGTTTAAACCTTAATCTCAATATATAACCTAAAAACCGCGATACAATATCTACAATATCATTCACGTATCGTACCAAAATACGAATAAAGTAAATTATCCCAGCACAGTTACCATATGTGAAGTATAATGATAAATAAAGTAATTATCTAGGTCGCACGAGTTTTGGTTTGACCACGTTGCGCGGCATCAGCTCTACTTAAAAATAATTTGGAATTAATAAGCATTGAATAAACGATGCTTGAACCGAGAACATGTTTTTTCAATGAAGTCTACAACACTACGAACGTCCCGTACCTAGAAAAAAACATACTAAATAAGTACCTTCATCTAATATATATATCATGATTTAAATTGAACCTCATAAGCAAATTCTATTTATAAAATATATTAACTTTGCTTCTTCGTATTACGTATTGAAGAAAAATCCAAGGAAATTGCAGTCTACGTTTCAATATTACTGTATTTGAAACGGTTATTTGTAGACATACTTATTGAGATTTAGATCAACCCAAATTGTTTTCTATTAGTTTACCTAAGCACTATCATTGTATGGTGAATATGTTACATCTTATTTCTAATTCTCATAGCTGATGAAGAAGAAGCATGATATAAGTATTTTAAATATTTACTTGTATACTCTATTGCTTAGTATTTTAATTTTGTAGGGTTCCTTACCTCAAAAGGAAAATAACTGAACACTTATAGGATCACTTTATTGTCCGTTTGTCTATCTGTTAAGACCATTTTTCTCAGGAACGCGTGGAGGTATCAAGCTGATATTCATATCAAATACACAAATAATTTGTCCTTTGGAGCTGTGAAAAAATCAAACTTCTAAGCCAACGCAATCAAATGATACAGCCATTTATGCGTTTATGCAGCAAATTTTCGACACTCTCAAGGGAATCAACACCTTAATTCACGTGAACTCAGAATCTTGAGATTTGGTGGCGATGCAACATCTTACAGCACAGATAAAGGAAACATTGCGAAAAGCATAAGATTTAGTAATACCATATATTAAAAATATTTAAAATAATTTTAAAATGTTATGGATTTCATTAAGCAAGAAGAATACCATAACTTTTACTTAAATACCTACAGGTTTGTACGGATCCCTCAGTGCGCGAGTGCGACTCGCACTTGGCCGGTCATTTCTCCAATAATTCCTTGGCCTTCATTGAAAAACAATCTTGATGGGTTTGATTCATATTCAGAACCAGCAGACTACGTTGTTGCCTAATATTTTGTGCTACAGAATTGTCTTTGAAAGTTCATTAATAATATCTTCGCTGTTTCGTTTTCACCTTTCTGCTTCAAGGTCCGTTGTCAAATATTAATTTGAACTTGAGGAGTTAGCAAATTGCTTAGTCTATTTATATTTCTGAGTAATATTCTGCCGTATGCAAGGTCAAATTGTGTAACTATTGTGGCTGTTTTAGAAACGTATAGCTTGTTTCAACTTATTTTCTACAGTTTTGATTCGCTATTCACGCCACGGGTCCATGGCAATCGTCACTGTTACTCATGACGGGTATCGTGGAAGGTGAATTCCTTATTGAAGTTGAATTTTAATCAGAATTATGGCTATGTAGTTCCGGGCTAGAATTGCACTTCCCCATATCTTCCTGTGGGATTTATAAAGGTGCCGAAAAATATTAGAAAGTGGGCAGCAGCGCCATCTGAAGACCTGCGATCTTAAACCGCTACCTGGATGTCTTCGGGCGAATAATATATAATGTGAAGCCGTTCAATAAATGGCTGATTCGTTTTAGGCACTTTTCCATCCGCTTTAACTCACCACGCTCGGCTGTCGTCGCATTGTGTTCACCCCCCACTAACCGCTCCTTCTCGCTTTATAGTAAGTAGATAAAATGATTTTGCACTACATTTTCAGGGCAAATACGTATTTCAGTTTCATATGTAGTAAGATATATTATAATGACCGCAAAAAGGATCTTACGAATATACCTAGTACCCCGTGGGGTGCCAGGCTAGAATGTCACCCCGCCATTGCTACCTGTAGGTGTCGTAAGAGGCGACTAAAGATAAAATATCAGAAGGTGAGCAGCAGCACTTTCTGAGAAACTGATATCTTAAACTGCGTTCCCCAAGATGCCTGCCAAGCGTGGGGACAGTGGACAATCCGGCTGATACAGTACAGTAATACCTAGTACAAATGGATTAAAGATCAATCAGAAATTGGAGGAACTAAGGATATCCGTTTTCTAAACAACTAATAATACATATTCAAAAGTAGTGAATAGATGATCTGAAAGGAAAATACTTCAGTAATATAATATATAGTTTGCTAATACAAACATTACGCATTACGATTTGAGATCTTTAGCAATTTTAATATTCTTCATTAAAAATAACATAGCCGTACACATATTTCAAATAGAAACATATATCAAACTCAAGTTTGCGCAGACTAAAGCTATGTTAAAGTTTTATCACTAAGGTCTTCAATCTTTCAGAACATAATTAGGTAAAAATTTCGAAAGTATCAGATTCCAGATAAAAACTTTGTAAATATTAGGTCCTTACATATGAAATTGGCGTTTTGTATGGGAGGAACAAAAAGTCGAATATTTTTTAATATAATATATTTAATTAATCAAAGTATGAACCATTATTTTCTATGCACTTTTGCCATCTCATAGGTAGTTCATTGATCCCTTTACTAAAAAAACCAGTCGGACGGGAATCAATAAAATCTTTGAAGGCGATTTGGACTGCCCCATCGGAGTTGAATTTTTTCCCTTGCAAGAAGTTATCCAAATTTCGAAAAAAATGGTAATCTGTTGGAGCAAGGTCCGGGGAGTACGGAGGATGTCTTAGACTTTCCAATTGAAGCTCTTCTAATTTAGTAGCCGTCTGTAGCGCAGTGTGTGGTCTAGCGTTGTCGTGAAGCAGCAGTGGCGTGGAGCGATTGACCAGCCTAGGTTATTTAGCCGCTAGCTTTTCCATCATGGTTTGCAATTCCTGACAATAGACATCAGCCGTAATAGTCTGGCCAGATTTGATAAAACTGTAATGAACAATACCGGCACTAGTCCACCAAACGCTTACAAGTAACTTTTTTGGGGTTAATTTTCGCTTGGGGCAGGATTTGGCTGGCTGGCCAGGATCTAACCATTGCGCTGAGCGCTTCCGATTATCGTAAAGAACCCATTTTTCATCACAGGTAATGATTCGGTTTAAAATACCTTCATTATTGTGCCGGTTTAGTAATGTAACGCAGCAGTCGACCTTTCACCTTCCTTTCAAGCTTTTTAATCTTCCCAATTTGCTTCAAGTGAATTAAAACAGTTTTATCACTAACATCGCAGCCTGCAGCTAACTCGGACGTGGTTTGCGATGGATCCGCTTCCACAATAGCCTTCAACTCTTCATTATCAACTTGAGTCTCAGGCCGTCCACGGGGCTTGTTCTGCAGGTCGAAATTTCCAGAACGAAAACGTTGGAACCAAAAACGAACTGTGTTTTCTTTTGCAACACGACCGCCATACACATCATTCACCCTTCGAGTTGTTTCCGCAGCACTAGTGCCACGGCGGAACTCGTACTCGTAAATAATGCGATATTTAAGGTTTTCCATTTTGTAAAATGGAAAACCTTAAATATCGCAAATACCTTAAACGCAAACAGAAAAAAACAGAAGAAAAAAAACAAATGAATGACGATCATCGAAGCACAAATACATGAGTCTATAGCTGTACAAATTTGAATTTGGAATTCCTTACCAAAGAGGAGAAATTCGTGATTAAAGTGGCCAGTACGAAAAACGCCAATTTCATATGTAAGGACCAATATATACCTTACTAATACCCCGAAGCAATTAATTTGAACCTTGAACATTTGGGTTCCCTTACAGAATGTTGGCAAGCGCGGAAACCGATATCTTAAACTGCGTTCCCCAAGATGCCTGCCAAGCGTGGGGATTATGGCAAAACCGTAATTATTTATTAAAACACATTTCAAATAGAAACATATATCAAACTCAAGTTTGCACAGACTAAAGGTATATTAGAGTATTATAACTAAGGTCTTCAATCTTTCGGAATATAATTAGGTAAAAGGTTCGAAAGTATATCAGATTCCAGACAAAAACTTTGTAAATATATACCTTACTACTACCCCGAAGCAATTAATTTGAACCTTGAACATTTGGGTTCCCTTACAGAATGTTGGCAAGCGCGTAGTAACTTCCATTATGCAGATTTATACCTATTTTGTATCTACGAGTAACAGCGCACCTGCGTCAGTTTGCGTCATATTTTAACACTGATTACTCTAGTCGCATGACTTTACATCCCTAAGGATATGCTCTTAAGTACCCATAGACTAAGTACCTCAAAACTATATAACAGTAACAGTCAGAACTGTGCCCTGTAGATGGCAATTGGTTCGCTCATTACATTGGACCAAAACATGTCTTTCAAAACGTAGGTCTTAAGACATATTAGCACTATTCAATAACGCAGTACTTTAAAAAAAAAACAACGCCTTGTCTCACACCCGGTATAAAACTTTTCCTCGAATCTAACAGTTCTTACACCATGTGATAAATGGAACTATAATGATTTTTCGAAGTCAGTGCACTACTTTTCATAACCAATGAGTTTCATTACAAACAAATGAAAAATGAAAATAGATCGGTGTAGCTTATTAAATTTTGACAGTGTTGTTAAAATTGGCAATATGATTGTAGGGTCTTTTCAACGCGTATCTACTTATTGTGCATGCTACCGTGGCTTTATTGTCTATAATAATAGTGGAGGAGATTTTGTTATTTTCCTTTAAACGAAATCATTATGGACTTAAACTGACAAAATGCAGTTAATGATCATTCTAGTTCACAATAAAGCTTCTGATTTTACAGGATGTCAACGCAGTGACAAATACTAATGTTCTATTAACAAACACAGAAAAAATATTATTGTAAAAAAACATAAAAGAAAATGTCTATTACATTATTGAAATTGATATTTAACTTGGATCTAGATCCAAGTTAAATATCAAAAAAACATAAAAGAAAATGTCTATTACATTATTGAAATTGATATTTAACTTGGATCTAGATCCAAGCATTCAAATATAATAAACTGTGTAGATGTAACTAGTTACATCTACACAGTTTATAATATTTATTCAATGTTACTTAGGTAAGTAAATTTTATCTTCTTATAGTAACGGAATCCGCAACACGAGCTGTTTACATCTTAATGTTTATATTTTTAACACATTGTACCTACTGTTTTGTATCCGCATTATTAGCGTGTTCACAGTAGAATTTCATTAACATAGTTAAGATAAATAATGTCTCGTATTTGGCAGAAATTTTAATCAAAAACAATTTTCCTGCTTCAGGCACTAGGTCGAGTAACTTATACATGATAACAAAGTTGTATTACTTAGCAAATATTTTTACAAGATATGCTGATTGAAACCGTTTGTGGATCATTTACATTATTTATAGTATTCTACAGTTAGTTTGTAAAATTAGTAAGCTTTTTAAAGTCATAATGAAATATGTATCCACTTTAACACCCTGATTCAGAGATCAAACTCATATTGATGTAATGATTTTTTTTATTACAATAATCAACACAGGTCGGATTGGTAGATAAAAACATTGGATATTCTATCCTGTTCACATTACTTGTCTAAAGCTTATATTTGAATTTATTCAAAAGAATAATACAATAGATTGTAGAAAAGAATATTCTATTTTGATGAAAAAAAAGTGTTCTCACGAGCGCCAATGTAAATGCCAGAGCTCCATGGGGAAAGACCTTATACTGGAAATAAGCTTTGATTAAACAGATTTTCTTTCACTGGTTGATGTGATATGGAGTGTTAATGGAGCGGAGCCCCATTCGCACTTCGTCACACTGGAATTTTGGTATGTTATAAGTATTCTCTGACCACTTAATCACTAACCAGCTGGTGAACTTATGATCAAAAGCTAGCCTATCAGAATATAAAAATAAAATGTCATATCAGACAAGATCTTCAACTTTATAAAATTACGTTCCTCGCAAAAATGCAATCAAAATTATGGAACGTCGGTAATTATAGAAGCTGCTGTATTATATACAAAACAAGAGGAATTATCAGCCATCGGGAAGGTTAATGAAATTCAAAGCTAATCTTAAATAAGTACATAGGCAAGTGCCGACGCCTAAGTAAACATAACAGCTCTCTTCAAAATAATCAGTGATTGATTTCATTTTAGTTAGATTGCTAAGTGAGCTTATTGCAGAAAAAAACACTACTATGAGTTATTGACAGGTTAGCTAAAATGGTTAGAGCATGCCCCGGATATAGGGGTGGATGGCTTCGGTTTGAATCCCGCGAAAAAAAATTATGGTCATGTGACTATAACTTCACTCAATTATAGATAAAAACCAAGCCCCGTGGGGTGCCAGGCTAGAATTTCACCCCCATTGCTACTCGTGGGTGTCGTAAACTAAAAGTAAAATACCGGAATGTGGGCAGCAGTACCTTCTGAGGAACTGATGACTTCTGATATCTTAGACTGTGATCCTCAAGACACCTACCAAACGTTGGGATTAGGGCAAACCCCCCATTAGTGGAGGAGGTTGTGTTCAGCAATGGACAATCCCGCTGATACAGTGCTGTACAGTAAACATGGTACACAAATTTCAGTATTTTCACTGTGGCAGCGTCACGTTTCATACTCTTCATCAATTATCGACTCCCACTAAGCCGTTTGCGCTGTATTACCTTTATTTACCAATTATAAAAAGTGCACCTTAAAAAATCAACATCTTCCTCCCCGTATCAACTCATGCGCGGCTGATTCAATACCCATGTCTTCTCTAACACCGTTAGCATTAGGGACAACACCACGCTTAGTTAAAATACATTATTGCTAGTGACATTACTACTGAGCGCTTCCGTGCTTCGGAGGGCACGTTAAGCCGTCGGTCCTGGTTGTTGTCTTAGGATAGCAGTCGTTATAGCATGGCGGTAGGGCATTTTTCGAATGGCCGCCTGGCTAGCTACCACCCTCAAGTAGAAAATCTGTCGCCAAGCACCTGACGGTGTGTTCCGGCAGCTGTCCTTGAGTGCCAGTAATTTTATGCTAGCCTGGACAACAACTTAAACCACATCATCAATTACCATCAGCTGAGATAGTTGTCAAAGGCTAGCCAATCATCATTAAAAAAAAATCTTCCATCTCTAACTCGTAAACGGAAGGAGATACAAAACTAAAATCTTTACATTTTATACAGAACGTTAACCAAAATACCCGACCATAGAAATTCAAATGAATTATCATGGTGGTAATTTGAAATGTCAGTATAAGTGCCATTTCCATTAAATGATTTTATATATTCTAAATTTTCAATTCTATTCGAGTTACAGATTTTAAAAAATGTCTTAAGTAGGTGCTACCTCGCCTTAATCAACATAATACTGAAGACGTTTATTTACCTACAGTCTGCTTTTCAAGCTGTCAAAACCATCAAACAAATGTTTTTTTTTTCTTTCACGGGCTTTTGCAGAGGAACCTTAAATAAGCTAGACTCGACTGTCACTGAGACTGTTTTTTGCAATTCAAATATATTACTATGATTCAGGTGTGAAAAACACAAAAATAACATCATTACATCATTTTAGTGAGGCCAAATGAAATGTTTGAAATCAAATCGTAGACTGGACATTTCAAAGAGACCACATTTAAGAAATAACCGCTAACTGTCTGCCCGTGTGAAGTTTATTGGCACTATTCATTGGCACTTTAAGAAAGTATACACTACATATTTAGTGAGAGATGTAAAAATGTTGTAGTCATTGTATAGGATTTTAAAAATAAAACTCAAACCATTTATTATCTTTGGCTTCAAATCCGAAACACCTAGTTATAAATTATACGGTCAAACGTTTTGCAGTGCGGTGGATCAGCTATTGTTGTCTTTATCTATGAATATCTTTTATTTATTTTACTTCTTTTCTTAGATATTGATTAAGCCTGAATATCATGAAACGACTGATCAAATTTTCTTTAAACATTTGAAGAAACGTCGCATCAAGTGTTGCTTAAAAAATCTAAATATAATTTTATTCAAGCATTAAGTTATATAATGTTGTAGTTCTTTTTTTTGCCGCCAGAACAGATAAGTTGGTGGGACTATACATACTTACAGTTTTTACTTTTCACCTTAATAGCTGATTACAGACACAATTACTGAATTGATTTGTTATAATATATGCGTCTTTTTTATTTTTTTCAGAAAAAAAAAAAACATTTTTGTTGCTGTTTAATTTTTACTTTAGTTGACGAGATCTACACTACGAAACCCAACATGCTTTCATAAAACAACAACATTTTCATGTCTATTGCAATAATTTGTATGGGACATTCCCTAACAATCATTTTATTATAGATCCCAAGCCACTTGCCAAGCGTACAACTTATCGCAACATCTACGGACAGATGTCTACTTGTCAGTAGATGTTTTTTTTAAGCCTGATAGGTTAACCTTTCACCACTATCTCACCTGATGGTTAGTGATGATGTGGTCGAAGATGTTGTTCAGGCTAACCTAGAAGTACTGGCTCTCAAGGACAGCTGCCGGAACACACCGTTAGGTGCTCGGCGACAGATTTTCTACTTGAGGGTGGTAGCTAGCCAGGCGGGCATTTGCAAAAAACCCCACCACCATGCTATGACGACTGCCATCCCAAGACAACAACTGGGACCGACGGCTTAACGTGCCCTTCGAAGCACGGAAACGCTCAGTTGTAATGGCACTAGCGGTCACCCATCCAACTCACGCGCGCTACGTTGCTTAACTTCGCTGATCGGTTGAGAACAGCTAAGTTAACTTCGCTACGAGCGCTTCGATACCCAACGTTAAGTTTTGATTGGAAACGTTAAATTATTGAGTGGATGGCAAGGGATCACCCTGTTGACATCCTACAGAAGATAATATAACGTTGTTTTGGTATGTTAATTTTGACGGTTTGCCGTAACATTGCCAAAAAAAATATAATTCCGGAAATTTATCTTTCACTTCAGTCAAAAGGGTGCCTCTATCTAATGAGTTAAATGCATTTTTAACATCCACCTTCAAAAGCACATCTCCACAATTTTGATCAAGAAATGTGCGAAGTGAATGTACAGCAGCCTCACAACCACCATGCGAACCAAAACCGAGTTATAGTGGTGGAAAAAGATTACTTAAAAAAGCAACCTTTTTCCTACAACCGCATTTGGCTGTGAGGCGACGATAAGTGGTGCCTACTGCTATAGGCCTAATACCACCATCTTTTTTATTAAGAGCACATAAATTCGCACCTCACAGAATTTCGGTAATTTCATTGTTGACCTGACCCGACAACATCAAATTAACCAAAGCCATCACATCCCTTAGAAATGTCTCGCCTACCTCAACTAAAAGTTAAAATATATTTTAAGTGCTGAGGCGTTAGGCCATCTAGACCACCGGCTGAGCCACTTAGTAAAGATGCCACGGCTGCAGAAACATCCTGTGGGGTCACCTTAACAATGTCATTATTTTGTTCAGGAGAGTCAGGAAGGTGGAGACCTGCAGTTGCAGGCGGATGCTTTTCTATTAGGGAATTCAACGTATCAGATATGAAAGGGGCGATTTTATCACTCGAAAAACAAGATGCGTGCCGCGTTTTTAATGTCACCATCATTAATTTTGTTTTTTACTATATTAATAGTAGCTGAATCGATATTATTTGTTTTTGTATTCCACCGCAGTGGCGGAATAATATAATTATATGATCGGATGGTTGCTGGTTTATCTGGCAGAATAAAAAATGTTGATTTACCCAACACACTCATAGAGTCAGATTTACGTTAAATAAAAGTGTGTAGAAAATGCCTTCTCAGTGCTCCCCCACCACAGAGGTAGCGGAATGGGATGAGAACCGTGAACCCAATAAAACCCCTGAAAACCCCATCTTGCCCACCTCCGGCGAGGTGGGGCAAGATGGGGTCGCGTTAGCATTCACCATCTTGCCGCGGAATTTTTGTTAAACCTATGTTAAGGTAAGAAATTCAGGCATATTATGAGAAATAATGTAGTATTTACTCGGTCTGGGACCTTATTTAGGAGTAACTCATTAACTATTCATCTGAAACAGTTACTAATATAATACCTAAGGGGTTAGCTCGTTAGAAAGATGTCTGCAAAGATGCTTTCACTTTGGCCACTCATTATTGTTATGTTTGCTTACTTTGTATGTTCAAGAGAAGATAATTATTAAAATGTCCGCTCTGAGACAAAGCGACTGTAACTGCCGTTTCGTGAAATTTCATCCATTATGTATAAATTGCGTGAACACGACTGGAATATTGTAGGTTGTTCGTGTCGCGTGGAGTTTGCTTCACATGAATCTGGATGGGTATACCATTTAATTTACTTACATAACAATATGAAACGCGCAAAACTAGCAAGTGCTAATTGAATTTCTTTAATAAAACTACTTTATTGTCACTTTCGAACAAATTTTTTAATGAATTTCTATAACGAAAATCTAAATAGTTATAAACTTTGCTATGAAACCTTTTAATCGCTATTTATAAGTATCCCAGATTTATATAAAACAACATGGTTATTATTTATTTGAAACCCGTTCTGTGGCTTCAGTAAAACTTAGGAAGGAGTAGCTTTATGGCATAACCGTAAAAGTAGAAGGTACATATGTAATTATTTGTTTGGAATATACTTATGTTTCTAATTTATAATCAAATTTAACTCATTGAAATATCGCATGTAATAAGTAATCATGCTTGACTTCTTATGGACCCTCTGGTCAATGATGTGATTCTGTACCTCCACAATTTGTATGTCATTTTTACTGTAAATAAATACAATCCAGTAGATATATACACCGTGTCCCAAAATTCAACGATAAGCCGGCATCGGTGCATGGACCTACTCATGACTACTCGGGAAAAAATAAAAAATAAATTATAACTGTTTTTTTTAATAATTACAGAGACTTTTATAAATTTCATCGATATTCGATACCCATTATGCTATTTTCAACTACCATGACCACAATTTTTGACATATTTTTGATATTTTTTGTGCATTAGCAACCTAAGAAGGACGGCTATCTACCACAATCCTTTAAAATTACAGAAAGTCTGTAGTTATTTTACAAAAATCAGTAAAAAAAAATTTTTTCTTATAATTTTCATAGATTTTAACATTCTATGCACTTTCTATAGTCTGGGTTAAAAAAAAAAAGTATGGACACTACCATGGCAAGTTTTATTAAAAGTTGGCGTAACTTTATAAAAGTCTCTGTAATTAAAAAAAAAAAGAGTTATAATTTTTTTTTTATTTTTTTCCCGAGTAGTCATGAGTAGGTCCATGCACCGATGCCGGCTTATCGTTGAATTTTGGGACACGGTGTATATGAAAATCAAGCCGAGAGAACATTATATTAATTTACCAATTTTGTTAATTATTCATTTATTGCTGATAGGCTAGCTTTTGACCGCTATCTTCTATCTGTGATTGAAGATGTTGTTCAGTCTAACCTAAAATTATTGGCTCTCAAGGACAGGCGAAATATATCGTTAGGTGCTTGGCGACAGATTTTCTACTTGAGGATGGTAGCTAGCCAAGCGGGCATTTGAAAAATGCCCTACCACCATGCACTAATAACTGTAATAAAATGATATGTTCTTAGTAATCAGTTTTATATTCTCGCAGAAAGTGCAAACAGTCAAGTTTGATGTTCCTCCTGAGTGAGCTTGAATTCCTCAGAGCACTCAGACTGATGTAAACTCACGCCTGTGGCGAGTAATTCATTAAAGGAGTGTTGAATACACTTTCACAAGTGTTCAAAGTCGGTGAAATTTTGCCTCCTTGAGCCTCATGTGTAAGTTCCTGTTTGCAAGTTTTCCGTAATATTACCTACTAACTGTGCCCCGTAGTTACACCCGCGTGGTGATGGATGATCATGATAAAAGTATGATATGTGTTAATCCAGCGCCTTATCTACCTCCATGCTATATATTTTGTATCAGATTTATATATGCCTTATGCAAATATTATCATGTCTCCGATTTTCGGAATAAGATCAATTAGGTCCCTATTCGTCGTCACCGTAATGCTCATATATTATCTTTCTTTTACAGTATTCTGTTCAATCCTATATCCCCGCGTCTCAAGGAACATTTTGAATTTCTTCATTGTAAACATTCTCTGTCTACTGTTACGGTCTGAAAAACTGAACGCTACAACAATCTCCAACTAAAACTACTTTCTACCAATATTCATTTGCCGCTGAAGCTGTCAGACGGTGGAATCTACTACCGCTAGAAATTAAATGTGCTCCTTTATTGAAATGCTCTAAATTTTTATAAAAATGGACACTGTAGTACAAACATCCTTTTTAATTTTATTGTGTTTAACATGTATTCCATTATATGTGTATATATTCTATTATATATGTTCATATAATTTATGTATATATGTATTTATTATAATAATATAAGTATTTATATTTATATTAAAATATATTTACATTATATATAAGTTGGATATTAATATATCAACAATACACTATTGCTGCGTATTCCGTAATATTATCTAATATACAAACCAGAAGCGTAGATATTAGCTTCAAGAACATGAGGGCAAAATTTCACTGAGTTTGAACTCTCGGTATTTAAATTACCATTACACTACTATTTTTTGGAAACCGCTATTACATACATTCCCCTTAAATATTTTTTCGCTGTGACTTAGTTGGTTATGTAACTATTCTACATGATCACTGTGCACTGAGAAATGCCTATGACTAATGATTTATTCATGATTATAAAGGAATTTGAAATATATAGGTATCTATATTCCCAAAAAAAAAACTGAAGAAGACTCAATTATTTATTACATATAATTTGTACGTTAACCACAATAGTTTGAATCATAATTAGATGTTACGATAAGAATATCAGGACACAGCACAACATTTCTAAGTTACAAGAAAACTCATGCTTCGTCAGTGCGCGTTATGACCAAATATCATGATGAACTCTGAAGTATACCCCTATAGAACAAAAACGATAAAAATTGTAAAAGGAATTAAAAAAAATAAGAAGGAATGGTACAGTATTACTATTGGCATGATACATTTTTGTAAAACTGAAGAAAAATGAAAAAAAAAATATCTATAGGAATATTTTGTTTTATTTTCGTTATAATAAAGAGCTTTCTCGTATTGTATCGTGATAAACTGATATGAGACCATTTCTGTGTCTATTGACTCAATGCGGAGTTCCTGGTGATTCACCAATTACTGTAGTTGTAAATAAATATGTTTAGCGTAATGATAGCTGAATATTTTACAGAACAGATTATTTCATTTGTGCGATTTGTGCTTCGGAGGACACGTTAAGCCGTCGGTACATGTTGTTGCTGTTAGTCCAAATATATGAAAAATGAATGTTTTCACATAATATAATGAGTATAAGTAATAATAGCGCCATCTAGATAGTGCATAAGGAACTATCAGTTTATATTCGAAGCGCTCGTAGCGAAGTTTACTTAGCTGTTCTCAACCGATCAGCAAAGTTAAGCAACGTCGCGCGCGGTCATGAGTTGGATGGGTGACTGCTAGTGACATTACTACTGAGCGTTTCCGTGCTTCGGAGGGCACGTTAAGCCGTCGGTCCCGGTCGTTGTCTAAGGATGGCAGTCGTTATAGCATGGTGGTAGGGCATTTTGCGAATGCCCGCCTGGCTAGCTACCACCCTCAACTAGAAAATCTGTCGCCAAGCACCTAACAGTGTGTTCCGACTGCTGTCCTTGAGAGCCAGTACTTTTAGGTTAGCCTGAACAACATCTTCGACCACATCATCACTTACCATCAGGTGAGATAGTGGTCAAAGGCTAACCTATCAGGAATAAAAAAAAACCTTTTCATTGCTCTTTTAGATTAATACCGCTGAATAGATCTTTATGGAATGACAAAGAATTATTAGTTTGCATAGTGAAATAGGTGATTGTTTACCAAGGCAGCAAACGACCATTATAAGGTGTTTCTTTGAATCAAGAGCGAAACGAAGGATTCTAAAGTATAATCACGAACGTAGCGTAGTGCAGCGAGGCATTCAAAGATACTCGAGCTGAAAATAGTTGTTGGCTCCCGAGGTGGACATTCTACTTTTCTTCACTCTCTATGAGATAATAAGTAATTGCAACTTATGAATAAAAATAGTACCATTATTTATTTGGATACAATTAGGAAAAATGAGACATAGCATAGAAATAGTTAGCGGCTAATATTTATATTTTAACAATTATGGAAGTGCATGGGCACATTTTTACCACTACCATCCGTTACAGCTTTTGTCGATTTTCTTACACCTTGAGAATTAGAAATAGTCTCAGAAATCGTCGTCTCAGGATGTAGTCTTTGAGAAACCTTAATATTTATTAGGTTAAAAAAAGGAAAATAATTTACAAAAATAAAAACAGGCTGTAACTTGTTCATACAATGTTTGTGATTGATCTCTCTGATGATTTGAGCAGTTACTTAAAATATAATCACATTCTAAATTCAGATAACTTTTTGTCTGTCAGGCATTAAATAATACATTATACATCGAGGAGAGAAAACGATCTATTTCTGTCCCAGAGTTTATTTAAAAATTTATATATTATTTATATGAAAATTACTTCATAAGCTTTAATTTTTTCCAGACTAGTAATTATATCAGAACTGATAAATAAAGTTACAGCATGGTAAATTCTTGGTAAAACCCATAACAACTTACGATTCAATTACATTATTTGGGTAGAAAAAAAATTGTTTATTATGCATGGTCTAGATATTTTATTTTCTCTTGCGCATTCATTTTAGGTTCATAAATTGTTATTCTACGTCTTGCTGACGACAAACTTAAAAATTAGTTAAGTACCTACGTAATCTCAATCACATGGTTCCATAAATTGTCTCATATACTGTCAAAAATATTAAAAATTACGTAATAATCAATCAAATAGGTATAAAAAACATAAAATGAATACCCTAAAAAAACTTCACCAAAACTCGCGTATTACATGATTACGAGCTACTAACAAAAATGCCAGACTGTTCCTACCGCAGATATCCGAGAGCTATGTCATTCACTAAGTATTTCTCGCGTTCCAATATTGCCTGTATACTTACTTTTTTGTAGTTTAATACATTGTTTTTTTTTTTTTTTTTATGTTATTGTAACGTAATAAGCCCGAGGCCCACCTGATGTTAAGTGGACTAACCTCTGCCTATAACAGACGCATTTCGTCAACGACGAATTGCACTGTGCCCGTCACACTGAGACGTCCAGTTGTTAGGTCTCATTAGCCTGTAATTTTTCTGGCTCTCAAGGACTGCTACCGGAACACACCGTTAGGTGCTTGGCGACAGATTTTCTACTTGAGGGTGGTCGCTAGCCAGGCGGGCATTCGCAAAATGCCCTTCCACCATGCGGTGATGCTCAAGCTCTGGGCGGGATTCGAACCATGGACCTGCTGCGCGGCAGTCCATAGCCCTAGCACTGAGACACATTTTTATTTAATTGATACATTTTCTCCTTTTGAAAAATTATAATATGAACCATTTGGTAGCACACTTAGGATTCTGAATCCCGAGCGAAGTATACGGTGAAGGCACTGATTTATCCGCTTTTGAATCCGCTCGTAGCGACCTTTGCTTTCCTTTCTTAACCGATCAGCTAAGTTAAACAATGTCCGCCGCGGTCATGAATTGGATGGGTGACCGCTAGTGACATTACTACTAAGCGCATCCGTGCTTCGGAGCGCACGTTAAGCCGTCGGTACCTGTTGTTTTTTTTTTAACGATGGCAGGCGATATATCACGATGGTAAAGTCAAGTAGAAAATCTGTCACCAAGCACCTAACGGTGGGTTCGGGAAACTGACATTGAGAGCCAGTCATTCTTGGTTAGCCTGAATAACATCATTGACCACATCATCACTTACCTTCACGTGAGATAGTGGTCAAAGACTAGCCTATCAGCTATAAACAAAATAGAAAAAACCCTGCATTATCGATTTGGTTTGCTACTATTTACTTATTTATTAAAAGATGTATTTAACACGTGTCGCTAATACCTATATCATACCATGTCAAAGAATGAATGATGATACATCACCAACATCATTCATTCACAGTTTCAGGGTCGAGATCGGATACGTATTAATTATTTTCGGGACCAAATCACTTATTTTTGACAGGGACTCCCTGAAAGGGCTTTATTCCCGTTAATAATACTGATTACAAAGAGTTTCTGCAAGGTGATTATACTAAAAAGGCACCAACATTGCGTTGGATATTTCAGGAATACTTTATATAATTTATATATTACCTTTATATAGGTACTTTAAAGGGATGATGTTTTTTTACAGATTGCAGTATAAAAAATATAGAGGTACCTACTTACGTGCTTCTCTCTAAGATATTCTCATACCCTGAATAATGAGCAATCAATACTACATGACATTCCGAATGGTGCAGGTGCTTTCCTAATATGGATGTATCGGATAGCCCACATTAGAGGGGATGTCTCTCTGCCGAGTGGTTTCTTTCTGCGAAGCGGTAATGCCGGTGCAGAAGAACGAGAGTGAATGCGGTTCGGTCGCCTCCTTCTTTCTACGTAGAGGGTCACTGGTGGAGAATGGGAGGACTCATTGCAATGGCTCACAGGTCTGGGGAGAGGCCTTGGTGAGCAGTTTCCCCTTTACTTAAATGCAGAACCTTGGCTAACGGGCCTAACGCCCCGGGGCAATGGTGAATGGTAACGCGACTCCATATTGCCCAACCTCGGCGGCGGTAAAAAAAAATAGTTAAAATAACCAAAGCTTTACAAATATTAGAAAATATTAAAAATAGATGTCATTAAAAACAAAAAAATAACAAATCCTTGTCCAATTATGAAATATATTAAGATAAACCTACACTTTCTTATTATTCTTATGAAATTGATACATTATGTGACTAATAACAATTTATAATAGACCAAAGTGATGTACTAAATATCATTAAAAGAAAAAATAAGGATGCAGAGAGTATAGTTCTAATGAATTATTATTTCTCTGCCGGAGATATGAAAGCAATATGACAAAATTTATTTATTAAAATTATGTGACCGTTAAACAAAGTCTCTGATTGCTGTCAGAGGACATCTGCATAGGTAGGATGGTTTTAGTTCGTAGGTCGCCGAGTCCGGCGGAGTCGGACATCACCCCTCTAGGGGTATCCATGAGGACTTCCTTAGTACTAAAAAAAAAACCTCGGCGGTAGACTGTTCTCGGGACGGATTTTAGTGGGTTCAAACCCAACACATCCACTTGCCGCCCTGTGGTGGAAGAGTGCAGTGCAAAGAAAATTCTGCGCTACAAAAAAACTTAATCCAAGGCTATGTTGAATATCAGTAATAAAAAAAATTACATGTATCAGGTACAATCCATACAGTGGTTCTCTTTCATCTACTCCTGTTGGATGTAGTGCAAATAAAATGTTACGTAATATGAATGTATGAAAAAGAATACACCGAATAATCAGCATGGCCCTATGTCATTGTAAGGAGGGTGTTGCTGCGCATTATGCACCTAATAGGTTTACTTAACAACTTGACGCCCTAATTAAGGATAGTGGATTGCGGAAGAGAGGGATGGCATAAAGTGTGATATAAATTATTAAATAATTTTAATTCACACGAAACTGATCTGCATCAAATTGCGGTGCTTAAATTTTAGTAACGAACACGCTATTCGTGTTTTATGTTTGTTTGATTTTTACTAAGATAAGCACTTAAAGCAGAGCTTGCGTAATCATTCCTATTTCAAGTCGAACGACGTAAAACCATGTTCTCTGCAGTCACTAGTACCAAGGGTGACTTCTAGTTGCATATAATACTGAGCACTTCCATACTTCTCGCGCCTGCTGCCGCTTGTTGTCTTAGAATGGCAGTCGTAAGGCAGCCTAAAAGCTCGGACAGCATGCATAGTGGTAGGCATTTTACAAATATTGGCAAAGCTATCTTTGGGAATCTTCCACTAAGAATCAGGAATGGGCTGTCCGCCGGCTCAAGTATTATCATAATATTCATTGAATGATGGTTGTTCTTGAACGCCAGATCTCATTTTTTTTTCAGTTTATCACTTTATGACCACATCAGACACCAACAGGTGTGATTGCAGTCTATCTGTGCTTATCGGCAATAAAAAAGGATTGAAAAGGCAACGAAACCAATGAATATCTTGTAGTTGCGTACCTACCTTAAACACTGTGTTCAAAATTGTGTTGGAGTTCATGAATGTTTCATAAAACTGAAATTGAAGCAATTTGAAGGCATACTCTATCGCACAGAAAAATACACAAAATCGGATGCAGCACAGCGTGTATTAGAAGTGAAGCTAAAAATAACCATACTTATATATTCCTATTTCTTTTACGCGCATAAAATAAACACTTAGGCGTGCGCACAGACCAGGGAAAATTGATAGGAGCATGGTTAATTTTGGCTACTTTCCTAACTTATATCGCGCGCTATTCTTCGTTTGAACATGTTTATCGTTTAAAGATACATAATCAGAACTGTGTATTATAAGGAAGCGTTATACCTATTCAAGACGAGGACACTATTTTGAATGATGCTACAATAGAACTATGAGAGAAGCAGCATTCAAAATACGTTACACGAGGATAAATAAGGGTATGCAAGAGCCACGATTAGAAAAAAAAACTTAATGTTTGCTCATGCATGACACGCCTACTAACGAGGCACGCAATAATTGCTTAATTTTGCTTTTGGCTGCACTTTCCATGTAGCCAACTGCACGTGACAAAAGACTACTCACTAGAATATTAAATTTTATTTATGTTGAATCTCTACCCGCACCAAATAAACATGTTGTTGGGCCTATAATTTTTATCATAAAATATTCTATTAATCTCTTTGGTAACGAATCACAGGAAAAATATATTCATGTTCCTTATTCAAAACTTATAGCTGCCCTCTACAAAAAGCTCACCTAAGGAAATACTCTTGCTTCACTTGTAATGTAGAACCAATCACCAAAAAATAAAACCTGTCGACTTGAGAAACTCCTCCTGAGATAATATAATTATACTGAAATTGAAAATCAACTGTATAACCACACATGTGTTTTAGAAAATAATACGTAGCAGTTTCACCATTCAAATCAGAATTTGAACGGCATTAATTAATCACACGCGTAGATTTGTATAAATGCAAAAGTAACTCTTTCTGTCTGTATGTTCGTTTTTACAACTCTGTTGTTTGGCTTTTTTGATGTTGGTAAATTTGAAAAAGAGATATATATAGAAGCATGAGAAATGACGAGGATTTCTTTTCAGTGAGAACAACATATTTAACAGACTTTCAATAATGGATCTAAGCTCATTTTTATTTTTTTTTGTCCTAGGAGTACCTGCAAAGACAAGTGAGGAGTTTTTTTTCTTTGTTCTTTTTTTATGTTATTGTTACGGAACAAGAACCAGGCCCACCTGATGTTAAGCGGTAACCACTGCCCATAACAGATGCATTTCATCACAAGGGACGAACTACACTGCGCCCGTCACACTGAGACACAGTTGCTGAGTCTCATGTGCCTATAATTTTACTGGCTCTCAAAGACTGCTGCCGGAACACAATGTTAGATGCTTGGTGACAGATAGACCACCGGCCAACATTTGCAAAATGCCCTTCCCCCATGTGGTGAAGCTTAACCAGGCGGTGGAATTCGAACCATGGACCTGCGGCATCTCAGCTCATAGCTATAGCCACTCGGCTATCACTGCTTCAAAACTGAGTGAACTGATTAATGTGAATTTTTTCATGTCACTCGTTAGCGAGAAATATTCCTTGCTCACGTTCCTCGAAGACATTCTTCAACCACGCCACTCGCACACATTTCGCCCTTTGTATGTACTACCAGAGTTGCGCTCAGCGACGACGGTAGGAAAATAGAGTCTATCCTTTCGCTAGAGATTCTCCTCCCGCCCAGCTAGGTGGGGGACCACGCACATCCTGGATAAGCAGCCTATTACTATGATGCAATGAGTGCTTAGACTGGTAAGGGAAATACTCCGTTTACTCTAGGTATAATTCTGAGTGAAACCATTTTTTTATTTAATAGTTGCTTTTTGTTTGATATTTACTATAAGTAAAATAGCTAGACGCTATCCATAACAAACATGAATATTATTTGCTTTGGTGATTTCGTAATTGAAGTATATATTAAATACTTAAAAAAATATGTAGTTATTATTATAGTGACCAGATTATACCAAACCTATTCACATTCTATTAACGAATTGAGTAGCTAGGCATAGTAATGTGCAGTGTAAATTACTCAGAAGACACATTTTTACCAATTTCCTACCCTAAGTATGCATTAAAAATTATTACATTTTTGTTAAATGCGTGTAATTAAGTTCTCAGGGCTAGATTACATATGACACAGACTTCAACAAATTTTAATGTAACGCTCCTCAGCTAACAAAGACGGTTTATATCTTATGGTGTATTCAATTGTAAAATAAACTATTATTACCGCACCACAGAATGGAAGTATAATCAACTAGACCACCCGCGCCACAAAATATGACATAAATGTATTTGATCTCGTGGCGTGATGCGTAAAATACACCAGCCAAGGAACATGTCTTCAAATGAAATAATGTCACATTTACGTTTTCATCATATGTTAAACAATTATCGCTGTGAAATTCCACTTATAAGTTAATTAAAACTGGGTTATTAAATCATACATATTTATTAAAACAGTCAAATGAGTAGTTTGTTGGGCAAATTGGAATGGTGACATCTTTGGTATTGTAATTTTTTTAAATTCTTATTTCTTAGAGAGTTGAAGTGTAACAAATTTTTATTATTAACCATGAATTCTTTCCCGTGGGGAATTGCACGCCCCCCATATTATACTCGTATTGGAATCGTAAGAAGCGACAGATGAAAAAATATAGGAAGGTGACCAGAAGTGCCTTCTGAACAAACGCCTGCCAAGCTTAGAGATTACGAAAAGCCACCCTAATGGGGCCTCTCCCATTTCGGGGGTTCTTAATTCAACGGTGATAACGCCTCCGTTGAACTGGCCGTCTGTCGAAGTGTTCATAAATGTACACTTGTGTAGTCAAATTTTACACTAGCACTTGCTAGTCTCTTATCTTTTGTATTCTCCCCCAATCTCTCTGTTTAGAATTACGTATTGAATAAATAAAATGTTGATATAAACTAAACCTATCTTATTGACACGTGAATTGAAATTGGCTGTGATTCATTCACAATTCTATGTGTATGTACTTGACTACCATGAAGGGAAAAATACCAGGAGGGCAGCAGGGCCTTTTGGAGAACTGCCATCATACACTGCGATCCCCAAGAAGCTTTTCAAGCGTCAGGATTGATCTTCTAATGATGGGAGAGAACTTTGTTCTAATGTTGGGGAACGTCATCTGGCTGTTGATATGATGACGATGTGTTACAGTTTAAGCAGAACTTATTTACTGAATTAATCTGATATAAAAAGGTAAATTTGTAGTAATTTCTTTGGTGTCTCTAATTTAAATTAGATGTACCATTGAATTTAAAAAGCGCAATATAAAAATCTCTTTAAAAAGTACAAAGTTTAGAAGCAGTGATGGCGCAGTGACATTGGCTATGGACTGCTGTGCAGCAGGTACATGGTTCGAATTGAGCTTCACCGCATAGTGGAAGGGCATTTTGCGAATGCCCGCCTGGCTAGCGACCACCCTCAAGTAGAAAATCTGTCGCCAAGCACCTAACGGTGTGTTCCGGAAGCAGTCCTTGAGAGCCAGTGAAATTACAGGCACATGAGACTTAAGAACTATGTCTCAAGGTGACGGGCGCAGTGCAATTTGTTATTTGTGACGAAATGCACCTGTTATAGGCAGAGGTTAGTCCGCTTAACATCAGGTGGGCCTCGAGCTTGTTCTGTCACAATAACATAAAAATAAACACACATTGCCAGTAGTTGGCCTGCATTTAGGAAAACATATTTTCCCATAGTCATATGTGGCTTGTCCCAAACTTTGCACGTCTATGCGACAAAGATAAATAAAAAAATTATATGATACATTTTTTGTAAAGAGGTGAAATATAATGAAATGGTGTTTTTCCGTTGAGTCTCTTCTAACAGATTCAAGCACTCTAGATGCTTTAGAATAATTAATTATTTAGTGTTTCACCAACATTTCACGTCTCAGTCTACCCGGGACAACGAGTGCTGCATCAACATCTTTAAAACGTCGGACAAAAATTATTTAAAAGTTAAGAGAAAAACAGCGTATTCATATAATATTATGTTTAATGCTCACGTGTAATGAATGTATAGCCTAACTATTTCAAGATGAGTTTAATTTTCACTTAAGAGGCCTTTTCAATTATGCAGCCCTCTCACTCGCACTTTTAAAGTTAATTTCAAATAGCAATAATATGGTTTATATTTTTTAAAATGTGGTCAATCTTTATTTCGCTGCATGCAACTATAGATGTTCTCTACTAATTTTCATTTTGATATCTGTAATGGGGGATCCAAAACGCGTAATTTAGTTATTTTTAATTTTGGGCCTCTAATTCTAATTGTACTCAACATATAACAAAGTAAAAATATGTTGAGAACATCTATAGTTACATACAGCGAAATAATGATTGACCACATTTAAAAAAATATAAACCATATTGTTGCTATTTGAAATTATCTTTAAACGTGCGAGTGAGAGGGCTGCATAATGTAAAAGGCCTCTTAATTATACGTTTAAAATGAATAATTTAAATAAGGAACACTGTGCAAATATAAAACAGACTTTATAAACATATTCGTATACTACTCTTCAAAAGAGAACACAACAATCACATTTCAGCGCCAAACAGTGGAAAAAAAACATTATTTTAACACACAAACGTGTTGAAGATAGTTGCACGAGATATCCAAGACTATTTTAAGTAAACCCTTGACCTATGGCTCGGGTACTGTACCGTTTCGATTGAATAGACTTTCCACAATCGTATTACATTAATCTTTTAAGACTAGAATTCTAAATAGAAAAAGGTTTTTTTTAACTTGATAGTTTAGCCTTTGTCCACTATCTCACCCAATGCTAAGTGATGATGTGGCCGAAGATGCTGTTCAGGCTAACCCAGAATTACTGGCTCTCAAGGACCTATTCTAAGGTCTAAAATAATTTTGAGTTCTGCGTTCTGTTACGATTTAAATTCATTATATTTCCTTAGCGCAGCTCGAACGAAACCCCGGGTAAAAGCTAGTCATACTATATGTACGTAATTTTGAAACTGCTACCTTAAATTGTAACATAAAGCAAATGTTTTCATTCAATCCCGTCTCACGAACATTTTCTTTTTGTTTCAGTACAACGAGTTCAACACAAGACGATGACGCAGACTGGTCTAGAAATACAACTTTAGATGATTACATTACACAAAATGCTACAAGCGAGACATTTGGTGAGTAGATGAATTACAGTCCTGTGGTTAAAATAGTAGTAGTAGAGCACTGAATTCGCGTCTGTCCAGTCAGTCCCGATGGCGGAGTGGTTAGGGCACCCAGTGCGTAAAGCCGGGGAAAACAGGGAGAAAACATTGTTGACTAAAAAATAACATAACAAGATGTTCGCTTAGCATGCGATAGTGTTTGATATCATATTTGTAAACATTAATAATATATTAATTTGATTATTAAACATTGTTCATAGAACAGAACATCAAACAATCTTTACATATTTAAATGCAATTTTTTAGTTTTTATAATAAGGCACCGCCTTACCTCTCATACATTTCATAATACTTTTTTAATCATTGATCCTTATTTGTTACAAGAAAGAAAATGGGTTACACTACTATACACACGCTGCCATGTCCATAAAAAAAATAAAACAAACGTAATGAATTAATTTCTCAAGTTTCGGATACGGCCACACAGCCGATCTCAAAAATACATTCTATATTGACATAATATTATAAGCCGCTGTGCAACCCATTGGCCGTTCAATGGGGATGTTAGTTAAGTATATAGTACATACAAAATACTGGGCAAACAAGTCATAAGAATTAACGTCTCGGAGTGACGGGGGCAGTGCAGTGTCAAGCAGAACGAAGAGTGTGACCTCGGATTGCAGCACTGTAACTGTAATGGACAGGAATAGCCCTTACTATCAGGCGGACGACTTGTCCACTCATCACTCCTTAACATAAAAAGTGGCATAAATCGATTTAAACAAAAAAAGAAGATAGAGCACGCTCTAATATCATCACAATATCTTGTGGAGAAATTTATAACAGGCCTATAATGCACACAGCTATACTTTAATTGCATAGGATACGTTTTAATGAATGACAAAAACAGGAAGACAAGCATGCAGTAGACGCACATACGCAAACTACTAAGACTGAAGTAGGAGACGTCGTCACCTGATTTGACATTGCCATGTCCAAGGTACGGGTGCCGTTTCTCTCGTTTTTATAAGCTCAATGCTTGTATAGGGTATTATACTAATGAGTAATTATTCGGCCCACACGGAGTTTAGTTCACCATTAGAAGTAGGGATGTCCTTGTTGTATTAAAAATAATTAAATAGCTCATCGCAAACTGAGACCACGTTATTTAAGGTAGAGTGATCAGACATCTAGGGACTCAGAAGTGCCACAGTGGTGGATATTCCATTCACCCGAAAAAAGAGATTTGCGTCTCCGTTCATTATACGAACCGCCGGGGAATGGAACACCCTGCCTGAGTCTGTGTTTTCGGATAAAATATGGGGGTCTTCAAAACACGAGTGAATAGATACCTTCTGGGTATATGTACTCCATTATTGTCATCGATCGCCTCATCACTCAACATCAAGTGAGATAGTGGTGAAATCCTACCCAGTTCAGTATAATAAAAAAAGTGAGTCGTTAGTATGCAAATTTTGAACACCTTGTCAGTATTAGGTCTTCTACTGTTTGGTCTGTAAGTATTTATAACCTGGTTTAATTAAGAAACGAATCTAAAATCTTTATAATAGACAGCAATGGTGTACAAGTGAGAGGTAATGATTTTTGATTCGTTTCTTCATTAGGTTAAGGTTATACGTAGTAATATTAAAAAAAACTTTAAAACTCATACTGCACTCTTATCTATCTCACTCATCTTATCATTACTCTATTGTTTACTGTATTACCTGGATTGGCCACTGCTGAAAACAGCCTCATTAATCCCCACGATTACCTGCCAAGCGTGGGGTTTACTGAGGCTTGGGAATTGCACGATAACATGGCTGTTCTTCAGAAGACTGTGCTGGCCTCCTTATGGTGTTTATCCGTTCATTGTACAACTCCCAGAGGAAGATAAGGGTGGGTGCGACTCTAGCCCAGTATCATACGGGGATCTTATCATACACCTACCTAATTCGTTTTGATCTAAAAAATTACATCACATCCTATAAAAAAATATTTTCGCTAAATCTTCTAAAAGAGGAATATTAGGAAGTACATTATCATCGTTCACATATTATGTATACAAACATCAATATTTAAATATTAGTATCGATATTAAAGTAATTTTAGTTGGTTTAAGGTTACTTATCACTTCATTGAACTTTTGAATCATCAAAAAGTTGCACTTCAAACAGCTTATTGCCGGCGGAGGTTTTTAGGAAAAACTTGGATCTCTACTTAATTAAGATTATGCTGATTTTTTCAAACTTTTATAGAAAGATTTTTACATAATCCATGACCCCACTTAGGTTATGACCGAGGCCAACCCCTTAGATAGAAAATAGCTATATACAAGATAGCGCATACCTAACACGGCTGTTTAAAGTAAAGACAGATCAAATAATTCGCAGCTATAAATTTATAGCGGTTGTATCCGGAAGTTATAAAGCACGCAAATAGGTTAAAACTTTTAATCAACAAATTGTTTTATGATAAAGACAGCTTATCAGCTCTTATATAATGGGCAATTAAATCTGAGCAGCGCAATAGAGAACGCCCTTTTTTGACTGTGACAGGTTTATTAGGAGACATCATACAATCAATTGATAAAGCATACCGCAGCCCGAGGTAGACATTATATTTTGTATATTGGGGTTCAGTTTCATTGGCAGTTCTATTTTGTGCTATCGGTATAATATTGTGTAATAAGCCATTTTAATCGACTTTAAAATAAATTAAGTTCTCAATTCAGTTTCATTTGTTATTTGAGTTTGTATTACATTTTTGCTTACATATTTATTCGTAGGTATGACTGTAAGTTTCTACTGGATCAAACAATCTTGAAGATTTGACAATTTAGTCCTAATTAATATTTCAGTATCACAGGTATACAGTTATTATTTTATTTTGATAAATCTTTGTCACACAATAAGGCGTCATAAGTATATGATGACGTACCTAGAAATGAAACTCACACACGGTACGAGTATCTTCGGTGGTCATTCGACTGTCAGGCGCCGGGCTCACAGCGAGTGGTCTAAAGTTCCGCGTTCTGCGGTTTACGTATACTGTGAAGTATGCAATTGCTTGGATTTATGTACACACAACAGCTGTAAGACCGCGGTGGTCATAGAAACGCACGTTCTATCACAGTTCTTTATGGTTCAAGAGCTGAGCCACAATCATTGGTCACTATATCCAGAAATATGGAAAAAAATCGAACCGGTACGAGAAAGACCTTCCTCTATGATTTAAAGGAACTATTAAAATCGCCAGAAGAAGACAGCTTCGGATTTGTTACCTCTAATTAAGATATATAATACTTTTATTGTAGTTGCTGTAGTGTTCTATATAGTTCGTAATATTTAGCATACTAAATATTACGAACTATATAAAAATAAAATAAGATCGCTCGCTGTCTGGTTCCGGTGCCTAAATACAGTTAAGTGGCTATTCGGTTGGTTTGTCATTTTTATTCTCTTTTACATTTTTGTATGTTTCTTTACTTAAAACCAGATATTATCAAATAGCGTTTCAAAAATATTAAACTTATGTGAATAAGATGTAATTTCCCGAAGACAATAGGTAGTTTTGAAGCAATGATGGCCGAGCGGCAATAGCTATGGACTGCCGAGCCGCAAGACCCTGGTTCGATTGCCCGCCTGGCTAGATACCACCCCCAAGTAGAGTATCTGTCGCCAAGCACCTAAAGGTGTGTTCCGACAGCAGTCGATATGAGGCAGTGAAATTACAGGCACATGAGACTTAACAACTATGTTTGACGCAGTGCAACGCGCAACAAAACAAACAAACTTGGGACGAAATGCATCCGTTCTAGGCCGCTATTAGTCCACTTAACATCTGGTGAGCCTCGAGCTTATTCGGTTACACTAAAAAAAAGGTAACTCAGAGAGTTCTTTCGCAGTTCGCACCTTAAATGTTGAAACAAAGTGCTTTGTGCGTTTCTTAGGAATTTCGATTTTAAAACTGCTGCTAAATGTCCTTTGGGTGCCGGGCTGCCTGTGGGGTGCCGGGCTGTCTGTTGAGTGCTGGGCTGTCTTTGTGGTCACTCGACCCTATTCTAACTTATTGCAATCGGGCTACGCGTGAATAAATTACAACTAAGTGTACATTGTGAATTTCATCCCCTTTCCCGAAGGAACCGTGCTGAATTTCGGAATAAAAAGTATACAAAGACCTTCTTTGTAGTATGAACTCAAATCGTGTTAAGTTTCATTGAATTCCATTCTGTAGTTTTGGATTGATGCGCGGCCGGAATACAGACAGACAGACAAAAATAAAAAATAATATAGTTTTGGCATCAGTTCAGGTACCAGAGTGCTCTCAAATATTTATATTTTTTAAATATTTGTCATGTACAGATTTGGATCTGTTACAGTTTTATTATAAGTATAGATGCGTATATACGTATAGATATATAATTAACCACATGTTTTCATTTGTTTCAGATACGTTGTACGACGTGCCTACCGGCATGATAGTACTTCTTTCCTTCCTTTATGGTTCAATATCAGTATTGGCCGTGGTCGGAAACTTCCTAGTGATGTGGGTGGTAGCCACTTCTCGTCGGATGCAAAGCGTCACTAACTGTTACATAGCCAATTTAGCATTAGCTGATATAGTCATAGGATTATTTGCAATACCATTCCAAGTAAGTATAGGTACTTATTAGCAAGTATTTAATGAAGCAATGATGGCTCAGTGGCATTGGCTATGGACTGCCGGGCAGCAGGTCTATGGTTCGAATCCCGCCGTAAGCTTGAGCTTCACCACATGGTGGGCGTGCATTTTGCGAATGTTAGATGTCACCCCCGGTGACATTTAGCCCGGCACCCCATGGGCTATAATATAGTTACAGCAGTATTTGCTATACCTATATATATGTATATAAAATGTCGTACTGAATTTCAACAGAACAAAAACGGAGCACCTGTTCTGCGATTTAGGCGTGCACTATCCTGTTTTTATCCTAACAGTATTATATACCAGTACGTGAGAAATAAAAAAGAGGGGGATGTATGGGAGTCAAATAACACCCTTTGCTCCAAGTTAACCTCACCTGCCCGCGGTACATCCTGCTGATCAACGAACGAGGCTCTGACGACCGACAGATGGCGGTATAACCATCCTGAAGAAGGCGTAGCTAAATACCACCGGCGGGAGACGGTCAGCAGCGTCACCGTGCGAGTAGTTACGTCCTGCGATCGCCAACCCGCATGCCCAGCGTGGCGATTATGGGCAAACACCCCCCTTTTTATGATAAACAATAATAGAACCAGGCCCCCAGTCCCCGGCGGCTCCGCTATTCCTTGCCACGGTAGCAGCCACGATAGGCGGAGCAAGGGGTGGTAAGAATCCCCGGCAGACACACGGCTACCATCCTTTACGACGACGACTGGCCCTGGTAAAACACAATATACGCACCATGAGGACTAACGAAAAGATAGCGCAGCTGGAAGAAGAAATGAGTAAGTTACGATGGGATATTATGGGGTTATGCAAAGTCCGTAGAGAAGGAGAGGACAATCTAACCCTGAAATCCGGTAACCTACTCTACTACCGGGAGGGCGACCAACAGTGCCAAGGTGGTGTCGGGTATCTCGTCCATAGGTCCCTTATTAACAACATTCTAACCATCGATAGTGTTTCGAGCAGGGTGGTATACCTAATACTCAGAGTATCTCAGAGATATTCGCTGAAGGTCATTCAGGTATACGCGCCGACCTCGAAACACCCAGATGAAGAGGTAGAGGCTATGTATGAAGACATTAGTCGGGCAATTCATACCTCTGAAACCTATTATAATGTTGTTATGGGGACTTCAACTCGAAGCTGGGTAAAAAGATCGATGAAAAGTTGAGAATGGGGCAATTTGGATATGGACAGCGGAACCCTAGGGGGCAGAGGCTGGCCGACTTTCTTGAAAAAGAGGGCCTCTTTATGATGAACTCTTTCTTCCAGAAGCCGCTTCACAGAAAACGGACCTGGTTGAGTCCCGATGATTCCACGAGAAATGAGATAGACTTCATTTTGACTACCAAGAAACATATATTCAGTGATGTCTCTGTGATCCATAGGGTGAAAACCGGTAGTGATCACCAAATGGTAAGAGGCACATTGGATATTAATGTTAAACTTGAGAGGTCCCGTTTGATGAAGACTACGCTCCGGCCTACTCGCGCACATATCCAAAACCCCGAAAGTTTTCCACTCGAGCTTACAAATTGCTTCGCTTGCCTAAAGAATTTAGCTTCGGTGGATGAGATAAATGACGGTTTAGTAAAAACTGTCCTAACGGTAGGTTCTAAATTTTATAGACCCCGTCGTAGAGATAGAACTCAGAAACTCTCTAGGTATACGCTAGACCTTCCGATGATGCTAGGTCATATGGGCAGCTCAATAGATCATATGGGCAGTCCTTGCGACATGACATACGCTCCTTTAATACGAAAAGTATTAAGGAGACGATAAAGCGGAATCAGGGCTCCAAAGTGTTTGCGAAAGACATGTCTATTGGGCAAAGCCGGTTAATAAAGCTAAAGATAGAGGACGGCAGTGTAGTGACGACGAAACCAGAGGTATTATGAGAGGTTGAGAGGTTCTACGGACAGTTTTACATTTCGGTCGCTAAACCCGATACCAGCTAGGCCAAAGACCCAAGAGCCAAGCTGACCCGACACTATACCGAAGATATCCCGGACATAAGCCTGTACGAGATTAGGATGGCCTTGAAACAGTTAAACGACAACAAGGCTCCTGGTGATGACGGAATCACATCTGAGCTCCTGAGAGCGGGTGGAACACCGGTACTCAAAGTCCTCCAGAAGCTCTTCAATTCCGTTCTTATTGGAGGTACAACGCCAGAAGCATGGAACAGAGGCGTGTTCGTGCTGTTCTTTAAAAAAGGTGATAATACCTTGCTGAAGAACTGCAGACCTATCACGCTTCTGAGTCATGTTATAAACATGACTCAGAATACTCAGATAGTATGCTGTTTTCAAGAGTCATCACGAATCGTCTCAGTCACAGGTTTGATGAATTCCAGTCTCCCGAACAAACCAGTTTCCGTAAAGGTTATAGTACCATAGACCACATCCATACGCTGCGGCAAGTTATACAGAAGACCGAGGAGTATAACTTGCCACTATGCTTAGCGTTTGTGGACTATGAGAAAGCCTTCGATTCGATCGAAACGTGGGCGGTGCTTGAGTCTCTACAACGATGCCGTATTGACTATCGGTACGTCGAGGTGCTAAAGTGCCTGTACAATAACGCCACCATGCCGGTCCGAGTACACGAGCAGTGTTCGAAGGCGATTCCATTACAAAGAGGCGTGAGACAGGGAGATGTCATATCTCCGAAACTGTTCACTGCCGCATTGGAAGATGCCTTCAAACTTCTGGAGTGGAAAGGACTCGGCATAAATATATACGGCGAATACATCACTCACCTCCTATTTGCCGACGATATTGTGGTCATGGCAGAATCGATGGAAGACTTGAGCACAATGCTTAAAAGCCTCAATCGAGTTTCTTAAAAGGTAGGCCTTAAGATGAACATGGACAAGACAAAGGTAATGTCAAACGTCCATGTTGTGCCCGTCCCGGTATCAGTGGGAGACTCGATACTCGAAGTTGTTGACAAATATGTTTACTTAGGACAAATAGTCCAGCTAGACAAGTCCAACTTTGTTAAAGAGGTTAATCGTCGAATCCAACTCGGCTGGGCAGCGTTCGGGAAACTTCACGGAGTCTTTTCGTCCAAAATACCTCAGTGCCTGAAGACGAAAGTATTCAACCAGTGTGTGTTGCTAGTGATTACTTATGGAACTGAAACGTGGCCTCTAACTATGGGCCTTATAAGTAAGCTCAAACTCGCACAACGAGCTATGGAGAGGGCTATGCTCGGTGTTTCTCTACGAGATCGAATCAGGAATGAGGAGATCCGTAGACGAACTAAAGGTACCGACATAGCCCGGCGGATTAGCGAGTTGAAGTTGCAATGGGCAGGGCACATAGCACGCAGAACTGATGGTCGATGGGGCCGAAAGGTTTTGGAATAGAGGCCACAAACAAGCAAGCGCAGCGTCGGAAGACCACAAGACCAAGGTGGACGGATGACGTTATTAAGGTCGCAGGAAGACGCTGGATGCAGGCCGCTTCCAACCGTTCTATCTGGAAATTCATGGGGGAGACCTATATCCAGCAGTGAAGTTGAATTTAAAATTTTAAGATCCTTCATATATAAACAAAGCAATAAAATCTACCAAATTCCCGTGAGAAAATCAATTCAAAATTAAGAATATTAATCCCTAGCTGCGAAGATATTAAGAAAGAGGACAAAGATACTTGGCAAAACCAATCTCAAGGAAGCTTATCCGAAAAACGTTTTTGAGCCCTTCGGTGATTAATTTTTGAATCGACAATATCTTTCCAATTTCCTTATTTACTAAACTTTAGCAGCTTCACTTTATTCCACAAGATTCTTATAGAACTGAATACTTCCGCATCCTACACAAAATAAAGCCGTAGATAGTGATACAACTAGTTTAAAAGGTACTGATCGCCAAGGAGGTATTTTTAGAAAGAACAAAGAAACACACCTTTTGAACATGAAAGTTTTATATCACGTAAATCAATTTTACAACTTCGCTGTTCGCCTATTTTAAGGAAAACTAGCACACATAGATCTAAAATGGCTTAGAGGGTATTAGCGAAAGTTGGTAAGTAAGTAGTCCTTTAAGTACAAAGGATACTTTTTCCAACTTTACTTAGAAGTTTCTAAAGGAGCCCTGTAACCGATATCCGAGTTCGTAATATTTATAAGCCAATTTGACAAAACATCTTAGGTTGATGCTTTGATGAAAGGGGCTATGTATTTTGTGGTCGGATGCAGTACACGTCACTGAAATCTAGTACCTTAATATCAGTGTTAGAATACATTATGGTCAACACAATTATTTATTTAATTAACATACCTTTTACAATAATTAATCATATTAATCTTATACAGTCACATAATTAAATGAAGTCATTCAGTCAACAGATTATAAATTACAATATTAAATAAACATCGTACAACATTTGTCAATAAGAATTCGCTATTAAAATTAAATAATTTAAACATGTTTTATTAGACAATATTAGACTCTTCGCACTCAGAACATTCACAATAACTTAAACATAGATACAACAGTCTCATCTATCCATCCTTAAACAAGTTACAATCAGGACCTTGATCCAGGATAGCTTTGAACGCGGAAAGGATACGCAATATAATATTTTAATATTGACGTTGATTCCAATATTAATAAGAACTAAAGGCTCCGCGATGCTCCTTTTATTAATTAGGTTCACTGTGCGGTGTCAAATTTAAGCATGTTTACAGTATCCTTAGTAATAGACAGTACAATTTTGAAAAAGAAGTATGAAGCCACAAGAATCGAGTTTAAGCTAGTGGAAAAATTGCGCCACATGTTCTCGTTCACCAATCATATTTGCCTTTTTAAAAGCTAACAGTCATAAAAAGAGCCATAAAGAGTAAGTTATAATTTGATTTTCTTTGCAACAAGGAAAATCACTGTAGATCCAGAGACAGCGATATAACTCTCACAATTTGCATGAGCTACTATCCCTCCCAGTATAAGGTTTGAATGGCTTATGTTCTTGCAATCACAGCTACTTGGGTGAAGTGAGTCATATTTTGATTTACCTTTTAGTTTTTATTCACTTAGCAAGCGTTAATGTCAAATTCGCAACACCAGAATACTAAACCTTAAAGAAATAGAAGAAAACTATGAAACAGCTTGCTCTAACACTGAAATATTTATTTTGTAAGGTAAAACGAGACATAATTGTCCATTAGTCAGGTGAACGTGCCGTCTGAAATTCGAGACTACACCAACTGGCCTGTCATTATACTCCCTATCTACAACATTACCTATTTGCTGTTAACATTATATATGCACGTTAGCAGATTACTGTAATGGTTTAAAATTTTAGCGCTGAGCTGCTGATATAAATAGTAAATATCGACAAACGAGCCATTGTGGTACTTAATACAGAATATTTAATGGCTTTTATCACATATTCATTGTTGAGCCGGAATTATTCAATCAAATCAACACGATAAAGGTATACGATGTGTCTAGTGCTTGTCAATGATCGCTTCACGGGACATGAGAACATGTGAAATCAATTTGATGTGACTGAGGAATCCGCAAATTAATCAATGTCTGTATCAATCCTGCGGGCTTTGTCAATCTGTGAGAACGTTTAGGACAATGAAATTCTAAGACTAGCAGTGTAGACGATAAACGGCTTTGGTTCGGACGGTAATATAGAAATAGAAATGAATTGACGAGTATGTTTTCGGATCAAAGCCATAAATCAAGAACGCTCTCATAAACGCCATTTCAGAATATCCTCAAACATCCGTTTACATATAAAGTTCACGCTTGATTTAAACCAGATATTAAGTCAATCGTTTACCACACCAGTAAAACAACTGGGGTTTATTTATAACTTATAATACAATTGTTACAACCGTTGCTCTACGATATTGTTATTAAAACAAAAATGCCTTTGAAGATGTTGATGTAACTATAACAAGGTTATTTTAAACATATGAAACGGTTTATATTAACTTTTCAAAACGTTAAATGTATACCTAAACTAAAACTGCTAAATAATAAAGGTAGCATAATGATGAAGATAAATCAGTATCAATATTGATGACCTACGTGCTAATCGTTTTTAAAAATAATGTCTTCAGTTAACAGTGGTAAACAGAGAGTAGACAAAGATGAAAAGTGGTTATGAAAAAAGTATGAGAAAACGTTAAAAAAAATCTAAAAAACAACATTTATCACCTTGAATCAAAACCACGTCCTCCGGTTTTACGCACCGCCTTAACCACTGGGCTATCGAAGATAGCACCTCGAGTGGGCTTTAGGTGAGCGAGGTTTAGGTGTGAGCTTTGTTCTTTTTAAAGGCAACTTGTGAACAGAAATAGAACTTTCTCCCGAGTGATACATAGTGCTTTATACGAGGAAATAAAATCATTATATGTTTTCTCGTACTTATCTCGATATCACTTTTTCTGAGTGGGTGTGGTATAAACAATATTGTTTTTGAGTACAGGTTCAAAACCACATTAAAATCAGCATATTCAGTAATTGCTAGTTAAAAAAGGACTGAAATTTGATATTGCTAAACTAGTTCTTTTTTTCTATAGACCTCAATATTCCCGCTAATTCAAATAGAGTCCAGATCGACAATCCTCTCAATTATTTCCTTACGTTAAAACATATTAAAGAATATCTGTACTCAATTCTACATGTTGAAATGACATAACAGCCATAAAATAATTTTATGAAATTTCTGGTGCTATTATTTTAACGTGCTCTCCGATACACGGAAGCGTTCAGTAATACATGCCTCTAGCGGTCACCTATTCAAGTCATGACTGGAGCGGATATTGCTTAACCTAATTAATTGACTGGGCAAGCTCCTTTCCGAGTGTTTCAAATTGTAAAAGTTGTCTAGTCTTTATACACCACTACCTTACCTGTTGGTACATCATGATCTGTTCAAAGATTGATAGATTCAATCAAAGATTGATTCTAGGCTTTAACCTAGAAAAAGATATCAAAAACTACCACCAGTATGCACCTTTATGTGCTTGACGTCAAGTTTAAGTACTAAGCGGACGTGTTAGCATAGAGTATTAGTTACTAAGCAAACGTTCCCCCTTGATGATTGTAGATGAGCCTTTACGACCCCTTCGTCCCGGTATTATGGCCATTTTTAAGTTGCAGTCACTTATTACTTTTCCATTTGCCTCCGTTGCCCGCCTCACGAATCTGCCAATGGCGTCCGAGCTGTCGTCCGTGTAATAAATGCAGCGCTTTGAATGTCGTGACACTGCTACTACTGCGTGAGATACGCTGTCTCGGAGCTTGGTGACTTTTTCCCTCATCTGTACTATGATCACCGTCTCGTACGTCAAACCCTGCGCTTCGTGTACTGTCAAGGTGCATGACCCTGTACCAGACCCATATCTCCAACCAACAAGTGAGGCTTTTTCCTCCTGTGTCAGCGCGAGAAATAGGGTATTCCGGAGGTTTGTTGGAATGTTTGCACCTGTGTAACGTTCTGGCGTCAGGGAATGAGTTTGGGATCGCGATGAGTATATGCCCGGATACACTTCACTAAGGACGTATGCCACATCTATGCGATTCATCCATGAGATCCACGCACAACAGCTGTTGTGCGTGCAAAACTTATTAAACTAAACTTATCATATCGTATTTCGAATAGATTTTCTCTTTCGATATATGATGACGACATCCTCAGCCTCCAGCAACCGCACTGCCATTATGATGGCGCAACCAGTGACCAGCCCTTCAACTTAGGATAATAAAAATACTATAAATATGAATTTTAATGTTTCACCTGCTAACAAACTAGATATAAGTAACAAAATGTACACAAATAAAAAATAAAAGTAAAAGTATGGACTCACTTTAGTGTTAAGATTATAACAAATTATCACCCTCCCCTTCAGGAAGACTGATGTATTGGAGACAACGATTACTTAGTAAACTTTATTAAACTGATAAGAAAAAGGAAGATCTAAAAAGAGTTACATTATGACCCAGAGTCTGTAATGGAAAAGTATATTTAAAAAACAAAGCAAAAGTACTCAAAATAACCTGCCACTATGCAGTGAAGAATAAACCGAGGCAGGACCCGAATCATGGCATAGACTTCCTTCGCAGTAATCGTTAGTCAATTCCACTGCCACTACCACTATATAGCTTCTAGGTGGTATAAAAATAGAAGTTGGTTTGTATAAACGAAACTTTCTGTTCACAGTTTCAAGCAGCGCTACTACAAAGGTGGCTGCTCCCGCACTTCATGTGCCCTTTCTGTCCTTTCGTGCAAGCTCTCAGCGTAAACGTCAGTGTTTTTACATTAACTGCCATAGCTGTTGACAGACATAGAGCCATTATTACACCGTTAAGGTAAGTACTTATATATTAACCTACCTTTTATATGTCACCATGATCATCAACAATAATAATAATGTGCAACGTTGAAAAAGGTCTCTCCAATTAGGGGTAATTTGGTATAGTACCCACGCTTATAAGTTCTGGTGATCGCAGTTTAATGTGGCAGTTCTTCAAAATGCTCTGCTCAGAACCTTTTGGTATTTTTCCCTTTGTTGTCACCTACGCCTCCGACAAAATAATATGGGAGTGTGCAATTCTTGTTGGAGCCTTCTATAAATAGTCTCTGAATATTGAAAGCTTGTCTTATATAGGTTGTTGAGAAGTTTATTTAGTTAGATTGAGGTCATTCAGTCAGACTTTATCGGTCATATAGGTATCAACAATTGATGTAATTGAAAAAAAATATTTTTCTCATAAGCTAAGGAATCTTAAATCAGTTCATTAGAACTTAGATTCATCTTGTATATTACGGTCTTATAAAAGATGCTGATGAATTTGCTGATAAATACTTTGATAGAAAAATGCTCAGTGATAATATTAGTAATATAATATGATTTATTGTTTCGTTTAAGATTCCCGTTAAATTTCTCATTACCATTATAAGTAGCAAAGTGCGGGTCGGCCCGCCCCAATTATTCAGTTCTAACTATTCATGTTTTTTCTTAATATCTAGTATCTTATTTGTTAAAATATCAATAACTATATGTTAATATATTGGTAGTAATCAAAAGTCATTTGACTGTGATATTTAAACAAATAAGATACTAAATAAGCAGTTCGTTGTTAGCGAGTACAAAAATAAAACATCCTGCTTATTAAATAGTTGAAACTCAAGGAAAGTAATAAAAAAGAACACAAGTTAAACACTACAAATTGCTAAGGGTAACAGTTTGTTTTCTTGATGGCGTGATTTTTTGGTGTGTATTTATTAATTATTCGATAATTAATGTAACAAAAGTTTTTTTTTTGTTTATCATAGGAATTTAGAACTCCCTCCGTTTTTGGAAGTGAATTAAAAAGTGGTAAGGGTTTCGTGTGTTTAGGAACTTTGTTTATGAGGAAGCAAGGCTTTTGATAAATAGAATACGTTAATTACTTCATACTTTTACTACAATGTAAGAAACAAATGTTAACGTACCGGATACTGCTAAAAATAGATCGTATCAGCGATAATTTGATTCCGGTATTCGTTTATTGTCTAACCAAAGCGAGCGTTTCGGTCAAAAAGTTGAGAATCCTGGTTCTTGCAAGTTTGTTTCAAAATAAGTTAGTTTGCCTACTCGATATAAGCATGGGGTATAGTAATATGATAAATATGTATTATGATCTTAGGACCACATAGTGCGTGCTTTATAACAATTGAATTGAATTTCCACATGTAGGTCAGCTCGGCCATTGTATAATGTTGAACATCATGGGAACAGACTTCAAAATGAAACATTCATAATTCAGTTTCGATTACTCTTACTGAGAAGAAGCCGATAAAGAAACTCTAAAGAGATTAATCTTTTTATTATGCACTTTTATTACAGCTTCACTTACATACCCTAGGTACCGCCGAACGTCTTGACGTTCGGCGGTTGGTATCAAGCTCTGGTGTCACCTGAAGCACACCATTACTCTAATAATTTTAATTACGTACATGGACCCATTCAGCTTAAAACTGTCAGGCGGCACTACAGTCGCAAATGCCGCTATGGCTATTATAACTTATTAACTTCAGATAATATAGGCAGCTGATAAATGTCGTTACAGTTAACACTAGCTAATAATACTATTTGCTGTCTTATAGATATATAGATAGACTGTTTACCAAAGCAAAAATACTCATCAACAATATAGCATAAATCTTCGTAGTTGAAACAGGATGGTAAAATCTCGAACACCAGTGCAATTTTTGAAAGACTTTCAAACTAATGAAGTTGAAGAATTTTTTAACTACTTTGAAATCCTCAAAATGAACTAAGTAAAATAAGTAATTATTAATACTTTGACATCCGGGTGTTGCTGGTAAAGTTGTTTTTATAAAAATGCAAATATATATTCACTGTCAAGAAAAACACTTACGAATATTTCAAAACACGTTAAACCAAATGCAGACAATCAAAAATATAAACAGAACTACATATTGTATTAAACTTTACTTCCATTATTTTATATTAAAGTTTCTATGACCGGTACAAAAATATGCAGTAATACAGTGGTATTGCAATACTTAAAAAACAATATCTAGCACCTGCTACAATTTTGTAATTTACGTTCCAGAGACGTGGCAATTTTCAGAATTCACACTATCCAGTTTTATCAAAAGAATAAATTTAAATAAAACCTTGCTTACCTGTGTTCAGTCTACCTTTTTATATAAATTACCTCGTGGTAAACATGTTAACGTCTGATATATCTTTCTTGTTACAAAAACATAAATATTTGAATGATTTTGGCAAGTTATTACAGATGCTACCATTTTACTTAACCCTCTGCAACTGAGGTGACTTTATTGTTAACATTTGACTGACGTGGAGTCTATCAGACGTTAGCTTTACTAGCATGCATCATCTGTATTTTGAAGTTTTACTAAAAAAATATATTACACATATCTTGTGTTGGTCATACACCTTCCAAATAAATAATTATCAAACAAAATATTTTAATTATTAAAGAATTAATTTTATTAGGATCAATTTCTTAGACATTTGGTTACTAACCTTATAAATTTATAAAAAAAAAAATTACGTTAAATTTTATCAAGTAAACTGATTCTTAATTTGTTTTAAATGGAATAAGAAGCTATAAATAAAATAGTGATTAAAATCATATGATACGTTTAGGCACAAATCAGCCTCAAAGTTCGCCCTAATTTTTACCTAAAATTTACAAGTCTTCGCGTATTTGTGCTGAGCAATATAAGAAAAATGGCTTCTTACAAGTACAGCCGCGGAATCTGGTCTGCCTTTTCAGTTGGCTGTAGCATATGCCACATAACTTTCTCACTGAAAGTCCTGGTTGAGGAGGGGATTGAGAAGGGGGGGGGGGCTAATCCTTACCTAGAACCCTTCTAATTGACAATCGCAGCTCTCTTGACACTCGTCGTTATAAACGCGCTCCTTCACACTGGGCAGCTCTAACTCTTTTGCTAGAGATAGAGTAAAATGTCTCATGCGCACAGTTTGGCGCCCTGACAACCAAGGCACAAGACAAAAGCATTAGATCTAATGTCATTCGAGTCACATTGTCATTCACGTGCTCGAACAAATCGATAATTTTTTGGTCAATTTCATCGGCTCCAGCCTTGGTATGATTGATATTTACAGTCATAGTTGGTCGCATCATCTGTACTTGGTTCATGTGATGAAAAGAAGAAATCAAAATCACGGCCTCATTTATCTCATTATAAGATACGATTGTGTTGGGTTGAGAAACGTGTATGAAGTTGTGAGCTGGAGTTCTACTAGTTCTAACAATTTTGGTTTGGTCACTCATTTGATGCGATACACTACCAATTTACATATTTTACTGAGTTTACGAATATTGGACACTATGGAACTACAGATGGTCTTTGTGAGGTGACGTCTACCAGAATCAGATCTTATTGCTGTACTAACGTCTGACGGACACCATAAGCTTGACTTGCACTTGACGTGTTGACCGTGCAATCGCTCATGCCACGCTGCCCGCTGCCACGACCCAATGCAGGAAGGTACTGAGCGAGACAGAGCTACATCATGCGATATTACGAATTGGCAACGTAGCATCTGTTTGACGGTGTCTGACAGACTACCACCTCAGTTGCAGCGGGTTAAAACTACAATGTTTGAATAGTTTATTTCTATAAAAAAAGTACCAATAGCCACCGGCGGCAATTAGGAACGACCCTGCAATAGGACCTCCCAATTGTAATTGAATAGACATGTCTCACTCTTGAAACAAAAAGTAAACACAAATTTAAAAGTGTATTTGTTTACTCGCTCCAAAACATCCAACCGGATTTTGATGAAACTTGCTATTCCTTAGGTCTTTGAGTCGTTGAACACTAGTGTACTCTTTATTCCAAATTACTGAGTCATCACATTCAATGAGTCAGTCATCATATAACCAATATCTGTCATACAACCGATTATCATGCCGGCGATAAAACTGCAGCCGGGAGCTAGTAATTAATAGCATAGAATAAAAAGACCAGAAGAATCACTCCGCAAAGCCATTCAAATAAATAAGTGATTCTAGTTACCAAGTAATAACGTGCACTTTACCTCGCATAGCACGGAGTACACAAATATTAGGTATAACTGCGTGAGTATTGGCATTGTATGTTTGCACTTTCGACACGGAACGGAATACATTACATACATAATATTCTGTTCCAGACAATATTATTTTGTGTATAATCGTGTTTGTTCCATATGAATTTTCTGTTTTGGTTTTTATTTCTCTTTTTATTTTCTAGTGCCATTTCCGGAATGCTTGTCGTGTTTATATTTGTGTTGATGTACCTATATGTACCCATATAGGTAAATATGTATATATGTGTGTATCATTGAAGAATTGTGTTAAGACTATACTGCACAGTTACGTTTATAAGTAATGTTAATCGATAAGTAAATACAGTTCCCATCATAGAACACCTGTAACGTTATAAACAAATCCTTTTAATCACAATAAGATAAGAAACTGATCTCCACAATACAGGGAATCCTAGTGTCTACCAGGGACTACCTATATATAAATTTACTTAAGTAACTTTATTTGCTAATTTATTTTTTAATGAATAAAGTACCTACATTATTATACTACTACATATGAATGGTAACCTGATCCAAGCGCTGAAATCCCTCTATATATAATAAGGATTCCAGTGCTTGCGTTAGGATAAATGGGACATTGATTGGTTTAACATCGAAAAAGGTGTTAGACAAGGATGTGTAGCGTCACCGTGGCTGTTCAACTTATTCATGGATAATTGTTTGACAAACCTGAAAGACAGTGAATGAGGATTAAGAATGAACGAGTTACTCATCAAATGTCTTCTCTACGCTGATGACCAAGTGATACTTGCGTCGTCGGTAAACGAGTTGCAGGAGATGGTAAATGTTATGCGTGAGGCTTTAGAAAGAAAGGGAATGAAAATAAATGTAAGTAAGACGAAAGTGATGGTGTTTGAACGGGATAATAGAGTGACCGATTGCAATATTGTGATTGGAGGTGAAAAAATGGAACAAGTGAAAGAGTTTATTTACTTGGGATCCATGTTTACAAAAGATGGTGAGTGTGAAAGTGATAAAGCAAGGAGAGTAAACGCTGGAAACATGCTAAACGGAGCATTGCACGCGTTTATGAACAATCAGAAGGTCTCTCAAAAAGGCTCGTCTGGCTGTTTATGGGGGAGTGTTGGTTCCGACACTAATGTTTGGTAGTGAAAGTTGGGTGTGGCAGAAAAAGCATGAGAGTAGAATAAATGCAGTGGAGATGAGAGTATTGAGGAGCATTATTGGAGTGAAACGGAGTGACAGGATAAGGAATAGTGTGATAAGGGAACGATGTAGTGTGAATGAGGATGTAGTGACAAAAATCGAGAAAGGTATGTTAAGATGGTTTGGACATGTGGAGAGAATGAATGAAATGAGAATAACTAAACAGGTATACATGGGACAAGTAAACGGAAGTGTTGGAAGGGGAAGACCTAGGCGAACGTTCCAAAATCAGATTGAAGACGTTCTGAAAAAAAGCCAGGTCAAAAGTACCCTAAACCGACGCTTAAGTATGAAAGGATTGATGAGTATAGATTAAGCGAAAGAGATATGTAAGCATCGGAGTAAGTGGAAATCCGTGGTCTCTGCCTACCCCTACGGGAAAGAGGCGTGATTTTATGTTATGTATGTATCTTAAGTCATGGGCTTAGTCATAGGATATTTTTATTCTAATATACTTACGTGTAAGAGAACAGAGCCACCGACAGAAATCAGTTTGAAAATATATATACCTACAATAAAACTTGTATATTTCAAAAAAGACAATCAGAATATACATCTACATCCAAGCTTTACAAGATGTTTTAGCTTCTAAGCAATAGGTCAGAACACCGTACTTTGGTAGGTACCTAAAATTTTATATTAGAAAACCAATAATATCACCTGACACTCAAATTGGAATTGCTAAAGATTAAGATACATAGCTACGTAGTTTTGTTAATTTTATATAAATAAATCGCTAGCAACTTATTTATTACCAACGATTAGTTTGCATGCTACAGTCGGCAACCTTCGTGCCTAAATACTACACAGGGCCGTTGCAAGAATCAGAATTAGAGAAATAAAAAGCTTATATTAGATAATAATGTTGTGATGTTATAATCAACACAGTGGTGTGAGATTGTTTCATTATTAAGGCATATTTTTATTTATCAATATTAATGTGACACTAAATAATTATTACTATTGTCACTCACATCAAATGCTGAAATGAATGTCCTTTGTAACCAATACTCTTATTTACTCGTAAATGTCACTTTCAGGGCCTCATCGCCAATGTCAAGTTCAACCCCGGACTTCAATCCGCGTGATAGCGATGATTCAATTGGTCGTTTAAATCCTAAAAAAACCTTGTAGATACTTCCTTTACACAAAACGCTAAGCGCTCCGTCATATGACTTTACACACGCGTGTATAAATGCACACGCTTATATAACGAACCTATTTATTTCTTAAAAATAAATATAAACATTGATCGAGCGAAGCGAGTTCTCTGAGACAAGTTGGAAGCCTGATTTGATGCTATATTATAACTTCATGATCCATACTAGCCGAATCTGTGGGGAGCTGTTGAAATATAAAACGGAAGTGGATTTCTCAGGAATGTTGTAACTAGCCCAAAAAAGGTGATGAAAGTATAAGCAATGTTTTTTTATAGATAGGCTAGCCTTAGACCACTATTTCACCTGATAGCAAGTGATGATGTTGTTCAGGCTAGTCTAGAATTACTGGCTCTCAAGGACAGCTGCCCAAACACACAGTTAGGTGCTTGCCGACTTGGCGATTTTCTACTTGAGGGTGGTAGCTAGCCAGGCAGGCATTCGCAAAATGCTCTACCACCTTGCAAATGCCCTACCACCATACAAAACAATATACAATTATAACAATATTATAACAATTAAATTCTGAGTTCATGTAGGACAGCTCGGCCATGGTGCAACTAATAGTATTTTGCTATTTTACGGTTTCACTAAGTACCTATATACGCGTTAAGACTCATAAACAACTACTTTCTATGGTAAAGACATGGTGTTAAAACATCGAACACAATCGCAAAATTGCTTTTTATCAGGTTTTTAAACGAACTTCAAACGAAATATGTTTGACAGTTTTATTTAATGTTTCCCTACGAATATAAGATCCTACGATGATTCGATATCTCAGTAACCTGTAAATAAATGATTTAAGCCTTATGAATCTTATGATGATGCTTTTATTAAGATGATTTTTTTTATCCTTATTCGATAGAGTGCATTCTCAGTGAAGACATTCACAAAAGTTTTTGGAAATTGAACCCATGAGGGTTAAAATATGTTTGGATAAAATAAGGTCAAATAAAATAAAATCTTGGCTTATCAATATTTAGTTTTCTGAGTATTTAGTAGAAAAGAGGTTCAATGTTGCCAACTTAGGGTCAAATAACCATCATTGTTGCTTTATAAAAAATATAAATAATACAGCAAATTATATATAAATAAAAAGGGATTATAAATGAGTTCAAACGTTCGAAAAAATATATGTACCTACATCGACTAGTATAACAATAATAACCCTACTCTTTTATCGATAAGGGTAAGTCATGTGTGACACAAATTCTATATTATTTTATTTAGTCTTGCTCTGAGATTAAGTCATGGAGTTTTGAACAATAATAGGTGCAATACACATAGATGTTATAACTTCTGGTCTAAACGTAGTGTAGTAGTTTATCAAATTTTGAGTTTATTTTATACAATACCAATGAAATTATGCAACTGTATAGCTTAACTATATATGTATTGATTTTATGTTATCATCAAGCAGAGCCTTTAGAATTAATTAGAAGCCCCGTAAAAGATTCCTTGCTACGCATGTCGTTTGTCAGCGATTAAAACTACCCCACATTTACTAAGCAATTTCATTCCGTTGCTCTTGATTACACCACAAATTGGATGTAGCTAAGCAGTTCTGGAAACAGGAAAAGGTTTACGATACGTGTATTCAGCATTTCACTTCCGATATACGTAAACTAATTACAGGTAGGATTTCAAATTATTTATTAGAAAAAATACGTAAAATTGTTATCGGATAATTAGTACGTATTAGTCAAGCGGCATAAACCATCACTTTGGAATCTCAAGGTCCTCGGTTCGATCCCAGGGTGGATAGTTATTGGGTATTTCTTCCAACACCAGTCCGGAGTGTGATGCCATGAACTATCCTACCATTTATCTAAGATTGCATCTTCCTGTAATAAATTATTGACGAATGAATTCAGCCCTTTTCATCCATCATACATTTTTAATATCTTATATTGCGACTTCGACTGTTTTCGTCAATTTGCAGTAACCATATACTCTACTTAACCAATAGATACTGTTAACACCGTGCTGACTCGTAGTGTAGTTTTAAAACTGTAATAAAATATTTATTTAACGAGAAGCTTGGCTGCACACATACGCACGAGCAAGGTTCAATTTGCACTTGGCTGGTTTTTATTGCTATAAAAGCATATTATGTATATTAGGTCCTTACATATGAAATTGGCGTTTTGTATGGGAGGAACAAAAAGTCGAATATTTTTTAATATATTATATTTAATTAATCAAAGTATGAACCATTATTTTTTATGCACTTTTGCCATCTCATAGGTAGTTCATTGATCCCTTTACTAAAAAAACCAGTCGGACGGGAATCAATAAAATCTTTGAAGGCGATTTGGACTGCCCCATCGGAGTTGAATTTTTTCCCTTGCAAGAAGTTATCCAAATTTCGAAAAAAATGGTAATCTGTTGGAGCAAGGTCCGGGGAGTACGGAGGATGTCTTAGACTTTCCAATTGAAGCTCTTCTAATTTAGTAGCCGTCTGTAGCGCAGTGTGTGGTCTAGCGTTGTCGTGAAGCAGCAGTGGCGTGGAGCGATTGACCAGCCTAGGTTGTTTAGCCGCTAGCTTTTCCATCATGGTTTGCAATTCCTGACAATAGACATCAGCCGTAATAGTCTGGCCAGATTTGAAAAAACTGTAATGAACAATACCGGCACTAGTCCACCAAACGCTTACAAGTAACTTTTTTGGGGTTAATTTTCGCTTGGGGCAGGATTTGGCTGGCTGGCCAGGATCTAACCATTGCGCTGAGCGCTTCCGATTATCGTAAAGAACCCATTTTTCATCACAGGTAATGATTCGGTTTAAAATACCTTCATTATTGTGCCGGTTTAGTAATGTAACGCAGCAGTCGACGCGCGTTTGCCGGTTTGTTTCAGTCAATTCGTGAGGTACCCACCTTTCAAGCTTTTTAATCTTCCCAATTTGCTTCAAGTGAATTAAAACAGTTTTATCACTAACATCGCAGCCTGCAGCTAACTCGGACGTGGTTTGCGATGGATCCGCTTCCACAATAGCCTTCAACTCTTCATTATCAACTTGAGTCTCAGGCCGTCCACGGGGCTTGTTCTGCAGGTCGAAATTTCCAGAACGAAAACGTTGGAACCAAAAACGAACTGTGTTTTCTTTTGCAACACGACCGCCATACACATCATTCACCCTTCGAGTTGTTTCCGCAGCACTAGTGCCACGGCGGAACTCGTACTCGTAAATAATGCGATATTTAAGGTTTTCCATTTTTTAAAATGAGTGACGCAAACAGAAAAAAACAGAAGAAAAAAAACAAATGAATGACGATCATCGAAGCACAAATACATGAGTCTATAGCTGTACAAATTTGAATTTGGAATTCCTTACCAAAGAGGAGAAATTCGTGATTAAAGTGGCCAGTACGAAAAACGCCAATTTCATATGTAAGGACCTAATATATATCCGCGCAACGACGTCCTAAAATCAGTCGCTATGAAATTTCCCAGAAAAGAAATATTCGAATTTACATAATTATAATTGAATAAGCTATAAAAATGATATTATAAAATGGTTTTTCAAAGGAACTTTTTATATATATTGAAGTAAGCTAATCATTGGAAATTGTCAAAACAAAATTATATTCGGTGCGTGACGTGAATTGACAGCACAAAATTACATAATATTTTGTACTCCTCAAAATATTCTGAACATGTGTAACAACATTTTTAAATGTATACATTTTCCAATTGCTTTTCTGACTTAATAATAATTATGATATGGTATCTGTATGTATATTACTAACGAATACAACCGTATTCGTTAGCAAGATTAACCAATCTATATATCGGTTGTTAATTTCTTTTACTAGCGGTATGACTTTATTAATAAAATACTACGAACTATAAACAACACTATGTGTGTATAGTTCGTAGTGCCCCGCGAGGTGCTGGGCTAGAATGTCACCCCCCTTGCTACCTGTGGGTTTCGAAGAGGCGACTAAAGGAAAAATACCGGAAGGTGGGAAGCACCGCCTCGACTGTTATTCGCGTTGTCTTAAGAACAAAAATAAAAGTGGCTTTCATTTCACAGCATGGTAGGAATTAATGAATATGCCCTGATTGTGGTCGCCACTACATGACTGTCCATTAAGAGCTAATTCTACTTCTAGGTTTATCTTTCCAATATTCTCAATCACATCACCATTAGAATTGGTCTAAAGCCAGCATATCAGTAAAAAATGAAATAAAATACCTATCAATTCTACGCCTATCTCGATAACATTAACATTCCTATCAAATCCACGCCCATACTAATAGTAGTACCTAGTATTTTAGTACGGCAACAATTTTACATCACATTATTTATCTATTAATTAGAAGGAACACGAGCTATATGTCTGAGAATATGTCCTTCAAATATATATGCTTAAAGCACGAATATTCACCATAAAAAACATTACAAGTGACAAAATATGTTCAGTACTTTTGGAAAACAGACATGGTTGTTCTGTTTTGTACATACATCAATAGTATTTTCGTCTGTTAATACAATTATACGTTATATTTTTAATTGAGCACTCGACTAGTTATTTATTTTTATATACGATTTTGTTCCAAAAGCTTTCTCCGGTAAATAAATTAGTTTTAACTACGGTTAGTACTCAGCAAAATAAGAAAAGGGCGCCGATGAAAAAGATTCACTGCGCAGGAAGCCTGTCAATTTAAAAAGAAACACTTTTTTTTTAATCTTAATTTTTTAAACAGGGATTTTACCACCACCACCAAGTCGCCCTTATAAATCTAACTTCAATTATAAAATATTCTTTCTTAATCGAAGCACTACTTGGTATATTCCGTAAAGAGCTGCAGCGTTTTCTGACAATGGTTGGGCTAGCACACTGTTGCACCTGCCCACTTGCTGTTGACGTATGAGATATATTAGAGTACGCGTGACGTACTTTCCTATGTAGGGACATTAGAGTTATAACGTTTTTACACTGCGTCTAATGGAAAACTGTGTAAGAAAGGCGTTTTTTTAAGATTGAATATAATTTTCATTTCATTGTTAATTCATCTTAAATAACTTGATCGATTTTTGCCAGCGGGGTCCCGGGGTAGAATGTCACCTCCCCATATCCACCCGTGTGTGTCGTTAGAGGCGACTAAGAGTAGCACACCAGAAGGTTTGTCAGCAGCGCTTTATGAGGAACTGATATATCACATTGCGATCCCCAAGACGCCTACCAAGTGTGGGGATTATGGCAAACCCATGATGGGGGGGGGCTATGTTCAGCCGTAGACAACCCTGCTGATACAGTAACTTTATCGATGACATTCTCATGATACAGATACGCTTACATAATTAGAAATGTTCCTTATTAAAAACAATAATTTACGAGACTAAAAACCCTTATCGTACTTAAAATCTAAAAAGAGAACTTTTAAACAAGACTCAAGTATAGAATATATTGGATATTAAATAAATATTTAGTACCTACCCTATCCCTAAGGAACGTGAATATGTTAGACTTCAATAACATTATTTAGTTTTGGAAGTTATAATTGAACATCTGTAAATACAAAATGGCACAACGTGTTTATTGAAAATATTCCTATGGAATCTAATATTGGGGAACAACAAATCAGTTAATGAACTCAACGTGGTAGACAAAAATTAAATAATAACCATAATATAAAGAACAAATACCTAGACTCTAATAAAAAGTAAAGTCAGCAAATGCCGATCAGTAAACAAATTGTATTCAATATGTTGTTATTGAAGTAGGATTTTTTTATTGTTTATAATATTTCAACAATACACTATTTTTTCTGGCATATAACAGAAGATCTTTGAAACAACTTTTTATTCATAAAACCCGAAATTTTTGACACCATCTTTTTAATTTTGTATATTATCATTGTAAAAATTTGTTTGCTTTTGTTTCAGCGCCCATACATCAAAACGAATTGCAAAAGTGATTATAGTATTTATATGGGTCCTGGCATTTACATTAGCCGCCCCTATGGCTATGTCATGGGAAGTTATTATGGTGGATGAACAAGATCCAGGTGAGTTATTTTTTGGTACAACATATGATACACAAATTGAAGGTACATACATACACTAGTTATACTTAACTAACCTCTGCCTATAACAAATGCGTTGCAACACAAGTGACGAATTACACTGCGCCTCACCATGAGACATACCTAATCGTACCGAAAATATATAAATACCGGATCGGTGCGACGGTAAACAGCCTTGGGGTGAAATCACTGCATTGGTCAGCAGCCCTACTGCATAAGGGACGCAAAGCAGAGCGCTGACAGCTCAAACTGTTCACTCGGGCTGACTGCCGGAGCTGGGGGGCTATGGTAGGTGGTTATTCTTCAACCCCTAACCGTGAAGTTTTCCCCTCCTAACCAGGAACCTCCTGGAAAACGCAAGGGTGCGCATGTGAAAATCGTACCTACCTGTGAAGGGCATATATAAAGCGTTGACATCACTATCGCAAAAGAGGCACCGGTCGATTTGGCGTGGGTGGCTAGCTCACGTGGTGAAGATGCATGCGGGCGCAGCCAGCCTCAATCCACAGGAAAACACGGAATTTCGCACGCAACGACAGGGCCAATATCCATACACTCGGCACGCGGTCACTTGAGAAAGCTCGCACATTCGGGATCAGCGATGGCGCGGGCCTAGGGACCACGCGGTCCACAACTCGGAGAGCCTCACTAGATAAATTCACGAGACGAAACACTGGAATTTAGCCCGGCGTTATAACCTATAACTTCGCACGAAAACACTGCACCGAAAATATTCAATCACTTTACTAACCTTTTGGGAGGTTGAAAGGCGCTTGTAGCGTTCTGGTGACTTCACGTCTCACACTTGGAAAGTCGCCTCCTAGGGCTTTATTTCAGCTGGTATGTATCGTCCAGAATCTCAGTGGAACGCTGTCCTGATTGTGGTCCCGCCCTGAAAATATCGAAATTAGTTTGTCAATTGCCAAACTCCAAAGCCGCTAGGGCACGCCACGGGAATCAAGACTTACCTAGCAGCAGGCAGCGTCACACTTGGGTTGCTGGGCGAAAAAGAGTGCAAAACTGCTCTTCCGCCGTATTTACGGGGCGGCGACAGTTTCTCGAACATTCGTAGAGGAAGGGGCAAAAAAAACACAGATCATGACACTTACCGATAAGCTTACAGATAAAAATATGCCTTATTAATCTGCGCCTAGGGATGCCAGGATTGCGGCCATGAAATACCCATTTCCCACAGAGAGGGCCTCCTCAAAAAGAAGGGGAAATCCTAAATTCGTGTCACTGCGCTAGGAGCAATAGTGGACGTCGCCAAGCAGGATTTCACTTCCGCCATCGTCCTGGAACGAGCCTAAGCAGGGACAAGGCGCTAAATGGGCAACAGAACCTCAGTTTACTCAAATGGAGACCAAAAGTATATACTACCGGGGCTCCTACATTCAATGCGATGACGAACAACCCGTTCCGCTTCGTGCGAGGTGGGATTCCACCGCGACGGAATTTTTGGTAATAACAACTATGGTATAAAAAAAACATCCCCATACGGTCTCCACCCGCTAAGTGAGAAAATTCGATTATCTGGCAACACAGTGCCATTACTTATCATAATTTCGAAGGTCATAGATTAGTTGACGTTCGATGGACATTCCGCTTTGCGCAGAACAGATTAAAAAGAAAGCGGGGAACGTTCAAGACCTTGAAAAAAAAACCGTAACAATACTATTCTATCACTCGTTCTTTTACTTACTGTACTCACTAATATTTCCTAAAAGCGGCTTATGCCAGATATCCTCAAACCCTTGCAAATGTGGAATGGATTTTTATATAAATGGTAGAAGCATTTGGACTGCCTTTGGACATGCAATGGCCTTAGGTTGCATGAAAGCTTTCGATTTACAAGTTGTGGTATTTTTTTAATAGTTTATAGTGTTTTGTTCATAAGGGAATAACGTCAGTATTATTTTTTATTATATTCTTATACCACATACAAACAAATGCACATATTATAAATTATATAAATATCCACATATTTGACTTTGTTTATATGTGGTATAAGAATACAATAAAAAGAAATACTGACGTTATGCCCTTATGAACCAAACACTATTAACTATAAAAAAATACTTTCATGAAAGTTGAATTATCTTTATATGTGGATTTTAAGATAATTAAAATTTTAAGAAACTGGCCTTGTCTAAAAAAATTGCGTCAAAACATTGATGAAAATTATTCTCTCTGCTACAATTGAATTTTTTTATAATAGTTGAGCTCATTATTATACAAAACAAGGTACGAACTATATACAAAACAAGAGCTATTACAATAAACGCATTTAGACAAACTATAAGTCATTGAAGACTGCCAGGCAGTCCAAATATTATTTGTTGGTATTTATAAATTTAATGTCTTTGAAGGTTCATTTCTGTTTACATTTTAACTCTATTATCTATTATTTTGTGGGTTTATTAGGTTATTAGTATGCAAAGCTTAAGTTTAAAATGGTTACTCTTTCCAGGATTAATGAATCGTGTAAATGGTTATTGCCATGGCAGCCAGTGTTCTTCGAAAGTTCTTATTACTTTTTTGTCCGCAGTTACCAAACTCTTCTACAAAAAGCCATTTTGCAACACGAGCGAATTTGGATTACATTCATTGGCTATTTACAGACTGCTCTTGTATATATTTCAGGTAAGTTGTAAGATAAGGAACCTTTTGACTATGAAATTATAAATATAATATACCGAATCCTTGCTGTAACTATAAAGAGATATAAATTGTGTATTTGCGACAAGATACATGAGTTTTGGAGGTTTCTAGAAATGTATTTTCCCTCTTTCATTAACACGCACAAAATCTGCACCACTTTAGTGATTTTTTCACATTATCCCTGTTTATGACCCATTTCATATAACATGTGTGCTCTCCGAAGACCCAAGTGTACGTTTTCACGACTTTCCCTCATTCCCTAAATGCCTCCATAGCACGCTTGTCTAACCTTGTAAGCGTGACGTCATAATACTTTTCCATTAGGGTATTTTTCCAATGAAAGAAGTTTTTCTATCTATTTTCTTATTAAGGTTCCGTTATTCGACGACTCTGAAACGATTAGGGTCAACTTTTTTGTGATTGTGTCTTACCTATTGGATTGAACTGTATTTTGTCCAAATCGACATATAACCAATTAAACACATGTTGAAAAGTTTTGTAAAATGTGAGTTGCTTTGGATGTTATTAATGAAGGGTGCTATTTTGAACAGTTTATTTAGCTTGCCCTGTTTGTTTTTTTTTTGGTTAATTTATTATTTGTAATTTTTTCCCTTTCCAATTGATAGATTGATCGGATAACACATTTAGTTCTGATGGCAATACAATTTAATATATATTGATTATCATTGTAAATACAATTGGGTTGCCGCTAAAAAATGGTAGATTACATATTTTTTCACAACCTCGTCGATATGGGTATCAAATGAAAGGGCTTGCTAGAAGATATCTATTTATATACAATTATCTAAATGTATCATATACCTCTGGAAGAATTATGTTTTAAACAGATTGAAACGAATTGTCAGAAAAGAAACCTTGTAATAATGAGGCAATGAATGAACTTAATATAATGAGATATATTTAATTATATATTTGGTATAACGAAAACAAATTAATCTGACTTAAACCTTGACCTTGACCTTTTGCGGTTTTCGTTTCTATTTATCTATAATATTTTTACAAACATCATGTTTTTACATCTATGACTATGACATTGTGTATTTAATTACATACTGGTACTCTCCTTTTAGTACAGAATATCATGATGGTAGAGAATTAGGTGACTACTCGCCTGGCTGTCTACTTTGTACTAGAGAATCTGTCGCTAAGCACTTTCGATAGCTGTCCTTGAAAGCCAGATCTCCCATTGTAGTAAAAAACCTGATAACTTTTTCAACCTAATCATCTTCTCGAGAACTCGCAGTGCTAAGTGAAACGTCAATGCGGACTCTCGTTGAAAAAAACCACCGGATGTGGTTGAAACTATAATCGGAGCTATTTAGCTTATTCACATCAGTTATCACGTATTATTTACTAGAAGGAGTGAACACCACGTTAGTTTTTATAATATTTATGTTTTTGTGATGGAACAAGTGCGAGGCCCACCTGATGTTAAGCGGTATCCTCTGCCTATAACAGATGCATTTCATCACAAGTGACGAACTGCACTGCGCCCATCACCTTGAGACATACCTGTTTTGACATTTCAGCGGCAAATTATAAAGTAAGAGTTCACTGATAATAGAATGACTCCGATATATGATGTTTGACCTTACCTCTCTGTTTCAGTATATAATACCTTTGTTCGTGATAAGTTTTGCCTACGTCCACATGGCAATGAAGCTTTGGGGGGCACGCGCCCCTGGCAATGCTTTGGAAGCCAGAGACGCTAACCATATGAGAAATAAGAAGAAGGTATGGACTTTGACATTTGATAATACATATAAAATCATACTATCACGCCAGTATATCCCCGAAGAGATATGCAATGGATTCTGTAGGGCAGCTGCCCCTGGAATTTGTACGCCTATTGCCTAGTACTTATATCGACATTGGTATTAGTAAAATTGTTTTCGCCTTTAATTCAGCCGAACAGACAATAAATAATTATTGAAATCAGCTCCTTTCATACATAAGCGTCGTTTTAGGGTACTCTTGACCTGGCCTTTTTTCAGAACGTCTTCAATCTGATTTCGGAACGTTCGCTTAGTTCTTCCCCTTCCAACACTTTAGTTTACTTGTCCTATAGTATACCTGTTTAGCCATTCTCATTTCTTTCATTCTCTCCACATGTCCAAACCATCTTAACATCCTTTTTCGATTTTTGTCACTACATCCTCATTCACACCACATCGTTCCCTTATCACACTATTCCTTATCCTGTCACTCCGTTTCACTCCAATTATGCTCCTCAATGCTCTCATCTCCACTGCATTTGTTCTACTTTCATGCTTTTTCTGCCACACTCAACTTTCACTACCATACATTAGTGTCGGAACCAACACTCCCCCATGAATAGCCAGACGAGCCTTTTTAGACACCTTCTGACTGTTCATAAACGCGTGCAATGCTCCGTTTACCATGTTTCCAGCGTTCACTCTCCTTCCTATATCACTTTCACACTCACCATCTTTTGTAAACATGGATCCCAAGTAAACAAACTCTTTCACTTGTTCCAATTTTTCACCTACAATCACAATATTGCAATCGGTCACTCTATTATCTCGTTCAAACACCATCACTTTCGTCTTACTTACATTTATTTTCATTCCCTTTCTTTCTAAAGCCTCATGCATAACATTTACCATCTCCTGCAACTCGTTTACCGACGACGCAAGTATCACTTGGTCATCAGCGTAGACAAGACATTTGATGAGTAACTCGTTAATCCACAATTCACTGTCTTTCAGGTTTGTCAAACAATTATTAATGAATAAGTTGAACAGCCACGGTGACGCTACACATCCTTGTCTAATACCTTTTTCGATGTTAACCCAATCAGTGTATGTACCATTTATCCTAACGCAAGCACTGGCATCCTTATAAAGGGATTTCAGTGCTTGGAACAGGTTACTATTCAGCCCATGCATAGACAACGCTGACCACAGTTCATACTCACCCTATCATAAGCGTTTTCTAAATCTACGAAAGCGCAATAGACCTCTTAGCTTTTCGCCAAGCATTTTTCGGCTACGCATCGTAAAGAAAAGACCTGATCCGTACATCCCATTCCCTTTCTAAACCCTGCTTGTGCATCCCACACTTTCTCATCTGTCTCTTTTATCACCCGTTCAATCAATACTTTCGCATATAATTTACCGACGACGCTGAGGAAGCTGATTCCACGATATTTTTTGCAGTCTTGTTGCGACCCTTTTCTTTTATAAAGTGGCACAATCACAGCCTTGCACCAGTACACGGCCGCTCCTCCAACACAAATTAAAAAGGCGGTGCAACAGACTAGCTACTATGCCTCGCCCAGCTCTCAGTATCTCGATTGACACTCTATCATATCCTGCAGCCTTTCCTAATTTTATACCCTTTAACGCTTTCAAAATCTCATCCATACCTATTTTATTTTCATCATCACTTATATTCATATAGGTTTCCGGAACCTGGTCCAGTGTTCCCTCTCTTTCAAAAAAATTTTCAAAATATTCTTTCCATCTTTTCAACACACATTCTTCTCCTTTAAAAATGCTTCCATCATGACCTCTGATTTGATTAAGGTTGTGTTTTTGCCTCGTGCTGTTTTTATGGATTTCCAGAAAAAATTAACATTTGACTGGAAATCCTATAAATAAATCAACCTGTAATCTGTAATCGTTTAAAGAAGGAATAAACGGACGTGTCTCACATTACTTTTAATTAATCACTCCACTACATAAAGACTAAGCTCCCATTATAAGACGTCAAAGAGAAAGCGTAGGAAAAAAGAGCTCAAAAAACTGTTCTTGAGTAGAACCGGGGTAATTTTGTTTGTGCTTCCGACAATGAGTCGTTAACGTGACAGATTTTGCACTTGACTTGAATCCATACTTGGGGTACAGTCTAACATTTAGGTGCTCCTGAAATAAGTATTACATGTGATAGTAACTTCCACATTACAATGTTGTTAGAACGAATATACATACTACAATATAGTTTCTAATATCTACAGTTGAAACTAGTTTGGACAACATAATACCTACGTGTTAAAAAAACCATTATAAAAACATAATCACGCCACAAATTGATTGCCCGTCATTATACTCGTATTAATCGTATCCAATTACTATTTGGTCAAAATACTAGTAACAAAAATTAGAGTCTATCGCTAGCTACCGCAAGAGTACCACAAGCACAATCCGTTAAAAATACTAAGACTTTTTAAATAAATATCGTATCGGTTTTATTTCCCGAAAGTGCAGGCCTGGGGTGTCGGGCTAGAATGTCATCCACCTGTGGGTGTCGTAAGGGGCAACTTAGGGTAACACATCAAAAGGTAGGCAGCAGCGCTTTCTGAGGAACCAAGACGTTTGGCAGGCGCCAAGCGTGGGTATGGCAAACCCTCCCATATTGGGGGAGTCTGTGTTCAGCAGTGGACAATCTGGCTGTTACAGTTTAGGCAGAGGTGTTGTCAATAAACACCAAGTCTTATAATAAAACTTGTAAAATATTGTTTTTATCTACTTTAAAGCTTTGATTATTTTATAGTCTCATGTTAGCTAACGTTTCAAATACATTTCAGGTAATAAAAATGCTCGTCTTGGTAGTTGCCTTGTTTGCATGCTGCTGGCTACCTCTACAGAGTTATTTACTACTGATGTCTTTCTTCCCCTCAATAAATGAGTAAGTACCCATATTATAAAGATATTCTTAGTGGCCATGACAATTTTAATGGGAAGAACTATTGGTTACACCGAACAGTTCTACTATTAAACTTCTACGGTGGAACTAGTTGGGCAAAAATCCAAACAGTTCAACTGCCCAGTACGAAACCTTTAAACGCACTTAATAAATATCACATAGAGGAAAAAGAACGATATCCCGATAGCTTAGATGGCAGGGCGTTTCCCAGCCCAAGGGACGGATGGTAAAAGGTTTGTATCCCACTCCTAGCACAAACAATTTCCTTCCATTATAATTTTGTCAGAAAAAACTAATTTTTTAATGAAAAAAACGTACATTAAAAAATACAAACAAATAAAATCTAAGTCACTGTTTTTATATTTGAGAGTACTTTATTTTTGTTGGTGTTGTTTTGTGTAAAAGTTGATGTTTTAAAAGTTTATTTTGGAGCAGTTAAAAATAAACTTTAATGTTTACATTTCCACTCCATTTTCCGTAAAAAACGTCAGCCTTAGTAATGATAAAACCCTATCAACCCTTTTGAGGATGAAATAAATATTTGACTTTAATCTTTACACTGTATAAAAAAATCACGCTGCAAATTAAAAAGTACTAAGAATAATGAAGACTTCATTAATTTTTAACTTTTTATTAACAAAGCAAAGATGTTGTAACAATACAGGATAATTTTGATCGTTATGAACGTTTGAAACTTTATTACAATGAATCAGGCGGTTATGCCCGCTTATTCGTAGAAGAGGAAACATTAGGGTGCGTGTATGTGAACATATATAAATAAGAATTAAAATTTCAGGTACAGATACATCAACGTTATATTCTTCTGTTTTGACTGGCTTGCGATGAGTAATTCATGTTACAATCCTTTCATCTACGCAATATACAACGTAAGTATTCACAGTCACTTGTTTTTTAAGTAGAATGCGAGTGTATTGACAGGAGCTTGACAATACCCATAGAAAGTTGACAAAATATTCGCACTTCGTTAAATATGTAAAGGAAATTAGATTTTAATATATGTATATTTACATTAGATAATATGTATTCAATGGAATAGGTACTCAATATTCGATCAAAGAGACGGGAGATAACATTATCTATCATCGTATTTCACGTCAATCACACCATAAAATATGTTGAGTCAGGGTTTGGGCACTAATGTAACGATATGTAATGTAGCGAGTCGCGTCTGAGTGGAATAGCTTTTTTTTATGCCTGATAGGTAGTAGAGCCTTCGACCACTATCCTACCTGATGGTAAGTGATGATGTGGTCAAAGGTGTTGTTCAGGCTAACTTAGAATTACTGGCTCTCAAGGACAGCTACCAGAACACATCGTTAGGTGCTTAGCGAATATTTTTTCCAATTGAGGGTGGTAGCTAGCCAGGCGGGCATACGCAAAATGCCCTACCACCATGCTTTAACGATTGCCATCCTTAAAGACAACGCATCTTGATATACCTATCTGGTTACTTTAAGAAATATTCCTTGCACCTTTCTGGTTATTCCAATAATATGTGGATTTGGTTCAAGTTATATTTCGAGGATGTAATGTATTGATTTTAATAAGTTGGTACGTACACTTTCATTTTTTATTGTACTGATCTGTAAACATGTGAGCGTTTCTCCTAGAATGTACTCATGTGAAATAAAATGATTGTATTATCTGATTGATCTATTCGAATCTGAAAACTATTTATTCAAATGAAATGCTATCAGTATATTATACTAAACACTTATGTACCTATAAAATTGTAACCGAGGCTAGTCTGTATTATGAATTAATTAGAAAAAACAAAACGTTTTTGCATTATTTATGAGAAGTGTATGTAATGCATAGCGCCATACAAACGTACTTTCGTCATAATTTAAATTTCAAACTCGCTGAAATTTTTCATTCAAGTTCTTGAGTCTATTGTCTATGCTAGTTAGCTTTGCTAGTTTTCCGTAAAATCATACTTTTATTAAATTATTCGGAAAACCGTTTTGTATGGAAATTATTTAACCCATTGTCATCGGCGATAATGATAAAAATAGAATTTCATTCATAACCAGGACGTAGTGGTCCTGACGATGCCAACTTAATCACAAGTTTTTTACTGCACTTCCCTTTATGTATAGAAAAAGCATGTTTTCTACTTATATTACCTACATGAATCCAAAATAAAGCTTGCAAAACATGTCATGATATGTGGCCACACATCAGGCATGATATGGAGCAAATATGCTCATAATTATGATGAACATAATTTTTTTTGAAATATTCAAGGCCATCTTTCAATATCTGAACGCTTCAAGTAGGCCCAAAGTGAACGGGCGTCGGCCGGACAGATTTAAAATAAAAGCATCCGACGGCGTTTTTCGTGGCGGCTAAATTATTACACACCTACAAGAAATCCTTACTTGTGGGCTTTCTTCTTTCTAACTTGTGGCTCTTATTTATTTTAATTGTGAAATGTCTAACTTTACATTTTCTTGTTACAGGAAAAATTCAAGAAAGAGTTCAAGCAGCGTTTTACATTTGGAAAGAAGCCTAACAGATACGCCAACGACAGTTATGAGGTATTAATATAACAATTATTTTTAGTTTTTATAGGTCTAATGCTTAATATATAATACTTTCAGAAATCGGTGGGTAACTATAAGATTTTATTCCTAATTCCAGGACGGCCAATCGTACCGCACGAGGATATTATCGTTTCGATCTACAAATGATAGAGGGGCGTATTCAACAAGGAAGTCAATCAACATTACTCCTGTGGACGGCATGAAGATAGGAAACCGCAATTCTTGTCACTGCATGACATCACAAAATCGAGACAATGGATTTAGTTTCGTAAGACCCGACGAAACTGACACGCGTAATAACAAGAGATATCTAAATGTTAGGATTGAAAATAAAGGCAGAAGCAAAAGGAAATCTACATCACGATACTCAGAAGACGAAATGCCGATCGGTGACGAGAGAGTCAGCGAGTTGTACATATTCCCCAACAGTAATATAGTTGAGTTTACAGACATATCCTACGACGACAAAGTGTAAATATTAGTCAAAACTGAACAAAGTATTTTAGATTTAAATCAATTAAGATGTGATAGATATTTAAGACTTTATTCTGTATATTATGTAGTTGAAAGCGCAATTAAAATAATTTATGGACAAAAGAATGATTTCTTATTTAAGGTAATCTTATTTAATTGTAAATATTTAAAGGATATTTTATTCGGAGTTATCTCCAAATTAACACATTTTAATAAAGAAACTTAGTTTTCAGTGAAACCTCGTTTTTAGCATAAGCATTGTTTCTTTGTTATCCTGATTTCCTGGTAGGAGTAATGATAAGTTTTTTGAGATATGAGAGAGATAACCTTTCAAGCAAGTTCTGAAGTCTGGACCTGTGCCAAGTAGATAGCAGGTACATGGTGCATAGTGGTAGGGCACTGCACGGTGGTATTTTGAAATTACTCGTCTGGCTAGCTACCACCTTCAAGTAGAAAATCTATCACCAAGCACCTAACGGTGTATTCCAGGAGCTGTCCATGAGAGCCAGTAATTCTAGGTTAGCATGAACAACATCTTCGACCACATCATCATTTACCATTAGGTGAGATAGTGGTGAAAGGCAAAACAATCTAGCGTAAAAAAAAGTTCCCAGTCCCATTGATAAATACAAAGGCAATGGGGACAGTGGGAATGATTTTTAACTTTTTGGTCTATTCCCGGTGTCCCCATTGATGGGGATTTGGGCGATGGGGACATAGGGAATGTTTTTCATTTTTTTTATTTCAATTCCCGCTGTCCCCATTGATGGGGATATAGTCAATGGGGACATCGGGAATACACCCTAGCAGGAGGTCTTTTACTCAAAACATGAACGTCATTCCAACGTTTATACTCTGACATGTATTATAGATACGTTCACTAAAAGAGACACTGAAATTAACCAGATTACGCATATTGATTGAAAGACGTTTGCTTGCTTAACATTTTTAGATTATCTCTGAGAACTGTTAGAAGAAGGCTGACCTATCTCTTGAGAGTATAGCAAGCACCCTGTAATGGAAAATCGATATCGATAGATATCGATTTATAAAATATTCAGTCGTTACTTTGCAGAAATTGAATATAAATTTCTCGTATATGAAATAAATATTTGATAAATGGAATAAATATTTGATCTGCCAACATTCCACATTTCAGAAGGGCCATGTATCTCAGCTGGAACAATTTCGACGTCCATTTCGATTTGACGCTCAGCATCATTAGGTGAGTGGGACTTGGAGTACCCATCATCATAGTAGGTAGGTTTATGTATTTGCTAACAAGATTTAAAAGAGTGTTACATGTAGGGTGTATTTATTTTCTAATTATGTAAAATGAACGCTTTCAATTTCGAGTGCATGGAATTAGATGTCATCGCATTCTCTTGGAGGTTATTAAAACAGTCGATTAATCGATAATATTCACCAGATCGAGTTAATGATATTAATTGGTTCTTCCAAAAAATATATATTGTTAGAATACCGAATTTATCACTCAACAAACTCTATATAGAATTGCAAGATATTCCAAATATCATTAGACTAAAACAGCATTAGCTACGGTATTAATATCCTCAACCATATTATTATTACTAACGAAGGAGAAAAAGGCAATTATTGAAATAAATGAGAAACACAACAGGTTATTTTAAGATGAATAAGCTTCATCTCCTATGTAGGTATTATTTTTCGTCACTGTTATAAAATATATTCAGAAATTAGTCAACTATTACTGAAGCCATTTTAAATATCTACGCGTCTCTTAATTATAATCTCTTATTATTAGAAGGGCAAGTATTGGTAACTAATATTTCTATCGCTGACTGCGCAACACATATAAAACAAATATGTTAGACAACTTCGCTAAATACGAAAACTCCGGCAGAAAACTAACGCACAAGTATTGACAATATGAACATAATGCTGAGATAATATTGTTTCTTATATCAAACGTATTTTATCAGGAAGCACCATATTAGTGGCGGAAATTATGTGGAACGTTTTTGATAACGTGCCAACGTAGGGTTATCAGTGAAATATTCTTTTTTGGTATGAAGTTGCATACATTTTTCTCAAGTCTATAGAAATGAAAAAACTCTACATTACTATGGCATGTTGTTTTTTGTGGTTCTACTATTTTATAGTGTTTTAAATAACTAAAAGTGGGATGAGGAGGAAACTAATTTCTCGTGCACTGCTTCATCGGCAGCCTTTACAACCGTTGACTTCACGAAATGTTGAATGTTGATTTATTAATACACTAGCTCTGCCCTCCAGTTACATCCGCGTGTTGATGGATGATGATGCTGATGAAAAGTATACCATATGGTATTTCAGCACCTCATCTAGCTACGTACGAAATTTCATTAAAATTGGTCCAGCTATTTGAGCGTGAAAAAATAACAATCATACAAACACTCACAAACGTTCGCCTTAATATTATTTGTTTGATAATAAATTTTTTACTATCAAATATGCATTAGAAAAAAATTTGCAATTATTGAAGTATTTATGGTTTACTTTTCTTTAAACTTTCGTGAACTAAGCTCATGTTTCTAAATTCTAAACGGGTCTTTTCACGCACGAATAAACATCAAAATAATTATATTTTGACTAACCTCGACGTTTCGATCAAGTTGGATTGACCGTGTTCACGAGTAGACTGAAGAAGCGGGTGTCATCGTCTTGAGGAACGGCGGGAGCGATTTAAATCTACCCCCGTTCGGTTTTCGTTTATGTCTTTATCACTGTCACCTCGACACACTACACTAACAGTATCGGAGTTGTCTGCGCGTGCAAGTTCTGATATATGAGATAGATATCATTGTGTAGGGGGCATTTTTGTAGGACGATTTAAGATGAACATTTCCATAATACTCGTACATTATGTGCGAGTGATTCTAAACGTTTTTGCAGCGCACGCCAGATTGTTTTCCTACTTACTTGTTACACATATAGTTATATTTTGGTTAATTCACACAATCTCTTTATAAATTATATGCCTATGTGTAATTCTGATGTATAAACTATATTATTGTAAAGTTTCATTAAAATCCATTCAGTAGTTTTTTATGTGAAAGAGTAACAAACATCCAAACATAAAACTTACGCGTTTTTAATATTTGTAAGGATTAATAATATAGTCAACTTTCTTATTATGTAGTCAGAAATTGTATTCTTTTACATGTTTAGTTACGTTTCACATATTATTCCCTCATTCGAATCTCTCCTATAATGTATACATGTTCATAAACATATCATTAATGTTGTTTTTGTCGAATGCTATTCTTTTAACGGTCGCGGTCAAATTATTCCACTCGTAAATAAACTACCCAGTCGAATAAGGTTTAGTATGGACCTGAGATTCCCATAAAACTAGCAAGCAGGTTGCAGTACGTGTCATTTATCATCTTTAGCCAAACATGCTAGAATTGATCTCCAACAAAGTTTATCCTTCCATCTAACGCAACACCACTAGGCGGGGCCTTAATAAACCCCATAGTTAAGGCAGCGTTACCGGAAACCCTTGCTAATTGAGACAGGGCCATTAAAGGCCACACAAAAACTTCTTAGTTCAGTTATATTTTGCCTAGCAACCGCCACAATTCGCCTGTTCAGTCTTCAGTCAATGATACAGAGCTTTTAATTTTTATATTCATATTTGCTGAAAAACTTGCCCGGTGCGCTTAAATCCGCAAAAACTGTCTCTAAATCTAGCGCTGAAAAAAGTACAGCCAAAACACTAACATAAATTAATACCACCACCACTTGTTGCAAGTGAAATTAGGGCGTTAACTGGACATAGAAGTTAGATCTCTGAGTGACAAGTGCAGTGCAGCGTCAAGTAAAACATAAACTGTCCCTTAAACGGTGCTGGACGAGACGCAATGATTATTTAAAAAAGTTTATTATACGGACACTACTTGTACATAATACTACGACGCAAGTAGATAATTGTTAAGAGATTTGGCTTCTGTTTCATGGCCGGCCGCCTGCCTGACGCCAAACGTTCCTCAGAATGCACACGTCGGGAATATAATCGGTAGTTCTCAGGGCGTTCAAATCTTACCCAGCCCAGAAGTGCGCCCAATTTATATCATCCGCATAAAGGGATGTTTTGAAAATCCCATATCAATTAATTTTAACGATGCGGTACCAAAGACCACAAACAGAATAAACTTAGTAGGAACCTATAGCCAATACAATTAATGGTGTGACTTTCTACAAAATTAATAGTTTTCACTGTTGCTCTATAAATAAATAGTCTTTGACACTGACAAAGTATCAATTAGTTTGCACGAGAGATAATCAATACCTACGAGTATCAAGTGGGGTTGGGTGTCTGGTGTTATACGTAGTAATATGACGTTACAAGTTATTTCAGCATATAAAGCATTTAAAGCATAGTCAGACATAATTGTGCCAGTCTAGTGCTTCTGAAATATTCACGATATACATCCGGGTAATGTATTAAAGCGAGTTGAAATTGAACTAGTGACCCTCGGAGCTGTAAACCTGCCCTTGCATAGCTTACAACTAAATAAAGGTCCAATACGCACGCTGATGGGAGAATGGGTGTCAAAATCAAAAAACCTTAGTTATATTTCGAAAAGTGTCGAAATTAATTTTATGCGACACAGCTAAGAAACCTTACCTACCTGTGTCGTATAAATTTAATTTCGCATTTCATTAAAATCTGTACAACATAGACACTATATTATTACTCAATTTTATTTTCACAACGGTGTTGCGGAACCCTTCGTACGCGAGTTCAACTCGAACTTAATTGATTTTTAGTATTTGTTGTTACAGCGGCAACATAAATACATCATTTATATAAATTTAACCTGGTAATTTTTTTTTTATAAAATTAATCATCATTTATTAACAAATACAGTATCAAAAAATTATGTATAAAAAAATACAAAAATACCCATTAACACGTTATGGAAACGTTTGTGAAAAATGAAACATTTTGTTAGTAGATATTTTTGATATTAAGTATCTTGTATATGTGGTAAGATCCAAAACCAAATCACCTGGGCAAGATCTCCGTCATCGCACTAAAAGTTAACTTGTATCACAGGATACGAAGAATCCAATACCAGGCGACATCGGTCTCGAATGTAGCTCTCTATAATATAGCCATAGAAATTATCTAACAAACAAATAGTTTATATAATAGGTTGTTTCTTACCCTTATTTCTTTACGTAAATACCCTTGAACGATTCTTAAAGAACCTGAGACAGGGAAATTCACACACAGACAAATTCTTATGCTATTTACAAAGCAACGGACGTTCTGTGTTGATTTAAAATAGAATAGTAAATAAAGACTGTCTCTATAATATCAAAAATAAATTCATAAAACAAAAAGTATAAAAACTAGCAAGAAAAACTAAAAATGTGTATTAATACCATGGTAGCTATCACATTAATGAGCTATTTTATATATGTACAGATAATGCTAAACCAACAAAAAACACACACATAATGAGATCTCGCCTTAGACCGGGTTGTTGTATTTTTTACGATCGAGCTTAGTTAATATAACACCAGAGTTATAGAGTATTTTATCGCAAAAGGTTTTACGAACCTTGTTCTGTTTAATAAAAGTGACGAATAACTGACTTTTTCTGTTATCAGAAACAGCAGAACAGGGCTTTTCTGTACAAGCAAGGTTTTCCATTTACAAAAGAATAGTAAAAATAATTTAAAAAATTAATGAAAGATTTGATCTGGCCCTACAGTTCTTCAGTTCTGTTCAGCCCTGTAAGGTGCTGGGCTGGAATGTGTCTAAAGAGACTAGAAGTAAAATACCGGACGGTGAGCAGCAGCACCTTCTGAGGAACTGATATAAGTGATGATGAGGTCGATGATTTTGTTCAGGCTAACCTAGAATTACTGGCTCTCAAGAACAGCTGCCGGAACACACCGTTAGGTGCTTGGTGACAGATTTTCTACTTGAGTGTGGTAGCTAGCTAGGCGGGCATTCGCAAAATGCCCTACCACCATGCTATAACGACTGCCATCCTAAGACAACAACCGGGACCGACGGCTTAACGTGCCCTCCGAAGCACGGAAGCGCTCAGTAGTAATGTCACTAGGGGTCACCCATCCAACACATGACCGCGGCGGACGTTGCTTACATTTTGATCAGTTAAGATTAGCTAAGCAAACTTTGCTACGAGCGCTTCAAAAGTTGACAGTTCTTAGGTAAATGTAAGGAATCTTCACGATGGTTGGTCAAATTGTCTGGGCAAGTCCTGGTCCCAGGGATGGATGGTTGCGGATTCCAATTCCGCTCGCGGTTATTTTCTTGATCAAGGGAAATAATGTGACAAATGAGTAGCTACTCTTTATGTCAACGTGGCTTCACATGTCGCTGCACATTGGTTGCACTTATAAGAGGAAAGTCATCGTACGATTCTCGAAACCAATGTATTCCTGTATTTTTTTCCGGGATAATTGTTCTAGAGGAATAATGATTTTTGGATAATATCTAAGCCTGCTATAGACACGCTCTATCATTAAGTTTTTTTAGCAATTAATATTAAAAATAAAGAAGGTATGAAGCTGATAAATCACAAAAAATCTCCATTAGCGCCACGATCAAAGTACCAACAGATAAATTTGAAAAGTCTCTAACACAAAAAAAATGGTAGAAAAGTATTTTGTGCCGTGGAAAGTACGTGAGGCTATTGAAATAAATCGTCATCCAAATTTTAATAGGGACGGTGGCTGGACTTTACCATCTGCGTGGAAACCGGTGCTTAATTGTGCCTCGACCAGTGCCAAACTGTTTACCCGCGAATTAGACGTAATTGCTATAGTGTGCGAAGACCCTACACATAGTTTTGACGAGTGCAGTGAAGACAGCGATAGTGACGCACGCGCCCCTACCCTGCCTGCGATGACATTGCTGCCCGCCGTTCCTCAAGTTTCGCAGAGGGCGTTGCGAGCAGCCGCCCGCAGTGCGCGTTTAGCAGCCCTCGAAGCTGCCCGCATTCCTTAATAATGAGCATCTTTACTGCTCGAACACCGGTCAGAGATTACGACCAAAACACCGTGAGTGCTAGCCGGTATATTCATGTCAACTCACGTTAGTTTTTATGAGAAAATTCCTTGTCCCTTAGGGTTGTGAAAAAATCAAACTTCTAAGCCAACGCAATCAAAAGATACAGTCATTTATGCCGCAAATGAGATAGTGGTCAAGGGCTAATCTATTAGGCATAAAAAAACGACACTCGCAAAGGAATTAAAACTTACAGTGTACTTCCCGTGAACTCAAAATCTTGATTTTTCTAGCACAGATAAAGGAAAAAATGCGAAAAGCATACAGTTTTTGTTACATCATATAATAAAAATATTTTTAATAATTTTAAAGTGTTATGGATTTCATTTATCAATAAAAATACAATAACTTTTACTTATGTACCTACAGGCGTGTATGGAACCCTCGGTGCGCGAGTCCACCTCGCACATGGCTGTTTTTTTTTGTTACTTTTCTCTGTCTTATTATTATATATGTCCATGGAGTACGCGAGATTAAGAAAATATTGTATGCGATATATGATATTTTTTATACATATTGAATAGGTTACTCTCGCTCCGGGTAAACAAAGTTTACATATACAGTCAAACCTGGATAAGCGAGAGTTCAAGGGAGCACAATCTCATTCTCGCTTATAGATGTTTCTCACTAATCCGAGTTTCTCTCTAATGCAGGTAGCACATGGGTAGCGTTTCTCTCTTATAGAATTACGCAGAAATAAAAAGTCACAGCAAGTACGAATGTAGTAAATATGTAATATGACAAAATTATTTGCATAACACTTTAAATGCACATATGTACCACATATAATTTATATATTTTTAATAGTGTGTATATTTTTCTTTCAACAAAGGTCCATCTATGGGAATGTTCTTATCGAGAGTTTGTTTTATCCATTCCAAAGGCACTTTTCGATATTGGGAAATTCAGAAACTCTAGTCCTCTTAATATTTACATGTCCATCAGAGCACTCAGACTTTATACAGTCTTTTGATTTTATAATTGTATAATAGGTGGATTCTGGTAAATTAAACTCCCTCTGAATTTCATTTTGCGATTTTCCGGATTCAAACGCATTCACTATTTTAAGTGTATCACTTAATGACAGTAGTTTAATTTTTCGTTTTGACATGATGCAGAACAGAACTTGCCTTCACAATTGATTAACGATAAACTGAGTAAGTCCGACAAACAGGACGGAACACAGGCACACATGACCATTCGAAAAGAATGCGATAAAATAACAACTTTATTTAGTTCCATGAAATAGAATAGGTACAATATTGACGAGAAAACAATACAAAAACAATGGTAGGATAATGGTTCCACGAAAAATAAAAATGAGTCATAGAATAGCAGATGTTAAAATTGTAATTTGTTTTGTCCTTTGTTCCTCCTAAATAATATAAATCAAGCTCGACTGTCGCTTATAGAGGTAAAGATAAGTAGCAGCCTCACTTACGGAGGTCCATGAGAAAAACGACTCTCTCTTACAAAGGTTTCTGTTTCTCGGTAATAGAGTTTTTGGGAGCTTAAAATGACGGGTCCTAGCTATTACTCTCACTTATAGAGTTTTTTCACTTACCCAGGTTTGACTGTATTTTTGAAGGACGGTACCTTATGGAATTATGTGCATTAAAATTCAATAACTTGCCAAGTTAATACGAGCAGTATATTTTTGAAAGCCACGAATTCCTTGATCATCTATAATGTTTATAATACAAAACCAAACTACAATCGCGATAAAATCATTCTAAATTTGATTTTCCCCCCATATACATGAGTTTCCAGCAAAGACTTAATCTCTCAATAGTTTTATACCCAATTGGTTTATGAAACATTATACAACTTTGTTGATAGCACTGTTCCGAATCGGACGATAGCTTTACAACAGGTATTTAAGTACACTATCTATCACCCTAATGCGAGGTGTATTAACTGTATCGACGTTTACATAAAGTATTATATATTTACATAGGTTGCAGGTGGAGTGTTTGAGGCGATAATTTGTTTTATTTTTAACAACAGCACACTTAGCCAAAAGCTTAAAGCAGCATCACTGCCGACGTAACGAAATAGGGCACCTCAGTTTATTTTTTTATTTTTTATAGTTTTTTTTTAAATAAAAGAAATATATTTTGCATCGCTTAAAGCCAAATACGTAAACTCTAAAAACAGCGAAGTCCGTTTTACATAGCCCGCTAAGTAAAAATATAAAGATAGATAGTTCCTAATTTTCTTACGCCTAGTGGATCTCACGGAAAGTTAGTTGTTAGCCGTCAAAAGATGAGTCAAAAAATTGTCCATGTACTAAAAATTGCCATGTAGTTTAGTTGTGGTGAAATGTCGTATGTGGGACATTCCATTTTCCCTGTAAGGCATTTGCGCTGTTTGCAACATTATTGGTATCGTACTCGTTGATATGAATGCCACGTCTGCGCGCCAGCTTATCTAAACACGTTCAATCAGCCTTTAAGCCCCATAAGTCATAGGCAAATATACGTATGCAGTTATGAGAAGTTGCCAGTTGGGAAGTATTATAAGACACCTTCAAAGATCAATGTAACGTTACATTATCGGTTTACGGGTTTGCTTTAATCCCCACTTAGGAGGAGTTTTAGGGATCACGATGTATGATGGCACCAGAGTTCAAAAAACACTGCTGACCACTTTTTGGCTTTTTTCCCTCGTCTCCTCTTACTTTCTTACGATTGGGAGGAGTGCAAATCTAGTCCGGTAACTTTATATAGATATTACAAGCGATATGCGAGAATATGCTCGTATTTTCGCTGTTTTGTGTGGGAGTCTGGTCTTTTGTAATGGACCTGAAGTGCTAAGTGACCAATTTCATATATAGAACTAATACTCCCCTTATACTTATCACAGCTGCGAAGTTCCTGAAGTCTCAGCTGTCAAGGACTCGTCCACTGAAAGTTATCGTGTCTTATCTTTGTTCACCATTTACCAAAGATACCTTGCGTATTGTTGTTCTAAAGAATATTTTTTATTGATTTGACTGTCAGAACTTTATAAACCAAAGGTTGAAGGCAAGAGTTTAACATTTATTTAAATATGGATTTGTAGAGGTCGACGTTTCAGTTAAGTACGATTATCTGATGTCTGCCCGATAAGTCAATCCCGGTAATTGACTAACGGCTGACGCAATCAACTCTGCTTGCGGGTCAAGATCAGAACTGTCAGTCATCTACAGTGTATGTGTCCTCTCTGAACCGGAACTGAGTTAGCCAGTCTTTTAGCAAAATCTCAGGACTTCGTTAACTGATCCTTAATATTACCAATCCAATTATCATGTGTCAGGAATCTTGTCTACTGATCTTTAATATTATCAATTCAATTATAATTTGTCAAGAATACATCGACTAACCTGTATTCCTGATATTATATGATTACCTACAAAATCAGAGATCGCACCTTTGTCATATAAAGACGGCATTCGACTACATACACGAGATAATGACAGGGACAAATCTCATAATTTGATAACAGCAAATAGATTTCATCTCACACATACGAGCACATATCAATAACAGTGAATAGTTATGCCTAAAGACTTCTAAACCATGTAAATATTATAAAACTGTACTACATTAATTACAGGATACGTTACTCTGGATCCAAGATATTTCATAACTGTCTTTGCCTTAATTAAGGGGTTAAGGGTAGTGATTATTCAAAAACAAGATAAGTTTCAGGAATTTACTTTCAGATTAAAGTTTAAATTAATTCAGGAGTTTGATTATACAGTTACCCACACGTTTAACAAGCAAGTTTGTCGGATACCAAGAAAAAAGTGGAAAAAACCTTGGCCACTCTTTTCATATGATTTCGATATTATAAATATACACAAAAAAATTAGAACAATAGATTACCTAAGGGCTGGAAAGAACACATACACGAATAGTAATATCACGGCGAATTTAGATCGTAATTGTGACTAAACCAAAGGTATTATAAAACGTAAAAAGTATTCTATTGATGAAATTGGAATTTGCACGATCTGAATTCTCCGTCTAGATTTCGATATGACATAACTTATGTAAAGCCCCTCTGGACAGGGACGGTTGATGCACGATCTACTACACGTCACTGCACTTTATATAATAATCACTTTACTTATTGGAGACTGGTGTCTCCTCTGAATGCACAAGTTGGAATGTCGCGACATCTCCAGCTCCCACCCTCATGAACAGCAGGCAAGATATCATAGTCGCGAAAGGCCCTGATTGGTTCCACCCAACCGATGCAATACTGATCTATGTGATTGGATAATGGGCAGTGGCCCGCATCGTTCACCCACGTGGTCATGTAATGGCGGGCTCTGGTTTTGCCGCCATTTTAATTATGTAACACAACATTTACAAGTGTATATAACATGTACTTGATGATTATATACGCCCTTGGCTTGGCATTTACCATAATCTCAGATCCAGGTATTTAAAGTGGCAATCTTCCCATATATTGCTATTGTGACAAACTGCATCTCTTCTACATGAGAACAGTTTATTTATAAGCTAACTCGCAGATTTTTTTTTTTTTTTTTTTATGCTTGATAGGTTAGCCTTTGACTACTATCTCACCTGATGGTAAGTGATGATGTGGTCGAAGATGTTGTTCAGACTAACCTAGAATTACTGGCTCTCAAGGACAGCTGCCGGAACACACCGTTAGGTGTTTGGCGACAGATTTTCTACTTGAGGGTGGTAGCTAGCCAGGCGGGCATCCGCAAATTGCCCTACCACCATGCTATAACGACTGCCATCCTAAGATAACAACCGGGACCGACGGCTTAACGTGCCCTCCGAAGCACGGAAGCGCTCAGTAGTAATGTCACTAGCGGTCACCCATCCAACTCCTGACCGCGCGCGACGTTGCTTAACTTTGCTGATCGGTTGAGAACAGCCAAGTAGACTTCGCTACGAGCGCTTCAAACTTTCTTCGTCGTCGCCTGATTTGACATTGCCATGTCCGAGGTACCAGTGCCGTTTCTCTCATTTTTATAAGCTCAATAATTGTATGGGGTATTATACTAATGAGTAATGATTCAGCCCACACGAAGTTAAGTTCACTATTAGAAGTAGTTATGTCCTTTTTGTATAAAAAATAATTAAATAGTTCATCGCAAACTGAGACCACGTTATTTAAGTTTGAGTGATCAGACATCTAGGGACTCAGAAGTCCCACAGTGGTGGATATTCCATTCACCCGAAAAAAGAGATTTGCGTCTCCGTTCATTATACGAACCGCCGGGGAATGGAACACCCTGCCTGAGTCTGTGTTTTCAGATAAAATATGGGGTCTTCAAAACGCGAGTGAATAGATACCTTCTGGGTATATGTACTCCATTATTGTCATCGATCGCCTCATCACTCAACATCAAGTGAGATAGTGGTGAAATCCTACCCAGTTCAGTATAATAAAAAAAGTGAGTCGTTAGTATGCAAATTTTGAACACCTTGTCAGTATTAGGTCTTCTACTGTTTGGTCTGTAAGTATTTATAACCTGGTTTAATTAAGAAACGAATCTAAAATCTTTATAATAGACAGCAATGGTGTACAAGTGAGAGGTAATGATTTTTGATTCGTTTCTTCATTAGGTTAAGGTTATACGTAGTAATATTAAAAAAAACTTTAAAACTCATACTGCACTCTTGTCTATCTCACTCATCTTATCATTACTCTATTGTTTACTGTATTAGCTGGATTGGCCACTGCTGAAAACAGCCTCATTAATCCCCACGATTACCTGCCAAGCGTGGGGTTTACTGAGGCTTGGGAATTGCACGATAACATGGCTGTTCTTCAGAAGACTGTGCTGCCTTATGGTGTTTATCCGTTCATTGTACAACTCCCAGAGGAAGATAAGGGTGGGTGCGACTCTAGCCCAGTATCATACGGGGATCTTATCATACACCTACCTAATTCGTTTTGATCTAAAAAATTACATCACATCCTATAAAAAAATATTTTCGCTAAATCTTCTAAAAGAGGAATATTAGGAAGTACATTATCATCGTTCACATATTATGTATACAAACATCAATATTTAAATATTAGTATCGATATTAAAGTAATTTTAGTTGGTTTAAGGTTACTTATCACTTCATTGAACTTTTGAATCATCAAAAAGTTGCACTTCAAACAGCTTATTGCCGGCGGAGGTTTTTAGGAAAAACTTGGATCTCTACTTAATTAAGATTATGCTGATTTTTTCAAACTTTTATAGAAAGATTTTTACATAATCCATGACCCCACTTAGGTAAGGACCGAGGCCCACCCCTTAGATAGAAAATAGCTATATACAAGATAGCGCATACCTAACACGGCTGTTTCACCTTTTGAACATGAAAGTTTTATATCACGTAAATCAATTTTACAACTTCGCTGTTCGCCTATTTTAAGGAAAACTAGCACACATAGATCTAAAATGGCTTAGAGGGTATTAGCGAAAGTTGGTAAGTAAGTAGTCCTTTAAGTACAAAGGATACTTTTTCCAACTTTACTTAGAAGTTTCTAAAGGAGCCCTATAACCGATATCCGAGTTCGTAATATTTATAAGCCAATTTGACAAAACATCTTAGGTTGATGCTTTGATGAAAGGGGCTATGTATTTTGTGGTCGGATGCAGTACACGTCACTGAAATCTAGTACCTTAATATCAGTGTTAGAATACATTATGGTCAACACAATTATTTATTTAATTAACATACCTTTTACAATAATTAATCATATTAATCTTATACAGTCACATAATTAAATGAAGTCATTCAGTCAACAGATTATAAATTACAATATTAAATAAACATCGTACAACATTTGTCAATAAGAATTCGCTATTAAAATTAAATAATATAAACATGTTTTATTAGACAATATTAGACTCTTCGCACTCAGAACATTCACAATAACTTAAACATAGATACAACAGTCTCATCTATCCATCCTTAAACAAGTTACAATCAGGACCTTGATCCAGGATAGCTTTGAACGCGGAAAGGATACGCAATATAATATTTTAATATTGACGTTGATTCCAATATTAATAAGAACTAAAGGCTCCGCGATGCTCCTTTTATTAATTAGGTTCACTGTGCGGTGTCAAATTTAAGCATGTTTACAGTATCCTTAGTAATAGACAGTACAATTTTGAAAAAGAAGTATGAAGCCACAAGAATCGAGTTTAAGCTAGTGGAAAAATTGCGCCACATGTTCTCGTTCACCAATCATATTTGCCTTTTTAAAAGCTAACAGTCATAAAAAGAGCCATAAAGAGTAAGTTATAATTTGATTTTCTTTGCAACAAGGAAAATCACTGTAGATCCAGAGACAGCGATATAACTCTCACAATTTGCATGAGCTACTATCCCTCCCAGTATAAGGTTTGAATGGCTTATGTTCTTGCAATCACAGCTACTTGGGTGAAGTGAGTCATATTTTGATTTACCTTTTAGTTTTTATTCACTTAGCAAGCGTTAATGTCAAATTCGCAACACCAGAATACTAAACCTTAAAGAAATAGAAGAAAACTATGAAACAGCTTGCTCTAACACAGAAATATTTATTTTGTAAGGTAAAACGAGACATAATTGTCCATTAGTCAGGTGAACGTGCCGTCTGAAATTCGAGACTACACCAACTGGCCTGTCATTATACTCCCTATCTACAACATTACCTATTTGCTGTTAACATTATATATGCACGTTAGCAGATTACTGTAATGGTTTAAAATTTTAGCGCTGAGCTGCTGATATAAATAGTAAATATCGACAAACGAGCCATTGTGGTACTTAATACAGAATATTTCATTAAATAGCTTTTATCACATATTCATTGTTGAGCCGGAATTATTCAATCAAATCAACACGATAAAGGTATACGATGTGTCTAGTGCTTGTCAATGATCGCTTCACGGGACATGAGAACATGTGAAATCAATTTGATGTGACTGAGGAATCCGCAAATTAATCAATGTCTGTATCAATCCTGCGGGCTTTGTCAATCTGTGAGAACGTTTAGGACAATGAAATTCTAAGACTAGCAGTGTAGACGATAAACGGCTTTGGTTCGGACGGTAATATAGAAATAGAAATGAATTGACGAGTATGTTTTCGGATCAAAGCCATAAATCAAGAACGCTCTCATAAACGCCATTTCAGAATATCCTCAAACATCCGTTTACATATAAAGTTCACGCTTGATTTAAACCAGATATTAAGTCAATCGTTTACCACACCAGTAAAACAACTGGGGTTTATTTATAACTTATAATACAATTGTTACAACCGTTGCTCTACGATATTGTTATTAAAACTAAAATGCCTTTGAAGATGTTGATGTAACTATAACAAGGTTATTTTAAACATATGAAACGGTTTACATTAACTTTTCAAAACGTTAAATGTATACCTAAACTAAAACTGCTAAATAATAAAGGTAGCATAATGATGAAGATAAATCAGTATCAATATTGATGACCTACGTGCTAATCGTTTTTAAAAATAATGTCTTCAGTTAACAGTGGTAAACAGAGAGTAGACAAAGATGAAAAGTGGTTATGAAAAAAGTATGAGAAAACGTTAAAAAAAATCTAAAAAACAACATTTATCACCTTGAATCAAAACCACGTCCTCCGGTTTTACGCACCGCCTTAACCACTGGGCTATCGAAGATAGCACCTCGAGTGGGCTTTAGGTGAGCGAGGTTTAGGTGTGAGCTTTGTTCTTTTTAAAGGCAACTTGTGAACAGAAATAGAACTTTCTCCCGAGTGATACATAGTGCTTTATACGAGGAAATAAAATCATTATATGTTTTCTCGTACTTATCTCGATATCACTTTTTCTGAGTGGGTGTGGTATAAACAATATTGTTTTTGAGTACAGGTTCAAAACCACATTAAAATCAGCATATTCAGTAATTGCTGGTTAAAAAAGGACTGAAATTTGATATTGCTAAACTAGTTCTTTTTTTCTATAGACCTCAATATTCCCGCTAATTCAAATAGAGTCCAGATCGACAATCCTCTCAATTATTTCCTTACGTTAAAACATATTAAAGAATATCTGTACTCAATTCTACATGTTGAAATGACATAACAGCCATAAAATAATTTTATGAAATTTCTGGTGCTATTATTTTAACGTGCTCTCCGATACACGGAAGCGTTCAGTAATACATGCCTCTAGCGGTCACCTATTCAAGTCATGACTGGAGCGGATATTGCTTAACCTAATTAATTGACTGGGCAAGCTCCTTTCCGAGTGTTTCAAATTGTAAAAGTTGTCTAGTCTTTATACACCACTACCTTACCTGTTGGTACATCATGATCTGTTCAAAGATTGATAGATTCAATCAAAGATTGATTCTAGGCTTTAACCTAGAAAAAGATATCAAAAACTACCACCAGTATGCACCTTTATGTGCTTGACGTCAAGTTTAAGTACTAAGCGGACGTGTTAGCATAGAGTATTAGTTACTAAGCAAACGTTCCCCCTTGATGATTGTAGATGAGCCTTTACGACCCCTTCGTCCCGGTATTATGGCCATTTTTAAGTTGCAGTCACTTATTACTTTTCCATTTGCCTCCGTTGCCCGCCTCACGAATCTGCCAATGGCGTCCGAGCTGTCGTCCGTGTAATAAATGCAGCGCTTTGAATGTCGTGACACTGCTACTACTGCGTGAGATACGCTGTCTCGGAGCTTGGTGACTTTTTCCCTCATCTGTACTATGATCACCGTCTCGTACGTCAAACCCTGCGCTTCGTGTACTGTCAAGGTGCATGACCCTGTACCAGACCCATATCTCCAACCAACAAGTGAGGCTTTTTCCTCCTGTGTCAGCGCGAGAAATAGGGTATTCCGGAGGTTTGTTGGAATGTTTGCACCTGTGTAACGTTCTGGCGTCAGGGAATGAGTTTGGGATCGCGATGAGTATATGCCCGGATACACTTCACTAAGGACGTATGCCACATCTATGCGATTCATCCATGAGATCCACGCACAACAGCTGTTGTGCGTGCAAAACTTATTAAACTAAACTTATCATATCGTATTTCGAATAGATTTTCTCTTTCGATATATGATGACGACATCCTCAGCCTCCAGCAACCGCACTGCCATTATGATGGCGCAACCAGTGACCAGCCCTTCAACTTAGGATAATAAAAATACTATAAATATGAATTTTAATGTTTCACCTGCTAACAAACTAGATATAAGTAACAAAATGTACACAAATAAAAAATAAAAGTAAAAGTATGGACTCACTTTAGTGTTAAGATTATAACAAATTATCACCCTCCCCTTCAGGAAGACTGATGTATTGGAGACAACGATTACTTAGTAAACTTTATTAAACTGATAAGAAAAAGGAAGATCTAAAAAGAGTTACATTATGACCCAGAGTCTGTAATGGAAAAGTATATTTAAAAAACAAAGCAAAAGTACTCAAAATAACCTGCCACTATGCAGTGAAGAATAAACCGCGGCAGGACCCGAATCATGGCATAGACTTCCTTCGCAGTAGTCGTTAGTCAATTCCACTGCCACTACCACTATATAGCTTCTAGGTGGTATAAAAATAGAAGTTGGTTTGTATAAACGAAACTTTCTGTTCACAGTTTCAAGCAGCGCTACTACAAAGGTGGCTGCTCCCGCACTTCATGTGCCCTTTCTGTCCTTTCGTGCAAGCTCTCAGCGTAAACGTCAGTGTTTTTACATTAACTGCCATAGCTGTTGACAGACATAGAGCCATTATTACACCGTTAAGGTAAGTACTTATATATTAACCTACCTTTTATATGTCACCATGATCATCAACAATAATAATAATGTGCAACGTTGAAAAAGGTCTCTCCAATTAGGGGTAATTTGGTATAGTACCCACGCTTATAAGTTCTGGTGATCGCAGTTTAATGTGGCAGTTCTTCAAAATGCTCTGCTCAGAACCTTTTGGTATTTTTCCCTTTGTTGTCACCTACGCCTCCGACAAAATAATATGGGAGTGTGCAATTCTTGTTGGAGCCTTCTATAAATAGTCTCTGAATATTGAAAGCTTGTCTTATATAGGTTGTTGAGAAGTTTATTTAGTTAGATTGAGGTCATTCAGTCAGACTTTATCGGTCATATAGGTATCAACAATTGATGTAATTGAAAAAAAATATTTTTCTCATAAGCTAAGGAATCTTAAATCAGTTCATTAGAACTTAGATTCATCTTGTATATTACGGTCTTATAAAAGATGCTGATGAATTTGCTGATAAATACTTTGATAGAAAAATGCTCAGTGATAATATTAGTAATATAATATGATTTATTGTTTCGTTTAAGATTCCCGTTAAATTTCTCATTACCATTATAAGTAGCAAAGTGCGGGTCGGCCCGCCCCAATTATTCAGTTCTAACTATTCATGTTTTTTCTTAATATCTAGTATCTTATTTGTTAAAATATCAATAACTATATGTTAATATATTGGTAGTAATCAAAAGTCATTTGACTGTGATATTTAAACAAATAAGATACTAAATAAGCAGTTCGTTGTTAGCGAGTACAAAAATAAAACATCCTGCTTATTAAATAGTTGAAACTCAAGGAAAGTAATAAAAAAGAACACAAGTTAAACACTACAAATTGCTAAGGGTAACAGTTTGTTTTCTTGATGGCGTGATTTTTTGGTGTGTATTTATTAATTATTCGATAATTAATGTAACAAAAGTTTTTTTTTGTTTATCATAGGAATTTAGAACTCCCTCCGTTTTTGGAAGTGAATTAAAAAGTGGTAAGGGTTTCGTGTGTTTAGGAACTTTGTTTATGAGGAAGCAAGGCTTTTGATAAATAGAATACGTTAATTACTTCATACTTTTACTACAATGTAAGAAACAAATGTTAACGTACCGGATACTGCTAAAAATAGATCGTATCAGCGATAATTTGATTCCGGTATTCGTTTATTGTCTAACCAAAGCGAGCGTTTCGGTCAAAAAGTTGAGAATCCTGGTTTTTGCAAGTTTGTTTCAAAATAAGTTAGTTTGCCTATTCGATATAAGCATGGGGTATAGTAATATGATAAATATGTATTATGATCTTAGGACCACATAGTGCGTGCTTTATAACAATTGAATTGAATTTCCACATGTAGGTCAGCTCGGCCATTGTATAATGTTGAACATCATGGGAACAGACTTCAAAATGAAACATTCATAATTCAGTTTCGATTACTCTTACTGAGAAGAAGCCGATAAAGAAACTCTAAAGAGATTAATCTTTTTATTATGCACTTTTATTACAGCTTCACTTACATACCCTAGGTACCGCCGAACGTCTTGACGTTCGGCGGTTGGTATCAAGCTCTGGTGTCACCTGAAGCACACCATTACTCTAATAATTTTAATTACGTACATGGACCCATTCAGCTTAAAACTGTCAGGCGGCACTACAGTCGCAAATGCCGCTATGGCTATTATAACTTATTAACTTCAGATAATATAGGCAGCTGATAAATGTCGTTACAGTTAACACTAGCTAATAATACTATTTGCTGTCTTATAGATATATAGATAGACTGTTTACCAAAGCAAAAATACTCATCAACAATATAGCATAAATCTTCGTAGTTGAAACAGGATGGTAAAATCTCGAACACCAGTGCAATTTTTGAAAGACTTTCAAACTAATGAAGTTGAAGAATTTTTTAACTACTTTGAAATCCTCAAAATGAACTAAGTAAAATAAGTAATTATTAATACTTTGACATCCGGGTGTTGCTGGTAAAGTTGTTTTTATAAAAATGCAAATATATATTCACTGTCAAGAAAAACACTTACGAATATTTCAAAACACGTTAAACCAAATGCAGACAATCAAAAATATAAACAGAACTACATATTGTATTAAACTTTACTTCCATTATTTTATATTAAAGTTTCTATGACCGGTACAAAAATATGCAGTAATACAGTGGTATTGCAATACTTAAAAAACAATATCTAGCACCTGCTACAATTTTGTAGCGTTCCAGAGACGTGGCAATTTTCAGAATTCACACTATCCAGTTTTATCAAAAGAATAAATTTAAATAAAACCTTGTTTACCTGTGTTCACCTCGTGGTAAACATGTTAACGTCTGATATATCTGTATATAGATACATATGTTACAAAAACATAAATATTTGAATGATTTTGGCAAGTTATTACAGATGCTACCATTTTACTTAACCCTCTGCAACTAAGGTGACTTTATTGTTAACATTTGACTGACGTGGAGTCTATCAGACGTTAGCTTTACTAGCATGCATCATCTGTATTTTGAAGTTTTACTAAAAAAATATATTACACATATCTTGTGTTGGTCATACACCTTCCAAATAAATAATTATCAAACAAAATATTTTAATTATTAAAGAATTAATTTTATTAGGATCAATTTCTTAGACATTTGGTTACTAACCTTATAAATTTATAAAAAAAAATTTACGTTAAATTTTATCAAGTAAACTGATTCTTAATTTGTTTTAAATGGAATAAGAAGCTATAAATAAAATAGTGATTAAAATCATATGATACGTTTAGGCACAAATCAGCCTCAAAGTTCGCCCTAATTTTTACCTAAAATTTACAAGTCTTCGCGTATTTGTGCTGAGCAATATAAGAAAAATGGCTTCTTACAAGTACAGCCGCGGAATCTGGTCTGCCTTTTCAGTTGGCTGTAGCATATGCCACATAACTTTCTCACTGAAAGTCCTGGTTGAAGAGGGGATTGAGAAGGGGGGGGGGGGCTAATCCTTACCTAGAACCCTTCTAATTGACAATCGCAGCTCTCTTGACACTCGTCGTTATAAACGCGCTCCTTCACACTGGGCAGCTCTAACTCTTTTGCTAGAGATAGAGTAAAATGTCTCATGCGCACAGTTTGGCGCCCTGACAACCAAGGCACAAGACAAAAGCATTAGATCTAATGTCATTCGAGTCACATTGTCATTCACGTGCTCGAACAAATCGATAATTTTTTGGTCAATTTCATCGGCTCCAGCCTTGGTATGATTGATATTTACAGTCATAGTTGGTCGCATCATCTGTACTTGGTTCATGTGATGAAAAGAAGAAATCAAAATCACGGCCTCATTTATCTCATTATAAGATACGATTGTGTTGGGTTGAGAAACGTGTATGAAGTTGTGAGCTGGAGTTCTACTAGTTCTAACAATTTTGGTTTGGTCACTCATTTGATGCGATACACTACCAATTTACATATTTTACTGAGTTTACGAATATTGGACACTATGGAACTACAGATGGTCTTTGTGAGGTGACGTCTACCAGAATCAGATCTTATTGCTGTACTAACGTCTGACGGACACCATAAGCTTGACTTGCACTTGACGTGTTGACCGTGCAATCGCTCATGCCACGCTGCCCGCTGCCACGACCCAATGCAGGAAGGTACTGAGCGAGACAGAGCTACATCATGCGATATTACGAATTGGCAACGTAGCATCTGTTTGACGGTGTCTGACAGACTACCACCTCAGTTGCAGCGGGTTAAAACTACAATGTTTGAATAGTTTATTTCTATAAAAAAAGTACCAATAGCCACCGGCGGCAATTAGGAACGACCCTGCAATAGGACCTCCCAATTGTAATTGAATAGACATGTCTCACTCTTGAAACAAAAAGTAAACACAAATTTAAAAGTGTATTTGTTTACTCGCTCCAAAACATCCAACCGGATTTTGATGAAACTTGCTATTCCTTAGGTCTTTGAGTCGTTGAACACTAGTGTACTCTTTATTCCAAATTACTGAGTCATCACATTCAATGAGTCAGTCATCATATAACCAATATCTGTCATACAACCGATTATCATGCCGGCGATAAAACTGCAGCCGGGAGCTAGTAATTAATAGCATAGAATAAAAAGACCAGAAGAATCACTCCGCAAAGCCATTCAAATAAATAAGTGATTCTAGTTACCAAGTAATAACGTGCACTTTACCTCGCATAGCACGGAGTACACAAATATTAGGTATAACTGCGTGAGTATTGGCATTGTATGTTTGCACTTTCGACACGGAACGGAATACATTACATACATAATATTCTGTTCCAGACAATATTATTTTGTGTATAATCGTGTTTGTTCCATATGAATTTTCTGTTTTGGTTTTTATTTCTCTTTTTATTTTCTAGTGCCATTTCCGGAATGCTTGTCGTGTTTATATTTGTGTTGATGTACCTATATGTACCCATATAGGTAAATATGTATATATGTGTGTATCATTGAAGAATTGTGTTAAGACTATACTGCACAGTTACGTTTATAAGTAATGTTAATCGATAAGTAAATACAGTTCCCATCATAGAACACCTGTAACGTTATAAACAAATCCTTTTAATCACAATAAGATAAGAAACTGATCTCCACAATACAGGGAATCCTAGTGTCTACCAGGGACTACCTATATATAAATTTACTTAAGTAACTTTATTTGCACATTTATTTTTTAATGAATAAAGTACCTACATTATTATACTACTACATATGAATGGTAACCTGATCCAAGCGCTGAAATCCCTCTATATATAATAAGGATTCCAGTGCTTGCGTTAGGATAAATGGGACATTGATTGGTTTAACATCGAAAAAGGTGTTAGACAAGGATGTGTAGCGTCACCGTGGCTGTTCAACTTATTCATGGATAATTGTTTGACAAACCTGAAAGACAGTGAATGAGGATTAAGAATGAACGAGTTACTCTTCAAATGTCTTCTCTACGCTGATGACCAAGTGATACTTGCGTCGTCGGTAAACGAGTTGCAGGAGATGGTAAATGTTATGCGTGAGGCTTTAGAAAGAAAGGGAATGAAAATAAATGTAAGTAAGACGAAAGTGATGGTGTTTGAACGAGATAATAGAGTGACCGATTGCAATATTGTGATTGGAGGTGAAAAAATGGAACAAGTGAAAGAGTTTATTTACTTGGGATCCATGTTTACAAAAGATGGTGAGTGTGAAAGTGATAAAGCAAGGAGAGTAAACGCTGGAAACATGCTAAACGGAGCATTGCACGCGTTTATGAACAATCAGAAGGTCTCTCAAAAAGGCTCGTCTGGCTGTTTATGGGGGAGTGTTGGTTCCGACACTAATGTTTGGTAGTGAAAGTTGGGTGTGGCAGAAAAAGCATGAGAGTAGAATAAATGCAGTGGAGATGAGAGCATTGAGGAGCATTATTGGAGTGAAACGGAGTGACAGGATAAGGAATAGTGTGATAAGGGAACGATGTAGTGTGAATGAGGATGTAGTGACAAAAATCGAGAAAGGTATGTTAAGATGGTTTGGACATGTGGAGAGAATGAATGAAATGAGAATAACTAAACAGGTATACATGGGACAAGTAAACGGAAGTGTTGGAAGGGGAAGACCTAGGCGAACGTTCCAAAATCAGATTGAAGACGTTCTGAAAAAAAGCCAGGTCAAAAGTACCCTAAACCGACGCTTAAGTATGAAAGGATTGATGAGTATAGATTAAGCGAAAGAGATATGTAAGCATCGGAGTAAGTGGAAATCCGTGGTCTCTGCCTACCCCTACGGGAAAGAGGCGTGATTTTATGTTATGTATGTATCTTAAGTCATGGGCTTAGTCATAGGATATTTTTATTCTAATATACTTACGTGTAAGAGAACAGAGCCACCGACAGAAATCAGTTTGAAAATATATATACCTACAATAAAACTTGTATATTTCAAAAAAGACAATCAGAATATACATCTACATCCAAGCTTTACAAGATGTTTTAGCTTCTAAGCAATAGGTCAGAACACCGTACTTTGGTAGGTACCTAAAATTTTATATTAGAAAACCAATAATATCACCTGACACTCAAATTGGAATTGCTAAAGATTAAGATACTTAGCTACGTAGTTTTGTTAACTTTATATAAACAAATCGCTAGCAACTTATTTATTACCAACGATTAGTTTGCATGCTACAGTCGGCAACCTTCGTGCCTAAATACTACACAGGGCCGTTGCAAGAATCAGAATTAGAGAAATAAAAAGCTTATATTAGATAATAATGTTGTGATGTTATAATCAACACAGTGGTGTGAGATTGTTTCATTATTAAGGCATATTTTTATTTATCAATATTAATGTGACACTAAATAATTATTACTATTGTCACTCACATCAAATGCTGAAATGAATGTCCTTTGTAACCAATACTCTTATTTACTCGTAAATGTCACTTTCAGGGCCTCATCGCCAATGTCAAGTTCAACCCCGGACTTCAATCCGCGTGATAGCGATGATTCAATTGGTCGTTTAAATCCTAAAAAAACCTTGTAGATACTTCCTTTACACAAAACGCTAAGCGCTCCGTCATATGACTTTACACACGCGTGTATAAATGCACACGCTTATATAACGAACCTATTTATTTCTTAAAAATAAATATAAACATTGATCGAGCGAAGCGAGTTCTCTGAGACAAGTTGGAAGCCTGATTTGATGCTATATTATAACTTCATGATCCATACTAGCCGAATCTGTGGGGAGCTGTTGAAATATAAAACAGAAGTGGATTTCTCAGGAATGTTGTAACTAGCCCAAAAAAGGTGATGAAAGTATAAGCAATGTTTTTTTATAGATAGGCTAGCCTTAGACCACTATTTCACCTGATAGCAAGTGATGATGTTGTTCAGGCTAGTCTAGAATTACTGGCTCTCAAGGACAGCTGCCCAAACACACAGTTAGGTGCTTGCCGACTTGGCGATTTTCTACTTGAGGGTGGTAGCTAGCCAGGCAGGCATTCGCAAAATGCTCTACCACCTTGCAAATGCCCTACCACCATACAAAACAATATACAATTATAACAATATTATAACAATTAAATTCTGAGTTCATGTAGGACAGCTCGGCCATGGTGCAACTAATAGTATTTTGCTATTTTACGGTTTCACTAAGTACCTATATACGCGTTAAGACTCATAAACAACTACTTTCTATGGTAAAGACATGGTGTTAAAACATCGAACACAATCGCAAAATTGCTTTTTATCAGGTTTTTAAACGAACTTCAAACGAAATATGTTTGACAGTTTTATTTAATGTTTCCCTACGAATATAAGATCCTACGATGATTCGATATCTCAGTAACCTGTAAATAAATGATTTAAGCCTTATGAATCTTATGATGATGCTTTTATTAAGATGATTTTTTTTATCCTTATTCGATAGAGTGCATTCTCAGTGAAGACATTCACAAAAGTTTTTGGAAATTGAACCCATGAGGGTTAAAATATGTTTGGATAAAATAAGGTCAAATAAAATAAAATCTTGGCTTATCAATATTTAGTTTTCTGAGTATTTAGTAGAAAAGAGGTTCAATGTTGCCAACTTAGGGTCAAATAACCATCATTGTTGCTTTATAAAAAATATAAATAATACAGCAAATTATATATAAATAAAAAGGGATTATAAATGAGTTCAAACGTTCGAAAAAATATATGTACCTACATCGACTAGTATAACAATAATAACCCTACTCTTTTATCGATAAGGGTAAGTCATGTGTGACACAAATTCTATATTATTTTATTTAGTCTTGCTCTGAGATTAAGTCATGGAGTTTTGAACAATAATAGGTGCAATACACATAGATGTTATAACTTCTGGTCTAAACGTAGTGTAGTAGTTTATCAAATTTTGAGTTTATTTTATACAATACCAATGAAATTATGCAACTGTATAGCTTAACTATATATGTATTGATTTTATGTTATCATCAAGCAGAGCCTTTAGAATTAATTAGAAGCCCCGTAAAAGATTCCTTGCTACGCATGTCGTTTGTCAGCGATTAAAACTACCCCACATTTACTAAGCAATTTCATTCCGTTGCTCTTGATTACACCACAAATTGGATGTAGCTAAGCAGTTCTGGAAACAGGAAAAGGTTTACGATACGTGTATTCAGCATTTCACTTCCGATATACGTAAACTAATTACAGGTAGGATTTCAAATTATTTATTAGAAAAAATACGTAAAATTGTTATCGGATAATTAGTACGTATTAGTCAAGCGGCATAAAGCATCACTTTGGAATCTCAAGGTCCTCGGTTCGATCCCAGGGTGGATAGTTATTGGGTATTTCTTCCAACACCAGTCCGGAGTGTGATGCCATGAACTATCCTACCATTTATCTAAGATTGCATCTTCCTGTAATAAATTATTGACGAATGAATTCAGCCCTTTTCATCCATCATACATTTTTAATATCTTATATTGCGACTTCGACTGTTTTCGTCAATTTGCAGTAACCATATACTCTACTTAACCAATAGATACTGTTAACACCGTGCTGACTCGTAGTGTAGTTTTAAAACTGTAATAAAATATTTATTGAACGAGAAGCTTGGCTGCACACATACGCACGAGCAAGGTTCAATTTGCACTTGGCTGGTTTTTATTGCTATAAAAGCATATTATGTATATAGTGTAGCGGAACTCGTACTCGTAAATAATGCGATATTTAAGGTTTTCCATTTTTTAAAATGAGTGACGCAAACAGAAAAAAACAGAAGAAAAAAAACAAATGAATGACGATCATCGAAGCACAAATACATGAGTCTATAGCTGTACAAATTTGAATTTGGAATTCCTTACCAAAGAGGAGAAATTCGTGATTAAAGTGGCCAGTACGAAAAACGCCAATTTCATATGTAAGGACCTAATATATATCCGCGCAACGACGTCCTAAAATCAGTCGCTATGAAATTTCCCAGAAAAGAAATATTCGAATTTACATAATTATAATTGAATAAGCTATAAAAATGATATTATAAAATGGTTTTTCAAAGGAACTTTTTATATATATTGAAGTAAGCTAATCATTGGAAATTGTCAAAACAAAATTATATTCGGTGCGTGACGTGAATTGACAGCATAAAATTACATAATATTTTGTACTCCTCAAAATATTCTGAACATGTGTAACAACATTTTTAAATGTATACATTTTCCAATTGCTTTTCTGACTTAATAATAATTATGATATGGTATCTGTATGTATATTACTAACGAATACAACCGTATTCGTTAGCAAGATTAACCAATCTATATATCGGTTGTTAATTTCTTTTACTAGCGGTATGACTTTATTAATAAAATACTACGAACTATAAACAACACTATGTGTGTATAGTTCGTAGTGCCCCGCGAGGTGCTGGGCTAGAATGTCACCCCCCTTGCTACCTGTGGGTTTCGAAGAGGCGACTAAAGGAAAAATACCGGAAGGTGGGAAGCACCGCCTCGACTGTTATTCGCGTTGTCTTATAAACAAAAATAAAAGTGGCTTTCATTTCACAGCATGGTAGGAATTAATGAATATGCCCTGATTGTGGTCGCCACTACATGACTGTCCATTAAGAGCTAATTCTACTTCTAGGTTTATCTTTCCAATATTCTCAATCACATCACCATTAGAATTGGTCTAAAGCCAGCATATCAGTAAAAAATGAAATAAAATACCTATCAATTCTACGCCTATCTCGATAACATTAACATTCCTATCAAATCCACGCCCATACTAATAGTAGTACCTAGTATTTTAGTACGGCAACAATTTTACATCACATTATTTATCTATTAATTAGAAGGAACACGAGCTATATGTCTGAGAATATGTCCTTCAAATATATATGCTTAAAGCACGAATATTCACCATAAAAAACATTACAAGTGACAAAATATGTTCAGTACTTTTGGAAAACAGACATGGTTGTTCTGTTTTGTACATACATCAATAGTATTTTCGTCTGTTAAGAGGCATTTTACATTTTAATGCGGTATACAAAGATTTTAAGCGCTTAATTTACTATCATAGGAAATATCTACAAGTTGTTTAATAATTGATAAAAATAGAATAATCTGTTCTCTTTTCAGTTAATGTACCAGATTCACAAACATAACATTAATTATTTTGTAGTGGCCAATCTCCCGCACCTTGTTTTACGAATTAAAGTACACATAGCCAACTTCAGAGTTCTATCTCTTGTATAAAGATTCATCAAATTAACTAAAAAAAAAAACTGTGTATCACGCATATAATCCTGTTGACACATAGTGTACTAGAATATCGATAATTAATCGTCATTGTAGAAAAAAAAAAAAGATCTTTCGCCAATTTTCACGAATTATATCAGCAGTTTACCACGATATATTGCGTTTAATAAAGTGTAATTCCAAACAGATATTATATGAAAAGAAAGTTCATTCTTTAATTAATCTGATCTTGAATAAATTGTGATATTTACTCTGTTTTGTTAGACAAGAAAAAATATTTAACATAACTCGAAATGCTCATAAATTGAAATGCACAAGCGCGAGGCGATCAGTACCGCGCGAGCGCCCATCGAGGTAGGACCTGTGTTCGTTTTGCCTTGCTCTGACGTTTCGTACGCGGAACGCTTAGACGCAAGTTTATAGCGCAACCACAGAGTTTTGATCAAGTCTTTTTTTTTTAAGTAACAAACTATACTTTATATTTGTTGTCCATAATATAAGTATTGTTGTTTTGTTAAGTAACTACATCTTTAGTTTCTGTTCATCCATTGTGTTAAAAAAAGGAAACGTCACAATTATGCAGCCTTATACAGCGTTATTAGAAAAATGCTAACAACCTCAAAGGGTTGACTTCTTCTTTTTGGTCTGCTAGTTTTTATATTATTCTAGTTTTAATTAGTAACTCACTATAAATTTTGTTTTAGGAGGATAAGATGACAGGCGAATAATTGATTTCCAATATTTTTGGATTCAGTTAATGTCTATAAGTGAACACAGCGATAACTTCAGCTGGAAATTAAACTACCTAATTTGTACAAACCGGCTTCCCGGCTTTTCCATCATTTGTACAAACCGGGTTACCAGCGGTCGATAGGCGTATTTACAAATTTACCATAAAATCTGAGTAAGTCCGACTTTCATAATCCAAATGGTTTTCAAAAGGATGCATCCTTGCCCATACAAGAAAAGATCCATATTTTTCTGAGATAACGGAAGTATATTGAATATTTTGATGAAATCTGAAACCAGCACAAATTACATTTTGGCCCCAAAATATTACGTCATTTCATATTAATCTCGTAACTACGTCAACAGTTATAAACCTAGAAAACCGCAATGTTGCATATGTATAAGTCATTTTTCACTCGATTTATTTTGCAACGCAAACACTTACCGATGATCTAAATAATCTCGTAACTAATTTTAAACTTCCAAACCAAAAAATCGGAAAAAATACAGGTGTATAAATTAGATGTCAATAATAATATCAAAGAAGGAAGGACCAAAGCCGTAGGTGGTATAGTTTTTCAGAAAAAATTATTGCTCTCCAATACAGTTTTCCCGCCAAAGTTCTTAAAACAATTGGGTTGTTTTAATGAGACGAATTTACATAGCATTCCATGGATTCACCGTGCGGGTGCCGGGTCCATAGCGTTGCAGAGGAAGAGGCTCCAGTCAAGATGCCTGGGACTTGCAACCCAGTGAGTAAGGTTAAGGGGCCCCTTTATGATGCATCAATGCTCCCTTTCACCGCTCGAGCCTCCTCCCCTGCCCAACCAAATTTGGTAAGATCCTACTAATGCCGTCTTGGATACACGTTCTAGGGTGGAAGTTACGGTTGTTCTTGACAGGCCAAGGTCTTTTAGTAGGTTGTATAGGGATTTTGCTGGTATACCCCTTGCTCCGACTTCTACAGCATATAAATTAACCACATAACCGTTTTTGATTAATTCATTTGTTAGGTCATAATATTTGTTAGTTTTTATTGTGTGGTCTTTAGGTATGTTTGTTTCCCACGGCACAGTAAGTTTTATAAGTACTATGCGTTTTAGATTCTTTGAGTATAGAAATATGTCTGGTTTGGATGACGAAACACCAACATCCTCAGGGATTTTGTAATGTTTTTCATACGTGTCCATCAAAAGAGTCCAATCGGGAGCTGTGCCTAAGATGGAGTAAGGCTTGTTACTTTAAGATATTTGGCGTAAAAATCTGTAACAATTCATGGCTAAAGAACAATAGTAAATTATCATATCAAAAGAAGAAACGAAGTTCCAGGTGAGTTAGTTACGAAAAAATAAAAATAGCAATTAAATTACTATTTACCACCATTTTTGTCGTGTGTTTAAACCCCATTTCCAGTATTTTTTTCTATAAAAAGGTGTATTATCATTTATTTTCCATAGAGGAAATAGTGACCATAAGAGTATATAGTGAGGATTGCATTGGTACCAAGAAGTATATATGTTGATTATAGATTGCATCAAAGATATTCGATTTAAAAACAAAAAAACCTCAAAATCTGTAAATATATATTAACATTTCGCTGTTTGGTCTACTCAAACTAAATGGATGAAAATTTTATTTTTCTAATGGTATAGGTGATATATTGTGGTATGGGAATATGAGGGTGACATGTTTAAGTAATGGAAAACCAAAAATGTCATGGGACGTTTGTGGTTGGTACTAAGTTGTTTTCCGGATGCACAGAAAAATAAACCTCAATCCTATGCATGGTCATTATGGCAGACAGTGTTAACGACTGGATATAGATACTGAAGAGTGTGAACGAGGAAAATAGCAATTTTTGGAAAATTTAAAAGAAAGAGCTTTTAGTCCGCAGCTTTTAATCAATGCCGCTACGTCAAATATTTATATAATTTTAAGCCGTATAATTTTTTAATTATTTAAGTTTATTGTTACAATAAATGATTCAAACATATCTATTTTTTATTCATCAGGGATGAAATGTAAATATACGATTCACGATGTAAGTTGACTATTTAATGTACATGCCTACTTCTTTTCTATAACATTAGCAAGTAATCGACAAGAAATTGATTATTTACTCATGCCAGTCACACAATTTTTAAATTCGCAACTTACATTTCTTTATTAATGAGTGCTAGTATCAAAATATGTTACTCACAGTCACGCTATTCCGTCGTCCCTTCTTTCGCTTGTGTAAGCGATGCGCTGGCATTTACCTAAACTTCAGTAGCGTGATTTTGTGAAATGGCTCTTAATACAATTATACGTTATATTTTTAATTGAGCACTCGACTAGTTATTTATTTTTATATACGATTTTGTTCCAAAAGCTTTCTCCGGTAAATAAATTAGTTTTAACTACGGTTAGTACTCAGCAAAATAAGAAAAGGGCGCCGATGAAAAAGATTCACTGCGCAGGAAGCCTGTCAATTTAAAAAGAAACACTTTTTTTTTAATCTTAATTTTTTAAACAGGGATTTTACCACCACCACCAAGTCGCCCTTATAAATCTAACTTCAATTATAAAATATTCTTTCTTAATCGAAGCACTACTTGGTATATTCCGTAAAGAGCTGCAGCGTTTTCTGACAATGGTTGGGCTAGCACACTGTTGCACCTGCCCACTTGCTGTTGACGTATGAGATATATTAGAGTACGCGTGACGTACTTTCCTATGTAGGGACATTAGAGTTATAACGTTTTTACACTGCGTCTAATGGAAAACTGTGTAAGAAAGGCGTTTTTTTAAGATTGAATATAATTTTCATTTCATTGTTAATTCATCTTAAATAACTTGATCGATTTTTGCCAGCGGGGTCCCGGGGTAGAATGTCACCTCCCCATCTCCACCCGTGTGTGTCGTTAGAGGCGACTAAGAGTAGCACACCAGAAGGTTTGTCAGCAGCGCTTTATGAGGAACTGATATATCACATTGCGATCCCCAAGACGCCTACCAAGTGTGGGGATTATGGCAAACCCATGATGGGGGGGGGGCTATGTTCAGCCGTAGACAACCCTGCTGATACAGTAAATGAAACAGAAATGTTCCTTATTAAAAACAATAATTTACGAGACTAAAAACCCTTATCGTACTTAAAATCTAAAAAGAGAACTTTTAAACAAGACTCAAGTATAGAATATATTGGATATTAAATAAATATTTAGTACCTACCCTATCCCTAAGGAACGTGAATATGTTAGACTTCAATAACATTATTTAGTTTTGGAAGTTATAATTGAACATCTGTAAATACAAAATGGCACAACGTGTTTATTGAAAATATTCCTATGGAATCTAATATTGGGGAACAACAAATCAGTTAATGAACTCAACGTGGTAGACAAAAATTAAATAATAACCATAATATAAAGAACAAATACCTAGACTCTAATAAAAAGTAAAGTCAGCAAATGCCGATCAGTAAACAAATTGTATTCAATATGTTGTTATTGAAGTAGGATTTTTTTATTGTTTATAATATTTCTACAATACACGATTTTTTCTGGCATATAACAGAAGATCTTTGAAACAACTTTTTATTCATAAAACCCGAAATTTTTGACACCATCTTTTTAATTTTGTATATTATCATTGTAAAAATTTGTTTGCTTTTGTTTCAGCGCCCATACATCAAAACGAATTGCAAAAGTGATTATAGTATTTATATGGGTCCTGGCATTTACATTAGCCGCCCCTATGGCTATGTCATGGGAAGTTATTATGGTGGATGAACAAGATCCAGGTGAGTTATTTTTTGGTACAACATATGATACACAAATTGAAGGTACATACATACACTAGTTATACACAACTAACCTCTGCCTATAACAAATGCGTTGCAACACAAGTGACGAATTACACTGCGCCTCACCATGAGACATACCTAATCGTACCGTTCTTAAGTCTTGTATACCAGTATTTTTACTATGTGTTAGTCAGTAAAATAGGTTTAGCCATGGAAATACTTGGGTATGGGTAATATATGCAGACACTCGTTAAATAAATAATGCGATAAATTAATTTTGAAACTGTAAAGCCTCCAAGTGTATAATTTATTTGTCTAAATTTACCTCACCCTGCAATGTGCCAAAAACAATTTTGAACTGTTCCCTCCTAAGTCTTAATGCAATGCCCCGAATTTACTCCTATATAATATTTTGTACAATATCACAGCGGTTACGACGCTATTCTGGGACTATTGGACTGTTGCATATTATTCCCATGGGTTTAATCCCACTGCAGGTTTGTGCTTCATCGCAGCATATCAGGTAGATCATTTTATGAATGCCCGCCTAGCTAGCTACTACCGTTAGGTAGAAAATATGTCTCCTAGCACCTACGTTGTGTTCCTATGATGATATATGAGAGTATGGATCTATAATTCCACTTATTTTAGTTCATAGTGACTCAAAAGGTGTCTATTTGTGAAGATAAAAAAGTACTTTCTTAATTAATCTTAAGCCTATGTTGAGCTCATTGATATAGTATATAATATTAATAACAAATATTTTTCGTCGTCGTAATCGTGTAGAAGCGAAACGCGTCGAAAATTCTTCCGGTTTGGCTGCGTGGCGTTTGTGACGTCACGTCGGCTTAACATGAAAATTAGGCGGAATTGCAACAAATATATATAGTGACAACTATATACATTTTTGTATTTTTAAAGTGTTTCATTAAAATATTAATTTGATGTTTTCATAAAATATTTTAAAAATATTTGTTATTATTAAATATGGATTTCCGCAAAGTAACGCCTGAATCTATTTATGATATAGTACATATTAAAAATGGCAACTTCAAAAAAAATAACCCGTGAAGATCTGCTGTGAATAATATATTATCCACAGAGTAACAATTGCTCTCTGTTGTTAGAGAGTTACTGATCTATTAATAATAATGTATTACTGTAAAAAATAACTAAGTATACGTAGTGAGTATAATAATATTTACACTCCTTATAATTCCTCAATGACAGGCTGAGTAAGCATTGTAAGCTGTGTATAAGTATACAAAGTTAAACAAAAGCTATCTGGTTTCTGTTATAAAATCATTGAGCCCTAAAATTTTTGGTATTTATTTGAATTACTTAATCAATCAATTCTCTATATCGTAAAAGTAATACTTTTCCAAAACCTTTGTATTTCGCATAAACTTTCAGTTAGAACTCCAATGATTATAATTCCGCACATTACTATAATCTTCCTCTTGTAAATTTTTAATTTTGTAACACCAATGGTATTTATTACCTTTACGGAATAGCTTCGCAAGCTCCAAAAGTACACCAAAATATAATACTGTTACATTGGTAGTTTGATAATGATAAAATTTGGGTACTAGATATTTAAATAAAAAAAAAACAGAAAAGTGGCAACTCTCCAGGTGGGGAAGAGAAGCTTCCACACACCTAACCTAACACTACCTATCTATAAGGAGGCTTTAATACACAAATAAAAACAGTAGGTAGGGAGCGTTCAATAAGTTCATATAATAATTTATTTTCCAAACATACACACAATTGTTATTAAAAAAAAATGGCTATAACAGTCCAGAATACATTTAATATCAATAGGGGTTTGCTCGCTAGCGCCAGAAATAGGAGTTATATTAGAATTTAAAACATTTCAAAAATATGCCCAGAGCGAGCGAGCAGCACCGAACTAATTATTACATAAAATTGCCTCAATTATAATTTCTGTGTGCCAGCAACGTAGATCCACATACAATTAGTGTCCTAGATTAAAATGATTTAATATTTAGATTGAATTATAGTAATAAAACCAGCTTGCTCAAGAAAATAAGTTATCTCAGGGGAAAAATCGTGAGTCGCATAAGGTTAAAAGATGAATTCCGTTATTATAAGAAAAGAAAAGGGCGCCACCCGGCTATATAAAACCGGGAAAATATATAAATACCGGATCGGTGCGACGGTAAACAGCCTTGGGGTGAAATCACTGCATTGGTCAGCAGCCCTACTGCATAAGGGACGCAAAGCAGAGCGCTGACAGCTCAAACTGTTCACTCGGGCTGACTGCCGGAGCTGGGGGGCTATGGTAGGTGGTTATTCTTCAACCCCTAACCGTGAAGTTTTCCCCTCCTAACCAGGAACCTCCTGGAAAACGCAAGAAAACCTACCTGTGAAGGGCATATATAAAGCGTTGACATCACTATCGCAAAAGAGGCACCGGTCGATTTGGCGTGGGTGGCTAGCTCACGTGGTGAAGATGCATGCGGGCGCAGCCAGCCTCAATCCACAGGAAAACACGGAATTTCGCACGCAACGACAGGGCCAATATCCATACACTCGGCACGCGGTCACTTGAGAAAGCTCGCACATTCGGGATCAGCGATGGCGCGGGCCTAGGGACCACGCGGTCCACAACTCGGAGAGCCTCACTAGATAAATTCACGAGACGAAACACTGGAATTTAGCCCGGCGTTATAACCTATAACTTCGCACGAAAACACTGCACCGAAAATATTCAATCACTTTACTAACCTTTTGGGAGGTTGAAAGGCGCTTGTAGCGTTCTGGTGACTTCACGTCTCACACTTGGAAAGTCGCCTCCTAGGGCTTTATTTCAGCTGGTATGTATCGTCCAGAATCTCAGTGGAACGCTCCTGATTGTGGTCCCGCCCTGAAAATATCGAAATTAGTTTGTCAATTGCCAAACTCCAAAGCCGCTAGGGCACGCCACGGGAATCAAGACTTACCTAGCAGCAGGCAGCGTCACACTTGGGTTGCTGGGCGAAAAAGAGTGCAAAACTGCTCTTCCGCCGTATTTACGGGGCGGCGACAGTTTCTCGAACATTCGTAGAGGAAGGGGCAAAAAAAACACAGATCATGACACTTACCGATAAGCTTACAGATAAAAATATGCCTTATTAATCTGCGCCTAGGGATGCCAGGATTGCGGCCATGAAATACCCATTTCCCACAGAGAGGGCCTCCTCAAAAAGAAGGGGAAATCCTAAATTCGTGTCACTGCGCTAGGAGCAATAGTGGACGTCGCCAAGCAGGATTTCACTTCCGCCATCGTCCTGGAACGAGCCTAAGCAGGGACAAGGCGCTAAATGGGCAACAGAACCTCAGTTTACTCAAATGGAGACCAAAAGTATATACTACCGGGGCTCCTACATTCAATGCGATGACGAACAACCCGTTCCGCTTCGTGCGAGGTGGGATTCCACCGCGACGGAATTTTTGGTAATAACAACTATGGTATAAAAAAAACATCCCCATACGGTCTCCACCCGCTAAGTGAGAAAATTCGATTATCTGGCAACACAGTGCCATTACTTATCATAATTTCGAAGGTCATAGATTAGTTGACGTTCGATGGACATTCCGCTTTGCGCAGAACAGATTAAAAAGAAAGCGGGGAACGTTCAAGACCTTGAAAAAAAACCGTAACAATACTATTCTATCACTCGTTCTTTTACTTACTGTACTCACTAATATTTCCTAAAAGCGGCTTATGCCAGATATCCTCAAACCCTTGCAAATGTGGAATGGATTTTTATATAAATGGTAGAAGCATTTGGACTGCCTTTGGACATGCAATGGCCTTAGGTTGCATGAATGCTTTCGATTTACAAGTTGTGGTATTTTTTTAATAGTTTATAGTGTTTTGTTCATAAGGGAATAACGTCAGTATTATTTTTTATTATATTCTTATACCACATACAAACAAATGCACATATTATAAATTATATAAATATCCACATATTTGACTTTGTTTATATGTGGTATAAGAATACAATAAAAAGAAATACTGACGTTATGCCCTTATGAACCAAACACTATTAACTATAAAAAATACTTTCATGAAAGTTGAATTATCTTTATATGTGGATTTTAAGATAATTAAAATTTTAAGAAACTGGCCTTGTCTAAAAAAAATTGCGTCAAAACATTGATGAAAATTATTCTCTCTGCTACAATTGAATTTTTTTATAATAGTTGAGCTCATTATTATACAAAACAAGGTACGAACTATATACAAAACAAGAGCTATTACAATAAACGCATTTAGACAAACTATAAGTCATTGAAGACTGCCAGGCAGTCCAAATATTATTTGTTGGTATTTATAAATTTAATGTCTTTGAAGGTTCATTTCTGTTTACATTTTAACTCTATTATCTATTATTTTGTGGGTTTATTAGGTTATTAGTATGCAAAGCTTAAGTTTAAAATGGTTACTCTTTCCAGGATTAATGAATCGTGTAAATGGTTATTGCCATGGCAGCCAGTGTTCTTCGAAAGTTCTTATTACTTTTTTGTCCGCAGTTACCAAACTCTTCTACAAAAAGCCATTTTGCAACACGAGCGAATTTGGATTACATTCATTGGCTATTTACAGACTGCTCTTGTATATATTTCAGGTAAGTTGTAAGATAAGGAACCTTTTGACTATGAAATTATAAATATAATATACCGAATCCTTGCTGTAACCATAAAGAGATATAAATTGTATATTTGCGACAAGATACATGAGTTTTGGAGGTTTCTAGAAATGTATTTTCCCTCTTTCATTAACACGCACAAAATCTGCACCACTTTAGTGATTTTTTCACATTATCCCTGTTTATGACCCATTTCATATAACATGTGTGCTCTCCGAAGACCCAAGTGTACGTTTTCACGACTTTCCCTCATTCCCTAAATGCCTCCATAGCACGCTTGTCTAACCTTGTAAGCGTGACGTCATAATACTTTTCCATTAGGGTATTTTTCCAATGAAAGAAGTTTTTCTATCTATTTTCTTATTAAGGTTCCGTTATTCGACGACTCTGAAACGATTAGGGTCAACTTTTTTGTGATTGTGTCTTACCTATTGGATTGAACTGTATTTTGTCCAAATCGACATATAACCAATTAAACACATGTTGAAAAGTTTTGTAAAATGTGAGTTGCTTTGGATGTTATTAATGAAGGGTGCTATTTTGAACAGTTTATTTAGCTTGCCCTGTTTGTTTTTTTTTTGGTTAATTTATTATTTGTAATTTTTTCCCTTTCCAATTGATAGATTGATCGGATAACACATTTAGTTCTGATGGCAATACAATTTAATATATATTGATTATCATTGTAAATACAATTGGGTTGCCGCTAAAAAATGGTAGATTACATATTTTTTCACAACCTCGTCGATATGGGTATCAAATGAAAGGGCTTGCTAGAAGATATCTATTTATATACAATTATCTAAATGTATCATATACCTCTGGAAGAATTATGTTTTAAACAGATTGAAACGAATTGTCAGAAAAGAAACCTTGTAATAATGAGGCAATGAATGAACTTAATATAATGAGATATATTTAATTATATATTTGGTATAACGAAAACAAATTAATCTGACTTAAACCTTGACCTTGACCTTTTTGCGGTTTTCGTTTCTATTTATCTATAATATTTTTACAAACATCATGTTTTTACATCTATGACTATGACATTGTGTATTTAATTACATACTGGTACTCTCCTTTTAGTACAGAATATCATGATGGTAGAGAATTAGGTGACTACTCGCCTGGCTGTCTACTTTGTACTAGAGAATCTGTCGCTAAGCACTTTCGATAGCTGTCCTTGAAAGCCAGATCTCCCATTGTAGTAAAAAACCTGATAACTTTTTCAACCTAATCATCTTCTCGAGAACTCGCAGTGCTAAGTGAAACGTCAATGCGGACTCTCCTTGAAAAAAACCACCGGATGTGGTTGAAACTATAATCGGAGCTATTTAGCTTATTCACATCAGTTATCACGTATTATTTACTAGAAGGAGTGAACACCACGTTAGTTTTTATAATATTTATGTTTTTGTGATGGAACAAGTGCGAGGCCCACCTGATGTTAAGCGGTATCCTCTGCCTATAACAGATGCATTTCATCACAAGTGACGAACTGCACTGCGCCCATCACCTTGAGACATACCTGTTTTGACATTTCAGCGGCAAATTATAAAGTAAGAGTTCACTGATAATAGAATGACTCCGATATATGATGTTTGACCTTACCTCTCTGTTTCAGTATATAATACCTTTGTTCGTGATAAGTTTTGCCTACGTCCACATGGCAATGAAGCTTTGGGGGGCACGCGCCCCTGGCAATGCTTTGGAAGCCAGAGACGCTAACCATATGAGAAATAAGAAGAAGGTATGGACTTTGACATTTGATAATACATATAAAATCATACTATCACGCCAGTATATCCCCGAAGAGATATGCAATGGATTCTGTAGGGCAGCTGCCCCTGGAATTTGTACGCCTATTGCCTAGTACTTATATCGACATTGGTATTAGTAAAATTGTTTTCGCCTTTAATTCAGCCGAACAGACAATAAATAATTATTGAAATCAGCTCCTTTCATACATAAGCGTCGTTTTAGGGTACTCTTGACCTGGCCTTTTTTCAGAACGTCTTCAATCTGATTTCGGAACGTTCGCTTAGTTCTTCCCCTTCCAACACTTTAGTTTACTTGTCCTATAGTATACCTGTTTAGCCATTCTCATTTCTTTCATTCTCTCCACATGTCCAAACCATCTTAACATCCTTTTTCGATTTTTGTCACTACATCCTCATTCACACCACATCGTTCCCTTATCACACTATTCCTTATCCTGTCACTCCGTTTCACTCCAATTATGCTCCTCAATGCTCTCATCTCCACTGCATTTGTTCTACTTTCATGCTTTTTCTGCCACACTCAACTTTCACTACCATACATTAGTGTCGGAACCAACACTCCCCCATGAATAGCCAGACGAGCCTTTTTAGACACCTTCTGACTGTTCATAAACGCGTGCAATGCTCCGTTTACCATGTTTCCAGCGTTCACTCTCCTTCCTATATCACTTTCACACTCACCATCTTTTGTAAACATGGATCCCAAGTAAACAAACTCTTTCACTTGTTCCAATTTTTCACCTCCAATCACAATATTGCAATCGGTCACTCTATTATCTCGTTCAAACACCATCACTTTCGTCTTACTTACATTTATTTTCATTCCCTTTCTTTCTAAAGCCTCATGCATAACCATCTCCTGCAACTCGTTTACCGACGACGCAAGTATCACTTGGTCATCAGCGTAGACAAGACATTTGATGAGTAACTCGTTAATCCACAATTCACTGTCTTTCAGGTTTGTCAAACAATTATTAATGAATAAGTTGAACAGCCACGGTGACGCTACACATCCTTGTCTAATACCTTTTTCGATGTTAACCCAATCAGTGTATGTACCATTTATCCTAACGCAAGCACTGGCATCCTTATAAAGGGATTTCAGTGCTTGGAACAGGTTACTATTCAGCCCATGCATAGACAACGCTGACCACAGTTCATACTCACCCTATCATAAGCGTTTTCTAAATCTACGAAAGCGCAATAGACCTCTTAGCTTTTCGCCAAGCATTTTTCGGCTACGCATAGTAAAGAAAAGACCTGATCCGTACATCCCATTCCCTTTCTAAACCCTATTTGTGCATCCCACACTTTCTCATCTGTCTCTTTTATCACCCGTTCAATCAATACTTTCGCATATAATTTACCGACGACGCTGAGGAAGCTGATTCCACGATATTTTTTGCAGTCTTGTTGCGACCCTTTTCTTTTATAAAGTGGCACAATCACAGCCTTGCACCAGTCACCTGGTACACGGCCGCTCCTCCAACACAAATTAAAAAGGCGGTGCAACAGACTAGCTACTATGCCTCGCCCAGCTCTCAGTATCTCGATTGACACTCTATCATATCCTGCAGCCTTTCCTAATTTTATACCCTTTAACGCTTTCAAAATCTCATCCATACCTATTTTATTTTCATCATCACTTATATTCATATAGGTTTCCGGAACCTGGTCCAGTGTTCCCTCTCTTTCAAAAAAATTTTCAAAATATTCTTTCCATCTTTTCAACACACATTCTTCTCCTTTAAAAATGCTTCCATCATGACCTCTGATTTGATTAAGCTCTGAGGTTGTGTTTTTGCCTCGTGCTGTTTTTATGGATTTCCAGAAAAAATTAACATTTGACTGGAAATCCTATAAATAAATCAACCTGTAATCTGTAATCGTTTAAAGAAGGAATAAACGGACGTGTCTCACATTACTTTTAATTAATCACTCCACTACATAAAGACTAAGCTCCCATTATAAGACGTCAAAGAGAAAGCGTAGGAATAAGAGCTCAAAAAACTGTTCTTGAGTAGAACCGGGGTAATTTTGTTTGTGCTTCCGACAATGAGTCGTTAACGTGACAGATTTTGCACTTGACTTGAATCCATACTTGGGGTACAGTCTAACATTTAGGTGCTCCTGAAATAAGTATTACATGTGATAGTAACTTCCACATTACAATGTTGTTAGAACGAATATACATACTACAATATAGTTTCTAATATCTACAGTTGAAACTAGTTGGGACAACATAATACCTACGTGTTAAAAAAACCATTATAAAAACATAATCACGCCACAAATTGATTGCCCGTCATTATACTCGTATTAATCGTATCCAATTACTATTTGGTCAAAATACTAGTAACAAAAATTAGAGTCTATCGCTAGCTACCGCAAGAGTACCACAAGCACAATCCGTTAAAAATACTAAGACTTTTTAAATAAATATCGTATCGGTTTTATTTCCCGAAAGTGCAGGCCTGGGGTGTCGGGCTAGAATGTCATCCACCTGTGGGTGTCGTAAGGGGCAACTTAGGGTAACACATCAAAAGGTAGGCAGCAGCGCTTTCTGAGGAACCAAGACGTTTGGCAGGCGCCAAGCGTGGGTATGGCAAACCCTCCCATACTGGGGGAGTCTGTGTTCAGCAGTGGACAATCTGGCTGTTACAGTTTAGGCAGAGGTGTTATCAATAAACACCAAGTCTTATAATAAAACTTGTAAAATATTGTTTTTATCTACTTTAAAGCTTTGATTATTTTATAGTCTCATGTTAGCTAACGTTTCAAATACATTTCAGGTAATAAAAATGCTCGTCTTGGTAGTTGCCTTGTTTGCATGCTGCTGGCTACCTCTACAGAGTTATTTACTACTGATGTCTTTCTTCCCCTCAATAAATGAGTAAGTACCCATATTATAAAGATATTCTTAGTGGCCATGACAATTTTAATGGGAAGAACTATTGGTTACACCGAACAGTTCTACTATTAAACTTCTACGGTGGAACTAGTTGGGCAAAAATCCAAACAGTTCAACTGCCCAGTACGAAACCTTTAAACGCACTTAATAAATATCACATAGAGGAAAAAGAACGATATCCCGATAGCTTAGTTGGCAGGGCGTTTCCCAGCCCAAGGGACGGATGGTAAAAGGTTTGTATCCCACTCCTAGCACAAACAATTTCCTTCCATTATAATTTTGTCAGAAAAAACTAATTTTTTAATGAAAAAAACGTACATTAAAAAATACAAACAAATAAAATCTAAGTCACTGTTTTTATATTTGAGAGTACTTTATTTTTGTTGGTGTTGTTTTGTGTAAAAGTTGATGTTTTAAAAGTTTATTTTGGAGCAGTTAAAAATAAACTTTAATGTTTACATTTCCACTCCATTTTCCGTAAAAAACGTCAGCCTTAGTAATGATAAAACCCTATCAACCCTTTTGAGGATGAAATAAATATTTGACTTTAATCTTTACACTGTATAAAAAAATCACGCTGCAAATTAAAAAGTACTAAGAATAATGAAGACTTCATTAATTTTTAACTTTTTATTAACAAAGCAAAGATGTTGTAACAATACAGGATAATTTTGATCGTTATGAACGTTTGAAACTTTATTACAATGAATCAGGCGGTTATGCCCGCTTATTCGTAGAAGAGGAAACATTAGGGTGCGTGTATGTGAACATATATAAATAAGAATTAAAATTTCAGGTACAGATACATCAACGTTATATTCTTCTGTTTTGACTGGCTTGCGATGAGTAATTCATGTTACAATCCTTTCATCTACGCAATATACAACGTAAGTATTCACAGTCACTTGTTTTTTAAGTAGAATGCGAGTGTATTGACAGGAGCTTGACAATACCCATAGAAAGTTGACAAAATATTCGCACTTCGTTAAATAAGTAAAAGTAATTTAGATTTTAATATATGTATATTTACATTAGATAATATGTATTCAATGGAATAGGTACTCAATATTCGATCAAAGAGACGTGAGATAACATTATCTATCATCGTATTTCACGTCAATCACACCATAAAATATGTTGAGTCAGGGTTTGGGCACTAATGTAACGATATGTAATGTAGCGAGTCGCGACTGAGTAGAATAGTTTTTTTTATGCCTGATAGGTAGTAGAGCCTTTGACCACTATTCTACCTGATGGTAAGTGATGATGTGGTCAAAGGTGTTGTTCAGGCTAACTTAGAATTACTGACTCTCAAGGACAGCTACCGGAACACATCGTTAGGTGCTTAGCGAACATTTTTCCAATTGAGGGTGGTAGCTAGCCAGGCGGGCTTTCGCAAAATGCCCTACCACCATACTTTAACGATTGCCATCCTAAAAGACAACGCATCTTGATATACCTATCTGGTTACTTTAAGAAATATTCCTTGCACCTTTCTGGTTATTCCAATAATATGTGGATTTGGTTCAAGTTATATTTCGAGGATGTAATGTATTGATTTTAATAAGTTGGTACGTACACTTTCATTTTTTATTGTACTGATCTGTAAACATGTGAGCGTTTCTCCTAGAATGTACTCATGTGAAATAAAATGATTGTATTATCTGATTGATCTATTCGAATCTGAAAACTATTTATTCAAATGAAATGCTATCAGTATATTATACTAAACACTTATGTACCTATAAAATTGTAACCGAGGCTAGTCTGTATTATGAATTAATTAGAAAAAACAAAACGTTTTTGCATTATTTATGAGAAGTGTATGTAATGCATAGCGCCATACAAACGTACTTTCGTCATAATTTAAATTTCAAACTCGCTGAAATTTTTCATTCAAGTTCTTGAGTCTATTGTCTATGCTAGTAAGCTTTGCTAGTTTTCCGTAAAATCATACTTTTATTAAATTATTCGGAAAACCGTTTTGTATGGAAATTATTTAACCCATTGTCATCGGCGATAATGATAAAAATAGAATTTCATTCATAACCAGGACGTAGTGGTCCTGACGATGCCAACTTAATCACAAGTTTTTTACTGCACTTCCCTTTATGTATAGAAAAAGCATGTTTTCTACTTATATTACCTACATGAATCCAAAATAAAGCTTGCAAAACATGTCATGATATGTGGCCACACATCAGGCATGATATGGAGCAAATATGCTCATAATTATGATGAACATAATTTTTTTTGAAATATTCAAGGCCATCTTTCAATATCTGAACGCTTCAAGTAGGCCCAAAGTGAACGGGCGTCGGCCGGACAGATTTAAAATAAAAGCATCCGACGGCGTTTTTCGTGGCGGCTAAATTATTACACACCTACAAGAAATCCTTACTTGTGGGCTTTCTTCTTTCTAACTTGTGGCTCTTATTTATTTTAATTGTGAAATGTCTAACTTTACATTTTCTTGTTACAGGAAAAATTCAAGAAAGAGTTCAAGCAGCGTTTTACATTTGGAAAGAAGCCTAACAGATACGCCAACGACAGTTATGAGGTATTAATATAACAATTATTTTTAGTTTTTATAGGTCTAATGCTTAATATATAATACTTTCAGAAATCGGTGGGTAACTATAAGATTTTATTCCTAATTCCAGGACGGCCAATCGTACCGCACGAGGATATTATCGTTTCGATCTACAAATGATAGAGGGGCGTATTCAACAAGGAAGTCAATCAACATTACTCCTGTGGACGGCATGAAGATAGGAAACCGCAATTCTTGTCACTGCATGACATCACAAAATCGAGACAATGGATTTAGTTTCGTAAGACCCGACGAAACTGACACGCGTAATAACAAGAGATATCTAAATGTTAGGATTGAAAATAAAGGCAGAAGCAAAAGGAAATCTACATCACGATACTCAGAAGACGAAATGCCGATCGGTGACGAGAGAGTCAGCGAGTTGTACATATTCCCCAACAGTAATATAGTTGAGTTTACAGACATATCCTACGACGACAAAGTGTAAATATTAGTCAAAACTGAACAAAGTATTTTAGATTTAAATCAATTAAGATGTGATAGATATTTAAGACTTTATTCTGTATATTATGTAGTTGAAAGCGCAATTAAAATAATTTATGGACAAAAGAATGATTTCTTATTTAAGGTAATCTTATTTAATTGTAAATATTTAAAGGATATTTTATTCGGAGTTATCTCCAAATTAACACATTTTAATAAAGAAACTTAGTTTTCAGTGAAACCTCGTTTTTAGCATAAACATTGTTTCTTTGTTATCCTGATTTCCTGGTAGGAGTAATGATAAGTTTTTTGAGATATGAGAGAGATAACCTTTCAAGCAAGTTCTGAAGTCTGGACCTGTGCCAAGTAGATAGCAGGTACATGGTGCATAGTGGTAGGGCACTGCACGGTGGTATTTTGAAATTACTCGTCTGGCTAGCTACCACCTTCAAGTAGAAAATCTATCACCAAGCACCTAACGGTGTATTCCAGGAGCTGTCCATGAGAGCCAGTAATTCTAGGTTAGCATGAACAACATCTTCGACCACATCATCATTTACCATTAGGTGAGATAGTGGTGAAAGGCAAAACAATCTAGCGTAAAAAAAAGTTTGCTCCAATGTTAGAAGAAGGCTGACCTATCTCTTGAGAGTATAGCAAGCACCCTGTAATGGAAAATCGATATCGATAGATATCGATTTATAAAATATTCAGTCGTTACTTTGCAGAAATTGAATATAAATTTCTCGTATATGAAATAAATATTTGATAAATGGAATAAATATTTGATCTGCCAACATTCCACATTTCAGAAGGGCCATGTATCTCAGCTGGAACAATTTCGACGTCCATTTCGATTTGACGCTCAGCATCATTAGGTGAGTGGGACTTGGAGTAGGTAGGTTTATGTATTTGCTAACACGATTTAAAAGAGTGTTACATGTAGGGTGTATTTATTTTCTAATTATGTAAAATGAACGCTTTCAATTTCGAGTGCATGGAATTAGATGTCATCGCATTCTCTTGGAGGTTATTAAAACAGTCGATTAATCGATAATATTCACCAGATCGAGTTAATGATATTAATTGGTTCTTCCAAAAAATATATATTGTTAGAATACCGAATTTATCACTCAACAAACTCTATATAGAGTTGCAAGATATTCCAAATATCATTAGACTAAAACAGCATTAGCTACGGTATTAATATCCTCAACCATATTATTATTACTTACGAAGGAGAAAAAGGCAATTATTGAAAAAAATGAGAAACACAACAGGTTATTTTAAGATTGATAAACTTCATCTCCTATGTAGGTATTATTTTTCGTCACTGTTATAAAATATATTCAGAAATTAGTCAACTATTACTGAAGCTATTTTAAATATCTACGCGTCTCTTAATTATAATCTCTTATTATTAGAAGGGCAAGTATTGGTAACTAATATTTCTATCGCTGACTGCGCAACACATATAAAACAAATATGTTAGACAACTTAGCTAAATACGAAAACTCCGGCAGAAAACTAACTCACAAGTATTGATAATATGAACATAATGCTGAGATAATATTGTTTCTTATATCAAACGTATTTTATCAGGAAGCACCATATTAGTGGCGGAAATTATGTGGAACGTTTTTGGTAACGTGCCAACGTAGGGTTATCAGTGAAATATTATTTTTTTGGTATGAAGTTGCAACCATATTTCTCAAGTCTATAGAAATGAAAAATGATATACATTACTATGGCATACTGTTTCTTGTGGTTCTACTATTTTATAGTGTTTTAAATAACTAAAAGTGGGACGAGGAGTAAACTAATTTCTCGTGCACTGCTTCGTCGGCAGCCTTTACAACCGTTGACTTTATGAAATGTTGAATGTTGATTTATTAATACACTAGCTCTGCCCTCCAGTTACATCCGCGTGTTGATGGATGATGATGCTGATGAAAAGTATACCATATGGTATTTCAGCACCTCATCTAGCTACGTACGAAATTTAATTAAAATTGGTCCAGCTGTTTGAGCGTGAAAAAATAACAATCATACAAACACTCACAAACGTTCGCCTTAATATTATTTGTTTGATAATAAATTTTTTACTATCAAATATGCATTAGAAAAAAATTTGCAATTATTGAAGTATTTATGGTTTACTTTTCTTTAAACTTTCGTGAACTAAGCTCATGTTTCTAAATTCTAAACGGGTCTTTTCACGCACGAATAAACATCAAAATAATTATATTTTGACTAACCTCGACGTTTCGATCAAGTTGGATTGACCGTGTTCACGAGTAGACTGAAGAAGCGGGTGTCATCGTCTTGAGGAACGGCGGGAGCGATTTAAATCTACCCCCGTTCGGTTTTCGTTTATGTCTTTATCACTGTCACCTCGACACACTACACTAACAGTATCGGAGTTGTCTGCGCGTGCAAGTTCTGATATATGAGATAGATATCATTGTGTAGGGGGCATTTTTGTAGGACGATTTAAGATGAACATTTCCATAATACTCGTACATTATGTGCGAGTGATTCTAAACGTTTTTGCAGCGCACGCCAGATTGTTTTCCTACTTACTTGTTACACATATAGTTATATTTTGGTTAATTCACACAATCTCTTTATAAATTATATGCCTATGTGTAATTCTGATGTATAAACTATATTATTGTAAAGTTTCATTAAAATCCATTCAGTAGTTTTTTATGTGAAAGAGTAACAAACATCCAAACATAAAACTTACGCGTTTTTAATATTTGTAAGGATTAATAATATAGTCAACTTTCTTATTATGTAGTCAGAAATTGTATTCTTTTACATGTTTAGTTACGTTTCACATATTATTCCCTCATTCGAATCTCTCCTATAATGTATACATGTTCATAAACATATCATTAATGTTGTTTTTGTCGAATGCTATTCTTTTAACGGTCGCGGTCAAATTATTCCACTCGTAAATAAACTACCCAGTCGAATAAGGTTTAGTATGGACCTGAGATTCCCATAAAACTAGCAAGCAGGTTGCAGTACGTGTCATTTATCATCTTTAGCCAAACATGCTAGAATTGATCTCCAACAAAGTTTATCCTTCCATCTAACGCAACACCACTAGGCGGGGCCTTAATAAACCCCATAGTTAAGGCAGCGTTACCGGAAACCCTTGCTAATTGAGACAGGGCCATTAAAGGCCACACAAAAACTTCTTAGTTCAGTTATATTTTGCCTAGCAACCGCCACAATTCGCCTGTTCAGTCTTCAGTCAATGATACAGAGCTTTTAATTTTTATATTCATATTTGCTGAAAAACTTGCCCGGTGCGCTTAAATCCGCAAAAACTGTCTCTAAATCTAGCGCTGAAAAAAGTACAGCCAAAACACTAACATAAATTAATACCACCACCACTTGTTGCAAGTGAAATTAGGGCGTTAACTGGACATAGAAGTTAGATCTCTGAGTGACAAGTGCAGTGCAGCGTCAAGTAAAACATAAACTGTCCCTTAAACGGTGCTGGACGAGACGCAATGATTATTTAAAAAAGTTTATTATACGGACACTACTTGTACATAATACTACGACGCAAGTAGATAATTGTTAAGAGATTTGGCTTCTGTTTCATGGCCGGCCGCCTGCCTGACGCCAAACGTTCCTCAGAATGCACACGTCGGGAATATAATCGGTAGTTCTCAGGGCGTTCAAATCTTACCCAGCCCAGAAGTGCGCCCAATTTATATCATCCGCATAAAGGGATGTTTTGAAAATCCCATATCAATTAATTTTAACGATGCGGTACCAAAGACCACAAACAGAATAAACTTAGTAGGAACCTATAGCCAATACAATTAATGGTGTGACTTTCTACAAAATTAATAGTTTTCACTGTTGCTCTATAAATAAATAGTCTTTGACACTGACAAAGTATCAATTAGTTTGCACGAGAGATAATCAATACCTACGAGTATCAAGTGGGGTTGGGTGTCTGGTGTTATACGTAGTAATATGACGTTACAAGTTATTTCAGCATATAAAGCATTTAAAGCATAGTCAGACATAATTGTGCCAGTCTAGTGCTTCTGAAATATTCACGATATACATCCGGGTAATGTATTAAAGCGAGTTGAAATTGAACTAGTGACCCTCGGAGCTGTAAACCTGCCCTTGCATAGCTTACAACTAAATAAAGGTCCAATACGCACGCTGATGGGAGAATGGGTGTCAAAATCAAAAAACCTTAGTTATATTTCGAAAAGTGTCGAAATTAATTTTATGCGACACAGCTAAGAAACCTTACCTACCTGTGTCGTATAAATTTAATTTCGCATTTCATTAAAATCTGTACAACATAGACACTATATTATTACTCAATTTTATTTTCACAACGGTGTTGCGGAACCCTTCGTACGCGAGTTCAACTCGAACTTAATTGATTTTTAGTATTTGTTGTTACAGCGGCAACATAAATACATCATTTATATAAATTTAACCTGGTAATTTTTTTTTTATAAAATTAATCATCATTTATTAACAAATACAGTATCAAAAAATTATGTATAAAAAAATACAAAAATACCCATTAACACGTTATGGAAACGTTTGTGAAAAATGAAACATTTTGTTAGTAGATATTTTTGATATTAAGTATCTTGTATATGTGGTAAGATCCAAAACCAAATCACCTGGGCAAGATCTCCGTCATCGCACTAAAAGTTAACTTGTATCACAGGATACGAAGAATCCAATACCAGGCGACATCGGTCTCGAATGTAGCTCTCTATAATATAGCCATAGAAATTATCTAACAAACAAATAGTTTATATAATAGGTTGTTTCTTACCCTTATTTCTTTACGTAAATACCCTTGAACGATTCTTAAAGAACCTGAGACAGGGAAATTCACACACAGACAAATTCTTATGCTATTTACAAAGCAACGGACGTTCTGTGTTGATTTAAAATAGAATAGTAAATAAAGACTGTCTCTATAATATCAAAAATAAATTCATAAAACAAAAAGTATAAAAACTAGCAAGAAAAACTAAAAATGTGTATTAATACCATGGTAGCTATCACATTAATGAGCTATTTTATATATGTACAGATAATACTAAACCAACAAAAAACACACACATAATGAGATCTCGCCTTAGACCGGGTTGTTGTATTTTTTACGATCGAGCTTAGTTAATATAACACCAGAGTTATAGAGTATTTTATCGCAAAAGGTTTTACGAACCTTGTTCTGTTTAATAAAAGTGACGAATAACTGACTTTTTCTGTTATCAGAAACAGCAGAACAGGGCTTTTCTGTACAAGCAAGGTTTTCCATTTACAAAAGAATAGTAAAAATAATTTAAAAAATTAATGAAAGATTTGATCTGGCCCTACAGTTCTTCAGTTCTGTTCAGCCCTGTAAGGTGCTGGGCTGGAATGTGTCTAAAGAGACTAGAAGTAAAATACCGGACGGTGAGCAGCAGCACCTTCTGAGGAACTGATATAAGTGATGATGAGGTCGATGATTTTGTTCAGGCTAACCTAGAATTACTGGCTCTCAAGAACAGCTGCCGGAACACACCGTTAGGTGCTTGGTGACAGATTTTCTACTTGAGTGTGGTAGCTAGCTAGGCGGGCATTCGCAAAATGCCCTACCACCATGCTATAACGACTGCCATCCTAAGACAACAACCGGGACCGACGGCTTAACGTGCCCTCCGAAGCACGGAAGCGCTCAGTAGTAATGTCACTAGGGGTCACCCATCCAACACATGACCGCGGCGGACGTTGCTTACATTTTGATCAGTTAAGATTAGCTAAGCAAACTTTGCTACGAGCGCTTCAAAAGTTGACAGTTCTTAGGTAAATGTAAGGAATCTTCACGATGGTTGGTCAAATTGTCTGGGCAAGTCCTGGTCCCAGGGATGGATGGTTGCGGATTCCAATTCCGCTCGCGGTTATTTTCTTGATCAAGGGAAATAATGTGACAAATGAGTAGCTACTCTTTATGTCAACGTGGCTTCACATGTCGCTGCACATTGGTTGCACTTATAAGAGGAAAGTCATCGTACGATTCTCGAAACCAATGTATTTCTGTATTTTTTTCCGGGATAATTGTTCTAGAGGAATAATGATTTTTGGATAATATCTAAGCCTGCTATAGACACGCTCTATCATTAAGTTTTTTTAGCAATTAATATTAATAATAAAGAAGGTATGAAGCTGATAAATCACAAAAAATCTCCATTAGCGCCACGATCAAAGTACCAACAGATAAATTTGAAAAGTCTCTAACACAAAAAAAATGGTAGAAAAGTATTTTGTGCCGTGGAAAGTACGTGAGGCTATTGAAATAAATCGTCATCCAAATTTTAATAGGGACGGTGGCTGGACTTTACCATCTGCGTGGAAACCGGTGCTTAATTGTGCCTCGACCAGTGCCAAACTGTTTACCCGCGAATTAGACGTAATTGCTATAGTGTGCGAAGACCCTACACATAGTTTTGACGAGTGCAGTGAAGACAGCGATAGTGACGCACGCGCCCCTACCCTGCCTGCGATGACATTGCTGCCCGCCGTTCCTCAAGTTTCGCAGAGGGCGTTGCGAGCAGCCGCCCGCAGTGCGCGTTTAGCAGCCCTCGAAGCTGCCCGCATTCCTTAATAATGAGCATCTTTACTGCTCGAACACCGGTCAGAGATTACGACCAAAACACCGTGAGTGCTAGCCGGTATATTCATGTCAACTCACGTTAGTTTTTATGAGAAAATTCCTTGTCCCTTAGGGTTGTGAAAAAATCAAACTTCTAAGCCAACGCAATCAAAAGATACAGTCATTTATGCCGCAAATGAGATAGTGGTCAAGGGCTAATCTATTAGGCATAAAAAAACGACACTCGCAAAGGAATTAAAACTTACAGTGTACTTCCCGTGAACTCAAAATCTTGATTTTTCTAGCACAGATAAAGGAAAAAATGCGAAAAGCATACAGTTTTTGTTACATCATATAATAAAAATATTTTTAATAATTTTAAAGTGTTATGGATTTCATTTATCAATAAAAATACAATAACTTTTACTTATGTACCTACAGGCGTGTATGGAACCCTCGGTGCGCGAGTCCACCTCGCACATGGCTGTTTTTTTTTGTTACTTTTCTCTGTCTTATTATTATATATGTCCATGGAGTACGCGAGATTAAGAAAATATTGTATGCGATATATGATATTTTTTATACATATTGAATAGGTTACTCTCGCTCCGGGTAAACAAAGTTTACATATACAGTCAAACCTGGATAAGCGAGAGTTCAAGGGAGCACAATCTCATTCTCGCTTATAGATGTTTCTCACTAATCCGAGTTTCTCTCTAATGCAGGTAGCACATGGGTAGCGTTTCTCTCTTATAGAATTACGCAGAAATAAAAAGTCACAGCAAGTACGAATGTAGTAAATATGTAATATGACAAAATTATTTGCATAACACTTTAAATGCACATATGTACCACATATAATTTATATATTTTTAATAGTGTGTATATTTTTCTTTCAACAAAGGTCCATCTATGGGAATGTTCTTATCGAGAGTTTGTTTTATCCATTCCAAAGGCACTTTTCGATATTGGGAAATTCAGAAACTCTAGTCCTCTTAATATTTACATGTCCATCAGAGCACTCAGACTTTATACAGTCTTTTGATTTTATAATTGTATAATAGGTGGATTCTGGTAAATTAAACTCCCTCTGAATTTCATTTTGCGATTTTCCGGATTCAAACGCATTCACTATTTTAAGTGTATCACTTAATGACAGTAGTTTAATTTTTCGTTTTGACATGATGCAGAACAGAACTTGCCTTCACAATTGATTAACGATAAACTGAGTAAGTCCGACAAACAGGACGGAACACAGGCACACATGACCATTCGAAAAGAATGCGATAAAATAACAACTTTATTTAGTTCCATGAAATAGAATAGGTACAATATTGACGAGAAAACAATACAAAAACAATGGTAGGATAATGGTTCCACGAAAAATAAAAATGAGTCATAGAATAGCAGATGTTAAAATTGTAATTTGTTTTGTCCTTTGTTCCTCCTAAATAATATAAATCAAGCTCGACTGTCGCTTATAGAGGTAAAGATAAGTAGCAGCCTCACTTACGGAGGTCCATGAGAAAAACGACTCTCTCTTACAAAGGTTTCTGTTTCTCGGTAATAGAGTTTTTGGGAGCTTAAAATGACGGGTCCTAGCTATTACTCTCACTTATAGAGTTTTTTCACTTACCCAGGTTTGACTGTATTTTTGAAGGACGGTACCTTATGGAATTATGTGCATTAAAATTCAATAACTTGCCAAGTTAATACGAGCAGTATATTTTTGAAAGCCACGAATTCCTTGATCATCTATAATGTTTATAATACAAAACCAAACTACAATCGCGATAAAATCATTCTAAATTTGATTTTCCCCCCATATACATGAGTTTCCAGCAAAGACTTAATCTCTCAATAGTTTTATACCCAATTGGTTTATGAAACATTATACAACTTTGTTGATAGCACTGTTCCGAATCGGACGATAGCTTTACAACAGGTATTTAAGTACACTATCTATCACCCTAATGCGAGCTGTATTAACTGTATCGACGTTTACATAAAGTATTATATATTTACATAGGTTGCAGGTGGAGTGTTTGAGGCGATAATTTGTTTTATTTTTAACAACAGCACACTTAGCCAAAAGCTTAAAGCAGCATCACTGCCGACGTAACGAAATAGGGCACCTCAGTTTATTTTTTTATTTTTTATAGTTTTTTTTTAAATAAAAGAAATATATTTTGCATCGCTTAAAGCCAAATACGTAAACTCTAAAAACAGCGAAGTCCGTTTTACATAGCCCGCTAAGTAAAAATATAAAGATAGATAGTTCCTAATTTTCTTACGCCTAGTGGATCTCACGGAAAGTTAGTTGTTAGCCGTCAAAAGATGAGTCAAAAAATTGTCCATGTACTAAAAATTGCCATGTAGTTTAGTTGTGGTGAAATGTCGTATGTGGGACATTCCATTTTCCCTGTAAGGCATTTGCGCTGTTTGCAACATTATTGGTATCGTACTCGTTGATATGAATGCCACGTCTGCGCGCCAGCTTATCTAAACACGTTCAATCAGCCTTTAAGCCCCATAAGTCATAGGCAAATATACGTATGCAGTTATGAGAAGTTGCCAGTTGGGAAGTATTATAAGACACCTTCAAAGATCAATGTAACGTTACATTATCGGTTTACGGGTTTGCTTTAATCCCCACTTAGGAGGAGTTTTAGGGATCACGATGTATGATGGCACCAGAGTTCAAAAAACACTGCTGACCACTTTTTGGCTTTTTTCCCTCGTCTCCTCTTACTTTCTTACGATTGGGAGGAGTGCAAATCTAGTCCGGTAACTTTATATAGATATTACAAGCGATATGCGAGAATATGCTCGTATTTTCGCTGTTTTGTGTGGGAGTCTGGTCTTTTGTAATGGACCTGAAGTGCTAAGTGACCAATTTCATATATAGAACTAATACTCCCCTTATACTTATCACAGCTGCGAAGTTCCTGAAGTCTCAGCTGTCAAGGACTCGTCCACTGAAAGTTATCGTGTCTTATCTTTGTTCACCATTTACCAAAGATACCTTGCGTATTGTTGTTCTAAAGAATATTTTTTATTGATTTGACTGTCAGAACTTTATAAACCAAAGGTTGAAGGCAAGAGTTTAACATTTATTTAAATATGGATTTGTAGAGGTCGACGTTTCAGTTAAGTACGATTATCTGATGTCTGCCCGATAAGTCAATCCCGGTAATTGACTAACGGCTGACGCAATCAACTCTGCTTGCGGGTCAAGATCAGAACTGTCAGTCATCTACAGTGTATGTGTCCTCTCTGAACCGGAACTGAGTTAGCCAGTCTTTTAGCAAAATCTCAGGACTTCGTTAACTGATCCTTAATATTACCAATCCAATTATCATGTGTCAGGAATCTTGTCTACTGATCTTTAATATTATCAATTCAATTATAATTTGTCAAGAATACATCGACTAACCTGTATTCCTGATATTATATGATTACCTACAAAATCAGAGATCGCACCTTTGTCATATAAAGACGGCATTCGACTACATACACGAGATAATGACAGGGACAAATCTCATAATTTGATAACAGCAAATAGATTTCATCTCACACATACGAGCACATATCAATAACAGTGAATAGTTATGCCTAAAGACTTCTAAACCATGTAAATATTATAAAACTGTACTACATTAATTACAGGATACGTTACTCTGGATCCAAGATATTTCATAACTGTCTTTGCCTTAATTAAGGGGTTAAGGGTAGTGATTATTCAAAAACAAGATAAGTTTCAGGAATTTACTTTCAGATTAAAGTTTAAATTAATTCAGGAGTTTGATTATACAGTTACCCACACGTTTAACAAGCAAGTTTGTCGGATACCAAGAAAAAAGTGGAAAAAACCTTGGCCACTCTTTTCATATGATTTCGATATTATAAATATACACAAAAAAATTAGAACAATAGATTACCTAAGGGCTGGAAAGAACACATACACGAATAGTAATATCACGGCGAATTTAGATCGTAATTGTGACTAAACCAAAGGTATTATAAAACGTAAAAAGTATTCTATTGATGAAATTGGAATTTGCACGATCTGAATTCTCCGTCTAGATTTCGATATGACATAACTTATGTAAAGCCCCTCTGGACAGGGACGGTTGATGCACGATCTACTACACGTCACTGCACTTTATATAATAATCACTTTACTTATTGGAGACTGGTGTCTCCTCTGAATGCACAAGTTGGAATGTCGCGACATCTCCAGCTCCCACCCTCATGAACAGCAGGCAAGATATCATAGTCGCGAAAGGCCCTGATTGGTTCCACCCAACCGATGCAATACTGATCTATGTGATTGGATAATGGGCAGTGGCCCGCATCGTTCACCCACGTGGTCATGTAATGGCGGGCTCTGGTTTTGCCGCCATTTTAATTATGTAACACAACATTTACAAGTGTATATAACATGTACTTGATGATTATATACGCCCTTGGCTTGGCATTTACCATAATCTCAGATCCAGGTATTTAAAGTGGCAATCTTCCCATATATTGCTATTGTGACAAACTGCATCTCTTCTACATGAGAACAGTTTATTTATAAGCTAACTCGCAGATTTTTTTTTTTTTTTTTTATGCTTGATAGGTTAGCCTTTGACTACTATCTCACCTGATGGTAAGTGATGATGTGGTCGAAGATGTTGTTCAGACTAACCTAGAATTACTGGCTCTCAAGGACAGCTGCCGGAACACACCGTTAGGTGTTTGGCGACAGATTTTCTACTTGAGGGTGGTAGCTAGCCAGGCGGGCATCCGCAAATTGCCCTACCACCATGCTATAACGACTGCCATCCTAAGATAACAACCGGGACCGACGGCTTAACGTGCCCTCCGAAGCACGGAAGCGCTCAGTAGTAATGTCACTAGCGGTCACCCATCCAACTCATGACCGCGGGCGACGTTGCTTAACTTTGCTGATCGGTTAAGAACAGCTAAGTAAACTTCGCTACGAGCGCTTCAGAAATAAAGCGTTACCTATGTTACAGATTAACTACGCTATCATTGATCTATGCGCAATAAAGATCATACACACACAATTATAAATTATTATAGTCCCGTATCATTCCTTAGAAAAATAACATGTAAACAAATGGTGTACATTTGTAATCTCACGGCTCGCATCGAAAACACGTCTCTCATTGTTCTATTCAGTAAAGGGTTTCTCTATTGTAGATAATTTTTTTTACACAGCTTATTGCAATTTATAACTGACCAGATGCTAAAAAATATTGCCTTCCACATGTACTACTACACTTTGGTTACTGGCTAATACTTCTTTCTGTCCAAACTGGTAGCTTTATAGATCCGTTTGATTTTCGTGCCGCTATTAGCTTTCACTTGGAACAAAGCATTATGTGCCTGGGATAGCTAAACTCTAAAGTGACGTAAAAAGCCGTAATACATATTTTGGCCTAAGTATTACTGTAAGCAGAACAGAAACCTTACAAGTTCCATGTGATTTCAATATCATTAAAATACCATTGTAACTTAATCATTCTTCATCAAACTTAGTCATTTTTTAGAGACAAGAAAGCTGTTCGCTTGAAAACATTGCAACGTAGCAATATAAGTTATAACTAATGAAGCCAAAAGCACAACTTGAAAAACAATTTACGCAGCAGATGGATGCCACCCAGATGAGCTACAGAAATCTTCGCCTTCAATCAATACTGCAGAATTGCCCTAGAAATAAAATCTATTATACAGAAAAATAACGCTGCTTGAACGTGCAAATGAGTTACTGCGAAATGAAGGAACGTATTTTTGCAAGATTGTGTTCTTTCATGAGGTGCCAGAACGATCAGGAGGAAACTTCTATCATCATTTGAAAACTGTCGTTTAGCGATTGAAGGTACAATATACAATTTTTATTCTTCATTATATATAACCTCAAATAATAATATGTAATTATTCTTAGCTGATATAATAAGTGTCAACAATATAGCAAGTATCATATGTACCTTGATACATTTTTGGTTATTAATATTTGGGCACTTAGTTTCGATACCTACTAAAGGGATGGTTACCTTATGGGAGAAATTGTAGATTGAATCTAAGAGTGTTATGTAGGGCCGAATCAGTAGAATAAGTTTCCGGTACGCAGCAACCAGTGCTGAAATAATCTACCATAGCCCTTCAGAAAATGTCCTCTGCATACTTGAGTCCCCGGGTCTATGCAGGTCTGACGATATGAATTTGGACTCAGTCAGTCCGTCCAAGTCAGAGAGACTGACTTGGACGAACTGACTGACTCTTGCCTTTGGTTTGGGAAGTTACTTGTGTCAGCATTTTTGCCTCTAGCCACCTGCATCGTACCGTCCACTCTCCGTTGGCTGCCGCAGATGACGCAAGTTTTATAAAGAGGTACGCCGCTATGGAAACGTTTTTCCACTAAGTGCTGATTGCTGTGGAGACCCTGGGTTTTTGAGGCATTGAACCTAAGGAGCTTATCAAAGAAATACGGCGAAGGGTTATAGAAACCACAAGTGACTCCCGCTTCGTTTTTGGTGAAGACGATGTTCATCGCAATTCAGCGTAGTACCTTTGGACCGTGAACGTTCAGGGGATGGTTATTTGAATAGTTTAAGTATATATTGATATTATTTTATTATTGAGCGTTATTTATATATGTACGACTTGATGAATTGGAAATGGAAATGAATGGAATTGCTTAGTAAAGATAAATTATATATTTTATAAAATACAAACGATAATTAAAAAAAAACAATAATACGTTTCTAAATTTCAGAAACTGCAGTATCACAGATTAGTTTAATTGTTACTACTTCAACGAACAGCAATATGTATTTTGAAGCAGTGATGGCTCAGTGGCATTGGCTATGGACTGCCGCGCTGGAGGTCCATGGTTCCAATCCCGCCGCGGGCTTGAGCTTCACTGCATGGTGGAAGGGTATTTTTCGAATGCCCGCTTGGCTAGCTACCACCCTCAAGAAGAAAATCTGTCGCCAAGCACCTAACGGTGTATTCCGGCAGCAGTCCTTTAGTCCGCTTCACATCAGGTGGGCCTCGAGCTAGTTCCGTCACATTAACATAATGTATATATCACATTGCTGTGATTGTGGTTTGATTTTTAGTAACTATTAGCTTCTATTGTCTGCAAGCGCTTTCAGTTTTAAAGATATCCGGATAATTTTTTTTTTTGTGTTTTTGTAATTAGGAATAGGAATCCTACGACCATATCGCTACTTACCAAGTGGTCATCAAAAGATATCCGATCGGCAATCATCGAAATAAATTAGGAAGGATATAATTATTTTTGTCGAATATAAATATTGATGTATGATCATGACATCTTTGTTTCGAGGAAAATTACGACAGGGAGACATAATAAGGTTACGTAAAAGAGCCTGTAAGTCCCAAGCGGCAGCTGTGAAATAAATGTGCAGGCGAGACAAGCGAGCAACCCTTTATGCGCAACATTTACGATAATGTTAGTATAAAACAACGGGGTGGCAACAAATGACAACAAACATCTTCCTCTGAATAATTTAAGCTTCCCGTTTTATCGTACACTATAGGATGAATATCCGATATTTTATGGGACAAATGAGAATCAGATTCAAATCAATTATTTTATATGCATTACATGTCATAATTTCTTAACAGTATTTTTATAACGTTAGTTATATTTCGTGAAACGCCTGTGATGGTTAAACATTTAATGCATGTACCACTTCTATATAAAATGCAAAAGCAATCACACTAAACGATATAAAAACTACTTCTTACAAAATCATCGTGTTTCGGGTGACATTCTAACCCAGCACCCCGACGGGGAACCCCGCCAACACGTACTTGTAACAATTTACTTACAGTAACAATTTACTACTACTATTTAATACAATCGTGATTATTTATTTAGGTCATCGTAAAATGACGCCTTGCTATTGTAACGAGATAACGCGATCGGAGTTGTTGTCGTTGAGTTAAACAAATAGTGGTAGGTACGAAGCAACGAAACAAAGAATGCAAAAATGACGAAAAACTTCATTATATTCACATTTCTTATTGTTTTTCGACAGCGATTGAGTCAGTTGGTCCACAATATTCATTTCCGATAAACATAACACGAATACCGCATAAATTGTATAATTATTTTCAGTGTTTATATATTTCACTGTTAAAATATTTGTTGACAAATACGCAATCAACCCTCACGCTTGCGTTAACACAGTAAATATTGAGAAAGGCCGAGTCCAATTTTTAGATAATTAAACTTGAAGTTGAAAAGGCGAGCAAGCTTTCTCATACAAAATGATTGATGATGGTGATCAATTATAAAAGTGATTGTGCGAGCATCCCTTGATATAATGGTTCTGATTCAATTAAACACTATTCAATTTGATAATGAATAGGCCTAACAGGTATTATATAATAAATATAATATATAAATATATATATATATATATAATATAACTAGTTTTTCGGGCAGTGTGCGGGCCGCATGCGGCCCGCATCTATCTTTACACATTTGGGAATTTCACAGAAACACCTAATACGTGAAAAAAAGTGTGTTCAAAACTCCAATAGAAGTATGAAATCCCATATTTACTCTCAATACAATAATGAACAATACTGTAGCCTCTAAAACAGATTCACCCTACCGCCATAAAAAGGTGGTACGGGCAGAATGGGACCAAGGTTCTGAGTCAATTTTGTTAAGGAACCCCACTCGTAGGTGCTTCGCTTACCGCGGGCAGTTGCCATGGAGACCAGTCAGAGACGTGGAAAAAACTCTCAAGTCGGAGCTCGGCCTTCGGCCTCGCAAGTTACAAACACGGCTCGGCCTGCGGCCTCGCCAAGCGCTCGCCCTCCGGGCTCGCGCATCATACGCTCGGCCTTCGGCCTCGCGAACCGAAAGTTCGGCCTTCGGCCTCACCAGGAGCTCGCCCTTCGGGCTCGCTACTACACTAATGTTGGACAGTAACTCCAAATTCAGTCAAAAATCCCACAAAAACTCCTAATACAGTCGAAAATATAAGGTAAAACACTCCAAATGCAGTATAAAGAATGATAGGAGCACGTGGGACACATCCAAAATGTCAGATTTCAAGACGGCCGCCATACAAACTGCTCCGCCCCTACTGAAGCTCGGCCTAAAGGCCTCGCTTCAGCAGGCTCGGAGCATTTTGTATGGCGGCCATCTTGAAATCCGCCATTTTGGATTTTTGACAGATGTCAGACGACTGCTCTCCCGATTCCCTATGACATTTGTTAAAACACCCCCTACCTATCTCTTACCGTTTTCGAGATACGTCATCCATCATCACTTGGCAGGCGTCTTTTTAATGATTTTCGATTTTTCTCATACTCACCAAAACCACCCGAACATTTTTGCCATACTTCATTTTTACCCTACTCTGCTCCTTCTAGGAGAACATTTATGTCAGTCAGTGGTAATCGAGCTTTATATATTATAACTAGTTTTTCGGGCAGTGTGCGGGCCGCATGCGGCCCGCATTTATCGTTGTGCAAGTTTGAACAATATCAAAACACCTTATACATTAAAAAAAGTATGTTCAAAACTCCATTAGAAGAATGAAATCCCATATTAACTCTCAATACAATAAAGAACAATACTGTAGCCACTAAAACAGATTCACCCTACTGCCATAAAAAGGTGGTACGGGCAGAATGTGACCAAGGTTCTGAGTCACTTTTGTTAAGGAACCCCACTCGTAGGTGCTTCGCTTACCGCGGGCAGTTGCCATGGAGACCAGTCGGAGACGTGGAAAATACTCTCAAGTCGGAGCTCGGCCTTCGGCCTCGCAAGTTACCAACACGGCTCGGCCTGCGGCCTCGCCAAGCGCTCGCCCTTCGGGCTCGCGCATCATACGCTCGGCCTTCGGCCTCGCGGACCGAAAGTTCGGACTTCGGCCTCACCAGGAGCTCGCCCTTCGGGCTCGCTATACACTAATGTTGGACAGTAACTCCAAATTCAGTCAAAAATCCCACAAAAACTCCTAATACAGTCGAAAATGTAGGTAAAACACTCCAAATGCAGTATAAAGAATGATAGGAGCACGTGTGACACATCCAAAATGTCGGATTTCAAGACGGCCGCCATACAAACTGCTCCGCCCCTACTGAAGCTCGGCCTAACGGCCTCGCTTCAGCAGGCTCGGATCACTTTGTATGGCGGCCATCTTGAAATCCGCCATTTTGGATTTTTGACAGATGTCATTCGACTGCTATCCCGATCCCCTATGACATTTGTTATAATATAGCCCCTACTGAAGCTCGGCCTAAAGGCCTCGCTTCAGCAGGCTCGGAGCATTTTGTATGGTGGCCATCTTGAAATCCGCCATTTTGGATTTTTGACAGATGTCAGACGACTGCTCTCCCGATTCCCTATGACATTTGTTAAAACACCCCCTACCTATCTCTTACCGTTTTCGAGATACGTCATCCATCATCACTTGGCAGGCGTCTTTTTAATGATTTTCGATTTTTCTCATACTCACCAAAACCACCCGAACATTTTTGCCATACTTCATTTTTACCCTACTCTGCTCCTTCTAGGAGAACATTTATGTCAGTCAGTGGTAATCGAGCTTTATATATTATAACTAGTTTTTCGGGCAGTGTGCGGGCCGCATGCGGCCCGCATTTATCGTTATGCAGTACTAAACTATATCAAAACTCATGATACGTTGTAAAAAAGTATGTTCAAAACTCCAATAGAAGAATGAAATCCCATATAAACTCTCAATACAATAAAGAACCATACTGTAGCCACTAAAGCAGATTCACCCTACTGCCATAAAAAGGTGGTACGGGCAGAATGGTACCAAGGTTCTGAGTCACTTTTGTTAAGGAACCCCACTCGTAGTTGCTGCGGTTACCGCAGGCAGTTGCCATGGAGACCAGTCGGAGATGTGGAAAATACTCTCAAGTCGGAGCTCGGCCTTCGGCCTCGCAAGTTACTAATACGGCTCGGCCTACGGCCTCGCCAGGCGCTCGCCCTTCGGGCTCACGCATCATACGCTCGGCCTTCGGCCTCGCGGACCGAAAGTTCGGCCTTCGGCCTCACCAGAAGCTCGCCCTTCGGGCTCGCTACTTCACTTATGTAGGACAGTAACTCCAAATTTAGTCAAAAATCCCACAAAAACTCCTAATACAGTCGAAAATATTAGGTAAAACACTCCAAATGCAGTATAAAGAATGATAGGAGCACGTGGGTCACATCCAAAATGTCGGATTTCAAGACAGCCACCATACAAACTGCTCCGCCTCTACTGAAGCTCGGCCTAACGGCCTCGCTTCAGCAGGCTCGGATCACTTTGTATGGCGGCCATCTTGAAATCCACCATTTTGGATTTTTGACAGATGTCATCCGACTGCTCTCCCAATTCCCTATGACATTTGTTCAAACACCCTCTACCTATCTTGTACCGTTTTTGAGATATGTCATTCATCTTTACTTGGCAGGCGTCTTTTTAATGATTTTCGATTTTTCTCATACTCACCTAAACCCGCCGAACATTTTTGCCATACTTCATTTTTACCCTACTCTGCTCCTTCTAGGAGAACATTTATGTCAGTGAGTCAGTGAGTCAGTCAGTGGTAATCGAGCCTTATATATTATAAATAAACTAGTTTTTCGGGCAGTGTGCGGGCCGCATGCGGCCCGCATTTATCGTTATGCAGTAGTAAACTTTACCTTAACCGCTTATACATTTAAAAAAAAAAAGTTCAAAACTCCAATAGAAGTATGAAATCCCAAATAAAGTCTCCATACAATAAAGAACCATACTGTAGCCACTAAAGCAAATTCACCCTACTGGCATAAAAAGGTAGTACGGGCAGAATGGGACCAAGGTTCTGAGTCACTTTTGTTAAGGAACCCCACTCGTAGGTGCTTTGCTTACCGCGGGCAGTTGCCATGGAGACCAGTCGGAGACTTGGAAAAAACTCTCAAGTCGGAGCTCGGCCTTCGGCCTCGCAAGTTACCAACACGGCTCGGCCTGCGGCCTCGCCAAGCGCTCGCCCTACGGGCTCGCGCATCATACGCTCGGCCTTCGGCCTCGCGGACCGAAAGTTCGGCCTCCGGCCTCACCAGGAGCTCGCCCTTCGGGCTCGCTACTACACTTATGTAGGACAGTTACTCCAAATTCAGTCAAAAATCCCACAAAAACTCCTAATACAGTCGAAAATATAAGGTAAAACACTCCAAATGCAGTATAAAGAATGATAGGAGCATGTGGGTCACATCCAAAATGTCGGATTTCAAGACAGCCACCATACAAACTGCTCCGCCCCTACTGAAGCTCGGCCTAACGGCCTCGCTTCAGCAGGCTCGGATCATTTTGTATGGCGGCCATCTTGAAATCCGCCATTTTGGATTTTTGACAGGTGTCATTCGACTGCTCTCCCTATTCCCTATGACATTTGTTCAAACACCCCCTACCCATCTTGCACCGTTTTCGAGATACGTCATCCATCTTTACTTGGCAGGCGTCATTTTTATGATTTTCGATTTTTCTCATACTCACCGAAACCACCCGAACACTTTTGCCATACATCACGTTGTTCCTACTCGTCTCCTTCTAGGAGAACATTTATGTCAATCAGTCAGTGGTAATCGAGCTTTATATAATATAAACTAGTATTTCGGGCAGTGTGCGGGCCGCATGCGGCCCGCATTTATCGTTATGCAGTACTAAACTTTACCTTAACCCCTTATACATTTGAAAAAATAAGTTCAAAACTCCAAAAGAAGTATGAAATCCCATATAAACTCTCAATACAATAAAGAACCAAACTGTAGCCACCAACCCAGATTCACCCTACTGCCATAAAAAGGTGGTACGGGCAGAATGGTACCAAGGTTCTAAGTCACTTTTCTTAAGGAACCCCACTCGTAGGTGCTTCGGTTACCGCGGGCAGTTGCCATGGAGACCAGTCGGAGATGTGGAAAATACTCTCGAGTCGGAGCTCGGCCTTCGGCCTCGCAAGTTACTAACACGGCTCGGCCTGCGGCCTCGCCAAGCGCTCGCCCTTCGGGCTCGCGCACCATTCGCTCGGCCTTCGGCCTCGCGGACCGAAAGTTCGGCCTTCGGCCTCACCAGGTGGTTGCCCTTTGGGCTCGCTATACACTAATGTAGGACAGTTACTCCAAATTCAGTCAAAAATCCCACAAAAACTCCTAATACATTCGAAAATAAAGATAAAAAACTCCAAATGCAGTATAAAGAATGATAGGAGCACGTAAGACACATCCAAAATGTCGGATTTCAAGACGGCCACCATTCAAACTGCTCCGCCCCTACTGAAGCTCGGCCTAAAGGCCTCGCTTCAGCAGGCTCGGAGCATTTTGTATGGCGGCCATCTTGAAATCCGCCATATTGGATTTTTGACAGGTGTCATTCGACTGCTCTCCCAATTCCCTATGACATTTGTTCAATCACCCCCTACCTATCTTGTACCGTTTTTGAGATACGTCATTCATCTTCACTTGGCAGGCGTCTTTTTAATGATTTTCGATTTTTCTCATACTTACCAAAACCCCCCGAACATTTTTGCCATACATCACGTTGTTCCTACTCGTCTCCTTCTAGGAGAACATTTATGTCAGTCAGTCAGTGGTAATCGAGCTTTATATATTATAAACTAGTATTTCGGGCAGTGTGCGGGCCGCATGCGGCCCGCATTTATCGTTATGCAGTACTTAACTATATCAAAACTCCTGATACGTTGGAAAACAGTATGTTCAAAACTCCAATAGAAGTATGAAATCCCATATAAACTCTCAATACAATAAAGAACCATACTGTAGCCACTAAAGCAGATTCACCCTACTGCCATAAAAAGGTGGTACGGGCAGAATGGTACCAAGGTTCTGAGTCACTTTTGTTAAGGAACCCCACTCGTAGGTGCTGCGGTTACCGCAGGCAGTTGCCATGGAGACCAGTCGGAGATGTGGAAAATACTCTCAAGTCGGAGCTCGGCCTTCAGCCTCGCAAGTTACTAACACGGCTCGGCCTGCGGCCTCGCCAAGCGCTCGCCCTTCGGGCTCGCGCATCATACGCTCGGCCTTCGGCCTCGCGGACCGAAAGTTCGGCCTTCAGCCTCACCAGGAGCTCGCCCTTCGGGCTCGCTGCTTCACTAATGTAGAACAGTTACTCCAAATTTAGTCAAAAATCCCACAAAAACTCCTAATACAGTCGAAAATATAAGGTAAAACACTCCAAATGCAGTATAAAGAATGATAGGAGCACGTGGGGCACATCCAAAATAACGGATTTCAAGACGGCCACCATACAAACTGCTCCGCCCCTACTGAAGCTCGGCCTAACGGCCTCGCTTCAGCAGGCTCGGATCACTTTGTATGGCGGCCATCTTGAAATCCGCCATTTTGGATTTTTGACAGGTGTCATTCGACTGCTCTTCCGATTCCCTATGACATTTGGTCAAACACCCTCTACCTATCTCTTACCGTTTTTGAGATACGCCATACATCTTCACTTGGCAGGCGTCATTTTTATGATTTTCGATTTTTCTCATACTCACCAAAACCCCCCGAACATTTTTGCCATACTTCATTTTTACCCTACTCTGCTCCTTCTAGGAGAACATTTATGTCAGTCAGTGGTAATCGAGCTTTATATATTATAATAACTAGTATTTCGGGCAGTGTGCGGGCCGCATGCGGCCCGCATTTATCGTTATGCAGTACTAAACTATATCAAAACTCCTGATACGTTGGAAAAAAGTATGTTCAAAACTCCAATAGAAGTATGAAATCCCATATAAACTCTCAATACAATAAAGAACCATACTGTAGCCACTAAAGCAGATTCACCCTACTGCCATAAAAAGGTGGTACGGGCAGAATGGTACCAAGGTTCTAAGTCACTTTTAATAAGGAACCCCACTCGTAGGTGCTTCGGTTACCGCAGGCAGTTGCCATGGAGACCAGTCGGTGACGTGGAAAATACTCTCGAGTCGGAGCTCGGCCTTCGGCCTCGCAAGTTACTAATACGGCTCGGCCTACGGCCTCGCCAAGCGCTCGCCCTTCGGGCTCACGCATCATACGCTCGGCCTTCGGCCTCGCGGACCGAAAGTTCGGCCTTCGGCCTCACCAGGAGCTCGCCCTTCGGGCTCGCTACTACACTAATGTAGGACAGTAACTCCAAATTCAGTCAAAAATCCCACAAAAACTCCTAATACAGTCGAAAATAAAGGTAAAACACTCCAAATGCAGTATAAAGAATGATAGGAGCACGTGGGTCACATCCAAAATGTCGGATTTCAAGACGGCCACCATACAAACTGCTCCGCCCCTTCTGAAGCTCGGCCTAACGGCCTCGCTTCAGCAGGCTCGGATCATTTTGTATGGCGGCCATCTTGAAATCCGCCATTTTGGATTTTTGACAGGTGTCATTCAACTGCTCTCCCGATTTCCTATGACATTTGTTCAAACTCCCCCTACCTATCTCTTACCGTTTTTGAGATATGACATACATCTTTACTTGGCAGGCGTCTTTTAAATGATTTTCGATTTTTCTCATACTCACCTAAGTCCCCCGAACATTTTTGCCATACATCACTGTGCTCCTACTCGTCTCCTTCTAGGAGAACATTTATGTCAATGAGTGAGTCAGTCAGTCAGTCAGTGGTAATCGAGCTTTATATATTATAAATAACTAGTATTTCGGGCAGTGTGCGGGCCGCATGCGGCCCGCATTTATCGTTGTGCAAGTTTGAACAATATCAAAACACCTTATACATTAAAAAAAAATATTTCAAAACACCTAAAGATGTACGATTTCCCATACAAACACTTAATACATTAGAGAACCGTACTGTAATCACCAAACCAAATTCACCCTACTGCCATAAAAAGGTGGTACGGGCAGAATGGTACCAAGGTTCTGAGTCACTTTTAATAAGGAACCCCACTCGTAACTGCGTCGGTTACCGCGGGCAGTTGCCATGGAGACCAATCGGAGATGTGGAAAATACTCTCTAGTCGGAGCTCGGCCTTCGGCCTCGCAAGTTACCAACACGGCTCGGCCTCTGGCCTCGCCAAGCGCTCGCCCTTCGGGCTCACGCACCCTACGCTCGGCCTTCGGCCTCGCGAGCCGAAAGTTCGGCCTTCGGCCTCACCAGGAGCTCGCCCTTCGGGCTCGCTATACACTAACGTTGGACAGTAACTCCAAATTCATTCATTCACGTGGGGCACATCCAAAATAACGGATTTCAAGACGGCCACCATACAAACTGCTCCGCCCCTACTGAAGCTCGGCCTAACGGCCTCGCTTCAGCAGGCTCGGATCACTTTGTATGGCGGCCATCTTGAAATCCGCCATTTTGGATTTTTGACAGATGTCATTCGACTGCTCTCCCAATTCCCTATGACATTTGTTAAAACACCCCCTACCTATCTTGTACCGTTTTTGAGATATGTCATCCATCTTTACTTGGCAGGCGTCTTTTTTATGATTTTCGATTTTTCTCATACTCACCAAAACCCCCCGAACATTTTTGCCATACATCACGTTGCTCCTACTCGTCTCCTTCTAGGAGAACATTTATGTCAGTCAGTGGTAATCGAGCTTTATATATTATAATAACTAGTATTTCGGGCAGTGTGCGGGCCGCATGCGGCCCGCATTTATCGTTGTGCAAGTTTGAACAATATCAAAACACCTTATACATTAAAAAAAGTATGTTCAAAACTCCATTAGAAGTATGAAATTCCATATTAACTCTCAATACAATAAAGAACAATACTGTAGCCACTAAAACAGATTCACCCTACTGCCATAAAAAGGTGGTACGGGCAGAATGGGACCCGGGTTCCGAGTCACTTTTGTTATGGAACCGCACTCGTAGTTGCTTTGGTTACCGTGGGCATTTGCCATTGAGACCAGTCGGAGACGTGGAAAATACTCTCAAGTCGGAGCTCGGCCTTCGGCCTCGCAAGTTACTAACACGGCTCGGCCTGCGGCCTCGCCAAGCGCTCGCCCTTCGGGCTCACGCACCGAACGCTCGGCCTTCGGCCTCGCGAGCCGAAAGTTCGGCCTTCGGCCTCACCAGGAGCTCGCCCTTCGGGCTCGCTACTGCAATAACATAGAACAGTTACTCCAAATTCAGTCAAAAAACCTACAAAAACTCCCAATACAGTCGAAAATATGAGGTAAAACACTCCAAATGCAGTATAAAGAATGAGAGGAGCACGTTAGACACATCCAAAATGTCATTCGACTGCTTTTCTTATTCCCTATGACATATTTTCAAATTCCCCCTACCTATCTATTACCGTTATCGAGATACGTGATTTATCTGCACTTGGCAGAACTCATCAAAAAAAAAAATTCATATTTGGAATAAGGACGTCCAGAACAACCTAGATTTAAAATTTAAACCAAATCGGAGTACTTTTTTTACTTGGCAGACGTCATCGAAAAAAAAATTTTAGATTTGGAATAAGGACACCCAGAACCACCTAAATATCGAGTTTCAGCCAAATCGGAGTAACTTTTTTTACTTGGCAGACGTCATCGAAAAAAAAATTTTAGTTTTGGAATTAGGACACCCAGATCCACCTAAATATTGAGTTTCATCCAAATCGGAGTTACTTTTTTTACGTGGCAGACGTCATCGGAAAAAAAATTTTAGATTTAGAATAAGGACGTCCAGAACCACCTTAATATCGAGTTTCAGCCAAATCGGAGTAACTTTTTTTACTTGGCAGACGTCATCAAAATAAAATTTTCATATGTGGAATAAGGATGACGAGAACAACCTATATATCGATTTTCAGCCAAATCGGTGCAAGTCTGAGCTCGGCCTTCGGCCTCGCAAGTTACTATCATGGCTCGGCCTGCGGCCTCGCCTAGCGCTCACCCTACGGGCTCGCACACCGTCCGCTCGGCCTACGGCCTCGCGGCCTTAAAGTTCGGCCTTCGGCCTCACCAGAAGCTTGCCCTTCGGGCTCGCTACACGGCCAGTAGGACAATTACTCCAAATTCAATAGAAAATCCCACAAAAACTCCTAATACAGTCGACATTGTAAGGTCAAATACTCCAAATATTGTATGAAGAATGAGAGTAGCACATTTGACAGGTGTCATTGACTGCTCTCCCGATTCCCTATGACATTTGTTCAAACACCCCCAACCTATCTCTTACCGTTTTCGAGATACGTGGTCCAGCTTTACTTGGCAGGCGTCATTTCTAGGGTTTTTAATTTTAACCCTTCTCAGCTAAACCCCTTAGTCATTTTCGTAATACATTACTATAACCGTACTCAACTCTTTCTGGTACAACCAGCTACTTATTTGAGGGATCGAAGGATTTTGTATGGCGGCCATTTTGAAATCCGCCATTTTGGATTTTTGACAAATGTCATCGGACTGCTCTCCCGATTCCCTATGACATTTGGTCAAGCACCCCCTACCTATCTCTTACCGTTTCAGAGATACGCTATCCAATTTTACTTGGCAGACGTCATCTTTGAGTTTTCGGATTTTTCCCATACTCACACAAACCCCCTCTACACTTTTCCCATACATCACTTTCTTCCTTCTCGACTCCTTCTGGGAGAACAATTATGTCAGTCAGTCAGTGAGTCAGTGAATCAGTCAGTGTACGGTAATCCAGCTTTATATATTATAAACTAGTTTTTCGGGCGGTGTGCGGGCCGCATGCGGCCCGCATCTATCTTTAGTCATTTGAAAATTTCACAGAAACACCTAATACGTGAAAAAAAGTGTGTTCAAAACTCTAACAGAAGTATGAAATCCCATATAAACTCCTTATACAGTAGAGAACCAAACTGAAGCCACCAAACCAGATTCACCCTACTGCCATAAAAAGGTGGTACGGGCAGAATGGTACCAAGGTTCTGAGTCACTTTTGTTAAGGAACCCCACTCGTAGGTGCTGCGGTTACCGCAGGCAGTTGCCATGGAGACCAGTCGGAGATGTGGAAAATACTCTCATGTCGGAGCTCGGCCTTCGGCCTCGCAAGTTACTAATACGGCTCGGCCAACGGCCTCGCCAGGCGCTCGCCCTTCGGGCTCGCGCATCATACGCTCGGCCTTCGGCCTCGCAGACCGAAAGTTCGGCCTTCGGCCTCACCAGGAGCTCACCCTTCGGGCTCGCTACTTCACTAATGTAGGACAGTAACTCCAAATTCAGTCAAAAATCCCACAAAAACTCCTAATACAGTCGAAAATGTAGGTAAAACACTCCAAATGCAGTATAAAGAATGATAGGAGCACGTGTGACACATCCAAAATGTCGGATTTCAAGACAGCCACCATACAAACTGCTCCGCCCCTACTGAAGCTCGGCCTAAAGGCCTCGCTTCAGCAGGATCGGATCACTTTGTATGGCGGCCATCTTGAAATCCGCCATTTTGGATTTTTGACAGATGTCAATCGACTGCTCTTCCGATTCCCTATGACATTTGTTCAAACACCCCCTACCTATCTTGTACCGTTTTTGAGATATGTCATCCATCTTTACTTGGCAGGCGTCTTTTTTATGATTTTCGATTTTTCTCATACTCACCAAAACCCCCCGAACATTTTTGCCATACATCACGTTGCTCCTACTCGTCTCCTTCTAGGAGAACATTTATGTCAGTCAGTGGTAATCGAGCTTTATATATTATAACTAGTTTTTCGGGCAGTGTGCGGGCCGCATGCGGCCCGCATTTATCGTTATGCAGTACTAAACTATACCTTAACCCCTTATACATTTAAAAAAAATAAGTTCAAAACTCCAATAGAAGTATGAAATCCCAAATAAACTCTCCATACAATAAAGATCCATACTGTAGCCACTAAAGCAAATTCACCCTACTGCCATAAAAAGGTGGTACGGGCAGAATGGTACCAAGGTTCTGAGTCACTTTTGTTAAGAAACCCCACTCGTAGGTGCTTCGGTTACCGCGGGCAGTTGCCATGGAGACCAGTCGGAGACGTCAAAAAAACGCTCAAGTCGGAGCTCGGCCTTCGGCCTCGCAAGTTACTAACACGGCTCGGCCTACGGCCTCGCCAAGCGTTCGCCCTTCGGGCTCACGCAACATACGCTCGGCCTTCGGCTTCGCGGACCGAAAGTTCGGCCTTCGGCCTCACCAGGTAATTGCCCTTTGGGCTCGCTATACACTAATGTAGGACAGTTTCTCCAAATTCAGTCCAAAATCCCACAAAAACTTCTAATACAGTCGAAAATATAAGGAAAAACACTCCAAATGCAGTATGAAGAATGATAGGAGCACGTGGGGCACATCCAAAATGACGGATTTCAAGACGACCACCATACAAACTGCTCCGCCCCTTCTGAAGCTCGGCCTAACGGCCTCGCTTCAGCAGGCTCGGATCATTTTGTATAGCGGCCATCTTGAAATCCGCCATTTTGGATTTTTGACAGGTGTCATTCGACTGCTCTTCCTATTCCCTATGACATTTGTTCAAACACCCCCTACCTATCTCGTACCGTTTTCGAGATACGTCATCCATCATCACTTGGCAGGCGTCTTTTTAATGATTTTCGATTTTTCTCATAAAAGTTCGGCCTTCGGCCTCACCAGAAGCTCGCCCTTCGGGCTCGCTACTTCACTTATGTAGGACAGTAACTCCAAATTTAGTCAAAAATCCCACAAAAACTCCTAATACAGTCGAAAATATTAGGTAAAACACTCCAAATGCAGTATAAAGAATGATAGGAGCACGTGGGTCACATCCAAAATGTCGGATTTCAAGACAGCCACCATACAAACTGCTCCGCCTCTACTGAAGCTCGGCCTAACGGCCTCGCTTCAGCAGGCTCGGATCACTTTGTATGGCGGCCATCTTGAAATCCACCATTTTGGATTTTTGACAGATGTCATCCGACTGCTCTCCCAATTCCCTATGACATTTGTTCAAACACCCTCTACCTATCTTGTACCGTTTTTGAGATATGTCATTCATCTTTACTTGGCAGGCGTCTTTTTAATGATTTTCGATTTTTCTCATACTCACCTAAACCCGCCGAACATTTTTGCCATACTTCATTTTTACCCTACTCTGCTCCTTCTAGGAGAACATTTATGTCAGTGAGTCAGTGAGTCAGTCAGTGGTAATCGAGCCTTATATATTATAAACTAGTTTTTCGGGCAATGTGCGGGCCGCATGCGGCCCGCATCTATCTTTAGTCAATTGAGACTGTCATAAAAGCACGTTATACATTAAAAAATGTAATGTCCAAAACTCCAATAGAAGTATGAAATCCCATATAAACTCTCAATACAATAATGAACCATACTGGAGCCACTAAAGCAGATTCACCCTACTGCCATAAAAAGGTGGTACGGGCAGAATCGTACCAAGATTCTGAGTCACTTTTGTTAAGGAACCCCACTCGTAGGTGCTTCGGTTACCGCGGGCAGTTGCCATGGAGACCGGTCGGAGACGTGGAAAAAACTCTCAAGTCGGAGCTCGGCCTCCGGCCTCGCAAGTTACTAATACGGCTCGGCCTGCGGCCTCGCAAAGCGCTCGCCCTTCGGGCTCACGCACCATACGCTCGGCCTTCGGCCTCGCGAGCCGAAAGTTCGGCCTTCGGCCTCACCAGGAGCTCGCCCTTCGGGCTCGCTACTACATTAACGTAGAACAGTTACTCCAAATTCAGTCAAAAATCCCACAAAAACTCCTAATACAGTCGAAAATGAAGGTTAAACACTCCAAATGCAGTATGAAGAATGAGAGGAGCACCTGGGACACATCCAAAATGTCAGATTTCAAGACGGCCACCATACAAACTGCTCCGCCCCTACTGAAGCTCGGCCTAAAGGCCTCGCTTCAGCAGGCTCGGAGCATTTTGTATGGCGGCCATCTTGAAATCCGCCATTTTGGATTTTTGACGGGTGTCATTCGACTGCACTTCCTATTCCCTATGACATTGGTTTAAACACCCCTTACCTATCTCTTACCGTTTTCGAGATACGTCATCCATCTACACTTGGCAGGCGTCTTTTTAATGATTTTCGATTTTTCTCATACTCACCTAAACCCCCCGAACATTTTTGCCATACATCACTTGCTTCCTACTCGTCTCCTTCTAGGAGAACATTTATGTCAGTCAGTCAGTGGTAATCGAGCTTTATATATTATAAATAAACTAGTTTTTCGGGCAGTGTGCGGGCCGCATGCGGCCCGCATTTATCGTTATGCAGAACTAAACAATACGTTAACACCCTGTACATTTAAAAAAAATAAGTTCAAAACTCCAATAGAAGGATGAAATCCCAAATAAACTCTCCATACAATAAAGAACCATACTGTAGCCACTAAAGCAGATTCACCCTACTGCCATAAAAAGGTGGTACGGGCAGAATGGTACCAAGGTTCTGAGTCACTTTTGTTAAGGAACCCCACTCGTAGGTGCTTCGGATACCGCGGGCAGTTGCCATGGAGACCAGTCGGAGACGTGAAAAAAACTCTCAAGTCGGAGCTCGGCCTTCGGCCTCGCAAGTTACTAATACGGCTCGGCCTACGGCCTCGCCAAGCGTTCGCCCTTCGGGCTCACGCACCATACGCTCGGCCTTCGGCCTCGCGGACCGAAAATTCGGCCTTTGGCCTCAACAGGTAATTGCCCTTTGGGCTCGCTATACACTAATGTAGGACAGTTACTCCAAATTCAATCCAAATTCCCACAAAAACTCCTAATACAGTCGAAAATGTAGGTAAAACACTCCAAATGCAGTATAAAGAATGATAGGAGCACGTGTGACACATCCAAAATGTCGGATTTCAAGATGGCCCCCATACAAACTGCTCCGCCCCTACTGAAGCTCGGCCTAACCTCACCGGGAGCTCGCCCTTCGGGCTCGCTATACACTAAAGTTGGACAGTAACTCCAAATTCAGTCAAAAATCCCTACAAAAACTCCTAATACAGTCGAAAATTAAGGAAAAACACTCCAAATGCAGTATAAAGAATGATAGGAGCACGTAAGACACATCCAAAATGTCATTCGACTGCTCTCCTTATTCCCTATGACATATTTTCAAAAACCCCCTACCTATCTATTACCGTTTTCGAGATTCGTGATTTATCTACACTTGGCAGACGTCATCGAAAAAAAAATTTCATATTTGGAATAAGGACGTCCAAAACAACCTAGATATGAAATTTAAGCCAAATCGGAGTACTTCTTTTTACTTGGCAGACGTCATCGAAAAAAATAATTTTGATTTGGAATAAGGACACCCAGAACCACCTAAATATCGAGTTTCAGCCAAATCGGAGTAACTTTTTTTACTTGGCAGACGTCATCGAAAAAAAATTTTTAGATTTGGAATAAGGACACCCAGAACCACCTAAATATCGAGTTTCAGCCAAATCGGAGTAACTTTTTTTACTTGGCAGACGTCATCGAAAAAAATTTTTTAGATTTGGAATAAGGACACCCAGAACCACCTAAATATCGAGTTTCAACCAAATCGGAGTAACTTTTTTTACTTGGCAGACGTCATCGATATAAAAATTTCATATTTGGAATGAGGATGACGAGAACAACCTATATATCGATTTTCAGCCAAATCGGTGCAAGTCTAAGCTCGGCCTTCGGCCTCGCAAGTTACTAACATGGCTCGGCCTGCGGCCTCGCCTAGCGCTCGCCCTGCGGGCTCGCGCACCGTCCACTCGGCCTACGGCCTCGCGGCCCGAAAGTTCGGCCTTCGGCCTCACCAGAAGCTCGCCCTTCGGGCTCGCTACACGGCCAGTAGGACAATTACTCCAAATTCAGTTCAAAATCCCACAAAAACTCCTAATACAGTCGACATTGTATGGTCAAACACTCCAAATAATGTATGAAGAATGAGAGTAGCACATTTGACAGGTGTCATTCGACTGCTCTCCCGATTCCCTATGACATTCGTTCAAACACACCAAACCTATCTCTTACCGTTTTCGAGATACGTAGTCCAGCTTTACTTGGCAGGCGTCATTTCTAGGGTTTTTAATATTTCCCCTACTCAGCTAAACCCCTTAGTCATTTTCGTAATACATTACTATAACCGTACTCAACTCTTTCTAGTAGAACCAGCTACTATTTTGAGGGATCGAAGGATTTTGTATGGCGGCCATTTTGAAATCCGCCATTTTGGATTTTTGACAAATGTCACCCGACTGTTCTCCCGATTCCCTATGACATTTGGTCAAGCACCCCCTACCTATCTCTTACCGTTTCAGATATACGCTATCCAATTTTACTTGGCAGACGACATCTTTGAGTTTTCGGATTTTTCCCATACTCCCCCAAACCCCCTCTACACTTTTCCCATACATCACATTCTTCCTACTCGACTCCTTCTGGGAGAACAATTATGTCAGTCAGTCAGTGAGTCAGTGAATCAGTCAGTGTACGGTAATCCAGCTTTATATATTATAATAACTAGTATTTCGGGCAGTGTGCGGGCCGCATGCGGCCCGCATCTATCTTGAGTCAGTAGGAACTGTCATAAAAGCACGTTATACATTAAAAATAAGTAATGTTTAAAAATCCAATAGAAGTAAGAAATCCCAAATAAACTTTCCATACAATAAAGAACCATACAGTAGCCATTAAAGCAGATTCACCCTACTGCCATAAAAAGGTGGTACGGGCAGAATGGTACCAAGGTTCTGAATCACTTTTGTTAAGGAACCCAACTCGTAGGTGCTTCGGTTACCGCGGGCAGTTGCCATGGAGACCAGTCAGAGATGTGGAAAATACTCTCGATTCGGAGCTCGGCCTTCGGCCTCGCAAGTTACTAACACGGCTCGGCCTGCGGCCTCGCCAAGCGTTCGCCCTTCGGGCTCACGCACCAAACGCTCGGCCTTCGGCCTCGCGAGCCGAAAGTTCGGCCTTCGGCCTCACCAAGAGCTCGCCCTTCGGGCTCGCTACTACACTAATATAGAACAGTCACTCCAAATTCAGTCAAAAATCCCACAAAAACTCCTAATACAGTCGAAAATATAGGTAGAAGACTCCAAATACAGTATAAAGAATGAGAGGAGCACGTGTGACATATCCAAAATGTCGGATTTCAAGAAGGCCACCATACAAACTGCTCCGCCCCTACTGAAGCTCGGCCTAACGGCCTCGCTTCAGCAGGCTCGGATCACTTTGTATGGCGGCCATCTTGAAATCCGCCATTTTGGATTTTTGGCAGATGTCATCCGACTGCTCTCCCGATTCCCTATGACATTTGTTCAAACACCCCCTACCTATCTTGTACCGTTTTTGAGATATGTCATCCATCTTTACTTGGCAGGCGTCATTTTTATGATTTTCGATTTTTCTCATACTCACCGTAACCACCCGAACATTTTTGTCATACATCACGTTGTTCCTACTCGTCTCCTTCTAGGAGAACATTTATGTCAATCAGTCAGTGGTAATCGAGCTTTATATATTATAAACTAGTTTTTCGGGCAGTGTGCGGGCCGCATGCGGCCCGCATTTATCGTTATGCAGTACTAAACTATATCAAAACTCATGATACGTTGTAAAAAAGTATGTTCAAAACTCCAATAGAAGAATGAAATCCCATATAAACTCTCAATACAATAAAGAACCATACTGTAGCCACTAAAGCAGATTCACCCTACTGCCATAAAAAGGTGGTACGGGCAGAATGGTACCAAGGTTCTGAGTCACTTTTGTTAAGGAACCCCACTCGTAGTTGCTGCGGTTACCGCAGGCAGTTGCCATGGAGACCAGTCGGAGATGTGGAAAATACTCTCAAGTCGGAGCTCGGCCTTCGGCCTCGCAAGTTACTAATACGGCTCGGCCTACGGCCTCGCCAGGCGCTCGCCCTTCGGGCTCACGCATCATACGCTCGGCCTTCGGCCTCGCGGACCGAAAGTTCGGCCTTCGGCCTCACCAGAAGCTCGCCCTTCGGGCTCGCTACTTCACTTATGTAGGACAGTAACTCCAAATTTAGTCAAAAATCCCACAAAAACTCCTAATACAGTCGAAAATATTAGGTAAAACACTCCAAATGCAGTATAAAGAATGATAGGAGCACGTGGGTCACATCCAAAATGTCGGATTTCAAGACAGCCACCATACAAACTGCTCCGCCTCTACTGAAGCTCGGCCTAACGGCCTCGCTTCAGCAGGCTCGGATCACTTTGTATGGCGGCCATCTTGAAATCCACCATTTTGGATTTTTGACAGATGTCATCCGACTGCTCTCCCAATTCCCTATGACATTTGTTCAAACACCCTCTACCTATCTTGTACCGTTTTTGAGATATGTCATTCATCTTTACTTGGCAGGCGTCTTTTTAATGATTTTCGATTTTTCTCATACTCACCTAAACCCGCCGAACATTTTTGCCATACTTCATTTTTACCCTACTCTGCTCCTTCTAGGAGAACATTTATGTCAGTGAGTCAGTGAGTCAGTCAGTGGTAATCGAGCCTTATATATTATAAACTAGTTTTTCGGGCAGTGTGCGGGCCGCATGCGGCCCGCATCTATCTTGAGTCAGTAGGAACTGTCATAAAAGCACGTTATACATTAAAAAAAAGTAATGTCCAAAACTCCAATAGAAGTATGAAATCCCATATAAACTCTATATACAATAAGGAACCAAACTGTAGCCACCAAACCAGATTCACCCTACTGCCATAAAAAGGTGGTACGGGCAGAATGGTACCAAGGTTCTGAGTCACTTTTGTTAAGGAACCCCACTCGTAGTAGCTTCGGTTACCGCAGGCAGTTGCCATGGAGACCAGTCGGTGACGTGTAAAATACTCTCAAGTCGGAGCTCGGCCTTCGGCCTCGCAAGTTACTAATACGGCTCGGCCTACGGCCTCGCCAAGCGCTCGCCCTTCGGGCTCGCGCATCATACGCTCGGCCTTCGGCCTCGCGGACCGAAATATCGGCCTTCGGCCTCACCAGAAGCTCGCCCTTCGGGCTCGCTACTACACTAATGTAGGACAGTAACTTCAAATTCAGTCAAAAAACCCACAAAAACTCCTAATACAGTCGAAAATTAAGGAAAAACACTCCAAATGCAGTATAAAGAATGATAGGAGCACGTAAGACACATCCAAAATGTCAGATTTTAAGACGGCCACCATACAAACTGCTCCGCCCCTACTGAAGCTCGGCCTAAAGGCCTCGCTTCAGCAGGCTCGGAGCATTTTGTATGGCGGCCATCTTGAAATCCGCCATTTTGGATTTTTGACAGATGTCATTCGACTGCTCTCCCGATTCCCTATGACATTTGTTCAAACACCCCCTACCTATCTCTTACCGTTTTTGAGATACGTCATCCATCATCACTTGGCAGGCGTCTTTTTAATGATTTTCGATTTTTCTCATACTCACCAAAACCACCCGAACATTTTTGCCATACTTCATTTTTACCCTACTCTGCTCCTTCTAGGAGAACATTTATGTCAGTGAGTCAGTGAGTCAGTGGTAATCGAGCTTTATATATTATAAACTAGTATTTCGGGCAGTGTGCGGGCCGCATGCGGCCCGCATCTATCTTGAGTCGTTTGGAAATTTCACATAAACCCCTAATACATTAAGAACAAGTATGTTCAAAACTCCAATATGAGTATTAAATCCCATACAAACTCTTAATACAATAAATAACCAAACTGTAGCCACCAAAACAGATTCACCCTACTGCCAAAAAAAGTGGTACGAGCAGAATGGTACCAAGGTTCTAAGTCACTGTTGTTAAGGAACCCCACTCGTAGGTGCTTCGGTTATCGCGGGCAGTTGCCATGGAGACCAGTCGGAGACGTGGAAAAAACTCTCAAGACGGAGCTCGGCCTTCGGCCTCGTAAGTTACTAATACGGCTCAGCCTACGGCCTCGCCAAGCGCTCGCCCTTCGGGCTCACGCACCCTACGCTCGGCCTTCGGCCTCGCGAGCTGAAAGTTCGGCCTTCGGCCTCACCGGAAGCTCGCCCTTCGGGCTCGCTATACACCAAAGTTGGACGGTAACTCCAAATTCAGTCAAAAATCCCACAAAAACTCCTAATACAGTCGAAAATTAAGGAAAAACACTCCAAATGCAGTATAAAGAATGAGAGGAGCACGTGTGACACATCCAAAATGTCATTCGACTGCTCTCTTTATTCCCTATGACATATTTTCAAAAACCCCCTACCTATCTATAACCGTTTTCGAGATACGTGATTTATCTGCACTTGGCAGACGTCATCGTAAAAAAAATGTCATATTTGGAATAAGGACGTCCAGAACCACCTAGATATAAAATTTAAGCCAAATCGGAGTACTTTTTTTTACTTGGCAGACGTCATCGAAAAAAAAAATTTTGATTTGGAATAAGGACACCCAGAACCACCTAAATATCGAGTTTCAGCCAAATCGGAGTAACTTTTTTTACTTGGCAGACGTCATCGAAAAAAAATTTTTTGATTTGGAATAAGGACGTCCAGAACCACATAAATATTGAGTTTCAGCCAAATCGGAGTAACTTTTTTAACTTGGCAGACGTCATCGAAATAAAAATTTCATATTTGAAATAAGGATGACGAGAACAACCTATATATCGATTTTCTGCCAAATCTGTGCAAGTCTGAGCTCGGCCTTCGGCCTCGCAAGTTACTAACATGGCTCGGCCTGCGGCCTCGCCTAGCGCTCGCCCTACGGGCTCGCGCACCGTACACTCGGCCTACGGCCTCGCGGCCCGAAAGTTCGGCCTTCGGCCTCACCAGAAGCTCGCCCTTCGGGCTCGCTACACAGCCAGTAGGACAATTACTCCAAATTCAGTTGAAAATCCCACAAAAACTCCTAATACAGTCGACATTGTAAGGTCAAATACTCCAAATAATGTATGAATAATGAGAGTAGCACATTTGACAGGTGTCATTCGACTGCTCTCCCGATTCCCTATGACATTTGTTCAAACACCCCCAACCTATCTCTTACCGTTTTCGAGATACGTAGTCCAGCTTTACTTGGCAGGCGTCATTTCTAGGGTTTTTAGTTTTTCCCTACTCAGCTAAACCCCTTAGTCATTTTCGTAATACATTACTATAACCGTACTCAACTCTTTCTGGTAGAACCAGCTACTTTTTGAGGGATCGAAGGATTTTGTATGGCGGCCATTTTGAAATCCGCCATTTTGGATTTTTGACAAATGTCATCCGACTGCTCTCCCGATTCCCTATGACATTTGGTCAAGCACCCCCTACCTATCTCTTACCGTTTCAGAGATACGCTATCCAATTTTACTTGGCAGACGACATCTTTGAGTTTTCGGATTTTTCCCATACTCACACAAACCCCCTCTACACTTTTCCCATACATCACTTCCTTCCTTCTCGACTCCTTCTGGGAGAACAATGATGTCAGTCAGTGAATCAGTCAGTCAGTCAGTCAGTCAGTCAGTCAGTCAGTGTACGGTAATCGAGCTTTATATATTATAACTAGTTTTTCGGGCAGTGTGCGGGCCGCATGCGGCCCGCATCTATCTTTAGTCATTTGAAAATTTCACAGAAACACCTAATACGTGAAAAAAAGTGTGTTCAAAACTCCAATAGAAGTATGAAATCCCATATAAACTCAATATAATAAAGAACCATACTGTAGCCACTATAACAAATTCACCCTACCGCCATAAAAAGGTGGTACGGGCAGAATGGTACCAAGGTTCTGAGTCACTTTTGTTAAGGAACCCCACTCGTAGGTGCTTCGGTTACCGCAGGCAGTTGCCATGGAGACCAGTCTGTGACGTGGAAAATACTCTCAAGTCGGAGCTCGGCCTTCGGCCTCGCAAGTTACTAACACGGCTCGGCCTGCGGCCTCGCCAAGCGCTCGCCCTTCGGGCTCACGCACCCTACGCTCGGCCTTCGGCCTCGCGAGCCGAAAGTTCGGCCTTCGGCCTCACCGGGAGCTCGCCCTTCGGGCTCGCTATACACTAAAGTTGGACAGTATCTCCAAATTCAGTCAAAAATCCCACAAAAACTCCTAATACAGTCGAAAATTAAGGAAAAACACTCCAAATGCAGTATAAAGAATGATAGGAGCACGTAAGACACATCCAAAATGTCATTCGACTGCTCTCCTTATTCCCTATGATATATTTTCAAAAACCCCCTACCTATCTATTACCGTTTTCGAGATACGTGATTTATCTGCACTTGGCAGACGTCATCGAAATAAAAATTTCATATTTGGAATAAGGTCGTCCAGAACAACCTAGATATAAAATTTAAGCCAAATCGGAGTACTTTTTTTTACTTGGCAGACGTCATCGAAAAAAAAAATTTTGATTTGGAATAAGGACACCCAGAACCACCTAAATATCGAGTTTCAGCCAAATCGGAGTAACTTGTTTTACTTGGCAGACGTCATCGAAAAAAAAATTTTAGATTTGGAATAAGGACACCCAGAACCACCTAAATATCGAGTTTCAGCCAAATCGGAGTAACTTTTTTTACTTGGCAGACGTCATCGAAAAAAATTTTTAGATTTGGAATAAGGACACCCAGAACCACCTAAATATCGAGTTTCAGCCAAATCTGAGTACCTTTTTTTACTTGGCAGACGTCATCGAAAAAATTTTTTTTGATTTGGAATAAGGACGTCCAGAACCACATAAATATCGAGTTTCAGCCAAATCGGAGTAACTTTTTTTACTTGGCAGACGTCATCGAAATAAAAATTTCATATTTGGAATAAGGATGACGAGAACAACCTATATATCGATTTTCAGCCAAATCGGTGCAAGTCTGAGCTCGGCCTTCGGCCTCGCAAGTTACTAACACGGCTCGGCCTGCGGCCTCGCCTGACGCTCGCCCTTCGGGCTCGCGCACCATCCGCTCGGCCTACGGCCTCGCGGCCCGAAAGTTCGGCCTTCGGCCTCACCAAAACCTCGCCCTTCGGGCTCGCTACACTGACAGTAGGACAATTATTCCAAATTGAGTTGAAATTCCCACAAACACTCCTAATACAGTCGACATTGTAAGGTTAAATACTCCAAATAATGTATGAAGAATGAGAGTAGCACATTTGACAGGTGTCAATAGACTGCTCTCCCGATTCCCTATGACATTTGTAAAAACACCCCCAACCTATCTCTTACCGTTTTCGAGATACGTTGTCCAGCTTTACTTGGCAGGCGTCATTTCTAGGGTTTTTATTTTTTCCCCTACTAAGCTAAACCCCTTAGTCATTTTCGTAATACATTACTTTAACCGTACTCAACTCTTTCTGGTAGAACCAGCTACTTTTTTGAGGGATCGAAGGATTTTGTATGGCGGCCATTTTGAAATCCGCCATTTTGGATTTTTGACAAATGTCATCCGACTGCTCTCCCGATTCCCTATGACATTTGGTCAAGCACCCCCTACCTATCTCTTACCATTTCAGAGATACGCCATCCAATTTTACTTGGCAGACGTCATCTTTGAGTTTTCGGATTTTTCCCATACTCACACAAACCCCCAGAACATTTTTGCTATACATTACTTTCTTCCTACTCGACTCCTTCTGGGAGAACAATTATGTCAGTCAGTGAGTCAGTGAGTCAGTCAGTGTACGGTAATCCAGCTTTATATATTATAATAACTAGTTTTTCGTGCAGTGGCCGCATGCGGCCCGCATCTATCTTTAGTCATTTGAAAATTTCACAGAAACACCTAATACCTGAAAAAAAGTGTGTTCAAAACTCCAATAGAAGTATGAAATCCCATATAAACTCTCAATACAATAAAGAACCATACTGTAGCCACTAAAGCAGATTCACCCTACTGCCATAAAAAGGTGGTACGGGCAGAATGGGACCAAGGTTCTGAGTCACTTTTGTTAAGGAACCCCACTCGTAGGTGCTTCGCTAACCGTGGGCAGTTGCCATGGAGACCAGTCGGAGACGTGGAAAAAACTCTCAAGTCGGAGCTCGGCCTTCGGCCTCGCAAGTTACCAAATCGGCTCGGCCTGCGGCCTCGCCAAGCGCTCGCCCTTCGGGCTCGCGCACCATTCGCTCGGCCTTTGGCCTCGCGGACCGAAAGTTCGGCCTTCGGCCTCACCAGGTGGTTGCCCTTTGGGCTCGCTATACACTAATGTAGGACAGTTACTCCAAATTCAGTCAAAAAACCCACAAAAACTCCTAATACAGTCGAAAATATATGGTAAAACACTCCAAATGCAGTATGAAGAATGAGAGGAGCACCTGGGACAAATCCAAAATGGCGGATTTCAAGAAGGCCACCATACAAACTGCTCCGCCCCTACTGAAGCTCGGCCTAAAGGCCTCGCTTCAGCAGGCTCGGAGCATTTTGTATGGCGGCCATCTTGAAATCCGCCATTTTGGATTTTTGACAGGTGTCATTCGACTGCTCTCCCGATTCTCTATGGTATTTGTTCAAACACCCCCTACCTATCTTGTACCGTTTTTGAGATATGTCATCCATCTTTACTTGGCAGGCGTCATTTTTATGATTTTCGATTTTTCCCATACTCACCGAAACCACCCGAACATTTTTGCCATACATCACGTTGTTCCTACTTGTCTCCTTCTAGGAGAACATTTATGTCAGTCAGTGAGTCAATGGTAATCGAGCTTTATATATTATAACTAGTATTTCGGGCAGTGTGCGGGCCGCATGCGGCCCGCATTTATCGTTATGCAGTACTAAACTATATCAAAACTCCTGATACGTTGGAAAAAAGTATGTTCAAAACTCCAATAGAAGTATGAAATCCCATATAAACTCTCAATACAATAAAGAACCATACTGTAGCCACTAAAGCAGATTCACCCTACTGCCATAAAAAGGTGGTACGGGCAGAATGGTACCAAGGTTCTAAGTCACTTTTAATAAGGAACCCCACTCGTAGGTGCTTCGGTTACCGCAGGCAGTTGCCATGGAGACCAGTCGGTGACGTGGAAAATACTCTCGAGTCGGAGCTCGGCCTTCGGCCTCGCAAGTTACTAATACGGCTCGGCCTACGGCCTCGCCAAGCGCTCGCCCTTCGGGCTCACGCATCATACGCTCGGCCTTCGGCCTCGCGGACCGAAAGTTCGGCCTTCGGCCTCACCAGGAGCTCGCCCTTCGGGCTCGCTACTACACTAATGTAGGACAGTAACTCCAAATTCAGTCAAAAATCCCACAAAAACTCCTAATACAGTCGAAAATAAAGGTAAAACACTCCAAATGCAGTATAAAGAATGATAGGAGCACGTGGGTCACATCCAAAATGTCGGATTTCAAGACGGCCACCATACAAACTGCTCCGCCCCTTCTGAAGCTCGGCCTAACGGCCTCGCTTCAGCAGGCTCGGATCATTTTGTATGGCGGCCATCTTGAAATCCGCCATTTTGGATTTTTGACAGGTGTCATTCAACTGCTCTCCCGATTTCCTATGACATTTGTTCAAACTCCCCCTACCTATCTCTTACCGTTTTTGAGATATGACATACATCTTTACTTGGCAGGCGTCTTTTAAATGATTTTCGATTTTTCTCATACTCACCTAAGTCCCCCGAACATTTTTGCCATACATCACTGTGCTCCTACTCGTCTCCTTCTAGGAGAACATTTATGTCAATGAGTGAGTCAGTCAGTCAGTCAGTGGTAATCGAGCTTTATATATTATAAATAACTAGTATTTCGGGCAGTGTGCGGGCCGCATGCGGCCCGCATCTATCTTGAGTCAGTAAGAACTGTCAAAAAAACACCTGATACATTAAAAAAAGTATGTTGAAAACTCCATTAGAAGTATGAAATCCCATATAAACTCTCAATACAATAAAGAAACATACTGTAGCCACTAAAGGAAATTCACCCTACTGCCATAAAAAGGTGGTATTGGCAGAATGGGACCAGGGTTCTGAGTCACTTTTGTAAAGAAACCCCACTCGTAGGTGCTTCGGTTACCGCGGGCAGTTGCCATGGAGACCAGTCGGAGACGTGGAAAAAACTCTCAAGTCGGAGCTCGGCCTTTGGCCTCGCAAGTTACTAATACGGCTCGGCCTACGGCCTCGCCAAGCGCTCGCCCTTCGGGCTCGCGCATCATACGCTCGGCCTTCGGCCTCGCGGACCGAAAGTTCGGCCTTCGGCCTCACCAGGAGCTCGCCCTTCGGGCTCGCTACTACACTAATGTTGGACAGTAACTCCAAATTCAGTCAAAAATCCCACAAAAACTCCTAATATAGTCAAAAATTAAGGAAAAACACTCCAAATGCAGTATAAAGAATGATAGGAGCACGTAAGACACATCCAAAATGTCATATTTCAAGACGGCCACCATACAAACTGCTCCGCCCCTACTGAAGCTCGGCCTAAAGGCCTCGCTTCAGCAGGCTCGGAGCATTTTGTATGGCGGCCATCTTGAAATCCGCCATTTTGGATTTTTGACAGGTGTCATTCGACTGCTCTCCCGATTCCCTATGACATTTGTTCAAACACCCCATACCTATCTTGTACCGTTTTTGAGATATGTCATCCATCTTTACTTGACAGGCGTCATTTTTATGATTTTCGATTTTTCTCATACTCACCGAAACCACCCGGACATTTTTGCCATACATCACGTTGTTCCTACTCGTCTCCTTCTAGGAGAACATTTATGTCAATCAGTCAGTGGTAATCGAGCTTTATATATTATAAACTAGTTTTTCGGGCAGTGTGCGGGCCGCATGCGGCCCGCATTTATCGTTATGCAATTTGAAACAATATCAAAACACCTTATACATTTAAAAAAAAAAACAATATTCTATAACAGTATGAAATCCCATATAAACTCCTTATACAGTAGAGAACCAAACTATAGCCACCAAACCAGATTCACCCTACTGCCATAAAAAAAGTGGTACGGGCAGAATGGTACCAAGATTCTGAGTAACTTTTGTTAAAGAACCCCACTCGTAGGAGCTTCGCTTACCACGGGCAGTTGCCATGGAGACCATTCGGAGACGTGGAAAATACTCTCAAGTCGGAGCTCGGCCTTCGGCCTCGCAAGTTACTACCACGGCTCGGCCTCTGGCCTCGCCATGCGCTCGCCCTTCGGGCTCACGCCCCATACGCTCGGCCTTCGGCCTCGCGGGCCGAAAGTTCGGCCTTCGGCCTCACCAGAAGCTCGCCCTTCGGGCTCGCTACTACACTAATGTAGGACAGTTACTCCAAATTCAGTCAAAAATCCCACAAAAACTCCTAATACAGTCGAAAATAAAGATAAAAAACTCCAAATGCAGTATAAAGAATGATAGGAGCACGTAAGACACATCCAAAATGTCGGATTTCAAGACGGCCACCATACAAACTGCTCCGCCCCTACTGAAGCTCGGCCTAACGGCCTCGCTTCAGCAGGCTCGGATCACTTTGTATGGCGGCCATCTTGAAATCCGCCATTTTGGATTTTTGACAGGTGTCATTCGACTGCTCTCCCGATTCCCTATGACATTTGTTCAAACACCCCCTACCTATCTCTTACCGTTTTTGAGATATGTCATCCATCTTTACTTGGCAGGCGTCTTTTTATGATTTTCGATTTTTCTCATACTCACCAAAACCCCCCGAACATTTTTGCCATACATCATTTTAACCCTACTCTACTCCTTCTAGGCGAACATTTATGTCAGTCAGTCAGTCAGTGAGTCAGTCAGTGGTAATCGAGCTTTATATATTATAAACTAGTATTTCGGGCAGTGTGCGGGCCGCATGCGGCCCGCATTTATCGTTGTGCAATTTTAACTTATATCAAGACACCTAATACGTAAAAAAAAGTGTGTTCAAAACTCCAATAGAAGTATGAAATCCCATATAAACTCTCAATACAATAAAGAAACAAACTGTAGCCACCAAACCAAATTCACCCTACTGCCATAAAAAGGTGGTACGGGCAGAATGGTACCAAGGTTCTGAGTCACTTTTGTTAAGGAACCCCACTCGTAGGTGCTTCGGTTACCGCGGGCAGTTGCCATGGAGACCAGTCGGAGACGTGGAAAATACTCTTAAGTCGGAGCTCGGCCTTTGGCCTCGCAAGTTACTAATACGGCTCGGCCTACGGCCTCGCCGAGCGCTCGCCCTTCGGGCTCACGCACCATACGCTCGGCCTTCGGCCTCGCGGGCCGAATGTTCGGCCTACGGCCTCACCAGGAGCTCGCCCTTCGGGCTCGCTATACACCAATGTAGGACAGTAACTCCAAATTCAGTCGAAAATCCCACAAAAACTCCTAATACAGTCGAAAATATAAGGCAAAACAATCCAAATGCAGTATAAAGAATGATAGGAGCATGTGGGTCACATCCAAAATGTCGGATTTCAAGACGGCCACCATACAAACTGCTCCGCCCCTACTGAAGCTCGGCCTCACGGCCTCGCTTCAGCAGGCTCGGATCACTTTGTATGGCGGCCATCTTGAAATCCGCCATTTTGGATTTTTGACAGGTGTCACTCGACTGCTCTCCCGATTCCCTATGACATTTGTTCAAACACCCCCAACCTATCTTGCATCGTTTTCGAGATACGTCATTCATCTTTACTTGGCAGGCGTCTTTTTAATGATTTTCGATTTTTCTCATACTCACTAAAACCCCCCGAACATTTTTGCCATACTTCATTTTTACCCTACTCTGCTCCTTCTAGGAGAACATTTATGTCAATCAGTCAGTCAGTCAGTGAGTGGTAATCGAGCTTTATATATTATAAATAAACTAGTTTTTCGGGCAGTGTGCGGGCCGCATGCGGCCCGCATTTATCGTTATGCAGAACTAAACAATACGTTAACACCCTGTACATTTAAAAAAAATAAGTTCAAAACTCCAATAGAAGGATGAAATCCCAAATAAACTCTCCATACAATAAAGAACCATACTGTAGCCACTAAAGCAGATTCACCCTACTGCCATAAAAAGGTGGTACGGGCAGAATGGTACCAAGGTTCTGAGTCACTTTTGTTAAGGAACCCCACTCGTAGGTGCTTCGGATACCGCGGGCAGTTGCCATGGAGACCAGTCGGAGACGTGAAAAAAACTCTCAAGTCGGAGCTCGGCCTTCGGCCTCGCAAGTTACTAATACGGCTCGGCCTACGGCCTCGCCAAGCGTTCGCCCTTCGGGCTCACGCACCATACGCTCGGCCTTCGGCCTCGCGGACCGAAAGTTCGGCCTTTGGCCTCAACAGGTAATTGCCCTTTGGGCTCGCTATACACTAATGTAGGACAGTTACTCCAAATTCAGTCCAAATTCCCACAAAAACTCCTAATACAGTCGAAAATGTAGGTAAAACACTCCAAATGCAGTATAAAGAATGATAGGAGCACGTGTGACACATCCAAAATGTCGGATTTCAAGATGGCCCCCATACAAACTGCTCCGCCCCTACTGAAGCTCGGCCTAAAGGCCTCGCTTCAGCAGGCTCGGATCACTTTGTATGGCGGCCATCTTGAAATCCGCCATTTTGGATTTTTGACAGGTGTCATTCGACTGCTCTCCCGATTCCCTATGACATTTGTTCAAACACCCCTTACTTATCTCTTACCGTTTTCGAGATACGTCATCCATCTACACTTGGCAGGCGTCTTTTTAATGATTTTCGATTTTTCTCATACTCACCAAAACCACCCGAACATTTTTGCTATACATCACGTTGCTCCTACTCGTCTCCTTCTAGGAGAACATTTATGTCAGTCAGTGAGTCAATGGTAATCGAGCTTTATATATTATAATAACTAGTTTTTCGGGCAGTGTGCGGGCCGCATGCGGCCCGCATCTATCTTGAGTCAGTAGGAACTGTCATAAAAGCACGTTATACATTAAAAAAAAGTAATATCCAAAACTCCAATAGAAGTATGAAATACTATATAAACTCTATATACAATAAGGAACCAAACTGTAGCCACCAAATCAGATTCACCCTACTGCCATAAAAAGGTGGTACGGGCAGAATGGTACGAAGGTTCTGAGTCACTTTTGTTAAGGAACCCCACTCGTAGGTGCTTCGGTTACCGCAGGCAGTTGCCATGGAGACCAGTCGGTGATGTGGAAAATACTCTCAAGTCGGAGCTCGGCCTTCGGCCTCGCAAGTTACTAATACGGCTCGGCCTGCGGCCTCGCCAAGCGCTCGCCCTTCGGGCTCACGCTTCATACGCTCGGCCTTCGGCCTCGCGGACCGAAAGTTCGGCCTTCGGCCTCACCAGGAGCTCGCCCTTCGGGCTCGCTACTACACTTATGTAGGACAGTAACTCCAAATTCAGTCATAAATCCCACTAAAACTCCTAATTCAGTCGAAAATAAAGGTAAAACACTCCAAATGCAGTATAAAGAATGATAGGAGCACTTTGGTCACATCCAAAATGTCGGATTTCCAGATGGCCACCATACAAACTGCTCCGCCCCTACTGAAGCTCGGCCTAAAGGCCTCGCTTCAGCAGGCTCGGAGCATTTTGTATGGCGGCCATCTTGAAATCCGCCATTTTGGATTTTTGACAGATGTCATTCGACTGCTCTCCCGATTCCCTATGACATTTGTTCAAACACCCCCTACTTATCTCTTACCGTTTTCGAGATACGTCATCCATCTACACTTGGCAGGCGTCTTTTTAATGATTTTCGATTTTTCTCATACTCACCAAAACCCCCCGAACATTTTTGCCATACATCATTTTAGCCCTACTCGTCTCCTTCTAGGAGAACATTTATGTCAATCAGTCAGTCAGTCAGTCAGTGAGTGGTAATCGAGCTTTATATATTATTAATAATAATTAATAATAACTAGTTTTTCGGGCAGTGTGCGGGCCGCATGCGGCCCGCATTTATCGTTATGCAGTACTAAACTATACCTTAACCCATTATACATTTAAAAAAAATAAGTTCAAAATTCCAATAGAAGTATGAAATCCCAAATAAACTCTCCATACAATAAAGATCCATACTGTAGCCACTAAAGCAAATTCACCCTACTGCCATAAAAAGGTGGTACGGGCAGAATGGTACCAAGGTTCTGAGTCACTTTTGTTAAGAAACCCCACTCGTAGGTGCTTCGGTTACCGCGGGCAGTTGCCATGGAGACCAGTCGGAGACGTGAAAAAAACTCTCAAGTCGGAGCTCGGCCTTCGGCCTCGCAAGTTACTAATACGGCTCGGCCTACGGCCTCGCCAAGCGTTCGCCCTTCGGGCTCACGCACCATACGCTCGGCCTTCGGCCTCGCGGACCGAAAGTTCGGCCTTCGGCCTCACCAGGAGCTCGCCCTTCGGGCTCGCTATACACTAATGTTGGACAGTAACTCCAAATTCAGTCAAAAATCCCACAAAAACTCCTAATACAGTCGAAAATGTAGGTAAAACACTCCAAATGCAGTATAAAGAATGATAGGAGCACGTGTGACACATCCAAAATGTCGGATTTCAAGACGGCCGCCATACAAACTGCTCCGCCCCTACTGAAGCTCGGCCTAACGGCCTCGCTTCAGCAGGCTCGGATCACTTTGTATGGCGGCCATCTTGAAATCCGCCATTTTGGATTTTTGACAGGTGTCATTCGACTGCTCTCCCGATTCCCTATGACATTTGTTCAAACACCCCCTACCTAACTTGTACCGTTTTTGAGATATGTCATCCATCTTCACTTGGCAGGCGTCTTTTTTATGATTTTCGATTTTTCTCATACTCACCAAAACCCCCCAAACATTTTTGCTATACTTCATTTTTACCCTACTCTACTCCTTCTAGGAGAACATTTATGTCAGTCAGTCAGTCAGTGGTAATCGAGCTTTATATATTATAAATAAACTAGTTTTTCGGGCAGTGTGCGGGCCGCATGCGGCCCGCATTTATCGTTGTGCAGACTAAACAATACCTTAACACCTAATACATTAAAAAAAAAAACAACAAAATTCCATAACACTATGAAATCCCATATAAACTCTCAATACAATTGAGAACCATACTGTAGCCACTAAAGCAAATTCACCCTACTGCCATAAAAAGGTGGTACGGGCAGAATGAGACCAAGGTTCTGAGTCACTTTTGTTAAGGAACCCCACTCGTAGGTGCTTCGGTTACCGCGGGCAGTTGCCATGGAGACCAGTCGGAGATGTGGAAAATACTCTAAAGTCGGAGCTCGGCCTTCGGCCTCGCAAGTTACCAACACGGCTCGGCCTCCGGCCTCGCCAAGCGCTCGCCCTTCGGGCTCACGCAACCTACGCTCGGCCTTCGGCCTCGCGAGCCGAAAGTTCGGCCTTCGGCCTCACCGGGAGCTCGCCCTTCGGGCTCGCTATACACTAAAGTTGGACAGTAACTCCAAATTCAGTCAAAAATCCCACAAAAACTCCTAATACAGTCGAAAATTAAGGAAAAACACTCCAAATGCAGTATAAAGAATGATAGGAGCACGTCAGACACATCCAAAACGTCATTCGACTGCTTTCCTTATTCCCTATGACATAATTTAAAAAATCCCCTACCTATCTATTACCGTTTTCGAGATACGTGATTTATCTGCACTTGGCAGACGTCATCGAATAAAAAAATTCATATTTGGAATAAGGACGTCCAGAACAACCTAGATATAAAATTTAAGCCAAATCGGAGTACTTTTTTTTACTTGGCAGACGTCATCGAAAAAAAAAAATTGATTTGGAATAAGGACACCCAGAACCACCTAAATATAAAATTTAAGCCAAATCGGAGTACTTCTTTTTACTTGGCAGACGTCATCGAAAAAAAAAATTTGATTTGGAATAAGGACAACCAGAACCACCTAAATATCGAGTTTCAGCCAAATCGGAGTAACTTGTTTTACTTGGCAGACGTCATCGAAAAAAAATTTTTAGATTTGGAATAAGGACACCCAGAACCACCTAAATATCGAGTTTCAGCCAAATCGGAGTAACTTTTTTTACTTGGCAGACGTCATCGAAACAAAAATTTTTGATTTAGAATAAGGACGTCCAGAACCACATAAATATCGAGTTTCAGCCAAATCGGAGTAACTTTTTTTACTTGGCAGACGTCATCGAAATAAAAATTTCATATTTGAAATAAGGATGACGAGAACAACCTATATATCGATTTTCAGCCAAATCGGTGCAAGTCTGAGCTCGGCCTTCGGCCTCGCAAGTTACTAACATGGCTCGGCCTGCGGCCTCGCCTAGCGCTCGCCCTGCGGGCTTGCGCACCGTCCACTCGGCCTACGGCCTCGCGGCCCGAAAGTTCGGCCTTCGGCCTCACCAGAAGCTCGCCCTTCGGGCTCGCTACACGGCCAGTAGGACAATTACTCCAAATTCAGTTTAAATCCCAAAAAAACTCCTAATACAGTCGACATTGTAAGGTCAAATACTCCAAATAATGTATGAAGAATGAGAGTAGCACATTTGACAGGTGTCATTCGACTGCTCTCCCGATTTCCTATGACATTTGTTCAAACACCCCAAACCTATCTCTTACCGTTTTCGAGATACGTAGTCCAGCTTTACTTGGCAGGCGTCATTTCTAGGGTTTTTAATTTTTTCCCTACTCAGCTAAACCCCTTAGTCATTTTCGTAATACATTACTATAACCGTAGGTACTCAACTCTTTCTGGTAGAATCAGCTACTTTTTTGAGGGATCGAAGGATTTTGTATGGCGGCCATTTTGAAATCAGCCATTTTGAATTTTTGACAGATGTCATCCGACTGCTCTACCGATTCCCTATGACATTTGGTCAAGCACCCCCTACCTATCTCTTACCGTTTCAGAGATACGCCATCCAATTTTACTTGGCAGACGTCATCTTTGAGTTTTCGGATTTTTCCCATACTCACACAAACCCCCAGAACATTTTTGCTATACATTACTTTCTTCCTACTCGACTCCTTCTGGGAGAACAATTATGTCAGTCAGTGAGTCAGTCAGTGTACGGTAATGCAGCTTTATATATTATAAATAAATAAATAAATAATAACTAGTTTTTCGGGCAGTGTGCGGGCCGCATGCGGCCCGCATTTATCGTTATGCAATTTGAAACAATATCAAAACACCTTATACATTTAAAAAAAAAAACAATATTCTATAACAGTATGAAATCCCATATAAACTCCTTATACAGTAGAGAACCAAACTGTAGCCACCAAACCAGATTCACCCTACTGCCATAAAAAAGTGGTACGGGCAGAATGTTACCAAGATTCTGAATCACTTTTGTTAAAGAACCCCACTCGTAGGTGCTTCGCTTACCTCGGGCAGTTGCCATGGAGACCAGTCGGAGATGTGGAAAATACTCTCAAGTCGGAGCTCGGCCTTCGGCCTCGCAAGTTACTAACACGGCTCGGCCTGCGGCCTCGCAAAGCGCTCGCCCTTCGGGCTCGCGCATCATACGCTCGGCCTTCGGCCTCGCGGACCGAAAGTTCGGCCTTCGGCCTCACCAGGAGCTCTTCCTTCGGGCTCGCTACTGCACTTATGTAGGACAGTAACTCCAAATTCAGTCGAAAATCCCACAAAAACTCCTAATACAGTCGAAAATATAGGGTAAATCACTCCAAATGCAGTATAAAGAATGATAGGAGCACGTGGGTCACATCCAAAATGTCGGATTTCAAGACGGCCACCATACAAACTGCTCCGCCCCTACTGAAGCTCGGCCTAAAGGCCTCGGTTCAGCAGGCTCGGAGCATTTTGTATGGCGGCCATCTTGAAATCCGCCATTTTGGATTTTTGACAGGTGTCATTCAACTGGTCTCCCGATTCCCTATGACATTTTTTCAAACACCCCCTACCTATCTCTTACCGTTTTCGAGATACGTCATCCATCATCACTTGGCAGGCGTCTTTTTAATGATTTTCGATTTTTCTCATACTCACCAAAACCCCCCGAACATTTTTGCCATACTTCATTTTTACCCTACTCTGCTCCTTCTAGGAGAACATTTATGTCAGTCAGTCAGTCAGTGGTAATCGAGCTTTATATATTATAAATAAATAAATAAACTAGTTTTTCGGGCAGTGTGCGGGCCGCATGCGGCCCGCATTTATCGTTATGCAGAACTAAACAATACGTTAACACCCTGTACATTTAAAAAAAATAAGTTCAAAACTCCAATAGAAGGATGAAATCCCAAATAAACTCTCCATACAATAAAGAACCATACTGTAGCCACTAAAGCAGATTCACCCTACTGCCATAAAAAGGTGGTACGGGCAGAATGGTACCAAGGTTCTGAGTCACTTTTGTTAAGGAACCCCACTCGTAGGTGCTTCGGATACCGCGGGCAGTTGCCATGGAGACCAGTCGGAGACGTGAAAAAAACTCTCAAGTCGGAGCTCGGCCTTCGGCCTCGCAAGTTACTAATACGGCTCGGCCTACGGCCTCGCCAAGCGTTCGCCCTTCGGGCTCACGCACCATACGCTCGGCCTTCGGCCTCGCGGACCGAAAGTTCGGCCTTTGGCCTCAACAGGTAATTGCCCTTTGGGCTCGCTATACACTAATGTAGGACAGTTACTCCAAATTCAGTCCAAATTCCCACAAAAACTCCTAATACAGTCGAAAATGTAGGTAAAAAACTCCAAATGCAGTATAAAGAATGATAGGAGCACGTGTGACACATCCAAAATGTCGGATTTCAAGATGGCCCCCATACAAACTGCTCCGCCCCTACTGAAGCTCGGCCTAAAGGCCTCGCTTCAGCAGGCTCGGATCACTTTGTATGGCGGCCATCTTGAAATCCGCCATTTTGGATTTTTGACAGGTGTCATTCGACTGCTCTCCCGATTCCCTATGACATTTGTTCAAACACCCCTTACTTATCTCTTACCGTTTTCGAGATACGTCATCCATCTACACTTGGCAGGCGTCTTTTTAATGATTTTCGATTTTTCCCATACTCACCAAAACCACCCGAACATTTTTGCTATACATCACGTTGCTCCTACTCGCCTCCTTCTAGGAGAACATTTATGTCAGTCAGTCAGTGGTAATCGAGCTTTATATATTATATAAATAACTAGTTTTTCGGGCAGTGTGCGGGCCGCATGCGGCCCGCATTTATCGTTGTGCAAGTTTGAACAATATCAAAACACCTTATACAATAAAAAAAGTATGTTCAAAACTCCATTAGAAGTATGAAATCCCATTTTAACTCTCAATACAATAAAGATCAATACTGTAGCCACTAAAACAGATTCACCCTACTGCCATAAAAAGGTGGTACGGGCAGAATGGGACCAAGGTTCTGAGTCACTTTTGTTAAGGGACCCCACTCGTAGGTGCTTCGCTTACCGCGGGCAATTGCCATGGAGACCAGTCAGAGATGTGGAAAATACTCTCGATTCGGAGCTCGGCCTTCGGCCTCGCAAGTTACTAACACGGCTCGGCCTGCGGCCTCGCCAAGCGTTCGCCCTTCGGGCTCACGCACCAAACGCTCGGCCTTCGGCCTCACGAGCCGAAAGTTCGGCCTTCGGCCTCACCAGGAGCTCGCCCTTCGGGCTCGCTACAACACTAATGTTGGACAATTACTCCAAATTCAGTCAAAAATCCAACAAAAACTCCTAATACAGTCGAAAATAAAGATAAAAAACGCCAAATGCAGTATAAAAAATGATAGGAGCACGTAAGACACATCCAAAATGTCGGATTTCAAGACGGCCACCATACAAACTGCTCCGCCCCTACTGAAGCTCGGCCTAACGGCCTCGCTTCAGCAGGCTCGGATCAATTTGTATGGCGGCCATCTTGAAATCCGCCATTTTGGATTTTTGACAGGTGTCATTCGACTGCTCTCCCGATTCCCTATGACATTTGGTCAAACACCCCCTACCTATCTCTTACCGTTTTTGAGATACGCCATACATCATAACTTGGCAGGCGTCTTTTTAATGATTTTTGATTTTTCTCATACTCACCAAAACCACCCAAACATTTTTGCCATACTTCATTTTTACCCTACTCTGCTCCTTCTAGGAGAACATTTATGTCAATGAGTCAGTGAGTGGTAATCGAGCTTTATATATTATAACTAGTTTTTCGGGCAGTGTGCGGGCCGCATGCGGCCCGCATTTATCGTTATGCAGTACTAAACTTTGCCTTAACCCCTAATACATATAAAAAAAATAAGTTCAAATCTCCAATAGAAGTATGAAATCCCATATAAACTCTCAATACAATAAAGAACCATACAGTCACTTCTAAAGCAAATTCACCCTACTGCCATGAAAAGGTGGTACGGGCAGAATGATACCAAGGTTCTGAGTCACTTTTGTTAAGGAACCCCACTCGTAGGTGCTTTGGTTATCGCGGGCAGTTGCCATGGAGACCAGTCGGAGACGTGGAATATACTCTCAAGTCGGAGCTCGGCCTTCGGCCTCGCAAGTTACTAATACGGCTCGGCCTACGGCCTCGCCAGGCGCTCGCCCTTCGGGCTCACGCACTATACGCTCGGCCTTCGGCCTCGCGGGCCGAATGTTCGGCCTTCGGCCTCACCAGGAGCTCGCCCTTCGGGCTCGCTATACACCAATGTAGGACAGTAACTCCAAATTCAGTCGAAAATCCCACAAAAACTCCTAATACAGTCGAAAATATAAGGCAAAACAATCCAAATGCAGTATAAAGAATGATAGGAGCACGTGGGTCACATCCAAAATGTCGGATTTCAAGACGGCCACCATACAAACTGCTCCGCCCCTACTGAAGCTCGGCCTAACGGCCTCGCTTCAGCAGGCTCGGAACACTTTGTATGGCGGCCATCTTGAAATCCGCCATTTTGGATTTTTGACAGGTGTCATTCGACTGCTCTCCCTATTCCCTATGACATTTGGTCAAACACCCCCTACCTATCTCTTACCGTTTTTGAGATACGCCATACATCTTCACTTGGCAGGCGTCAATTTAATGATTTTCGATTTTTCTCATACTCACCAAAACCCCCCGAACATTTTTGCCATACATCATTTTAGCCCTACTCGTCTCCTTCTAGGAGAACATTTATGTCAATCAGTCAGTCAGTCAGTCAGTGAGTGGTAATCGAGCTTTATATATTATTAACTAGTATATCGGGGAGTGTGCGGGCCGCATGCGGCCCGCATCTATCTTAAGTCAGTAGGAACTGTCATAAAAAAACGTTATACATAAAAAAAAAGTGTCCAAAACTCCAATAGAAGTATGAAATCCCATATAAACTCTCAATACAATAATGAACCATACTGTAGCCACTAAAGCAGATTCACCCTACTGCCATAAAAAGGTGGTACGGGCAGAATGGAACCAAGGTTCTGAGTCACTTTTGTTAAGGAACCCCATTCGTAGGTGCTTCGGTTACCGCGGGCAGTTGCCATGGAGACCAGTCGGTGACGTGGAAAATACTCTCAAGTCGGAGCTCGGCCTTCGGCCTCGCAAGTTACTAACACGGCTTGGCCTGCGGCCTCGCCAAGCGCTCGCCCTTCGGGCTCACGCACAATACGCTCGGCCTTCGGCCTCGCGAGCCGAAAGTTCGGCCTTCGGCCTCACCAGGAGCTCGCCCTTCGGGCTCGCTACTACACTAACGTAGGACAGTAACTCCAAATTCAGTCCAAAATCCCACAAAAACTCCTAATACAGTCGAAAATATAAGGTTAAACACTCCAAATGCAGTATAAAGAATGATAGGAGCACGTGGGTCACATCCAAAATGTCGGATTTCAAGACAGCCACCATACAAACTGCTCCGCCTCTACTGAAGCTCGGCCTAACGGCCTCGCTTCAGCAGGCTCGGATCACTTTGTATGGCGGCCATCTTGAAATCCACCATTTTGGATTTTTGACAGATGTCATCCGACTGCTCTCCCAATTCCCTATGACATTTGTTCAAACACCCTCTACCTATCTTGTACCGTTTTTGAGATATGTCATTCATCTTTACTTGGCAGGCGTCTTTTTAATGATTTTCGATTTTTCTCATACTCACCTAAACCCGCCGAACATTTTTGCCATACTTCATTTTTACCCTACTCTGCTCCTTCTAGGAGAACATTTATGTCAGTGAGTCAGTGAGTCAGTCAGTGGTAATCGAGCCTTATATATTATAAACTAGTTTTTCGGGCAGTGTGCGGGCCGCATGCGGCCCGCATTTATCGTTGTGCAAGTTTGAACAATATCAAAACACCTTGTACATTAAAAAAAAATATTTCAAAACACCAAAAGATGTACGATTTCCCATACAAACTCTTAATGCAATAAGGAACCAAACTGTAGCCACCAAACCAGATTCACCCTACTGCCATAAAAAGGTGGTACGGGCAGAATAGTACCAAGGTTCTGAGTCACTTTTGTTAAGGATACCCACTCGTAGGTGCTTCGGTTACCGCAGGCAGTTGCCATGGAGACCAGTCAGTGACGTGGAAAATACTCTCAAGTCGGAGCTCGGCCTTCGGCCTCGCAAGTTACTAATACGGCTTTGCCTACGGCCTCGCCAAGCGCTCGCCCTTCGGGCTCACGCATCATACGCTCGGCCTTCGGCCTCGCGGACCGAAAGTTCGGCCTTCGGCCTTACCAGGAGCTCGCCCTTCGGGCTCGCTACTACACTAACGTAGGACAGTAACTCCAAATTCAGTCAAAACTCCCACAAAAACTCCTAATACAGTTGAAAATAAAGGTAAAACACTCCATATGCAGTATAAAGAATGATAGGAGCATGTAAGACACATCCAAAATGTCGGATTTCAAGATGGCCACCATACAAACTGCTCCGCCCCTACTGAAGCTCGGCCTAACGGCCTCGCTTCAGCAGGCTCGGATCAATTTGTATGGCGGCCATCTTGAAATCCGCCATTTTGGATTTTTGACAGATGTCATTCGACTGCTGTCCTTATTCCCTATGACATTTGTTCAAACACCCCCTACCTATCTCTTACCGTTTTTGAGATACGTCATCCATCTTCACTTGGCAGGCGTCTTTTTAATGATTTTCGATTTTTCTCATACTCATCAAAACCCCTCGAACATTTCTGCCATACATCATTTTAGCCCTACTATGCTCCTTCTAGGAGAACATTTATGTCAATCAGTCAGTCAGTGAGTCAGTGGTAATCGAGCCTTATATATTATTAATAAACTAGTTTTTCGGGCAGTGTGCGGGCCGCATGCGGCCCGCATTTATCGTTATGTTATATTAAAATATTCTAAAGTCGGAGCTCGGCCTTCAGCCTCGCAAGTTACTAACACGGCTCGGCCTGCGGCCTCGCCAAGCGCTCGCCCTTCGGGCTCGCGCATCATACGCTCGGCCTTCGGCCTCGCGGACTGAAAGTTCGGCCTTCGGCCTCACCAGGAGCTCGCCCTTCGGGCTCGCAACTGCACTAATGTAGGACAGTTACTCCAAATTCAGTCAAAAATCCCACAAAAACTCCTAATACAGTCTAATATAAAGGTAAAACGCTCCAAATGCAGTATAAAGAATGATAGGAGCACGTGGGACACATCCAAAATGTCGGATTTCAAGATGGCCACCATACAAACTGCTCCGCCCCTACTGAAGCTCGGCCTAAAGGCCTCGCTTCAGCAGGCTCGGATCAATTTGTATGGCGGCCATCTTGAAATCCGCCATTTTGGATTTTTGACAGGTGTCATTCGACTGCTTTCCCAATTCCCTATGACATTTGTTCAAACACCCCCTACCTATCTCTTACCGTTTTTGAGATACGTCATCCATCTTCAGTTGGCAGGCGTCTTTTTAATGATTTTCGATTTTTCTCATACTCACCAAAACCCCCCGAACATTTTTGCTATACATCACGTTGCTCCTACTCGTCTCCTTCTAGGAGAACATTTATGTCAGTCAGTGAGTCAATGGTAATCGAGCTTTATATATTATAACTAGTTTTTCGGGCAGTGTGCGGGCCGCATGCGGCCCGCATCTATCTTGAGTCAGTAGGAACTGTCAAAAAAACACCTGATACATAAAAAAAAGTATTTTCAAAACTCCATTAGAAGTATGAAATCCCATATAAACTCTTAATACAATAAGGAACCAAACTGTAGCCACCAAAGCAAATTCACCCTACTGCCATAAAAAGGTGGTACGGGCAGAATGGTACCAAGGTTCTGAGTCACTTTTGTTAAGGAACCCCACTCGTAGGTGCTTCGGTTACCGCAGGCAGTTGCCATGGAGACCAGTCGGTGACGTGGAAAATACTCCCAAGTCGGAGCTCGGCCTTCGGCCTCGCAAGTTACTTATACGGCTTGGCCTACGGCCTCGCCAAGCGCTCGCCCTTCGGGCTCGCGCAACATATGCTCGGCCTTCGGCCTCGCGGACCGAAAGTTCGGCCTTCGGCCTCACCAGGAGCTCGCCCTACGGGCTCGCTACTTCACTAATGTAGGACAGTAACTCCAAATTCAGTCAAAAATCCCACAAAAACTCTTAATACAGTCGAAAATAAAGGTAAAACACTCCAAATACAGTATAAAGAATGATAGGAGCACGTAAGACACATTTAAAATGTCGGATTTCAAGACGGCAACCATACAAACTGCTCCGCCCCTACTGAAGCTCGGCCTAACGGCCTCGCTTCAGCAGGATCGGATCACTTTGTATGGCGGCCATCTTGAAATCCGCCATTTTGGATTTTTGACAAATGTCATTCGACTGCTCTCCCGATTCCCTATGACATTTGTTCAAACACCCTCTACCTATCTTGTACCGTTTTTGAGATATGTCATCCATCTTCACTTGGCAGGCGTCTTTTTAATGATTTTCGATTTTTCTCATACTCACCAAAACCTTCCGAACATTTTTGCCATACTTCATTTTTACCCTACTCTGCTCCTTCTAGGATAACATTTATGTCAATCAGTCAGTCAGTCAGTGAGTGGTAATCGAGCTTTATATATTATAAACTAGTACTTCGGGCAGTGTGCGGGCCGCATGCGGCCCGCATTTATCGTTATGCAGTACTAAATAATACCGTAACTCCTTATACATTTAAAAAAAAAATAATTCCATAACAGTATCAAATCCCATATAAACTCTCAATACAATAAAGAACCATACTGTAGCCACTAAAGCAGTTTCACCCTACTGCCATAAAAAGGTGGTACGGGCAGAATGGTACCAAGGTTCTGAGTCACTTTTGTTAAGGAACCCCACTCGTAGGTGCTTCGGTTACCGCGGGCAGTTGCCATGGAGACCAGTCGGTGACGTGGAAAATACTCTCAAGTCGGAGCTCGGCCTTCGGCCTCGCAAGTTACTAACACGGCTCGGCCTGGGGCCTCGCCAAGCGCTCGCCCTTCGGGCTCACGCACCATACGCTCGGCCTTCGGCCTCGCGAGCCGAAAGTTCGGCCTTCGGCCTCACCAGCAGCTCGCCCTACGGGCTCGCTACTACACTAATGTAGGACAGTAACTCCAAATTCAGTCAAAAATCCCACAAAAACTCCTAATACAGTCGAAAATATAAGGTAAAACACTCCAAATGCAGTATAAAGAATGATAGGAGCACGTAAGACAAATCCAAAATGTCGGATTTCAAGACGGCCACCATACAAACTGCTCCGCCCCTACTGAAGCTCGGCCTAACGGCCTCGCTTCAGCAGGCTCGGATTACTTTGTATGGCGGCCATCTTAACATCCGCCATTTTGGATTTTTGACAGGTATCATTCGACTGCTCTCCCGGTTCCCTATGACATTTGTACAAACACCTCCTATCTATCTCTTACCGTTTTCGAGATACGTCATCCATCTTCACTTGGCAGGCGTCTTTTTAATGATTTTCGATTTTTCTCATACTAACCAAAACCCCCCGAACATTTTTGCCATACTTCATTTTTACCCTACTCTGCTCCTTCTAGGAGAACATTTATGTCAGTCAGTCAGTCAGTGGTAATCGAGCTTTATATATTATAAATAAACTAGTTTTTCGGGCAGTGTGCGGGCCGCATGCGGCCCGCATCTATCTTGACTCAGTAAGAACTGTCAAAAAAACACCTGCTACATTAAAAAAAGTATGTTCAAAACTCCATTAGAAGTATGAAATCCCATATAAACTCTCAATACAATAAAGAAACAAACTGTAGCCACCAAACCGATTTCACCCTACTGCCATAAAAAGGTGGTACGGGCAGAATGGTACCAAGGTTCTGAGTCACTTTTGTTAAGACACATCCAAAATGTCGGAGGTGCTTCGCTTACCGCGGGCAGTTGCCATGGAGACCAGTCGGAGACGTGGAAAAAACTCTCAAGTCGGAGCTCGGCCTTCGGCCTCGCAAGTTACTAAAACGGCTCGGCCTGCGGCCTCGCCAAGCGCTCGCCCTTCGGGCTCGCGGACCGAAAGTTCGGCCTTCGGCCTCACCAGGAGCTCGCCCTTCGGGCTCGCTATACACTAATGTTCAAAACTCCAATAGAAGTATGAAATCCCATATAAACTCTCAATACATTAAAGCACCATACTGTAGCCACTAAAGCAGATTCACCCTACTGCCATAAAAAGGTGGTACGGTCAGAATGGTACCAAGCTTCTGAGTCACTTTTGTTAAGGAACCCCACTCGTAGGTGCTTCGGTTACCGCGGGCAGTTGCCTTGGAGACCAGTCGGAGACGTGGAAAAAACTCTCAAGTCGGAGCTCGGCCTTCGGCCTCGCAAGTTACTAATACGGCTCGGCCTACGGCCTCGCCAAGCGCTCGCCCTTCGGGCTCACGCACCCTACGCTCGGCCTTCGGCCTCGCGAGCCGAAAGTTCGGCCTTCGGCCTCACCAGGAGCTCGCCCTACGGGCTCGCTATACACTAATGTTGGACAGTAACTCCAAATTCAGTCAAAAATCCCACAAAAACTCCTAATACAGTCGAAAATATAAGGTAAAACACTCCAAATGCAGTATAAAGAATGATAGGAGCACGTAAGACAAATCCAAAATGTCGGATTTCAAGACGGCCACCATACAAACTGCTCCGCCCCTACTGAAGCTCGGCCTAACGGCCTCGCTTCAGCAGGCTCGGATTACTTTGTATGGCGGCCATCTTGACATCCGCCATTTTGGATTTTTGACAGGTATCATTCGACTGCTCTCCCGGTTCCCTATGACATTTGTACAAACACCTCCTATCTATCTCTTACCGTTTTCGAGATACGTCATCCATCTTCACTTGGCAGGCGTCTTTTTAATGATTTTCGATTTTTCTCATACTAACCAAAACCCCCCGAACATTTTTGCCATACTTCATTTTTACCCTACTCTGCTCCTTCTAGGAGAACATTTATGTCAGTCAGTCAGTCAGTGGTAATCGAGCTTTATATATTATAAACTAGTTTTTCGGGCAGTGTGCGGGCCGCATGCGGCCCGCATCTATCTTTAGTCAGTAGGAACTGTCAAAAAAAACACCTGATTCATTAAAAAAGTATGTTCAAAACTCCATTAGAAGTATGAAATCCCATATAAACTCTAAATACAATAAAGAACCATACTGTAGCCACTAAAGCAGATTCACCCTACTGCCATAAAAAAGTGGTACCGGCAGAATGGTACCAAGGTTCTGAGTCACATTTATTAAGGAACCCCACTCGTAGGTGCTTTGGTTATCGCGGGCAGTTGCCATGGAGACCAGTCGGAGACGTGGAAAATACTCTCAAGTCGGAGCTCGGCCTTCGGCCTCGCAAGTTACCAACACGGCTCGGCCTCCGGCCTCGCCAAGCGCTCGCCCTTCGGGCTCACGTACCATATGCTCGGCCTTCGGCCATGCGGGCCGAATGTTCGGCCTTCGGCCTCACCAGGAGCTCACCCTTCGGGCTCGCTATACACCAATGTAGGACAGTAACTCCAAATTCAGTCGAATATCCCACAAAAACTCCTAATACAGTCGAAATATAAGGTAAAACACTCCAAATGCAGTATAAAGAATGATAGGAGCACGTGGGTCACATCCAAAATGTTGGATTTCAAGACGGCCACCATACAAACTGCTCCGCCCCTACTGAAGCTCGGCCTAACGGCCTCGCTTCAGCAGGCTCGGACCATTTTGTATGACGGCCATCTTGAAATCCGCCATTTTGGATTTTTGACAGGTGTCATTCGACTGCTCTCCCGATTCCCTATGACATTTGTTCAAACACCCCCTACCTATCTTGTACCGTTTTTGAGATATGTCATCCATCTTTACTTGGCAGGCGTCTTTTTTATGATTTTCGATTTTTCTCATACTCACAAAAACCCCCCGAACATTTTTGCCATACATCACGTTGTTCCTACTCGTCTCCTTCTAGGAGAACATTTATGTCAGTCAGTCAGTGGTAATCGAGCTTTATATATTATAAATAAACTAGTTTTTCGGGCAGTGTGCGGGCCGCATGCGGCCCGCATCTATCTTGACTCAGTAAGAACTGTCAAAAAAACACCTGCTACATTAAAAAAAGTATGTTCAAAACTCCATTAGAAGTATGAAATCCCATATAAACTCTCAATACAATAAAGAAACAAACTGTAGCCACCAAACCGAATTCACCCTACTGCCATAAAAAGGTGGTACGGGCAGAATGGTACCAAGGTTCTGAGTCACTTTTGTTAAGACACATCCAAAATGTCGGAGGTGCTTCGCTTACCGCGGGCAGTTGCCATGGAGACCAGTCGGAGACGTGGAAAAAACTCTCAAGTCGGAGCTCGGCCTTCGGCCTCGCAAGTTACTAAAACGGCTCGGCCTGCGGCCTCGCCAAGCGCTCGCCCTTCGGGCTCGCGGACCGAAAGTTCGGCCTTCGGCCTCACCAGGAGCTCGCCCTTCGGGCTCGCTATACACTAATGTTCAAAACTCCAATAGAAGTATGAAATCCCATATAAACTCTCAATACATTAAAGCACCATACTGTAGCCACTAAAGCAGATTCACCCTACTGCCATAAAAAGGTGGTACGGTCAGAATGGTACCAAGCTTCTGAGTCACTTTTGTTAAGGAACCCCACTCGTAGGTGCTTCGGTTACCGCGGGCAGTTGCCTTGGAGACCAGTCGGAGACGTGGAAAAAACTCTCAAGTCGGAGCTCGGCCTTCGGCCTCGCAAGTTACTAATACGGCTCGGCCTACGGCCTCGCCAAGCGCTCGCCCTTCGGGCTCACGCACCCTACGCTCGGCCTTCGGCCTCGCGAGCCGAAAGTTCGGCCTTCGGCCTCACCAGGAGCTCGCCCTACGGGCTCGCTATACACTAATGTTGGACAGTAACTCCAAATTCAGTCAAAAATCCCACAAAAACTCCTAATACAGTCGAAAATATAAGGTAAAACACTCCAAATGCAGTATAAAGAATGATAGGAGCACGTAAGACAAATCCAAAATGTCGGATTTCAAGACGGCCACCATACAAACTGCTCCGCCCCTACTGAAGCTCGGCCTAACGGCCTCGCTTCAGCAGGCTCGGATCACTTTGTATGGCGGCCATCTTGAAATCCGCCATTTTGGATTTTTGACATATGTCATCCGACTGCTCTCCCAATTCCCTATGACATTTGTTCAAACACCCCCTACCTATCTCTTACCGTTTTCGAGATACGTCATCCATCATCACTTGGCAGGCGTCTTTTTAATGATTTTCGATTTTTCTCATACTCACCAAAACCCCCCGAACATTTTTGCCATACTTCATTTTTACCCTACTCTGCTCCTTCTAGGAGAACATTTATGTCAGTCAGTCAGTCAGTGGTAATCGAGCTTTATATATTATAAACTAGTTTTTCGGGCAGTGTGCGGGCCGCATGCGGCCCGCATTTATCGTTATGCAGTACTTACCAATACCTTAACACCATATACATTAAAAAAAAAAAAACAAAATTCCATAACAGTATGAAATCCCATATAAACTCTCAATACAATAAAGAACCATACTGTAGCCACTAAATCAAATTCACCCTACTGCAATAAAAAGGTGGTACGGGCAGAATGGGACCAAGGTTCTGAGTCACTTTTGTTAAGGAACCCCACTCGTAGGTGCTTTGGTTACCGCGGGCAGTTGCCATGGAGACCAGTCGGAGACGTGGAAAATACTCTCGAGTCGGAGCTCGGCCTTCGGCCTCGCAAGCTACTAACATGGCTCGGCCTGCGGCCTCGCCAAGCGCTCGCCCTACGGGCTCGCGCACCATACGCTCGGCCTTCGGCCTCGCGTGCCGAAAGTTCGGCCTTCGGCCTCACCAGGAGCTCGCCCTTCGGGCTCGCTACTACATCAACGTAGAATAGTAACTCCAAATTCAGTCAAAAAACCTACAAAAACTCCTAATACAGTCGAAAATATGAGGTAAAACACTCCAAATGCAGTATAAAGAATGAGAGGAGCACGTAGGACAGGTCTCATTCGACTGCTCTCCCGATTTCCTATGACATTTGTTCAAACACCCCCAACCTATCTCTTACCGTTTTCGAGATACGTAGTCCAGCTTTACTTGGCAGGCGTCATTTCTAGGGTTTTTATTTTTTTCCCTACTCAGCTAAGCCCCTTTGTCATTTTCGTGATACATTACTATAACCGTACTCAACTCTTTCTGGTAGAACCAGCTACTTTTTTGAGGGATCGAAGGATTTTGTATGGCGGCCATTTTAAAATCCGCCATTTTGGATTTTTGACAGATGTCATCCGACTGCTTTCCCGATTCCCTATGACATTTGGTCAAGCACCCTCTACCTATCTCTTACCGTTTCAGAGATACGCCATCCAATTTTACTTGGCAGACGTCATCTTTGACATTTCGGATTTTTCCCATACTCCCCCAAACCCCCTCTACACTTTTCCCATACATCACTTTCTTCCTACTCGACTCCTTCTGGGAGAACAATGATGTCAGTCAGTGAGTCAGTCAGTCAGTCAGTGTACGGTAATCCAGCTTTATATATTATAAATAACTAGTTATTCGGGCAGTGTGCGGGCCGCATGCGGCCCGCATTTATCGTTGTGCAAGTTAGAACAATATCAAAACACCTTATACATTAAAAAAAAATATTTCAAAACACCAAAAGATGTACGATTTCCCATACAAACACTTAATACATTAGAGAACCGTACTGTACCCACCAAACCAAATTCACCCTACTGCCATAAAAAGGTGGTACGGGCAGAATGGTACCAAGGTTCTGAGTCACTTTTGTTAAGGAACCCCACTCGTAGGTGCTTCGGTTACCGCGGGCAGTTGCCATGGAGACCAGTCGATGACGTGGAAAATACTCTCGAGTCGGAGCTCGGCCTCCGGCCTCGCAAGTTACTAACATGGCTCGGCCTGCGGCCTCGCCAAGCGCTCGCCCTTCGGGCTCACGCACCATACGCTCGGCCTTCGGCCTCGCAAGCCGAAAGTTCGGCCTTCGGCCTCACCAGGAGCTCTTCCTTCGGGCTCGCTACTGCACTTATGTAGGACAGTAACTCCAAATTCAGTCGAAAATCCCACAAAAACTCCTAATACAGTCGAAAATATAGGGTAAATCACTCCAAATGCAGTATAAAGAATGATAGGAGCACGTGGGGCACATCCAAAATGGCGGATTTCAAGACGGCCACCATACAAACTGCTCCGCCCCTACTGAACCTCGGCCTAAAGGCCTCGCTTTAGCAGGCTCGGATCAATTTGTATGGCGGCCATCTTGAAATCCGCCATTTTGGATTTTTGACAGGTGTCATTCGACTGCTCTCCCGATTCCCTATGACATTTGTTCAATCCCCCCCTACCTATATCTTACCGTTTTCGAGATACGTCATCCATCTTTACTTGGCAGACGTCATTTTTATGATTTTCGATTTTTCTCATACTCACCGAAACCACCCGAACATTTTTGCCATACTTCATTTTTACCCTACTCTGCTCCTTCTAGGAGAACATTTATGTCAGTCAGTGGTAATCGAGCTTTATATGTGTCATTCGACTGCTCTCCCGATTCCCTATGACATTTGTTAAAACACCCCCTACCTATCTTGTACCGTTTTTGAGATATGTCATCCATCTTTACTTGGCAGGCGTCTTTTTTATGATTTTCGATTTTTCTCATACTCACCAAAACCCCCCGAACATTTTTGCCATACATCACGTTGCTCCTACTCGTCTCCTTCTAGGAGAACATTTATGTCAGTCAGTGGTAATCGAGCTTTATATATTATAACTAGTTTTTCGGGCGGTGTGCGGGCCGCATGCGGCCCGCATCTATCTTTAGTCATTTGAAAATTTCACAGAAACACCTAATACGTGAAAAAAAGTGTGTTCAAAACTCTAACAGAAGTATGAAATCCCATATAAACTCCTTATACAGTAGAGAACCAAACTGAAGCCACCAAACCAGATTCACCCTACTGCCATAAAAAGGTGGTACGGGCAGAATGGTACCAAGGTTCTGAGTCACTTTTGTTAAGGAACCCCACTCGTAGGTGCTGCGGTTACCGCAGGCAGTTGCCATGGAGACCAGTCGGAGATGTGGAAAATACTCTCATGTCGGAGCTCGGCCTTCGGCCTCGCAAGTTACTAATACGGCTCGGCCAACGGCCTCGCCAGGCGCTCGCCCTTCGGGCTCGCGCATCATACGCTCGGCCTTCGGCCTCGCAGACCGAAAGTTCGGCCTTCGGCCTCACCAGGAGCTCACCCTTCGGGCTCGCTACTTCACTAATGTAGGACAGTAACTCCAAATTCAGTCAAAAATCCCACAAAAACTCCTAATACAGTCGAAAATGTAGGTAAAACACTCCAAATGCAGTATAAAGAATGATAGGAGCACGTGTGACACATCCAAAATGTCGGATTTCAAGACAGCCACCATACAAACTGCTCCGCCCCTACTGAAGCTCGGCCTAAAGGCCTCGCTTCAGCAGGCTCGGAGCATTTTGTATGGCGGCCATCTTGAAATCCGCCATTTTGGATTTTTGACAGATGTCATTCGACTGCTCTCCCGATTCCCTATGACATTTGTTCAAACACCCCCTACCTATCTCTTACCGTTTTCGAGATACGTCATCCATCATCACTTGGCAGGCGTCTTTTTAATGATTTTCGATTTTTCTCATACTCACTAAAACCAACCGAACATTTTTGCCATACTTCATTTTTACCCTACTCTGCTCCTTCTAGGAGAACATTTATGTCAGTGAGTGAGTGGTAATCGAGCTTTATATATTATAACTAGTATTTCGGGCAGTGTGCGGGCCGCATGCGGCCCGCATTTATCGTTATGCAGTACTAAATAATACCGTAACTCCTTATACATTTAAAAAAAAAAACAAAACTCCATAACAGTATGAAATCCCATATTAACTCTCAATACAATAAAGAACAATACTGTAGCCACTAAAACAGATTCACCCTACTGCCATAAAAAGGTGGTACGGGCAGAATGGGACCAAGGTTCTGAGTCACTTTTGTTAAGGAACCCCACTCGTAGGTGCTGCGGTTACCGCAGGCAGTTGCCATGGAGACAAGTCGGATATGTGGAAAATACTCTCAAGTCGGAGCTCGGCCTTCGGCCTCGCAAGTTACTAATACGGCTCGGCCTACGGCCTCGCCAGGCGCTCGCCCTTCGGGCTCGCGCATCACACGCTCGGCCTTCGGCCTCGCGGACTGAAAGTTCGGCCTTCGGCCTCACCAGGAGCTCGCCCTTCGGGCTCGCTATACACAAAAGTTGGACAGTAACTCCAAATTCAGTCAAAAATCCCACAAAAACTCCTAATACATTTGAAAATTAAGGAAAAACACTCCAAATGCAGTATAAAGAATGATAGGAACACGTAAGACACATCCAAAATGTCATTCGACTGCTCTCCTTATTCCCTATGACATTTTTTCAAAAACCCTCTACCTATCTATTACCGTTTTCGAGATACGTGATTTATCTGCACTTGGCAGACGTCATCGAAAAAAAAAAATCATATTTGGAATAAGGACGTCCAGAACAACCTAGATATAAAATTTAAGCCAAATCGGAGAATTTTTTTTTACTTGGCAGACGTCATCGAAAAAATAATTTTTGATTTGGAATAAGGACACCCAGAACCACCTAAATATCGAGTTTCAGCCAAATCGGAGTAACTTGTTTTACTTGGCAGACGTCATCGAAAAAAAAATTTTAGATTTGGAATAAGGACACCCAGAACCACCTAAATATCGAGTTTCAGCCAAATCGGAGTAACTTTTTTTAATTGGCAGACGTCATCGAAATAAAAATTTCATATTTGGAATAAGGATGACAAGAACAACCTATATATCGATTTTCAGCCAAATCGGTGCAAGTCTGAGCTCGGCCTTCGGCCTCGCAAGTTACTAACACGGCTTGGCCTGCGGCCTCGCGCACCATCCGCTCGGCCTACGGCCTCGCGGCCCGAAAGTTCGGCCTTCGGCCTCACCAAAAGCTCGCCCTTCGGGCTCGCCACACTGACAGTAGGACAATTACTCTAAATTGAGTTGAAATTCCCACAAACACTCCTAATACAGTCGACATTGTTAGGTTAAATACTCCAAATAATGTATGAAGAATGAGAGTAGCACATTTGACAGGTGTCATTTGACTGCTCTCCCGATTCCCTATGACATTTGTTCAAACACCCCCAACCTATCTCTTACCGTTTTCGAGATACGTAGTCCAGCTTTACTTGGCAGGCGTCATTTCTAGGGTTTTTAATTTTTCCCCTACTCAGCTAAACCCCTTAGTCATTTTCGTAATACATTACTATAACCGTACTCAACTCTTTCTGGTAGAACCAGCTACTTTTTTGAGGGATCGAAGGATTTTGTATGGCGGCCATTTTGAAATCCGCCATTTTGGATTTTTGACAGATGTCATTCGACTGCTCTCCCAATTCCCTATGACATTTGGTCAAGCACCCCCTACCTATCTCTTACCGTTTCCGAGATACGCTAACCAACTTTACTTGGCAGACGACATCTTTGAGTTTTCGGATTTTTCCCATACTCCCCCAAACCCTCTCTACACTTTTCCCATACATCACTTTCTTCCTTCTCGACTCCTTCTGGGAGAACAATGATGTCAGTCAGTGAATCAGTCAGTGAGTCAGTGTACGGTAATCCAGCTTTATATATTATAAATAAACTAGTATTTCGGGCAGTGTGCGGGCCGCATGCGGCCCGCATTTATCGTTATGCAATTTGAAACAATATCAAAACACCTTATACATTTAAAAAAAAAACAATATTCTATAACAGTATGAAATCCCATATAAACTCCTTATACAATAGAGAACCAAACTGTAGCCACCAAACCAGATTCACCCTACTGCCATAAAAAAGTGGTACGGGCAGAATGGGACCAGGGTTCTGAGTCACTTTTGTTAAGGAACCCCACTCGTAGGTGCTTCGGTTACCGCGGGCAGTTGCCATGGAGACCAGTCGGAGACGTGGAAAAAACTCTCAAGTCGGAGCTCGGCCTTCGGCCTCGCAAGTTACTAAAACGGCTCGGCCTGCGGCCTCGCCAAGCGCTCGCCCTTCGGGCTCGCGGACCGAAAGTTCGGCCTTCGGCCTCACCAGGAGCTCGCCCTTCGGGCTCGCTATACACTAATGTTCAAAACTCCAATAGAAGTATGAAATCCCATATAAACTCTCAATACATTAAAGCACCATACTGTAGCCACTAAAGCAGATTCACCCTACTGCCATAAAAAGGTGGTACGGTCAGAATGGTACCAAGCTTCTGAGTCACTTTTGTTAAGGAACCCCACTCGTAGGTGCTTCGGTTACCGCGGGCAGTTGCCTTGGAGACCAGTCGGAGACGTGGAAAAAACTCTCAAGTCGGAGCTCGGCCTTCGGCCTCGCAAGTTACTAATACGGCTCGGCCTACGGCCTCGCCAAGCGCTCGCCCTTCGGGCTCACGCACCCTACGCTCGGCCTTCGGCCTCGCGAGCCGAAAGTTCGGCCTTCGGCCTCACCAGGAGCTCGCCCTACGGGCTCGCTATACACTAATGTTGGACAGTAACTCCAAATTCAGTCAAAAATCCCACAAAAACTCCTAATACAGTCGAAAATTAAGGAAAAACACTCCAAATGCAGTATAAAGAATGATAGGAGCACGTAAGACACATCCAAAATGTCGGATTTCAAGACGGCCACCATACAAACTGCTCCGCCCCTACTGAAGCTCGGCCTAACGGCCTCGCTTCAGCAGGCTCGGATCACTTTGTATGGCGGCCATCTTGAAATCCGCCATTTTGGATTTTTGACATATGTCATCCGACTGCTCTCCCAATTCCCTATGACATTTGTTCAAACACCCCCTACCTATCTCTTACCGTTTTCGAGATACGTCATCCATCATCACTTGGCAGGCGTTTTTTTAATGATTTTCGATTTTTCTCATACTCACCAAAACCCCCCGAACATTTTTGCCATACTTCATTTTTACCCTACTCTGCTCCTTCTAGGAGAACATTTATGTCAGTCAGTCAGTCAGTGGTAATCGAGCTTTATATATTATAAACTAGTTTTTCGGGCAGTGTGCGGGCCGCATGCGGCCCGCATTTATCGTTATGCAGTACTAAACTATATCAAAACTCATGATACGTTGTAAAAAAGTATGTTCAAAACTCCAATAGAAGAATGAAATCCCATATAAACTCTCAATACAATAAAGAACCATACTGTAGCCACTAAAGCAGATTCACCCTACTGCCATAAAAAGGTGGTACGGGCAGAATGGTACCAAGGTTCTGAGTCACTTTAGTTAAGGAACCCCACTCGTAGTTGCTGCGGTTACCGCAGGCAGTTGCCATGGAGACCAGTCGGAGATGTGGAAAATACTCTCAAGTCGGAGCTCGGCCTTCGGCCTCGCAAGTTACTAATACGGCTCGGCCTACGGCCTCGCCAGGCGCTCGCCCTTCGGGCTCACGCATCATACGCTCGGCCTTCGGCCTCGCGGACCGAAAGTTCGGCCTTCGGCCTCACCAGAAGCTCGCCCTTCGGGCTCGCTACTTCACTTATGTAGGACAGTAACTCCAAATTTAGTCAAAAATCCCACAAAAACTCCTAATACAGTCGAAAATATTAGGTAAAACACTCCAAATGCAGTATAAAGAATGATAGGAGCACGTGGGGCACATCCAAAATGTCGGATTTCAAGACGGCCACCATACAAACTGCTCCGCCTCTACTGAAGCTCGGCCTAACGGCCTCGCTTCAGCAGGCTCGGATCACTTTGTATGGCGGCCATCTTGAAATCCACCATTTTGGATTTTTGACAGATGTCATCCGACTGCTCTCCCAATTCCCTATGACATTTGTTCAAACACCCTCTACCTATCTTGTACCGTTTTTGAGATATGTCATTCATCTTTACTTGGCAGGCGTCTTTTTAATGATTTTCGATTTTTCTCATACTCACCTAAACCCGGCGAACATTTTTGCCATACTTCATTTTTACCCTACTCTGCTCCTTCTAGGAGAACATTTATGTCAGTGAGTCAGTGAGTCAGTCAGTGGTAATCGAGCCTTATATATTATAAACTAGTTTTTCGGGCAGTGTGCGGGCCGCATGCGGCCCGCATTTATCGTTATGCAGTACTTACCAATACCTTAACACCATATACATTAAAAAAAAAAAAAAAAAATTCCATAACAGTATGAAATCCCATATAAACTCTCAATACAATAAAGAACCATACTGTAGCCACTAAATCAAATTCACCCTACTGCAATAAAAAGGTGGTACGGGCAGAATGGGACCAAGGTTCTGAGTCACTTTTGTTAAGGAACCCCACTCGTAGGTGCTTTGGTTACCGCGGGCAGTTGCCATGGAGACCAGTCGGAGACGTGGAAAATACTCTCGAGTCGGAGCTCGGCCTTCGGCCTCGCAAGCTACTAACATGGCTCGGCCTGCGGCCTCGCCAAGCGCTCGCCCTTCGGGCTCGCGCACCATACGCTCGGCCTTCGGCCTCGCGTGCCGAAAGTTCGGCCTTCGGCCTCACCAGGAGCTCGCCCTTCGGGCTCGCTACTACAACAACGTAGAATAGTAACTCCAAATTCAGTCAAAAAACCTACAAAAACTCCTAATACAGTCGAAAATATGAGGTAAAACACTCCAAATGCAGTATAAAGAATGAGAGGAGCACGTAGGACAGGTCTCATTCGACTGCTCTCCCGATTCCCTATGACATTTGTTTAAACACCCCCAACCTATCTCTTACCGTTTTCGAGATACGTAGTCCAGCTTTACTTGGCAGGCGTCATTTCTAGGGTTTTTATTTTTTTCCCTACTCAGCTAAGCCCCTTTGTCATTTTCGTAATACATTACTATAACCGTACTCAACTCTTTCTGGTAGAACCAGCTACTTTTTTGAGGGATCGAAGGATTTTGTATGGCGGCCATTTTAAAATCCGCCATTTTGGATTTTTGACAGATGTCATCCGACTGCTTTCCCGATTCCCTATGACATTTGGTCAAGCACCCTCTACCTATCTCTTACCGTTTCAGAGATACGCCATCCAATTTTACTTGGCAGACGTCATCTTTGAGATTTCGGATTTTTCCCATACTCCCCCAAACCCCCTCTACACTTTTCCCATACATCACTTTCTTCCTACTCGACTCCTTCTGGGAGAACAATGATGTCAGTCAGTGAGTCAGTCAGTCAGTCAGTGTACGGTAATCCAGTCCAGCTTTATATATTATAACTAGTTTTTCGGGCAGTGTGCGGGCCGCATGCGGCCCGCATTTATCGTTGTGCAAGTTTGAACAATATCAAAACACCTTATACATTAAAAAAAGTATGTTCAAAACTACATTAGAAGTATGAAATCCCATATAAACTCTCAATACAATAAAGAACCATACTGTAGCCACAAAAGCAAAATCACCCTACTGCCATAAAAAGGTGGTACGGGCAGAATGGTACCAAGGTTCTGAATCACTTTTGTTAAGGAACCCAACTCGTAGGTGCTTCGGTTACCGCGGGCAGTTGCCATGGAGACCAGTCAGAGATGTGGAAAATACTCTCGATTCGGAGCTCGGCCTTCGGCCTCGCAAGTTACTAACACGGCTCGGCCTACGGCCTCGCCAAGCGTTCGCCCTTCGGGCTCACGCACCAAACGCTCGGCCTTCGGCCTCGCGAGCCGAAAATTCGGCCTTCGGCCTCACCAGAAGCTCGCCCTTCGGGCTCGCTACTACACTAATGTAGGACAGTTACTCCAAATTCAGTCAAAAATCCCACAAAAACTCCTAATACAGTCGAAAATAAAGATAAAAAACTCCAAATGCAGTATAAAGAATGATAGGAGCACGTAAGACACATCCAAAATGTCGGATTTCAAGACGGCCACCATACAAACTGCTCCGCCCCTACTGAAGCTCGGCCTAACGGCCTCGCTTCAGCAGGCTCGGATCACTTTGTATGGCGGCCATCTTGAAATACGCCATTTTGGATTTTTGACAGGTGTCATTCGACTGCTCTCCCGATTCCCTATGACATTTGGTCAAACACCCCCTACCTATCTTGCACCGTTTTCGAGATACGTCATCCATCTTTACTTGGCAGGCGTCTTTTTAATGATTTTCGATTTTTCCCATACTCACCTAAACCCCCCGAACATTTTTGCCATACATCATTTTAGCCCTACTCGTCTCCTTCTAGGAGAACATTTATGTCAATCAGTCAGTCAGTCAGTGAGTGGTAATCGAGCTTTATATATTATTAACTAGTTTTTCGGGCAGTGTGCGGGCCGCATGCGGCCCGCATCTATCTTGAGTCAGTAGGAACTGTCAAAAAAACACCTGATACAAAAAAAAATGTGTTCAAAACTCCAATAGAAGTATGAAATCCCATATAAACTCTCAATACAATAAAGAACCATACTGTAGCCACTAAAGCAAATTCACCCTACTGCCATAAAAAGGTGGTGCGGGCAGAATGGGACCAAGGTTCTGAGTCACTTTTGTTAAGGAACCCCACTCGTAGGTGCTTCGGTTACCGCAGGCAGTTGCCATGGAGACCAGTCGGTGACGTGGAAAATACTCTCAAGTCGGAGCTCGGCCTTCGGCCTCGCAAGTTACTAAAACGGCTCGGCCTGCGGCCTCGCCAAGCGCTCGCCCTTCGGGCTCGCGCATTATACGCTCGGCCTTCGGCCTCGCGGACCGAAAGTTCGGCCTTCGGCCTCACCAGGAGCTCGCCCTTCGGGCTCGCTACTACACTTATGTAGGACAGTAACTCCAAATTCAGTCAAAAATCCCACAAAAACTCCTCATACAGTCGAAAATATAAGGTAATACACTCCAAATGCAGTATAAAGAATGATAGGAGCACCTGGGACAACTCCAAAATGGCGGATTTCAAGAAGGCCCCCATACAAACTGCTCCGCCCCTACTGAACCTCGGCCTAACGGCCTCGCTTCAGCAGGCTCGGAGCATTTTGTATGGCGGCCATCTTGAAATCCGCCATTTTGGATTTTTGACAGGTGTCATTCGACTGCTCTCCCGATTCCCTATGACATTTGTTCAAACACCCCCTACCTATCTTGTACCGTTTTTGAGATATGTCATCCATCTTTACTTGGCAGGCGTCTTTTTTATGATTTTCGATTTTTCTCATACTCACCAAAACCCCCCGAACATTTTTGCCATACATGATTTTAACCCTACTCTGCTCCTTCTAGGAGAACATTTATGTCAGTCAGTCAGTCAGTGAGTCAGTCAGTGGTAATCGAGCTTTATATATTATAACTAGTATTTCGGGCAGTGTGCGGGCCGCATGCGGCCCGCATCTATCTTGAGTCAGTAGGAACTGTCAAAAAAACACCTGATACATTAAAAAAATAGTGTGTTCAAAACTCCAATAGAAGCATGAAATCCCATATAAACTCTCAATACAATAAAGAACCATACTGTAGCCAATAAAGCAAATTCACCCTACTGCTATAAAAAGGTGGTACGGGCAGAATGGTACCAAGGTTCTAAGTCACTTTTCTTAAGGAACCCCACTCGCAGGTGCTTCGGTTACCGCGAGCAGTTGCCATGGAGACCAGTCGGAGATGTGGAAAATACTCTCGAGTCGGAGCTCGGCCTTCGGCCTCGCAAGTTACTAACACGGCTCGGCCTGCGGCCTCGCCAAGCGCTCGCCCTTCGGGCTCGCGCTTCATTCGCTCGGCCTTCGGCCTCGCGGACCGAAAGTTCGGCCTTCGGCCTCACCAGGTGGTTGCCCTTTGGGCTCGCTATACACTAATGTAGGACAGTTACTCCAAATTCAGTCAAAAAACCCACAAAAACTCCTAATACAGTCGAAAATATATGGTAAAACACTCCAAATGCAGTATGAAGAATGAGAGGAGCACCTGGGACAAATCCAAAATGGCGGATTTCAAGAAGCCCACCATTCAAACTGCTCCGCCCCTACTGAAGCTCGGCCTAAAGGCCTCGCTTCAGCAGGCTCGGAGCATTTTGTATGGCGGCCATCTTGAAATCCGCCATTTTGGATTTTTGACAGGTGTCATTCGACTGCTCTCTCGATTCCCTATGACATTTTTTCAAACACCCCTTACCTATCTCTTACCGTTTTCGAGGTACGTCATCCATCTTCACTTGGCAGGCGTCATTTTTATGATTTTCGATTTTTCTCATACTCACCAAAACCCCCCGAACATTTTTGCCATACTTCATTTTTACCCTACTCTGCTCCTTCTAGGAGAACATTTATGTCAGTCAGTGAGTCAGTCAGTGAGTGGTAATCGAGCTTTATATATTATAAATAACTAGTTTTTCGGGCAGTGTGCGGGCCGCATGCGGCCCGCATTTATCGTTATGCAATTTTAAACTATATCAAAACACCTTTTACAATACACTAAAATATTTCAAAACCCCAAAAGAAGTATGAAGTCCCATATAAACTCTCAATACAGTAGAGAACCATACTGTAGCCACTAAAGCAGATTCACCCTACTGCCATAAAAAGGTGGTACGGGCAGAATGGTACCAAGGTTCTGAGTCACTTTTGTTAAGGAACCCCACTCGTAGCTGCTTCGGTTACCGCAGGCAGTTGCCATGGAGACCAGTTGGAGATGTGGAAAAAACTCTCAAGTCGGAGCTCGGCCTTCGGCCTCGCAAGTTACTAATACGGCTCGGCCTACGGCCTCGCCAAGCGCTCGCCCTTCGGGCTCACGCACCCTACGCTCGGCCTTCGGCCTCGCGAGCCGAAAGTTCGGCCTTCGGCCTCACCGGAAGCTCGCCCTTCGGGCTCGCTATACACTAAAGTTAGACAGTTACTCCAAATTCAGTCAAAAATCCCACAAAAAATCCTAATACAGTTGAAAATTAAGGAAAAACACTCCAAATGCAGTATAAAGAATGATAGGAGCACGTAAGACACATCCAAAATGTCATTCGACTGCTCTTCTTATTCCCTATGACATATTTTCAAAAACCCCCTACCTATCTATTACCGTTTTCGAGATACGTGATTTATCTGCACTTGGCAGACGTCATCGAAAACAAAATTTCATATTTGGAATAAGGACGTTCAGAACAACCTAGATATAAAATTTAAGCCAAATCGGAGTACTCTTTTTTACTTGGCAGACGTCATCGAAAAAAAATTTTTTGATTTGGAATAAGGACACCCAGAACCACCTAAATATCGAGTTTCAGCCAAATCGGAGTAACTTTTTTTACTTGGCAGACGTCATCGAAAAAAAAATTTTAGATTTGGAATAAGGACACCCAGAACCACCTAAATATCGAGTTTCAGCCAAATCGGAGTAACTTTTTTTACTTGGCAGACGTCATCGAAACAAAAATTTTTGATTTAGAATAAGGACGTCCAGAACCACATAAATATCGAGTTTCAGCCAAATCGGAGTAACTTTTTTTACTTGGCAGACGTCATCGAAATAAAAATTTCATATTTGGAATAAGGATGACGAGAACAACCTATATATCGATTTTCAGCCAAATCGGTGCAAGTCTGAGCTCGGCCTTCGGCCTCGCAAGTTACTAAGACGGCTCGACCTGCGGCCTCGCGCACCGTCCACTCGGCCTACGGCCTCGCGAACCGAAAGTTCGGCCTTCGGCCTCACCAAAAGCTCGCCCTTCGGGCTCGCTACACTGACAGTAGGACAATTACTCTAAATTGAGTTGAAATTCCCACAAACACTCCTAATACAGTCGACATTGTAAGGTTAAATACTCCAAATAATGTATGAAGAATGAGAGTAGCACATTTGACAGGTGTCATTCGACTGCTCTCTCGATTCCCTATGACATTTGTTCAAACACCCCCAACCTATCTCTTACCGTTTTCGAGATACGTGGTCCAGCTTTACTTGGCAGGCGTCATTTCTAGGGTTTTTAATTTTTCCCCTACTCAGCTAAACCCCTTAGTCATTTTCGTAATACATTACTATAACCGTACTCAACTCTTTCTGGTAGAACCAGCTACTTTTTTGAGGGATCGAAGGATTTTGTATGGCGGCCATTTTGAAATCCGCCATTTTGGATTTTTGACAAATGTCATCCGACTGCTCTCCTGATTCCCTATGACATTTGGTCAAGCACCCCCTACCTATCTCTTACCGTTTCAGAGATACGCCATCCAATTTTACTTGGCAGACGTCATCTTTGAGTTTTCGGATTTTTCCCATACTCACACAAACCCCCTCTACACTTTTCCCATACATCACATTCTTCCTACTCGACTCCTTCTGGGAGAACAATGATGTCAGTCAGTCAGTCAGTCAGTCAGTGAGTCAGTGTACGGTAATCCAGCTTTATATATTATAATAACTAGTTTTTCGGGCAGTGTGCGGGCCGCATGCGGCCCGCATCTATCTTTACTCATTTGGGAATTTCACAGAAACACCTAATACGTGAAAAAAAGTGTGTTCAAAACTCCAATAGAAGTATGAAATCCCATATTAACTCTCAATACAATAATGAACAATACTGTAGCCTCTAAAACAGATTCACCCTACCGCCATAAAAAGGTGGTACGGGCAGAATGGGACCAAGGTTCTGAGTCACTTTTGTTAAGGAACTCCACTCGTAGGTGCTTCGCTTACCGCGGGCAGTTGCCATGGAGACCAGTCAGAGACGTGGAAAAAACTCTCAAGTCGGAGCTCGGCCTTCGGCCTCGCAAGTTACCAACACGGCTCGGCCTGCGGCCTCGCCAAGCGCTCGCCCTTCGGGCTCGCGCACCATTCGCTCGGCCTTCGGCCTCGCGGACCGAAAGTTCGGCCTTCGGCCTCACCAGGTGGTTGCCCTTTGGGCTCGCTATACACTAATGTAGGACAGTTACTCCAAATTCAGTCAAAAAACCCACAAAAACTCCTAATACAGTCGAAAATGTATGTTAAAACACTCCAAATGCAGTATGAAGAATGAGAGGAGCACCTGGGACAAATCCAAAATGGCGGATTTCAAGAAGGCCACCATACAAACTGCTCCGCCCCTACTGAAGCTCGGCCTAAAGGCCTCGCTTCAGCAGGCTCGGATCATTTTGTATGGCGGCCATCTTGAAATCCGCCATTTTGGATTTTTGACAGATGTCATCCGACTGCTCTCCCGATTCCCTATGACATTTGTTCAAACACCCCCTACCTATCTTGTACCGTTTTTGAGATATGTCATCCATCTTTACTTGGCAGGCGTCTTTTTATGATTTTCGATTTTTCTCATACTCACCAAAACCCCCCGAACATTTTTGCCATACATCATTTTAACCCTACTCTACTCCTTCTAGGAGAACATTTATGTCAGTCAGTCAGTCAGTGAGTCAGTCAGTGGTAATCGAGCTTTATATATTATAAATAATAAACTAGTATTTCGGGCAGTGTGCGGGCCGCATGCGGCCCGCATTTATCGTTGTGCAAGTTTGAACAATATCAAAACACCTTATACATTAAAAAAAGTATGTTCAAAACTCCATTAGAAGTATGAAATTCCATATTAACTCTCAATACAATAAAGAACAATACTGTAGCCACTAAAACAGATTCACCCTACTGCCATAAAAAGGTGGTACGGGCAGAATGGGACCCGGGTTCCGAGTCACTTTTGTTATGGAACCGCACTCGTAGTTGCTTTGGTTACCGTGGGCATTTGCCATTGAGACCAGTCGGAGACGTGGAAAATACTCTCAAGTCGGAGCTCGGCCTTCGGCCTCGCAAGTTACTAACACGGCTCGGCCTGCGGCCTCGCCAAGCGCTCGCCCTTCGGGCTCACGCACCGAACGCTCGGCCTTCGGCCTCGCGAGCCGAAAGTTCGGCCTTCGGCCTCACCAGGAGCTCGCCCTTCGGGCTCGCTACTGCAATAACATAGAACAGTTACTCCAAATTCAGTCAAAAAACCTACAAAAACTCCTAATACAGTCGAAAATATGAGGTAAAACACTCCAAATGCAGTATAAAGAATGAGAGGAGCACGTTAGACACATCCAAAATGTCATTCGACTGCTTTTCTTATTCCCTATGACATATTTTCAAATTCCCCCTACCTATCTATTACCGTTATCGAGATACGTGATTTATCTGCACTTGGCAGAACTCATCAAAAAAAAAAATTCATATTTGGAATAAGGACGTCCAGAACAACCTAGATTTAAAATTTAAACCAAATCGGAGTACTTTTTTTACTTGGCAGACGTCATCGAAAAAAAAATTTTAGATTTGGAATAAGGACACCCAGAACCACCTAAATATCGAGTTTCAGCCAAATCGGAGTAACTTTTTTTACTTGGCAGACGTCATCGAAAAAAAAATTTTAGTTTTGGAATTAGGACACCCAGATCCACCTAAATATTGAGTTTCATCCAAATCGGAGTTACTTTTTTTACGTGGCAGACGTCATCGGAAAAAAAATTTTAGATTTAGAATAAGGACGTCCAGAACCACCTTAATATCGAGTTTCAGCCAAATCGGAGTAACTTTTTTTACTTGGCAGACGTCATCAAAATAAAATTTTCATATGTGGAATAAGGATGACGAGAACAACCTATATATCGATTTTCAGCCAAATCGGTGCAAGTCTGAGCTCGGCCTTCGGCCTCGCAAGTTACTATCATGGCTCGGCCTGCGGCCTCGCCTAGCGCTCACCCTACGGGCTCGCACACCGTCCGCTCGGCCTACGGCCTCGCGGCCTTAAAGTTCGGCCTTCGGCCTCACCAGAAGCTCGCCCTTCGGGCTCGCTACTTCACTTATGTAGGACAGTAACTCCAAATTTAGTCAAAAATCCCACAAAAACTCCTAATACAGTCGAAAATATTAGGTAAAACACTCCAAATGCAGTATAAAGAATGATAGGAGCACGTGGGGCACATCCAAAATGTCGGATTTCAAGACGGCCACCATACAAACTGCTCCGCCTCTACTGAAGCTCGGCCTAACGGCCTCGCTTCAGCAGGCTCGGATCACTTTGTATGGCGGCCATCTTGAAATCCACCATTTTGGATTTTTGACAGATGTCATCCGACTGCTCTCCCAATTCCCTATGACATTTGTTCAAACACCCTCTACCTATCTTGTACCGTTTTTGAGATATGTCATTCATCTTTACTTGGCAGGCGTCTTTTTAATGATTTTCGATTTTTCTCATACTCACCTAAACCCGGCGAACATTTTTGCCATACTTCATTTTTACCCTACTCTGCTCCTTCTAGGAGAACATTTATGTCAGTGAGTCAGTGAGTCAGTCAGTGGTAATCGAGCCTTATATATTATAAACTAGTTTTTCGGGCAGTGTGCGGGCCGCATGCGGCCCGCATTTATCGTTATGCAGTACTTACCAATACCTTAACACCATATACATTAAAAAAAAAAAAAAAAAATTCCATAACAGTATGAAATCCCATATAAACTCTCAATACAATAAAGAACCATACTGTAGCCACTAAATCAAATTCACCCTACTGCAATAAAAAGGTGGTACGGGCAGAATGGGACCAAGGTTCTGAGTCACTTTTGTTAAGGAACCCCACTCGTAGGTGCTTTGGTTACCGCGGGCAGTTGCCATGGAGACCAGTCGGAGACGTGGAAAATACTCTCGAGTCGGAGCTCGGCCTTCGGCCTCGCAAGCTACTAACATGGCTCGGCCTGCGGCCTCGCCAAGCGCTCGCCCTTCGGGCTCGCGCACCATACGCTCGGCCTTCGGCCTCGCGTGCCGAAAGTTCGGCCTTCGGCCTCACCAGGAGCTCGCCCTTCGGGCTCGCTACTACAACAACGTAGAATAGTAACTCCAAATTCAGTCAAAAAACCTACAAAAACTCCTAATACAGTCGAAAATATGAGGTAAAACACTCCAAATGCAGTATAAAGAATGAGAGGAGCACGTAGGACAGGTCTCATTCGACTGCTCTCCCGATTCCCTATGACATTTGTTTAAACACCCCCAACCTATCTCTTACCGTTTTCGAGATACGTAGTCCAGCTTTACTTGGCAGGCGTCATTTCTAGGGTTTTTATTTTTTTCCCTACTCAGCTAAGCCCCTTTGTCATTTTCGTAATACATTACTATAACCGTACTCAACTCTTTCTGGTAGAACCAGCTACTTTTTTGAGGGATCGAAGGATTTTGTATGGCGGCCATTTTAAAATCCGCCATTTTGGATTTTTGACAGATGTCATCCGACTGCTTTCCCGATTCCCTATGACATTTGGTCAAGCACCCTCTACCTATCTCTTACCGTTTCAGAGATACGCCATCCAATTTTACTTGGCAGACGTCATCTTTGAGATTTCGGATTTTTCCCATACTCCCCCAAACCCCCTCTACACTTTTCCCATACATCACTTTCTTCCTACTCGACTCCTTCTGGGAGAACAATGATGTCAGTCAGTGAGTCAGTCAGTCAGTCAGTGTACGGTAATCCAGTCCAGCTTTATATATTATAACTAGTTTTTCGGGCAGTGTGCGGGCCGCATGCGGCCCGCATCTATCTTGAGTCAGTAGGAACTGTCAAAAAAACACCTGATACAAAAAAAAATGTGTTCAAAACTCCAATAGAAGTATGAAATCCCATATAAACTCTCAATACAATAAAGAACCATACTGTAGCCACTAAAGCAAATTCACCCTACTGCCATAAAAAGGTGGTGCGGGCAGAATGGGACCAAGGTTCTGAGTCACTTTTGTTAAGGAACCCCACTCGTAGGTGCTTCGGTTACCGCAGGCAGTTGCCATGGAGACCAGTCGGTGACGTGGAAAATACTCTCAAGTCGGAGCTCGGCCTTCGGCCTCGCAAGTTACTAAAACGGCTCGGCCTGCGGCCTCGCCAAGCGCTCGCCCTTCGGGCTCGCGCATTATACGCTCGGCCTTCGGCCTCGCGGACCGAAAGTTCGGCCTTCGGCCTCACCAGGAGCTCGCCCTTCGGGCTCGCTACTACACTTATGTAGGACAGTAACTCCAAATTCAGTCAAAAATCCCACAAAAACTCCTCATACAGTCGAAAATATAAGGTAATACACTCCAAATGCAGTATAAAGAATGATAGGAGCACCTGGGACAACTCCAAAATGGCGGATTTCAAGAAGGCCCCCATACAAACTGCTCCGCCCCTACTGAACCTCGGCCTAACGGCCTCGCTTCAGCAGGCTCGGAGCATTTTGTATGGCGGCCATCTTGAAATCCGCCATTTTGGATTTTTGACAGGTGTCATTCGACTGCTCTCCCGATTCCCTATGACATTTGTTCAAACACCCCCTACCTATCTTGTACCGTTTTTGAGATATGTCATCCATCTTTACTTGGCAGGCGTCTTTTTTATGATTTTCGATTTTTCTCATACTCACCAAAACCCCCCGAACATTTTTGCCATACATGATTTTAACCCTACTCTGCTCCTTCTAGGAGAACATTTATGTCAGTCAGTCAGTCAGTGAGTCAGTCAGTGGTAATCGAGCTTTATATATTATAACTAGTTTTTCGGGCAGTGTGCGGGCCGCATGCGGCCCGCATTTATCGTTATGCAATTTTAAACTATATCAAAACACCTTTTACAATACACTAAAATATTTCAAAACCCCAAAAGAAGTATGAAGTCCCATATAAACTCTCAATACAGTAGAGAACCATACTGTAGCCACTAAAGCAGATTCACCCTACTGCCATAAAAAGGTGGTACGGGCAGAATGGTACCAAGGTTCTGAGTCACTTTTGTTAAGGAACCCCACTCGTAGCTGCTTCGGTTACCGCAGGCAGTTGCCATGGAGACCAGTTGGAGATGTGGAAAAAACTCTCAAGTCGGAGCTCGGCCTTCGGCCTCGCAAGTTACTAATACGGCTCGGCCTACGGCCTCGCCAAGCGCTCGCCCTTCGGGCTCACGCACCCTACGCTCGGCCTTCGGCCTCGCGAGCCGAAAGTTCGGCCTTCGGCCTCACCGGAAGCTCGCCCTTCGGGCTCGCTATACACTAAAGTTAGACAGTTACTCCAAATTCAGTCAAAAATCCCACAAAAAATCCTAATACAGTTGAAAATTAAGGAAAAACACTCCAAATGCAGTATAAAGAATGATAGGAGCACGTAAGACACATCCAAAATGTCATTCGACTGCTCTTCTTATTCCCTATGACATATTTTCAAAAACCCCCTACCTATCTATTACCGTTTTCGAGATACGTGATTTATCTGCACTTGGCAGACGTCATCGAAAACAAAATTTCATATTTGGAATAAGGACGTTCAGAACAACCTAGATATAAAATTTAAGCCAAATCGGAGTACTCTTTTTTACTTGGCAGACGTCATCGAAAAAAAATTTTTTGATTTGGAATAAGGACACCCAGAACCACCTAAATATCGAGTTTCAGCCAAATCGGAGTAACTTTTTTTACTTGGCAGACGTCATCGAAAAAAAAATTTTAGATTTGGAATAAGGACACCCAGAACCACCTAAATATCGAGTTTCAGCCAAATCGGAGTAACTTTTTTTACTTGGCAGACGTCATCGAAACAAAAATTTTTGATTTAGAATAAGGACGTCCAGAACCACATAAATATCGAGTTTCAGCCAAATCGGAGTAACTTTTTTTACTTGGCAGACGTCATCGAAATAAAAATTTCATATTTGGAATAAGGATGACGAGAACAACCTATATATCGATTTTCAGCCAAATCGGTGCAAGTCTGAGCTCGGCCTTCGGCCTCGCAAGTTACTAAGACGGCTCGACCTGCGGCCTCGCGCACCGTCCACTCGGCCTACGGCCTCGCGAACCGAAAGTTCGGCCTTCGGCCTCACCAAAAGCTCGCCCTTCGGGCTCGCTACACTGACAGTAGGACAATTACTCTAAATTGAGTTGAAATTCCCACAAACACTCCTAATACAGTCGACATTGTAAGGTTAAATACTCCAAATAATGTATGAAGAATGAGAGTAGCACATTTGACAGGTGTCATTCGACTGCTCTCTCGATTCCCTATGACATTTGTTCAAACACCCCCAACCTATCTCTTACCGTTTTCGAGATACGTGGTCCAGCTTTACTTGGCAGGCGTCATTTCTAGGGTTTTTAATTTTTCCCCTACTCAGCTAAACCCCTTAGTCATTTTCGTAATACATTACTATAACCGTACTCAACTCTTTCTGGTAGAACCAGCTACTTTTTTGAGGGATCGAAGGATTTTGTATGGCGGCCATTTTGAAATCCGCCATTTTGGATTTTTGACAAATGTCATCCGACTGCTCTCCTGATTCCCTATGACATTTGGTCAAGCACCCCCTACCTATCTCTTACCGTTTCAGAGATACGCCATCCAATTTTACTTGGCAGACGTCATCTTTGAGTTTTCGGATTTTTCCCATACTCACACAAACCCCCTCTACACTTTTCCCATACATCACATTCTTCCTACTCGACTCCTTCTGGGAGAACAATGATGTCAGTCAGTCAGTCAGTCAGTCAGTGAGTCAGTGTACGGTAATCCAGCTTTATATATTATACTATAATAACTAGTTTTTCGGGCAGTGTGCGGGCCGCATGCGGCCCGCATCTATCTTTACTCATTTGGGAATTTCACAGAAACACCTAATACGTGAAAAAAAGTGTGTTCAAAACTCCAATAGAAGTATGAAATCCCATATTAACTCTCAATACAATAATGAACAATACTGTAGCCTCTAAAACAGATTCACCCTACCGCCATAAAAAGGTGGTACGGGCAGAATGGGACCAAGGTTCTGAGTCACTTTTGTTAAGGAACTCCACTCGTAGGTGCTTCGCTTACCGCGGGCAGTTGCCATGGAGACCAGTCAGAGACGTGGAAAAAACTCTCAAGTCGGAGCTCGGCCTTCGGCCTCGCAAGTTACCAACACGGCTCGGCCTGCGGCCTCGCCAAGCGCTCGCCCTTCGGGCTCGCGCACCATTCGCTCGGCCTTCGGCCTCGCGGACCGAAAGTTCGGCCTTCGGCCTCACCAGGTGGTTGCCCTTTGGGCTCGCTATACACTAATGTAGGACAGTTACTCCAAATTCAGTCAAAAAACCCACAAAAACTCCTAATACAGTCGAAAATGTATGTTAAAACACTCCAAATGCAGTATGAAGAATGAGAGGAGCACCTGGGACAAATCCAAAATGGCGGATTTCAAGAAGGCCACCATACAAACTGCTCCGCCCCTACTGAAGCTCGGCCTAAAGGCCTCGCTTCAGCAGGCTCGGATCATTTTGTATGGCGGCCATCTTGAAATCCGCCATTTTGGATTTTTGACAGATGTCATCCGACTGCTCTCCCGATTCCCTATGACATTTGTTCAAACACCCCCTACCTATCTTGTACCGTTTTTGAGATATGTCATCCATCTTTACTTGGCAGGCGTCTTTTTATGATTTTCGATTTTTCTCATACTCACCAAAACCCCCCGAACATTTTTGCCATACATCATTTTAACCCTACTCTACTCCTTCTAGGAGAACATTTATGTCAGTCAGTCAGTCAGTGAGTCAGTCAGTGGTAATCGAGCTTTATATATTATAAATAATAAACTAGTATTTCGGGCAGTGTGCGGGCCGCATGCGGCCCGCATTTATCGTTGTGCAAGTTTGAACAATATCAAAACACCTTATACATTAAAAAAAGTATGTTCAAAACTCCATTAGAAGTATGAAATTCCATATTAACTCTCAATACAATAAAGAACAATACTGTAGCCACTAAAACAGATTCACCCTACTGCCATAAAAAGGTGGTACGGGCAGAATGGGACCCGGGTTCCGAGTCACTTTTGTTATGGAACCGCACTCGTAGTTGCTTTGGTTACCGTGGGCATTTGCCATTGAGACCAGTCGGAGACGTGGAAAATACTCTCAAGTCGGAGCTCGGCCTTCGGCCTCGCAAGTTACTAACACGGCTCGGCCTGCGGCCTCGCCAAGCGCTCGCCCTTCGGGCTCACGCACCGAACGCTCGGCCTTCGGCCTTGCGAGCCGAAAGTTCGGCCTTCGGCCTCACCAGGAGCTCGCCCTTCGGGCTCGCTACTGCAATAACATAGAACAGTTACTCCAAATTCAGTCAAAAAACCTACAAAAACTCCTAATACAGTCGAAAATATGAGGTAAAACACTCCAAATGCAGTATAAAGAATGAGAGGAGCACGTTAGACACATCCAAAATGTCATTCGACTGCTTTTCTTATTCCCTATGACATATTTTCAAATTCCCCCTACCTATCTATTACCGTTATCGAGATACGTGATTTATCTGCACTTGGCAGAACTCATCAAAAAAAAAAATTCATATTTGGAATAAGGACGTCCAGAACAACCTAGATTTAAAATTTAAACCAAATCGGAGTACTTTTTTTACTTGGCAGACGTCATCGAAAAAAAAATTTTAGATTTGGAATAAGGACACCCAGAACCACCTAAATATCGAGTTTCAGCCAAATCGGAGTAACTTTTTTTACTTGGCAGACGTCATCGAAAAAAAAATTTTAGTTTTGGAATTAGGACACCCAGATCCACCTAAATATTGAGTTTCATCCAAATCGGAGTTACTTTTTTTACGTGGCAGACGTCATCGGAAAAAAAATTTTAGATTTAGAATAAGGACGTCCAGAACCACCTTAATATCGAGTTTCAGCCAAATCGGAGTAACTTTTTTTACTTGGCAGACGTCATCAAAATAAAATTTTCATATGTGGAATAAGGATGACGAGAACAACCTATATATCGATTTTCAGCCAAATCGGTGCAAGTCTGAGCTCGGCCTTCGGCCTCGCAAGTTACTATCATGGCTCGGCCTGCGGCCTCGCCTAGCGCTCACCCTACGGGCTCGCACACCGTCCGCTCGGCCTACGGCCTCGCGGCCTTAAAGTTCGGCCTTCGGCCTCACCAGAAGCTTGCCCTTCGGGCTCGCTACACGGCCAGTAGGACAATTACTCCAAATTCAATAGAAAATCCCACAAAAACTCCTAATACAGTCGACATTGTAAGGTCAAATACTCCAAATATTGTATGAAGAATGAGAGTAGCACATTTGACAGGTGTCATTGACTGCTCTCCCGATTCCCTATGACATTTGTTCAAACACCCCCAACCTATCTCTTACCGTTTTCGAGATACGTGGTCCAGCTTTACTTGGCAGGCGTCATTTCTAGGGTTTTTAATTTTAACCCTTCTCAGCTAAACCCCTTAGTCATTTTCGTAATACATTACTATAACCGTACTCAACTCTTTCTGGTACAACCAGCTACTTATTTGAGGGATCGAAGGATTTTGTATGGCGGCCATTTTGAAATCCGCCATTTTGGATTTTTGACAAATGTCATCGGACTGCTCTCCCGATTCCCTATGACATTTGGTCAAGCACCCCCTACCTATCTCTTACCGTTTCAGAGATACGCTATCCAATTTTACTTGGCAGACGTCATCTTTGAGTTTTCGGATTTTTCCCATACTCACACAAACCCCCTCTACACTTTTCCCATACATCACTTTCTTCCTTCTCGACTCCTTCTGGGAGAACAATTATGTCAGTCAGTCAGTGAGTCAGTGAATCAGTCAGTGTACGGTAATCCAGCTTTATATATTATAAATAACTAGTTATTCGGGCAGTGTGCGGGCCGCATGCGGCCCGCATTAATCGTTATGCAGTACTAAATAATACCGTAACTCCTTATACATTAAAAAAAAAAAACAAAATTCCATAACAGTATGAAATCCCATATAAACTCTCAATACAATAAAGAACCATACTGTAGCCACTAAAGCAGTTTCACCCTACTGCCAAAAAAAGGTGGTACGGGCAGAATGGTACCAAGGTTCTGAGTCACTTTTGTTAAGGAACCCTACTCGTAGGTGCTGCGGTTACCGCAGGCAGTTGCCATGGAGACCAGTCGGAGATGTGGAAAATACTCTCAAGTCAGAGCTCGGCCTTCGGCCTCGCAAGTTACTAATACGGCTCGGCCTACGGCCTCGCCAGGCACTCGCCCTTCGGGCTCGCGCATCATACGCTCGGCCTTCGGCCTCGCGGACCGAAGGTTCGGCCTTCGGCCTCACCAGGAGCTCGCCCTTCGGGCTCGCTACTTTACTTATGTAGGACGGTAACTCCAAATTTAGTCAAAAATCCCACAAAAACTCCTAATACAGTCGAAAATATAAGGTAAAACACTCCAAATGCAGTATAAAGAATGATAGGAGCACGTGGGGCACATCCAAAATAAAGGATTTCAAGACGGCCACCATACAAACTGCTCCGCCCCTACTGAAGCTCGGCCTAAAGGCCTCGCTTCAGAAGGCTCGGAGCATTTTGTATGGCGGCCATCTTGAAATCCGCCATTTTGGATTTTTGACAGATGTCATTCGACTGCTCTCCCGATTCCCTATGACATTTGTTCAAACACCCCCTACCTATCTCTTACCGTTTTTGAGATACGCCATACATCTTAACTTGGCAGGCGTCATTTTTATGATTTTCGATTTTTCTCATACTCACCAAAACCCCCCGAACATTTTTGCCATACATCACGTTGCTCCTACTCGCCTCCTTCTAGGAGAACATTTATGTCAGTCAGTCAGTGGTAATCGAGCTTTATATATTATAAATAAACTAGTTTTTCGGGCAGTGTGCGGGCCGCATGCGGCCCGCATCTATCTTGAGTCAGTTGGGACTGTCAAAAACACAACAGATACGTTAAAAAAAAGTATGTTTAAAACTCCAATAGAAGTGTGAAATCCCATACAAACTCTTAATACAATAAAGAACCAAACTGTAGCCACCAAACCAGATTCACCCTACTGACATAAAAAGGTGGTACGGGCAGAATGGGACCAGGGTTCCGAGTCACTTTTAGTATGGAACCCCAGTCGTAGGTGCTTCGCTTACCGCGGGCAGTTGCCATGGAAACCAGTCGAAGACGTGGAAAAAACTCTCAAGTCGGAGCTCGGCCTTCGGCCTCGCAAGTTACCAACACGGCTCGGCCTGCGGCCTCGCCAAGCGCTCGCCCTTCGGGCTCACGCACCATACGCTCGGCCTTCGGCCTCGCGGACCGATAGTTCGGCCTTCGGCCTCACGAGGAGCTCGCCCTTCGGGCTCGCTACTTCACTTATGTAGGACAGTAACTCCAAATTTAGTCAAAAATCCCACAAAAACTCCTAATACAGTCGAAAATATAAGATAAAACACTCCAAATGCAGTGTAAAGAATGATAGGAGCACGTAAGACAAATCCAAAATGTCGGATTTCAAGACGGCCACCATACAAACTGCTCCGCCCCTACTGAAGCTCGGCCTAAAGGCCTCGCTTCAGCAGGCTCGGAGCATTTTGTATGGCGGCCATCTTGAAATCCGCCATTTTGGATTTTTGACAGGTGTCATTCGACTGCTCTCCCGATTCCCTATGACATTTGTTCAAACACCTTCTACCTATCTAGTACCGTTTTTGAGATATGTCATCCATCTTCACTTGGCAGGCGTCTTTTTAATGATTTTCGATTTTTCTCATACTCACCAAAACCCCCCGAACATTTTTGCCATACATCATTTTAGCCCTACTCGTCTCCTTCTAGGAGAACATTTATGTCAATCAGTCAGTCAGTCAGTCAGTGAGTGGTAATCGAGCTTTATATATTATAAATAAATAATAAATAACTAGTTATTCGGGCAGTGTGCGGGCCGCATGCGGCCCGCATTAATCGTTATGCAGTACTAAATAATACCGTAACTCCTTATACATTAAAAAAAAAAACAAAATTCCATAACAGTATGAAATCCCATATAAACTCTCAATACAATAAAGAACCATACTGTAGCCACTAAAGCAGTTTCACCCTACTGCCATAAAAAGGTGGTACAGGCAGAATCGTTCCAAGGTTCTTTATCACTTTTGTTAAGGAACCCCACTCGTAGGTGCTTCGGTTACCGCGGGCAGTTGACATGGAGACCAGTCAATGACGTGGAAAACACTCTCAAGTCGGAGCTCGGCCTTCGGCCTCGCAAGTTACTAATACGGCTCGGCCTGCGGCCTCGCAAAGCGCTCGCCCTTCGGGCTCGCGCACCGATCGCTCGGCCTTCGGCCTCGCGGACCGAAAGTTCGGCCTTCGGCCTCACCGGAAGCTCGCCCTTCGGGCTCGCTATACACTAATGTAGGACAGTCACTCCAAATTCACTCAAAAATCCCACAGAAACTCCTAATACAGTCGAAAATGAAGGTAAAACACTCCAAATGCAGTATGAAGAATGAGAGGAGCACGTGCGACAAATCCAAAATGGCGGATTTCAAGAAAGTCACCATACAAACTGCTCCGCCCCTACTGAAACTCGGCCTAACGGCCTCGCTTCAGCAGGATCGGACCACTTTGTATGGCGGCCATCTTGAAATCCGCCATTTTGGATTTTTGACAGGTGTCATTCGACTGCTCTCCAGATTCCCTATGACATTTGGTCAAACAAACCCTACCTATCTTGTACCGTTTTTGAGATATGTCATCCATCTTTACTTGGCAGGCGTCTTTTTAATGATTTTCGATTTTTCTCATACTCACCAAAACCCCCCGAAAATTTTTGCTATACTTCATTTTAACCCTACTCTGCTCCTTCTAGGAGAACATTTATGTCAATGAGTCAGTGAGTGGTAATCGAGCTTTATATATTATAAATAACTAGTTTTTCGGGCAGTGTGCGGGCCGCATGCGGCCCGCATCTATCTTGAGTCAGTAGGAACTGTCATAATAGCACGTTATACATTAAAAAAATATAATGTCCAAAACTCCATTAGAAGTATGAAATCCCATATAAACTCTCAATACAATAAAGAACTCAAAGAACAACTCAAAGAAACATACTGCATCCACTAAAGCAAATTCACCCTACTGCCATAAAAAGGTAGTACGGGCAGAATGGGACCAAGGTTCTGAGTCACTTTTGTTAAGGAACCCCACTCGTAGGTGCTTCGGTTACCGCGGGCAGTTGCCATGGAGACCAGTCAGTGACGTGGAAAATACTCTCGAGTCGGAGCTCGGCCTTCGGCCTCGCAAGTTACTAATACGGCTCGGCCTACGGCCTCGCCAACGCTCGCCCTTCGGGCTCGCGCATCATACGCTCGGCCTTCGGCCTCGCGGACCGAAAGTTCGGCCTTCGGCCTCACCAGGAGCTCGCCCTTCGGGCTCGCTTCTTCACTAATGTAGGACATAAACTCCAAATTCAGTCAAAAATCGCACAAAACTCCTAATACAGACGAAAATTTAAGGTAAAACACTCCAAATGCAGTATAAAGAATGATAGGAGCACGTGGGTCACATCCAAAATGTCGGATTTCAAGACGGCCACCATACAAACTACTCCGCCCCTACTGAAGCTCGGCCTAACGGCCTCGCTTCAGCAGGCTCGGACCATTTTGTATGGCGGCCATCTTGAAATCCGCCATTTTGGATTTTTGACAGGTGTCATTCGACTGCTCTCCCAATTCCCTATGACATTTGTTCAAACACCCCCTACCTATCTTGTACCGTTTTTGAGATATGTCATCCATCTTTACTTGGCAGGCGTCTTTTTTATGATTTTCGATTTTTCTCATACTCACCAAAACCCCCCGAACATTTTTGCCATACATCATTTTAACCCTTCTCTGCTCCTTCTAGGAGAACATTTATGTCAATGAGTCAGTGAGTGGTAATCGAGCTTTATATATTATAAACTAGTTTTTCGGGCAGTGTGCGGGCCGCATGCGGCCCGCATCTATCTTTACTCATTTGAAAATTTCACAGAAACACCTAATACGTTAAAAAAGTGTGTTCAAATCTCCAATAGAAAAATGTAATCTGATACAAACTCTTCATACACTAAAGAACCATACTGTAGCCACTAAAGCAGATTCATCCTACTGCCATAAAAAGGTGGTACGGGCAGAATGGTACCAAGGTTCTGAGTCACTTTTGTTAAGGAACCCCACTCGTAGGTGCTGCGGTTACCGCAGGCAGTTGCCATGGAGACCAGTCGGAGATGTGGAAAACACTCTCAAGTCGGAGCTCGGCCTTCGGCCTCGCAAGTTACTAATACGGCTCGGCCTACGGCCTCGCCAGGCGCTCGCCCTTCGGGCTCGCGAAACATACGCTCGGCCTTCGGCCTCGCGGACCGAAAGTTCGGCCTTCGGCCTCACCAGGAGCTCGCCCTTCGGGCTCGCTACTTCACTTATGTAGGACAGTAACTCCAAATTTAGTCAAAAATCCCACAAAAACTCGTACAGTCGAAAATATAAGGTAAAACACTCCAAATGCAGTATAAAGAATGATAGGAGCACGTGGGGAACATCCAAAATAACGGATTTCACGCATCATACGCTCGGCCTTCGGCCTCGCGGACCGAAAGTTCGGCCTTCGGCCTCACCAGGAGCTCGCCCTTCGGGCTCGCTTCTTCACTAATGTAGGACATAAACTCCAAATTCAGTCAAAAATCGCACAAAACTCCTAATACAGACGAAAATTTAAGGTAAAACACTCCAAATGCAGTATAAAGAATGATAGGAGCACGTGGGTCACATCCAAAATGTCGGATTTCAAGACGGCCACCATACAAACTACTCCGCCCCTACTGAAGCTCGGCCTAACGGCCTCGCTTCAGCAGGCTCGGACCATTTTGTATGGCGGCCATCTTGAAATCCGCCATTTTGGATTTTTGACAGGTGTCATTCGACTGCTCTCCCAATTCCCTATGACATTTGTTCAAACACCCCCTACCTATCTTGTACCGTTTTTGAGATATGTCATCCATCTTTACTTGGCAGGCGTCTTTTTTATGATTTTCGATTTTTCTCATACTCACCAAAACCCCCCGAACATTTTTGCCATACATCATTTTAACCCTTCTCTGCTCCTTCTAGGAGAACATTTATGTCAATGAGTCAGTGAGTGGTAATCGAGCTTTATATATTATAAACTAGTTTTTCGGGCAGTGTGCGGGCCGCATGCGGCCCGCATCTATCTTTACTCATTTGAAAATTTCACAGAAACACCTAATACGTTAAAAAAGTGTGTTCAAAACTCCAATAGACAAATGTAATCTGATACAAACTCTTCATACACTAAAGAACCATACTGTAGCCACTAAAGCAGATTCATCCTACTGCCATAAAAAGGTGGTACGGGCAGAATGGTACCAAGGTTCTGAGTCACTTTTGTTAAGGAACCCCACTCGTAGGTGCTGCGGTTACCGCAGGCAGTTGCCATGGAGACCAGTCGGAGATGTGGAAAACACTCTCAAGTCGGAGCTCGGCCTTCGGCCTCGCAAGTTACTAATACGGCTCGGCCTACGGCCTCGCCAGGCGCTCGCCCTTCGGGCTCGCGAAACATACGCTCGGCCTTCGGCCTCGCGGACCGAAAGTTCGGCCTTCGGCCTCACCAGGAGCTCGCCCTTCGGGCTCGCTACTTCACTTATGTAGGACAGTAACTCCAAATTTAGTCAAAAATCCCACAAAAACTCGTACAGTCGAAAATATAAGGTAAAACACTCCAAATGCAGTATAAAGAATGATAGGAGCACGTGGGGAACATCCAAAATAACGGATTTCAAGACGGCCACCATACAAACTGCTCCGCCCCTACTGAAGCTCGGCCTAAAGGCCTCGCTTCAGCAGGCTCGGAGCATTTTGTATGGCGGCCATCTTAAAATCCGCCATTTTGGATTTTTGACAGATGTCATTCGACTGCTCTCCCAATTCCCTATGACATTTGTTAAAACACCCCCTACCTATCTCTTACCGTTTTCGAGATACGTCATCCATCATCACTTGGCAGGCGTCTTTTTAATGATTTTAGATTTTTCTCATACTCACCAAAACCACCCGAACATTTTTGCCATACTTCATTTTTACCCTACTCTGCTCCTTCTAGGAGAACATTTATGTCAGTCAGTGGTAATCGAGCTTTATATATTATAACTAGTTTTTCGGGCAGTGTGCGGGCCGCATGCGGCCCGCATTTATCGTTATACAGTACTAAACTATATCAAAACTCCTGATACGTTGGAAAAAAGTATGTTCAAAACTCCAATAGAAGTATGAAATCCCATATAAACTCTCAATACAATAAAGAACCATACTGTAGCCACAAAAAACAAATTCACCCTACTACGATAAAAAGGTGATACGGGCAGAATGGGACCAAGGTTCTGAGTCACTTTTGTTAAGGAACCCCACTCGTAGGTGCTTCGGTTACCGCAGGCAGTTGCCATGGAGACCAGTCGGTGACGTGGAAAATACTCTCAAGTCGGAGCTCGGCCTTCGGCCTCGCAAGTTACTAACACGGCTCGGCCTGCGGCCTCGCCAAGCGCTCGCCCTTCGGGCTCGCGCATCATACGCTCGGCCTTCGGCCTCGCGGACCGAAAGTTCGGCCTTCGGCCTCACCAGGAGCTCGCCCTTCGGGCTCGCTACTACACTAATGTTGGACAGTAACTCCAAATTTAGTCAAAAATCCCACAAAAACTCCTAATATATTCGAAAATTAAGGAAAAACACTCCAAATGCAGTATAAAGAATGATAGGAGCACGTAAGACACATCCAAAATGTCGGATTTCAAGACGGCCACCATACAAACTGCTCCGCCCCTACTGAAGCACGGCCTAACGGCCTCGCTTCAGCAGGCTCGGATCACTTTGTATGGCGGCCATCTTGAAATCCGCCATTTTGGATTTTTGACAGGTGTCATTCGACTAAACTTCCGATTCCCTATGACATTTGTTCAAACACCCCCTACCTATCTCTTACCGTTTTTGAGATACCTCATCCATCTTCACTTGGCAGGCGTCTTTTTTATGATTTTCGATTTTTCTCATACTCACCAAAACCACCCGAACATTTTTGCCATACATCACCTTGTTCCTACTCGTCTCCTTCTAGGAGAACATTTATGTCAGTCAGTCAGTCAGTGAGTCAGTCAGTGGTAATCGAGCTTTATATATTATAAATAACTAGTTTTTCGGGCAGTGTGCGGGCCGCATGCGGCCCGCATTTATCGTTATGCAGAACTAAACAATACGTTAACACCCTGTACATTTAAAAAAAATAAGTTCAAAACTCCAATAGAAGGATGAAATCCCAAATAAACTCTCCATACAATAAAGAACCATACTGTAGCCACTAAAGCAGATTCACCCTACTGCCATAAAAAGGTGGTACGGGCAGAATGGTACCAAGGTTCTGAGTCACTTTTGTTAAGGAACCCCACTCGTAGGTGCTTCGGATACCGCGGGCAGTTGCCATGGAGACCAGTCGGAGACGTGAAAAAAACTCTCAAGTCGGAGCTCGGCCTTCGGCCTCGCAAGTTACTAATACGGCTCGGCCTACGGCCTCGCCAAGCGTTCGCCCTTCGGGCTCACGCACCATACGCTCGGCCTTCGGCCTCGCGGACCGAAAGTTCGGCCTTTGGCCTCAACAGGTAATTGCCCTTTGGGCTCGCTATACACTAATGTAGGACAGTTACTCCAAATTCAGTCCAAATTCCCACAAAAACTCCTAATACAGTCGAAAATGTAGGGAAAACACTCCAAATGCAGTATAAAGAATGATAGGAGCACGTGTGACACATCCAAAATGTCGGATTTCAAGATGGCCCCCATACAAACTGCTCCGCCCCTACTGAAGCTCGGCCTAAAGGCCTCGCTTCAGCAGGCTCGGATCACTTTGTATGGCGGCCATCTTGAAATCCGCCATTTTGGATTTTTGACAGGTGTCATTCGACTGCTCTCCCGATTCCCTATGACATTTGTTCAAACACCCCTTACTTATCTCTTACCGTTTTCGAGATACGTCATCCATCTACACTTGGCAGGCGTCTTTTTAATGATTTTCGATTTTTCCCATACTCACCAAAACCACCCGAACATTTTTGCTATACATCACGTTGCTCCTACTCGCCTCCTTCTAGGAGAACATTTATGTCAGTCAGTCAGTGGTAATCGAGCTTTATATATTATAAACTAGTTTTTCGGGCAGTGTGCGGGCCGCATGCGGCCCGCATTTATCGTTATGCAGTACTAAACTATATCAAAACTCATGATACGTTGGAAAAAAGTATGTTCAAAACTCCAATAGAAGAATGAAATCCCATATAAACTCTCAATACAATAAAGAACCATACTGTAGCCACTAAAGCAGATTCACCCTACTGCCATAAAAAGGTGGTACGGGCAGAATGGTACCAAGGTTCTGAGTCACTTTTGTTAAGGAACCCCACTCGTAGTTGCTGCGGTTACCGCAGGCAGTTGCCATGGAGACCAGTCGGAGATGTGGAAAATACTCTCAAGTCGAAGCTCGGCCTTCGGCCTCGCAAGTTACTAATACGGCTCGGCCTACGGCCTCGCCAGGCGCTCGCCCTTCGGGCTCACGCATCATACGCTCGGCCTTCGGCCTCGCGGACCGAAAGTTCGGCCTTCGGCCTCACCAGAAGCTCGCCCTTCGGGCTCGCTACTTCACTTATGTAGGACAGTAACTCCAAATTTAGTCAAAAATCCCACAAAAACTCCTAATACAGTCGAAAATATTAGGTAAAACACTCCAAATGCAGTATAAAGAATGATAGGAGCACGTGGGTCACATCCAAAATGTCGGATTTCAAGACAGCCACCATACAAACTGCTCCGCCTCTACTGAAGCTCGGCCTAACGGCCTCGCTTCAGCAGGCTCGGATCACTTTGTATGGCGGCCATCTTGAAATCCACCATTTTGGATTTTTGACAGATGTCATCCGACTGCTCTCCCAATTCCCTATGACATTTGTTCAAACACCCTCTACCTATCTTGTACCGTTTTTGAGATATGTCATTCATCTTTACTTGGCAGGCGTCTTTTTAATGATTTTCGATTTTTCTCATACTCACCTAAACCCGCCGAACATTTTTGCCATACTTCATTTTTACCCTACTCTGCTCCTTCTAGGAGAACATTTATGTCAGTGAGTCAGTGAGTCAGTCAGTGGTAATCGAGCCTTATATATTATAAATAACTAGTTTTTCGGGCAGTGTGCGGGCCGCATGCGGCCCGCATCTATCTTTAGTCATTTGAAAATTTCACAGAAACACCTAATACCTGAAAAAAAGTGTGTTCAAAACTCCAATAGAAGTATGAAATCCCATATAAACTCTCAATACAATAAAGAACCATACTGTAGCCACTAAAGCAGATTCACCCTACTGCCATAAAAAGGTGGTACGGGCAGAATGGGACCAAGGTTCTGAGTCACTTTTGTTAAGGAACCCCACTCGTAGGTGCTTCGCTAACCGTGGGCAGTTGCCATGGAGACCAGTCGGAGACGTGGAAAAAACTCTCAAGTCGGAGCTCGGCCTTCGGCCTCGCAAGTTACCAACACGGCTCGGCCTGCGGCCTCGCCAAGCGCTCGCCCTTCGGGCTCGCGCACCATTCGCTCGGCCTTCGGCCTCGCGGACCGAAAGTTCGGCCTTCGGCCTCACCAGGTGGTTGCCCTTTGGGCTCGCTATACACTAATGTAGGACAGTTACTCCAAATTCAGTCAAAAAACCCACAAAAACTCCTAATACAGTCGAAAATATATGGTAAAACACTCCAAATGCAGTATGAAGAATGAGAGGAGCACCTGGGACAAATCCAAAATGGCGGATTTCAAGAAGGCCACCATACAAACTGCTCCGCCCCTACTGAAGCTCGGCCTAAAGGCCTCGCTTCAGCAGGCTCGGAGCATTTTGTATGGCGGCCATCTTGAAATCCGCCATTTTGGATTTTTGACAGGTGTCATTCGACTGCTCTCCCGATTCTCTATGGTATTTGTTCAAACACCCCCTACCTATCTTGTACCGTTTTTGAGATATGTCATCCATCTTTACTTGGCAGGCGTCATTTTTATGATTTTCGATTTTTCCCATACTCACCGAAACCACCCGAACATTTTTGCCATACATCACGTTGTTCCTACTTGTCTCCTTCTAGGAGAACATTTATGTCAGTCAGTGAGTCAATGGTAATCGAGCTTTATATATTATAACTAGTTTTTCGGGCAGTGTGCGGGCCGCATGCGGCCCGCATTTATCGTTACGCAATTTTAACTTATATCAAAAAACTTAATACGTAAAAATAAGTGTGTTCAAAACTCCAATAGAAGTATGAAATCCCATATAAACTCTCAATACAATAAAGAAACAAACTGTAGCCACCAAACCAAATTCTCCCTACTGCCATAAAAAGGTGGTACGGGCAGAATGGGACCAAGGTTCTAAGTCACTTTTGTTAAGGTACCCCACTCGTAGGTGCTTCGGTTATCGCGGGCAGTTGCCATGGAGACCAGTCGGAGACGTGGAAAAAACTCTCAAGTCGGAGCTTGGCCTTCGGCCTCGCAAGTTACTAATACGGCTCGGCCTACGGCCTCGGCAAGCGCTCGCCCTTCGGGCTCACGCACCCTACGCTCGGCCTTCGGCCTCGCGACCTGAAAGTTCGGCCTTCGGCCTCACCGGGAGCTCGCCCTTCGGGCTCGCTATACACTTAAGTTGGACATTTACTCCAAATTCAGTCAAAAATCCCACAAAAACTCCTAATACAGTCGAAAATTAAGGAAAATCACTCCAAATAAAGTATAATGAATGATAGGAGCACGTAAGACACATCGAAAATGTCATTCGACTGCTCTCCTTATTCCCTATGACATATTTTCAAAAACCCCCTACCTATCTATTACCGTTTTCGATATACGTGATTTATCTGCACTTGGCAGACGTCATCGAAAAAAAATATTCATATTTGGAATAAGGACGTCCAGAACAACCTAGATATAAATTTTAAGCCAAATCGGAGTACTTTTTTTACTTGGCAGACGTCATCGAAAAAAAAAATTTTGATTTGGAATAAGGACACCCAGAACCACCTAAATATCGAGTTTCAGCCAAATCGGAGTAACTTTTTTTACTTGGCAGACGTCATCGAAAAAAAAAATTTAGATTTGGAATAAGGACACCCAGAACCACCTAAATATCGAGTTTCAGCCAAATCGGAGTTACTTTTTTTTTTTGGCAGACGTCATCGAAACTAAAATTTTTGATTTAGAACAAGGACGTCCAGAACCACATAAATATCGAGTTTCAGCCAAATCGGAGTAACTTTTTTTACTTGGCAGACGTCATCGAAATAAAAATGTCATATTTGGAATATGGATGACGAGAACAACCTATATATCGATTTTCAGCCAAATCGGTGCAAGTCTGAGCTCGGCCTTCGGCCTCGCAAGTTACTAAGACGGCTCGACCTGCGGCCTCGCGCACCGTCCACTCGGCCTACGGCCTCGCGGCCCGAAAGTTCGGCCTTCAGCCTTACCAAAAGCTCGCCCTTCGGGCTCGCTACACTGACAGTAGGACAATTACTCTAAATTGAGTTGAAATTCCCACAAACACTCCTAATACAGTCGACATTGTAAGGTTAAATACTCCAAATAATGTATGAAGAATGAGAGTAGCACATTTGACAGGTGTCATTCCACTGCTCTCCCGATTCCCTATGTCAATTGTTCAAACACCCCCAACCTATCTCTTACCGTTTTCGAGATACGTAGTCCAGATTTACTTGGCAGGCGTCATTTCTAGGGTATTAAATTTTTTCCCTACTCAGCTAAACCCGTTAGTCATTTTCGTAATACATTACTACAACCGTACTCAACTCTTTCTGGTAGAACAAGCTACTTTTTTGAGGGATCGAAGGATTTTGTATGGCGGCCATTTTGAAATCCGCCATTTTGAATTTTTGACAAATGTCATTCGACTGCTCTCCCGATTCCCTATGACATTTGGTCAAGCACCCCCTACCTATCTCTTACCGTTTCAGAGATACGCCATCCAATTTTCCTTGGCAGACGTCATCTTTGAGTTTTCGGATTTTTCCCACACTCACACAAACCCCCTCTACACTTTTCCCATACATCACTTTTTTCCTACTTGACTCCTTCTGGGAGAACAATTATGTCAGTCAGTGAGTCAGTGAGTCAGTCAGTGTACGGTAATCCAGCTTTATATATTATAATAATAACTAGTTTTTCGGGCAGTGTGCGGGCCGCATGCGGCCCGCATTTATCGCTGTGCAAGTTTGAACAATATCAAAACACCTTTTACATTAAAAAAGTATGTTCAAAACTCCATTAGAAGTATGAAATCCCATATAAACTCTCAATACAATAATGAATCATACTGTAGCCACTAAAGCAGATTCACCCTACTGCCATAAAAAGGTGGTACGGGCAGAATCGTACCAAGATTCAGAGTCACTTTTGTTAAGGAACCCCACTCGTAGGTGCTTCGGTTACCGCAGGCAGTTGCCATGGAGACCGGTCGGTGACGTGTAAAATACTCTCAAGTCGGAGCTCGGCCTTCGGCCTCGCAAGTTACTAATACGGCTCGGCCTACGGCCTCGCAAAGCGCTCGCCCTTCGGGCTCGCGCATCATACGCTCGGCCTTCGGCCTCGCGGACCGAAAGTTCGGCCTTCGGCCTCACCAGAAGCTCGCCCTTCGGGCTCGCTACTACACTATGTAGGACAGTTACTCCAAATTCAGTCAAAAATCCCACAAAAACTCCTAATACAGTCGAAAATAAAGGTAAAACACTCCAAATGCAGTATAAAGAATGATAGGAGCACGTAAGACACATCCAAAATGTCGGATTTCAAGACGGCCACCATACAAACTGCTCCGCCCCTACTGAAGCTCGGCCTAAAGGCCTCGCTTCAGCAGGCTCGGAGCATTTTGTATGGCGGCCATCTTGAAATCCGCCATTTTGGATTTTTGACAGTTGTCAATCGACTGCTCTCCCGATTCCCTATGACATTTGGTCAAACACCCCCTACCTATCTCTTACCGTTTTTGAGATACGCCATACATCTTCACTTGGCAGGCGTCAATTTAATGATTTTCGATTTTTCCCATACTCACCTAAACCCCCCGAACATTTTTGCCATACTTCATTTTTACCCTAATCTGCTCCTTCTAGGAGAACATTTATGTCAGTCAGTCAGTCAGTGGTAATCGAGCTTTATATATTATAAATAAACTAGTTTTTCGGGCAGTGTGCGGGCCGCATGCGGCCCGCATTTATCGTTATGCAGTACTAAACTATACCTTAACCCATTATACATTTAAAAAAAATAAGTTCAAAATTCCAATAGAAGTATGAAAACCCAAATAAACTCTCCATACAATAAAGATCCATACTGTAGCCACTAAAGCAAATTCACCCTACTGCCATAAAAAGGTGGTACGGGCAGAATGGTACCAAGGTTCTGAGTCACTTTTGTTAAGAAACCCCACTCGTAGGTGCTTCGGTTACCGCGGGCAGTTGCCATGGAGACCAGTCGGAGACGTGAAAAAAACTCTCAAGTCGGAGCTCGGCCTTCGGCCTCGCAAGTTACTAATACGGCTCGGCCTACGGCCTCGCCAAGCGTTCGCCCTTCGGGCTCACGCACCATACGCTCGGCCTTCGGCCTCGCGGACCGAAAGTTCGGCCTTCGGCCTCACCAGGAGCTCGCCCTTCGGGCTCGCTATACACTAATGTTGGACAGTAACTCCAAATTCAGTCAAAAATCCCACAAAAACTCCTAATACAGTCGAAAATGTAGGTAAAACACTCCAAATGCAGTATAAAGAATGATAGGAGCACGTGTGACACATCCAAAATGTCGGATTTCAAGACGGCCGCCATACAAACTGCTCCGCCCCTACTGAAGCTCGGCCTAACGGCCTCGCTTCAGCAGGCTCGGATCACTTTGTATGGCGGCCATCTTGAAATCCGCCATTTTGGATTTTTGACAGGTGTCATTCGACTGCTCTCCCGATTCCCTATGACATTTGTTCAAACACCCCCTACCTAACTTGTACCGTTTTTGAGATATGTCATCCATCTTCACTTGGCAGGCGTCTTTTTTATGATTTTCGATTTTTCTCATACTCACCAAAACCCCCCAAACATTTTTGCTATACTTCATTTTTACCCTACTCTACTCCTTCTAGGAGAACATTTATGTCAGTCAGTCAGTCAGTGGTAATCGAGCTTTATATATTATAAACTAGTTTTTCGGGCAGTGTGCGGGCCGCATGCGGCCCGCATTTATCGTTATGCAATTTGAAACAATATCAAAACACCTTATACATTTAAAAAAAAAAACAATATTCTATAACAGTATGAAATCCCATATAAACTCCTTATACAGTAGAGAACCAAACTGTAGCCACCAAACCAGATTCACCCTACTGCCATAAAAAAGTGGTACGGGCAGAATGGTACCAAGGTTCTGAGTCACTTTTGTTAAGGAAACCCACTCGTAGGTGCTGCGGTTACCGCAGGCAGTTGCCATGGAGACCAGTCGGAGATGTGGAAAACACTCTCAAGTCGGAGCTCGGCCTTCGGCCTCGCAAGTTACTAATACGGCTCGGCCTACGGCCTCGCCAGGCGCTCGCCCTTCGGGCTCGCGCATCATACGCTCGGCCTTCGGCCTCGCGGACCGAAAGTTCGGCCTTCGGCCTCACCAGGAGCTCGCCCTTCGGGCTCGCTACTTCACTTATGTAGGACAGTAACTCCAAGTTCAGTCAAAAATCGCACAAAAACTCCTAATTCAGTCGAAAATTTAGGCAAAACACTCCAAATGCAGTATAAAGAACGATAGGAGCACGAAAGACACATCCAAAATGTCGGATTTCAAGACGGCCACCATACAAACTGCTCCGCCCCTACTGAAGCTCGGCCTGAAGGCCTCGCTTCAGCAGGCTCGGAGCATTTTGTATGGCGGCCATCTTGAAATCCGCCATTTTGGATTTTTGACAGATGTCATTCAACTGCTCTCCCGATTCCCTATGACATTTATTCAAACACCCCCTACCTATCTCTTACCGTTTTTGAGATACGTCATCCATCATCACTTGGCAGGCGTCATTTTTATGATTTTCGATTTTTCTCATACTCACCAAAACCCAACGAACATTTTTGCCATACATCACGTTGCTCCTACTCGCCTCCTTCTAGGAGAACATTTATGTCAGTCAGTCAGTGGTAATCGAGCTTTATATATTATAAACTAGTTTTTCGGGCAGTGTGCGGGCCGCATGCGGCCCGCATTTATCGTTGTGCAAGTTTGAACAATATCAAAACACCTTATACATTTAAAAAAAAAACAATATTCTATAACAGTATGAAATCCCATATAAACTCCTTATACAGTAGAGAACCAAACTGTAGCCACCAAACCAGATTCACCCTACTGCCATAAAAAAGTGGTACGGGCAGAATGGTACCAAGATTCTGAGTCACTTTTATTAAAGAACCCCACTCGTAGGTGCTTCGCTTACCACGGGCAGTTGCCATGGAGACCATTCGGAGACGTGGAAAATACTCTCAAGTCGGAGCTCGGCCTTCGGGCTCGCATGTTACTAATACGGCTTATTATTATTAGTAACTTGCGAGGCCGAAGGCCGAGCTCCGACTTGAGAGTTTTTTCCACGTCTCCGACTGGTCTCCATGGCAACTGCCCGCGGTAAGCGAAGCACCTACGAGTGGGGTTCCTTAACAAAAGTGACTCAGAACCTTGGTCCGATTTTGCCCGTACCACCATTTAATGGCAGTAGGGTGAATCTGCTTTAGTGGCTACAGTATGGTTCTCGCTACTACACTATGTAGGACAGTTACTCCAAATTCAGTCAAAAATCCCACAAAAACTCCTAATACAGTCGAAAATAAAGGTAAAACACTCCAAATGCAGTATAAAGAATGATAGGAGCACGTAAGACACATCCAAAATGTCGGATTTCAAGACGGCCACCATACAAACTGCTCCGCCCCTACTGAAGCTCGGCCTAAAGGCCTCGCTTCAGCAGGCTCGGAGCATTTTGTATGGCGGCCATCTTGAAATCCGCCATTTTGGATTTTTGACAGTTGTCAATCGACTGCTCTCCCGATTCCCTATGACATTTGGTCAAACACCCCCTACCTATCTCTTACCGTTTTTGAGATACGCCATACATCTTCACTTGGCAGGCGTCAATTTAATGATTTTCGATTTTTCCCATACTCACCTAAACCTCCCGAACATTTTTGCCATACTTCATTTTTACCCTAATCTGCTCCTTCTAGGAGAACATTTATGTCAGTCAGTCAGTCAGTGGTAATCGAGCTTTATATATTATAAATAAACTAGTTTTTCGGGCAGTGTGCGGGCCGCATGCGGCCCGCATTTATCGTTATGCAGAACTAAACAATACGTTAACACCCTGTACATTTAAAAAAAATAAGTTCAAAACTCCAATAGAAGGATGAAATCCCAAATAAACTCTCCATACAATAAAGAACCATACTGTAGCCACTAAAGCAGATTCACCCTACTGCCATAAAAAGGTGGTACGGGCAGAATGGTACCAAGGTTCTGAGTCACTTTTGTTAAGGAACCCCACTCGTAGGTGCTTCGGATATCGCGGGCAGTTGCCATGGAGACCAGTCGGAGACGTGAAAAAAACTCTCAAGTCGGAGCTCGGCCTTCGGCCTCGCAAGTTACTAATACGGCTCGGCCTACGGCCTCGCCAAGCGTTCGCCCTTCGGGCTCACGCACCATACGCTCGGCCTTCGGCCTCGCGGACCGAAAGTTCGGCCTTTGGCCTCAACAGGTTATTGCCCTTTGGGCTCGCTATACACTAATGTAGGACAGTTACTCCAAATTCAGTCCAAATTCCCACAAAAACTCCTAATACAGTCGAAAATGTAGGTAAAACACTCCAAATGCAGTATAAAGAATGATAGGAGCACGTGTGACACATCCAAAATGTCGGATTTCAAGATGGCCCCCATACAAACTGCTCCGCCCCTACTGAAGCTCGGCCTAAAGGCCTCGCTTCAGCAGGCTCGGATCACTTTGTATGGCGGCCATCTTGAAATCCGCCATTTTGGATTTTTGACAGGTGTCATTCGACTGCTCTCCCGATTCCCTATGACATTTGTTCAAACACCTCCTACCTATCTCTTACCGTTTTCGAGATACGTCATCCATCATCACTTGGCAGGCGTCTTTTTAATGATTTTCGATTTTTCTCATACTCACCAAAACCACCCGAACATTTTTGCTATACATCACGTTGCTCCTACTCGTCTCCTTCTAGGAGAACATTTATGTCAGTCAGTGAGTCAATGGTAATCGAGCTTTATATATTATAATAACTAGTTTTTCGGGCAGTGTGCGGGCCGCATGCGGCCCGCATTTATCGTTATGCAGTACTAAACTATACCTTAACCCATTATACATTTAAAAAAAATAAGTTCAAAATTCCAATAGAAGTATGAAAACCCAAATAAACTCTCCATACAATAAAGATCCATACTGTAGCCACTAAAGCAAATTCACCCTACTGCCATAAAAAGGTGGTACGGGCAGAATGGTACCAAGGTTCTGAGTCACTTTTGTTAAGAAACCCCACTCGTAGGTGCTTCGGTTACCGCGGGCAGTTGCCATGGAGACCAGTCGGAGACGTGAAAAAAACTCTCAAGTCGGAGCTCGGCCTTCGGCCTCGCAAGTTACTAATACGGCTCGGCCTACGGCCTCGCCAAGCGTTCGCCCTTCGGGCTCACGCACCATACGCTCGGCCTTCGGCCTCGCGGACCGAAAGTTCGGCCTTCGGCCTCACCAGGAGCTCGCCCTTCGGGCTCGCTATACACTAATGTTGGACAGTAACTCCAAATTCAGTCAAAAATCCCACAAAAACTCCTAATACAGTCGAAAATGTAGGTAAAACACTCCAAATGCAGTATAAAGAATGATAGGAGCACGTGTGACACATCCAAAATGTCGGATTTCAAGACGGCCGCCATACAAACTGCTCCGCCCCTACTGAAGCTCGGCCTAACGGCCTCGCTTCAGCAGGCTCGGATCACTTTGTATGGCGGCCATCTTGAAATCCGCCATTTTGGATTTTTGACAGGTGTCATTCGACTGCTCTCCCGATTCCCTATGACATTTGTTCAAACACCCCCTACCTAACTTGTACCGTTTTTGAGATATGTCATCCATCTTCACTTGGCAGGCGTCTTTTTTATGATTTTCGATTTTTCTCATACTCACCAAAACCCCCCAAACATTTTTGCTATACTTCATTTTTACCCTACTCTACTCCTTCTAGGAGAACATTTATGTCAGTCAGTCAGTCAGTGGTAATCGAGCTTTATATATTATAAACTAGTTTTTCGGGCAGTGTGCGGGCCGCATGCGGCCCGCATTTATCGTTATGCAATTTGAAACAATATCAAAACACCTTATACATTTAAAAAAAAAAACAATATTCTATAACAGTATGAAATCCCATATAAACTCCTTATACAGTAGAGAACCAAACTGTAGCCACCAAACCAGATTCACCCTACTGCCATAAAAAAGTGGTACGGGCAGAATGGTACCAAGGTTCTGAGTCACTTTTGTTAAGGAAACCCACTCGTAGGTGCTGCGGTTACCGCAGGCAGTTGCCATGGAGACCAGTCGGAGATGTGGAAAACACTCTCAAGTCGGAGCTCGGCCTTCGGCCTCGCAAGTTACTAATACGGCTCGGCCTACGGCCTCGCCAGGCGCTCGCCCTTCGGGCTCGCGCATCATACGCTCGGCCTTCGGCCTCGCGGACCGAAAGTTCGGCCTTCGGCCTCACCAGGAGCTCGCCCTTCGGGCTCGCTACTTCACTTATGTAGGACAGTAACTCCAAGTTCAGTCAAAAATCGCACAAAAACTCCTAATTCAGTCGAAAATTTAGGCAAAACACTCCAAATGCAGTATAAAGAACGATAGGAGCACGAAAGACACATCCAAAATGTCGGATTTCAAGACGGCCACCATACAAACTGCTCCGCCCCTACTGAAGCTCGGCCTGAAGGCCTCGCTTCAGCAGGCTCGGAGCATTTTGTATGGCGGCCATCTTGAAATCCGCCATTTTGGATTTTTGACAGATGTCATTCAACTGCTCTCCCGATTCCCTATGACATTTATTCAAACACCCCCTACCTATCTCTTACCGTTTTTGAGATACGTCATCCATCATCACTTGGCAGGCGTCATTTTTATGATTTTCGATTTTTCTCATACTCACCAAAACCCAACGAACATTTTTGCCATACATCACGTTGCTCCTACTCGCCTCCTTCTAGGAGAACATTTATGTCAGTCAGTCAGTGGTAATCGAGCTTTATATATTATAAACTAGTTTTTCGGGCAGTGTGCGGGCCGCATGCGGCCCGCATTTATCGTTGTGCAAGTTTGAACAATATCAAAACACCTTATACATTTAAAAAAAAAACAATATTCTATAACAGTATGAAATCCCATATAAACTCCTTATACAGTAGAGAACCAAACTGTAGCCACCAAACCAGATTCACCCTACTGCCATAAAAAAGTGGTACGGGCAGAATGGTACCAAGATTCTGAGTCACTTTTATTAAAGAACCCCACTCGTAGGTGCTTCGCTTACCACGGGCAGTTGCCATGGAGACCATTCGGAGACGTGGAAAATACTCTCAAGTCGGAGCTCGGCCTTCGGGCTCGCATGTTACTAATACGGCTCGGCCTGCGGCCTCGCCAAGCGCTCGCCCTTCGGGCTCACGCCCCATTAGCTCGGCCTTCGGCCTCGCGGGCCGAAAGTTCGGCCTTCGGCCTCACCAGAAGCTCGCCCTTCGGGCTCGCTACTACACTAATGTAGGACAGTTACTCCAAATTCAGTCAAAAATCCCACAAAAACTCCTAATACAGTCGAAAATAAAGATAAAAAACTCCAAATGCAGTATAAAGAATGATAGGAGCACGTAAGACACATCCAAAATGTCGGATTTCAAGACGGCCACCATACAAACTGCTCCGCCCCTACTGAAGCTCGGCCTAACGGCCTCGCTTCAGCAGGCTCGGATCACTTTGTATGGCGGCCATCTTGAAATCCGCCATTTTGGATTTTTGACAGGTGTCATTCGACTGCTCTCCCGATTCCCTATGACATTTGTTCAAACACCCCCTACCTATCTCTTACCGTTTTTGAGATATGTCATCCATCTTTACTTGGCAGGCGTCTTTTTATGATTTTCGATTTTTCTCATACTCACCAAAACCCCCCGAACATTTTTGCTATACATCATTTTAACCCTACTCTACTCCTTCTAGGCGAACATTTATGTCAGTCAGTCAGTCAGTGAGTCAGTCAGTGGTAATCGAGCTTTATATATTATAAACTAGTATTTCGGGCAGTGTGCGGGCCGCATGCGGCCCGCATTTATCGTTGTGCAAGTTTGAACTATATGAAAACACCTAATACATATAAAAAAATGTTCAAAACTCCAATAGAAATATGAAATCCCAAATAAACTTGTAATACATTAGAGAACCATACTGTAGCTACTAAAGCAGATTCACCCTACTGCCATAAAAAGGTGGTACGGGCAGAATGGTACCAAGGTTCTGAGTCACTTTTGTTAAGGAACCCCACTCGTAGGTGCTTTGGTTATCGCGGGCAGTTGCCATGGAGACCAGTCGGAGACGTGGAAAAAACTCTCAAGTTACTAATACGGCTCGGCCTGCGGCCTCGCCAAGCGCTCGCCCTTCGGGCTCACGCACACTACGCTCGGCCTTCGGCCTCGCGAGCCGAAAGTTCGGCCTTCGGCCTCACCAGGAGCTCGCCCTTCGGGCTCGCTTTGCACTAATGTTGGACAGTAACTCCAAATTCAGTCAAAAATCCCACAGAAACTCCTAATACAGTCGAAAATGAAGGTAAAACACTCTAAATGCAGTATAAAGAATGATAGGAGCACGTAAGACACATCCAAAATGTCGGATTTCAAGACGGCCACCATACAAACTGCTCCGCCCCTACTGAAGCTCGGCCTAACGGCCTCGCTTCATCAGGCTCGGATCACTTTGTATGGCGGCCATCTTGAAATCCGCCATTTTGGATTTTTGACAGGTGTCATTCGACTGCTCTCTCAATTCCCTATGACATTTGTTCAAACACCTCCTACCTATCTTGCACCGTTTTCGAGATATGTCATCCGTCTTTACTTGGCAGGCGTCATTTTTATGATTTTCGATTTTTCTCATACTCACCAAAACCACCCAAACATTTTTGCCATACATCACGTTGTTCCTACTCATCTCCTTCTAGGAGAACATTTATGTCAATCAGTCAGTGGTAATCGAGCTTTATATATTATAATAACTAGTTTTTCGGGCAGTGTGCGGGCCGCATGCGGCCCGCATTTATCGTAATGCAAGTTTGAACAATACCAAAACACCTTATACATTAAAAAAAGTATGTTCAAAACTCCATTAGAAGTATGAAATCCCATATTAACTCTCAATACAATAAAGAACAATACTGTAGCCACTAAAACAGATTCACCCTACTGCCATAAAAAGGTGGTACGGGCAGAATGGGACCTAGGTTCTGAGTCACTTTTGTTAAGGAACCCCACTCGTAGGTGCTTCGCTTACCGCGGGCAGTTGCCATGGAGACCAGTCGGAGACGTGGAAAAAAACTCTCAAGTCGGAGCTCGGCCTTCGGCCTCGCAAGTTACCAACACGGCTCGGCCTGCGGCCTCGCCAAGCGCTCGCCCTTCGGGCTCGCGCATCATACGCTCGGCCTTCGGCCTCGCGGACCGAAAGTTCGGCCTTCGGCCTCACCAGGAGCTCGCCCTTCGGGCTCGCTACTACACTTATGTAGGACAGTTACTCCAAATTCAGTCAAAAATCCCACAAAAACTCCTAATACAGTCGATAATATAAGGTAATACACTCCAAATGCAGTATAAAGAATGATAGGAGCACCTGGGACAAATCCAAAATGGCGGATTTCAAGAAGGCCCCCATACAAACTGCTCCGCCCCTACTGAACCTCGGCCTAACGGCCTCGCTTCAGCAGGCTCGGATCAATTTGTATGGCGGCCATCTTGAAATCCGCCATTTTGGATTTTTAACAGATGTCATCCGGCTGCTCTCCCGATTCCCTATGACATTTGTTCAAACACCCCCTACCTATCTTGTACCGTTTTTGAGATATGTCATTCATCTTTACTTGGCAGGCGTCATTTTTATGATTTTCGATTTTTCTTGTACTCACCTAAACCCCCCAAACATTTTTGCCATACTTCATTTTAACCCTACTCTGCTCCTTCTAGGAGAACATTTATGTCAATCAGTCAGTCAGTCAGTGAGTGGTAATCGAGCCTTATATATTATAAACTAGTTTTTCGGGCAGTGTGCGGGCCGCATGCGGCCCGCATTTATCGTTATGCAGTACTAAACTTTACCTTAACCCCATATGCATTTAAAAAAAAATAAGTTCAAAACTCCCATAGAAGTATGAAATCCCATATAAACTACTTATACAGTAGAGAACCAAACTGTAGCCACCAAACCAGATTCACCCTACTGCCATAAAAAAGTGGTACGGGTAGAATGGTACCAAGGTTCTGAATCACTTTTGTTAAGGAACCCCACTCGTAGGTGTTTCGGTTACCGCGGGCAGTTGCCATGGAGACCAGTCGGAGATGTGGAAAATACTTTCAAGTCGGAGCTCGGCCTTCGGCCTCGCAAATTACTAACATGGCTCGGCCTGCGGCCTCGCCAAGCGCTCGCCCTTCGGGCTCGCGCATCATACGCTCGGCCTTCGGCCTCGCGGACCGAAAGTTCGGCCTTCGGCCTCACCAAGAGCTCGCCCTTCGGGCTCGCTATACCCCAATGTAGGACAGTAACTCCAAATTCAGTCGAAAATCCCACGAAAACTCCTAATACAGTCGAAAATATAAGGTAAAACACTCCAAATGCAGTATAAAGAATGATAGGAGCACGTGGGTCACATCCAAAATGTCGGATTTCAAGACGGCCACCATACAAACTGCTCCGCCCCTACTGAAGCTCGGCCTAAAGGCCTCGCTTCAGCAGGCTCGGATCACTTTGTATGGCGGCCATCTTGAAATCCGCCATTTTGGATTTTTGACAGGTGTCATTCGACTGCTCTCCCGATTCCCTATGACATTTGTTCAAACACCCCTTACCTATCTCTAACCGTTTTCGAGATACGTCATCCATCTTCACTTGGCAGGCGTCTTTTTAACGATTTTCGATTTTTCTCATACTCACCAAAACCCCCCGAAGATTTTTGCCATACATCACTTTGCTCCTACTCGTCTCCTTCTAGGAGAACATTTATGTCAATGAGTGAGTCAGTCAGTGAGTCAGTGGTAATCGAGCTTTATATATTATAAATAACTAGTATTTCGGGCAGTGTGCGGGCCGCATGCGGCCCGCATTTATCGTTGTGCAAGTTTGAACAATATCAAAACACCTTATACATTAAAAAAAATTATTTCAAAACACCTAAAGATGTACGATTTCCCATACAAACCCTTAATACAATAGAGAACCGTACTGTTATCACCAAACCAAATTCACCCTACTGCCATAAAAAGGTGGTACGGGCAGAATGGTACCAAGGTTCTGAATCACTTTTGTTAAGGAACCCCACTCGTAGGTGCTTCGGTTACCGCAGGCAGTTGCCATGGAGACCAGTCGGTGACGTGGAAAATACTCTCAAGTCGGAGCTCGGCCTTCGGCCTCGCAAGTTACTAATACGGCTCGGCCTGCGGCCTCGCCAAGCGCTCGCCCTTCGGGCTCGCGCACCATTCGCTCGGCCTTCGGCCTCGCGGACCGAAAGTTCGGCCTTCGGCCTCACCAGGTGGTTGCCCTTTGGGCTCGCTATACACTAATGTAGAACAGTTACTCCAAATTCAGTCAAAAAACCCACAAAAACTCCTAATACAGTCGAAAATATAAGGTAAAACACTCCAAATGCAGTATGAAGAATGAGAGGAGCACCTGGGACAAATCCAAAATGGCGGATTTCAAGAAGGCCACCATACAAACTGCTCCGCCCCTACTGAAGCTCGGCCTAAAGGCCTCGCTTCAGCAGGCTCGGAGCATTTTGTATGGCGGCCATCTTGAAATCCGCCATTTTGGATTTTTGACAGGTGTCATTCGACTGCTCTCCCGATTCTCTATGACATTTGTTCAAACACCCCCTACCTATCTCTTACCGTTTTCGAGATACGTCATCCATCATCACTTGGCAGGCGTCTTTTTAATGATTTTCGATTTTTCTCATACTCACCAAAACCCCCCAAACATTTTTGCCATACATCATTTTAGCCCTACTCTGCTCCTTCTAGGAGAACATTTATGTCAATCAGTCAGTCAGTCAGTGAGTGGTAATCGAGCTTTATATATTATAAATAATAAAAAACTAGTTTTTCGGGCAGTGTGCGGGCCGCATGCGGCCCGCATTTATCGTTATGCAGTACTAAACTATATCAAAACTCCTGATACGTTGGAAAAATGTATGTTCAAAACTCCAATGGAAGTATGAAATCCCATAAAAACTCTCAATACAATAAAGAACCATACTGCAGCCACTAAAGCAAATTCACCCTACTGCCACAAAAAGGTGGTACGGGCAGAATGGGACCAAGATTCTGAGTCACTTTTGTTAAGGAACCCCACTCGTAGGTGCTTTGGTTATCGCGGGTAGTTGCCATGGAGACCAGTCGGAGACGTGGAAAAAACTCTCAAGTCGGAGCTCGGCCTTCGGCCTCGCAAGTTACCAACACGGTTCGCCAAGCGCTCGCCCTTCGGGCTCGCGCATCATACGCTCGGCCTTCGGCCTCGCGGACCGAAAGTTCGGCCTTCGGCCTCACCAAGAGCTCGCCCTTCGGGCTCGCTACTACACTTATGTAGGACAATAACTCCAAATTCAGTCAAAAATCCCACAAAAACTCCAAATACAGTCGAAAATATAAGGTAATACACTCCAAATGCGGTATAAAGAATGATAGGAGCACGTGGGTCACATCCAAAATGTCGGATTTCAAGACGGCCACCATACAAACTGCTCCGCCCCTACTGAAGCTCGGCCTAAAGGCCTCGCTTCAGCAGGCTCGGAGCATTTTGTATGGCGGCCATCTTGAAATCCGCCATTTTGAATTTTTGACAAATGTCATTCGACTGCTCTCCCGATTCCCTATGACATTTGTTCAAACACCCCCTACCCATCTTGCACCGTTTTCGAGATACGTCATCCATCTTTACTTGGCAGGCGTCTTTTTTATGATTTTAGATTTTTCTCATACTCACCGAAACCACCCGAACACTTTTGCCATACATCACGTTGTTCCTACTCGTCTCCTTCTAGGAGAACATTTATGTCAATCAGTCAGTGGTAATCGAGCTTTATATATTATAAACTAGTTTTTCGGGCAGTGTGCGGGCCGCATGCGGCCCGCATCTATCTTGAGTCAGTAGGAACTGTCATAAAAGCACGTTATACATTAAAAAAAAGTAATGTTCAAAACTCCAATAGAAGTATGAAATCCCATATAAACTCTCAATACAATAAAGAACCATACTGTAGCCACTAAAGCAGATTCACCCTACTGCCATTAAATGGTGGTACGGGCAAAATCGGACCAAGGTTCTGAGTCACTTTTGTTAAGGAACCCCACTCGTAGGTGCTTCGCTTACCGCGGGCAGTTGCCATGGAGACCAGTCGGAGACGTGGAAAAAACTCTCAAGTCGGAGCTCGGCCTTCGGCCTCGCAAGTTACTAATACGGCTCGGCCTACGGCCTCGCCAAGCGCTCGCCCTTCGGGCTCACGCACCCTACGCTCGGCCTTCGGCCTCGCGAGCCGAAAGTTCGGCCTTCGGCCTCACCAGGAGCTCGCCCTTCGGGCTCGCTATACACTAATGTTGGACAGTAACTCCAAATTCAGTCAAAATCCCACAAAAACTCCTAATACAGTCGAAAATTAAAGAAAAACACTTCAAATGCAGTATAAAGAATGATAGGAGCACGTGGGACACATCCAAAATGTCGAATTTCAAGACGGCCACCATACAAACTGCTCCGCCCCTACTGAAGCTCGGCCTATAGGCCTCGCTTCAGCAGGCTCGGAGCATTTTGTATGGCGGCCATCTTGAAATCCGCCATTTTGGATTTTTGACAGGTGTCATTCGACTGCTCTCCCGATTCCCTATGACATTTGTTCAAACACCCCCTACCTATCTTGTACCGTTTTCGAGATATATCATCCATCTTTACTTGGCAGGCGTCATTTTTATAATTTTCGATTTTTCTCATACTCACCAAAACCCCCCGAACATTTTTGCCATACTTCATTTTAACCCTACTCTGCTCCTTCTAGGAGAACATTTATGTCAGTCAGTCAGTGAGTGGTAATCGAGCTTTATATATTATAATAACTAGTTATTCGGGCAGTGTGCGGGCCGCATGCGGCCCGCATCTATCTTTACTCATTTGGAAATTTCACAGAAACACCTAATACGTTAAAAAAGTGTGTTCAAAACTCCATTAGAAAAATGAAATCTTATACAAACTCTTCATACACTAAAGAACCATACACTCCAAATGCGGTATAAAGAATGATAGGAGCACGTGGGTCACATCCAAAATGTCGGATTTCAAGACGGCCACCATACAAACTGCTCCGCCCCTACTGAAGCTCGGCCTAAAGGCCTCGCTTCAGCAGGCTCGGAGCATTTTGTATGGCGGCCATCTTGAAATCCGCCATTTTGAATTTTTGACAAATGTCATTCGACTGCTCTCCCGATTCCCTATGACATTTGTTCAAACACCCCCTACCCATCTTGCACCGTTTTCGAGATACGTCATCCATCTTTACTTGGCAGGCGTCTTTTTTATGATTTTAGATTTTTCTCATACTCACCGAAACCACCCGAACACTTTTGCCATACATCACGTTGTTCCTACTCGTCTCCTTCTAGGAGAACATTTATGTCAATCAGTCAGTGGTAATCGAGCTTTATATATTATAAACTAGTTTTTCGGGCAGTGTGCGGGCCGCATGCGGCCCGCATCTATCTTGAGTCAGTAGGAACTGTCATAAAAGCACGTTATACATTAAAAAAAAGTAATGTTCAAAACTCCAATAGAAGTATGAAATCCCATATAAACTCTCAATACAATAAAGAACCATACTGTAGCCACTAAAGCAGATTCACCCTACTGCCATTAAATGGTGGTACGGGCAAAATCGGACCAAGGTTCTGAGTCACTTTTGTTAAGGAACCCCACTCGTAGGTGCTTCGCTTACCGCGGGCAGTTGCCATGGAGACCAGTCGGAGACGTGGAAAAAACTCTCAAGTCGGAGCTCGGCCTTCGGCCTCGCAAGTTACTAATACGGCTCGGCCTACGGCCTCGCCAAGCGCTCGCCCTTCGGGCTCACGCACCCTACGCTCGGCCTTCGGCCTCGCGAGCCGAAAGTTCGGCCTTCGGCCTCACCAGGAGCTCGCCCTTCGGGCTCGCTATACACTAATGTTGGACAGTAACTCCAAATTCAGTCAAAATCCCACAAAAACTCCTAATACAGTCGAAAATTAAAGAAAAACACTTCAAATGCAGTATAAAGAATGATAGGAGCACGTGGGACACATCCAAAATGTCGAATTTCAAGACGGCCACCATACAAACTGCTCCGCCCCTACTGAAGCTCGGCCTATAGGCCTCGCTTCAGCAGGCTCGGAGCATTTTGTATGGCGGCCATCTTGAAATCCGCCATTTTGGATTTTTGACAGGTGTCATTCGACTGCTCTCCCGATTCCCTATGACATTTGTTCAAACACCCCCTACCTATCTTGTACCGTTTTCGAGATATATCATCCATCTTTACTTGGCAGGCGTCATTTTTATAATTTTCGATTTTTCTCATACTCACCAAAACCCCCCGAACATTTTTGCCATACTTCATTTTAACCCTACTCTGCTCCTTCTAGGAGAACATTTATGTCAGTCAGTCAGTGAGTGGTAATCGAGCTTTATATATTATAACTAGTTTTTCGGGCAGTGTGCGGGCCGCATGCGGCCCGCATCTATCTTGAGTCAGTAGGAACTGTCAAAAAAAAACCTAATACATTAAAAAAAAATAAGTTTTCGGGCTCACGCAGCGAACGCTCGGCCTTCGGCCTCGCGAGCCGAAAGTTCGGCCTTCGGCCTCACCAGGAGCTCGCCCTTCGGGCTCGCTACTGCAATAACATAGAACAGTTACTCCAAATTCAGTCAAAAATCCGACAAAAACTCCTAATACAGTCGAAAATTAAGGAAAAACGTTCCAAATGCACTATAAAGAATGATAGGAGCACGTAAGACACATCCAAAATGTCATTCGACTGCTCTCCTTATTCCCTATGACATATTTTCAAAAACCCCCTACCTATCTATTACCGTTTTCGAGATACGTGATTTATCTGCACTTGGCAGACGTTATCGAAAAAAAAATTTCATATTTGGAACAGGGAGGTCCAGAACAACCTAGATATAAAATTTAAGCCAAATCGGAGTACTTTTTTTTACTTGGCAGACGTCATCGAAAAAAAAAATTTTGATTTGGAATAAGGACACCCAGAACCACCTAAATATCGAGTTTCAGCCAAATCGGAGTAACTTGTTTTACTTGGCAGACGTCATCGAAAAAAAAATTTTAGATTTGGAATAAGGACACCCAGAACCACCTAAATATCGAGTTTCAGCCAAATCGGAGTAACTTTTTTTACTTGGCAGACGTCATCGAAACAAAAATTTTTGATTTAGAATAAGGACGTCCAGAACCACATAAATATCGAGTTTCAGCCAAATCGGAGTAACTTTTTTTACTTGGCAGACGTCATCAAAATAAAAATTTCATATTTGGAATAAGGATGACGAGAACAACCTATATATCGATTTTCAGCCAAATCGGTGCAAGTCTAAGCTCGGCCTTCGGCCTCGCAAGTTACTAAGACGGCTCGACCTGCGGCCTCGCGCACCGTCCACTCGGCCTACGGCCTCGCGGCCCGAAAGTTCGGCCTTCGGCCTCACCAAAAGCTCGCCCTTCGGGCTCGCTACACTGACAGTAGGACAATTACTCTAAATTTAGTTGAAATTCCCACAAACACTCCTAATACAGTTGACATTGTAAGGTTAAATACTCCAAATAATGTATGAAGAATGAGAGTAGCACATTTGACAGGTGTCATTCGACTGCTCTCCCGATTCCCTATGACATTTGTTCAAACACCCCCAACCTATCTCTTACCGTTTTCGAGATACGTAGTCCAGCTTTACTTGGCAGGCGTCATTTCTAGGGTTTTTAATTTTTCCCCTACTCAGCTAAACCCCTTTGTCATTTTCGATATACATTACTATAACCGTACTCAACTCTTTCTGGTAGAACCAGCTACTTTTTTGAGGGATCGAAGGATTTTGTATGGCGGCCATTTTGAAATCCGCCATTTTGGATTTTTGACAAATGTCATCCGACTGCTCTCCTGATTCCCTATGACATTTGGTCAAGCACCCCCTACCTATCTCTTACCGTTTCAGAGATACGCCATCCAATTTTACTTGGCAGACGTCATCTTTGAGTTTTCGGATTTTTCCCATACTCACACAAACTCCCTCTACACTTTTCCCATACATCACATTCTTCCTACTTGACTCCTTCTGGGAGAACAATGATGTCAGTCAGTGAGTGAGTCAGTGTACGGTAATCCAGCTTTATATATTATAAACTAGTATTTCGGGCAGTGTGCGGGCCGCATGCGGCCCGCATTTATCGTTGTGCAAGTTTGAACAATATCAAAACACCTTATACATTAAAAAAAATTATTTCAAAACACCTAAAGATGTACGATTTCCCATACAAACCCTTAATACAATAGAGAACCGTACTGTTATCACCAAACCAAATTCACCCTACTGCCATAAAAAGGTGGTACGGGCAGAATGGTACCAAGGTTCTGAATCACTTTTGTTAAGGAACCCCACTCGTAGGTGCTTCGGTTACCGCAGGCAGTTGCCATGGAGACCAGTCGGTGACGTGGAAAATACTCTCAAGTCGGAGCTCGGCCTTCGGCCTCGCAAGTTACTAATACGGCTCGGCCTGCGGCCTCGCCAAGCGCTCGCCCTTCGGGCTCGCGCACCATTCGCTCGGCCTTCGGCCTCGCGGACCGAAAGTTCGGCCTTCGGCCTCACCAGGTGGTTGCCCTTTGGGCTCGCTATACACTAATGTAGAACAGTTACTCCAAATTCAGTCAAAAAACCCACAAAAACTCCTAATACAGTCGAAAATATAAGGTAAAACACTCCAAATGCAGTATGAAGAATGAGAGGAGCACCTGGGACAAATCCAAAATGGCGGATTTCAAGAAGGCCACCATACAAACTGCTCCGCCCCTACTGAAGCTCGGCCTAAAGGCCTCGCTTCAGCAGGCTCGGAGCATTTTGTATGGCGGCCATCTTGAAATCCGCCATTTTGGATTTTTGACAGGTGTCATTCGACTGCTCTCCCGATTCTCTATGACATTTGTTCAAACACCCCCTACCTATCTCTTACCGTTTTCGAGATACGTCATCCATCATCACTTGGCAGGCGTCTTTTTAATGATTTTCGATTTTTCTCATACTCACCAAAACCCCCCAAACATTTTTGCCATACATCATTTTAGCCCTACTCTGCTCCTTCTAGGAGAACATTTATGTCAATCAGTCAGTCAGTCAGTGAGTGGTAATCGAGCTTTATATATTATAAATAACTAGTTATTCGGGCAGTGTGCGGGCCGCATGCGGCCCGCATTTTTCGTTATGCAATTGGAAACAATATCAAAACACCTTATACATTAAAAAAAAAAAAAAAATCCATAACAGTATGAAATCCCATATAAACTCCTTATACAGTAGAGAACCAAACTGTAGCCATCAAACCAGATTCACCCTACTGCCATAAAAAAGTGGTACGGGCAGAATGGTACCAAGGTTCTGAGTCACTTTTGTTAAGGGACCCCACTCGTAGGTGCTTCGGTTACCGCGGGCAGTTGCCATGGAGACCAGTCGGTGACGTGGAAAATACTCTCAAGTCGGAGCTCGGCCTTCGGCCTCGCAAGCTACTAACACGGCTCGGCCTGCGGCCTCGCCAAGCGCTCGCCCTTCGGGCTCACGCACCATACGCTCGGCCTTCGGCCTCGCGAGCCGAAAGTTCGGCCTTCGGCCTCACCAGAAGCTCGCCCTTCGGGCTCGCTATACATTATTGTAGGTCAGTAACTCCAAATTCAGTCAAAAATCCCACAAAAACTCTTAATACAGTCGAAAATATAAGGTAAAACACTCCAAATCCAGTATAAAGAATGATAGGAGCACGTGGGTCAGATCCAAAATGTCGGATTTCAAGACAGCCACCATACAAACTGCTCCGCCCCTACTGAAGCTCGGCCTAACGGCCTCGCTTCAGCAGGCTCGGATCATTTTGTATGGCGGCCATCTTGAAATCCGCCATTTTGGATTTTTGACAGGTGTCATTAGACTGCTCTCCTGATTCCCTATGACATTTGTTCAAACAACCCCTACCTATCTTGTACCGTTTTTGAGATATGTCATCCATCTTCACTTGGCAGGCGTCTTTTTAATGATTTTCGATTTTTCTCATACTCACCAAAACCCCGCGAACATTTTTGCCATACATCATTTTTACCCTACTCTACTCCTTCTAGGAGAACATTTATGTCAGTGAGTCAGTCAGTCAGTCAGTGGTAATCGAGCTTTATATATTATAAATAAACTAGTTATTCGGGCAGTGTGCGGGCCGCATGCGGCCCGCATCTATCTTTACTCATTTGGAAATTTCACAGAAACACCTAATACGTTAAAAAAGTGTGTTCAAAACTCCATTAGAAAAATGAAATCTTATACAAACTCTTCATACACTAAAGAACCATACTGTAGCCACTAAAGCAGATTCACCCTACTGCCATAAAAAGGTGGTACGGGCAGAATGGTACCAAGGTTCTGAGTCACTTTTGTTAAGGAACCGCACTCGTAGGTGCTTCGGTTACCGCGGGCAGTTGCCATGGAGACCAGTCGGAGACGTGGAAAAAACTCTCAAGTCGGAGCTCGGCCTTCGGCCTCGCAAGTTACAAATACGGCTCGGCCTTCGGCCTCGCGGACCGAAAGTTCGGCCTCCGGCCTCACCAGGAGCTCGCCCTTCGGGCTCGCTACTACACTTATGTAGGACAGTTACTCCAAATTCAGTCAAAAGTCCCACAAAAACTCCTAATACAGTCGAAAATGTAGGTAAAACACTCCAAATGCAGTATAAAGAATGATAGGAGCACGTGTGACACATCTAAAATGTCGGATTTCAAGACGGCCACCATACAAACTGCTCCGCCCCTACTGAAGCTCGGCCTAAAGGCCTCGCTTCAGCAGGCTCGGATCAATTTGTATGGCGGCCATCTTGAAATCCGCCATTTTGGATTTTTGACAGATGTCATTCGACTGCTATCCCGATTCCCTATGACATTTGTTCAAACACCCCCTACCTATCTCTTACCGTTTTCGAGATACGTCATCCATCATCACTTGGCAGGCGTCTTTTTAATGATTTTCGATTTTTCTCATACTCACCAAAACCACCCGAACATTTTTGCCATACTTCATTTTAACCCTACTCTACTCCTTCTAGGAGAACATTTATGTCAGTCAGTCAGTCAGTGGTAATCGAGCTTTATATATTATAAATAAATAAACTAGTATTTCGGGCAGTGTGCGGGCCGCATGCGGCCCGCATCTATCTTGAGTCAGTAGGAACTGTCATAAAAGCACATTATACATTAAAAAAAGTAATGTTCAAAACTCCAATAGAAGTATGAAATCCCATACAAACTCTTAATACAATAAGGAACCATACTGTAGCCACTAAAGCAAATTCACCCTACTGCCATAAAAAGGTGGTACGGGCAGAATGGGACCAAGGTTCTGAGTCACTTTTGTAAAGGAACCCCACTCGTAGGTGCTTCGGTTACCGCGGGCAGTTGCCATGGAGACCAGTCGGAGACGTGGAAAAAACTCTCAAGTCGGAGCTCGGCCTTCGGCCTCGCAAGTTACAAATACGGCTCGGCCTGCGGCCTCGCCAAGCGCTCGCCCTTCGGGCTCGCGCATCATGCGCTCGGCCTTCGGCCTCGCGGGCCGAAAGTTCGGCCTCCGGCCTCACCAGGAGCTCGCCCTTCGGGCTCGCTACTACACTTATGAAGGACAGTTACTCCAAATTCAGTCAAAAATCCCACAAAACCTCCTAATACAGTCGAAAATATAGGTAATACACTCCAAATGCAGTATAAAGAATGATAGGAGCACCTGGGACAAATCCAAAATGGCGGATTTCAAGAAGGCCCCCATATAAACTGCTCCGCCCCTACCGAACCTCGGCCTAACGGCCTCGCTTCAGCAGGCTCGGAGCATTTTGTATGGCGGCCATCTTGAAATCCGCCATTTTGGATTTTCGACAGATGTCATTCGACTGCTCTCCCGATTCCCTATGACATTTATTCAAACACCACCTACCTATCTCTTACCGTTTTTGAGATACGTCATCCATCATCACTTGGCAGGCGTCTTTTTAATGATTTTCGATTTTTCTCATACTCACCAAAACCACCCGAACATTTTTGCCATACTTCATTTTTACCCTACTCTGCTCCTTCTAGGAGAACATTTATGTCAGTGAGTGAGTGGTAATCGAGCTTTATATATTATAAATAAACTAGTTTTTCGGGCAGTGTGCGGGCCGCATGCGGCCCGCATTTATCGTTGTGCAAGTTTGAACAATATCAAAACACATTATACATTAAAAAAAGTATGTTCAAAACTCCATTAGAAGTATGAAATCCCATATTAACTCTCAATACAATAAAGAACAATACTGAAGCCACTAAAACAGATTCACCCTACTGCCATAAAAAGGTGGTACGGGCAGAATGGGACCAAGGTTCTGAGTCACTTTTGTTAAGGAACCCCACTCGTAGGTGCTTCGCTTACCGCGGGCAGTTGCCATGGAGACCAGTCGGAGACGTGGAAAAAACTCTCAAGTCGGAGCTCGGCCTTCGGCCTCGCAAGTTACCAACACGGCTCGGCCTGCGGCCTCGCCGAGCGCTCGGCCTTCGGGCTCGCGCATCATACGCTCGGCCTTCGGCCTCGCGAGCCGAAAGTTCGGCCTTCGGCCTCACCAGGAGCTCGCCCTTCGGGCTCGCTATACACTAATGTTGGACAGTAACTCCAAATTCAGTCAAAATCCCACAAAAACTCCTAATACAGTCGAAAATTAAAGAAAAACACTTCAAATGCAGTATAAAGAATGATAGGAGCACGTGGGACACATCCAAAATGTCGAATTTCAAGACGGCCACCATACAAACTGCTCCGCCCCTACTGAAGCTCGGCCTATAGGCCTCGCTTCAGCAGGCTCGGAGCATTTTGTATGGCGGCCATCTTGAAATCCGCCATTTTGGATTTTTGACAGGTGTCATTCGACTGCTCTCCCGATTCCCTATGACATTTGTTCAAACACCCCCTACCTATCTTGTACCGTTTTCGAGATATATCATCCATCTTTACTTGGCAGGCGTCATTTTTATAATTTTCGATTTTTCTCATACTCACCAAAACCCCCCGAACATTTTTGCCATACTTCATTTTAACCCTACTCTGCTCCTTCTAGGAGAACATTTATGTCAGTCAGTCAGTGAGTGGTAATCGAGCTTTATATATTATAACTAGTTATTCGGGCAGTGTGCGGGCCGCATGCGGCCCGCATTTTTCGTTATGCAATTGGAAACAATATCAAAACACCTTATACATTAAAAAAAAAAAAAAAAATCCATAACAGTATGAAATCCCATATAAACTCCTTATACAGTAGAGAACCAAACTGTAGCCATCAAACCAGATTCACCCTACTGCCATAAAAAAGTGGTACGGGCAGAATGGTACCAAGGTTCTGAGTCACTTTTGTTAAGGGACCCCACTCGTAGGTGCTTCGGTTACCGCGGGCAGTTGCCATGGAGACCAGTCGGTGACGTGGAAAATACTCTCAAGTCGGAGCTCGGCCTTCGGCCTCGCAAGCTACTAACACGGCTCGGCCTGCGGCCTCGCCAAGCGCTCGCCCTTCGGGCTCACGCACCATACGCTCGGCCTTCGGCCTCGCGAGCCGAAAGTTCGGCCTTCGGCCTCACCAGAAGCTCGCCCTTCGGGCTCGCTATACATTATTGTAGGTCAGTAACTCCAAATTCAGTCAAAAATCCCACAAAAACTCTTAATACAGTCGAAAATATAAGGTAAAACACTCCAAATCCAGTATAAAGAATGATAGGAGCACGTGGGTCAGATCCAAAATGTCGGATTTCAAGACAGCCACCATACAAACTGCTCCGCCCCTACTGAAGCTCGGCCTAACGGCCTCGCTTCAGCAGGCTCGGATCATTTTGTATGGCGGCCATCTTGAAATCCGCCATTTTGGATTTTTGACAGGTGTCATTAGACTGCTCTCCTGATTCCCTATGACATTTGTTCAAACAACCCCTACCTATCTTGTACCGTTTTTGAGATATGTCATCCATCTTCACTTGGCAGGCGTCTTTTTAATGATTTTCGATTTTTCTCATACTCACCAAAACCCCGCGAACATTTTTGCCATACATCATTTTTACCCTACTCTACTCCTTCTAGGAGAACATTTATGTCAGTGAGTCAGTCAGTCAGTCAGTGGTAATCGAGCTTTATATATTATAAACTAGTTATTCGGGCAGTGTGCGGGCCGCATGCGGCCCGCATCTATCTTTACTCATTTGGAAATTTCACAGAAACACCTAATACGTTAAAAAAGTGTGTTCAAAACTCCATTAGAAAAATGAAATCTTATACAAACTCTTCATACACTAAAGAACCATACTGTAGCCACTAAAGCAGATTCACCCTACTGCCATAAAAAGGTGGTACGGGCAGAATGGTACCAAGGTTCTGAGTCACTTTTGTTAAGGAACCGCACTCGTAGGTGCTTCGGTTACCGCGGGCAGTTGCCATGGAGACCAGTCGGAGACGTGGAAAAAACTCTCAAGTCGGAGCTCGGCCTTCGGCCTCGCAAGTTACAAATACGGCTCGGCCTTCGGCCTCGCGGACCGAAAGTTCGGCCTCCGGCCTCACCAGGAGCTCGCCCTTCGGGCTCGCTACTACACTTATGTAGGACAGTTACTCCAAATTCAGTCAAAAGTCCCACAAAAACTCCTAATACAGTCGAAAATGTAGGTAAAACACTCCAAATGCAGTATAAAGAATGATAGGAGCACGTGTGACACATCTAAAATGTCGGATTTCAAGACGGCCACCATACAAACTGCTCCGCCCCTACTGAAGCTCGGCCTAAAGGCCTCGCTTCAGCAGGCTCGGATCAATTTGTATGGCGGCCATCTTGAAATCCGCCATTTTGGATTTTTGACAGATGTCATTCGACTGCTATCCCGATTCCCTATGACATTTGTTCAAACACCCCCTACCTATCTCTTACCGTTTTCGAGATACGTCATCCATCATCACTTGGCAGGCGTCTTTTTAATGATTTTCGATTTTTCTCATACTCACCAAAACCACCCGAACATTTTTGCCATACTTCATTTTAACCCTACTCTACTCCTTCTAGGAGAACATTTATGTCAGTCAGTCAGTCAGTGGTAATCGAGCTTTATATATTATAAATAAATAAACTAGTATTTCGGGCAGTGTGCGGGCCGCATGCGGCCCGCATCTATCTTGAGTCAGTAGGAACTGTCATAAAAGCACATTATACATTAAAAAAAGTAATGTTCAAAACTCCAATAGAAGTATGAAATCCCATACAAACTCTTAATACAATAAGGAACCATACTGTAGCCACTAAAGCAAATTCACCCTACTGCCATAAAAAGGTGGTACGGGCAGAATGGGACCAAGGTTCTGAGTCACTTTTGTAAAGGAACCCCACTCGTAGGTGCTTCGGTTACCGCGGGCAGTTGCCATGGAGACCAGTCGGAGACGTGGAAAAAACTCTCAAGTCGGAGCTCGGCCTTCGGCCTCGCAAGTTACAAATACGGCTCGGCCTGCGGCCTCGCCAAGCGCTCGCCCTTCGGGCTCGCGCATCATGCGCTCGGCCTTCGGCCTCGCGGGCCGAAAGTTCGGCCTCCGGCCTCACCAGGAGCTCGCCCTTCGGGCTCGCTACTACACTTATGAAGGACAGTTACTCCAAATTCAGTCAAAAATCCCACAAAACCTCCTAATACAGTCGAAAATATAGGTAATACACTCCAAATGCAGTATAAAGAATGATAGGAGCACCTGGGACAAATCCAAAATGGCGGATTTCAAGAAGGCCCCCATATAAACTGCTCCGCCCCTACCGAACCTCGGCCTAACGGCCTCGCTTCAGCAGGCTCGGAGCATTTTGTATGGCGGCCATCTTGAAATCCGCCATTTTGGATTTTCGACAGATGTCATTCGACTGCTCTCCCGATTCCCTATGACATTTATTCAAACACCACCTACCTATCTCTTACCGTTTTTGAGATACGTCATCCATCATCACTTGGCAGGCGTCTTTTTAATGATTTTCGATTTTTCTCATACTCACCAAAACCACCCGAACATTTTTGCCATACTTCATTTTTACCCTACTCTGCTCCTTCTAGGAGAACATTTATGTCAGTGAGTGAGTGGTAATCGAGCTTTATATATTATAAATAAACTAGTTTTTCGGGCAGTGTGCGGGCCGCATGCGGCCCGCATTTATCGTTGTGCAAGTTTGAACAATATCAAAACACATTATACATTAAAAAAAGTATGTTCAAAACTCCATTAGAAGTATGAAATCCCATATTAACTCTCAATACAATAAAGAACAATACTGAAGCCACTAAAACAGATTCACCCTACTGCCATAAAAAGGTGGTACGGGCAGAATGGGACCAAGGTTCTGAGTCACTTTTGTTAAGGAACCCCACTCGTAGGTGCTTCGCTTACCGCGGGCAGTTGCCATGGAGACCAGTCGGAGACGTGGAAAAAACTCTCAAGTCGGAGCTCGGCCTTCGGCCTCGCAAGTTACCAACACGGCTCGGCCTGCGGCCTCGCCGAGCGCTCGGCCTTCGGGCTCGCGCATCATACGCTCGGCCTTCGGCCTCGCGGACCGAAAGTGCGGCCTTCGGCCTCACCAGGAGCTCGCCTTTCGGGCTCGCTACTACACTTATGTAGGACAGAAACTCCAAATTCAGTCAAAAATCCCACAAAAACTCCTAATACAGTCGAAAATATAAGGTAATACACTCCAAATGCAGTATAAAGAATGATAGGAGCACCTGGGACAAATCCAAAATGGCGGATTTCAAGAAGGCCCCCATACAAACTGCTCCGCCCCTACTGAACCTCGGCCTAACGGCCTCGCTTCAGCAGGCTCGGATCAATTTGTATGGCGGCCATCTTGAAATCCGCCATTTTGGATTTTTGACAGGTGTCATTCGACTGCTCTCCCGATTCCCTATGACATTTGTTCAAACACCCCCTACCTATCTTGTACCGTTTTTGAGATATGTCATCCAACTTTACTTGGCAGGCGTCTTTTTAATGATTTTCGATTTTTCTCATAGTCACCAAAACTCACTGAACATTTTTGCCATACATCATTTTAACCCTACTCTGCTCCTTCTAGGAGAACATTTATGTCAATCAGTCAGTCAGTCAGTCAGTGAGTGGTAATCGAGCTTTATATATTATAAACTAGTTTTTCGGGCAGTGTGCGGGTAAAAAAAGTAATGTTCAAAACTCCAATAGAAGTATGAAATCCCATACAAACTCTTAATACAATAAGGAACCATACTGTAGCCACTAAAGCAAATTCACCCTACTGCCATAAAAAGGTGGTACGGGCAGAATGGGACCAAGGTTCTGAGTCACTTTTGTAAAGGAACCCCACTCGTAGGTGCTTCGGTTACCGCGGGCAGTTGCCATGGAGACCAGTCGGAGACGTGGAAAAAACTCTCAAGTCGGAGCTCGGCCTTCGGCCTCGCAAGTTACAAATACGGCTCGGCCTGCGGCCTCGCCAAGCGCTCGCCCTTCGGGCTCGCGCATCATGCGCTCGGCCTTCGGCCTCGCGGGCCGAAAGTTCGGCCTCCGGCCTCACCAGGAGCTCGCCCTTCGGGCTCGCTACTACACTTATGAAGGACAGTTACTCCAAATTCAGTCAAAAATCCCACAAAACCTCCTAATACAGTCGAAAATATAGGTAATACACTCCAAATGCAGTATAAAGAATGATAGGAGCACCTGGGACAAATCCAAAATGGCGGATTTCAAGAAGGCCCCCATATAAACTGCTCCGCCCCTACCGAACCTCGGCCTAACGGCCTCGCTTCAGCAGGCTCGGAGCATTTTGTATGGCGGCCATCTTGAAATCCGCCATTTTGGATTTTCGACAGATGTCATTCGACTGCTCTCCCGATTCCCTATGACATTTATTCAAACACCACCTACCTATCTCTTACCGTTTTTGAGATACGTCATCCATCATCACTTGGCAGGCGTCTTTTTAATGATTTTCGATTTTTCTCATACTCACCAAAACCACCCGAACATTTTTGCCATACTTCATTTTTACCCTACTCTGCTCCTTCTAGGAGAACATTTATGTCAGTGAGTGAGTGGTAATCGAGCTTTATATATTATAAACTAGTTTTTCGGGCAGTGTGCGGGCCGCATGCGGCCCGCATTTATCGTTGTGCAAGTTTGAACAATATCAAAACACATTATACATTAAAAAAAGTATGTTCAAAACTCCATTAGAAGTATGAAATCCCATATTAACTCTCAATACAATAAAGAACAATACTGAAGCCACTAAAACAGATTCACCCTACTGCCATAAAAAGGTGGTACGGGCAGAATGGGACCAAGGTTCTGAGTCACTTTTGTTAAGGAACCCCACTCGTAGGTGCTTCGCTTACCGCGGGCAGTTGCCATGGAGACCAGTCGGAGACGTGGAAAAAACTCTCAAGTCGGAGCTCGGCCTTCGGCCTCGCAAGTTACCAACACGGCTCGGCCTGCGGCCTCGCCGAGCGCTCGGCCTTCGGGCTCGCGCATCATACGCTCGGCCTTCGGCCTCGCGGACCGAAAGTGCGGCCTTCGGCCTCACCAGGAGCTCGCCTTTCGGGCTCGCTACTACACTTATGTAGGACAGAAACTCCAAATTCAGTCAAAAATCCCACAAAAACTCCTAATACAGTCGAAAATATAAGGTAATACACTCCAAATGCAGTATAAAGAATGATAGGAGCACCTGGGACAAATCCAAAATGGCGGATTTCAAGAAGGCCCCCATACAAACTGCTCCGCCCCTACTGAACCTCGGCCTAACGGCCTCGCTTCAGCAGGCTCGGATCAATTTGTATGGCGGCCATCTTGAAATCCGCCATTTTGGATTTTTGACAGGTGTCATTCGACTGCTCTCCCGATTCCCTATGACATTTGTTCAAACACCCCCTACCTATCTTGTACCGTTTTTGAGATATGTCATCCAACTTTACTTGGCAGGCGTCTTTTTAATGATTTTCGATTTTTCTCATAGTCACCAAAACTCACTGAACATTTTTGCCATACATCATTTTAACCCTACTCTGCTCCTTCTAGGAGAACATTTATGTCAATCAGTCAGTCAGTCAGTCAGTGAGTGGTAATCGAGCTTTATATATTATAAACTAGTTTTTCGGGCAGTGTGCGGGCCGCATGCGGCCCGCATTTATCGTTGTGCAAGTTTGAACAATATCAAAACACCTTATACATTAAAAAAAATTATTTCAAAACACCTAAAGATGTACGATTTCCCATACAAACCCTTAATACAATAGAGAACCGTACTGTTATCACCAAACCAAATTCACCCTACTGCCATAAAAAGGTGGTACGGGCAGAATGGTACCAAGGTTCTGAATCACTTTTGTTAAGGAACCCCACTCGTAGGTGCTTCGGTTACCGCAGGCAGTTGCCATGGAGACCAGTCGGTGACGTGGAAAATACTCTCAAGTCGGAGCTCGGCCTTCGGCCTCGCAAGTTACTAATACGGCTCGGCCTGCGGCCTCGCCAAGCGCTCGCCCTTCGGGCTCGCGCACCATTCGCTCGGCCTTCGGCCTCGCGGACCGAAAGTTCGGCCTTCGGCCTCACCAGGTGGTTGCCCTTTGGGCTCGCTATACACTAATGTAGAACAGTTACTCCAAATTCAGTCAAAAAACCCACAAAAACTCCTAATACAGTCGAAAATATAAGGTAAAACACTCCAAATGCAGTATGAAGAATGAGAGGAGCACCTGGGACAAATCCAAAATGGCGGATTTCAAGAAGGCCACCATACAAACTGCTCCGCCCCTACTGAAGCTCGGCCTAAAGGCCTCGCTTCAGCAGGCTCGGAGCATTTTGTATGGCGGCCATCTTGAAATCCGCCATTTTGGATTTTTGACAGGTGTCATTCGACTGCTCTCCCGATTCTCTATGACATTTGTTCAAACACCCCCTACCTATCTCTTACCGTTTTCGAGATACGTCATCCATCATCACTTGGCAGGCGTCTTTTTAATGATTTTCGATTTTTCTCATACTCACCAAAACCCCCCAAACATTTTTGCCATACATCATTTTAGCCCTACTCTGCTCCTTCTAGGAGAACATTTATGTCAATCAGTCAGTCAGTCAGTGAGTGGTAATCGAGCTTTATATATTATAAACTAGTATTTCGGGCAGTGTGCGGGCCGCATGCGGCCCGCATTTATCGTTATGCAGTACTAAACTATAACAAAACACCTTTTACATTAAAAAAAATTATTTCAAAACTCCAATAGAAGTATGAAATCCCATATAAACTCTCAATACAATATAGAACCATACTGTAGCCACTAAAGCAAATTCACCCTACTGCCATAAAAAGGTGGTACGGGCAGAATGGTGCCAAGGTTCTGAGTCACTTTTGTTAAGGAACCCCACTCGTAGGTGCTTCGGATACCGCGGGCAGTTGCCATGGAGACCAGTCGGAGATGTGGAAAATACTCTCAAGTCGGAGCTCGGCCTTCGGCCTCGCAAGTTACTAATACGGCTCGGCCTACGGCCTCGCCAAGCGCTCGCCCTTCGGGCTCACGCACCCTACGCTCGGCCTTCGGCCTCGCGAGCCGAAAGTTCGGCCTTCGGCCTCACCGGAAGCTCGCCCTTCGGGCTCGCTATACACTAAAATTGGACAGTAACTCCAAATTCAGTCAAAAATCCCTACAAAAACTCCTAATACAGTCGAAAATTAAGGAAAAACACTCCAAATGCAGTATAAAGAATGATAGGAGCACGTAAGACATATCCAAAATGTCATTCGACTGCTCTCCTTATTCCCTATGACATATTTTCAAAAACCCCCTACCTATCTATTACCGTTTTCGAGATTCGTGATTTATCTACACTTGGCAGACGTCATCGAAAAAAAAATTTCATATTTGGAATAAGGACGTCCAGAACAACCTAGATATGAAATTTAAGCCAAATCGGAGTACTTCTTTTTACTTGGCAGACGTCATCGAAAAAAAAAATTTTGATTTGGAATAAGGACACCCAGAACCACCTAAATATCGAGTTTCAGCCAAATCGGAGTAACATGTTTTACTTGGCAGACGTCATCGAAAAAAAATTTTAGATTTGGAATAAGGACACCCAGAACCACCTAAATATCGAGTTTCAGCCAAATCGGAGTAACTTGTTTTACTTGGCAGACGTCATCGAAAAAAAAAATTTAGATTTGGAATAAGGACACCCAGAACCACCTAAATATCGAGTTTCAGCCAAATCGGAGTAACTTGTTTTACTTGGCAGACGTCATCGAAAAAAAATTTTTAGATTTGGAATAAGGACACCCAGAACCACCTAAATATCGAGTTTCAGCCAAATCGGAGTAACTTTTTTTACTTGGCAGACGTCATCGAAGTAAAAATTTCATATTTGAAATAAGGATGACGAGAACAACCTATATATCGATTTTCAGCCAAATCGGTGCAAGTCTAAGCTCGGCCTTCGGCCTCGCAAGTTACTAACATGGCTCGGCCTGCGGCCTCGCCTAGCGCTCGCCCTGCGGGCTCGCGCACCGTCCACTCGGCCTACGGCCTCGCGGCCCGAAAGTTCGGCCTTCGGCCTCACCAGAAGCTCGCCCTTCGGGCTCGCTACACGGCCAGTAGGACAATTACTCCAAATTCAGTTGAAAATCCCAAAAAAACTCCTAAAACAGACGACATTGTAAGGTCAAATACTCCAAATAATGTATGAAGAATGAGAGTAGCACATTTGACAGGTGTCATTCGACTGCTCTCCCGATTCCCTATGACATTTGTTCAAACACCCCAAACCTATCTCTTACCGTTTTCGAGATACGTAGTCCAGCTTTACTTGGCAGGCGTCATTTCTAGGGTTTTTAATTTTTTCCCTACTCAGCTAAACCCCTTAGTCATTTTCGTAATACATTACTTTAACCGTACTCAACTTTTTCTGGTAGAACCAGCTACTTTTTTGAGGGATCGAAGGATTTTGTATGGCGGCCATTTTGAAATCCGCCATTTTGGATTTTTGACAAATGTCATCCGACTGCTCTCCCGATTCCCTATGACATTTGGTCAAGCACCCCCTACCTATATCTTACCGTTTCAGAGATACGCCATCCAATTTTACTTGGCAGACGTCATCTTTGAGTTTTCGGATTTTTCCCATACTCACACAAACCCCCAGAACATTTTTGCTATACATTACTTTCTTCCTTCTCGACTCCTTCTGGGAGAACAATTATGTCAGTCAGTGAGTCAGTCAGTGTACGGTAATCCAGCTTTATATATTATAAATATAACCAGTTTTTCGGACAGTGTGCGGGCCGCATGCGGCCCGCATCTATCTTTAGTCATTTTAAAAATTCACAGAAACACCTAATACATTAAAAAAAATAAGTTCAAAACTCCAATAGAAGTATGAAATCCTAAATAAACTCTCCATACAATAAAGAACCATATTGAAGCCACCAAACCAGATTCACCCTACCGCCATAAAAAGGTGGTACGGGCAGAATGGTACCAAGGTTTTGAGTCACTTTTGTTAAGGAACCCCACTCGTAGGTGCTTCGGTTACCGCGGGCAGTTGCCATGGAGACCAGTCGGAGATGTGGAAAATACTCTCAAGTCGGAGCTCGGCCTTCGGCCTCGCAAGTTACTAATACGGCTCGGCCTGCGGCCTCGCCAAGCGCTCGCCCTTCGGGCTCACGCACCATACGCTCGGCCTTCGGCCTCGCGAGCCGAAAGTTCGGCCTTCGGCCTCACCAGGAGCTCGCCCTTCGGGCTCGCTACTACACTAACGTAGGACAGTAACTCCAAATTCAGTCGAAAATCCCACAAAAACTCCTAATACAGTCGAAAATATAAGGTAAAACACTCCAAATGCAGTATAAAGAATGATAGGAGCACGTCAGACACATCCAAAATGGCGGATTTCAAGATGGCCGCCATACAAAGTGCTCCGCCGCTACTGAACCTCGGCCTAGCGGCCTCGCTTCAGCAGACTCGGATCACTTTGTATGGCGGCCATCTTGAAATCCGCCATTTTGGATTTTTGACAGGTGTCATTCGACTGCAATCCCAATTCCCTATGACATTTGTTCAAACACCCCCTACCTATCTTGTACCGTTTTTGAGATACGTCATCCATCTTCATTTGGCAGGCGTCTTTTTAATGATTTTCGATTTTTCTCATACTCACCAAAACCACCCGAACATTTTTGCCATACATCACGTTGTTCCTACTCGTCTCCTTCTAGGAGAACATTTATGTCAATCAGTCAGTGGTAATCGAGCTTTATATAATATAAATAACTAGTTTTTCGGGCAGTGTGCGGGCCGCATGCGGCCCGCATTTATCGTTATGCAGTACTTAACAATATCAAAACTCCTTTTACATAAAAAAAAAATATTTCAAAATTCCAATAGAAGTATGAAATCCCATATAAACTCTCAATACAATAAAGAACCATACTGTAGCCACTAAAGCAAATTCACCCTACTGCCATAAAAAGGTGGTACGGGCAGAATGGGACCAAGGTTCTGAGTCACTTTTGTTAAGGAACCCCACTCGTAGGTGCTTCGGTTACCGCGGGCAGTTGCCATGGAGACCAGTCGGAGATGTGGAAAATACTCTCAAGTCGGAGCTCGGCCTTCGGCCTCGCAAGTTACTAACACGGCTCGGCCTGCGGCCTCGCCAAGCGCTCGCCCTTCGGGCTCACGCACCATACGCTCGGCCTTCGGCCTCGCGAGCCGAAAGTTCGGCCTTCGGCCTCACCAGGAGCTCGCCCTTCGGGCTCGCTACTACACTAACGTAGGACAGTAACTCCAAATTCAGTCGAAAATCCCACAAAAACTCCTAATACAGTCGAAAATATAAGGTAAAACCCTCCAAATGCAGTATAAAGAATGATAGGAGCACGTCAGACACATCCAAAATGGCGGATTTCAAAATGGCCGCCATACAAAGTGCTCCGCCGCTACTGAACCTCGGCCTAGCAGCCTCGCTTCAGCAGACTCGGATCACTTTGTATGGCGGCCATCTTGAAATCCGCCATTTTGGATTTTTGACAGGTGTCATTCTACTGCTCTCCCGATTCCCTATGACATTTGTTCAAACACCCCCTACCTATCTCTTACCGTTTTCGAGATGTGTTATCCATCTTTACTTGGCAGGCGTCATTTTTTTGATTTTCGATTTTTCTCATACTCACCAAAACCTCCTGAACATTTTTTCCATACATCATTTTAACCCTACTCTACTCCTTCTAGGAGAACATTTATGTCAGTCAGTCAGTCAGTGAGTCAGTCAGTGGTAATCGAGCTTTATATATTATAAACTAGTATTTCGGGCAGTGTGCGGGCCGCATGCGGCCCGCATTCATCGTTATGAAATTTTAAACTATATCAAAACACCTAATACATAAAAAAAAATTGTTCAAAACTCCAATAGAAATATAAATCCCAAATAAACTTGTAATACAGTAGAGAAACATACTGTAGCTACTAAAGCAGATTCACCCTACTGCCATAAAAAGGTGGTACGGGCAGAATGGTACCAAGGTTCTGAGTAACTTTTGTTAAGGAACCCCACTCGTAGGTGCTTCGGTTACCGCGGGCAGTTGCCATGGAGACCAGTCGGAGACGTGGAAAAAACTCTCAAGTCGGAGCTCGGCCTTCGGCCTCGCAAGTTGCTAATACGGCTCGGACTACGGCCTCGCCAAGCGCTCGCCCTTCGGGCTCACGCACCCTACGCTCGGCCTCCGGCCTCGCGAGCCGAAAGTTCGGCCTTCGGCCTCACCGGGAGCTCGCCCTTCGGGCTCGCTATACACTAAAGTTGGACAGTCACTCCAAATTCAGTCAAAAATCCCACAAAAACTCCTAATACAGTCGAAAATTAAGGAAAAATACTCCAAATGCAGTATAAAGAATGATAGGAGCACGTAAGACACATCCAAAATGTCATTCGACTGCTCTCCTTATTCCCTATGACATATTTTCAAAAACCCCCTACCTATCTATTACCGTTTTCGAGATTCTTGATTTATCTGCACTTGGCAGACGTCATCGAAAAAAAAATTTCATATTTGGAATAAGGACGTCCAGAACAACCTAGATATAAAATTTAAGCCAAATCGGAGTACTTTTTTTTACTTGGCAGACGTCATCGAAAAAAAAAATTTTGATTTGGAATCAGGACACCCAGAACCACCTAAATATCGAGTTTCAGCCAAATCGGAGTAACTTTTTTTACTTGGCAGACGTCATCGAAACAAAATTTTTTGATTTAGAATAAGGACGTCCAGAACCACATAAATATCGAGTTTCAGCCAAATCGGAGTAACTTTTTTTACTTGGCAGACGTCATCGAAATAAAAATTTCATATTTGGAATAAGGATGACGAGAACAACCTATATATCGATTTTCAGCCAAATCGGTGCAAGTCTGAGCTCGGCCTTCGGCCTCGCAAGTTACTAACACGGCTCGACCTGCGGCCTCGCGCACCGTCCACTCGGCCTACGGCCTCGCGGCCCGAAAGTTCGGCCTTCGGCCTCACCAGAAGCTCGCCCTTCGGGCTCGCTACACGGCCAGTAGGACATTTACTCCAAATTCAGTTGAAAATCCCACAAAATCTCTTATACAGTCGACATTGTAAGGTCAAATACTCCAAATAATGTATGAAGAATGAGAGTAGCACATTTGACATGTGTCATTCGACTGCTCTCCCGATTTTCTATGACATTTGTTCAAACACCCCCAACCTATCTCTTACCGTTTTTGAGATACGTAGTCCAGCTTTACTTGGCAGGCGTCATTTCTAGGGTTTTTAATTTTTTCCCTACTCAGCTAAACCCCTTAGTCATTTAAGTAATACATTACTATAACCGAACTCAACTCTTTCTGGTAGAACCAGCTTCTTTTTTGAGGGATCGAAGGATTTTGTATGGCGGCCATTTTGAAATCCGCCATTTTGGATTTTTGACAAATGTCATCCGACTGCTCTCCTGATTCCCTATGACATTTGGTCAAGCACCCCCTACCTATCTCTTACCGTTTCGGAGATACGCCATCCAATTTTACTTGGCAGACGTCATCTTTGAGTTTTCGGATTTTTCCCATACTCACACAAACCCCCAGAACATTTTTGCTGTACATTACTTTCTTCCTACTCGACTCCTTCTGGGAGAACAATTATGTCAGTCAGTGAGTCAGTCAGTGTACGGTAATCCAGCTTTATATATTATAAACTAGTTTTTCGGGCAGTGTGCGGGCCGCAAGGAACCCCACTCGTAGGTGCTTCGCTTACCGCGGGCAGTTGCCATGGAGACCAGTCGGAGACGTGGAAAAAACTCTCAAGTCGGAGCTCGGCCTTCGGCCTCGCAAGTTACCAACACGGCTCGGCCTGCGGCCTCGCCGAGCGCTCGGCCTTCGGGCTCGCGCATCATACGCTCGGCCTTCGGCCTCGCGGACCGAAAGTGCGGCCTTCGGCCTCACCAGGAGCTCGCCTTTCGGGCTCGCTACTACACTTATGTAGGACAGAAACTCCAAATTCAGTCAAAAATCCCACAAAAACTCCTAATACAGTCGAAAATATAAGGTAATACACTCCAAATGCAGTATAAAGAATGATAGGAGCACCTGGGACAAATCCAAAATGGCGGATTTCAAGAAGGCCCCCATACAAACTGCTCCGCCCCTACTGAACCTCGGCCTAACGGCCTCGCTTCAGCAGGCTCGGATCAATTTGTATGGCGGCCATCTTGAAATCCGCCATTTTGGATTTTTGACAGGTGTCATTCGACTGCTCTCCCGATTCCCTATGACATTTGTTCAAACACCCCCTACCTATCTTGTACCGTTTTTGAGATATGTCATCCAACTTTACTTGGCAGGCGTCTTTTTAATGATTTTCGATTTTTCTCATAGTCACCAAAACTCACTGAACATTTTTGCCATACATCATTTTAACCCTACTCTGCTCCTTCTAGGAGAACATTTATGTCAATCAGTCAGTCAGTCAGTCAGTGAGTGGTAATCGAGCTTTATATATTATAAACTAGTTTTTCGGGCAGTGTGCGGGCCGCATGCGGCCCGCATTTATCGTTGTGCAAGTTTGAACAATATCAAAACACCTTATACATTAAAAAAAATTATTTCAAAACACCTAAAGATGTACGATTTCCCATACAAACCCTTAATACAATAGAGAACCGTACTGTTATCACCAAACCAAATTCACCCTACTGCCATAAAAAGGTGGTACGGGCAGAATGGTACCAAGGTTCTGAATCACTTTTGTTAAGGAACCCCACTCGTAGGTGCTTCGGTTACCGCAGGCAGTTGCCATGGAGACCAGTCGGTGACGTGGAAAATACTCTCAAGTCGGAGCTCGGCCTTCGGCCTCGCAAGTTACTAATACGGCTCGGCCTGCGGCCTCGCCAAGCGCTCGCCCTTCGGGCTCGCGCACCATTCGCTCGGCCTTCGGCCTCGCGGACCGAAAGTTCGGCCTTCGGCCTCACCAGGTGGTTGCCCTTTGGGCTCGCTATACACTAATGTAGAACAGTTACTCCAAATTCAGTCAAAAAACCCACAAAAACTCCTAATACAGTCGAAAATATAAGGTAAAACACTCCAAATGCAGTATGAAGAATGAGAGGAGCACCTGGGACAAATCCAAAATGGCGGATTTCAAGAAGGCCACCATACAAACTGCTCCGCCCCTACTGAAGCTCGGCCTAAAGGCCTCGCTTCAGCAGGCTCGGAGCATTTTGTATGGCGGCCATCTTGAAATCCGCCATTTTGGATTTTTGACAGGTGTCATTCGACTGCTCTCCCGATTCTCTATGACATTTGTTCAAACACCCCCTACCTATCTCTTACCGTTTTCGAGATACGTCATCCATCATCACTTGGCAGGCGTCTTTTTAATGATTTTCGATTTTTCTCATACTCACCAAAACCCCCCAAACATTTTTGCCATACATCATTTTAGCCCTACTCTGCTCCTTCTAGGAGAACATTTATGTCAATCAGTCAGTCAGTCAGTGAGTGGTAATCGAGCTTTATATATTATAAATATAACCAGTTTTTCGGACAGTGTGCGGGCCGCATGCGGCCCGCATCTATCTTTAGTCATTTTAAAAATTCACAGAAACACCTAATACATTAAAAAAAATAAGTTCAAAACTCCAATAGAAGTATGAAATCCTAAATAAACTCTCCATACAATAAAGAACCATATTGAAGCCACCAAACCAGATTCACCCTACCGCCATAAAAAGGTGGTACGGGCAGAATGGTACCAAGGTTTTGAGTCACTTTTGTTAAGGAACCCCACTCGTAGGTGCTTCGGTTACCGCGGGCAGTTGCCATGGAGACCAGTCGGAGATGTGGAAAATACTCTCAAGTCGGAGCTCGGCCTTCGGCCTCGCAAGTTACTAATACGGCTCGGCCTGCGGCCTCGCCAAGCGCTCGCCCTTCGGGCTCACGCACCATACGCTCGGCCTTCGGCCTCGCGAGCCGAAAGTTCGGCCTTCGGCCTCACCAGGAGCTCGCCCTTCGGGCTCGCTACTACACTAACGTAGGACAGTAACTCCAAATTCAGTCGAAAATCCCACAAAAACTCCTAATACAGTCGAAAATATAAGGTAAAACACTCCAAATGCAGTATAAAGAATGATAGGAGCACGTCAGACACATCCAAAATGGCGGATTTCAAGATGGCCGCCATACAAAGTGCTCCGCCGCTACTGAACCTCGGCCTAGCGGCCTCGCTTCAGCAGACTCGGATCACTTTGTATGGCGGCCATCTTGAAATCCGCCATTTTGGATTTTTGACAGGTGTCATTCGACTGCAATCCCAATTCCCTATGACATTTGTTCAAACACCCCCTACCTATCTTGTACCGTTTTTGAGATACGTCATCCATCTTCATTTGGCAGGCGTCTTTTTAATGATTTTCGATTTTTCTCATACTCACCAAAACCACCCGAACATTTTTGCCATACATCACGTTGTTCCTACTCGTCTCCTTCTAGGAGAACATTTATGTCAATCAGTCAGTGGTAATCGAGCTTTATATAATATAAATAACTAGTTTTTCGGGCAGTGTGCGGGCCGCATGCGGCCCGCATCTATCTTGAGTCAGTAGGAACTGTCAAAAAAACACCTAATACGTTAAAAACAGTGTGTTCAAAACTCCAAAAGAAGAATGAAATCCCATATAAACTCTCAATACAATAAAGAACCATACTGTAGCCACTAAAGCAAATTCACCCTACTGCCTTAAAAAGGTGGTACGGGCAGAATGGTACCAAGTTTCTTAATCACTTTTGTTAAGGAACCCCACTCGTAGGTGCTTCGGTTACCGCGGGCAGTTGCCATGGAGACCAGTCGGAGACGTGGAAAATACTCTTAAGTCGGAGCTCGGCCTTCGGCCTCGCAAGTTACTAATACGGCTCGGCCTACGGCCTCGCTAAGCGCTCGCCCTTCGGGCTCGCGCATCATACGCTCGGCCTTCGGCCTCGCGAGCCAAAAGTTCGGCCTTCGGCCTCACCAGGAGCTCGCCCTTCGGGCTCGCTATACACCAATGTAGGACAGTTACTCCAAATTCAGTCGAAAATCCCACAAAAACTCCTTATACAGTCGAAAATATAAGGTAAAACACTCCAAATGCAGTATGAAGAATGAGAGGAGAACGTGGGACACATCCAAAATGTCAGATTTCAAGACGGCCACCATACAAACTGCTCCGCCCCTACTGAAGCTCGGCCTAAAGGCCTCGCTTCAGCAGGCTCGGATCATTTTGTATGGCGGCCATCTTGAAATCCGCCATTTTGGATTTTTGACAGGTGTTATTCGACTGCTCTACCAATTCCCTATGACATTTGTTCAAACACCCCTAACCTATCTTGTACCGTTTTTGAGATACGTCATACATCTTTACTTGGCAGGCGTCTTTTTAAAGATTTTCGATTTTTCTCATACTCACCAAAACCCCCCAAACATTTTTGCCATACATCATTTTAGCCCTACTCTGCTCCTTCTAGGAGAACATTTATGTCAATCAGTCAGTCAGTCAGTCAGTGAGTGGTAATCGAGCTTTATATATTATTAATAACTAGTTTTTCGGGCAGTGTGCGGGCCGCATGCGGCCCGCATTTATCGTTATGCAGTAGTAAACTTTACCTTAACCGCTTATACATTTAAAAAAAAAAAGTTCAAAACTCCAATAGAAGTATGAAATCCCAAATAAAGTCTCCATACAATAAAGAACCATACTGTAGCCACTAAAGCAAATTCACCCTACTGGCATAAAAAGGTAGTACGGGCAGAATGGGACCAAGGTTCTGAGTCACTTTTGTTAAGGAACCCCACTCGTAGGTGCTTTGCTTACCGCGGGCAGTTGCCATGGAGACCAGTCGGAGACTTGGAAAAAACTCTCAAGTCGGAGCTCGGCCTTCGGCCTCGCAAGTTACCAACACGGCTCGGCCTGCGGCCTCGCCAAGCGCTCGCCCTACGGGCTCGCGCATCATACGCTCGGCCTTCGGCCTCGCGGACCGAAAGTTCGGCCTCCGGCCTCACCAGGAGCTCGCCCTTCGGGCTCGCTACTACACTTATGTAGGACAGTTACTCCAAATTCAGTCAAAAATCCCACAAAAACTCCTAATACAGTCGAAAATATAAGGTAAAACACTCCAAATGCAGTATAAAGAATGATAGGAGCATGTGGGTCACATCCAAAATGTCGGATTTCAAGACAGCCACCATACAAACTGCTCCGCCCCTACTGAAGCTCGGCCTAACGGCCTCGCTTCAGCAGGCTCGGATCATTTTGTATGGCGGCCATCTTGAAATCCGCCATTTTGGATTTTTGACAGGTGTCATTCGACTGCTCTCCCTATTCCCTATGACATTTGTTCAAACACCCCCTACCCATCTTGCACCGTTTTCGAGATACGTCATCCATCTTTACTTGGCAGGCGTCATTTTTATGATTTTCGATTTTTCTCATACTCACCGAAACCACCCGAACACTTTTGCCATACATCACGTTGTTCCTACTCGTCTCCTTCTAGGAGAACATTTATGTCAATCAGTCAGTGGTAATCGAGCTTTATATAATATAAATAATAACTAGTTTTTCGGGCAGTGTGCGGGCCGCATGCGGCCCGCATTTTTCGTTGTGCAGTACTTAACTTTACCTTAACCCCTTATACATTTAAAAAAAATAAGTTCAAAACTCCAATAGAAGTATGAAATCCCAAATAAACTCTCCATACAATAAAGAACCATACTGTAGCCACTAAAGCAAATTCACCCTACTGCCATAAAAAGGTGGTACGGGCAGAATGGAACCAAGGTTCTGAGTCACTTTTGTAAAGGAACCCCACTCGTAGGTGCTTCGGTTACCGCGGGCAGTTGCCATGGAGACCAGTCGGAGATGTGGAAAATACTCTCAAGTCGGAGCTCGGCCTTCGGCCTCGCAAGTTACTAATACGGCTCGGCCTACGGCCTCGCCAGGCGCTCGCCCTTCGGGCTCGCGCATCATACGCTCGGCCTTCGGCCTCGCGGACCGAAGGTTCGGCCTTCGGCCTCACCAGGAGCTCGCCCTTCGGGCTCGCTACTTCACTTATGTAGGACGGTAACTCCAAATTTAGTCAAAAATCCCACAAAAACTCCTAATACAGTCGAAAATATAAGGTAAAACACTCCAAATGCAGTATAAAGAATGATAGGAGCACGTGGGGCACATCCAAAATAACGGATTTCAAGACGGCCACCATACAAACTGCTCCGCCCCTACTGAAAAACCTACATTTTGTATGGCGGCCATCTTGAAATCCGCCATTTTGGATTTTTGACAGATGTCATTCGACTGCTCTCCCGATTCCCTATGACATTTGTTCAAACACCCCCTACCTATCTCTTACCGTTTTCGAGATACGTCATCCATCATCACTTGGCAGGCGTCTTTTTAATGATTTTCGATTTTTCTCATACTCACCTAAACCCCCCGAACATTTTTGCCATACATCACGTTGTTCCTACTCGTCTCCTTCTAGGAGAACATTTATGTCAGTCAGTCAGTGGTAATCGAGCTTTATATATTATAAACTAGTATTTCGGGCAGTGTGCGGGCCGCATGCGGCCCGCATTTATCGTTATGCAGTACTAAACAATACGTTAACACCTTGTACATTTAAAAAAAATAAGTTCAAAACTCCAATAGAAGTATGAAATCCCATATAAACTCTCAATACAATAAAGAACCATACTGTAGCCACTAAAGCAGATTCACCCTACTGCCATAAAAAGATGGTACGGGCAGAATGGTACCAAGGTTCTGAGTCACTTTTGTTAAGGAACCCCACTCGTAGGTGCTTCGGTTATCGCGGGCAGTTGCCATTGAGACCAGTCGGAGACGTGGAAAAAACTCTCAAGTCGGAGCTCGGCCTTCGGCCTCGCAAGTTACTAATACGGCTCGGCCTACGGCCTCGCCAAGCGCTCGCCCTTCGGGCTCACGCACCCTACGCTCGGCCTTCGGCCTCGCGAGCCGAAAGTTCGGCCTTCGGCCTCACCGGGAGCTCGCCCTTCGGGCTCGCTATACACTTAAGTTGGACAGTAACTCCAAATTCAGTCAAAAATCCCACAAATATCCTAATACAGTCGAAAATTAAGGAAAAACACTCCAAATGCAGTATAAAGAATGATAGGAGCACGTAAGACACATCCAAAATGTCATTCGACTGCTCTCTTTATTCGCTATGACATATTTTCAAAAACCCCCTACCTTTCTATTACCGTTTTCGAGATACGTGATTTATCTGCACATGGCAGACGTCATCGAAAAAAAATTTCATATTTGGAATAAGGACGTCCAGAACAACCTAGATATAAAATTTAAGCCAAATCGGAGTACTTTTTTTTACTTGGCAGACGTCACCGAAAAAAAAATTTTTGATTTGGAATAAGGACACCCAGAACCACCTAAATATCGAGTTTCAGCCAAATCGGAGTAACTTGTTTTACTTGGCAGACGTCATCGAAAAAAAAAATTTAGATTTGTAATAAGGACACCCAGAACCACCTAAATATCGAGTTTCAGCCAAATCGGAGTAACTTTTTTTACTTGGCAGACGTCATCGAAACAAAAATTTTTGATATAGAATAAGGACGTCCAGAACCACATAAATATCGAGTTTCAGCCAAATCAGAGTAACTTTTTTTACTTGGCAGACGTCATCGAAATAAAAATTTCATATTTGGAATAAGGATGACGAGAACAACCTATATATCGATTTTCAGCCAAATCGGTGCAAGTCTGAGCTCGGCCTTCGGCCTCGCAAGTTACTAACATGGCTCGGCCTGCGGCCTCGCCTAGCGCTGCCCTATGGGCTCGCGCACCATCCGCTCGGCCTACGGCCTCGCGGCCTTAAAGTTCGGCCTTCGGCCTCACCAGAAGCTCGCCCTTCGGGCTCGCTACACGGCCAGTAGGACAATTACTCCAAATTCAGTTGAAAATCCCACAAAAACTCCTAATACAGTCGACATTGTAAGGTCAAATACTCCAAATAATGTATGAAGAATGAGAGTAGCACATTTGACAGGTGTCATTCGACTGCTCTCCCGAATCCCTATGACATTTGTTCAAACACCCCCAACCTATCTCTTACCGTTTTCGAGATACGTAGTCCAACTTCACTTGGCAGGCGTCATTTCTAGGGTTTTTAACTTTTCCCCTACTCAGCTAAACCCCTTAGTCATTTTCGTAATACATTACTATAACCGTACTCAACTCTTACTGGTAGAACCAGCTACTTTTTTGAGGGATCGAAGGATTTTGTATGGCGGCCATTTTGAAATCCGCCATTTTGGATTTTTGACAAATGTCATCCGACTGCTCTCCTAATTCCCTATGACATTTGGTCAAGCACCCCCTACCTATCTCTTACCGTTTCAGAGATACGCCATCCAATTTTACTTGGCAGACGTCATCTTTGAGTTTTCGGATTTTTCCCATACTTACTAAAACCCCCCGAACAGTTTTGCCATACGTCATTTTAACCCTACTCTACTCCTTCTGGGAGAACAATTATGTCAGTGAGTCAGTGTACGGTAATCCAGCTTTATATATTATAACTAGTTATTCGGGCAGTGTGCGGGCCGCATGCGGCCCGCATTTATCGTTATGCAATTTTAAACTATATCAAAACACCTTTTACAATACACTAAAATATTTCAAAACCCCAAAAGAAGTATGAAGTCCCATATAAACTCTCAATACAGTAGAGAACCATACTGTAGCCACTAAAGCAGATTCACCCTACTGCCATAAAAAGGTGGTACGGGCAGAATGGTACCAAGGTTCTGAGTCACTTTTGTTAAGGAACCCCACTCGTAGCTGCTTCGGTTACCGCAGGCAGTTGCCATGGAGACCAGTTGGAGATGTGGAAAAAACTCTCAAGTCGGAGCTCGGCCTTCGGCCTCGCAAGTTACTAATACGGCTCGGCCTACGGCCTCGCCAAGCGCTCGCCCTTCGGGCTCACGCACCCTACGCTCGGCCTTCGGCCTCGCGAGCCGAAAGTTCGGCCTTCGGCCTCACCGGAAGCTCGCCCTTCGGGCTCGCTATACACTAAAGTTAGACAGTTACTCCAAATTCAGTCAAAAATCCCACAAAAAATCCTAATACAGTTGAAAATTAAGGAAAAACACTCCAAATGCAGTATAAAGAATGATAGGAGCACGTAAGACACATCCAAAATGTCATTCGACTGCTCTTCTTATTCCCTATGACATATTTTCAAAAACCCCCTACCTATCTATTACCGTTTTCGAGATACGTGATTTATCTGCACTTGGCAGACGTCATCGAAAACAAAATTTCATATTTGGAATAAGGACGTTCAGAACAACCTAGATATAAAATTTAAGCCAAATCGGAGTACTCTTTTTTACTTGGCAGACGTCATCGAAAAAAAATTTTTTGATTTGGAATAAGGACACCCAGAACCACCTAAATATCGAGTTTCAGCCAAATCGGAGTAACTTTTTTTACTTGGCAGACGTCATCGAAAAAAAAATTTTAGATTTGGAATAAGGACACCCAGAACCACCTAAATATCGAGTTTCAGCCAAATCGGAGTAACTTTTTTTACTTGGCAGACGTCATCGAAACAAAAATTTTTGATTTAGAATAAGGACGTCCAGAACCACATAAATATCGAGTTTCAGCCAAATCGGAGTAACTTTTTTTACTTGGCAGACGTCATCGAAATAAAAAATTCATATATGGAATAAGGATGACGAGAACAACCTATATATCGATTTTCAGCCAAATCGGTGCAAGTCTGAGCTCGGCCTTCGGCCTCGCAAGTTACTAAGACGGCTCGACCTGCGGCCTCGCGCACCGTCCACTCGGCCTACGGCCTCGCGAACCGAAAGTTCGGCCTTCGGCCTCACCAAAAGCTCGCCCTTCGGGCTCGCTACACTGACAGTAGGACAATTACTCTAAATTGAGTTGAAATTCCCACAAACACTCCTAATACAGTCGACATTGTAAGGTTAAATACTCCAAATAATGTATGAAGAATGAGAGTAGCACATTTGACAGGTGTCATTCGACTGCTCTCTCGATTCCCTATGACATTTGTTCAAACACCCCCAACCTATCTCTTACCGTTTTCGAGATACGTGGTCCAGCTTTACTTGGCAGGCGTCATTTCTAGGGTTTTTAATTTTTCCCCTACTCAGCTAAACCCCTTAGTCATTTTCGTAATACATTACTATAACCGTACTCAACTCTTTCTGGTAGAACCAGCTACTTTTTTGAGGGATCGAAGGATTTTGTATGGCGGCCATTTTGAAATCCGCCATTTTGGATTTTTGACAAATGTCATCCGACTGCTCTCCTGATTCCCTATGACATTTGGTCAAGCACCCCCTACCTATCTCTTACCGTTTCAGAGATACGCCATCCAATTTTACTTGGCAGACGTCATCTTTGAGTTTTCGGATTTTTCCCATACTCACACAAACCCCCTCTACACTTTTCCCATACATCACATTCTTCCTACTCGACTCCTTCTGGGAGAACAATGATGTCAGTCAGTCAGTCAGTCAGTCAGTGAGTCAGTGTACGGTAATCCAGCTTTATATATTATAAATAATAACTAGTTTTTCGGGCAGTGTGCGGGCCGCATGCGGCCCGCATTTATCGTTGTGCAAGTTTGAACAATATCAAAACACCTTATACATTAAAAAGAGTATGTTCAAAACTCCATTAGAAGTATGAAATCCCATATTAACTCTCAATACAATAAAGAACAATACTGTAGCCACTAAAACAGATTCACCCTACTGCCATAAAAAGGTGGTACGGGCAGAATGGGACCAAGGTTCTGAGTCACTTTTGTTAAGGAACCCCACTCGTAGGTGCTTCGCTTACCGCGGGCAGTTGCCATGGAGACCAGTCGGAGACGTGGAAAAAACTCTCAAGTCGGAGCTCGGCCTTCGGCCTCGCAAGTTGCCAACACGGCTCGGCCTGCGGCCTCGCCAAGCGCTCGCCCTTCGGGCTCGCTACTGCACTTATGTAGGACAGTAACTCCAAATTCAGTCAAAAATCCCACAAAAACTCCTAATACAGTCGAAAATATAAGGTAATACACTCTAAATGCAGTATAAAGAATGATAGGAGCACCTGGGACAAATCCAAAATGGCGGATTTTAAGAAGGCCCCCATACAAACTGCTCCGCCCCTACTGAACCTCGGCCTAACGGCCTCGCTTCAGCAGGTTCGGATCAATTTGTATGGCGGCCATCTTGAAATCCGCCATTTTGGATTTTTTACAGATGTCATCCGGCTGCTCTCCCGATTCCCTATGACATTTGTTCAAACACCCCCTACCTATCTTGTACCGTTTTTGAGATATGTCATTCATCTTTACTTGGCAGGCGTCATTTTTATGATTTTCGATTTTTCTCATACTCACCTAAACCCCCCGAACATTTTTGCCATACATCACTGTGCTCCTACTCGTCTCCTTCTAGGAGAACATTTATGTCAATGAGTGAGTCAGTCAGTGAGTCAGTGGTAATCGAGCTTTATATATTATTAATAATAACTAGTTTTTCGGGCAGTGTGCGGGCCGCATGCGGCCCGCATCTATCTTGAGTCAGTAGGAACTGTCAAAAAAACACCTAATACGTTAAATACAGTGTGTTCAAAACTCCAAAAGAAGAATGAAATCCCATATAAACTTGTAATACAATAAAGAACCATACTGTAGCCACTAAAGCAAATTCACCCTACTGCCATAAAAAGGTGGTACGGGCAGAATGGTACCAAGGTTCTAAGTCACTTTTCTTAGGGAACCCCACTCGTAGGTGCTTCAGTTACCGCGTGCAGTTGCCATGGAGACCAGTCGGAGATGTGGAAAATACTCTCGAGTCGGAGCTCGGCCTTCGGCCTCGCAAGTTACTAAAACGGCTCGGCCTGCGGCCTCGCCAAGCGCTCGCCCTGCGGCTCGCGCACCATTCGCTCGGCCTTCGGCCTCGCGGACCAAGAGTTCGGCCTTCGGCCTCACCAGGTGGTTGCCCTTTGGGCTCGCTATACACTAATGTAGGACAGTTACTCCAAATTCAGTCAAAAAACCCACAACAACTCCTAATACAGTCGAAAATATATGGTAAAACACTCCAAATGCAGTATGAAGAATGAGAGGAGCACCTGGGACAAATCCAAAATGGCGGATTTCAACAAGGCCACCATACAAACTGCTCCGCCCCTACTGAAGCTCGGCCTAAAGGCCTCGCTTCAGCAGGCTCGGATCATTTTGTATGGCGGCCATCTTGAAATCCGCCATTTTGGATTTTTGACAGGTGTCATTCGACCGCTCTCCCGATTCCCTTTGACATTTGTTCAAACACCCCCTACCTATCTTGTACCGTTTTTGAGATACGTCATCCATCATCACTTGGCAGGCGTCTTTTTAATGATTTTCGATTTTTCTCATACTCACCAAAACCCCCCGAACATTTTTGCTGTACTTCATTTTTACCCTACTCTGCTCCTTCTAGGAGAACATTTATGTCAGTCAGTCAGTCAGTGGTAATCGAGCTTTATATATTATAAACTAGTTTTTCGGGCAGTGTGCGGGCCGCATGCGGCCCGCATTTATCGTTATGCAGTACTAAACTATATCAAAACTCATGATACGTTGTAAAAAAGTATGTTCAAAACTCCAATAGAAGAATGAAATCCCATATAAACTCTCAATACAATAAAGAACCATACTGTAGCCACTAAAGCAGATTCACCCTACTGCCATAAAAAGGTGGTACGGGCAGAATGGTACCAAGGTTCTGAGTCACTTTTGTTAAGGAACCCCACTCGTAGTTGCTGCGGTTACCGCAGGCAGTTGCCATGGAGACCAGTCGGAGATGTGGAAAATACTCTCAAGTCGGAGCTCGGCCTTCGGCCTCGCAAGTTACTAATACGGCTCGGCCTACGGCCTCGCCAGGCGCTCGCCCTTCGGGCTCACGCATCATACGCTCGGCCTTCGGCCTCGCGGACCGAAAGTTCGGCCTTCGGCCTCACCAGAAGCTCGCCCTTCGGGCTCGCTACTTCACTTATGTAGGACAGTAACTCCAAATTTAGTCAAAAATCCCACAAAAACTCCTAATACAGTCGAAAATATTAGGTAAAACACTCCAAATGCAGTATAAAGAATGATAGGAGCACGTGGGTCACATCCAAAATGTCGGATTTCAAGACAGCCACCATACAAACTGCTCCGCCTCTACTGAAGCTCGGCCTAACGGCCTCGCTTCAGCAGGCTCGGATCACTTTGTATGGCGGCCATCTTGAAATCCACCATTTTGGATTTTTGACAGATGTCATCCGACTGCTCTCCCAATTCCCTATGACATTTGTTCAAACACCCTCTACCTATCTTGTACCGTTTTTGAGATATGTCATTCATCTTTACTTGGCAGGCGTCTTTTTAATGATTTTCGATTTTTCTCATACTCACCTAAACCCGCCGAACATTTTTGCCATACTTCATTTTTACCCTACTCTGCTCCTTCTAGGAGAACATTTATGTCAGTGAGTCAGTGAGTCAGTCAGTGGTAATCGAGCCTTATATATTATAAATAACTAGTTTTTCGGGCAGTGTGCGGGCCGCATGCGGCCCGCATCTATCTTTAGTCATTTGAAAATTTCACAGAAACACCTAATACCTGAAAAAAAGTGTGTTCAAAACTCCAATAGAAGTATGAAATCCCATATAAACTCTCAATACAATAAAGAACCATACTGTAGCCACTAAAGCAGATTCACCCTACTGCCATAAAAAGGTGGTACGGGCAGAATGGGACCAAGGTTCTGAGTCACTTTTGTTAAGGAACCCCACTCGTAGGTGCTTCGCTAACCGTGGGCAGTTGCCATGGAGACCAGTTGGAGACGTGGAAAAAACTCTCAAGTCGGAGCTCGGCCTTCGGCCTCGCAAGTTACCAACACGGCTCGGCCTGCGGCCTCGCCAAGCGCTCGCCCTTCGGGCTCGCGCACCATTCGCTCGGCCTTCGGCCTCGCGGACCGAAAGTTCGGCCTTCGGCCTCACCAGGTGGTTGCCCTTTGGGCTCGCTATACACTAATGTAGGACAGTTACTCCAAATTCAGTCAAAAAACCCACAAAAACTCCTAATACAGTCGAAAATATATGGTAAAACACTCCAAATGCAGTATGAAGAATGAGAGGAGCACCTGGGACAAATCCAAAATGGCGGATTTCAAGAAGGCCACCATACAAACTGCTCCGCCCCTACTGAAGCTCGGCCTAAAGGCCTCGCTTCAGCAGGCTCGGAGCATTTTGTATGGCGGCCATCTTGAAATCCGCCATTTTGGATTTTTGACAGGTGTCATTCGACTGCTCTCCCGATTCTCTATGGTATTTGTTCAAACACCCCCTACCTATCTTGTACCGTTTTTGAGATATGTCATCCATCTTTACTTGGCAGGCGTCATTTTTATGATTTTCGATTTTTCCCATACTCACCGAAACCACCCGAACATTTTTGCCATACATCACGTTGTTCCTACTTGTCTCCTTCTAGGAGAACATTTATGTCAGTCAGTGAGTCAATGGTAATCGAGCTTTATATATTATAACTAGTTTTTCGGGCAGTGTGCGGGCCGCATGCGGCCCGCATTTATCGTTACGCAATTTTAACTTATATCAAAAAACTTAATACGTAAAAATAAGTGTGTTCAAAACTCCAATAGAAGTATGAAATCCCATATAAACTCTCAATACAATAAAGAAACAAACTGTAGCCACCAAACCAAATTCTCCCTACTGCCATAAAAAGGTGGTACGGGCAGAATGGGACCAAGGTTCTAAGTCACTTTTGTTAAGGTACCCCACTCGTAGGTGCTTCGGTTATCGCGGGCAGTTGCCATGGAGACCAGTCGGAGACGTGGAAAAAACTCTCAAGTCGGAGCTTGGCCTTCGGCCTCGCAAGTTACTAATACGGCTCGGCCTACGGCCTCGGCAAGCGCTCGCCCTTCGGGCTCACGCACCCTACGCTCGGCCTTCGGCCTCGCGACCCGAAAGTTCGGCCTTCGGCCTCACCGGGAGCTCGCCCTTCGGGCTCGCTATACACTTAAGTTGGACATTTACTCCAAATTCAGTCAAAAATCCCACAAAAACTCCTAATACAGTCGAAAATTAAGGAAAATCACTCCAAATAAAGTATAATGAATGATAGGAGCACGTAAGACACATCGAAAATGTCATTCGACTGCTCTCCTTATTCCCTATGACATATTTTCAAAAACCCCCTACCTATCTATTACCGTTTTCGATATACGTGATTTATCTGCACTTGGCAGACGTCATCGAAAAAAAATATTCATATTTGGAATAAGGACGTCCAGAACAACCTAGATATAAATTTTAAGCCAAATCGGAGTACTTTTTTTACTTGGCAGACGTCATCGAAAAAAAAAATTTTGATTTGGAATAAGGACACCCAGAACCACCTAAATATCGAGTTTCAGCCAAATCGGAGTAACTTTTTTTACTTGGCAGACGTCATCGAAAAAAAAAATTTAGATTTGGAATAAGGACACCCAGAACCACCTAAATATCGAGTTTCAGCCAAATCGGAGTTACTTTTTTTTTTTGGCAGACGTCATCGAAACTAAAATTTTTGATTTAGAACAAGGACGTCCAGAACCACATAAATATCGAGTTTCAGCCAAATCGGAGTAACTTTTTTTACTTGGCAGACGTCATCGAAATAAAAATGTCATATTTGGAATATGGATGACGAGAACAACCTATATATCGATTTTCAGCCAAATCGGTGCAAGTCTGAGCTCGGCCTTCGGCCTCGCAAGTTACTAAGACGGCTCGACCTGCGGCCTCGCGCACCGTCCACTCGGCCTACGGCCTCGCGGCCCGAAAGTTCGGCCTTCAGCCTTACCAAAAGCTCGCCCTTCGGGCTCGCTACACTGACAGTAGGACAATTACTCTAAATTGAGTTGAAATTCCCACAAACACTCCTAATACAGTCGACATTGTAAGGTTAAATACTCCAAATAATGTATGAAGAATGAGAGTAGCACATTTGACAGGTGTCATTCCACTGCTCTCCCGATTCCCTATGTCAATTGTTCAAACACCCCCAACCTATCTCTTACCGTTTTCGAGATACGTAGTCCAGATTTACTTGGCAGGCGTCATTTCTAGGGTTTTAAATTTTTTCCCTACTCAGCTAAACCCGTTAGTCATTTTCGTAATACATTACTACAACCGTACTCAACTCTTTCTGGTAGAACAAGCTACTTTTTTGAGGGATCGAAGGATTTTGTATGGCGGCCATTTTGAAATCCGCCATTTTGAATTTTTGACAAATGTCATTCGACTGCTCTCCCGATTCCCTATGACATTTGGTCAAGCACCCCCTACCTATCTCTTACCGTTTCAGAGATACGCCATCCAATTTTCCTTGGCAGACGTCATCTTTGAGTTTTCGGATTTTTCCCACACTCACACAAACCCCCTCTACACTTTTCCCATACATCACTTTTTTCCTACTTGACTCCTTCTGGGAGAACAATTATGTCAGTCAGTGAGTCAGTGAGTCAGTCAGTGTACGGTAATCCAGCTTTATATATTATAATAATAACTAGTTCTTCGGGCAGTGTGCGGGCCGCATGCGGCCCGCATTTATCGCTGTGCAAGTTTGAAAAATATCAAAACACCTTTTACATTAAAAAAGTATGTTCAAAACTCCATTAGAAGTATGAAATCCCATATAAACTCTCAATACAATAATGAATCATACTGTAGCCACTAAAGCAGATTCACCCTACTGCCATAAAAAGGTGGTACGGGCAGAATCGTACCAAGATTCAGAGTCACTTTTGTTAAGGAACCCCACTCGTAGGTGCTTCGGTTACCGCAGGCAGTTGCCATGGAGACCGGTCGGTGACGTGTAAAATACTCTCAAGTCGGAGCTCGGCCTTCGGCCTCGCAAGTTACTAATACGGCTCGGCCTACGGCCTCGCAAAGCGCTCGCCCTTCGGGCTCGCGCATCATACGCTCGGCCTTCGGCCTCGCGGACCGAAAGTTCGGCCTTCGGCCTCACCAGAAGCTCGCCCTTCGGGCTCGCTACTACACTATGTAGGACAGTTACTCCAAATTCAGTCAAAAATCCCACAAAAACTCCTAATACAGTCGAAAATAAAGGTAAAACACTCCAAATGCAGTATAAAGAATGATAGGAGCACGTAAGACACATCCAAAATGTCGGATTTCAAGACGGCCACCATACAAACTGCTCCGCCCCTACTGAAGCTCGGCCTAAAGGCCTCGCTTCAGCAGGCTCGGAGCATTTTGTATGGCGGCCATCTTGAAATCCGCCATTTTGGATTTTTGACAGTTGTCAATCGACTGCTCTCCCGATTCCCTATGACATTTGGTCAAACACCCCCTACCTATCTCTTACCGTTTTTGAGATACGCCATACATCTTCACTTGGCAGGCGTCAATTTAATGATTTTCGATTTTTCCCATACTCACCTAAACCCCCCGAACATTTTTGCCATACTTCATTTTTACCCTAATCTGCTCCTTCTAGGAGAACATTTATGTCAGTCAGTCAGTCAGTGGTAATCGAGCTTTATATATTATAAACTAGTATTTCGGGCAGTGTGCGGGCCGCATGCGGCCCGCATTTATCGTTATACAGTACTAAACTTAACCTTAACCCCTTATACATTTAAAAAAAATAAGTTCAAAACTCCAATAGAAGTATGAAATCCCAAATAAACTCTCTATACAATAAAGATCCATACTGTAGCCACTAAAGCAGATTCACCCTACTGCCATAAAAAGGTGGTACGGGCAGAATGGTACCAAGGTTCTGAGTCACTTTTGTTAAGGAACCCCACTCGTAGGTGCTTCGGATACCGCGGGCAGTTGCCATGGAGACCAGTCGGAGACAAGGCAATTACTCCCAATTCGGAGCTCGGCCTTCGGCCTCGCAAGTTACTAACACGGCTCGGCCTGCGGCCTCGCCAAGCGCTCGCCCTTCGGGCTCACGCACCATACGCTCGGCCTTCGGCCTCACGAGCCGAAAGTTCGGCCTTCGGCCTCACCAGGAGGTCGCCCTTCGGGCTCGCTTCTACAATAACGTAGAACAGTAACTCCAAATTCAGTCAAAAAACCTACAAAAACTCCTAATACAGTCGAAAATATGAGGTAAAACACTCCAAATGCAGTATAAAGAATGAGAGGAGCACGTTTGACAGGTGTCATTCGACTGCTCTCCCGATTCCCTATGACATTTGTTCAAACACCCCCAACCTATCTCTTACCATTTTCGAGATACGTAGTCCAGCTTTACTTGGCAGGCGTCATTTCTAGGGTTTTTAATTTTTTCCCTACTCAGCTAAGCCCCTTTGTCATTTTCGTAATACATTACTATAACCGTACTCAACTCTTTCTGGTAGAACCAGCTACTTTTTTGAGGGATCGAAGGATTTTGTATGGCGGCCATTTTGAAATCCGCCATTTTGGATTTTTGACAGATGTCATCCGACTGCTCTCCCGATTCCCTATGACATTTGGTCAAGCACCCCCTACCTATCTCTTACCGTTTCAGAGATACGCCATCCAATTTTACTTGGCAGACGTCATCTTTGAGTTTTCGGATTTTTCCCATACTCCCCTAAACCTCCTCTACACTTTTCCCATACATCACTTTCTTCCTTCTCGACTCCTTCTGGGAGAACAATGATGTCAGTCAGTGAATCAGTCAGTCAGTCAGTGTACGGTAATCCAGCTTTATATATTATAAACTAGTATTTCGGGCAGTGTGCGGGCCGCATGCGGCCCGCATTTATCGTTATGCAGTACTAAACTATATCAAAACTGCTGATACGTTGGAAAAAAGTATGTTCAAAACTCCTATAGAAGTATGAAATCCCATATAAATTCTCAATACAATAAAGAACCATACTGTAGCCACTAAAGCAGATTCACCCTACTGCCATAAAAAGGTGGTACGGGTTGAATGGTACCAAGGTTCTGAGTCACTTTTGTTAAGGAACCCCACTCGTAGGTGCTGCGGTTACCGCAGGCAGTTGCCATGGAGACCAGTCGGAGATGTGGAAAATACTCTCAAGTCGGAGCTCGGCCTTCGGCCTCGCAAGTTACTAATACGGCTCGGCCTACGGCCTCGCCAGGCGCTCGCCCTTCGGGCTCGCGCATCATACGCTCGGCCTTCGGCCTCGCGGACCGAAAGTTCGGCCTTCGGCCTCACCAGGAGCTCGCCCTTCGGGCTCGCTACTACACTAATGTTGGACAGTAACTCCAAATTCAGTCAAAAATCCCACAAAAACTCCTAATATAGTCAAAAATTAAGGAAAAACACTCCAAATGCAGTATAAAGAATGATAGGAGCACGTAAGACACATCCAAAATGTCATATTTCAAGACGGCCACCATACAAACTGCTCCGCCCCTACTGAAGCTCGGCCTAAAGGCCTCGCTTCAGCAGGCTCGGAGCATTTTGTATGGCGGCCATCTTGAAATCCGCCATTTTGGATTTTTGACAGATGTCATTCGACTGCTCTCCCGATTCCCTATGACATTTGTTCAAACACCCCCTACCTATCTCTTACCGTTTTCGAGATACGTCATCCGTCTTTACTTGGCAGACGTCATTTTTATGATTTTCGATTTTTCTCATACTCACCAAAACCCCCCGAACATTTTTGCCATACATCACGTTGCTCCTACTCGTCTCCTTCTAGGAGAACATTTATGTCAGTCAGTCAGTGGTAATCGAGCTTTATATATTATAAATAACTAGTTTTTCGGGCAGTGTGCGGGCCGCATGCGGCCCGCATCTATCTTGAGTCAGTAGGAACTGTCACAAAAACACCTCATACATAATAAAAATATGTTCAAAACTTCAATAGAAGTATGAAATCCCATATAAACTTGTAATACAGTAGAGAACCATACTGTAGCTACTATAGCAGATTCACCCTACTGCCTTAAAAAGGAGGTACGGGCACAATGGTACCCAGGTTCTTAATCACTTTTGTTAAGGAACCCCACTCGTAGGTGCTTCGGTTACCGCGGGCAGTTGCCATGGAGACCAGTCGGAGACGTGGAAAAAACTCTCAAGTCGGAGCTCGGCCTTCGGCCTCGCAAGTTACTAATACGGCTCGGCCTGCGGCCTCGCCAAGCGCTCGCCCTTCGGGCTCACGCACCATACGCTCGGCCTTCGGCCTCGCGAGCCGAAAGTTCGGCCTTCGGCCTCACCAGGAGCTCGCCCTTCGGGCTCGCTACTACATTAACGTAGAACAGTTACTCCAAATTCAGTAAAAAATCCCACAAAAACTCCCAATTCAGTCGAAAATGAAGGCAAAACACTCCAAATGCAGTATAAAGAATGATAGGAGCACGTGGGTCACATCCAAAATGTCGGATTTCAAGACGGCCACCATACAAACTGCTCCGCCCCTACTGAAGCTCGGCCTAAAGGCCTCGCTTCAGCAGGCTCGGATCATTTTGTATGGCGGCCATCTTGAAATCCGCCATTTTGGATTTTTGACAGATGTCATCCGACTGCTCTCCCGATTCCCTATGACATTTGTTCAAACACCCCCTACCTATCTTGTACCGTTTTTGAGATATGTCATCCATCTTTACTTGGCAGGCGTCTTTTTATGATTTTCGATTTTTCTCATACTCACCAAAACCCCCCGAACATTTTTGCCATACATCATTTTAACCCTACTCTACTCCTTCTAGGAGAACATTTATGTCAGTCAGTCAGTCAGTGAGTCAGTCAGTGGTAATCGAGCTTTATATATTATAAATAAATAACTAGTTTTTCGGGCAGTGTGCGGGCCGCATGCGGCCCGCATTTATCGTTATGCAGTACTAGACTATATCAAAACTCCTGATACGTTGGAAAAAAGTATGTTCAAAACTCCAATAGAAGTATGAAATCCCATATAAACTCTCAATACAATAAAGAACCATACTGTAGCCACTAAAGCAGATTCACCCTACTGCCATAAAAAGGTGGTACGGGCAGAATGGTACCAAGGTTCTGAGTCACTTTTGTTAATGAACCCCACTCGTAGGTGCTGCGGTTACCGCAGGCAGTTGCCATGGAGACCAGTCGGAGATGTGGAAAATACTCTCAAGTCGGAGCTCGGCCTTCGGCCTCGCAAGTTACTAATACGGCTCGGCCTACGGCCTCGCCAGGCGCTCGCCCTTCGGGCTCGCGCATCATACGCTCGGCCTTCGGCCTCGCAGACCGAAAGTTCGGCCTTCGGCCTCACCAGAAGCTCGCCCTTCGGGCTCGCTACTTCACTAATGTAGGACAAGTAACTCCAAATTCAGTCAAAAATCCCACAAAAACTCCTAATACAGTCGAAAATATAAGGTAAAACACTCCAAATGCAGTATAAAGAATGATAGGAGCACGTGGGGCACATCCAAAATAACGGATTTCAAGACGGCCACCATACAAATTGCTCCGCCCCTACTGAAGCTCGGCCTAAAGGCCTCGCTTCAGCAGGCTCGGAGCATTTTGTATGGCGGCCATCTTGAAATCCGCCATTTTGGATTTTTGACAGATGTCATTCGACTGCTCTCCCGATTCCCTATGACATTTGTTCAAACACCCCCTACCTATCTCTTACCGTTTTTGAGATACGTCATCCATCATCACTTGGCAGGCGTCTTTTTAATGATTTTCGATTTTTCTCATACTCACCAAAACCACTAGAACATTTTTGCCATACTTCATTTTTACCCTACTCTGCTCCTTCTAGGAGAACATTTATGTCAGTCAGTGGTAATCGAGCTTTATATATTATAATAACTAGTTTTTCGGGCAGTGTGCGGGCCGCATGCGGCCCGCATTTATCGTTATACAGTACTAAACTATATCAAAACTCCTGATACGTTGGAAAAAAGTATGTTCAAAACTCCAATAGAAGTATGAAATCCCATATAAACTCTCAATACAATAAAGAACCATACTGTAGCCACAAAAAACAAATTCACCCTACTACGATAAAAAGGTGATACGGGCAGAATGGGACCAAGGTTCTGAGTCACTTTTGTTAAGGAACCCCACTCGTAGGTGCTTCGGTTACCGCAGGCAGTTGCCATGGAGACCAGTCGGTGACGTGGAAAATACTCTCAAGTCGGAGCTCGGCCTTCGGCCTCGCAAGTTACTAACACGGCTCGGCCTGCGGCCTCGCCAAGCGCTCGCCCTTCGGGCTCGCGCATCATACGCTCGGCCTTCGGCCTCGCGGACCGAAAGTTCGGCCTTCGGCCTCACCAGGAGCTCGCCCTTCGGGCTCGCTACTACACTAATGTTGGACAGTAACTCCAAATTTAGTCAAAAATCCCACAAAAACTCCTAATATATTCGAAAATTAAGGAAAAACACTCCAAATGCAGTATAAAGAATGATAGGAGCACGTAAGACACATCCAAAATGTCGGATTTCAAGACGGCCACCATACAAACTGCTCCGCCCCTACTGAAGCACGGCCTAACGGCCTCGCTTCAGCAGGCTCGGATCACTTTGTATGGCGGCCATCTTGAAATCCGCCATTTTGGATTTTTGACAGGTGTCATTCGACTAAACTTCCGATTCCCTATGACATTTGTTCAAACACCCCCTACCTATCTCTTACCGTTTTTGAGATACCTCATCCATCTTCACTTGGCAGGCGTCTTTTTTATGATTTTCGATTTTTCTCATACTCACCAAAACCACCCGAACATTTTTGCCATACATCACCTTGTTCCTACTCGTCTCCTTCTAGGAGAACATTTATGTCAGTCAGTCAGTCAGTGAGTCAGTCAGTGGTAATCGAGCTTTATATATTATAAACTAGTATTTCGGGCAGTGTGCGGGCCGCATGCGGCCCGCATTTATCGTTGTGCAAGTTTGAACTATATCAAAACACCTAGTACATAAAAAAAAATGTTCAAAACTCCAATAGAAATATGAAATCCCAAATAAACTTGTAATACAGTAGAGAACCATACTGTAGCTACTAAAGCAGATTCACCCTACTGCCATAAAAAGGTGGTACGGGCAGAATGGTACCAAGGTTCTGAGTCACTTTTGTTAAGGAACCCCACTCGTAGGTGCTTTGGTTATCGCGGGCAGTTGCCATGGAGACCAGTCGGAGACGTGGAAAAAACTCTCAAGTCGGAGCTCGGCCTTTGGCCTCGCAAGTTACTAATACGGCTCGGCCTGCGGCCTCGCCAAGCGCTCGCCCTTCGGGCTCACGCACACTACGCTCGGCCTTCGGCCTCGCGAGCCGAAAGTTCGGCCTTCGGCCTCACCAGGAGCTCGCCCTTCGGGCTCGCTTTGCACTTATGTTGGACAGTAACTCCAAATTCAGTCAAAAATCCCACAAAAACTCCTAATACAGTCGAAAATATAAGGTAATACACACCAAATGCAGTATAAAGAATGATAGGAGCACCTGGCACAAATCCAAAATGGCGGATTTCAAGAAGGCCCCCATACAAACTGCTCCGCCCCTACTGAACCTCGGCCTAAAGGCCTCGCTTCAGCAGGCTCGGAGCATTTTGTATGGCGGCCATCTTGAAATCCGCCATTTTGGATTTTTGACATATGTAATAATTCACAATTCGTTTCGAAAGACAATTTGTTTAAATCGTGCCTAACCTTATAATCTAAAGTGTTCTTTAAATATATCGCCGTTCCACCGTGTTCAAAAAATACTCGGTTATAACAAGTCGCCAGTGTATAGTTTTTAATGGTCATCGCCTGCATCTGGTGATTTTTCCCCCAAGTCTCCGTCAGGCATAGTATGTCACAGTCTATTTCATTTGCTATACTTTCTATTTCTAAGTATTTTCTATGTATACTTCGAACATTAGCATGTAAAATTATCGTTTTTGACTTTGCCTTTGGCTTGATTGAAAATTTGGGCTTTTATTAATTGCAGAGTGATGCTCGCGGCAGTTGATGAAGCGTAGGGAAGATGTTGCATAACATTTAGTTTCAATGCATCTGATTACATTATCCGTTACAAAATTTTTCATTGTTAAAAAGTTTTTCGTATTCTCATAGCTTATATTTGGATCTACATACTTAACGTTTTCATTAACTTTTGCCAAATTAGCTATTTGCATGTTAATATTATATATGTCTTCATCATGCGTGCTATAATAACGCAGGCCTGTGATTATAACATTGAACTTCCTTTTCGATTCGTTTAATATACTGCTTAATAGTTTTAAGTACTCTCGTTTGTTATAATAAATTGAATTCTCATATTTTGTAATCAGTATTGCAACAGTGTCGTTTCGGTCTAGATCTTTAAATTTACTTTTGGAATTTTCAAATATTGCTTGAGTATTATGCACTTGAGAATCCGTCTTTTTTATTATTTTTGTTGCTATTCCTTGGCCAACACTATCGGATAATATCTACTACATTGTTTTTTTTTAATATATGTTTATTTTTATTTTCTTGTTCGGCTTTCGCTGGTAGTTTATTCTTTGTAAGTTTTTCGGTTTTTTCATTTGTTATAGTTTTATTAGTAGTGGGTGATATTTTACTTGTATTATTTACTCCTAAAGTACTTCAGCTCGAATCGTTTAACTCTATTGCTCGTTTAGTTATATTTTTAGGCGATTTATTTGATGTTGTACCCTGTTTAGCTAAGGAATTTCGCTTTATAGGGGTACTTATCACTTCTGTAAATAGGTTTTTTCATTTCGTAGTAAGGTGGTCTTTTTCAACAATTTGTTTTCTAATTTTGCTATTTTCTAGCATTAAATTTTCGATTTTTTTGTGTGCTATTTGTAATTCTAATTTTAATTGTGTAATTTCTTTCATTAATTCTACTGCCTTATCATTTTGAAAAGTAGAAATGTCTGGCATGCTATGAAGGTCGTCATCGGAGCTAGTTGACTCTTCATCTTCCGACTTATGCAATGGCGTGAGTAAGTGAGCCTTATGCGTAAGTTTTCTTTTGATGACGTTAGAAGAGGAAGGGGTCTCGGTATATTCACGCTGGTCCGTTAGCCTTATCATAACATGTTCGGCACTTCCACCCTTCCCTTTTAGATTTTTCCATAATATTAAATCTTGTGCTCGACACTTCAGCACAATTTATATGGAAATATTTTTTACAATCGGAACAGCGTAGTATCTCTTTAGTTTTAAGTATATTTTGACATTTATAGCAAGCAGGGTATTTAAGTAAATAGTTTAGCAGTAACTTTGTTGTCCATTTTTTAGCCAAAATAATATTTCGGATATAGAAAAATTCTAAAAATATAAATAAAATATTTGATATTAGCAGTCTTTAACACTGTTCCCTCGTTTATTTATTATATTTTACACAATAATAGTTTAATACACTTGTTTCATACAATTCGTAATTTTGAAATAAACTAAGTGTACAATTCGTAATTTTGATGCAATTGAGTATTGCACCAAAATTACGAATTGTACACTTAGTTTATTTCAACGTTTTTTATAACTTTATGCACACTATTACTCCGCGATAACACTATCACTAAGTATTTGCAACTATTTCTACACAATAAACTAGTTAGTATTGCAAACAAGTATGATTTAGTATTTTTAAAGATTATTTAAACGCGGAGCTGATGTTATGATCGCGACAGATGCGGGGGGATATCAAGAAACTATAGTATACTATACATATAACATTTAAGCAGCTTTCTCACACGTCACAAAACATCATAATGATTATATTTAAACCTATTTATTATTTACCCGAACGAAATGTCTTATAAATTATTCTTTAGACAAAAATGAAGCATCTCCTAAATTAAATAAACTAGATATTAACAAATAAAATACATTATTCATTACCCAGGTATGGACAAGGAAAATCCAATAATGTCAATGATCAACTGTTTATAGACGATCCCAATGTGGAACGCCTAAATATGGACAAAAGTGTATTAAATGTTAATGTTATTATTATTCATAATATCCTAGATATTATTCGACAAATGTGTAAGCAAAGAACTGGTATCGTAAGTTCTAAATTATGTTAAAAAAACTTTTTTTATATCGTTAGTAATACTATATTTGTAAATAATATACTTATACCTATTCAACAAGTATACGTTTACAAATGTTCATCATCATCATCATCATCAGCCGGAAGACGTCAACTGTTGAACAAAGCCCTCCCCCATAGAACGCCACAAAGAACGGCTATTAGCCGCTTGTAACCGTTGGCTACCCGCGACTTTAACGATGTCGTCAGTCTACCTAGTGGGGGGCCTACCAACTCTACGTCTTCCGATGTATTGTGGTAACCACTCGAGAACCTTTCTTCCCCATCGGTTATCAGTTCGTCGAGCAATGTGGCCCGCCCATTGCCACTTCAACTTTCAAATTCTGAGAGCTATGTCGGTGACTTTGGTTCTTTGGCGAATATCCACGTTCCAGATTTTATCACGCAAAGAAACTCCGAGCATAGCTCTCTCCATAGCTCGTTGAGCGACCCTGAGCTTGTCCATAAGGGCCACAGTCAAGGACCACGTTTCAATGCCATATGTCATCACTGGCAACACACACTGGTTGAAGACTTTGGTCTTCAGGCTCTGTGGGATGTTCGACGAGAAGATGTCCCGTAACTTCCCGAACGCTGCGAGTTGGATTCTTCGGGCGACCTCTTTGTCGAAGTTGGACCTACCTAACTGGACCGTCTGTCCCAGGTAAATGTAATGGTCAACAACTTCGAGTGTATCGTTCCCAACAACTACTGGTACGGGTGCAACATGGACATTAGACATAATTTTCGTCTTGTCCATGTTCATTTTAAGACCCACCTGCTGGGAAACTCTACTGAGGTCGCTGAGCATTGTACTGAGTTCTTCAAGCGATTCTGCCAATATGACTATGTCGTCGGCGAAACGAAGGTGTCATGTATTCGCCATAGTTGTTGATGCCGAATTCTTTCCAGTTCAAGAGCTTAAAAACGTCCTCCAACGCATTCGTGACCAACAGTTTCGGAGAAATAACGTCTCCCTGTCTCACGCCTCGTTGCAGTTGGATTGGTTCGGTGCTCTTGTCCTGTAATCGAATCGACATGGTGGCGTTTCTATACAAACGCTTCAGCGCTTCGATATACCTATAGTCGATTTGGCATCGCTGAAGAGACTGCAGTACGGTCCAGGTTTCGATTGAATCGAAGGCTTTTTCATAGTCCACAAACGCTAAACATAATGGCCGATTATACTCTTCAGTCTTCTGTATAATCTGGCGGAGCGTATGAATGTGGTCTATGGTGCTAAAGCCTTTTCGGTGTCCGGCTTGTTCGGGAGGCTGGAAGTCATCAAACCTACGAGCAAGACGATTCGTAACGACTCTCGAGAACAGCTTATAAACATGGCTCAGAAGTGAAATGGGCCTGTAGTTCTTCAACAAGGTCTTGTCGCCTTTTTTGAAGAACAGTACCACTACACTTCTGCGCCACGCTTCTGGCGTTTTACCATCAAGGATGACGGAATTAAATAACTTCTGGAGGACTGAGAGTACCGGTTTTCCACCCGCTCTCAGAAGTTCTGTCGTGATTCCGTCATCCCCTGGCGCCTTGTTGTCCTTAAGCTGTTTGAGAGCCATTCTAATCTCGTATAGGCTGATGTCCGGGATATCTTCAGTATAGTGTCGGGTCAGTTTAGCTCTCTTGTCATGAGCTGCACTGACAACGGGTTCTCGTGTCGAGGTGTATAGCTGTCCATAAAACCTCTCAAGCTCTCTCAGAATCTCCGGTTTTGATGAGATGATTCTGCCATCGTCGATCTTCAGCTTCGTCATTTGGCTTTACCCTATAGACGAATTTTTGCGAACACTTTGGAGCCTTGGTTACGCTCGATTGCGGCCTTTATCCGCTGAGTATTGAAGGCGCGCAAGTCGTGTCGCAGTGCCTTGGAAATTCGTCTATTGAGCTTGCCGTAGTTCGACATATCAGCTAAAGATTGCAGTCTCATCTCATTCCGGTCTTCTATTAGCTTGATGGTTACTTCTGAGAGATTCTTTGGTTGTTTTCGGCGGGGAGTCTTAAAGAACTGAGACCCCACCGCGGGGATAGCGTTACTAATCTCGTCCACTGGTTCGCATTCAGCTAGACACTGGAAGCGGTTATGTAGTTCGAGTTGAAAGCTTTCGGGGTTTTGGATTTGGGCAGCGCTAGGATCCGGCGTGGTTTTTTTTTTTTTTTTTTTATGCCTGATAGGTTAGCCTTTGACCACTATCTCACCTGATGGTAAGTGATGATGTGGTCGAAGATGTTGTTCAGGCTAACTTAGAAGTACTGGCTCTCAAGGACAGCTGCCGGAACACACCGTTAGGTGCTTGGCGACAGATTTTCTACTTGAGGGTGGTAGCTAACCAGGCGGGCATTCGCAAAATGCCCTACCACCATGCTATAACGACTGTCATCCTAAGACGACAACCGGGACCGACGGCTTAACGTGCCCTCCGAAGCACGGAAACGTTCAGTAGTAATGTCAGTATCGGTCACCCATCCAACTCATGACCGCGGGCGACGTTGCTTAACTTTGCTGATCGGTTGAGAACAGCTAAGTAAACTTCGCTACGAGCGCTTCAAAAACGAGTTTACGAGTTTATCAGACGCGACCTTTCCAGCTTAATGTTGATATTCAATGTGCCTCTGACGATACGGTGATCACTACCGGTTTTCACCTTATGGATCACAGAGACATCATCGAATATATGCTTCTTGGTCGTCATGATAAACTCGATCTCATTTTTTGTTGAACCATCGGGGCTTATCCACGTCCACTTCCTGGATGGTCGCTTCTTGTAGAAGGATGCATCGCAAAGAGTCCCTCCTTCGCCATGAAGTCGACCAGCCGCTGGCCCCTCTGGTTCCGCTGCCCATATCCAAATGGCCCCACTCTCAACTCATCGCAATTCCGTGTGCCCAACTTAGCGTTGAAGTCCCCCATAACAACGGTGAAGTATGTTTCGGAGGAATGTAAGGCTTCTGATATCTCCTCATACATAGCCTCTACTTCATCGTCTGAGCGTGCCGAGGTCGGTGCGTAAACCTGTATGACCTTCAGCGAATACCGTTTGGTGATTCTGAGTATAAGGTACGCTACCCTGCTCGACACACTTTCGACTTTTACAACGTTGTTAACAAGGGACCTCCGGACGAGAAACCCAACACCACCTTGAGATTTTTGGTGACCTTCCCGGTAGAAGAACAAGTTACCGGAGTCAAGGATAACGGTGTCCTGTCCCTGTCTTCGGACTTCCGATAACCCCATGACATCCCAGCGTAACTTGTTCAATTCTTCCTCCAGCTCGACAATCTTGTGGTCCTTCCTGAGCGTACGTATGTTGTGTGTTGCCAGGGCCAAGGGTCGTCGTTTCTGAGTGCGGTAGCCGTGCATCTGCCGGGGGTTCTTCGCACCCCCTGCTCCACCGTTACCTGGCCTGCTACCGGGGCCAGGAATAATAGAGCTGCCGGGGACTGGGGGCCGATTTATTATTGTGTTTTTCATTGGGGGGTTTTTGCCTTAATCCCTACGCTTGGCAGGCGTCTTGGGGATCGCAGTAATAAGATAACAGTTAATCAGAAGGCGCTGCTGCCCACCTTCCGGTATTTTTCCCTTAGTCGCCTCTTACGACACCCACGGGATGATATGGGGAGGTGCAATTCTAACCCGGCACCCCACGGGTAACAAACGGGTTACAAATGTTAAGAACATAAAATTTTTCACCTCGAATCGGAATTGAAACTGTAGGTATATAGTCGGTTTTACGTGTCGTGTGGCTGAACCACTTGAATATTGAGGATTTTTTGACGAATTTTGTGGTTAATAACGCGTTTTGTGACACTTACCCATTACAATTAAAAAAATACTGAAGCCTATTGAACTGTCTCACAAATCTCACAATGTTATAAAAAAAAATAATCAAAATGTAATTATTATTAAAATTGCTTGCATTTGATTACATATTACCTAACATTTAAGGTATATTTTACAATAAAATATTCTTCACTTTGAAAACTAATACGAGCATTATCCATATTATAACTTATCAGTTACGCGCTGAGGCCCGTGCTCGTCGATTCGCGCAATCGTGACACCCAGGCGAAGGACTTCAAAACAGTCCGAAACTGTTTGCAATCTTTCCGGTAAATTTAAAGCGGGCCTAAGCTATTCCTAATAAGTTAAAAAAATATTAGTCTGGTGAAGCCCAAACTTGGTAGTTATGTTTTGAAAATGTTTTTGGACTGCCTGTGACTCTGCCCTGCAAGGGGTTCTAGGTTGTCGTATCTGTAATGTTGTATATAGTTTGTAGTGTTTATAGAAAACTTTTTTATTTATATAAAACATGTCTGTGAAGAAATTATAATAAGGTTTATTTTTAGAACATAGGGTCCAGATTATTTTTTACATAAGTACGTACTAAACTAAAATGACCTTATAATTCCCTCCTAAATGAAATATTAATGTTTTGACCCCAAGTACTCGTATGACAAACGGCTTACAGGTGCTATAATAGACATTGATTCGGGCTAAAGTTATTTATAGCTCTATTGCAACAAAAAAATAATATTTGTGCTGTAAATGTTATAATTAAGAAATGTTGTGTTCATGATTGAATTGTATGAAAAGCCCCAGTTATGGAAAGCTTGTGCGTTACTGGAACGAGATCTTAAAATGCAATGTTAGTAACTTATTAGTTATTACTAAACGGGGGCAATAGCACATTTATACGATCAGGTGGAAAAATAGACTGAACAATAATATAAGTTTCGACTTTTGTTCTTTATTAGAGAATGCGATATAAAATAATCATATTATATGGAGATCGGCTAAATAATTATACTATTTTTTTATTTATAGGTTTTATGAAGCCCATTTTTCAGACATCGCATTTTTATTGTAAAACCTGATGGATATAATCATACAAATGCAAGATTTTGTATCCCCATTTAACTAGCACTTTTAGTTATTGAGTGTTTTTTTTTTTAAATCGTCATTTTTTTTGTAGTTATATATAGAAAAAAACTAGTATTTCGGGCAGTGTGCGGGCCGCATGCGGCCCGCATTTATCGTTATGCAATTTGAAACAATATCAAAACACCTTATACATTTAAAAAAAAAAACAATATTCTATAACAGTATGAAATCCCATATAAACTCCTTATACAGTAGAGAACCAAACTGTAGCCACCAAACCAGATTCACCCTACTGCCATAAAAAAGTGGTACGGGCAGAATGGTACCAAGATTCTGAGTCACTTTTGTTAAAGAACCCCACTCGTAGGTGCTTCGCTTACCACGGGCAGTTGCCATGGAGACCATTCGGAGACGTGGAAAATACTCTCAAGTCGGAGCTCGGCCTTCGGCCTCGCAAGTTACTAACACGGCTCGGCCTCCGGCCTCGCCATGCGCTCGCCCTTCGGGCTCACGCCCCATACGCTCGGCCTTCGGCCTCGCGGGCCGAAAGTTCGGCCTTCGGCCTCACCAGAAGCTCGCCCTTCGGGCTCGCTACTACACTAATGTAGGACAGTTACTCCAAATTCAGTCAAAAATCCCACAAAAACTCCTTATACAGTCGAAAATATAGATAAAAAACTCCAAATGCAGTATAGAGAATGATAGGAGCACGTAAGACACATCCAAAATGTCGGATTTCAAGACGGCCACCATACAAACTGCTCCGCCCCTACTGAAGCTCGGCCTAACGGCCTCGCTTCAGCAGGCTCGGATCACTTTGTATGGCGGCCATCTTGAAATCCGCCATTTTGGATTTTTGACAGGTGTCATTCGACTGCTCTCCCGATTCCCTATGACATTTGGTCAAACACCCCCTACCTATCTCTTACCGTTTTTGAGATACGCCATACATCTTCACTTGGCAGGCGTCAATTTAATGATTTTCGATTTTTCCCATACTCACCAAAACCCCCCGAACATTTTTGCCATACTTCATTTTTACCCTACTCTGCTCCTTCTAGGAGAACATTTATGTCAATGAGTCAGTGAGTGGTAATCGAGCTTTATATATTATACTAGTTTTTCGGGCAGTGTGCGGGCCGCATGCGGCCCGCATCTATCTTAAGTCAGTTGTGACTGTCATAAAAGCACGTTATACATTAAAAAAAAGTAATGTCCGAAACTCCAATAGAAGTATGAAATCCCATATAAACTCTCAATACAATATAGAACCATACTGTAGCCACTAAAGCAGATTCACCCTACTGCCATAAAAAGGTAGTACGGGCAAAATCAGACTAAGTTTCTGAGTCACTTTTGTAAAGGAACCCCACTCGTAGGTGTTTCGGTTACCTCGGGCAGTTGCCATGGAGACCAGTCAGAGATGTGGAAAATACTCTCAAGTCGGAGCTCGGCCTTCGGCCTCGCAAGTTACTAATACCGCTCGGCCTGCGGCCTCGCCAAGCGCTCGCCCTTCGGGCTCACGCACCATACGCTCGGCCTTCGGCCTCGCGGACCGAAAGATCGGCCTTCGGCCTCACCAGGAGCTCGCCCTTCGGGCTCGCTACTACACTAATGTAGGACAGTAACTCCAAATTCAGTCAAAAATCCCACAAAACTCCTAATTCAGTCGAAAATAAAGGTAAAACACTCCAAATGCAGTATAAAGAATGATAGGAGCACGTGGGTCACATCCAAAATGGCGGATTTCAAGAAGGCCCCCATACAAACTGCTCCGCCCCTACTGAAACTCGGCCTAACGGCCTCGCTTCAGCAGGCTCGGATCACTTTGTATGGCGGCCATCTTGAAATCCGCCATTTTGGATTTTTGACAGGTGTCATTCGACTGCTTTTCCGATTCCCTATGACATTTGTTCAAACACCCCCTACCTATCTCGTACCGTTTTTGAGATACGTCATCCAACTTTACTTGGCAGACGTCATTTTTATGATTTTCGATTTTTCTCATACTCACTAAAACCCCCCGAACATTTTTGCCATACATCACGTTGCTCCTACTCGTCTCCTTCTAGGAGAACATTTATGTCAGTCAGTCAGTGGTAATCGAGCTTTATATATTATAAACTAGTTTTTCGGGCAGTGTGCGGGCCGCATGCGGCCCGCATTTATCGTTATGCAGTACTAAACTATATCAAAACTCATGATACGTTGTAAAAAAGTATGTTCAAAACTCCAATAGAAGAATGAAATCCCATATAAACTCTCAATACAATAAAGAACCATACTGTAGCCACTAAAGCAGATTCACCCTACTGCCATAAAAAGGTGGTACGGGCAGAATGGTACCAAGGTTCTGAGTCACTTTTGTTAAGGAACCCCACTCGTAGTTGCTGCGGTTACCGCAGGCAGTTGCCATGGAGACCAGTCGGAGATGTGGAAAATACTCTCAAGTCGGAGCTCGGCCTTCGGCCTCGCAAGTTACTAATACGGCTCGGCCTACGGCCTCGCCAGGCGCTCGCCCTTCGGGCTCACGCATCATACGCTCGGCCTTCGGCCTCGCGGACCGAAAGTTCGGCCTTCGGCCTCACCAGAAGCTCGCCCTTCGGGCTCGCTACTTCACTTATGTAGGACAGTAACTCCAAATTTAGTCAAAAATCCCACAAAAACTCCTAATACAGTCGAAAATATTAGGTAAAACACTCCAAATGCAGTATAAAGAATGATAGGAGCACGTGGGTCACATCCAAAATGTCGGATTTCAAGACAGCCACCATACAAACTGCTCCGCCTCTACTGAAGCTCGGCCTAACGGCCTCGCTTCAGCAGGCTCGGATCACTTTGTATGGCGGCCATCTTGAAATCCACCATTTTGGATTTTTGACAGATGTCATCCGACTGCTCTCCCAATTCCCTATGACATTTGTTCAAACACCCTCTACCTATCTTGTACCGTTTTTGAGATATGTCATTCATCTTTACTTGGCAGGCGTCTTTTTAATGATTTTCGATTTTTCTCATACTCACCTAAACCCGCCGAACATTTTTGCCATACTTCATTTTTACCCTACTCTGCTCCTTCTAGGAGAACATTTATGTCAGTGAGTCAGTGAGTCAGTCAGTGGTAATCGAGCCTTATATATTATAAACTAGTTTTTCGGGCAGTGTGCGGGCCGCATGCGGCCCGCATTTATCGTTATGCAATTTAAACTGATATCAAAACACTTAATACGAAAAAAAAAGTGTGTTCAAAACTCCAATAGAAGTATGAAATCCCATATAAACTATCAATACAATAAAGAAACAAACTGTAGCCACCAAACTAAATTCACCCTACTGCCATAAAAAGGTGGTACGGGCAGAATGGGACCAGGGTTCCGAGTCACTTTTGTTAAGGAACCCCACTCGTAGGTGCTTCGGTTACTCCGGGCAGTTGCCATGGAGACCAGTAGGAGATGTGGAAAATACTCTCAAGTCGGAGCTCGGCGTTCGGCCTCGCAAGTTACTAATACGGCTCGGCCTACGGCCTCGCCAAGCGTTCGCCCTTCGGGCTCACGCACCATACGCTCGGCCTTCGGCCTTTCGGACCGAAAGTTCGGCCTTTGGCCTCAACAGGTAATTGCCCTTTGGGCTCGCTATACACTAATGTAGGACAGTTACTCCAAATTCAGTCCAAATTCCCACAAAAACTCCTAATACAGTCGAAAATGTAGGTAAAACACTCCAAATGCAGTATAAAGAATGATAGGAGCACGTGTGACACATCCAAAATGTCGGATTTCAAGATGGCCCCCATACAAACTGCTCCGCCCCTACTGAAGCTCGGCCTAAAGGCCTCGCTTCAGCAGGCTCGGATCACTTTGTATGGCGGCCATCTTGAAATCCGCCATTTTGGATTTTTGACAGGTGTCATTCGACTGCTCTCCCGATTCCCTATGACATTTGTTCAAACACCCCTTACTTATCTCTTACCGTTTTCGAGATACGTCATCCATCTACACTTGGCAGGCGTCTTTTTAATGATTTTCGATTTTTCCCATACTCACCAAAACCACCCGAACATTTTTGCTATACATCACGTTGCTCCTACTCGCCTCCTTCTAGGAGAACATTTATGTCAGTCAGTCAGTGGTAATCGAGCTTTATATATTATAAACTAGTTTTTCGGGCAGTGTGCGGGCCGCATGCGGCCCGCATCTATCTTGAGTCAGTAGGAACTGTCATAAAAGCACGTTATACATTAAAAAAAAGTAATATCCAAAACTCCAATAGAAGTATGAAATACTATATAAACTCTATATACAATAAGGAACCAAACTGTAGCCACCAAATCAGATTCACCCTACTGCCATAAAAAGGTGGTACGGGCAGAATGGTACGAAGGTTCTGAGTCACTTTTGTTAAGGAACCCCACTCGTAGGTGCTTCGGTTACCGCAGGCAGTTGCCATGGAGACCAGTCGGTGATGTGGAAAATACTCTCAAGTCGGAGCTCGGCCTTCGGCCTCGCAAGTTACTAATACGGCTCGGCCTGCGGCCTCGCCAAGCGCTCGCCCTTCGGGCTCACGCTTCATACGCTCGGCCTTCGGCCTCGCGGACCGAAAGTTCGGCCTTCGGCCTCACCAGGAGCTCGCCCTTCGGGCTCGCTACTACACTTATGTAGGACAGTAACTCCAAATTCAGTCAAAAATCCCACTAAAACTCCTAATTCAGTCGAAAATAAAGGTAAAACACTCCAAATGCAGTATAAAGAATGATAGGAGCACTTTGGTCACATCCAAAATGTCGGATTTCCAGATGGCCACCATACAAACTGCTCCGCCCCTACTGAAGCTCGGCCTAAAGGCCTCGCTTCAGCAGGCTCGGAGCATTTTGTATGGCGGCCATCTTGAAATCCGCCATTTTGGATTTTTGACAGATGTCATTCGACTGCTCTCCCGATTCCCTATGACATTTGTTCAAACACCCCCTACTTATCTCTTACCGTTTTCGAGATACGTCATCCATCTACACTTGGCAGGCGTCTTTTTAATGATTTTCGATTTTTCTCATACTCACCAAAACCCCCCGAACATTTTTGCCATACATCATTTTAGCCCTACTCGTCTCCTTCTAGGAGAACATTTATGTCAATCAGTCAGTCAGTCAGTCAGTGAGTGGTAATCGAGCTTTATATATTATTAACTAGTTATTCGGGCAGTGTGCGGGCCGCATGCGGCCCGCATTTATCGTTATGCAATTTGAAACAATATCAAAACACCTTATATATTTAGAAAAAAAAACAATATTCTATAACAGTATGAAATCCCATATAAACTCCTTATACAGTAGAGAACCAAACTGTAGCCACCAAACCAGATTCACCCTACTGCCATAAAAAAGTGGTACGGGCAGAATGGTACCAAGATTCTGAGTCACTTTTGTTAAAGAACCCCACTCGTAGGTGCTTCGCTTACCACGGGCAGTTGCCATGGAGACCATTCGGAGACGTGGAAAATACTCTCAAGTCGGAGCTCGGCCTTCGGCCTCGCAAGTTACTAACACGGCTCGGCCTCCGGCCTCGCCATGCGCTCGCCCTTCGGGCTCACGCCCCATACGCTCGGCCTTCGGCCTCGCGGGCCGAAAGTTCGGCCTGCGGCCTCACCAGAAGCTCAACCTTCGGGCTCGCTACTACACTAATGTAGGACAGTTACTCCAAATTCAGTCAAAAATCCCACAAAAACTCCTAATACATTCGAAAATAAAGATAAAAAACTCCAAATGCAGTATAAAGAATGATAGGAGCACGTAAGACACATCCAAAATGTCGGATTTCAAGACGGCCACCATTCAAACTGCTCCGCCCCTACTGAAGCTCGGCCTAAAGGCCTCGCTTCAGCAGGCTCGGAGCATTTTGTATGGCGGCCATCTTGAAATCCGCCATATTGGATTATTGACAGGTGTCATTCGACTGCTCTCCCAATTCCCTATGACATTTGTTCAATCACCCCCTACCTATCTTGTACCGTTTTTGAGATACGTCATTCATCTTCACTTGGCAGGCGTCTTTTTTATGATTTTCGATTTTTCTCATACTCACCAAAACCCCCCGAACATTTTTGCCATACATCATTTTAGCCCTACTCGTCTCCTTCTAGGAGAACATTTATGTCAATCAGTCAGTCAGTCAGTCAGTGAGTGGTAATCGAGCTTTATATATTATTAACTAGTATTTCGGGCAGTGTGCGGGCCGCATGCGGCCCGCATTTATCGTTGTGCAAGTTTGAACAATATCAAAACACCTTATACATTAAAAAAATTTATTTCAAAACACCTAAAGATGTACGATTTCCCATACAAACCCTTAATACAATAGAGAACCGTACTGTTATCACCAAACCAAATTCACCCTACTGCCATAAAAAGGTGGTACGGGCAGAATGGTACCAAGGTTCTGAATCACTTTTGTTAAGGAACCCCACTCGTAGGTGCTTCGGTTACCGCAGGCAGTTGCCATGGAGACCAGTCGGTGACGTGGAAAATACTCTCAAGTCGGAGCTCGGCCTTCGGCCTCGCAAGTTACTAATACGGCTCGGCCTGCGGCCTCGCCAAGCGCTCGCCCTTCGGGCTCGCGCACCATTCGCTCGGCCTTCGGCCTCGCGGACCGAAAGTTCGGCCTTCGGCCTCACCAGGTGGTTGCCCTTTGGGCTCGCTATACACTAATGTAGAACAGTTACTCCAAATTCAGTCAAAAAACCCACAAAAACTCCTAATACAGTCGAAAATATAAGGTAAAACACTCCAAATGCAGTATGAAGAATGAGAGGAGCACCTGGGACAAATCCAAAATGGCGGATTTCAAGAAGGCCACCATACAAACTGCTCCGCCCCTACTGAAGCTCGGCCTAAAGGCCTCGCTTCAGCAGGCTCGGAGCATTTTGTATGGCGGCCATCTTGAAATCCGCCATTTTGGATTTTTGGCAGGTGTCATTCGACTGCTCTCCCGATTCTCTATGACATTTGTTCAAACACCCCCTACCTATCTCTTACCGTTTTCGAGATACGTCATCCATCATCACTTGGCAGGCGTCTTTTTAATGATTTTCGATTTTTCTCATACTCACCAAAACCCCCCAAACATTTTTGCCATACATCATTTTAGCCCTACTCTGCTCCTTCTAGGAGAACATTTATGTCAATCAGTCAGTCAGTCAGTGAGTGGTAATCGAGCTTTATATATTATAAACTAGTTTTTCGGGCAGTGTGCGGGCCGCATGCGGCCCGCATTTATCGTTATGCAGTACTAAACTATAACAATACACCTTTAACATTAAAAAAAAATATTTCAAAACTCCAATAGAAGTATGAAATCCCATTAAAACTCTCAATACAATAAAGAAACAAACTGTAGCCTCCAAAACCAGATTCACCCTACTGCCATAAAAAGGTGGTTCCGGCAGAATGGTACCAAGGTTTTGAGTCACATTTGTTAAGGAACCCTACTCGTAGGTGCTTTGGTTATCGCGGGCAGTTGCCATGGAGACCAGTTGGAGACGTGGAAAATACTCTCAAGTCGGAGCTCGGCCTTCGGCCTCGCAAGTTACTAATACGGCTCGGCCTACGGCCTCGCCAGGCGCTCGCCCTTCGGGCTCACGCCCCATACGCTCGGCCTTCGGCCTCGCGGGCCGAAAGTTCGGCCTTCGGCCTCACCAGAAGCTCGCCCTTCGGGCTCGCTACTACACTAATGTAGGACAGTTACTCCAAATTCAGTCAAAAATCCCACAAAAACTCCTAATACAGTCGAAAATAAAGATAAAAAACTCCAAATGCAGTATAAAGAATGATAGGAGCACGTAAGACACATCCAAAATGTCGGATTTCAAGACGGCCGCCATACAAACTGCTCCGCCCCTACTGAAGCTCGGCCTAAAGGCCTCGCTTCAGCAGGCTCGGAGCATTTTGTATGGCGGCCATCTTGAAATCCGCCATTTTGGATTTTTGACAGGTGTCATTCGACTGCTCTCCCGATTCCCTATGACATTTGTTCAAACACCTCTAACCCATCTCTTACCGTTTTCGAGATACGTTATCCATCTTTACTTGGCAGGCGTCTTTTTTATGATTTTCGATTTTTCTCATACTCACCAAAACCCCCCGAACATTTTTGCCATACATCATTTTAGCCCTACTCGTCTCCTTCTAGGAGAACATTTATGTCAATCAGTCAGTCAGTCAGTCAGTGAGTGGTAATCGAGCTTTATATATTATTAATAACTAGTTTTTCGGGCAGTGTGCGGGCCGCATGCGGCCCGCATTTATCGTTATGCAGTACTAAACTATACCTTAACCCATTATACATTTAAAAAAAATAAGTTCAAAATTCCAATAGAAGTATGAAATCCCAAATAAACTCTCCATACAATAAAGATCCATACTGTAGCCACTAAAGCAAATTCACCCTACTGCCATAAAAAGGTGGTACGGGCAGAATGGTACCAAGGTTCTTAATCACTTTTGTTTAGGAATCCCACTCGTAGGTGCTTCGGTTACCGCAGGCAGTTGCCATGGAGACCAGTCGGTGACGTGGAAAATACCCTCGAGTCGGAGCTCGGCCTTCGGCCTCGCAAGTTACTAATACGGCTCGGCCTGCGGCCTCGCCAAGCGCTCGCCCTTCGGGCTCACGCACCATACGCTCGGCCTTCGGCCTCGCGAGCCGAAAGTTCGGCCTTCGGCCTCACCAGGAGCTCGCCCTTCGGGCTCGCTACTACATTAACGTAGAACAGTTACTCCAAATTCAGTCAAAAATCCCACAAAAACTCCTAATACAGTCGAAAATGAAGGTTAAACACTCCAAATGCAGTATGAAGAATGAGAGGAGCACCTGGGACACATCCAAAATGTCGGATTTCAAGACGGCCACCATACAAACTGCTCCGCCCCTACTGAAGCTCGGCCTAAAGGCCTCGCTTCAGCAGAATCGGACCACTTTGTATGGCGGCCATCTTGAAATCCGCCATTTTGGATTTTTGACAGATGTCATTCGACTGCTCTCCCAATTCCCTATGACATTTGTTCAAACACCCCCTACCTATCTTGTACTGTTTTTGAGATATGTCATCCATCTTTACTTGGCAGGCGTCATTTTCATGATTTTCGATTTTTCTCATACTCACCTAAACCCCCCAAACATTTTTGCCATACATCATTTTAACCCTACTCTACTCCTTCTAGGAGAACATTTATGTCAGTCAGTCAGTCAGTGAGTCAGTCAGTGGTAATCGAGCTTTATATATTATTAATTAACTAGTATTTCAGGCAGTGTGCGGGCCGCATGCGGCCCGCATTTATCGTTATGCAAGTTTGAACAATACCAAAACACCTTATACATTAAAAAAAGTATGTTCAAAACTCCATTAGAAGTATGAAATCCCATATTAACTCTCAATACAATAAAGAACAATACTGTAGCCACTAAAAAAGATTCACCCTACTGCCATAAAAAGGTGGTACGGGCAGAATGGGACCAAGGTTCTGAGTCACTTTTGTTAAGGAACCCCACTCGTAGGTGCTGCGGTTACCGCAGGCAGTTGCCATGGAGACCAGTCGGAGATGTGGAAAATACTCTCAAGTCGGAGCTCGGCCTTCGGCCTCGCAAGTTACTAATACGGCTCGGCCTACGGCCTCGCAAGGCGCTCGCCCTTCGGGCTCGCGCATCATACGCTCGGCCTTCGGCCTCGCGGACCGAAAGTTCGGCCTTCGGCCTCACCAGGAGCTCGCCCTTCGGGCTCGCTTCACTTATGTAGGACAGTAACTCCAAATTTAGCCAAAAAACCCAAAAAAACTCCTAATACAGTCGAAAATATAAGGTAAAACACTCCAAATGCAGTATAAAGAATGATAGGAGCACGTGGGGCACATCCAAAATAACGGATTTCAAGACGGCCACCATACAAACTGCTCCGCCCCTACTGAAGCTCGGCCTAAAGGCCTCGCTTCAGCAGGCTCGGAGCATTTTGTATGGCGGCCATCTTGAAATCCGCCATTTTGGATTTTTGACAGATGTCATTCGACTGCTCTCCCGATTCCCTATGACATTTGTTCAAACACCCCCTACCTATCTTGTACCGTTTTTGAGTTACGTCATCCACCTTTACTTGTCAGGCGTCATTTTTATGATTTTCGATTTTTCTCATACTCACCAAAACCCCCCGAACATTTTTGCCATACATCACGTTGCTCCTACTCGTCTCCTTCTAGGAGAACATTTATGTCAGTCAGTGAGTCAATGGTAATCGAGCTTTATATATTTTATGATTTTCGATTTTTCTCGTACTCACCAAAACCCCCCGAACATTTTTGCCATACATCACGTTGCTCCTACTCGTCTCCTTCTAGGAGAACATTTATGTCAGTCAGTGAGTCAATGGTAATCGAGCTTTATATATTATAATAACTAGTTTTTCGGGCAGTGTGCGGGCCGCATGCGGCCCGCATTTTTCGTTGTGCAGTACTTAACTTTACCTTAACCCCTTATACATTTAAAAAAAATAAGTTCAAAACTCCAATAGAAGTATGAAATCCCAAATAAACTCTCCATACAATAAAGAACCATACTGTAGCCACTAAAGCAAATTCACCCTACTGCCATAAAAAGGTGGTACGGGCAGAATGGAACCAAGGTTCTGAGTCACTTTTGTTAAGGAACCCCATTCGTAGGTGCTTCGGTTACCGCGGGCAGTTGCCATGGAGACCAGTCGGTGACGTGGAAAATACTCTCAAGTCGGAGCTCGGCCTTCGGCCTCGCAAGTTACTAACACGGCTTGGCCTGCGGCCTCGCCAAGCGCTCGCCCTTCGGGCTCACGCACAATACGCTCGGCCTTCGGCCTCGCGAGCCGAAAGTTCGGCCTTCGGCCTCACCAGGAGCTCGCCCTTCGGGCTCGCTACTACACTAACGTAGGACAGTAACTCCAAATTCAGTCCAAAATCCCACAAAAACTCCTAATACAGTCGAAAATATAAGGTAAAACACTCCAAATGCAGTATAAAGAATGATAGGAGCACGTGGGTCACCTCCAAAATGTCGGATTTCAAGACAGCCACCATACAAACTGCTCCGCCTCTACTGAAGCTCGGCCTAACGGCCTCGCTTCAGCAGGCTCGGATCACTTTGTATGGCGGCCATCTTGAAATCCACCATTTTGGATTTTTGACAGATGTCATCCGACTGCTCTCCCAATTCCCTATGACATTTGTTCAAACACCCTCTACCTATCTTGTACCGTTTTTGAGATATGTCATTCATCTTTACTTGGCAGGCGTCTTTTTAATGATTTTCGATTTTTCTCATACTCACCTAAACCCGCCGAACATTTTTGCCATACTTCATTTTTACCCTACTCTGCTCCTTCTAGGAGAACATTTATGTCAGTGAGTCAGTGAGTCAGTCAGTGGTAATCGAGCCTTATATATTATAAATAACTAGTTTTTCGGGCAGTGTGCGGGCCGCATGCGGCCCGCATTTATCGTTATGCAGTACTAAACTATAACAATACACCTTTAACATTAAAAAAAAATATTTCAAAACTCCAATAGAAGTATGAAATCCCATTAAAACTCTCAATACAATAAAGAAACAAACTGTAGCCTCCAAAACCAGATTCACCCTACTGCCATAAAAAGGTGGTTCCGGCAGAATGGTACCAAGGTTTTGAGTCACATTTGTTAAGGAACCCTACTCGTAGGTGCTTTGGTTATCGCGGGCAGTTGCCATGGAGACCAGTTGGAGACGTGGAAAATACTCTCAAGTCGGAGCTCGGCCTTCGGCCTCGCAAGTTACTAATACGGCTCGGCCTACGGCCTCGCCAGGCGCTCGCCCTTCGGGCTCACGCCCCATACGCTCGGCCTTCGGCCTCGCGGGCCGAAAGTTCGGCCTTCGGCCTCACCAGAAGCTCGCCCTTCGGGCTCGCTACTACACTAATGTAGGACAGTTACTCCAAATTCAGTCAAAAATCCCACAAAAACTCCTAATACAGTCGAAAATAAAGATAAAAAACTCCAAATGCAGTATAAAGAATGATAGGAGCACGTAAGACACATCCAAAATGTCGGATTTCAAGACGGCCGCCATACAAACTGCTCCGCCCCTACTGAAGCTCGGCCTAAAGGCCTCGCTTCAGCAGGCTCGGAGCATTTTGTATGGCGGCCATCTTGAAATCCGCCATTTTGGATTTTTGACAGGTGTCATTCGACTGCTCTCCCGATTCCCTATGACATTTGTTCAAACACCTCTAACCCATCTCTTACCGTTTTCGAGATACGTTATCCATCTTTACTTGGCAGGCGTCTTTTTTATGATTTTCGATTTTTCTCATACTCACCAAAACCCCCCGAACATTTTTGCCATACATCATTTTAGCCCTACTCGTCTCCTTCTAGGAGAACATTTATGTCAATCAGTCAGTCAGTCAGTCAGTGAGTGGTAATCGAGCTTTATATATTATTAATTAATTAATAATATGACATGGGTTTATTCTATTTTAGTTATATATATCACAAAAGTGTGATTTGTTCCATGTATATCTATGCAATACCTGTCATATGACATAACATAAAAAGGCAATTTTAGGAGGTATTTATACTAAAATAGAATAAACCCATGTCGATCAGCGATGCGAATTCAAACATTATTTTTATCACCTACATATAGGCTAGCGTCTGACCAGATATAATATGAATTACTACTACTAGTCAACAGTATTAGCCTATAGCTTTGAAGGACACCTGCTGATATCCAACTATATGCACTTGGGGACCGATTTTCTACTTGAGGATGTAGGGAGTCAGGCGGTAGGGTGCAAAGTTTCTGTAAATTTCTGTGAATGCTTTGCTACATTGCAGATACTTGTCTTTTTTGTTAAAATCTTAGTACAATGTGAGTACTTTATCAGCCGGATCAACTGCTGAATATATCCTTGTTTATTAAGAGGGGGGGGGGCTATAACCCCCCGCTGGGAAGGTGGCTTGGGGATAGCAGTGGAAGACGGCAGTTCTTCTGTAAGCTCTGCTGTCCACGTCCTAAGATTTTCCCTAGAGAGATGCAATTCTGTCCAGCTCTTCATGCGATTCAATTACAAAAGTTAAAAGTACTGTAATTTTAGTACCGTTTTTTCTTAAATATTTGAAATATTTCAGCCACAGTTTGATCCCCTTAATTCAGCCTTGTCGCACCTTCTTCGCTGACGTTTCTTATCTATAAACGAGCAATTAGCAATAGGTTGTGCTAAATTTAAACTTCATAGATCAAGTAGTTTTCGTGATTTTGTGCTTAGTCGGTGACCATTCATTTTTGTCGAAAAAAAAACCTTTTACGATTTAAAGCAAAAGGTCAAGAGGATCAAGCCCCAAGCGATGGACGCATCAGGTTTCGGAACAACTAGATATACCTCTCAGCAAAGCTCTCAATCAGGCAAGTGACAGAAATTGATGGAGAGAAAAAGTCAACAAAGTACAACGTAGGAATCAAGGATGTCATCGTTACTGCGGATGCAGTATTGATGAGGGAACGAACCTACCATAAAAATATCTCCAACGCTTGCGTTTTGGAAATCATTTAATACTGTCGACAATTGCTTCACATGGGTGCAATATGATTCTTCGGAAGCTACTTAGGTACTCATTCAATAGGAAAAAAGTGTGTTCTTTGTGTTTATCCTGGAGCCTTTGTGGAATATCGACCCATCGCCATTTTGATTTATTTACAAAGTTTCCGCGCACTGTGAATATAGTATATGTTTGGGTAGAGGACTCTTATACGACTAAAAACATTTAATGTGATATGTGGTATCCTAAATTGTCATGTAATAACGAACACAATTTTTATTTTTAAGGGTGAACTGGCCGGCCCGTTCTCCATACAAACGTCGTAGGGTGATCACTCCCTTATTTGAGGATTTAGGTCCAAAATAAAGTATAATACCGATTGATCTCGTAATTATCTACAGCCTTACTTATAAACGCTACTTAAATTTTAAGCATTACTTAGCCGCTGATTAGCAAAATTCCTTACTCATAAACGCTACATAACTTTATCCAGTTCCTAAGTACTGCTTAAATCAGCTGTCAATTTAAACACTGTCCAACCCATGTTTAAATATTTAAGTAGCAAGATGGCGCCGATTTTTCGGATCAGCTGATTTAGTTACCATTGAGGTTATTGTCAAGGAGGCATACAAAACTATAAACACGACATACTCTGTAAATAAATCGTAAAAATATAGCAAGTAGAAACATACATTGGATGATGAATTAAATATTATGCGTAACCTAATTACTTTTCTTGATCTTATTGAAGAGTATACCGCAGGTACAGTTACAGAATTAAGAATATAAGGATTGTGCTACACTCGTATATTCCTATTGGATGTATTAAAAGGCAACTTGGAAAACGATGCGCTCAATGAGTGGTGTAGGTATTTCAGTATTATATCACTATTCACGTTGATATATATGAGTAGGGTGTTGCTGAACATTGGGTGGAAAACAGTTTCTACAGAAAGGTAGCGGGTATACTATACCTGCTACTAATAACGTTGGTTGTCGATTATAAAATCAAAGCCAAAACTTTTTACATTTTTGTTCTCGTGTTGTTCTATGCGTTGTTAACGAGTATTTTAAATATGTTGTTGCTTTGTATTTTGTATTGATATAGCTGAGATATATAAACTGACCCTACATAAGGGGGATATATCTCCCTAGCCTAACAATTGTAAGTATATATAATCCTTGTTAGGGTAGGATGATTCAATATTACTCTATACCTACTATAGTAGGTCTAGAATACCGGTAAGAAGACGTAAATAATACTAGTGATTCAATTTAAAAGCAGAATTGAGCACTTATTTGCTTATTTCAGCATAGATGTCGATTCAGTTCAGCAAAAAATATATATTTTAGGAGTTGAAATATTCTTAATTGTATTAAGCATCTTATTTAATAGGGCGCGAGTTTATTACCAAATGGTAATAAACTGGTCCAAATTAGACGCCGGACTGTTACTGAAAATCACTATCTCATTAAAACCCCAACATCTGATCCGATCCGGTGATCGAACTCATTGTAATTTTCTTATAGCCGCGCCACGCGGTTTCACCCGCGTAGGCAATGATGATGAAAAGTAAGGAGAACCTAAACTAACTATTCTGTTATTTCATCCAAACCCTCAAGCCGTTAAAACGTGAATACATGTAGAAGACAAAAACACATACACATAAACTTTACATATATACATATAATCATGCCTGTATTCCCCGAAGGGGTAGGCAATGTTGTATAAACACCCATGTTTCGGCCAATTGGGTTTTGGTCCCATGTAATAAGGGGCGAGCCTATTGCCATGTTTTCTCGAGCACACTAGACGAAACACAAGAACATATTACGGCCTTTATATTCCGTAAATTCATTTGATAAGCGATACCTTAAATTACACTTACTGTGATTTAAGGAATCGCTATAAAATGATTAAAAATAAACAAGGATTGGAATCTTGACTTCATAGAAAAAAACGTAGACATTGTTTGGGATGGAAAAAGATAACTTCCAGCGGGATTTGACGGTATTCTGGAGTTACACCCGTAAATTCTGGGGTAACCCCATAATGCATTTCCAATAATGCTATGGAATAGATTGTTATTCCATAGCATAATTGGAAATTTATTAGGGCACTTTTGAATTTACCAAATTACAAAATTAAAACTCACTACAAATGTCTCCAGTACACCTAACCATATGTACAAAAATACGTACCTACAAAGAATAGTTATTTTTTAACTTTTTAATTTTAATATTTTTAGCACTAGATACGTGCTTTTTGGCTATTTGGGTCTTCCATAATACCTTTTAGTTCAATGTTGTCAGTTTAAAATACTTTTGACCTCATTATCCATTGTTTAGCTAAATAGTTGCTAAGTAGCGTTTATAAGTAAGAAATATTTAAGCATTACTTAAACACTGTTTAGTTATGCATTACTTAGCAACTACATAGCGGATTTTTTATAAGTAAGGGGGCTAGGCTTGTATGATGCCGAAATTTTAATAAAATAATTAACTTGAGAATTATAAGCCTCGAAACATTTTCATATAAAATTTTCGCGGCTCATAACTTACAACTTAATTATCTTTTTAAAATTTTGGCATCATACAAGCCTAGATAATGACAATATCAATCGGTATTATGCTTAAGTCAGGACCTAAAATCTCAAATAAGGGAGTTATCACCCTACGGCGTTTGTATGGAGAACTGTCCGGCCAGTTCAACCTTAAGTAATAATGTTACATTTGCTTTAATTATATATTTTCGGGCAAATAATCCAACAAATGAAATACTTGTTGCATGACTTAACGATAAACACCTACCTAGATAAGTATTCATATTTATAATATTATTTGTAGGTTTAATAGGTATACTTTGTTGCCTTCTCACCCTGGGACATAGAAGTTACTTAATGATATAAGGATACCAAAAAGACCGTAAATTATTTATTTTAATATAAGTGAATATTTTTATTTTGAAGTAAGCTTCAAAAGGAATATAGATAGCAGTATCCGTTTCCTTGACGTGTAATGATGACAAAAAATTAAACCATATTTTATACTTCTCAAAACATTATGGAAAACATGTTCTTTTGATAGGATTTCTTTTATGTATGTTTACCTACATATTTGATATATCCCAAAATAATTAACTTTTATATGGGATGCGCGTTTTTTGCTCTATATAATTAAATAAAATATTATCATCGTTATCAACATCAGCCAGAAGACTTCCACTGTTGAACAAAGGTCTCCCCCATAGAACGCCACAAAGGACGGCTAATAGCCGCTTGTATTATTATTTATGACCGACGGCATTCCTGACGACAACCAACGCCAGGAATGGTCTTGTTGGTAGTATACCCCCTTATCGCGTTTGGGCAAAATACCTTTGCTTATAGACAAACCAATGATGGGCATAATTATATGTATATTTCCACACACATACTGAAGCAAAAAAATAGAAGATATTTTTTAACTTTTTTTTTATTTTTTTTAATAAGTTTATATATTTTTTTGTGTTTTAATGCCTACTGCGAGCTAAAAGCGCCTTTAAATAGAGTTTTGAATATTAGATAACATATTGCTATGTAATGAAAATTAAGAAATAATATATTACTTAATTACTTTTGACAACAGGTGGTCTTCGTGCTTATTCAGTCAAAAACACATAAAAGATAACTAAGAAAATTGAAATTTTAAATATTTCAAAATGTTTCTTAGGACTAGCAGAAGTCAACCCTAAAAGGTTGTTAGCATTTTACCAATAACCCACTATATACTTTGGTCCCAAGTAGCGATACTATTGCTATCTACTAGGCACAGTTTCATATCGCGAGGTGCTTCCAAAGTAAAACCAGGAATGTACGTTATCCTATCGGAGGCCATAATTCCTAATGCATAATCTCGCCCGGTTACGTAGGGTTATCCATATCTCTATTTTTTATTGTTGTAAGTACCTATGTTTATCTCTATATATTATATTATAAATAATCAATACATAGGTACCTACAGATAAAATTTTTATGATTTTTTCATTTTACATTATCTTTTAATATGTAAATCAATATTTGTATCGACTACTTGTCTTGGACTCGTTCAAAGGTCTCAGTTTTACGAAGGTACCTATGCAAAGAATAAAAATCCTATTCAATTTGATGAACGTTATAGTACGGCACTATTAAATAATACTACGTACATAAGCTTAAATTTAGAAAGCTCATTGCCAATTCCTAATCCTGCTCTTTGTATGAAAATATTTTAATGTATAATTTAGTATTACAAAATCACAAATATATGATAGGAAAAATTTAAGTCATGTGCGGGATTCGAACCCGCGTCCATCCACCTCTTGAGCCGGGGTATGCTCTAATCAGTTGAGCTAACATGACATGACGTCATAACTCAAATCTTTCCTATCGTTCTTTAACCATCGTATTGGGATGGAGCGACATCTATAGTACCACTTGCATTGTACTACAAACAAGACCAATTTTGCAATTGGTGTTATACTTGTAAATGATAACGCAACCTTATAATTTTTATATTGTTAGGTTTTGCAATAACGCCTGCTATGCAGACTACATTAGAAATCACAAATATACGATAGGCAATTTTTTTGTCATGTGCGGGATTCGAACCCGCTTCCATCCACCCCTTGAGCCGGGGTATGCTCTAACTAATTGAGCTAACATGATGAGTTGATATCTGGCCTTAAGACCGGCTATCAACTAGACCAAGCTCATTGTTCTCCAGCCATATATCACTCAAGCATCGAGGCAGGCAGCAAAAAGTGTTCAAAGACAATGATTATGAATTAAATTCGACCAGCGCAGTAGCCATGTTAAGATTCCAGATTGCCTAGGCAGGCATGGTAAGCATAGTTCATCTGCCTGGACAACCTGTTTTTTGAATCCCAACTCGCCGGCCGTTCGCCGGGCTCAAATAAAAAAAATACAATTAATACCTACATACAATGAGACTTACAATATGATGAATTCGCGATGTTCCTGCGTCGACGATTCCAGCCTAACGCTTTCCTACCTACATACCATTGGCCAACTATACGAGGTGGGTACTTACGCTATTGCGAGGAAGCTGTCGAGATTCTTCTTTCTTCTAAGTGCACACACTCCAATTTTGGTGATATACAATTTCACAATCAAAATTCCTCCATATGAGGCCAAACACGCGCGGGGGGTTCAACAAAGCGGTTTTCCAAAAAAACACAAACAATTAATTTATTTTATATACCGCTGCAAGGACGTTCGCTGACCCAAAATCGATATATATATTTTATACAATCAAATTGTCCAAGTACTCAAATTGTCAAAACCAAAGACAAAGCGACAATGCAAACTTCTACTCTTTTCACTCAAAATTGTCCATAGACTCAAAGTAGACGACTACCTAGGGGGCCGTTCAGAGCCTTGCCCGCGCTAAGTTGATCGGTCCGAATAAGCAATAAGATTCAAATTACCGTGCGCGTTATCCGTGGTTAAATCCCATTAGAGTACATAGCATGATAGGGCCTTTTATAAATGTTTGCATAGCCTAGAATTTAAGAATAGAATGTAACTAATTCTTCAAGTAGAACATTTGTCGCTAAATTTCCAACGGAATGTTCCATCTTTAGCTAGTTGTAATTCGAAGATAAGCCTGCAAACATTTTCAATCACATTACCACTTACTAATACGCGAGTTTAGTGAGCAAAGGCTAGCCTATCAGTAATAAATAAATTATAACATCTATCAAATCCACGCCCGTCTCGATAACGGTAATATTTTTATGAAATCTACGCCCGCATTAAGGCACGTTTGCACTTTGATTTGTATTTATTACAGGTACGAGTATTTAGTGATTAGTGTTTAGTGCGTCGGTTTATTGCAAATATTTGGTGCGAGTAGTGTCCAATAATGTTTAACTATTGCAATTAGTGGATTAATGTCGTTTCTTTGAGATTGAACGATCAATAATTTTTAATTAAATGTAGTAGTATAAGAAATTTGATAAGTTAGATATTCGCTCGAAGAAACTAGACTACTCGTCAAAAATAGAACGCGCTCCTCATCAGAGTAGGTACTTCATTTAATACATACTACTAGTGCGAATCGTGCAGATATGCTCACAGAAAAAGGTAATGCAGCGTGTGCACAAAAGTCAAACTCAAATTATGACAGATAGATTTTTGTTGCTCTAATTTGAATTATACCGTATAATCTTGTACTCTAAAGAATGCCCTCAAATTGAATACTACTACGAGTATTGTTGTTGATTTAAGTGAAGGTGTAATTGTGCAGAAGCAAATTGATCACTAATAGGTAACAGACGTCGTAAACAACGTTGCTAGTCGGTTCAAATTGATTGCGTGCAAACAGTGCAAACTCTTGTCTATGATGCACATTTCTGTATATAAATATGAACCGATTGTTTGCAATAAATAAACGAAAGCAATGTTTGCATTAGAACTGCAGTGTAATTGATTAAGTTCAGCGTGTATAGTATAAATCACTGTATATATTATTATGTATGGTGGAGGAATTTGTTCAACAGTGACGTCTACTAAAGACGTCCAACTGATATGATGATGATGATTACCATGTAAAATACAGTTAAGGTTCAATAAGCTACAGTATTTTTTGAAACCTTTATTAGTTGTTTAGGGTTATGGGATCTGACATTGAGCAACTTTCTTTAGAATGTATCACAAAAACTATACCAACTGATGAAAAGTTTCAGTAAAAGGGTTAAAGGGGTATCCATTTACAACTTTCATTTCTTTTTTCATGTTCTAGTGCGATGTGTGACACTAAGCCGTTATAACTGTTACAAGTATCAAAAATAATGAAGTGTATATAACTGTTACTGTACTGTTGTAACATTATAATAATGGAAGTTTAATATTGCTTTCATGTAGTAAGATATCACATTTAGTTGTTATTTAATCTTCCATTTAGATTTAGTGAGTTAAATTTGATCGAAACGAGAGAGGGAAAAGATTGCTCCAATTCTGTAGCGAAGAAAACTTCACACTCATGAACACCTGTTTCGAACGCCATATCCGGCGACTTTATACTTGGATTTCTCCTGGTGATAGATGTAGAAACCAGATTGACTATGTCAGGATGCAATCACGCTGGACATCCTCTGTACTGAACGTTACCACTTACCCAGGGGTAGATTGTGGCAGTGGTCATCAAGTTCTTGCTGTTATAATAAGGCTTTGGTTTAAGAAACTATTAAAGGCGACGACACGACCCAATTTACAAAGAGTGGACATAGAAGGCAAACGGTATCATATAATAGCCGTTTGGCATATATGATAATATTTATGTATATATATATACACCGTGTCCCAAATTTCAACGATAAGCCGGCATCGGTGCATGGACCTACTCATGACTACTCGGGAAAAAATAAAAAAAAAATTATAACTCTTTTTTTTTTAATTACAGAGACTTTTATAAAGTTGCGCCAACTTTTAATAAAACTTGCCATGGTAGTGTCCATACTTTTTTTTTTAACCCAGACTATAGAAAGTGCATAGAATGTTAAAATCTATGAAAATTATAAGAAAAAATTTTTTTTTTACTGATTTTTGTAAAATAACTACAGACTTTCTGTAATTTTAAAGGATTGTGGTACATAGCCGTCCTTCTTAGGTTGCTAATGCACAAAAAATATCAAAAATATGTCAAAAATTGTGGTCATGGTAGTTGAAAATAGCATAATGGGTATCGAATATCGATGAAATTTATAAAAGTCTCTGTAATTAATAAAAAAAAACAGTTATAATTTTTTTTTTTTTTTCCGAGGAGTCATGAGTAGGTCCATGCACCGATGCCGGCTTATCGTTGAAATTTGGGACACGGTGTATATATATATATATATATTTGCAGTTCTATTTTGCGTACACATTGTTATAAAAATATGTTTTAATTTTGAATTTCCTACCTCAAAGTGAGCGTTAACATAACATAATTGATCAACTACCTAGTAGTAGCAAGAAGTTGTAGAAAATTTGAAAATATATGTCCCGTACTCCTAGAGCCCCCTAAAAATCATCAAAATCAAAAAAATATGAATCTAGTATCTAGTACCACGCATCAAAGATGGCGCTGCAAATCAATACATCTCACTTGCACACTATAGATAGACAGTCGATTGTATGCAAGTGTCATGTAATGATTTGCAGGTTTAATAATGATAAAACAGTATTATAACGACCTCTACACTTGAAATATGATTTTAATTAGATTTTTTTATTAATTATTTGAGCTCGTTAGGGCAATATCACCAATTACAATTACGTTAGTTATTTATTTTTAAATACAAAGCAATATAGAGACAATGTCAGTACATATAGGAGTTTTCATCATCATCGTGTCATGACATAATATACGATAGGAATAAACGGTTTATTCCATCCAGATCCTATGAAGTGATACCACTAGATGTTAGTTACATGTTTACCATTACTTTTTATTCCGTTCTGATCGCATAATATAATGTGAGATTCGTTTATATCTAATTATTTTACTAATCCCATCTAATCCCAATTACTTTTTATTACAGTATCTCGTAACTTGAGTAAGGCTTGCATGATTAAAATTTAATATGCTTCTCTAGTATTGGTTAAAGCTTGGTCCCATGGTTTTTCTTTACTTATCCATGGGGCACAAATCCAGAGGGTTGCCCTACTTATCAACTGAATATTTCAAACTCAACAAGATGAAGATGCTTACTCGACAAATATTACGCTAAACAAGCTAATGCGGACCTAGTATTGTTATAAAAACAATTGAAGCCCAAAGGATTAACATGGTAATTCCATGGTGAACGAGAGTCCGAGAGAAAATGTAATAATTATATTTAAATTAATAATTTTAGAAAAACATTTGAAACACATAAATATATATCTAGTGACAATTCCGCCTAATTTTCCTGTTAAGCTGACATGTCGTCATAAACGCCACGTTTTGGAGAAAACTGGATACCTAATGCTGGAATTTAGTTTCTGTTCCTCGCACGCAGCTTACCATAGGCTTAGGATGTACAAGACCAACAGTGACGGATAAATAGTGTAACAAAAAAAGAAATGTAAATGTGTGAGTGACATAGTGTTGTAATGACGCGAGCGTAATACTATCGACAGTTTTACTTGTTGAATCTTAGGACACATTCGTTTGAAATGATGCCCTATATAGTTCATTGAGACTATTGTAATGATCGTAAACAACACTGAAATCACAGAAATGCAATATATGCAATTTCATTAACTTGAACAACTTATTTTTCATGTTATAATGATTTCAAAACCAAACTACTTAACTGATTATGATGAAATTTCAATGGGATGAATCTTAAAGTATATCCTTTCAAACAAAATACGATGTTTTCAAATGAAAATCAAACCAAATATCATAACATGAATACAACCTTATTGAGAACCTGCTCCCTTTTTGATCTGTTAAAAATAAAACTCATTCAAAGTTGAAGTCAAATGCATTTATTGTAGGTCTAAAATGGTACAGCACTTTTAAAAGTAAACTACTATAACTTCATCGTAACAAGATGAAATAAAACTTACCATTACTAAGTATTATGATTACCATTAACAAAATTATTAAGCTGAAAATATACAGGTACTGTAAATTATTAAATTACATTTATCTGAATACCATTTGCGTAAAGCATTCACATGTGGTAAGCAAAGGTCGAATTTGTCCCTTGTGTAAACATAGCTCATTGGGCTGTAGAAATGACGATGTGTACATAATTTCGATGATCTTTACTAACTGGCCTACAAAACATATGATTCTTTAAAGTCTGCTTTTAAGTCTAAAAGCCGTTTTATCATTATTTTTGTTTCAGCTTTTAAATTTCTTAAGAGCTAATTTTTTTCTGTAATTTTTGTCACAATTTAGAACATTAGTTAATAAGTTTTTTTCCTTGGAGACAGTACTTGATTTGAAGGGCAGGTAATGGCTAACGGTGGTAATATATCTCTATTTAAGTAAGGTCAGGGCCGTCTTATTTTCAATTTGATCTGAAAGGAAAAATAAAAATTATTTTGTGTCAGGATAGCCATAGCTATCCAGCGCTGCAATGAAGAGAGTATTGTAGATTTTATTGCACCAGGGACGCTAAGGGAGGGGTTACTAGATTGACTCAACATATCCTACAGTCTTTACATGAAAAAAAAATATTTGAGCATATATTATACTACAAATTAAACTTTATTTTACTTGTGTCATCATTTCCTAAAGCTATTGACTACCATTTCCACAGCTTTATGCATTCAGGGACATTAAAAGTTGGTATTGAGTCTTTCATTAGTATACATCGATGTTTTCTTTGTATGAAGCATTTTGATTCAAAGTTTACTACAAACTGTAGAGTTTTTATTTAAATTTCGTCAATAATCCGAACCCTTTTATCACATACTGAAAATTTGTTGGTAATCTGTAAGAACACAAACATTATTATACGCATGCATATAGTTATTTCAAATTCTGTTAAATAGCCATTTGTATAAAGATACTAATATCTTATGATAGAAGTAAGAGATATTTCCAATTATTTATTGAGAGTAAGGGGAACTTTTCACAGAAAACATCATAATAAATTTTGAATAATATATCTTGTGACAATATTTACTCCCTTATTCGTAAATACTCAATAAGCTATAAACTGATCGTTCAACTTCTCGCTAATTATTATGTAATTATATTATTTTTAAACAAATTTATGATTAAACTAACTACCGGTTATTTTTGAGGTTCGAATATGTACCCGAGCATTCACGTCGAAGCTACAGGTCAGACATAAACTATCGACGTTATTGATACTTGTGACGTCAGAACTTTGTCAAGCCCTATCGTAAACAAATGTTTTGTATTTTTCGTAAAATACCAACCAATTCTTCATTTAGCAATGTAATTTGATGATAAGTATGAAGAGAAACCTATTATCTAATATTTCCATAGTTCATATAACTAATTTTAAAACAAAATGACAAAATAATGATTATCCAAAAAGCAGTACAAATAAACATAAATTACCTGTGAAACGTGTATATATTCGGGTTACTGTGTCTTGTAACCACATTCACTCACTGAACAAAACACCATGCTTGCAGAATACATATTTTATATTATAATCGTAAGATATTTGAGCAAATACACAAAGTTCGCGCCGGCTTGGAAGAGGCCGGGACGCTATGGCCTCTTACTCGAGTAAAAAATGACATACCGTCTTCTTGTTTCACTATCTCTTTTTTTCTTGCGACGGTTTTTAGTAGCTTAGGACCTTTCACTCACACACTTCGTAGGTCTATTGAGCGTAGAGAAAAACTCCTAGGTCTGTGCAGCTTACAAACGTTGTTTCGTCATATTTCAAATAACAAATGTTCCAACTCATTTAAATTTTGCACGCAGGTTCTTAAGCCTGTTGTTATCTGTGCTTTTGGTTTGCCAATTTTTCATTTGATTTTTTATATTATCTCTTAAGGTGAAAATAAAGTTTCCCATACAAATATACATTTATATTATTAATAAAATACATTTTCCAAAACGATTATTTCTAAATAATATTGAAAATATATAACTAACTGAAAACAAACCAGAAACATATATTTGTCAGCTCAAGGACATTTTTCTAATTAGTTTTTTGACATCCATACAAAATCTCTTTGTGTCTCGATGTTTGAACACTTGGTATTAATTTGATGAAACGTTTGTATGAAATTCGCTATAAAGACGCTTCCCTTTATTATTCACCACAAGTTTATTTGCTGACGTATTTGTATTTAGGGAGTAACTATGATTTAATCAAGCCCCTAAAACTTAGTGAGTCAAGGCGGAATGGAAAATAATGTTAGGTTCAGACTGGAATATTTCATTCTATAAGTAGTAAGGGGTCAGCCTCTGGTATCCGACCGAAATAAGTTGAATAAACAGGACTACGCGAAGATAAAATAGAACAACTTTTGGAGCAGTTTTGTCACCGGCCTCATGTCTGATCCAACCCTCTTTGAGAATGCTCTTTTTGATAGTATACCCGCTACCTTTCCGTTAATCTGTTTGTTGATTTGGTAAGGTCTTGTCATGCAGCATTTTATAACATTACATTATTTATTTGCCATTTACCTAGACGGAAAACACAACATTTTGAAATCATATGATCATGACATATAGAACACCGTAAAAAACCCTAGGTGGGTAGGGAGTTACGAAGAACACGTAGTATCTTCGAAAATCGAATAAGGTGCTTATAGATTTCATAACATCAACTGTTAGTTTTGTTAGTTTAGGGTACACCCAGAAACATCAATAGTTATTTCTTAAATCTACGTGTTTGTTTCCACAACTTTCGCCTTATAAATAAATTAATGCCAATCACTATAAAAATTTTGCTAAATAAGAAAAGAGCGCACGGTGAGAAAAGTATAGATAAATTCTTGAGTTGATGTTAGGCCTGTCGATTTAAGGAGAAAAATGGCCGAAGCGTGAGAAATGAAAGAGTACACATGACGCGCTTTCTTATTTAGAAACATTAGAGTTGTAATGGCATAATTGACTTTAACATTTTTTTTCGCTTCTTTTCATATGTATACACTTTTAATACGTATACACTTTTTATGACTATTAAACATAAAGGTAAGATGGTTATTTAAGAAGATAGAAATTACAAATACAATTGTTATTGTATTTTTAATGCACTATAAATAACTTCATCAATTAAATTTTGAGTGGACAAAGTTAAGCTATCATATCAGAATACACGTAGCTATACTGTTCCATAGTCTGAAGCTATTTCTTATTATAATAAAAAAAAAACTTACGGAATCCCAAAAGTTCACACGAGATCCTTGAAGCAATACAAGAAAATTTAATACAAATATTCGATATTTAAAGTGGAGAGAAGAAACATTTCACCATGGGTACAGTACTTTTCACACACAAAGGCACTCCCTTCCACGCTAAGCTATTAATGCGCATTAGTACGGGTAGGCCTCATTTGAACAAACCTTAGATTGGGTGTGAAAAAAAAAATGAAGGAGCGCACTTTCGTTAGCGGAAACGTCCGTAGCCCATGTTGGTCTCCACTAAGTAACTCCTATATGACTTATTGGGAGATAAAAAAAACAAGTCTAGAACTAGACTAGTTTTTGACGCAAGACACTTTTTTGTCGCCTAAGCCTTATAGCTCTAGAAGAGGATCAGTTCACCATCCCCTCATACCATGCCATTGTTAAACTGTAGTAAGAGGAGCTATCAAACAGTTTAAAATCTTACATCAGCCTATTGACTTAAACCACAAAACTGCTACTGCCGACGTAATACTTATAATACATATATAAAACAGATAAATGTCAGAAAAAAAAGAAACTAGGTATACATACATTTTCGCCAAATATTCCGAAACTTCTACAATCACTTTCCTTGTCTGAGGGGCGTAGGAAGCTGTGTACAAGTATTGGGTTATATCTTCTTAGACATCTTATTATAACAAAAATAACAATAATCTTTTGGTGTATCGTAAAATTGTTATGCATAGAAGTAGATTTTAATTGATTATTTATTTAAGTACTAAGCTAAGCTATGTGCTCATCATAAAAGCAATTGAATTGTACTTTTCCAAAACCTTTACCTTTAACATCGCCTTCCAGTTATAAAATGTAAACCTCACCTAAACATTAACTCAAAAGCTTTACCAGCTACCTTCAGCAAATAATATTCAATTTTTCAATTAGATTCAAAACAAGTTCAATGTCAAGTCATTACAAATTCAATCTTGCAAAATCCGAAACTTCAGATATGGTCAGAGAAGGCAGGGTCATTAAATTAAACTTTTGAAAATTGGGTACACAGCTGAATCTCCGTTTTCAGACCAAGTATGGCTCTTACAACACTTCTTTTGGGCTCTAAAAACTTTAATCTTGTTAACTGAGTTTCCCCAGAAGCGCAATGCACATTTCACGTGACTATGACAGGAATTTTATTTAGGTGATATAATACATAAGAAAACTGACTTAACTTTATTCACACACTATCGACATGTTCCTATATAATTATTATTCCTATATTCGAATAAGCATTGTAATTCAACGGGGTAATGCAAAAACGGGCACGCTGCCAGCTGGTAGTGGGCTGGAGTATTTGGAATAATGCTTTTATTGTAGCAGCGGTAGTGTTGTATATAGTTCGTAGTATTTTGTTAATAAAAGCGTACCGCCGGTCACAATTTACATGTTCCTTCCAGTTCACATTTCAATCAAGTTTATCCATATTACTTTTGAACTAATATATCACTTGATCTTTTCATTCGCTACTACTTCATAAAAGATTTTTTTTATCTAGCAAGAAATTACCAAATTGTCATAATTGTTATTCTTTAATTTCTTTGTTCCCCGACAATGCTCGTCCCTAACATAATAAATTATTCTCCTCTGCTTCGAATTAAATCTAGTTGTTTTAACTGTATATTATTAAGACTGTTCCACGGATTTTTGCTTACATTTCAACTCAAGCTACTATTATTTTGTGGGTTCATATTAATAATTGTTACTCTCATCAGATTTTATTGATCGTAAAAATAGATATTGCCTAGTAGTTAATATTCTTGGAAAGCACCTACTTATTACTTTTTTGTTTGTACTTACCAAACTCTTCTACAATAACACATTCTAGCAACACGAGCTAAATTATATTACATATATTCGATATAGAGAGATAATGACTAGATATAGTCTGCTATTGTGTATGTTCTTTTCAGCTTTGCTTTTAGAAGAAGAATCATTATACACGACTTCCCATAAAAAGGAGTATTATGTTTCCTGGGTTCATCATGTATGTGTGTATGTTTTTTAGTTTCTTTATTTCGCCATAACTTCTTAACAGCCTAACCGATTTTAATGTGTGAGGTATCATTAGTTATAATTTTATTATTCTTGATAGCACAGGTGACACTAGGGTACCAACATGAAAAAGATAAACATAATATGGTGGATTTAAGACGAAAATAAATAAGTTGCAGTTGGGTAATTTATTTTTTAATTAATTTAGGGCCTGTTTCAGAATGTTCGAGTAAGTTCCCGTTATACTACCCAGAACATAAATAACTGAATAATAAAAATGAAAGTTACAGGAAGTGCGTTTGCTTTAACCGATGGATAGGCTAAATCGATGACTGTGAAACGCAAAGATCGTGTTTTATTTATTAAATATGTTCTGGGTAGTATAACCGGAACTTTCTCGTACATTCTGAAACAGGCCCTTATACTTGTTATTAATATATCATACCATGTACCCAATTCATATTGTGAACGTTTCGAAACATTATACACTACTTAAAAATATGTACATTATAAGAAGGTAAGTTACATAATATGCACAGCTTAAGTGAATTTTTAGCATTATCGATCTCTCTAGCTCATTAACATGCTCTGTGTCCTCCGAAGACTTAAGTGTACGTTTTCTCGACTTAATATTTCCCTTAATGCCTCCATAGCACGTTTGTCTAACCTTGCAAGCATGTACGTTAGAATACTTTTAAATTAAGGGTATTTTTCAATAAAAAATATTAAAAGCCCATTATTAGACGTAAACGATTAGGTACAACCTTTTGTAATTCTGCTTCACTTATCGAACTGAATACAAATCGACAAATAATCCATTGATTCCATATACTTTGTAAATATTATGTGATGTTTTTTTATGAGGTGTGGTTTCTTGTTCTTTTATATCTGAGGAGAATGTTTAAGACAAACGAACTTTAAAAAGAATAGTAAGATATGATATAATTATTATCTTTCTTATAATAATCGAAGTCAAACCAAACGGCAACATAAACATCACAATAACAACAGAAATGTTGCTATCATAAACAATAACAATTGTATAGGTACGTAAGTACATTTTATTTCGATACAATTTAAAAGTAAACTACTCTTAAAGACCGATTACGGAAATTACTGATTTAGCGAGTGTAAAGCTTGATTTTGTTTTAGAAGCCTTAAAACAAAGAACTCGTTATTTTTATCCAGCACTTTACGGAGTTGTTGGCATTATGAATTGGACAAGCCTAACCGTGTTTTTGCTGTTAATACAAAGGTAGTGTTTGATTAAGGCCCCTTTCAATAAATTGCTACTATTTTAAGTATAAAGAAAACAAATGATTCTGATCTAAATAGAGAAACCTACCAGTGATTTTTGTCTTTATTTATTTTAAATATTGTAACAAATAGCATGTATTTACTTTTTTGTTTGAAAGTTACCGTGAGTATGAAACATAATATTAATGTTATCAATAACCGGCTGTACTCACGCGTTAACGAGTATTGGTCGAGATTGTCGAGTTTGACTCACCTGGACAATCTCTTGAGTTGAACTCACCTGATGAAGGGCATCGGATATGCTCGAATCCTAACTCGACAATCTCGACCAATATGCGTGAGTACAGCCGGTTATTGACAGCATTTATATTTTCGAATGCCCGCCTGGCTAGCTTAAGGCACCCTTAAGTAGAAAATCTGTCACCAAGTACCTTACGGTGTGTTCCGGCAGCTGCCCTTGAGAGCCAGTACTTCTAGGTTAGTCTGAACTACATTTTCGACCACATCATCACTTACCATCAGGTAAGATAGTGGTCAAAGGCTAACCTATCAGAAATAAAAAAAAATGCTAAGGGAGCAATTTGATAGCATTACTCGTACTCGTGATTTCTTCTTTGTCATCAATTTATTAAATCCACTTTTCGTAAAAATGTGTGTTAAGATTTTGCAATCCAATATACAAAAATAAATATATATTGTATGCAAATATGACGGATTTCAATTTCAACCTCTTTTCCAGCTACATCAAAACAAATCCCTACTTATTATTTGGTTTTGACATTTTAGCGAATCATTAGATATAAAGTTTTGAGGGCTTACTGCTGATCGAATGAATTCTAAGTATAATGTTTGCTGATAAATTTATGTTTCAGTACATGTATAATCCCCTTGTTAATGTTATGTATTGCCTACGTCCACATAACAATGAAGCAGAAGCACGCGCTCCTCGCAACGCCTTGGAGGGGGTATACGGGTCCATGCTCCACAGAGGTTCTCTACCTGGGACCCCAACTATGTCAGAGAAAGGAGAAGCTATGGACTTTTGAAATATATATCACAAAATACAAATATATCGTTAATATCTATTTACTAAATTGTATACTCTTCATGTGGTAGGCCATATTTATTCGTAGCCATAACGTCTTAACACCAACTTATTATCTACTAGACATGTCATCTACTGGACACTTGGAAATAACGTTAAACTGTATTTCTAAATCTGCTATCACGTGCTGAGCGAAAATCACATGCCCTACCACCATGCAAATATTTTTTTATTTTATATTTTTATTGCTGATAGCTAAGCCTTTGAACACTATCTCACCTGATGGTAAGTGATGTTGTGGTCGAAGGTGTCAACAGGCTTAACCCAGAATTTCTGGCTCTCAAGGACAGTTGCCGGAACACACCGCTAGGTGCTTCGCGACAGATTTTCTGCTTGAGGGTGGTCGCTAGCCAGGCAGGAATTCGCAAAAATATTTAATTTAGTAAATTAACTAGTGTAAATGGTTCTAACTAAAAACGCAATTGACCCTACTATATATAAATTATATTTTATATATATGGGTATAGAGATATGGTTCTCAAATTTTGTTGCCGTCAGAGGCTGGGGCGATACCTATGAGACTGACTAAATTTAAGACTCAGTCTTTAGAGTCACGCCGTAAGTATTTTGATTTTATTTATCTCTATAAAGTTACTCACTCTATAACAGACACCCCTGATTTACTTTCAAATATATCCCTGAATATTAAATTCAGCCGACGTCGGTCTAACACTACTAATTTATTTGTTCTCAATTATTACATAAACAACATCTCGTACTTCAACCCTCTAGTTAGAATGTTCCGTCAATATGATGAATTATCAAAAAAATATCCTGAATTAGATATTTCTATCCTAAAATCAGCGATGACATTAAAATTGTGAAAGATATCCTCTATCCCAAAACAGAAATTTCGGTCACGTCTGGCGAATATAATATAAGTGACGTGAGTGGGCATGTATGAACGTGGTGGTTGAATTGGTGCTGAATGCTGCTTGCTATGTGGATAATTATGATTATTAATAACAAAGAAAATAAAAATATGTCTTCTTACATAGTTTGCAGCATATCGCTTAGCTTGTTTGCTCGCTCGTGCAGGTGTGCCCACATAAGCATCATTATATTAGGTCCTTACATATGAAATTGGCGTTTTGTATGGGAGGAACAAAAAGTCGAATATTTTTTAATATAATATATTTAATTAATCAAAGTATGAACCATTATTTTCTATGCACTTTTGCCATCTCATAGGTAGTTCATTGATCCCTTTACTAAAAAAACCAGTCGGACGGGAATCAATAAAATCTTTTAAGGCGATTTGGACTGCCCCATCGGAGTTGAATTTTTTCCCTTGCAAGAAGTTATCCAAATTTCGAAAAAAATGGTAATCTGTTGGAGCAAGGTCCGGGGAGTACGGAGGATGTCTTAGACTTTCCAATTGAAGCTCTTCTAATTTAGTAGCCGTCTGTAGCGCAGTGTGTGGTCTAGCGTTGTCGTGAAGCAGCAGTGGCGTGGAGCGATTGACCAGCCTAGGTTGTTTAGCCGCTAGCTTTTCCATCATGGTTTGCAATTCCTGACAATAGACATCAACCGTAATAGTCTGGCCAGATTTGAAAAAACTGTAATGAACAATACCGGCACTAGTCCACCAAACGCTTACAAGTAACTTTTTTGGGGTTAATTTTCGCTTGGGGCAGGATTTGGCTGGCTGGCCAGGATCTAACCATTGCGCTGAGCGCTTCCGATTATCGTAAAGAACCCATTTTTCATCACAGGTAATGATTCGGTTTAAAATACCTTCATTATTGTGCCGGTTTAGTAATGTAACGCAGCAGTCGACGCGCGTTTGCCGGTTTGTTTCAGTCAATTCGTGAGGTACCCACCTTTCAAGCTTTTTAATCTTCCCATTTTGCTTCAAGTGAATTAAAACAGTTTTATCACTAACATCGCAGCCTGCAGCTAACTCGGACGTGGTTTGCGATGGATCCGCTTCCACAATAGCCTTCAACTCTTCATTATCAACTTGAGTCTCAGGCCGTCCACGGGGCTTGTTCTGCAGGTCGAAATTTCCAGAACGAAAACGTTGGAACCAAAAACGAACTGTGTTTTCTTTTGCAACACGACCGCCATACACATCATTCACCCTTCGAGTTGTTTCCGCAGCACTAGTGCCACGGCGGAACTCGTACTCGTAAATAATGCGATATTTAAGGTTTTCCATTTTGTAAAATGAGTGACGCAAACAGAAAAAAACAGAAGAAAAAAAACAAATAAATGACGATCATCGAAGCACAAATACATGAGTCTATAGCTGTACAAATTTGAATTTGGAATTCCTTACCAAAGAGGAGAAATTCGTGATTAAAGTGGCCAGTACGAAAAACGCCAATTTCATATGTAAGGACCTAATATTAAGTTGCAGGTTTATAAATTCCCTTTTTGTAAATATATGATTACTCCTTATTTTATTAGAGCACACAAGTGCCCGTTTGATACTTTTTGTTTTTGCTAAATACACATCTGTTTAAATCACAATCCAGTTCAAAACTAAATATATTTATTATATATTCATATTGTACACTTAGTTGATGTTATGATTGTTATTTGTATTGTGCATCTAAATAAATAAATTAAAATAAAAAAATCTACATGTATATGCACTATAGTTGGGACGATCTAATATCCACGCGTGAGACCATTACAAAAAAACATCCAACGCCATTATCTTCCCGCCATGCCATTTCAACCTCATCTCTTTCACTATTGTGCCAGCAGCAAAAAAGTAATTACCGCCAGTACACTCGAGGGAACCAGAAGCACTACGACTTGATGATGGTAAAGCTATCCTTTGCTAATTTTACCATACAAAAAAATTATAGTATTCTTTCGCAAGGGTAGGCAGAGGTGTCTATAAACACGCAGTTTTACAATTAAACTGTAAAATATTTCTATATTTTTATATTTGTTAGCTGACGTTCCAAATATTTTTAGGTAAGAATAGTGCAAAAACTGATAGGTAGTAAGTAGGTAGCTCTTCTGGTTCATCTATAGAGTTATTTTATAAATATAGTTGTCTTTGCTTCAATATACGAGAAAGTAGATTGCAAAGGGTATTTTGTTTCCAAAAGTGGGTGATTCCTTGATTTAGGTCAGTTTGAATGTGAACTTCTCTTCAGAGGACCATTAATTGAATAAAGAAAAAAATATATTTATATATATTAAAAGCATCAATTATAATAGAATTTTTACGTCTAACACTTTGCTATGTAAATGTGACAAATCTTTAAGAAATCCATGAAAAATATTATTTTCTACAAAATCTATGCGCATATGGGGCAAACAGGAAGTCGTACCAGCCGTGCCACGTGCATCGCGGTTTGAGATTGAACTTTATCCGTTAAGATTAAGTTATATTGTCGGTAAAAAGCTCCTAATTGATCTGAATAGACCTCTTAATGACTAATCGCAAAAATTGGTAAATTTGAACAGTTCTACTATGAGTTCTATCTATAATGAAACTAAATTTAAAATACTATTCTACTGAACGGTAGGATAGAATTGACACACCAACTTCTAATAAATCATGTTAGTGAAGGTAATGATAGAGAAGTGTGACTTAAAATTTGGGCACCATACCAAATAAAAAAAACAAAATACAATTGAAAACTAGCTTTCGTACGTACTTATTACTAACACTATTTTAATTTTCGAATTGCTAAACACATTATAAGCAAGAATACAACTGTAGAAGTTTCTTAGAAAGACCATTGGGTTATTGCGTGATTTTAATATTTTTATGATAATTATGTTTACATTAATATGGGTTGCCGTAAAGCAGTTAAAACTAGACTTTAATGTTCACCAATACGACTGTATTTTACGACAAAACAACAACATAAAAATGTGGCCTTATTAATTATCAAATCCTGCCGACCTTTTCGATAATGAAAGAAATTTGTAAGCTTTAATCTTTACTCTAAATTATAAAAATCACGATGAAAATAAAAAAAAAAACCCTAAGCTATGGAAGGGTTAGTAAATAAGTTTGTAAGTTTGTCTTGTGCCCAATTCCACAAATCTAGGGTTTAATTATTACGCGGATAAGGTTATACTTAAAGCCATAAATGTGGTAGGACTTTGCTATCACAGAATTTCAAACCTAATAGCAAATTTTAAATTTGTTGGATTAGCTTCGCAGAAAAAATGTAACTCCTTGGTGTAGACTTTTATGACATGTAACAGCAGCGTGGATATAGAAATATGTATTATCATTTGTAGCAAAGTGGCCATATTTGTTTTTAGTTTATGTAAATCTTGTTTGAGACTTTTTCCTTTGCCAAAGTCGTCTGCCTGATGTCAAATTTTATAACGGCAATCCATGACAGATTTAAAACATTGCTATATCATTGGAGTTATATGGTAATGTATACATATCATAATTTGTCGGTTACAAAGATTAACATTATCCTCGTATAGTTATAGTTTTATCCTAGTTTGGTGAAATTGGCCCTTAACAGTCTTTTATCTCATGTCATAATAATAAAAAATTGTTTGAGTATATAATTACCCAATCTTTTAAAACATTAATACAATGAATCAGGAATGTTTTGGGCGTTAATGTGAATACGAATATATAGCAATTTAGATGCAAGTTACAAATACATGAACAAAAATCTTCAGCTTCGATTGACTTGCCATAAGTAATTCATGATACAATCCTTTCATCTAAAACGAATAGTCACAGTCACCTGTTTCCTAAGTGGAATATACGAGTGGCTTGGCAGGTGCTTGACAACGCCCTCACAAATTTGAAAGCAGAGAGAAATGTTCGCGCTTCCTTAATAATCTATGTAAAGACATATTATGTGAATGCGTAATACGTTACGTTATTTAATATATTATCTTTATATACCTATTGAGTACTAAATAGAATAGGTACTCTATATTCGATGAAACAGTAGTTTTGGCACTTATGATCTTAAGTATTGGCCGCTTTGGATTGGATTGGATCTTTGTTCACACTAATGGAATAAAAAAAAATCTTCAGTGTACAAATAATCTTCTTTTTCATGAAAAATGCCTTGGGCCGCTTTGGGTATCTGAACGCTTCAAAAGACACAATGTGAAGGGACGTGTGCCAGGTCAGATTTATTAACCACAAGGGCATCTAACTACGTGATTTCCTATCGGCGTGCGGTAAAATTACGACCCGCCTGTAACGTCCACATTTGGCTACCTTTCATTTGGTATTGCGACTTGTCTCACAATTTTATTTCATTGTATAACAAACATTCAAGAAAGAGTACAAGCTGCGTTGCGAACATTTGGAAAGAAGACTAATCGCGTATGCTAACGACAGTTTTGAGATATAAGAAAAAAACTTATTTAAAGTTATGATTTCAGTCTTTATTTTAGTTAAAGTCCATAATGCGCATTATTATTAATTATTGTTAGTGATACGTGTTGTTAGTTATATTATGCTTTATGCCTATGATAAGGTTTTAGTAGGTGTAAGATTGTGTTACGGCCAATTGTCCTAAGCGAGGATATTATCGTTTCGTTCTACAAACGACAGAGGGTCGTATATAACAAGAAAATCATTCAACAATATGACTATGAACTATATATAAATGTAAGGAGTGAAAAAAAATAACCGAAGGTTTATTTTTTTTAAGCGATACCGTCAGGGTGTAATATTATACGATGATGATAATAGCAAGTAGGTATATATAATCTTTCGAATTTGTGACAATCAGTGAGCGAATTGTACTTGTACCTACCACATTCCAATTATTTTAAAATTATTCAATCAAGATGTGATAGATATTTGAGACATTCATTCTGCATAATATGTAGTAATATAGTAAGTAAAAGTAAATTATGGACCATCGGTTTCGTACCTTATGTTATGTTGTTTGATTACGAATGATCAAAGGATTTCTTATTTTGTAAATTACATAACTCATATACAAGAAATAGGCTTAATTTTTACTGAAATATCATTCATTGAGTGACGTGAGGTGTTGCCTAAAAATCACAAGATCCTAGGTGCGATCCACTGTCAGACAGTTTATTAGATATTCTGAAAGAAAAATTCAGTTTGAAATTTGGAGTTGTGCTAAACAAAATGACAACGGGCTAGTTACTATTATCGAATCTGTCGACACCTGGGTGCCTAGACATTCTATTACCCGTGGTCCCGATGATGGTTTGACCCATTAACAGGTCCGGACAATTGGGTAATTTTATTACCGGTAGGCCCCCGACATAATATACAGAATCAAAGAGAGAATACGAAATTAAATAAATATACATATATATATATATACACGGGGTGGAAACTTTCATCGGGTCATTAAGGGGAAGTACCTTATCCGTTCCGAGGAAGTACCTACTCGAAATTGTTTTTAAAAGACTATCCATATTTTTTTATGGAATTTTGATCCACATTCACAGATTTTCAAAAAAAATACAGTTAGCAAGAAAATAAACAATAGCCAATTTACACAAAAAAAAAAATTATGCCAATCGATCTTGTTTAGAAACAAGATGTTTAGAAACAAGATCGATCCTAAAAAAGTTTTTGATCAGAATTAGAATACTAATCAAAAACTTTTATAGGACCAACCATCGTAGGAGAACTCAAAAAGTCACAAATTGCAAAAAACTTTTCCCTTACATTTTGTAAAGAATTTGTGTAACTGAAATACAAAAAGTAAAATATTAGACAAATGATCACGTAGAATTTTACACATATAAAAAGAAGGCGTATTAATTTTCTTTTTTTTAACTAACATATCTTGATGATGTTATTCTTATTTAAAATCTTGCAGTTTCTTGCCCTACGATATCAAGTGCTCAATCGACCGCCATTTTGGCGAATACATAAATTGATTCGTTTCTGTACCGACCTAGTGGCTGCTGACAATTTATTTGTATGATTTCTATACAAAATTGTGGTTAGTGAGTCTTTTAGTTCTTGAACACTATCGTATTGCTTTTTGCAAACCTCAGTTTTTCAGGTAGACCCACAAAAATAAATCTAGAGTCGTCAGATCTGGACTACGCGCTGGCCAAGAAATAGCACCACGAGTTCCTATCCATTGATCACAAAACTGTCAGCATTGTTTTTTTATTTAGTAATAACGAGTTCGATATTTGAATTGTTTTTAAACTTATATTTTTATTAAATCAACAAAAGGATCTCAACCGTCACTAAAAAGCTTTTGCGTAAAATGTTCATACAAAATCAACGGGAAAAGTGTTTTGAAATTTGTGACTTTTTGAGTACTCCAACGATGGTTGGTCCCATAGAAGTTTTTGATCAGTATAAGAAACAGGATCGATTGGCATCAAAAATGATTTTGTGTAAAATGGCTATTTTCTTGCTTACTGTTTTTTTTTGAAAATTTGTGAATGGGATCAAAATTCCATAAAAAGTTATGGATAGTCTTCTAAGACCAAGTCCGAGTAGCTGCAACGGATAAGGTACTTCCCCTTACTGCCCCGCTGAAAGTTTCCACGCTGTATATAGAAGTAATTTTAACAGATGTGCATTAACAATTTAAGTTATTAATTCATTACATTTCACGTTATGCCATAAAGTACATATAGAAAATATCAATCAGTAGGTATATTTTCTCTTATATCTATCACTATCACTATCGTAATTAGTATAATTCTAAGATAAGCAAATTATTATCTTAATATCAGAAGGGTTGATATTGCTAGCTAATATTGATATTTAATAATTACTATATGTAATAATCGCGAAAACCTTAGACAACATTAATATTTATATTGCTGACCGATACAAATAGAATAAATCAACTCCAGATAATACAAAAACTTCGGCAGTAGCAGCAGTAGTACTCACATAATGACATTACGAGTTTGAACATAATGCTAAGATAATATTATTTTCTAACAGGCGTATTTTATCACGAAGAAACTCTTTGATAGCGGAAATTATGTGAAGTGGTTTTGGCACAGCGCCAATGTAGACTATACCGTGATATTAACTTTTGCGATATGAAGTTACTGGGATAAGAGCGATGCAATACCGAAGTCACAACTGTGTTTTAACAAAACTACTTTTTCTTAAATAAAAATACAACACAGTACTATGATACGTTGTTTCTCATGATCCTACCCTTTCTCCTGTTGTGGGACGATGAGGAAGTCTATTTCGCGTACACCGCTCTACATATAGCCATTAGGACTAATACCGAGACAGCGAGGTTCGGGTTCGTTAGAATAGAGCACTGTTAATACAATAGATAGTTTATTTAATGACAATGTGCCCTATTAGGTTGGCTGGTCGTTGCAAGATATATCAAGTCGCTTTCCTAATACACATATGAACTGGCTTTTCACATCTACATTATAATGAGGAAATATTTTTATTTTAGTATTTTTGGATGAAACGAATTAACTTAAAAACTACTGAACCGATTTGGTACGGAAATAGTTTGAGACCCGGAAGGATATAGGATAGTTTTTATCCAACTGCGCAATAAGATGTTAATGGTTTTGCGCGATAAACGAAATAAACGCGGGCGGAGCCGCGGCTCGAATGCTTGTTTATAATAATTATAGATAAGGGATGAACGTTTCAAACGTTACATTACGTTAACTTCTCAAAAAGTGTCATCTCGACGTAATGTATCTGGTCTGAGATGGGCATATCAAAATGATGGAAGTCCATTTGCACATCTTTGACTTCTTAAAAGGTTATTTTTTCAAATGTTGCGATCTCATTATTATTGTCAATTTTATTTATTTTATTAGTGAGTTTTTTATTTCATAAACAGTACTGTCAAGAGATACAAAGGAAATGTTAGAAAGAGGATGAAGAAAAGTCGTTAAGGGCATTCTTTACGTATCACATCGTTTATAAAGACATAAATCATATTGGTATTGAAAGTCGAAGCCGGCAAATTTTTACCGTATATTCAGAGCATAGTTCCAAAGGTGCATATTTCTAGTCTCCTTGTGGATTAATCAGAAAGCCAACTTACGACGACCTTCATAGTTATCCAAAGCACTCAATAATTTTACTTAGTTAAGTACATAACAGATTTGTAGGGATATTCTGGGATACAACATTTTAAGAACTCATTCATAAGTTCAATATTTTCTGTTACAGCTTAAGGTTATCCTTTGACCTTTGCTTTGATTTTCGTACCCTTTTGTACAGAAAATCGGACCGTTGGTTTGGATGACTGACTATTTATTGATCCAAAACGTTATCGGTGATAATGACCGTGACTTGGGAACAGGACAAATGTAAGGTGGATAAAAAAATATAAACTATGTTCTCCACGAATGTCCATGAAGCTCAAATAAAAGGTTTTTTTTTAATAAGATAATATTTAATCATAAATAAGACTCTTAATAATAAATAAGACCAGTAAGGAAGCTGTCTTGATATATCGATCTGAGTGTTACACCAAATTCCTTATCAGTTACGTTATGGTCTGTGTCAGGGAATTACAGTATCAAATACAGATAAGGAAAGTTTTTTGTGAGAATAATACATCTAGGTATGTCGTGATATATTTTGTTTATACCTGTTTAAAATATATTATTAATTTTTCAATTATTCTGTAAACAAAAATTAACGTCTATAAAACTTTTTCTATTTGATATATGACATTTTTATAATTGGTTTATTCAAAGAAACATGATATACTCAGTGATGTCTCTGTGATTCATAGGATGAAAACTGGTATCGATCACCACCTGGTAAGAGACACATACCCTAGATCTCATGGAGAAACGACGCTCTTTGTCTCTGCAGTCTTCTGATGATGATATTATAAATTAAATTACATTTTGCTCAAATTTTATTCAATTAATATTATATTCCATAAGTAGCTGTTATTAGTAGGTTACAAGCCATGATAGTGCCCGAACCGTGGTACAACTGCGATGTCCAACTGGTTGTACTACGGAGAAGTAAAGTTACCCATGGTTCAACTCTTTTTTTATATGGTTCAACTGGTTGTTCTATGGGGAAATATCTTTACCAATGATTCAACTCGAGTGAGTTATTCTTTCCTTGGTTCAACTAGTTGTACTACTGGGAATTGAATTTATCTATAGACTAGTTATTTATCTATAGTCTAGGGCAAAGTCATATTTAGGTGCGACGACGAGCGAAGCTAGGAGGAGCGTTAGGTTACTTGTGACTAAAACATCGCGCGAGCCGAGCGAGCGTAGAGAGCGTGCCGCGGCAGCGGCCGGCGATGCGCCACATAAATTTAATTTCATATACTACTTATGGTGATCATTTACTACTTAATCCCCTTAGTCCAACCAGTTGGACATAATTCCACCGTTGTACCATAGTTCATAATACACAAATATATAAAAAAAGAGTTGAACCATGGGTAACTTTACTTCTCCGTAGTACAACCAGTTGGACATCGCAGTTGTACCACGGGTCGGGCACGGCCATGATGATAACTACGAGGCATAAAACTCGGCAACTATCAACACAGCAGTTTTAATGATTCGCAATAATACGCGCCGCAGTTCTGTTCCTTGGAAGCCATGAGCTTTCAAAGAAAGATGCGTCAAAATAACATTACACTGTCGGTTTATTAATGCATCGAAATGTATTAAGTTACGTATAAAATTATTCGTTAATTCTCTTTTAATTAATTTAAAAATTTAACGAAATACGTACTCAAAATAAGGGGAAATTTTACTCTGATGATTCAATAGTACGACTATTGAGTCATCAGAATAACGAAATTTAGTAAACATCTTCGACCACATCATTACTTACCATCAGGTGAGATAGTGGTCAAAGGTTAACCTATCAGAGAGATGTGTCCTATAACTACATATACTTAATGTTTCTTTATTTCAAATATAGACAAACCTCTGTTGTTTCTTGATCATAAGATAGGAATATATTCTCATTCCTCATATACAATTTTATTATGTAGTAGTTGTAACATTGTATTTAATTTGACTTTGATGAGTTCCCAAAATTATTTCACCCTACCGCTGTGGTCCCAAAGAACAAAATTTCAAATCGATTAAGTAAGCAAACAACTCCGCCTGCCAAACTTATTGAAAAGTCGATCGTGTAAACATTCAATCGAACAGTTGTGAACATTGGTTTTGTAGGTTTGGTTATAAACAAGGATGCCAATCAAACAAACTTTTAATTAATATCAACACGTTTATTACTTTGGTAAGGAGCAGGAGCAGAACATATCTTGAGAAATCGATACGAAACATTTTAGAGGCAAACACATATTTTGGCAGGAAACACATGCGTAAAATGAACAACAGCTTAGGCTAAATTTAGAACATAGTAACTTATGCTACTAAACTGATACAGTATTACACACGCCAAGTGTTTTTTTACACTATGATTCAAACACTAAATTATCACATTTATATAAAACCGTTTTACAACACAATGGAAAAAAAACTAATCACGAGCAGACACTATAGTGTCAATTGTATACAGTATATTAAAGTTTTATTGAACATCATTTGATTCAATGAAATAACGTTATCATATATACAAGCTTTATAAAAAGTTAATAGGGAAAAAACACGTGGAAATAACATAAAAAAAAAACAAAAATACAAATAAACATAATTATAAAATGTTTATGTGTTTCATATATAAAAATATATATCCCCGCCGCCCGTTTGTGCCTCACCGCATGGTGGATGGGCATTTTGCGAATGCTCACCTGCCTGGCTAGCATGTGCAAATAAGAAATATGTGACGCACGACACGAGAGACAAGTGGCGGACGATAGCAGCGGCCGCACCACGCTAAGATCTGTTCATTGAGATTATCTGTGGACGATTCTCCATTGCGCTGTTTGTTGGTTGAATTGGGAACAGTTTAAGGAAATAAGCAGTGATGGACTGTGAACGATTAATTTACTTTTCCCGTTCTTGACACTTCATTAGGTGTTGTGTGTTAGGTGCGATGTCTATGAAGGTTATGATTAAAAACTGTTCCCGTTAATGTAATTTTCAAACGAATGATACATTGAATTGCCGACTTTTATGCATCAAGTATTTTATTTTTATCTTTTTTGACGATGGTTATGTTGCTATAAAATATTATAACATATATTGTTTAATAAAAAACTAATAAATGGGGCCCTAAAAACTAGTTTAGTAGCTGTGATAAAAACTTGTTTTTTCCTACTTAGCATTCGTCACCAAGAAACCAGCGTATCTGTTTTTCTTTTTATGAAACACATAGGTACTTAACCTATTAATATTTTATAGTGACATATTGGGTACGGAACCCTAAAAGTAGTTATTCATTTAGATTACTTTAAATATTGACTGCTGCAAATTTCATTAATATTTAATTATTTTTTAATACCTACTGATTTACTTACATATAACTGTTTTTTTTAGTAATCAGCAACATATAGTATATAATAATAAAAAAAGGTTGAAAACACTACCTACCGCATTATTCAAAGATATTGAATTTAAGCTACGCAACAAGAGTATGTGAGTTGTGTTCAAATTCAAATTTCGTTATTGTATTGATTACACACACAAATATTACGGGTCTGCTAACACTGGACGGAAAGTAAATTTGTACTAAATCGTCGATCGCCCCCATTATACTGGGACGCGCGAGATAGACTACAGATTTATCTCGTCCTCAAAAAGTAGGAAGAGAAAATTCACGCAAACACTCGCAGATAAGTGTCAAAAATCGATTAAATTTGAGGCGCGCATGTTAGTGTTGGTCGACAAGTTGCCACGGGTAGCCAAAATACAGGTAAACAAGGACGAGATCTTTGCCCTGCCATGTTAGCACTCGTAGAAATAGTGCGATATGTGTATTTTACACGAGATAAAGTGTAGACAAAATTTACTCGTGGCGCGCAGCCGGCTAGCCGGGCTCGCTCGCTACCACCCTCAAGTACAAAATCTGAAGACAAGCACCTAACAGTATGCTCCGGCAGCAGGCATATAAGACTTAAAAGACGGGTGCAGTGCTGTTCGTCAATCGTGAAGAAATGTATATGTTATAGGCAGAGGTTACCGCTTAACATAAGGTGGTCCTCGTGCTAGTTCCGTCACAATAACATATATATGTAAAAGCCTAATATCCAAGTACTTGTGGAGCATAGGCTACTATTTGCCAAGGCATTGAGTCACATTTTAAAGTTGTCCACAGAGAAGCGTGTTTCGAATATATTTAAACAATGGAGTTTTTGATCAACAAATGTAAGATATGCTGCTTAATTTCAGTTTTTTTTATTTATTTCAGAATGCCTAAGTACCTGCCCGTTATTTCATAAATTGTCACAAATCTGTACATTGTTGTGTCAATTACAAAGAAATACTTTGCAATTTTTAAACCTACCTACATAAACAATTTTTTTTTATACAGGCAATAATTATTAGGTTTGGTATTCATTTTGTTATTAAAACAGCAAGCACGTTTAAAGAATGAGAAACACAATATTAGGATGATCAAGTAAAGGCTACTTGAGTTGTGTTCTATCCTTTAATTTACCATCACTCGTCAAAGATACAGGTTCGCAACAGGATACTTATCAGTCGATAGGGGTCGGCATTCGAGGCAGGACGTCGATCTTCCAAATATCCCTTCTTATCTTCTGACACCTGACGAGGAATCCTCGCGCTACAGTTACGGTTGGCAACACCTGTACACAAAAGTAAACAATTTGAATGATATCAATCAAAGTACCATCATATCCAACTTTGTGGGATTGAGCTATGTTATATATTTTGGCAATATTACAACTAAGGTACAGAAAAATGTATTTAATGATTTCTCTCTCTGCCTACACCTTATGATTGGACACATCATTTAGGAAGAACAAAGATGTTGTTGCCCGCTGTCGACTGCACAACTCCACCAGATTTTAGATATTATTTATTTATTTATTTTAAGACGCACCAACGTCTTATTTACTAAACATTGAAGACAATTTATGGGCACATGTTATTATTGGGTAGGTGAATCAACCATTTACAGGTACGTACAACGCTTTCTGAGAACTATTATATATTATTATACGTAAAGAGACGACTCGCATACTTAATTTTAATTCGTTTCATTATTTAATATTTAACATAAAAAGAAGAAAAAATAAATTTAATTCACGTACATATAAAAATAATATAATATTCCATTAATTACCATATCTTATATGGGGCACTATGGTTGGCTACTGCTAATACAGCACTCACTGGAGAATAAGTTATGAAATTGGTTTAAAAATATGTTTTATGGCTCATTATATGAAAAATCTATATCAGGTTGCATTACAAACCATGACACCATTTTGGATGTAAATAGTAAGATCAAAAATAGAAATATTTCATACGGTAAATTAAATATAAGATACATTTTAAATAGATGACGGATAGGGCCGGGTGGCCCTGCACCGTCAACGTTGGGCAGCGGCCCCCCAACAGATACTTGTAAGCCACATTTCTTAAAATTTGTAATTACTGACATTTCCATGCCTGTATATTTTTGAGATGGCACTATTCGTCAGAAATAATTTTCAGTTATTTGAGTTCAGTAAGAGAGAGCGACACAAAAATAATGTTTCTATACAATGACGTTACTATACAATAAATGAATATTTGAATGATAAAATTGCATATTGTAAATGATGCTATGTTATATGTAAATTGACATTTTTTTTCAATTTTATAATATTCCTTATATATGTAAACTTGACATTATACACTTGACAATAATCTATTATTTAACTGACATTAATTTAGAATTTATATTACAATTGTGATTTACTATTTGCTTAACATATTGTACGTTCGCTATGAACAAAGCTGTTGAGACTATGAATTATAACTTAAGAGGCCTTTTACATATTGCAGCCCTCTCACTCGCACTTTTAAAGATTATTTCAAATAGCAACAATATGGTTTATATTTTTTTAAATGTAGTCAATCATTATTTCGCTGCATGCAACTATAGATGTTATCAACATATTTTTACTTTGTTACATGTCGAGTCAAATTAGAATTAGAGGCCCAAAATTTATAATAGCAAAATTACGCGTTTTGGATACCCCATAACAGAAATCAAAATGAAAACTAGTAGAGAACATCTATAGCTGCATGCAGCAAAATAATGATTGACCACATTTTAAAAAATATAATCCATATTGTTGCTATTTGAAATTATCTTTAAAAGTGCGAGTGAGAAGGCTGCAAAATGTAAAAGGGCTCTTAAGAACATAATGTAACACAGTTTGACAATAAATTAATCTGAATCTGAATTGCAAAATTAGTCTTGTTTGTAGTATAACGCAAGTGGTGCTATAGATGTCGCTCCATCGCAATACGATGGTTAAAGAACAATAGGAAAGATTTGAGTTATGACGTCATGTCATGTTAGCTCAATTGGTTAGAGCATACCCCGGCTCAAGGGGTGGATGGACGCGGGTTCGAATCCCGCACATGACTTAAATTTTTCCTGTCGTATATTTGTGATTTAGTAATGTAATCCGCATAGCAGGCGTTATTGCAAACCTAACATAATAATAATATTTATTTATTTGCTCAAATATATATGCACTACAAAATACATATATTCTATTAATCTATATATTGAGATGTACATACCATTGAGTCCGTTTTTACGTTTCCACTCTAGACGGGTATGTACATCTGTACATTATTAACTTAGTAATTAGAGGTAGTCCCTAGTCCTCACTGTAGGATTCCCTGAGTTTGTGAGGACTAGTTCACCTCCAGGGTGCTAGTTACATAACGTTAGTTCGTGAGCAGTGTTCTAAGCATGACTCGTGAAGTGTATCGTACTCGTATTTGTGTGTAATTTAAATATTTACTAAAGCAGTAATGAAGAAAAGTGAATCACAGTAAAGTTATGCTTCCTTTTGTTTATTTAATTATGCAATGAAAGAAAAATGTAAGCATGTACTATTCTGTTAATTATTCTACAAACATTATTATCCAAGGTCATAAAAATTCAAGCCTATTATGATTGGGTTGACATTATTGTAAATAATTAGATTTTATTACAAATTATTTATGTATTCGGAAATTAGAAAATAATTATTAAAATTTAATGTTATATATTGATTCTAAGCAATCTCTCTTTATTTTCGTAATCCAATGATAAAAAATAGTTTGATTTTTTGTTTCTATATACGCGTTTCGCATCATAAATTACCTTTAGTATTTTGTTAAGCTGATTATACATAAATGGTCCTAAATATTTGTGACACATTTGTCTTTTTCTTCCGTATGTCTTCACTGAGTCCCATTTGGGTGTTCTTCTGGGTCTAGATAGTGTTTTGAGTGTGGTTATTATGGCTGATTTATGGAACCTCAATGCAGTGGCTAAAATAAAAAGGTGACGCACTCTGAGTTCGCTGGGTTTTTGGTACAATTTATCAGTGGGGTACCTAAAAGGTTTTTTTCATAAATTTTTCATTAAAGTTGCTCATTCAACTTTTAGTACAGCCCGTTGTGCACGTTCTGCCCTCAAAATGTGGGTTGCATACGCTGCTCCCCATGAGGTTATACAATAGCTGATAATTGACTTACATAGTGCCGAGTAAACCATTGCTATAGTTTTCAAGTTTGCCACTGCTCTAAGCCTTTGGAAAATGAATATTAACTTCCGTAAGCGATTACTCAATATCTGTATTTATTTTGTCCAAGATAAGAGCTCGTCTATATATATTCCTAGATATTTGATGTTTGCAACTTGCTCTAATGCTGGACATATGCATTGGTGACGTGTATTTGAAGTGCAAGAGTGAAGTTGTATAAGTGGCGGCATTTTGGGCGCGGAACGGTTTGACACTCTAAATACAACAACTTTTGTCTTGCCAGCATTTAGAGTGAGTAAGTTATTGTTAAGCCACTTTACTATAGTGCGTAGACCTTCATTGGTTACGATGGACAAACGATCCCAATTAACGTCATGAAAAATTATAGCAGTATCGTCAATCTAAAATAACAATATTAAAATTATAAGGTTGCGTTATCATTTAAAAGTTTTTTTGCTCCTGGGCGGGTAGTTGTAACAACACCTTTTCAAAATTGCTCTAATATAATTTTGAGTTTTAAAATATAAATAGCATAATATAGTAGCTATTTCATGCATTATATTGTGATTTATTGAGCATACTTCACCTGCCAAGTAGATAAATCCTTTCCAAGCACAACAACAGGAACTTTGATACATCACTATATTATCACAAAGGAACATAACCTATAACTATGGAATCCATACAGCAACAAACATTCATAGAGATGATGGAGGCACTCAACAGGCGTATGGATCAATTTGAAGGTGAGCTTCAGAAGACCCCTCCTTCAAGTAACACTACTAGTAGCCTGGCTGCCGAATTTGCAGCATTTAAAGTATTTACAGCTGAAATTTTTCGTGGTTTCCAACAACAATTGGGCATCCTTGCACAGAATATTGACAATCTAGAAATGAATAGTCGTCGAAAAATCTTGCTTTTTCACGGTGTGAAGGAGGAAGAGAAGCAAGACTTGGCTGCACTTGTGGTCAATATAGTTTGCAACCAATTTAAGTTGCCTCATTTTGCTGTCAGCTCAATAAGTCGCTGCCAGAGAATGGGCCGCACCACCAGCGATAAGCCCAGGCCTATTTTAGTGAAATTGAAAAACTTTGATGAGCGTAATAAGATATGGTTGACTAAATCTTCTCTTAAGGGCACTTCTATTACGCTGTCCGAATTTCTGACAAGGCCTAGGCATCAGGCGTTCATGGAAGCGAGGCAGCGCTTCGGTATCAACAAGTGTTGGACCAGAGACGGGTTTGTCCATATCATCGGGCCTGACGGAAAGCGCCACCGCATCAGCAGTGTTTGTGAGTTGCTGAAGATTGCTCCAGAAGTCTCAAATCCGTTGCCTGCCACGGCTCCCAAAGATGTTGGTGCTGCATCTAAATCACGGAGAGCCGCATCCCGGAAATAGGTATAATGTGATCAGCGATGCGTCATTTGTGCCCACATTCGCATATGTTTATTCACTCTTCGGTTTCGGTCATTTGCGTTATATAAATGATCATTAGCAGAATAGTGGGTAACTTATAAAATACAATTACTGTCCAAATTGAAAATATGCAAACACCCAATACTTGTTTCTGTTTGCTTTCTTCTTTTTCTTGATAAAAAAATATTTGTTTTGTTTGTTCCATCTCACTATGTTGGCATGACGCATGTGACATGCAGTATTGACGTTGCGAAATTGATGTTTGTCATTTGTTTGACAGCTCGGAGCACGTTCCCGGTGCCTGGTGTGTTCCGAAACTGAATTAAATTATGAAAGAAGTTAAAAATATTTCTAGTTTCTACCTGGTTTCTACGCTCAAAACTGTAATGTCATATGTGGTGTCACAAAATAGCATTCTGTTTTTCTCTCTTCTGCTCTGCTTGTAAATTCATGCTATTAATTATATCATTGTTAGTGTTTAATGTGCTCTCTCTTTTACGTTACAACCGGCAGATGAAGTATTAATTTGCTTTCTTTTTTATTGTTTTTTTTTATTTGTTTAAAATTTATATTTTTTATTTATTATTATTATCATATATATATATTCTTATTTATATTATTTATTACTTATTTGCAAGATGAATTCTGATGAAGACTGTAGTGATACAGAGCAATTTGTATCTTGTTCATCTAGTAATGACCTTAGCGATGACGATAGTTTTGCCAGTATCCCAACATTGAGTGTTAATATAATGAGCGAATTTGTTGATGTACCTAAAAATTTCAATGTAATTCATATAAATGCCCAGAGTATTCCGAAGCATTTCCCTGATATGTTGGCGTCATTTGACAACAAAAACATACACGCTATTCTAGTCTCCGAAACATGGTTAAAACCATGTCTCCCTTCTACCTCTTACTCTCTCCCTGGCTTCATCCTCATCCGGAATGATAGAACTGATCGTAGTGGCGGCGGCGTGGCCATTTATTTACGCGCACATATCCCTCACTCTATTGTTGATGTGTCCACGCAGCCTGCTCCATTTAATGCCGGTGAACATTTGTTCGTTGAAGTCATACTTTCACACACCAAAATTCTTCTCGGAGTCTATTATAGCCCTTCCATGCGAGTTAATTATTTCTCATCTTTTGAAAAAATTTTAGACGATCTTACGCCTGCTTATAGACATACCATTATCATGGGGGACTTTAACACGTGCCTCTTAAAAAAAGACTCTCGTTCTTCTAGTTTAGTATCTACTGTCAATTCTAGCAACATGCACATCTTGCCCCTCAATGCTACGCATAATTCTCCAAATTGTTCTCCCTCTCTTCTTGACCTTATGTTTGTATCATCATTGCAGCATGTTGCTAAGCATGGTCAATGCTCAGCAGATGCTTTTTCATACCACGATCTTATTTTCCTTTCTTATAAAATTCGTCCTCCTAAACCCAAACCCAAAATCATTCTGCAGCGTAGTTTTGGTACTATGGACGTGGGAAAACTTCGCGTTGATGCTAGTAAGGTCGACTGGTCTGACGTTTTAATGAGTGAAAATATTGATGACCAAATCACAATATTCAATTCAAAGATCATTCAGCTTTATGATATCCACGCTCCTTTGCGGGTCATAAAAATAAAACATCATCCTGCGCCTTGGCTCACAGATATTATAAAAGACTGTATGCATAAAAAAGTGTCAGCCAAAGCACAGCTTAAAACCTGCCACAATGAACTGAACAAGGAGAAGTTTAAGCTGGCACGGAATCGCTGCAATAGGATGTGTAGGGATGCACAACGTCGATACATCCATGAGTCTGTAGAAAATAAAGAACCAGAACAAGTCTGGAAATTTTTACGATCATTAGGTGTTGGCAAATCCCGACAAGATTCTATTCCTCACCATCTAGACCTAAACTCGTTAAACCAGCACTTCTCATCGTCGTCTACCATTGATATGAATGACAAACTAGCCACAATAAATTATCTCTCTGGTCTGCCAACACCTGACTATTCTCAATTTGTCATAAGTCAATTTGCCGCATGTGATGTTAAAAAGAGTATTCTGTCTATTTCTTCTAATGCGGTGGGTGGCGACGGTATTAGCCGTAATATGATTGTTCCTATATTGGAAGAAATCCTTCCCATTATATGCCATATATTGAACACTTCTATTTCGAAGAGTGCCGTACCCACCTGCTGGAAAGAAGCCCAAATTATCCCGTTACCTAAAAAAAAAACCCTAAGTCTTTCTCTGAATATCGTCCTATCTCGATCCTTCCCTTTTTATCCAAAGTTCTCGAACGACTGATACATAGCCAGCTTAACTCTTACATTAATTTAAATAGTCTTTTAAGTCCGCAGCAGTCTGGTTTCCGTCCCGGTCATAGTACTGTCACTGCTCTTATAAAAATAACTGATGACATAAGATTTGGAATGGACAACCAAGACCTAACGATCCTAACATTGCTAGATTTTAGCAATGCCTTTAATAACGTTGATTTTGATATCCTCCTTGCATTGCTCCGCTCTATAAACATATCTCCATCGGCAGTTGACTGGTTTCACAGTTACTTGTTTGGGCGTCGGCAACGTATTCGCTTTGGAGATATTTTCTCTACTTGGTGTGATACGAATGCCGGAGTCCCGCAAGGCGGCGTTCTCTCTCCACTTCTCTTTGCAGTTTTTATTAATTCTATTTCTATATCTCTTACTTCCTCCTACCATCTCTATGCAGACGATCTCCAAATTTACTCGCAGGCTCCACCAGACCGTTTAGATCAAGCGATTGATACACTTAATGCTGACTTGCGTAGTATTGAAAACTGGAGTAAGTCTTATGGCCTTCAAATCAATCCTTCTAAGACTCAGGCAATAGTCATAGGCAGTTCCAGAATGGTTTCACGAGTAGATTTCTCAACTCTGCCAAAACTATTATTTGCGAACGTTTCTATTCCATACAGCTCACAAGTAAAAAACCTTGGAATCATAATAGATAGTTGTCTATCATGGGAACATCAGCTACAATCGTTGAGGCAAAAAATATTTGCTTCAGGGTCATCTCTTAATCGAATACGTAACTTCCTGCCCACTGCTACCAAAACTGCTCTTGCACAATCTCTCCTTCTTCCAATACTTGACTATGCTGACGCCAGCTATCCTGATCTCTCCGAGGACCAGCTTAACAGACTTGAGCGCCTTCAAAACTATTGTATTCGTTTTATTTTCGGCCTACGAAAATATGACCACGTTTCCCAATTTCGATCTAAGCTCAAGTGGCTCCCCATTCGTCTTCGTCGGAATACTCGTATACTTACTCTTCTGTATAACATATTGTTTAATCCATCTACCCCTCTTTATTTAAAGGCATGTTTTAAGTTTTTACACTCTACCCATTCTCTTTCTCTTAGGTCATCACATAACCTTCTGCTTCACTCACCGGCTCATAATACAGTCTTTTATAAATCGTCCTTTTCCGCACAGGCTGTGCGCCTATGGAACGCACTCCCTGTCACAATCAGACGTGCCCAATCTCTCAATGTTTTCAGATCGCAGGTCACCAATTTCTATCTCTCCACTCATAATTAATACTGTTCCCTGACGTCATTTTTTTTATTTTATTTTATTTCATATAACTTTATTTCTCTAATTTGTTAAATGTTTATGTTTATTGTGTATATATCAAACTATATATATATATATATCATGTGTGTAGGTATATATATATTATATAATATATATTGTACTATATATCATATATTATGGTTTTATATTTATGTAGCTTATTTGTACTGTAAGACATCAATTTATATTATGTACTTGTTTATGTATTCGAGACATGCACCACCCTCCCTGCTCAAAAAATTATTCTCTGTCCATCCAAAGGTTGTCTGGAAGAGATCGCTTTTAGCGATAAGACCGCCCTTTGTACCTTACTATTGTTATTGTTTCTTTGTAATTTCCTGTTCTTTGGTGTCAATAAAGAGTTGTCATATCATATCATATCATATCAAGTATAAAACCAATTGCAAAATTGGTCTTGTTTGTAGTACAACGCAAGTGGTACTATAGATGTCGCTACATCCCAATACGATGGTTAAAGAACGATAGGAAAGATTTGAGTCTTGACGTCATGTAATGTTAGCTCAATTGGTTAGAGCATACCCAGGCTCAAGGGGTGGATGGACGCGGGTTCGAATCCCGCGCATGACTTAAATTTTGCCTATCGTATATTTGTGATTTTGTAATATTCCCAAGTATTTTACAAACAATTCCTATGTTTTGTATGTTTTACAACAAATGGCTATTATGGCATAATTTTTTTGCTGTAACACCTGCTAAGCGAATAAGCTTACAATAATATAACCATGACCGGGAGTTGAACCCGCGTCCATCTGTTCCTAGAGCCAGTACAAGGGCTGCCAATTGACATATCGTGGTGGGAGAATCACACCTCAAAGAAGGTGAAACAGTTGGTACAAAAGACTAGATTTGAGCAAAACAATTCTAAGAATTCGAGAATCACTTAAAAGTATATTTATATTAACTGAACTGACATCAGGTCAATTACTGTTTTATAGTGCACACTAAATTGTTTAATTATGAACAATAAACGTTATATAAATACGAATGAACCAAAAGATAACTTGTTGTACTGGCGAAATAATTTTGTAGTTACATAAGTTAAACAATGTAATATTTTTTTTTTTTTTTTTTTTTTTTATTCTTATTTTATTTAGGGACTTTTAAACATTTAGTTTATGTCAGTCCCATCATAGCCTTATAAGTTATAAAAATACATAAATTACAATACTACAATTAGTGACGATATATTAATACGTTAGTTTGATTTATGAATTAAGGCAAGGAGCCACTAATTCATAAATCATACCAAACTTTACTGTTTTACAGATACAACAACAAATCTCAGTGGCCCCTATTTTGTTTTCAGTACATTAAATATACAATTTTCATGGAGCGTGATGAAAAAAAAGGCGGCGTGCGGCACAAAGTTAAGTCGATATGCCCCAAAGGTTTAATTCCTTAGATCTAAATGTAACCTATCAAAAAACTCGTTTTGTATGGTACGAAGCAATGATTGGCAACCCAAGTCCTAGTTAGATATACTAAAAGAAAAGAAATTCAGATCTATCTCGTAAATATTTGATTAAATTGATCAAACCCAATTTATATACATTAGATTAGAACCAACCTTTCCTATTTATTATTAAATTGTTTTCGGCTTAGTATTCTCTTCATGGAAACGTAATGAACATGAAGAACAATTTAACCGCAATCCATCACTCGGTACCACAACGATTTCGTTGGTAGTTAACGTCCCTTTTTAGGGTTCCGTACATCAAAAGGAAAAAAACGGAGCCCTTATCACTTTGTTGTCCGTCTGTGTGTCAAGACTCTTTTTCTCAGGAACGCGTGGAGATATCAAGCCGGAATTCATATTAAATACTTAAATCTACTGTCCCCTAGAGCTGTGAAAAAATCAAACTTCTAAGCTAACGCAATCAAAAGATACCGTTTATGCCACAAATACGACACTCGCAAGGAATTCAGAACCTACCGGGTACTTCCTATGAACTCAGTACCTTGAAATATGGTACAAATCAACGTCTTATAGCACAGACAAAGGAAAAAATCGAATGCATATTTTTTTTATTACATTATACAATCAAAATATATTTAATAATTTTAAAATGTTATGGAATTCATTTAACAATAAAAATACCACAGTAACTTTTATTTAAATACCTATAGGTTTGTACGGACCCTTAGTTTTTTTTTAACATCAGCTAACAATCTAATTTTTCTATGCCAGAAAACTTGTTATAATCCGTAACATAAAACATTAAGAAGTAATGAACCGTGGTTTGCTGTGTCAAATATTATTGAATACAAAATTATTGGAACAGTTGTTATCCCAAGCTTTCATCTCGGATATTTCGAATAGATGACTGATAGGACAAGGAAGTTGAAACTTATGAATGAGAGAGAATATCCTCCTCCGTAACTTCACTTAATTATTACTACTGACCCAACGACAGTATTTAATAATTACAGAAAACTTATGCTCACATTATAGGCGGTATTGTAGAGATATATACTGTACCAGCTGGATCGTCTACTGCTCAACACAGCCTCCTCTATTAAGGGGGTATTTGCCATAATCCCCACACTTGGCAGGTGGCTTGGAGATCGCAGTGTAAGATGGCAGTTTTGAAGAAGGCGCTGCTGCTCACCTTCCAGTATTTTTTCCTAAGTCGTCTCTTACGACACCCACGGGATGATATAGGAAGGTGCAATTCTAACCCGGTACCCCATGGAGCAAGGAAGGCGCGGATAATATAAGCAGTTTATATTTTACTTATATTGAATATCTATTTTAATAAAATTGAGTTTATTTCATCGTATCATATTGCAATTCCATTGAAGAATGAAATGTAATTAACCAGTTCCGTCTATAACATTCATATAGGCTCTCGTTATTTTTTTTTTTATAAAATACAAAAAAAGTAAAACAATTTTTCGCTACAAATATAACAACACAAGTACCAAATTCTAAAAAGCTTAGTTTAGGTTTTATTTGCAGACACCTTCCTCATATCAATCTTCCTTAGGAAAGTAGTATATTATAGTTTCTTATTTTTGTGTGATTTTGTTGGAACATGTAAGTACGAGGCCCATCTAAAGTCCGGCCGGCGAGAGAATGCGTTTGACAGTTCGTTTTGTGAAAACAAATTCCCAGTTCAAAGTAACAAAGGCAGTTTGACTGCATAATATTGTATTAGTGAGGCATTTGAGTATACAAAAATAGGGTATGTTGTTTATTTTACTCCATTTAAAGCCACAACTACAATACGAACATGAACTGTCAAACGCATTCTCTCGGCTGTTCTATTCTGTTCTGCTCTTCTCGCTTCTGTTGGACTGTAGTATAAAGCGGTATCATCTGACTGTTACAGATGCATTTTGTCACAAGTGACGCCCATAATTTTCAGATTGTTGTTAAATCTCATGTGTTAGTAATTTCACCGACACCCATACCCTTCAAGCCCGATGACAGTAAAGTGAACATTACTGTTTGGGTGTAGAATTGATATGGTAGTAGTACTTCCCCGAACGAACTTATTCACAAGGAATTCTACTGTTTTTTAAATTAATAAGGACGTTAAAATTTTAGAGAACCTTGTTGTGGGTCTAATGTGCAACAAAACCATACAAAAACTCGTCGATGTGAGCAGTGGCCTGCTACTTATTCAGCGATTATTATTATTAATTGTGAATTTCTTACTGCTTATATATAAGCTGTCAGACTTAATAATGTGCAGTTCAGGCACTCATATCATGACTTTATAAAAATATACAATCTATCCCGAAACATTTGAAAGATAATGAAAAACATTCAACCGTTTTCGATGGTCATAATGTATAACTTATTAAAAAGTGTTATTGCAAGACATGACTTCTTTCGTTACTAGACTCAGCAGCTAATAAAAAATTAATTTGGGTTACTCTAGAACTAATTATAATTAAGGTAATAGTTATTTTTACTACTTTCGTTCTACCCAGAGTCCAAAAAACTCTTGAGTGCCTACCAGGGTTTCATGTGGTTCATCATCATCAGCCGGAAGACGTCCACTGTTGAACAAAGGCCTCCCCCATATAACGCCACAAAGAACGGCTATTAGCCACTTGTAACCACTGGCTACCCGCGACTTTCACGATGTCGTCAGTCCACCTGGTAGGAGGCCTACCAACTCTACGTCTTCCGGTGTAGTGTGGTAACCACTCGAGAACCTTTCTCCCCCATCGGTTATCAGTTCGTCGAGCAATGTGGCCCGCCCATCGCCACTTCAACTTGCTAATTTTGAGAGCTATGTCGGTGTTTTTGGTTCTTTGGCGAATATCCACGTTCCGGATTTTATCACGCAAAGAAACTCCGAGCATAGCTTTCTCCATAGCTCGCTGAGCGACTCTGAGTTTGTTTATAAGGGCTACAGTTAAGGACCACGTTTCAGTGCCATATGTCATTACTGGCAACACACACTGGTTGAAGACTTTGGTCTTCAGGCTCTGCGGGATGTTCGACGAGAAGATGTCGCGTAACTTCCCGAACGCTGCCCATCCGAGTTAGATTCGGGAGACCTCTTTGTCGAAGTTGGACCTACCTAACTGGAGAGTCTGTCCCAGGTAAATGTAATGGTCAACAACTTCGAGTGTATCGTTCCCAACAACTACAGGTACGGGTGCGACATGGACATTAGACATAATTTTCGTCTTGTCCATGTTCATTTTAAGACCCACCTGTTGGGAAACTCTACTGAGGTCGCTGAGCATTGTACTGAGTTCCTCAAGTGACTCTGCCATAATGACTATGTCATCGGCGAAACTAAGGTGAGTGATGTATTCGCCATAGATGTTGATGCCGAATTCTTTCCAGTCCAAGAGCTTAAAAACGTCCTCCAACGCATTTGTGAACAGTTTCGGAGAAATAACGTCTCCCTGTCTCACGCCTCGTTGCAGTTGGATTGGTTCCGTGCTCTTGTCCTGTAGGCGAATCGACATAGTGGCGTTCTTATACAAGCACTTCAGCGTTTCGACGTACCTATAGTCGATTTGGCATTGCTGGAGAGACTGCAGTACGGCCCAGGTTTCGATTGAATCGAAGGCTTTTTCATAGTCCACAAACGCTAAACATAATGGCTGATTATACCCCTCAGTCTTCTGTATAATCTGGCGGAGTGTATGGATGTGGTCTATGGTGCTAAAGCGTTTTCGGAACCCGGCTTGTTCGGGAGGCTGAAAATCATCAAACCTACGAGCAAGACGATTCGCAATGAATCTCGAAAACAGCTTATAAACATGGCTCAGAAGTGAAATAGACCTGTAGTTCTTCAACAAGGTCATGTCACCTTTTTTGAAGAACAGTACCACTACACTTCTGCTCCATGCTTCAGGCGTTTTACCTTCAAGGATGACGGAATTAAATAACTTCTGGAGGACTGATAGTACCGGTTTTCCACCCGCTTTCAGAAGTTCTGTCGTGATTCCGTCATCAACTGGCGCCCTGTTATTCTTAAGCTGTTTGAGAGCTATTCTAATCTCGTATAGGCTGATGTCCGGGATATCTTCGGTATAGTGTCTGGTCAGTTTAGCTCTCTTGTCTTGAGCTGCACTGAGAATGGGTTTTCGTGTCGAGGTGTATAGCTGTCCATAAAACCTCTCAAGCTCTCAGAATCTCCGGTTATGATGAGATGATTCTGCCATCGTCGATCTTCAGCTTGGTCATTTGGCTTTGCCCAATAGACGAATTTTTTGCGAACACTTTGGAGCCTTGGTTACGCTCGATTGCGGCCTTTATCCGATTAGTATTAAAGGCGCGCAAGTCGTGTCGCAGTGCCTTCGAAATTCGTCTATTGAGCTTGCCGTAGTTCGACATATCAGCTGAAGATTGCAGTCTCATCTTATTCCGATCTTCCATCAACTTGATGGTTTCCTCTGAGAGTTTCTTCGGTTTTGTCGGCGGGGGGTCTTAAAGAACTGGGACCCCACCGCTTGGACAGCTTCCACCAACCCATTGTTTATCTCGTCCACTGTTTCGTATTCAGCTGGGCACTGGAAGCGGTTATGTAGTTCGAGTTGAAAGCTCTCGGGGTTTTGAGAAGAGGTCTCCCGAATCTAACTCGGATGGGCAGCGTTCGGGAAGTTACGCGACATCTTCTCGTCGAACATCCCGCAGAGCCTGAAGACTAAAGTCTTCAACCAGTGTGTGTTGCCAGTGATCAACGCTAGGACGGAGCGTGGAGTTAATCAGACGCGAACTCTCAAGCTTAACATTGATATTCAATGTGCCTCTAATGATATGGTGATCGCTACCGGTTTTCACCTTATGGATCACAGAGACATCATTAAATATTTGCTTTTAAGTCGTCATGATAAACTCGATCTCGTTTTTTGTTGAACCATCAAGGCTTATCCACGTCTACTTCCTGGATGGTCGCTTCTCGAAAAAGGAGTTCATCGCAAAGAGTCCCTCCTTTTCCATGAAGTCGACCAGCCGTTGGCCCCTCTGGTTCCGCTGCCCATATCCAAATGGCCCCACTCTCAACTCACCGCTATTCCGTTTGCCCAACTTGGCGTTGAAATCCCCCATAACAACGGTGAAGTAAGTTTCGGAGGAATGCATGGCTTCAGATATCTCCTCATACATAGCCTCTACTTCATCGTCTGAGCGTGTCGATGTCGGTTCGTAAACCTCTATGATCTTCAGCGAATACCTTTTGGTGATTCTGAGTATAAGGTACGCTAACCTGCTCGACACACTTTCGACTTTTACGACGTTGTTAACAAGGGACATCCGGACGAGAAACCCAACACCACCTTGAGATTTTTGGTGACCTGTGGTTATTACATATCAAATTAATTAAGAGCTATTGTACACATGAATATGGAAAAATAAATGATTATAATTAAACAACAGACTAAATAAAACAAAAAATATATTGAATGTTTACTATCGGACACATGATTAAGTATTTTTTTTGTAATAATGCGTTATTAAAAAGTAACTATAGAAACGAAACACTGTGCGATACATTCAGTCCAAATAATATATAGAAGTAACATTTCAATTATTATTCGTTAGAACAGAAAAGTAACATTTCCTTACGATTTCATTGAAAAATTAGAAAATTTGCTTAATGTTTATGTCATATATTGACATTAAGAATTATGATGCGTAGGAACGACTTTTAGCTCTCTGTAATATCTCTATTATTAGTTTATCAATTCTATATTTGTTCGAATGATTTAGGAATTATACCTTTGGTCAAAATTGATAAGTTTAAAATTATACTAAAATATATTAACTCTCTATTAGGGCGGACACTTACTTGACGAATGGAAAATGTATGAACCATGCAAATCCACTAAGAAACATTAAATAAAACACTTAGGGCCTGTTTCAGAATGTTCGAGTAAATTCCGGTAATACTACTCAGAATATAAAATAACTGAATGATAAAAATGACAGTTAACATGCAGCGCGTTTCAAGCTTTAACCGATGGATAGGCTAAATCGATGACCGCAAAGATGGTGTTTAATTTATTAAATATGTTCTAATCTGTATTGGATGTAGTAAAATAGATTTTGTGCAAGAATACGCCTAATGAGCAGACACGTTGCTCATGCTCACGTTAACGTGACATTGCTTTGCTTTTGATAGAAAAAGTCATCATGCAAAATGTGGAACTGCCGAAGTTTTGCTGCACATTCGCGGACAAAAGTGATCTTGACCACCTTAACCCTTACATTTAATATATCTAATTCATCTATACCATCTATGCTCCTATTATAAAGAGGAAAGTTTGTATTTTTATATGCAACAAATGAACTAAAAAACTACTGGATCGATTTGAAAACATCTTTTACCTTTAGAATCCTACACTATCCTTGATGAACAAAGGCTATAAAATATTTTTAAAAACTTAAGGATCCGTATTAAAACTTCTATAATCTAACACAACTTGTGAAAAATATACCAAAAAAAATATTATATCATGTACGCTGCGGAAATTGTTGACAATAGAGCAAAGTGATGTACTACAATTTTATAGAAGACAGTTCGTCACTTGTGACAAAATGCGTATGTTATAGGCAGAGGTAACCGCATCACATCAGGTGGGCCTAGCAACAGTTCTGAATGAATTAAAAAAAAAAAAAAGCTCCGGTTGGTAAGCCAGACCCATACCAAATGCCTTAGCGATAAGCCGAGATCATAAATCCGAAAGCATTCAATTTTGAGGTACATTTATTAATACCAGCCAAAGTACTCAACCCGTCAATTAGATAAGGTGACATCCGCTGCGGTCATCACTTAGATGGGTAACTGCTAGTGGTATTTACGACTCATCGCTTCCGTGCTTCAGTGAGCACTTTGAGCCTTCGGTCCCAGTTGCATATGGCGTTGTATCATGGTGGCAAGGCATTTCGTGAATGACCGCCTGGCTAGCTACCATCCTAACCTGTCGCCAAGGACTTAACGGTGTGTTCCGTTCATGTTGTCTTTGAGAGCTATAACTCTAGAATAGCTTCAATAACATCTTTAACCGCGTTATCACTGAGTACCATCAGGGAAAAAGTTGTCAAAGATCACTATAAAAAATGTTCTCTGTGTTGTTATGAGAAACACGCAACACAAAACTATATAGGAATAGAGCATTTTACTAACGATCGCTTGAACAGCTACCACCTTTAAGTAAAAAATCTGTCGCCAAACACCTAACCGTATGTTCAGATAGATATATTTGGGAGCCAGTAATTCTAAGCCACGCCTAGATCCACGTATCAACATAGTGTTGAATATGAGACTCAATATCTAATTCCATCGATACATAAATTCCCAATAGATTTATGACACATTAAAGCTTTGTTGATAACAAATCGAATGATAGCTTTACAACGGTTATTTAGATGTGTCATAGATCACCCTAATACGAGCTGCATAAACGGTTATATAAAGGATCAAAGATACAGCATGAATTTAACGGTTTCGGGTTGGTTGTAGGCAGAGGGCAATATCACGTTATATTTTTAACGAAAATGCTCTTAGCCTAAAGCTTAACCAGCATTTACGTTCATATCGCTATATTCGCCTCGAAAAGCATATCAAATTACGTACAGTAGCCTTGCACGCTTTTATGACATTAAGACCTCTTAAAATGATATCAAATTACCCAAATAACCTCGACTCTCAGCATTAAGCTTTTTATTGATTTTTTTCCACCACAGCCCAAAACTCGAAACGAATCTCCAGCATGTTATTACGAGTATTATTATATTAAGTAAGAAGAAATATCTTCAAAAATGTCCAACGTTTGACTGTATCAGCTGCATTGTCCACTGCAGAACACAACCTCCCCTATTAAGTGGGGTTTGCCATAATCCCCACGCTTAGCAGGCGTCTTGGGGACCGCAGCACCTCTAACAACACCCACAGGTAGAAATGGAGGGTTGACATTCTAACCCGGCACCCCACGGGGTAACGCTTGAAGTAATTATCTACACTAATATTATAATGAGGAATGATTAGTTTTTTTTTTTGTATATTTGTATTTACATACCAATAAACTTAAAAACTACTACACTAATTTAGAAAATTCTTTGACTATTAGAATCCTACATTATCCCTGATAAACAAAATTTATAGAAATTTTTCAAATAAATTTAAATATTTTGGTAAATACCCGTGTGAAGTAGGCCCAGACCGCTAGTAATAAGTACATTTTTGCATGGGTTGTACCTGTCTATCTATTTACTTATGTGCATTCAGCGAGTAAGTAACTAGACATACTTTCCGCCTAGTGGATGAAGCTAGACTTATTCCAGTTGCGGGTTATTTCGCCGTCAAAATATAAGCCCGAGAATAGTTCATGAACTAGAAAATCTGTGTCTCATGTAATTTACCTGCAGTAAAATCTCGTATATGCGGCATTCCATTTTTCCCTGTGAGGCGTTTTGCGTTGTCTGCACCATTATTGGCATCGTACTCGTTGATATGAATGCCATGTCTGCGCGCGAGCTTATCTATAGCACGTTCAATCACCCTGTTGATACCAAACGTCATATTACACATGCGTAATTATGAGAATATGCCAGATGGGAATTATGAAAGTTTTTTAGAAATCGATACCGATGACGAACCAAATAAATATAAAAGTATATACAGACTTAGGTCTCCTGAATGTTTTGGTTATTTTTCTACAATTATTCTGAAGCAATGATGGCCAAGTACACATGGCATAGGCGGCTGGCATTTGAATCCTGCTGCTGATTAGAGCTTCATCGCATGATAGACCATTTTGCAAATTCTCGCTGCTAGCTACCACTCACAAAATGAATCGGTCGTGTTAATCTTATGTTGTTTCGGCGCTCTGAGAGTATTTTATTCTAGTTTAAACCTGTTTACACCTACTATCACATCAATATGCTGATGAAATGCAAACTGATCAACAAAAGCAGGAAGGATTTTATTATTTTCGTCCAATATAAATCTTGAAGCAAGATTGTTACATCTTTGTTTCGAAGAAAATTACGACACGATATAATAAGGTTACGTAAAAGAGCCTGTGAGTCCCAAGCGGCAGCGGAGAGTTAAATGTGCAGGCGTGACAAACGAGCAACCTTTTATGAGCAACTTTACGATAATGTTAGAATAAAACAACGGTTTGGCAAAAATGACGACAAACATCTTCATTTGAATAATATTTGCTTCCTTTGTATGGTCTACTATACTATCGTTACATAACCAGATTACATTCGGCTTATGTAACGATCTGATCTTTTATGAGTTCAAATAAGAATCAGATTCAAATCAAATAAAGAGGACATATGAAGTAATTATTTAATATTAATTAGTTTCGCCCGATGGTATTAAAAGTGTGTTGCATAAAAATAGTTGATATATCTATTATGTTACAAAATTTTAAACAAACATGGGTTGCTTTCTACGACAAGTCATAAGAATTGATAAATTTCCTACAGTTAACGAGGATGGGAATGGTGGGCACATTGCCAACTGGTAGTGGCCGGAGCATTTGGACTGCCTGTAAGTCTGCAATGACTTGTAGGTTGTCTAAATGCTTTTATTGTAGTAGCTTTAGTGTTGTATATAATTATTTTGTTTATAAAGTAGTATTTTGTCAATAATGGTATGCCGCTGATTTAAAAAAAAGCAGCCAAGTAAACTATAAGAATCTGATAAAAACACTATAGAAACGTGTTAAAACAGGTAAAAATGACATTACATGTAATATTTCGGCTTGCTTTTTTTGTTTTAAAGAAAACTATTTTTTTTTCCGTTCCTCTTTTAGTCGAGTGATATGTCTGCTGACATAACTCGTCAAATTCAAACATCGGGAAATTCTAAAAAGTCTTGTTTAGTACCGAAGAATACATAACAAACCATGACCCGTGTGTTTGTTAAGAAGTTAAGAAAACTTTTATTGGTTAACATATATACAGCGCCATCTGCGAAAAACTCTTTCAATAATTAACCCCATTAGGAGCTTCAATGTCAGTTCGCGCTGCACGTGACGGCTACGACCACTATAATCATGTTTGCATATCTACCTTAAAATGTAATTTGTATCTGGACAGTGGGAAAAATATGTTTACTCAACATGATCCCCTTTATCCATGTATATAAAAAAAAAGCAATTGACTCAAAGTTCAAGACGCAATTTTTGTACTAATTGCTGCGGTAAGGTAAACTGTTGCTATAATATCGATCAATTTCCAACAGTTCCTTAATCATACTTACGTAACATTAATAAGAGGGAAAACTTGCTATTCTTATGGGCCAGGGTCGCGTTCTAAGTTTACGTATAATTTTCATCGAGAAAAAATTATCGAAGAATGGAAACATAAATATAAACTCCTTGTGCGTATTAGATGGAGTATATGAGCTAAAGAGTTTACTTTTTGGGCGGGTAAAATTTTCGCGGAGTTACCGATCTGTCTTGTAAAAACGAATGATCCTTTCTTATCATAAAACAAAAGAAAACACAGCTAAGAAATCAAAGGTTTCAAGTATTTTATAGATAAACTTGTACACAATAAAAGTGTTTAGTAAGACAAACCCACCTGATGATTATTCTAGTAACCTAGAATTACTGGACTTCAGGAAAAGCTGCCGGAATGCTGCCATTAGGTTACTGTTTTCAAGACAATCAACAAACTCTCTCGCTTATAAGTTTGATGACTTCCACTCTCCCGACCTTACCAAGCTGGTTTTTATTAAAAAAGGTTTTATCAATATGAACTACAATCATACTCGTAATACATAATGCTTCAACAAATTATATTGCCCTTGGGATGCCACGCTAGAACTCATACCTATCCCCCAATTTGTTCCTGTGTATGTCGTGAGAGCTAACGAATGAGAGGACTAGGTGAACATGGATTCGAAGAAACTATCGTTATATACATTATGTGGTATATTAATAACTTAAAGCTCTACACCGAAATATAGCGATTAATGCATCTTATGTGATGCATTTTGTACTTGATAGGCGGGAAATATGGCACTCACTTACTCTCTCGAAGTCAAAACAGAATGAATATGTTTATATGATATCTATTTATTAATTGTTACTAACAAAATTCCATCGTCGTCTCTCATATCTTTCGTGGAGAAGTACGTTAGTGTTCCATTCCCAGGCCAATCGGGGACGGGCTGTGGTTCAAATGTGGCTACCGTGCCGTATTCTTCAGCCAAACGAGATAGAATATACCGAGCCATCCACAGATCATCCGCTGCCCTTATTCCCGGACTCGGCCCGACCTGCAAATTATGTAAATGAAATTATTCAATATTTCAAAGGCTAATTTGGGCCCGCTGACAGTTACGACGCACTCGTAACTGCATAATGAAATTTGAGCAGTAATTTGTGAGAGTGAGCTATCTTTTAATGGAACAATATACAGTTAATTTGTACCATTAGTGTCAAAAGAGAAAAATGTCCAAAAGCTCAATAATGTCCAGATGTCCAGTCCTCAATAATGTTTGGTGATTGGCGACAGATTTTCTACTTGAGCTAGCCAGGTGAGCATTCTCAAAATGGAGGAAGCCATGCAGTGAAGCTCAAGCCGGCGGCGGCGGCAGGCGGGAATCGAATTATTTACATGCGGCACGGTAGCCCATACACACTTTTGCGCACTTTTTGAGGAACCAGTATCTTACACTGCGATCCCACAGCCGCCAAGCATGAGGATTAAGGCAACCCCGCCCCTCATATTTGAAGGCTGTGTTCAGCAATGGACTATCTGGCTAGTACAGTATCACTGCTTCACTGCTTCAATTGACTTATACTCTTCTTCAATAGTTGAATTTCATGTAACCCTAATTCAGGCTATCATATCTTTGATGAACGACTGTGAAAATCATAATGAATCAATCAATTCTTTCTGGTTTCTGGTTTAAGATATTTATTTCTCATAAGAATAAATTCACTTACATGAGAAACATTACATTCAGGTTAAACATTTTTGTTGGGCTTAGTACAGTACACTACAACAGCACAATATGTATGGAACCTTAATTAATAAGTTCTTAAAATTAAGTTTTCATACACATTTGAAATTATGAGCATTATATTAGTACGTGGGTAGTTTATAAATAATAACTTGCACGAAATCAAATATCGGTTCGGTCCGGTTCTGTCCGAGCGGACTGCGCTCCGCTCGTAAGGAATGTGTGGCAGAGACAACGCATAAAAACTAGAAGGGCTAGGATACAATTAATCAATTAGTCGTTCTTTATAATCGGGCATTTTTAATGATGAACATTTTTATTTTTGGATAATTTTCCTTTGAGGCATTTTATTGTTAGATGTTTTTATTATTAAATATTTTTACTATTGGGAATTTTTATTGTTGGACGTTTTTTTGACACTTTGCCACTTTTATATTTGAACATTGGCTTTGGATATTATTCTTTTTTGACATTAGTCGTGCAAATCATAAATTTCTGAGTAAACAAACTTTTCTATTTGTTTTTATGCAATGGTCTTCGCTCACAAAGACCGCAAGGTATTGCTTAATTAAAAAAAATATTCTAAAGCAGTTATTTATTATCATTTTGATTTCTCATCTACAAAATTGGCAAGCACGATGTTGCGAGTGCTATGCGAAGTCTCAGATCAAAGGAAAACTACTAATACCTTTGAAGTGAGATCTCGCTAACTCGCAATAATCTAGCTAAATAAACCTGTAATTGGTATATTGTATAAGTACCAGAGAAATTACAACATCAGGTATGTGATCAAAACCCGCGAAATGAAAAATCAATTAAGCTGTTTAAAGGAATACATCGAAATTAATAATATAATAACTATCGCAGGATCTGTTCTGTTCCAAAAAAGTATTTATTAAACCGAAAGTGCATTTTTTAATGTTTATGTGACGGAACTACCTCTAGGCCCACCTGATGTTAAGCGGGCTAACCTACTGCCTATAACAGATGCATTTCATCACAAATCACGAATTGCACTGCACCTGGCACTTTGAGACATAGTTGTTAAGTCTCAAGTGCCTGTAATTTCATTGCCTCTCAAGGACTGCTGCCGAAACACACCGTTAGATGCTTGGCAACAGGTTTCCTACTTGAAGGTGGTAGCTAGCCAGGCGGGCAATCGCAAAATGGCCTTCCGCAAAAGGTGAAGCTCAAATCGGCGGTGGGGATCGAATCAGGGACCTGCGGCACGCAGTCCATAGCTATTACCGATCGGCCATCGTTGCTTCAATATGGTGTGAAAACATACTGGTAGGTGTCAGTCCATTTTTATGCAAAGGTGAAAGGGATGAACTTTCTACAGCAATTAGTAGCAGTTGTAATTACAAGTGTAATAATAAAGGTATAATCACTAGATTTGTTTGAAGCAATGATGGCTGAGCGGTTATAGCTATGGACTGCGGTGCCGTAGGTCCATGGTTAGATCCCCACCGCAGCATGTGTGGTGGGAGGGCATATTGTGAATGCTCGTCTGGCTAGCTACCACCCTCAAGTAGTAAATCTGTCGCAAAGCACCTAACAGTGTGTTTCGGCAGCAGTCTTAGAGAGCCAGTAAAATTACAGGCACATTATACGACTTAATCACTGTATGTCTTAGGATGTCGGGCGCAGTGCAGTTCGTCTCATGTGACGAAATGCATCCGTTTTAGGCAGAAGATACACTTAACATCAGGTGGGCCTCGTGCTTGTAAACACAATAACATTGAAAAAATTAATGTTATGATTTAGATTATACGTATACCTATTTTTGCAAACATGATCTTGGCACTATCGAGTATTAAGCTAACTTTTTACATTGCGCGCGTGGGGTTTGAACCCGCGGTCCCTGTGGATCACGCTGGGTGCCTAAACCACTCGACCACAGGAACATGCCCAGACTTCATCTGACCGAAAGAACTGCTTTTTCAAACACTGTCGCAAAGATGTCGCTGTCCTTCTATATTTCTAAATATGATTACATTCACTATCGCGTGATAAGTGGAAAATCGCATTTACAAATTATCCGGTTATTGTGCATTATTAGGGGTAGAGTGTTCGATTCCATTCCGGGACCAAAAAATGTGCTTTAATTATACATATTTATTGTACATTTTGTATGTTTTTTTTATTGGATCACAAACGTCCTATCGTCTTTGGAAATCATAAATTAACTTATCCGAAATAAAAGCAATACGTTACCTGGAAGTTCCACTGAGAAGGTGTTGTTCCTGGATTTATTCCATTAAGTGCAATTCCTGCATAAAGGCAACATCTGAAATCAAATTGATATAACTAATTTTTTTTTATTTATACAGGGGTTATTTTTTGGAAATACATATTTATTAATAAGTTATATTTCTAAAAAGGAGTAATTAAAAGAAATAAAAACACTTAATAATGTATCTACTGAGAATTCCGCCTAATTTTCCTGTTAAGCCATCGTGACGTCATAAAGGCCACTTAGCCAAACTGGAAGAATTTTAGACGCGTTTCGATTCTACACGAAGCATTCTCAGGACTCCTTATTAAGATCCCTTAAATATCGATTTAGTTTGTTACTATACAGTACTACTGGTCGGAGCAATATCCGGTAAATATTACGTGAGTCCTAGCCAGTTACTAAATAATAATTATACGGTACTACTATATTTGATACCAAAATTTCTTTTAACACGTTTTTTTTATGCCTGATTAGTTAGCCTTTGACCACTATCTCACCTGATGGTAAGTGATGATGTGGCCGAAGATGTTCTTCAAGCTAACCTAGAATTACTGGCTCTCACGGACAGCTGCCGGAACACACCGTAAGATGCTTGGCGACAGATTTTCTACTTGAGGGTGATAGCTAGCCAGGCAGGCATTCGCAAAATTCCCTTCTACCATGCTGTAACGACAGCCATCCTAAGGCAACAACTGGGACCGAAGGCTTAACGTGCCCTGCGAAGCACGGAAGCGCTCAGTAGTAATGTCACTAGCGGTCATCTGATCGGTTAAGAATGGCTTAGCGCACTTAGCTACTAGCGTTTCAGAACTCCGGCAAAAGATCTTGAAATGTATAGTAAAATAAAAAAATTTTTGTACATTCCGTACTCGCACATCGAGGGTTCCATAACATGAAACCCTCGGTGTGCGAGTCCAACTCGTACTTGTCCAGATTTTTCAACCATGGTTCGATCTAAAATTGGTTGCATTGTGCTAGAGATGGTTTTTTTATGGGATTATAACGTAACACGCACGAGGTCCAGCTGATCTTAAACGGCCTCTGTCTTTTACAGATCACTAATGACGAACTACACAGCACCCATCACCCTTAGATCTCATGTGCCTGTGATTTCATATATACTGGCAAATAAAAAATGCTGCCGGAACAAACTGGTAGGTACTCAGTAACAGACTTTCTACTTGAGGGTAGCCAGGCGAACATTTGCAAAATGCCCTTCCCTATGCAATGAACCTGAAACCAGCAGTGGGGATTGAACCATGGACATGCGTCTCGGCAGCCCATAGCTAATACCGCTTGGCTAATGCCGCTTCAAATATGCAATTGCTTGAAAATACTAAAAAGTCGTATTTAACTAGAGATAGTTGATTACCTGTATAGAGCATCCATCAAATCCCTTGCGACGATTTTATTGGCTCCAATGGCGCAGTAGTATGGACCAGGTGGAGCGGGGAAGCCACCTGGAGGCCAGCCCAGTGGTCGCCCATCAGTAGTGGTCAGGAAAAACTCTTGGTTGAAACCAAACCACGGTTCTTCTACCTCCGCTTTCTCGCACAAAATCAAGCAGCCCTTGCGGTGATTTGAAGCTATAACAATTTAATATGTAAAAATAATTAAATAAGAATTTCCCTTTTACGTTCATTACCAACTATGAACATGGAATTCATTTATCGTTTGATAACCAATAATGAAAGCACACTCTGGCTTCGTTATCATAACCGATGTTAATTAGCCAGCTGCTATGAAAATGAATAAGTTTTTCTTTGTTAATGTATACTTAAATCCGGCTGATACTGTACAGTATCAGCCGGATTTTTCACTGCTGAACACAGCCTCCCCCATGAGGGGTTTGCCATAATCTCCAAGCTTGGCAAGCGTCTTGGGGTTCGGTTATTATACAACTGATTATCCAATCAGAAATAAATACATTTTTTATTGCCTTTCAAATACAATATAGGAAAAATAAAGAAGTATTTTAATCCGTTACCTAAAATATCTTAATTTTACTTTATTATTTGGTTTTAGCGACTTGGTAGATGATTCAGCACTATTCATATTAATGAAAAGAAAAGGGGATAGAATCTTTGTGGCAAACAGCCCGTCACTATTTTGATATTTTACAAATTTCCCGCGCATGATGAAATCAGTATATATTTTGGTAGAGAACACTTATATGAACAAAACATGTCATATTATATGGTTCCCTAAAGTAGTGTCACGTTTCCCATATACCTAAATAAATAATACAATTATTTTATTTATTTAATTTTTATTCCTGATAAGTTAGCCTTTGACCACTATCTCACATGATGGTAAGTGATGATGTGATCGAAGGTGTTTTTCAGGCTAACCGAGAATTCAATTAAAAAATTGAATGCCGTACAAATATTGCATGAAAAAAACCTACTTTATTCAATTATTTAATTTACTAAATCGAATCATAGCAAAAAAAATATGTTTTATCAAAGTAGTAAATTATAAAGTATTACAAATTTGACAAAGCTACGCTTGTATACAAACGGTATGAAAATACATGCCTTACGATACTAAATCGCAAAACCAAACGTTAAGAATTTTGTATGTCCAAAATAACTAACTTCTATCTCATAACTGGTAACGTGAAATAACTAGTGAAAAAGTTCGAGTTACATTCCTACGTTTATGCGATGTACTAACTTTCTTAAAATTGTTCCGATATTGCAATTATACCTGCAAATATATCAAAAACGTGACAATTTAGGGGACCATATATTTTTTTTGTTTTATTAAGTGTCTTCTACCCAATGTACAAATTTCATCGTGCGCGGAAACGTAGGAAAATATTTAAAATATCGGCGGGTGGATTTGCCCGCTCCTATAGAAAAAATATCGGACCCCTTGATGTTAATTTTAAGGGTTATCTTTTGTTAGATGTCTGTGTTAAGTTTACTGTTTCGAAATTAAAGTTTAATCTGTCGTTAAAAATCGACATCAGAATGGTAAAACAGATCTTAAACTAATGTAAGAAACTTACTAAATCATTATTTTAGTAGTGCCAAACTGTAGTTTAGTCGATTAATTTATTGTCTGACTAGATTAAGGTCTTAATAACGTTACGAAAGGATTAACCCGTTTTTATTTGTATCATCGGAATTGCTACCAGTGTCCAAAAATTATAACACTTTTTCTATATCTTGTATTTGATTATATCAGGATGTTATAGTGCATTATTGAATTTTTGTCTCTCTTTAGACAAATAAGTAATTATTAAGACTTGCGTATTATTTTTCAAGATGGTTGGTAACATCTTCTCTAAAGCAGCACTATTTCTTATTAAATTATTGAAGATTACTTAACCGTTGTTTTTTGGGACCGTACTTGTACAAAGAAATTTGCCATCATATAAATATTTACCCCCTTACCAAACGTAAGTGTAAAATAACTGTTAAACAGTATTTACTTAATTTAAGCTACAACCAAACGGAATCGTTGATGAAACCTCTTAGTTAGAATTAACTTACCGACTATATTCGAATAGATGATCCTTAAGGCAGTTATATGCTTCAAGTACAATTACTTTTTACACAGCACACACACAACCTCACACTCGCGCGCGCACACACACACACACACACACACACACACACACACACACATATATCATACAACCAACACATAATTTAATTAACAGTATATAGTTATCAATTTTATTATTTAAGATTATATTGTATTTTTTGTCTTATTGCGTACACAATAATTTCATCAATAAAATATATCTATTAATTATAAATAACAAAACTTATATGTTCCCAATTTCAACAAAAAAAAAAATTGCAACATCGACCAAATAACTATATTTATCATATGTACGTTTTAGTAATTATTATTGTAACGCTCCTGTACCTACATGTGATTATATAATTCTTGTTATTTTTGTCAAGTTTCTTGGATTTTCTTTTTTCTTAGCAAAATTAATGTCTTAATACTAACTGTTAGTTTTAACGTAATTATTGCAGACATCCACTCCTAAACTAATTGTATAAGACTTCCGACAGCACTAAACACGCACACATATGAATGCTGCTATCTATGACTGCAATTCATGTTTACTATATTGTCTACCCTACAACTTTAATGGAGATCTTTAATTTAGTGTTGAAGGAATGTTGTGATGGCGTTTGAAACAAATTATAAAATATGTTTAATGTTTCAAGTGGTTTAGTAATAATGGTGTGCTGTTTATGTGCTTTAAAAAGTAGTTAAATTATGGATTTGTCGGAATGTCGCCTTACAGTGGGAAGTTGGTGACAGCTGTAACACAGGTTCGACCTAGCACAGCTGTCAACGTTTCTATTTGTACTTATTGTAATCGTAAGTTACTTGTTATATTATTTTATTTGAAGCATGTACTTATAGTGTACTATTACTGTAGTTTTTTGATAATAAATTATTCTTATTCTATTCTTAACCTATAATATTAAAGTATGAGTTAAGGTGCTCTGTTTTCTTGCAATTATTAACTTATATCATACATTATTTCATATGTACTTATTAATATCTAAAATCAGCCAGTTCCATTGCAAGTATGTTTTGAGAGATACTATTATATTATATATAACGCTTACTTTGTCATTACAAAAATTGTGTATTTTTTTAGTCCCGTTTCACTGATATTGGCCATATAAAAAAAATTAATAATTCTATACGAGTATCTCCATTTTCTATACAAAATATTTGTTAACTTGTGGCATTCAGCAGTTTTAGGTAAGGTACTAAAAATTCATATAATTCTGGTTTGTTAAACAGTTACGGACAGGTACAAATAAATCCATATTGAATCTGCTTATGAAATTTGGTTACGAAAATGATTACTTAATTTTGCTATTGCAGCTGTTTATCAAACGAGGAAAAAATTACACTTTCACTTGCTATGAAAGTTCAGTTATGAACGTGAACGAAAGCAGAATTATGAGCATCCCGAACATAAAACTCATAACAAAGCAATAAAATTATACTTCGCGTGTGTGGAAATCAGCTATAACGCATTTCCTCAAAAACTTCTTACCCAGTTAATCAAGGTAAATATTATCCGTTGCGTTATCACAGCATTATAGGAACTTCACAAAAGCTTATAGTGACAGATTTAATATTTGAGGGTGTTGGCTAGCCAGCATATGATGTTGATATTGATCATGCCATTTTTATAATATTTAACGTATGTTTTATTTAATAAGGTGTTTTTCCATAATCCCCACGCTTGGCAGACATCTTGAGTGGTGAGTCATGAGTTGGATGGGGTGCTTCGGAGGACACGTTAACCCGTCGGTCCCAGTTGTTGTATAAGGATGGCGGTCGTTATAGCAGGGTGGTAGGAAAGGATATCGACCATTCCTTACATTCTTAAGGCAGGAGCTGTAATATTCATCGCAAATAAATCTGGGCCAATGAAAATAATTTTATATAACCTGCCAGAAAGTAGCTTTTGGTCTTGTAAAACAATGTTACAGCCCCATTTGGCGCGTCGAAGCACGAAGCGAAAGTTTATTTCATTTAATTTTCCGCCTGAATAAGTGACACGGAATTTATGATACTTTCCTGTGGAGTGTTCTTAGACCAAAACGGAGATTCAATAACAGATTTTATTAAAAAGTTAACGCGTAGGTTTTCTAAAGTTTTGTTGATACCTACGAGTATTAGTTATTTATCGATATTGATGAAGTGGATTCATTTATATCTTTGTTTGAAATCCGAGATGTAAAGCTTAGATTAGAATTTATTAAATCAAATTTTGAACTTTTCACCTTGGGGAAATTATAGCTCTAAGAATTTGCAAAGGGATTTTTGTAAGAAGCTTTGCAAAGTAGTCATTGTTAATTATATCTCAGTGCGCATTATTTGTGTGCGTGAATGGTAGCCCTTTCATAGCTGAACGAATACAGGCAATCAGTACAAACATAAAAACCATCTCATATTCTCGTATTGTCACATTTGCCTTAAATTTCATGATAGAAATATATTTTGACTGACTGACTCGACTGATGAGAATTCTAATATCAGGGTCTACAGTACACACACATGGACGTAAAAGAAAATGTAATTAAAAGAATATTGTTTTTAATAAACAAATAAATAACATTAGATCGTAAGTATATTGCGTACTCGTAGTAAGCTTGTTACTCAATAATATATTTTGTTCATTTACTGTACAGTGAGTTTCACAATTAGTGACATTATTACACCTTCGTCAACAAATCTTCATCAAAATCTTGAATATGGCGGCACGCTGTCATTTCACTTCTCGTAGTCGCTTAATTACAAGCACAGGTGTATTTTAATAGCTTTGAGTAACAAGCAGATGGTCCCTGAAGATGGTAAGCATCCATAACGAACACAAACTCAAAACACTTAAGGCGAGCTTGCCTTTATTTTAATCGTTTTTATAATTTTTAACTCAAAATAAACTGAAAATTTACAATAAATAAACTCATTTAAATAAAGTTGAACATACTCCCTAGAAACTTACAAAGACAATAAACTGATTTAAAATCATTTATTCGTAAAAAAACAAATTTCAAATATGACACAAAATTGCTACTAAGTCTAAATCGTAGAACTAGAAGATACTATCATACAACCATGTGAAAGTTATACCAATAGATATAGTAACGTCCAAAGGCACATTTTCTGTTTTAGCTACAGTTTTTTAACAAGATAAAAAAAAACTACACATCTAATGATTCAAGCTCTTGCGCACACCAATCATTCAGTGCCCGCCTAGGCGCCATCAAAGTAGGACGCGATGTTTTCTCCCCCAAAATTCTCTCCGACCGAGTACGATCTAGAAATATTTATACATATCGTTTTTTTTTTAAGTCTTTGGTATGGTGTTTAGTTTTGTGCCCTCTTTGATTTCCTGAGCCAGTTCCCAAAGGAACATACCTCAATAGAGCGCTGCACGATCTAGATATATATCTTGCAAATAAACCTGTTGGTTGATAAAATATCTAGCAATCAATAACATTTTAGATACTCACGTGTCGGCTGGTAATTATACTGATATGTGTCTGCCAATACTAGTATATTGCTTCCCCTTCTGAACGGATCATGGTAAATTACTTCGGGGAATATAAAAGTGTCAGAGTTATCCGGGTTTGCTTGCCCCGTGTTGAAGCCATCGAAATACCATATGGGCAGATCTGAAAATGGTGAATGACAATTTAAAAATAGTACATAATAAGCTGTGCTTTACTCACTCATATTCGTATTTCAACTTTGTATGGTGGTAGGGCATTTTGCAAATGCCCGCCTGGCTAGCTACCACCCTCAAGCAGAAAATCTGTCGCCAAGCACCTAACGGTGTGTTCCGGCAGCAGTCCTTGAGAGCCAGTACTTTTAGGTTAGCCTGAACAAAATCTTCGACCACATCATCACTTACCATCAGGTGAGATAGTGGTCATAGGCTAACCTAATTAATTTCTTTTTTTTTTATCACGCAACAATGATAAAAAAAAATACTTGCCCGAAGCATTGGATGATGTTTATTTCTTGGTTGGGTTGGATTACGTTATAATACGATAAATAATGGTTCAGACTTATAGAAAGAAGTCTTTACACCCAAAACTATGAACTAAGAAATAGTCGGAAGTGGTTTGACAGTAACAATTGCGGCCGCTGCCAATTCAGTGCGAATGAAATTTACACATGATAATCTACTACGCGGCGTAGTTTGAAGGCGTTGGAAGGCGTAGTTTACGCCTTCCAAACAATATATTTATAGGCATATTGCATATGCTTTAATATTTGTTTGTATGTATAGTTTGTCCACGCATTTCTCAGAAACTTTTATAATGTCGTTTATGTTGGGTTCCGTTTACTTCATGGCACATTTAGGAAACATGCAAGTTTTATCAAAATCAGTTCAATAGTTATCAAGATTTGGCCTAATTCGCGTTAGTGTGACAGCCTGGCTTATTGATACAAGCTACGGATATGTTGTCAGGGACAACATTTAAAAACTTTGGTCAAATTCTCGTACACGTAAGAAAAATCGAAATGACTGACATCATTAATCAGCCATACAAATGTATAAGACGGCCAGACCATCTCATATGAGCTACAGGCACTCCAGTAAGTAATATAATCACTCAATAGGAAACTAGATGGAGTTGTAGCAAATAGATTGATTGTTGCTCGTACATCTTACGTATACAATGCATGACTATGAAACTCATTGCAATTTAAGAAGCCCTCAATTCTGCTTATAGTTCAGGTCACCATTATGTAGTCATATTAACAGACAGCAAAAATGCCGTGCAGCGTTTGGCGCGATGCGCCCCAAGTTTCAGAGATGTTTCTGTAGCTTACTCAATTCTAAGTAAGATTAACACTCTTACATACAGTTGCATAGGGCTGAAATTGCAATGGATTCCATCACATATCGGTAGAAGATGCAACGAAGAGGCTGATCGATGGGCTAAACTAGCAGTATCGGAGGGAATTGAATTTTCTATTAATCCTCATTACACAGAAATACTTTATAAATATTTGTACATAAAAAAATTAATATCACTATTTATAATAATATCACACATAAGGAATATTTTGATAAGAGAAATTAAGAAACAGGCATACGGTACATAAACATTTAATGTAAGCCTCCGCGAATACCTTGAAGCATAAAATTCACACATGGGCACATTCCATCGAAAAAATTTGGCTATCTGATGATAAAGAAGATTCACCTAGTAGCGACCCATGTGCTATAGTAGAAGACGAATGTGGTATAGTAGAACACCATTTGCTTGTGGAATAAGTCCGGAATAAAACAAAAAGAAAGCTATTTATGATAATTTTGATGTAGGAGTGTTCACACGATATTTTAGCGGAACCTGTATCTGACAATGCAAAACTATTGTTAAAATTAGTTAAGGGTTAAGTATATTTGTATATTAGTGTTTAGATTACGATGGGACTGGCTTGTAATTTTGTAAATCGACAAAAAATAAATCAACTTTGTAGTGTGGAAAAATATTTTTACATTCATATTAATTTATTTCATAACTGATATAGTGGTAATAAATTAAAACATAATTACAATACATGTAAAATATCTCGTAAATCATATTTAAATGAAAAAACATATTTTCATTTCGTTTTAATCTTACAATGTCAATGTAAAATCTATTCATAATTAAATAATTGTTATAAATGTCATAATGGATTATCATAAAAGCTAAATACTTAAAACAACCAAGGTAGTTGATGTCAGGATAGTGTTGCTTATCATCGGACTTTCACTAGGCAGGCTCAGATCGGGCTGTATATTATCCACAGTCGTGTTATCATTCTTCTCTTTCACATTGCTGACCGATCGTTTTAGTGCGTTCGCTGTAACCGATTTTTTCTTCCCTGCACCAGTCAAGTCCGATATGGCAGCCAGTGCATACGTGCACTTTGTATAGGCCGCTGTGGGGGCACAGTTGCAGCCGATGCAAAGTTAGTTTGCAAAGTCGTCGTTGGTGTGACTTGCGGGTAGGCGCGTGCGGCGCTATAATTATATGGCCGTTTTTGTTTTGCAATTATAGATGTTAATTCGCTCACCTTAGCTCCCTGTGCTTAGATTCTGCTTCCCATTTTATTGTGATTGTTTACCACGATGTTTTGTAGTTCACGGATGAGAGTTTCAAGCATTTTCGATGCAATTATGCGTTTTAAGCAAATATTAGATGTGGAGCCCAACTGCGCACAAACTCGACGTGAGTATCTAGTATATACATATACACGATATTAACCAACAAAACGATATCGAAAGAAGGTACGTACTTGTGCTACGTTTGACTTCGTTTTGTTTGATTAATTTTATGTACCTATTTATCAAGAAATAATAATTTTGAGATAATTCACATTTGAATATTTTTTGTGCGTTATGTTGTACACGTACAGTATTTTTTAAGTAACATTTTATGAGTAAAATAATGATCAATTCAGCCTGAATTGCTATACTGAGATATTTATGCGATAATATGCCTAAAAACCGTAAAAAATTTGCCGACAAATACGTAATTAAACCCTATACGCCTACATAACTCCGTAAATATTGATAGAGGCCAAGTCCCATTTTTTTTGACAAACTTGAGCGGACAGCCTTAAAGGAGAACAAGATTTCCCCAACAAAATGATTGATGATCAGTAATAAAACTATTCGTGCGAGCGTCATTTGTTTCAATGGCTTTTCTATGGGTATGTTGACTGTTACATTATTTAAGTTAACAAGCGGACGATAAATGCATGTATTTTATTATAATATAACTATAGCCATAAAACCAAGAGGTTTTTGATCTGTTTTCTACGCGTATATATCATGCATGATATTAAATAAAATGATTAAATTCCTAATTTTTTTTATATGAATAGTTTCATGAAACTCTAGCTAAGTGTTTTTTAGAAATAAAGTACTATATTTGTAAATTGGAAATAAAAATTTAGGGCAACGGAAAAGAAATCTACAATATCTTATGGCTTGGAATTCAGTCACGCGAGCTACTTACGGCCTAGCCAACCATGCAACAAGAAAAAAATATAACAAAATTAAATTAAGGGGAAAAAATCTTGTAGGTTGGAGTTTAATTTCGCAAGCCAATTGCGGCCCATTATTTGAAAAATTCAATAATTTTGTGACTTCGGAAGCACTCACTTGGACCACATGAATAAATAACCGTACAGAAGGAAAGCTTCACCACTACACGCACAGCTATATGTGTACACCTTGTCGCGACAAGTCGCGCGGGGGTTACAGGGGCATCCGCTCGAGTTCAAAACCGGATTGAACCAGCTCAGCTTGGGCAGAGCCTGGACACTCGACTCATTCTCTATGCAAAAGCCGCGTTCTAACTACCTATTACACAGACACCACACAAATGTTGCTTTTGTACACGCGTAAATGTGTGCGTGAAGTCTCAAGGTTGCTATCGTATGAATTATTGTTGTAGTTACCTACCTAACAATATTTTGATGCTGTTATAATGACTTATTAGATTTCGTAGGTTATGCGTACCTTACCTACCTTCAGAACCATTTACAAGCACAACAATCCAATTCCATGTACGACGCAGGAATATGCAACACACAACCGAGTAGGTAATTTCACATTTCACTCCATTACTTATACAATAAAAGATACCTACACTATACGAAAAGTATAATTCCAAGTTCAGATTTTATACAAGTAATGATAATAATTACAATCACAATAATATTTTATGTTCTTCTCTAAACATGAAGTGTGCCGCGTGCTAAGGTCGGTATGTGTATTGGTTTAATCTATGGTAAGTATAGGTCTAGGTATAGGTTACAAAGACACTAAACTTGTTTCGCTGCAAACGAAGTCGATATCCATGGATATTTTTTACAAACGGAAATCTTCTAAAATAATCATTATTTGAAGTATATATATTATTTAATATATATATATATATATATATATATGTGTGCGTGTGCATTGAGTGAGCACCCTCAGAAAAAATTTAATAAAATAGGATAATTTAGTAAAAGTTCTAAAACAATTGTAAAACCAATATCCCTTTTTGTAAAAAGGTAAAACAGATGATAAATCGTTTACAATCTGCTCACTCGGTCCTCACAGAAAATCGTCAATATCTTCAAATCTATTGAGTCCTCTCTCAATCTCATCTCACTCAATCCTCCATTTTCGCAAGGGCCGATTGCTCTCTAATAAACTATATAAGTAAACTTCGTTATATTACTCGTGTTTAGTTCATGTTCAATAGGATTTCGTAACATACTAAACGAAAGTCTATTGTGATACATATATAAGTAATAAATAATTTTATGTGCTCACTCAATCCACACATTTATGAAAACCAAAAAACATGAATATCTTCAGATTTGTTACCATTACAAAAAGTCCAGATAGCTCATGTTTTAGTAAAAAATTTTACTAAATATCTGCCATTTCAATTCTAATTAAACTTGTTTACTTTATGAGATATACATATTTTATTGTTTGTATGAAATTTCGTACTATAGGGTAACCATATTTTATGTATAAGTTTGTTCTAATGTTTTTTTTCTTTTATAATGGCTTCACATATCCCCATATCGATTAATATGGTCGAGTTCATTTGTTCTTAAAGAAGTTCCGATACAAAAAAGATCGTGTTCAATAGTACAAATAAATTAATGAACCTTTTGTTTGCTCTTTTCATACAACTTCGTATTTAAATCGATAATTTCAAATTGTACGTGTTAATAAATAAAGCTTTTCCCAAATATAACTTTTATTTTCTCTGCATTAAAGAAAACTTTGCATTGCCCATTTCGTACGTGGCTAAACTTCATTCTTTAGTCTATGGCCAATTGCCATGCGCGCGCATAGGAAAACAGATAAATTTTCCCCGCCATTGCAAAAAATTATTCACAACTCGTTTTCACTGTTGAAATAATGGTTATTATTAATTGAGATAAGTACTAGATATGAAGAAAGTTATTTTTTAGTACTATTTCCTTCACAAGTGTGTTGAAAAATGTTGTATGATACTCGTGTGTGTGGCATTGATGATTACCGTCCTCGGCTCTCTGAGGGCTCGGGTCACAATGGCGCCACAGCAGTAATCATACATTACAAACACGTGGTACAAACCACAATGTAACCCACAACATTGACTTTTCATTTACCCGACTAAACTCGACCTACATATGTATCGTGTTTCTTTGTTTCTGTAAATTACGGAATTACATTGTGTTGTCTATATTATACTGAAAATAGAGAAGTATAGGCAAAAATTTTTGTAGGTTCTAACTTAGAAGAAAAACAAATAAAACCGTAGGCCAAAAAACCTAAAATTAGCTACATAATGAAAATGAAATAAGATTTTTGAAAAAAAATCTGTCTTGAACATACTTTCAAGCATATCTTAAAAAGTACTGCACAGATTTCGATGAAATTTGGTTTATGGATATATATTAGAATAGATCCCGAAATTTATGAACTTTCTTTTTATTTTGATAAAATTTGATTGCTATGATATTTGATACATAATTGGGACATGGAACACACAGGCTACTTTTTGACCGAGAGAATGTGACTTTATGAATTTCGACAGAAAATTAGCTTATACTAATAGAATTTGCAAGTCCGTATATGAGCTAAGTTGGTTGGGAGGTTGTTGAGATATAGAATTTTTACTGCGAGCGCAAATGTCAAAGTTGCAAGTAGGTACCTAATTGTTGGAATAATTTGAATCACGATATGTAGGTCGAGTTTAGTCGGGTAAATGAAAAGTCAATGTTGTGGGTTACATTGTGGTTTGTACCACGTGTTTGTAATGTATGATTACTGCTGTGGCGCCATTGTGACCCGAGCCCTCAGAGAGCCGAGGACGGTAATCATCAATGCCACACACACGAGTATCATACAACATTTTTCAACACACTTGTGAAGGAAATAGTACTAAAAAATAACTTTCTTCATATCTAGTACTTTTCATAATTTTTTTTTACCGGCGGTATGCCTTTATTAACAAAATACTACAAACTATATACTACACTACAGCTACTACAATAAAAGCATTTGGACTCATAGTCAGTCCAAATGCTCTAGCCCACTATCAGTTGGCAGCGTGCCCAGCATATATTAATTTATTAATAATTAATATATGCTGATTAATTATTAATAAATAATAACTATTATTTCAACAGTGAAAACCGATAATTTTTTGCAATGGCGGGGAAAATTTATCTGTTTTCCTATGCCACCGCATGGCGATTGGCCATGGACTAAAGAATGAAGTTTCTTTTTTTTTTTGGCATTTCGCGTATAGCGTTTTATCCGCGTACGAAATGGGCAATTTAAAGTTTTCTTTAATGCAGAGACAATAAAAGTTATATTTGGGAAAAGCTTTATATTTTATTTAACACGTACAATTTGAAATTATCGATTTAAACATGAAGTTGGAAAAGAGCAAACAAAAGGTTCATTAATTTATTTGTACTATTGAACACGATCTTTTTTGTATCGGAACTTCTTTAAGAACAAATGAACTCGACCATATTAATCGATATGGAAATATATGTAGAGCCATTATAAAAGAAAAAAAAAAAACATTGGAACAAACTTAACATAAAATATGATTACCCTATAGTACGAAATTTCATACAAACAATAAAATAAGTATATCTCATAAAGTAAACAAGTTTAATTAGAAGTGAAATGGCAGATATTTAGTAAAAATTTTTACTAAAACATGAACTATCTGAACTTTTTGTAATGGTAACAAATCTGAAGATATTCATGTTTTTTGGTTTTCATAAATGTGTGGATTGAGTGAGCACATAAAATTATTTATTACTTATATATGTATCACAATAGACTTTCGTTTAGTATGTTACGAAATCCTATTGAACATGAACTAAACACGAGTAATACAACGAAGTTTAATTATATAGTTTATTAGAGAGCAATCGGCCCTTGCGAAAATGGAGGATTGAGTGAGCATAATTATCTATTTGTAAATTTTTAAATACGGTACTAGGCAATCTGTCCATTGATACTTATATTCTTCACAAGTTTTACTAAAAACTAGTATACAATTTATTATTGTAAACTCAATAGATTTGAAGATATTGACGATTTTCTGTGAGGACTGAGTGAGCAGATTGTAAACGATTTATCATCTGTTTTACCTTTTTACAAAAAGGGATATTGGTTTTACAATTGTTTTAGAACTTTTACTAAATTATCCTATTTTATTAAATTTTTTCTGAGGGTGCTCACTCAATGCACACGCACACATATATATATATATATATATATATATATAGCAGTTTTAATATATTGTATTATGTTTGTATTTTTCTCAATACCTACTGTATAACAGAAGAACGACAAATAGGTAGGTTACCAAGAATGACTTACCTCGTTTTATCTTTAGGAAATCTATAAGAACTCCAATTCTTTTCTCGTTTAGTTGATAAGCAATCGTAAAAAGCACAAGATCCAATTCACAACTTTTGAAATACAATCGTCACGCTTCGTCGTCACGTCATCGTGCGCGAGTTGTGCGTCCCGTAAGTACTAATGTCAGCTCAGCGACAGCTCAGAATCGAGGCGGAGTGAGGAAGGCTCGTTTTGGTGGGGGGAGAGGAGTGTCCATTCTATACGTAGTATTATTATATGTTCTATTGTTTGGGGACAAAGTTAGGTGTGCCACAAAGCAATACGACGCAGACGATTATATAGTTTGATTTATCACAGTATTAATATTGGATTGTAAAACCATAATAGAACCAGACAAGGAGTTTTTGTTATTTTTACTTTTTTTATGTTATTGTGACAGAACATGCTCGAGGACCATCTGATGTTAATCGGACTAACCTCTGCCTATAACAGATGCATTTCGTCACAAGTCACGAATTGCACTGCGTCCGCCACCGAGTTTTGAACTTTTTGTGATAAATATTATATTAGGTACTTTGATATAGGTTCATAATGCGTAAACGATGTCGTCTGCCAACTGAAGAAAGTTACTCCGATTTGGCTGAAAATTGATATCTAGGTTGACCTGGACGTCCTCATTCCGAATTCGGAACTTTTTTTCGATGACGTCTGCCAAGTGAAAAAGTTACTCCGATTTGGCTGAAAATCGATATATAGGTTGTTCTGGAGGTCCTCATTCCGAATCTGGAACTTATTTTCGATGACGTCTGTCATGTGAAAAAAGTTACTCCATATGAGTTTTTAAACTGTCACGGTGATTAACACTATAATTATTATAACAAACGGGATATTTACCGTGTGTACATTTTGCTCGCATAGACTTCAGCTGTTTACTCGTGATCATGGCGCTTGCAATAGTGCCGAAATACCGAGAGCTCAAAACTAATAAAAACACGGCAAATATCCCGTTTGTAATAATAATTATAAAGTTACTCCAGTTTGGCTGAAAATAGATGTCTAGGTTGTTCTGGACGTCTTCATCCCGAATATGGAAAATTTGTTTCAATGACGTCTCCCAAGTGAAAAAAGTTAGTTCGATTTCGCTGAAAATTGATATTAAGGTAGTTCTGGACGTCCATATTACGAATTTGGAATTCGTTTTTCGATGACGTCAGCCAAGTGAATAAAGTTAATCCAGTTTGTCTGAAAATAATATCTAGGTTATTATAGACGTTGTTATTCTGAATATGTAATTTTTATGAAATCGATATCAAGAAATATATAAATTCTAAATAGATTTTGATTACTACCTACATTTAAAATCTAAATTTATAAATTTGTCGTCAAGTGTCACTAGAGCTGCTATAAAGGCATTTTCCCTATTATTTTTTATAATTTTTTCAACCCAAATATTCAATGAACTCAAAATCGAGATATGTTACAAGTGTCAATATGACATCTGTCACATCTAAGATCTGTGGCCTAATAATTTTTAGGATATTTGGTATACAAATATGAAACTAAAATCTAGGAATACGTCATCAACTGTCACTTCGACATTTGTCATGTCTGCCCATAATTATGTCCGTTCATTTGCTCGTATGTGCTGATTGCTGAATCCTAACCCGCACTTTTTTCACTCCCCCACAGTTTTTCATTTTCCATGTACTTGTGACAGCCCTATGAAAAAAGGTTCGAATTTTGGACTTTGGAAGCTTTCCTTCTGTACGGTTATTTATTCATGTGCTTGGACGATTGATGGATGAACCACGGACCAATGAAAAAAATACATTAGATGTTTAAACATTTTTTTTTATGGAAGCTGGCATATAATAAGAGTAAGGGACACTTAGGTATACAAATGAAAAATATTTTGTAATATGGTATACCCTAGTGTCACATTTCCGAAATATTTGGAGGTAAATATTGCGTAAAAGTAATGAAAGTCATGGCATAATTAAGTGTGTATAAGCATTTTATTGTATTAAATATATACCCATATATAGTGTATAAAAAGTGTCCATCGGTTCGTAAACATCTCTTAAATATTTTCGTTAAAATCTGGTCAAGCAATCAAATACCAGTGGCATTTGGAAAAGTATTTTTTGTCCGCATTCCAAAAAAAGATGAAGTAACTCATCCAAAAGATACTAAGCCGATCGCACTAACCAACACAATATCCAAAATATTTTTCTCATTGTTACAAACTAGAATGACCCAATTTATGATCAACAATAGGTATTTCAGGCCCAATTACCTGAAAGGGTTTTTGCCTGTAATTTTTGGATGCCTGGAACACAATACTCTACTAGCGGAAAGCTTAAAGGACGCCGAACACATGAAAGGCAATTAACAGTGTGCTGGATAGACTTAGAGTTCGCGTTAGGTTCTGTGCAGCACGAACTACTGTTGTTCGCAATGAAATGGTATAACTTTCCACTTATAGTGACATCATCGCATCATATTACTCCCAATTCAAATTTGATATATCATCCAAACAGGGACATACTAACACATTGCAATACAATGTGGGTTTGTTCCAAGGTTGCTGCTTGTCACCAATAGCATTTCATATAGTAATTAATATTTTAATTGACAAGCTAATTAGTCATGAAAAAAAGTGGGGCTATCGGTTTAAAATCAATAACAGATACACCGAGTCCATCTTAGCTTTTGCTGATGACCTTGCAATTCTGACACGTAATCCAAAACAATGTCAGGAACTTTTACGAGTAGTGGATGAGTTCTGTGCATGGACAAAAGGATTGAGAACAAAACCAAGTAAATGCCACTGTCTGTGTCTGGGTAGACGAAATACCAAATTTACCTCTTACGATCCGGGACTCTTGATAGGAGGAGAATGTGTTTCCACAATTGCTGAATCTGTGCCATTTAAATTTCTTGGTAGGAAAATAGATTACAAAGGGCGAACACCATCTCTAGACGCAGTTGTCGATAGCTTTCTGAAAGATCTTAGTATGGTAGACCAACAACCAATATAAACGTTAAAAAAGCTTGGATATACGACAACTACTTAACATCACGTCTGACTTGGCCTTTTTTAATATACGACATTACTAAATCCCTTTAAACAAAGCTGGATGTAAACGTCATTAGAACATTGAAATCATGGTTGGGGCTCGCACTTTCGGCAGACCCATCTACTTTATTTAACGCCTTCTTAAAAAATACCACCTTTCACTACGATTCGCAACTTTGTCTGCCAAGCGTAGGGATTATGGCTAACCCCCCAAATAGAGGAGGCATTTGTTCAGTGGTGAACGTCATGGCTGTTGATAATGTTGATGGTGATATCCCCTACGACAGACACGAGATCATTGACCCCCCTTAATGGTTTTCCCATGCACTTGACCATACGACGCCGATTACCTTCTGCTTAAGTATATACACCCAAAAACAATGTATCTCTCTTCTTTTGCTGTTGTGTTAAACCAGCAATACTTAACAATTTATAAAATAAGTAAAAATACCAAATTTATACCATCGTTTTATAAATGTTGCGTACTACATTTTATGGAATTCCCTACGTTTCACGCAATGTGTAAAAGCAAGTGCACAATAAATTTCTCCCTTTCACAGTCGGTAAAGTCGTTTCGCATCGCTACCGCGTTCGTTTCTTTTATTGGTTTACAAGTATAAATAGAGTGCATAGCGAATAGGAAAAGAAAAGAGTCCAAATTTACTATTTAACCCTAAAAATTATGAAGTAACAGGTGCTGAGATAAAGTTAGCAAAAGAAGAAGAAGCATCTAGGTACGGTAATGTTTATCGTGCAAGTACCTGGTCATATCAGCTTCATTCTGGAATTTCGAAGTCCTATATTAGATTGTGCCCGGTAGCTTTATGTAAATAACCTAACTCTTTATAACGGCAGAAAATAATATTTGATGAAACATAAGTGTTAAAATAAACGATCTTATCCATTAAAATTTTTCAATGCATAGTTAAGATTTAATAGTACGGTGAAGGCAGCCTTTCAAAAAATTAAAATCTTATCAGTGCTAGTCGGAGTCAGTCGGGGTTCGGACTCCCATGGAGAAGTGTTCCGCGTTTATAGAAATTATTTATATTATATATGTCGGAGCGTGAAAACGGTCTGCAGCGGGTCAGGTTCTTCTCAACGTTAATCCATCAAGCCATCAGTTCCAATCCAATCCTATGCCACAACATCCAACTGTAAATACGTAGTACTCACCACGCCAAGCAAAATAGCCACTTTTGAGACAGTACTCGGTCCATTGGATGTACTCAGTAAGTAAATCAGAGTAATTTATTAAATCAGTGATAATACGCATAGTATCCTTTACTGGTAAATCAGTGAATAACGAAGTGACGTCAAAGCTAACCATTACCTCGTCCGGTTGCATACATACCTTTTTAATCAAATGGACGAAATGTCTCGAGTCTCTCACATAGCTACTCGTTTTACCAACCAAAGGCTGCAAGACTACGTCAAATGCCTGCTCATCAGTATGTGGGTGCATTAATTTCGCTTACACTTGGTCGCAATGGCCAATCTGGCTTATGAATCCTAGGCACACCGTCGATATTTGGTGACACTGGATTTTTTTGGTAAATATAACGCGGGTCCTAGCCAGTCCCTAATAAGTTAATATATATTAAACTCGCGATGGTTTTCAAAGTAAAGAAAAAATTATTTTCATTTTTCTGTATAAGTATACAAAAAAAATTAAATATTGAACCAACATTTGGAGAAAATAGGCTGGGACAGACATTAGCGAGAGTGATCCTCTAGAAAACAATTTTTCATCATTTGTTAGGAATCTTATATTAAATACCTAAAAGTTAAAATTTAAAAGGAGTTTCTCTTGATTGTTAAAAAATCCTTTCAAGAGTTGATTGTCACATGCAAAACAAAAGTACCCGTATAACATCTCTGTAGGAGTTTTTCCTCGATGGTTTTACCGCACGCTCATATCTGTAGGATACAATAAACCGTGCAAGAACTCATTTTTGTCCTACATTCCAAACCACAAATATTAATGTACTCGCATATTTTTGGTTAAAGTATAGAGCATTGGACTTGAATTGACACTAATCTATACTAATATTATAAAAAGGAAAGATTTGTACTTTTGTATTTTAACAACTTCAAAAAAAGAGGGTTTTTTAATGTTTGGAACTTTTGACTGGGTGAACCGATTTTGACGATTCCTTTTTCTTATTTGAAAGCTGATGCATGCCGTGAAGTCCCATTTAAATTTCATCAAAATCGGTCAAGTCGTTTTAAGGTTTCCAATAACTGGAAAGTATTTTTCTATCATGATGATATAGTAATTGACAGTGAATGACAATCGATCCCATAAGTAGCAAAGGTCAATAAAAAAGGTGAATATATATTATTACCCTTAAATGGAACCGACTTCAACCTTCGAATGTGTGAAATAACTTGTTTAGTCGGTACCGTACGCACAATATTGTGATAATAGGTACTATTTAACCATCATGGTACCGACTTCAATAAGTTATTTCACACATTTGAGTGTTGAAGACGGTTCCATTTTTGGGTATTTTTTTTTATGTAACGAATAACTTTAAAACTACGGCACTTATTAAAAAATATGGCCATCACTGATTGGTGATGATTACAAATTTTATATGATATATGTGAGTAACAACCTTTCTAGTATTCGAAAAATGAAAGAAAGTTTATGAACTTGATTTTTGAAGCATGGCCCATTTTTCAAATAGGAGCAGTAGTTTTAAAGTATATTCGTTACTTAAAATATACAAAAGCACAAATCTTTCCTGTTTATAATATTAGTATAGATTACACATTACATGCTACAAATCTTTAATAAATTAGTGTCAAATCCCCATCACTCTAAATTCAAGTCTCTAATGCTCTATACTTTAACCAAACATATTCTTTGTTTATTTAGAATGAGCATGCAAGTTTGTGATCATACAAGAAAAATGATAACTCGTAGTTTTTTTCGTATGGCATTACTTCCCACTTTTAACTTGTGCAAAAGTAACCTATAGGTTGTATAATTATTGCATATTCTACGCATTTGATTTTCAGTTTCAAAATGATCTAAAATCTAATGTATTTCAATTGTTAAAATCAGCCTCTTCTTTCTTTTGAACTTCCTTAAAATAATTACTTACATTATCTACCTATTTTATTTAAATCTTTCGGCTTTTGTTATTAAATATTTATAAACATTGAACATATTTTGTATATCCGTGATAATAAAGGTTTCCCTTTTTTCGTAAAGATGTCATCGTACAACTTTAAATAATTTACAGTCTAGGTTTAACAACTCTATTTTGTTTTTAATTGGCGTAACCTCACCGTATTGACCACGACTGCCATACAAACGTCGTTAGTGTGCGATTCAGATGACGCTCTACGAAGTGGAAATTATCAGATTGTCTCTTTCCAAAGGTTGATGTACAATATTTTCCGTCGGTACCTATATTGCTCTATATTTTTCATTTTGACTGTAGTAGGTTATTATCACAAGAACTGTACAAAAATGTTATTAAAAAATGCACGGAGATGAAACCTATACTCAGCTAGGATATTAAAAAAAAATTAAACTTTATTCACTTTTATTTTTTAATAAAATTTGCCTCAAAATTGGGGTGATGCATTTCTCGTACTTTCAAATTTATTCATGGAAACCTACCTGAAAAAAACAATGTTTAGACTAAACTAACCTTTCGAAGTCTTTGGAACAAAGTCAAACGTTCTATCCTTAGACCGTAGATTTATCCCAGTGCCGTCAATCCACACATAACTAGCAATTATATTATCGCAGGGTATCTCCAGATCTTCATACTTGCGCATAGAAGCTTTGTTCAATGCAATCGGTGTGGAATTCATTGGAAGGCCTGAAAGTATAAACTACAAGTATACGCCCTTAATGGCTCGTTTTCTGTTATTTACTTCAATCAATGTTTTTTTCTCATAATAACTTTAATTTACCTTCTGGTTTATATGAGAAGACGTCGCACATAATAATTTAAACAATCTGAAATCACAAAATATGGTTGGTTCTAATCAAACCACGTGCTTACAAGAAGAAACCAGCATAATATTATGTCTTATTTATTGACAAACTATTATTAAATACGTATGTATTGATATATATATATGTACCTACATTCGTAGGTATATATAAGGTAAAGTATATACAGGATATAAATACTAAAATTTGCGTAAAAATTGTGGTAGTTAATTAAGTTAGGAGAATATGCAATGCAGGTGTATGTAGGTATATTAATAATTATGTAGTTTAAAACAAGATATAAAAAATTCCAGTATAATGAAGAAAAAAATGTATTGATATATCATATTAATGGAACTGGCTCCCAACAATGATATATATAAAATAACTGCTAGAAGTCGGTGCCGATTCTATGGTCGATATGATTCTGTTATCGCGTGCGCAGAGTCGTTGGCGGTCCCAATAAAACCATGTGATAAGTAAAAACGGAAGAAAGACGCACTCTATTAGCTACTTAATTTCTCAAAATATATAATTGGATGAAAAAGAAATGTTCTTACTATAGTAATCTAGGATTCTGAAATTCTTTAAGTACAATGCTTAACATCTATCTTCTAATCATAAGACAAGCCTTTTTAATGTTCACCGGTTGGCTGTAAAATGATTAAGCAATTCTGAAAAATTATAATAACAAACAACCAGGTACCTAGCTACGCAAATTGAAGATTAAATGATTATATAGTACCTACATGATAATCTAAATCATAACTGTTTCGTGATGGTCCAAGCTAAACTTGAGTCACTGATCAATCGCGGTGCGCAGCGTAAAATTTACTATGGTAGAACTTTGTCTTTAATGACGCATCACTGAGTAGGCTTCCCAGTGACATACCTATTTTTCTTTTGGATGGAAAGTATCACGGAGGTATCTTACTGAGAGTAAAATTGACGAGTGGTCTGTGAATAACCTTCGGCCAATAGCCAAATTCAGTGCGCATGTGCTTTAATAGAAAATAATAGACGTGTATATAGTTTGGATATAATATTTCCTACGCCCAATACAAAATGTAAAGCTTATGGTAGGGGAAGAAATTGGAAGTATTAATTTTTGGTTTTATTTATTGCATGGCGTTTTATTGTTGCGTTCTTACCAGAATTAACAATGCTTGTCGTAATAACTGATGGTGCATAAATGGTTTGGTACAAAAACACAAAATTGTACATAAATGCTACGAGAATAATTTTATCAAAGATAATTCAGTCCATAAGTGATTAGGTATGATGAAAATTTATAAATTTGGAATCGTGACGTTTAACGTCACAACAAATCGAAAACTTACCCTGGAGACTCTGTAATCTATGAACTGAACATAAAGTTTTAATTGACATGGTCATCAAATGACGTTTTACTAGAGTGACCAAAAAGGCAAAAAACTGACTAAAATCAGTGAAAGTATGTACGTAAATGTCTATGGTTGTAAACAAAACGAAAGTGTTGCAATTTTGTTTGGATTTCAGCCATGGATGATTGGATAGATCTTGCTTTTTTTTATTGGATTCGTATGGTTTGAACATTTTCCAAATATTAAATTATAATTTATTCGTGTGTTTATAAGTAGTCAGTCGAGTTCTAAATATGCAGAAAGAACTCAAATACTAATGAGCATATAAATACCTATGGAGATCAAAGACACTAACGTAAATTCTGAATATCTAACCTGTATTTTCTAGAACAGTAGCGACTTTATTATAACTTCTCTTTATTAGGACTTAAAACTGATTGAGGCATAACAACGTTCTCAGAGTAGTATGGGAGATTCCATAGCGGGCAAGATTTTTATTGAACGTTGCGGTCCGACCATAAGGCTATATCAAACAACGAACTGCGTACCGCAAATTAAATTTTTGTTGTCTAAAGTGTCACTTAAAACTCGAAAAACTAAACTTCGTCGAATTGTAGTAGCGGCCCTGGTCACAAAAGATTGCCTTGAAATTTAATACTACTTATGTTGATAATTGCAGTAAAGGTTATTTTGTGCTAATTGCGAAGGAGCAAATTGACCGTTGACATATATCATAAGCGCGACAGCTAATGAGTTCAAATTGATTGCTAATATTTGTCAATATTTCTTTCAGCAATAACCATGGAAGTAATAAGTACTACGTACAACAGGAATGAGCTCTATCTGTGCATCTTGCAGCTAAAATAAAGAAAATAAAACCTTATGCTGAGGTTGTAAGAGTCTTGTTGCACGCAAAATGAAAATGAAGCCAAGTGAGAGAGCAACCACTGAACCCTGTGTCCCGTTCTAACAGTGACTTAGAGTTGCCAGAGTTAAGTTGACTTCAATCCTTTCGTTGTTTGTAGAAAAATATCCGACTGATGTAATGTAAAGAAGTAAAAACATTAACTTCTAAAAAGTTTCTAAATATAAATAATAATTCATTACCGACATGTTAAAGCAATATTATTTGTTGCTACGTGTAAAGCCTTACTATCGCAAAACTTTTGCAATTGGCGTATAGGTTTTCTTTTATTTGTATGAAATACGGACACCTGACCTGACAACCCCACATGAAATCGCCGACTCGGACGTAAATGGTGGAGTGGTTTTTTGATATCGTGATATTTTTGAAACAATTAAGTTAAAATGGGGAGAATTTGTGTCGTGGAGGCTTGCGGATGCGAGTATTATCTTGATTGTGGTTTATCTTTTCACAGGTAATAGTTTTAAACATAATTTGTTAATAAAAACCTCCTTTCCTTCTAGGTTAGCCTGAACAACATCTTCGACCACATCATCACTTACCATTAGGTGAGATAGTGGTCAAAGGCTAATCTATCAAGCATAAAAAAAAAAACCTCATGGTGTTCCGTTCCCCCCCCCCCCCCCAATGCCTCCTCGTGGGGGACACACCTCATTAGGACCTAACCCTGATATGGGGGGGGGGGGGGTGCCGGCAATTTCTTATTTAGAAATTTAGAATTAAACTTAAATGTATACTTCATTGTATTTTTTTTTATCTAATTCATTAAATAGACCACAATAGGTAGCTTATCGTAATTTTATCTCAGTCCAGCTGCATGTCGTGCCCCACAAGGACCAGTAGATAAGTACCTATACATATGACGCGAGTGTGAAAAGCAAGCAACAACAGGAAATGTATAGTGCCGCAAAGGGCAAGTTTATCATTACCATCTTCGATTAAAGTCCATCTGAAGCAATGATCTGCTCACGTCAGATCACAAATATATATCTTTTATAATAATTGTCCTTAAATCATATTTCAATATAGTCACCATCGCCAGAGAGGGATAAGAGGTACAGTTACTGAGCTCTCGTTCAGCTTCAGTTTTGCAACAACAGCTCATTCCTGTACGTAGTACTTATTACTTCCATGGCAATAACATTTCTCTGATCTATGGTGCATATTCCCGTATTTCATTCGTATGGTAAAATTACTCTGTTATTAATTAATACTGTTCTGTAATTTCACCATTATGAACCCAAAGATTACAGGACGAACCGATCATTAATTGAAGAAAATATTGACATCGTAGTCTAGAGACTTTGTAATCTTTGATCATAGTATTTCCGGTGTATTACTTTTATCTATGATCGTACTGATTTGTTATATTTATTTTATACACATGTTTTATTAATATGGCTCAAAAGTTACGATAAATACTTATATATAGTATTTAAAACATTTTAGGCCCTAAATGGCAGCAAACAGCATAAGCTATAAAAATACTATTAATGTGTACACAAATTAATTGTTAGAAAATCTACAGTGATGTGTGTGGCCGGCTTGTATTTTGTATTTTTATTGCTTGAAGATGTAATCGTTGCCTATTATTTAACAGATGCAGCTTCACAAGATCAGGATATGAATTTTAAAATTGCCTACGATATTCTTCGAAGCGATGTAGCTAAATATCAAAACATACATACAATAACAGAAATCGATAGTAAAATGAAACTCCAAACTATATTTAACACTTCAACAACGACCGGACAACCACGCAAGAAGGTGCATATGGAAAGGGTTACACGAAAACAGTATGAGATTATTAACATGCTCTGGAGAAAGACAAAGATTTTTATGGATGAGGACGAAGTTTATACAACAAAACCTAATTTTCGGCGAAATTTTACTAAAATCATGTCTAGGAGATCTCACAAGGATCTGATTAAATTAACAACTACTGCTCCAATGTTTCAGACCTCCACACCAAGCAATATAGAATTTTATTATTTAGACGATACCCAACTTCATACAAAAGAAAAAAAATGCACCGAATCCAACTGCAAGCAAACCACTGAAACCTTATTGAATTCAAATAGCGCCAAAGTAAACTCTAAGCCGTTTTTTGTATTTCACATAAAAGGTCCCTACGCAAAACTTCAATTAACTAAATCGCATAAATCACTTTCAAGTTACCCAAAATTAGTTAACGAGACTCCAAACGTTTCCGGAATACAGACTAACAATTCCATGAAAGTTAAACAACAAGCTGCGATGGAGCTTAATTCATTGAAGTTCAAATTGAGAAATGAGGAAGAGAGAACTTCACGTGAGATATTTTCTAGAGACGATCATTTGTTTTATGATACAATACTAGCGGAGCCAGTTATAATTAAGTCATCATTACATTCTGGTCGTATAAACGTTGGTAATAAAACATCGTCTATTATTAATAAAAATAGACTAGAGGCAACGACTACATATGACAAAATAAAGTTCTTCGAATTATATGATCAAAATACTCGACCACCAAAAGTCAAGGACGTAAAAAGGCCTAACGATTCACCTATGGATTATAATGATGAAACCGAAACCACTATTCAAAATCAAAAAATACTATTAGAGCATGTAGACCAAAGCAGCCATGATCACAAAGAAGCAAAAATTTCAAAAAAGCATATAACAGAAAGTGATCAAAAACTATATAATATACGTGATGAAAAAACTGACAACAAAGCCATAAAAATAAAAACAAATCCAATCAGCGTAGTTCCAAAAAAGCAAACTAACGACTTGTATTTTGTTTCAAATGTTAACCTTACAAAATCCATGCCTAGTAACTACAACACGGGTTTCTCGTACATGTACGAAAATGCTACCTGGTCCGAATATCCATTCACAGCTGTTTACATCTATGAACCCTTGAAGGTACGAACTGTTTGTAATTATTAGTTTTAGTAGGTACTTGTTCGCAAAAAACTTAAAATGTAGTTAATATTAACTGCAACACTGTTACATTTTTACACATTTAATTACAACTCAATTTTATCATACGTCATGAAAGTTTCTTTATGAATATAACTTTACTTCTTGTAAGAATTCAGGCCGCGAGGGCTGCAGTAGGCTACCAATGTGTATAGTAGCCCACTGAAGCCCGGCATAACGCCTCAGCTTCAGCAGGATCATAATGAAAATTCATACGTCTTTTTAGGTACATTGCGACGCTGCAGGAATAAGTGCGTATTGGTTGGTTGCTTCTGGCTCGTGCTTGTCTCGTATCCAAAAAAACCCTAATGGCGGGGGGCGTTCTGCTTTCATAGCTTATTGTGGAGAACAATGGTGGCGTCCGGAGAGAGTGGCATATGTCAAGTATACTCTCGTACACCCGTTATACCACTCTCGGGACAAAACTAGAAGACATATTTATAACATAGGTTAGATTCTTTAATTTATTACTAAACAGGGATCTCTCTTCGCAACTCGTTCTAAACCAGATTAAAGGATTTTAGGATTAACGTAAAAACGATAAATTTTCTTACATGCGTACACACAAGTAGGACTTAAATTTAATAGTTCAAGCGTAGGTTTCCTTAACCTAACTGGCTCCTTCAAGTATTAAATTTACTCCAATATACCAAGTATATATATATATATATATATATATATATATATATATATACCAAGTGATAGGTCTCTTAACCAATAGCTCGTGTTTTTAGACCAAATATTCTCAGTAATATGTAAACACTCCTGTGTTAAGACGTGAAGGGCCACAAACAAAATCACTGTGTTAACAAGACATAAAAACCTGTTGCACTGCAGCTATACTGGACTAATGGGTCATATCATTTCCTAATAATTCACCCACTTAAAATAAAACGTTTTAATTGATTGTTTGTGGATTCCAATCTCACCTGAGATACAATTTTATCCTTACATTGCCCAGTATGCCAATAAATATATTCTATTCTATTCATTGTAATATAGTTAGCTTATCAATATATATTTTTTTTTTTTTTTTTTTTTTTTATTTATTAATCTACACTCCACAGACTCCAGGGTCCGTGCCTTTTTTTTAATAGTGACATATATTTTTTTTAATTATTACTAGAATTAGAAAATATACATACAACATTCTAAGAGGGAACAGTGCTAAAAGAAATTTCTTTTTTTTTTTCCGGTTAAGTCATTGGCACTAGCATTCAGAACAGACCGGTGTTCTCTAGCAGCACCCGCTCACGAGTTGACGCATGTGCCAGCCATCGCCTTCCTCAACCATTTCTGAGGGAAGATGGCGACCCGACACACAACACCGCCGCTAGACAACACCTTTATGTGAGCATGACCGCTCTGGATACCCGTGCCAACGATTACAATTATTACACATATTTATAATTTGGGACTACAATAATATTATATATATGAAAATAACATACAAAAATTAACATTTTTTTTTTTGTCATTCTCCCACGTCACATTTTAACAGGGTCTCCATTACCACGCTATTTCGATCTTTGATCGCCATTTTGAGGTTGTAATCATGGATAGCTTTTGGTGTCGCAACCATCGCCTTCCTAACGAACCGTCCTATGGCGTCTTCTTCGTCATCTGCGTAATATCTGAAGGTTCCAGTATGACGTGAAACTGCAACGACTGCGTGCGGGACGCTCTCGTGCAGCTTCATGCTGCTCTTGGTCTTGATGGCGATGACCGACTCGTATGTAAGTCCCTGAGCCTCGTGGATGGTAAGGGTGCGTGATCCCTTTCCCTCTCCGTAGCCCTGGCTTGTTAGGGCCTCCTTTTCTTCCTGAGTGTGAACCAGGAATAAGGTGTTCGGGAGGGATTTGGGGATTTTTGCACCCGTGTACCTTTCAAGCTCTAGTGACTTAATACGGGGAGCTGAGGAATATATACCAGAGTATATTTCCCTCAGTGCGTACGCGACATCCATTGGGTTCCGATGCGTGCATAACAACTCCTGGGTGATGTTTGTGACCAGGTTAGGGCGGTTGTACCTTAATACGAAGAGATTATCTCTATCGATGTAAGGCAGCTGATTGATATCTCCGATGAGGACAAGTTCACCAACTCCAGCCAGCCTGGAAGCCATGACTATGGCTCCGAAATGGTTCATGAGAGCTTCATCCACTGTGAGGCGGCTGTAGCTCTCAGTCCTTTTAAAACCATTTACGAGGACTGAAGCCATTGTGCGCACCTTGGTTTTCACCAAGTCTCCGATTCGGTGCGCAAGCTTCTCCCTCAGGTCTTTCGCTGCTTCTGTGGTTGTTGTGATAATGATGTCCCTGTCCACATCGAATTGCCCTACCACCCAAGTTGTTTTGCCACATCCTGGAACTCCATTTACCCATTGTATTTTCGGTACTTCCCAGTGTTTCCAGAATGCCTCTATGTCCGATCCCCTCGCAATAGATTTAGCCATTTCGAGGATACGGTCATCTAACATTATTTTGGTGCACTGGGCCGTTACTACTATTGGGTCGTTTTGTGGTGTCGCGTATTTAGGCCTCCCTAGTCGCTCCGTTGCTCCCTCGTCCAGGGACACAAATCCGCCTGTTGCATTGTATGCCGCCATATACTTACCTGACATTTTCCCCTTGATGACCTGGGATGTGTCGTTGTTGTATATAGCGGCTTCTGCCTCTTCGAGTCTCACCTTTAGAAGGTTTTCATTTTCTAGCCTGAAAGACTGCAAGATGTTTTCGCAGTTTCTGTGGTTGACCTCTCTGGTTGCCCTTATAATGGCTAGAAACTCTAGGATGGCATTAGCTGCATGGCTCGTTGGTTCCTGTGCCGGGATATATCGGGGCGGACTGACCTGTCCCATGTCGGCTCTCGTCCTGGTAACCTTTGATGGTGCTTTGCCACGGGGTGGTGGTTTTGTGGGCATTGGGTTTCGGGGTTGGGATGGGTATCGGAATAAGCTTCCTACTGCTGTACCGAAAGCTGTCAGGAATGCGGCGACTCGCCCACTATTCTTTTTTGGGCTACATTCCTGGCTTCTTTCTGCCTCTGCTCTTTCTTGGAGCCTTTCTGAGCCACTTTTGGTAACTGAACTCGGGATCGGATGTCCCCAACAATCAGTTGCATTGTTGTGTATGGGTTTTTTGAGGTAACTAAGATTTTCTCCTCTGTCTTCATACACAACTACCTCATGGTGTTCTGAGGCTTTAATGCACCCAAGTTGGTCAGCAACTTCTCCCTTTGAGTGTTCTATTACCATTGCGTCTACGCTTATCACTCGGGCTCTGTCGGCATTTTCTGCAATACTTGAGAGCAACGAACATGCTTGAGCAAAGGGTGTCCTGTCCGTCCACTCGATTAGTACGACCGTCCTGTTTTTCAGTCGCAATAAACGACATGGATTTCCCATGACAACCTTCACAGGCATCGCGTTGTAGGTTTTACGCTTCATAGTTGTTTTAAAGCTGCTCCCATTCAGCAAGCAAGCGAGCCCGGGTGATAATCGGACGCGGCTCTTGGCTCCAGCATGACAGAAGCTTACTCCGAGTCTCTCTTTACTGCCTTCCATATAGAGAGCAACGCCTCGGATGCGAATCCCAGGCTCTCCTTGCTCTCCATATGCCAGCAGTTGGGAAATTTCTGTGTTTTTTGGATCGGGGATGTGTGGGGCTATGATCGGGGCAGGAAGGGTAAGAGGGGTACTAGAGCGGGGGGGTAGATTCGAGTTGCTCTTCACCGCTGTTTTGAAGGACCTCTCAACGAAAGACAGGAAGTGTGCTCTGCTATCTGTATCTGCTAAGATGGTGGGCAGATCAGATTCTAGCAGTTTCCTGCTAAGCAAGATTTCGAGGTCCTGTCTGGCAGTGGAAAAGCGGGGACATTCTAAAATTATGTGCCATACCGTCTCGGGGATGTTTGGATCGCACTCGCATCCTGGGCTGTCCTTCAGCTTGAACCTGTGGAGATATTCGGATATTCCCCCGTGTCCTGTCATCATTTGCACTGCAAGGGGTGACAGTTTCACAGTCCGCGTCAGTTGGTATGCCTTGGTGACATCCGGTAGAAGCTTTTTTGTGACTGCACCTGTGCTTGAGGTCTCATACCGATCTTGCCATTTCCGGATAGATTCCTCACGGATTTTTCTTCGGACATAAGACAGGGGGATTTTGTCATAGTCTTGGGAGGCATCTGCGAGTGCCGCTGATTTTGCAAGTTCGTCAGCTCTCTCGTTACCAGCGGTTCCCACATGGGCCCTCAACCAAAACATGCGAATATCTCTACCTTCAGCTTTAATCTTACCAATGTTCTCTTTTATGCTTTTTGCCAGGGGGTGACTCGTTTTGGGACTTTTGAGCAGATCTAGAGAGGATCTTGAATCACTAAGCACGTTGACTAGTGGATCTCTGCTCATTTTCACCTGTTGAGTTGCCCTGTAAAGAGCATAAAGTTCCGATTGGAAGACTGTGCATTCAGGATGGAGCCTGAACTTAGAAGAGCTGATCTCTTTTCCTTCCTCCCACCAGGTAAGGGCAGCACCTACTTTCCCCTCAATTTTGCTGCCGTCTGTGTAAATTTGGGGTCCGGTGATGTGGCTGGTGTCGGTTTCGAGAAGCTCGTACTCCACGGATGTTCTCGTGGACGGGTGGGGTTGGTCCATAAAGCGCACGCTTTGTTCGAGCTCCTTTTCCGGAGGGAGGTAGTCAAGAGAGAGGTTCTTTTTCGCTCGGTACAGGCTCGCTACTTCTTGGATTCTCAGGTCTATTGGAAGTAGACCTGAAAGGGCGAGTGCTGAGGTGAGAGAAACAGTACGGTAGGATTTGCATATCTTTTGGGCAAAACCTCTTTGTAGGGCAAATAGCTGGGATCTGTTCATTTCGAGGTCCACTGCCTGTGCCCACACATTTGCGGCATAAGTTATGATGGGTTCCACCACTGCGACATATATCGTTCTCGTAATTTCGCCGTTCAGTCCCCAAGTCACCTTCGCTGCACACGCCAATTGCTTGTATATGTCTGCTGCTTTTTTACACTGCGCGGAGACGTGTGCTTTGTAGGTGAGCTTTCGGTCGATCACAAGGCCTAGCAGTTTAATCTCCTCTACGAGGTTAAGTCTGACACCAGACATGAAGAGGTTCGGGATGTCGTACTTCAACTTCCTTGTCAAGAGCATCACGTTGGTCTTATGAGCTGCGAAGTTGAGTTTGTTAAGTAGACCCCATTCCGTTATCATATCCAGTGTCGTGTTGACTTTCTGCTCTAAGGTATCTGATTGGCCTGTAAATACGAGAACGACATCGTCAGCGAACGCTTGACAGTATACTTCCTCGCTATCCAGTTTCTGCAGCAACGAGTCTAGGATTATGTTCCAAAAGGTTGGACCTCCAATGGATCCTTGGATGCAACCTTTAGTGGTTTCCTTCTCGTGTGCTGCTCTGGCATAGTTGACCTTGATCTTTCGGTCGCGGAGGTATGAGCATACCATCTCGTAGAGGTTTGATGGGCACCTCTTTTCCGCTAGCTGATGTTTTAGAGTGGGCCACCATGCATTGTCGAAGGCGCCCTCTATGTCCAGGGAGATAAGGAGTACGATGTTTTTACTGTTTACTCCTTTTTTGATATGCTCTAGCAGATCATAGAGGGCGTCCTCAGTTCCGCGTTGTGGCATAAAACCGTACTGTTTTGGGCTGAGGGTAGGGAGGAGATGCCATTGCAGCCTGCCGATCAAAAGCTTTTCGACGATTTTACCAAGAACTGACAAGAGGCCTATGGGCCGGTAAGACTTCGGATGAGTGTAGTCCGTCTTGCCGGGCTTCCTAAGGATAATGACGTGCGCTTCTTTCCATTGCTTGGGGAAGTATTTCAGCGATAGACATTTGTTAGCTATAGCCATGAATACATCCCTTTCACTCTGGATAGCAGCGTTGCATATGTCAGCGGTTAGCCCGTCGGATCCTGGGGCTTTCCTTGGATTCAGTGCTAGGAGCACTGAGTCCAATTCCGCTGGCAGGAATGGTGGGTCATCGTCGGGTAGGTTGGATGGTGATGCTCTTGTACTCTCACGGATTGCCGAGTGACACGGATGGTCTGTGTTATCGTTATCGTCTGGAAAGAAAGTTCTGGCTAGGAGTTCTGCAGATTGTTGTGGGGATAAGGTGTTTCCTTCGTCGTTCCTTAGGAGCATATCTTCATGCCTCCGTGAGGTCTTCCGAAGGATTCGGTATATCCCATCCCACATGCTTTCTTTGAGTTGGGTCGTGCAGAATTCCTTCCAGCTTTCTGTCTGTGCTTTATCGGCTATCTCTTTGTACTCTTCTCGGGCTTTTTGGTACTCATTTACTACTGCATCGACTCGGCAGGGGGCAGCGTTCCTTATGCGTCTTTTTTTCCTTAGGACCTCGATTTTGAGATCGTTTAGCTTCTTAGTGTACCACGGGGGAATCCGGTCCCCTTTCCGTTGGCCAAACGTTGGGATGGTGTTTTCGCAGGCTTCGTGGATGCAACTAGTGTAGCTTGTGATCATTGTTTCGAGGGCCTCGTTGCTATCTAATTCTCTCACGGAGGCTGGCGTGATGTTTTTTGCCTCAAGACAGGTCTTCACATTGGTCGTAAAATCTGACCACTTAGCCTTCTTTGTGTTGTATTTGCGCGTCGTAATAGGTTTTAGGGATTCTAAGTCCTTTCCGGAGCGCAAAGTGAAGGTGATGCTGTTGTGATCCGACGTTGTGATACTTCTGTCTACTTGCCAGTCTTTGATTTTTCCCAAGAGCGGAGCGCTGCAAGCGGTTACATCAACTCTACTTGTACACGCTCTGCCTCTCCTGTAGGTTTCAAAGGTAGGTTCATCTCCATTGTTGAGAATCTGATAGCCTATTTCATTAAGGAACGCGCTGTAGGCTTTTCCTCTCTGGTTTTCTATCTCACTTCCCCACCAGTGGCTCCAAGCATTGACGTCTCCGGCGACTATGATGTCTTTCGTCGCCAGTTTTCTGCAGAATGCCTTAGTCCTCTCTATGTACGGCTCGATGTCTTGATCCCCTTCGTAGTAAACAGAAACGACTCCAAGTTTTAGGTCTTTATTTACCAGCAAAACTGCTGCTTCCGTCTCAGTTACAAGCTGGGGGTCGTGAATTACCTCCAGCTTGTCACCAAATACTATTACAGCAGCTTTTACCGGTTTTTTCCTATTAAGGGTGCATTGGATAATTTGCGTTCCCGGGTACTGTTTCACCACGCCTGTGTTCCCTACATAGGGTTCTTGTATCAAGGCGACAGAAATACCCTTGTCCTTTGCAGCCTTAAGAAGCTCTACTGTTGCTACTTTAGAGTGTTGCAGGTTCGCTTGGATAAAGTACAAACCTGTTTTGCCGCTACTACTGGGGTTTGAGCTGTGGGTCTCGGAGGTGCCCTTAGCAGTAGGAAATTCTGGACCGCGCTATGCCATCCCATTTTAGCCTTTCCGGACACAAAATGTTGAACGCATTGTGTGCTAGATCCGCATTTGAGATGACTGATCCCTGCGCAGTCAAGCAATTTCTACACCTGGGTTGGGATCCCTCCTTCCTTGCATTGCAATTTTCCCAGGAGTGAGACTTCCCGCAGTAACTGCAGTATTGTTCTTTCTCCCGGCAGACTGCTTTTGTATGCCCATAACCAAGACATTTAGTGCACTGCACTAGAGGTGTATGGTCTAGCACAGGCCTCCGCTGGATGCCTATGTAGACCTTTCCTGCCTCGGTCAGGTTTTTGTGAATTTTTGGGGACAACTCTAGAACCGGATGGCACTCATGTGGATTGCGGGCCTTTTTCCTATACCTCACTCTGATAGTACTATCCTTTAAGTCAACATCCTGCAGCAAGTGTTTGTTTTGTGCAAGCAGGTTGTCGACTATTTCGGCGTCCTTGAGATAGGACAAAACATCTCTTATAATGACAAGAGGGTTACCCGCTTTCGCAACTTCCACCCTAAGAGATTTGTCTTGCTGAACACGACTTTTGACCAGATTTAGGTCTTCCTTGGTACCGCAGCTCAGTACCACTTTTTGGTTCCTGGCTTTCCGGACCCGGTCGACCCTAGCTCCTGTCGTCTTCGTATCCAGTGCATCTCTTATTTTGTCGATAACGTTTTGCGCCGTGCTTTGTGGATTGGTTGTTGATACTATCAGTGTGTGGTTTGGTTTTCGGTCTGTAGGAGGTTTTGACGCAACCTTGGCATAAGTAGGTTTACGCTCTACTTGGGTTAGTTCGGCGTCGATGCTGAGGGCTAGGGGGGGTGCGTTAATTTTTTCTTGTCGCATTGTGCGAAGTTCGGACGACACGGCTTCGAGACGTTCGGTAATAGGTTGTATTTGATCATCTAAGTTTATAGAGATAGGAGGGGGTGGTGATTTGGGATCGTGTGTAAGGGTTTGAATTTTTTCACTGAGGGTCTTAATTTCTTGAATAATTTTGTCATTGTTGGAGGGGGGAGGGGGTGGCGTAGATTTTATTTGGACCAGGGTCTCTTCACTCTTTGTTTGAAGGCCCATCAGACTCTGTGAGAACTTGAATATTTCGCGTCTTAATTCGTCTAACTGATTCTGAAGAGCGTCGATTCCAGCTTTTAGACTAGAGTTTTCACTCCTCAGAGGCGCAAGGTCTAGTGGCCTATCGTTCTCTTTTAAGGCCACTAACTGATTTTTAATCATGTTGACCTCAGATGTCATTTCCTTAATGAGTCTGTGGGGCTCCCTGGTCTCATAGCCTTGCCAGTCACGAATTGCCTTCGTCTCTGTCAGAGTTGCAGCTATGTCGTGTCTGGCTAGGCCCATCTCTTTGACAAGATTTTTCGTGATTTCAACAATGGTCTTGTTGTGTGCCCGTTCAATTGCCACCAACTCATTTGCGTGTCTTGTGCGCTCCTTCTCCAGGTTGCACATGTGTCTCGACCTTGAGTCTGACAGGGAAAGGACCGTCTCGTACAGAGTCTGTAGGCTTTCTAGCGCGATTTGTTTGCACTCGCGCTTCATGTTCACTACAGACTCTAACGCATCTTTCCCCTTCAGCAGAGTCTCGTTGGCTAGTTTGGTGGCCATGTCCATCTCAACCCCCGTGCGCTTGCCTGATTTGCCGACCAGCATGCTTGGTCTACTTCTACGCGCCCCGGTGTTAGGGATGTCCATGACTGACGCTGTCGAGTCTGTCTCTGCATCAGATAATATTTCCTTGGGAGGGGAGACGCCGCACTGTTCCCAGTCCTTGATCTTGTCGATCGCAGCCTCAAATGCCATACCCAACTCTGGAACGGATGTGGACTCCTCACCTGTTCCGTCACTGAGTGCAGTCATTGACTTGGTCTTTGTGGAGGACTTGGGGGAAGTACGATTTTCTCCCTCCGGTACCTGCAGGAAGACACTGGGGACCTTTACGCTCTCTGCCGTTTTTGACTTAGACGGTCGCTCGGCTTTTGATGGTTGTGCTGATCTTGATGTGGTCAATTTTTTTAAAACTTTTTTGTGGAGGGAGAGGGCTTTTGATGATGATGGTTGCCCTGCTTCAATGGACTCAGACAAAGGTTTTGGGGAGGCTTTTGAAGAAGACATTATTATTATTTTCTACCTGTTAAAATTAAAAACAAATTTTGAGAACCTTAAAATATTTATCCTAGATTCATTAACTTATAACTATGTTCCCTAACTTAGTACGCTGCGATGCTTACGCGCCAGGCTGTGATGCTCTGCGTGGTCAAGTAGACAGTGAGGTGGACCAACAAGGGTATCCGTGGGACCAGATGGTAGGGCTCGTTCTCTTCGTTGTAACGATACCAAACACGAGGTGTCTGGCGCTCGTGGATCCAAAGATATCCCTTCGGGGGTGCGTGCGGGTGGTGGAGGGGGAAGTTCTTAGTTCTGTTGGAGCCAAGCTGTAGAGCTGTTTCTTCCAATTTCGGGGACCCCAAACACGGTAGGTCTATCTCGCCTGGATACAGAGATAGATAGAGGGGGGGGATGGTGAGGTAACCTGAGGGGGGAGGAAAGTATTAAGGTGAGTTGGCGGGGTTGACGGCAGTAGCCGTGCGAGGTAAAATGGGTGTGCGGGGTGATTGGGTGGGGAAAGTTCTAATTTTCCCGGTTCAGACGAGTCCAAACATGGGCAGACTAGGATAAAGGACTACGGAGATCCCTCAAGGTTACCTGGTCTTCGGTGGAGTGGTCAGCAGCAGCAACTCGTTGTGGTGAGGGCGAAGTCTTGGGGCTGGCTTATGTAGGTCTCGAGAGTCGCTCCGACGTCACGTCTCGTGTCACCTTGTCGAAACTAGGTCACACGTGTAGCGAGCGACCGCGAGGTTTTATGTGAGACGGCTCCTGTTGGGTACCTTGCAACTTTCTTCTCCGTTATCGGATTTTCACAATCAGCACGTCGTTTGATAGGGCTTGAAAGCGGCTACAAGTTGGTGTACTTCAAAAGAGCAGGGCACTCACCCCTTTGCCGCTATATACTCCCAAACTCAAATCCTTTCTGCTCCTGAACCCGTTGAGATACAAAGTTGCCCACACGTATCCGGGCGAGTCACACACTAACTCACTTCACTGTATACTTTTTATGCGCGCTGCTCCAAAATTGTATTTTAAAACAATTTTTTTGCGCGGAGCCGATGTTAAATTTTAAGCGTGCTAGTTGTATCTGTTAATATATATTTATAATAATTATATATTAAACAAATTTATAATAAGTTACGCTAAGTGCGTTAAGATCGACCTGCGACCATGATCTCTGCAGATTGTTTGAAATGTCGGAATAAAAAAAGCGTAACAATCTCAAAAACTTTAGAAACTACTTATAAATACAATATAAGAGTCCCTCATAGCTCGAATAATCTGCCTCTCGCTCCTGGACGTTTCAAGTGTTCGGAGGTGCTCGTGTGCCATTTTAAATTCATTATTTATTCGCCATAAAATTAACTCACCAAATTTTACATGCAGTTATTTCAAGTCAACTAAGTTTTACCGACCTCTTCAAGTGCTATCGCCCTAGTACAACGGACGCCCGTGAGTACCAGTTTCAAACAATAATACTTGCTTTAAAGTGCACATATTGCTACGCACACATTAGCAGACCTGACTTGATTGGCCGCTCTAGACTGACCGTTTTTGCTGCTACGCTAAACTACCTTTCTTGTCGTGTTGTTTGTCAAGATGCTAGGTAAACTGACCCGCATTCCCCCGCACGACATAAACTCCGCATCAGATACCGATTTTGGCTCAAAAGCCTCATCAGAGGACATGACCAAGGCAGTCCGCACCAAGCGCACTAAGCGTTTTGTCAAAAAGAACCCGGAAGATGCATTTACTGGTTTTCAAGCAGAAATGAGAGATATGTTTGTCACGTTTACTTCAAACTATAACGCTAAGCTAAAATAGCATCTTATTGAAAAACGAATACCAACTGAAATTAAAAATCAGACAGGGGATCTTCAAATGTCTTACAGTGATATTGAAAAGTCAATGAGCCATATGTAGGGTCAAATAGCGAGCATCGACTCCAAAAACTATGTCCTTAGAGCAGGAGCGGAAGGAAATAGCTCAAAAAATTACACGCTTAGATGTTAAATTTGAGTCCGTAGAACGTGACATTACGAATACATGTATAGAAATTAGAGGTGTTCCTAAAAACAGAGGGAATCGAAGCCGGACATGTACGGCCTTATCCAAAACGCCTTTAACTTTTTTGGTCAGAAATATTTGCATACACTTATTAAAGATGTTTATCGGCTTCCAAGCAAACAAGACCAGGCGGTATCTACAGTAGTTGCAGAGTTTACTGACACACTCACGAAGGTCGAATTTCTGGGCTGTATAAAGAAATATAACAGATCTAATCCACGCGAGCCGCTGCAATCGGAAATCCTCTCGGACCATTTGACCCTAAAAATGAGGCGGCTGCACTTTTTAGCCCGTGACTTTATGAAAGCGGAAAGCTATACTTATTTCTGGACTGCAAATGGACGAGTTATTCGAAAACGTGAAGGCCAAACCTACATCAATATCAAATCCGAGACTCAAATTTACTCACTTAAGGTGACCAAATGTCTGGTTTATGAAGAACACTACCTTAAAATAACAGCAATAAGTCTTATTATGTATTCCTATAGTTTTTTATGTCAAAAACACATGATGCTATCCTGGTTTTTTTAACAGTTTAACAATGCGATCTCATCTGCGACCATTAAAATTAACATACTATCTGTTAAATTTGGTAGTAATTATACCCCCCAACACCACCCACTTTACCCATTAAAACGATATTCATTTCAAAGTACACTTACCGATCTACTCGAGTTGGTTTCTTAGTATCCAAGACAAAGGCATGTTTTCAATTCGCATAAAGTACAACAATAAACTGTAGCAAAACCACTGCTTCCACATATATTGTTATATATAACATAGAATTGGCACAGTCTGTAATATGCAGTACAAATTTAAAAATAACTACATGTCACGAAAATAACAAGCACTCAAAACTAAACTATAAACTCATTTTAAACTACACCGAGCGAGTAACTGATATACGCTGTTATCTATACCGAACTTCATCATTCTGCAATGACAGAAGTTATAACATACCCTCATCTGGGTATAAAAAATTATGTTTTAACACAATGTTGAGTTATGTACTTCTGGAGGTAGTGAGAGAAGTTATAACTCTTATGGTTAGATGCAGCCTTGAGATCGATATGGAATCTACATTACGAGTAACACTATATAGTGTTACTCGTAACGTAGATTCTCCTTTCCATTCGAACCTGTTCGTTATTATTTGGGGACTACATCGCTGGGTCTGCTGTTTTATGGAGGCGGATTATAGACAGTTAGTATATAAGTTGCCTACAGCATGATGAAGAATCGTTAGGTCTAACTCATTATAACAAAAGAAAAATATTCCGTGCTTCGGAGGGCACGTTAAGCCGTCGGTCCCGGTTGTCGTCTTAGGATGGCAGTCGTTATAGCATGGTGGTAGAGCATTTTGCGAAATTCTGTCGCCAAGCACCTAACGGTGTGATCCGGCAGCTGTCCTGGAGAGCTACTGGCTCTCAAGGATAGCTACCTTTAAGGTTAGCCTGAACAACATCTTCGACCACATCATCGTTTACCATCAGGTGAGATAGAGGTCAAAGGCTAACTTAACAGGCATTAAAAAAAAAGCGGCCACTACGCATGCGTTGAATAATGAGCACGTACTTATAGTTCAATTAATATATCGATTAGTAACACATCCAAAAATAAATTGGACAATAATAAATAATTTCAATAGGTTACTTTATAAATACAATTGCTTATTAGTCTTGTTATAAGTGGTTTGGGTAAATAATGGCATTTTAGGCGCACTACTTTTAATATGGAATACCAACTACGTATTCCATATTAACCATAGCTCACTAACCTTAATATTGAGTAACGTTTTTACTAACCATTCGTAAATTTTACGACGAAATAAAACGTATTTTTTTATTTTATCAGTTTTATTTATGACATAAAGCAACTTTATTTATTTTATTTTTAATAATAAATAAGGTTGCTTTTCTTTTAATCCAAATACATAATCTGTTTTATAAATAAGCTTCGTTAAACAATGTTTGCACATAGAAACAATATGCTCCCTGCAAATCGCTTTTTGCAGCCTTTGAAGAAGTTGTTGGTCATAAGATGTTTTTTTACAGAACAGTAGCTGCAAGTTTTGCATATTTTGGAAATGTCTTGATGGTCATACATCTTCAAGATATCTACGATGATCTGCTTCAATTTTTGTTGCAAAGTCACAGTCTGATATCTCTCGTGCAGCCAAGGCTTCATCAGTTCGTCTGCCATTTCCAATCCAAAAGGCCTTCTTTTTATGTATTTTTTTTCTATTTAGGATTGCATTAGATACTATAGATAGATTTAGGATGTCGTAAAATAAGCATAGCGGCCATCGATTACTCTTTCAGCTGCAACTCATGATCGAGCACATCTGGTCTACAGTATCAACCGCACCCTTTGTGAAGTTGAAGAATTCAATTATTTCGGGCTTTGTTTAATTGAAAATTGATGATAAGTTTGTCATGTTTGGTAGAAAGAAGATAAACAACCTTATTCGACTTCGGTTTATGGGATACTAAAGTCATTAGAGTATCAACCACTGTTAGCTTATAAGGCGGTTTCAACAGTTCAGCAACCAGAGCAATCGATGTGAACCGGTTATATCAAATACATCGAAATATATAAAAAACAAGAACTAAATACATTTCAAATGTTAAAAAGTAACAATATATCCAAAAATTGCAAATAAAATTAAATCTATTAGTGATTTATAAGGTATATCAATTATTACCTCTTATTGTAACATAAAAATAACACGTTCTTGTAGTGATTTTTAAAATTATTTGACAAAAAAATAAATGCTCAAGTCAGAAAAAAGTCACACAGATAGTGGCTTTTCGTAAATTTTTCGACGATTACACGATATATCCCGATCTAGTGAGCCTGCATCCGAAATGATTAATTACAGGTCACTAGTGATTCGAATTAGGAAGGTATAAGAAACGGCCGGGGTGGTGGGGATAGGGATCTTACTGAAACACTAAATGCGCAAGGTACGCGTCGTTATTTTGACGCATGGTTAGTGACACAGGGTTAATAGTAGTTTGTTTTAAATGTGTGGAATATTTTCTTTCTTACAATTGCTCGCTAACAAACCAATAGGAGTTACTAACTTTTTTTCCATAATTCAGAGTGTGAGGAGAATGTTTACCAAATTTTATATTCATTTCTTTTAACTATTTAGAGATATTAAAATTAATTTAGGATGGGAATCGAACTCTTGTCCTCTGGTTTTAAGCATTATCATTGTTTTTTCTTATTATATTTTTTTTCTTTTTTATTTATTTCACCATGGTTGTATTTTTCAGTTTTGGATTAGCAACAAAGTATTCACATCCCTGCTACAGATTATATAATAGATACTGTGCAAGTCTGTATATTGTAATATGTAAAATTATATGCATTCGACGACCAAGTGATTTTATTATGTACACTCAATATTTACACTATAATAAAACGGATGCTACTCAAGAGAGTGGCAAAGAGCTATTAATAGAAGTTGGAGTCTTTGCGCCCACAGGAAATCGAACCCGAATACATATTAAAATTTATCAGCTTTAATGTATTTATATCAGCAAAATAAAAGTAAAGTCCTACATGCACAAGTTACCTTAAATATTTCTGGTTAACTTATTTTATAATCACAACGAAGGTTGTATATATATGGGTCTAATAAATCTGTGTGGATTTAAGAGAAGTTAATGACGAATTAGATGACATTTGTATAGTACCAACTTATCAAACCAAACAGCCTGAACAATGCTTACAGTACCTAGGGAATATAACAAATCAACTTTCAGTAGTATCTCAGAATATAAGAAGCATACGTAGTAAGAATTTTGATAACTTTTTAATATTTATCCAGACTTATTTTTATACCAGATGTAATAGTTTTAACAGAATGCTGGCTTGATCCATTCTTTAGTGAAATAGGTATAAATAACTATAATTGCTTCTATACCAAGTGTTACTGAAACCCTAATGGCAGCCTTGTTGTTTACTCAAAAATAGGCCTGCAAGTTCGAGTAACTAAACTATCATTTCAAGACGCAGACTGTCTTTTTGTTGACATAGAAAATTCAATACACTTTTATATGTTTATACAGATCTCCCTCAAATCATAAAGCTGGGGATTTTGTCGACTCTTTAGAAAAAGTTTTGTCTGATTGTAAAGCAGTGGGCTGTTTCATTACAGGCGACATAAACATAGATATTAAATATGGGTCTGAAGATCAAAATGCAGATAAATATAATATGACATAACAGCACAGCATGATTTTATTCCTAGTTTTACATACCCTACTCGGGGTTTTAACTGCTTGGATCATTACTTTTTTAAATCAAAACACTGTAGTAGAGCAGTCATCTGTGCATGTGGAGTTACTGATTATCACTCAATCATAATCTCAATACACAAGAAACCACATATATCTGTACCCCATTATCAACAAACCTTAAAAATTTAATATCATAGACAAGAACTAAGCAGCCTGGGCCTTAATTAGCTCTTAATTATCACGAAAACGAGCAAATCATGGGAAAAGATAAATAAAAGATTTTTATACACATCACATACACCACTTTACTCAAATCTACATCGAACCCTTATTGTAAAAATGTTAACTGTCTCGCGAAATTGGTTGAATTCATCACTTATTGTTAATGTATATTAACAATAAGTGATGAAAGTGTATTTCTATTGCAAACTATAATCATGTTACTTTAGAACATATGATGGTGAAAACTAAATGTTGCAAGAAAGATTGTACAGGCTACTAATTGCATATCATGTTAGTGATAAGAAATGTTATTTGAATGTGCACTTGAAACATTCTATAATAATTCATGCTGTAAAAAACTGGATCTCCACGACACAGGGAATCCTAGTGTGGAGAACAGAGTCCAAACATCTAAAACAAAATTATACTAACACTTGTTTGTAAAAAAATAGTTATAAGATTGTAAAACAATTTGCTTGCTGAATAAATTTATTATTATTATTATTAATATAGGTGTGATACAAGTCGTGACTTCCATGAGGTCAGCGTGCACTGGCTGGGCTCCCGTGTCATTAATGTCGCACCAGTTTGCTGCTGCTCCGGAAGGTTCATGGGCATCGGCTGTTGGTTGGGGAGTTGACAGGTATGTACTTACATTTTGACAAGAACACATTGATTAATATCATCTAAAAACCACGTTTTTATGAGCATTAAAAATAATAAAACTAATCGGGAACTTAGAATTTTGAGTTGCAAAATTCCACCCGAAACGATAGACCGGCAGAAAAGAAAGTGATATACCTACATTGTCATCGACTTGTGTGCTATCTTGAAAGTTTCAGTCGTATAGCTAATCTGGAAGTGCTCGAAATTAAAATTGCAGGGTTCAACCTGAATCCGAACAGACAGACAATCAAGCAAGTGACATAATAAAAACTGAAATATTTCTACCACGTTTACTTAACTCTTTTGAGAATTCTTATTTTTCTTACTACTACAATTATAACCACTATATCACCTTTCGGCGGGTATTTCTCATAGTGTGAAAATATTAATTAGGCTAAACTTACAAATTTGGATTTGACTTAGAAAAGATGCTGATAGATGTTAGGTGACAGATTTTTCGTATAGATTTTAGTTGTTAACCAGACGTATCTTTCGCAAAATTTTGTGAATCTCAGAAATGTATTATTCTGACCATTTGTAGTACATTTTGGATTATTGTATTAGGTTAATTTATATGCAATCTTTATGCTTGCTGGTAGGGTATTTTGTGGATGCCCGCGTAGCTACCTCCCTCAGGTAAATAATCCGACGCCAAATACCTGACGGTGTAGTTTGGTAGTTGTCCCTAAGAGCCAGTTTATCCTAGGATAAGCTTGTTTACCACTTCCGAACACATCATCACCATCAGGCGAGATTGTGCCCAATAGTTAAATACACAGAAAAAAACATATTTAATTCACCTCTGACGAATATTCAATAGCACAACGGGATTGACAGATAAAACCGGCTGAAATTTGTAAACTGTGTGCGTTACGCATTTTCTCATCTAAGGTACAGATTATTTTCAGCTATTATACTGCAGTCCACGGATCCATGATGATATCCACGCAATACAACCCGTGATCCCACTAGAAAATGCTACGGGCCCATGGTGGTGTACCTTGGAAGTTCCACGGTAGAGCCCACCAGTAGGTAAATGGGGAGGGCCCCAGGCCCTACACCATTTTGTTTCTTGCCATAAACTTACGTGATTATTAAACATAATTTACAATAATAACAACAACTTAACCCCGTACTAAATATTTTCATACCTCGTCAGATCATTTGAATTGCATTGATCGTGGTCACGTAATAATAACTGGAACAGGATTTAGTCGTTGTTGTTATTAACTTACTTATTACTCGTATATCAAGAAGCAGGGCTAATTTTCTAGACAGAAACCCTTCATCACCTTTAGTTGTCTTGTAATAGGAGAAGTCATCATTTATTTGGTTTTACTTTTCGGTGGCTTAATCTGCAACCTGGGTCTATGTCCCGTTATCTATATAGCCCCTAATAATATCTTCGACAGCGATTGTTATGTAGTCACTACATAATTATAGCGTTCACAAAAAGTGTGAGAGTGAACAAAACCTAGGTTAATAATAAAATAAAAACCTCTATAATGACCAAAATTAACCACGAGCGGGTGTCAAATGCCTCACGAGGTAAGCTCAACAAAAGCTTTCTCAACAAGAACATCAAGTATTTATTATGTTTATATATATAAGATTCTGTATTAGTTCCTAGACCATAAGGCCGTGATTTTCAATCATCGGATAGGTACTAATCATATAATATATGAATAAACCATAGGCTTAGGATGTACAAGACCAACAGTGATAGAAGAACGTGTGACAAAAAAATAAATGTAAATGTGTAAGTGACATAGTGTTGTCATGACTCGGGCGAAATATTATCGACAGATTTACTGGTTGAATCTAAAAGTTCATTTTAAACAAAATAAGATATTTTCAAATGAAAATTAAACCAAATTTCAAAACATGAATACAACCTTGTTGAGAAACTTCTCCTTTTTTGAGTCTGTTAAAAATAAAACTCATTCAAATTTGAAGTCAAATGCATTTATTATAGGTCAAAAATTGTACAGCACTTTTAAAAGTCAAACTTCTATTGCTCTCGTCATAACAAGATAAAAAAAAAAAACTTACCATAACTAAGTATTATGATTACTATTAACAAAATCATTACGCTGCAATATACATAATATCCTGTAATCAGTATATATATATTTATTATCTTAATGCTATTTGCGTACGATATGCGGCCGAAAATTAGTGCACAACTCAAGTTTTTTTAAACTAAGTTTTTATGTATATTTATGATACGGAGAATATATATCTACCAGGTTGCCTATCAAAATGTGGCTGCTAGCTATTTGTTATTAAATTATTGTGAATTGAATTTTGAGCTTTAAAACTTTCGCGAGTTTTGTCCATAATTATTATTTAGTAACCGGCTAGGACTCACGTAATATTTACCGGATATTGCTCCGACCAATTTCGAACTTATTTGAAGTTCTTCGTCTGGGAATCACGATTGTGCACAGCGGCCAGCGATTGATTTTTGTAAAAAAATTCGATTACTTGTTTTTTAAATAAAATACCATCTACATCACGGCAATATATATAAAGATTCTGAAAAATCACGGATGCCGTTGTGCACCTGGCGGCACCTCTTACATACGTTTTATACTTACAGGGACATTTAAAGTTTGTATTGAGTCTTTCTTAGTATACGTCTATATTTTCGTTGTATGAAACATTTTAATGCAAAATGTATATTACAAACTGTAGAGTTTTATTTGGAGTCCAGCTGCCCCTGTCTAAAGTTTTGTCATATAATAGAAATTTGTTGGAAATCTGTATGGTATGAATATCTGGTATGAATAAAAACATTATGCACATGTTATTAGAGTCACTTTTATGTGAACGTGTAACATTTTTCGAATCTCCTAATACTGGATTCCACGTGCCGGACAGTTTATAGCCTTCTTCTGTCTTCTTCTTCTGTCCGGCACGTGGAATCCAGTAATAGGAGATTCAAAAAATGTTACACGTTCATATAAAAGTGACTTATAACAGTATCAATACTGTGAGTGTATTTTGTCGAAACTTTCAGTCGAGTGCGAGTTCCAGTGGTACGCGTAGCAAAAGACAAAGAAAGAGGATAGACCGTTTCGTCTGCTCTTGATTTTTGTCAACCGCTCGTAACTCCAGTCACCCCGCGATCATGATGCATGCAACTGCGTCTAAATATCGGGAATTTAAAATAAAAATCACCACGGTACAAATCCCGTAAGTAATAATAATATTAGTTACTAAAGAAATCTCTGAAATAGGCATTATAATAAGAACCTCTTCCGTTCTGGAAGTCATACAAAAACAAAAAAATATCTAATGAAACAGGAAGATCAAAAGGGATTATAAAAAATCAGGATAAGCTGAAACTCACGGAAATATACATGTAAAAACACTTTACCTTCTTACGAATAACAAAGCTTATTCATGTTTATGAAAGTCTCAATGAACATTGTCGATCTTATTTTATAAGTACTTTGAGTTTTCAAAGTATTTCAATAAACATGATCGTTAGCATTTTTTCCGACCGTACCGATATACATAAGGCTGGGTCAAAAATATAGCGAATTGAAGCGTACAGCTAAGGTGCGGCAAAGCGTTATTGATTTTTAATGTATGGAGTCACGCAAAATTTCCGGCGTCCCATCCCCACCGTGGGCTCGATCATCACAGCATAGCGGCAGCATGGCGCGATGATCGAATGTCATTCATGTAAGCAGCATGCATTACTTAAAAACCATCCGTTTTTTCTTATAAACAGACCGTCCTACTGATATGCCACATGGAGGGAGAGTGCCTTGAATATTGTACATGGAACATTTTACTGAAAAAAGACATTATTTGAATAGAAAAATGAATTTAAACTGCACTCATAGATATTTAAATAATTGCATAATTCAACTGGGAATCGAACACGAGAAAAATAATCAACTTGTAGCTTTATCATATCGATCCAAAGGATTTATCAGAAAGATATATTTTTTCTAAATAACATAGTATCAGAAATAATAGGAAGATTATAATTTTCAAGATCATGAATTTCAAATCAAAGCGTTAACTGCATGAGAGTTACACTTCTTTACATTCTTTTTTTTTTATTTTTATACTGATCTGGGTAGCACTTGACCACTATCTCACCTGATGTTAAGTGATGATGCGATCGATGATGGAGCGCGCTTACCCAGAAGATACCTATTCACTCGCGTTTTGAAGACCCCTACATCGTACTTAAACGGAAACACAGACTCAGGCAGGGTGTTCCATTCCCTGGTGGTTCGTATGATAAACGAAGAAGTAAATCGCTTCGTTCGGGTAAATGGAATATCCACCATAAAGCGGTGGCGCTTCTGAGTATCCTTGGAAGTCCGATTGAAGAATGGGGATGGCGGAATCAAATTGTGAAGTTCCATTGCACACTCACCGAAATGTATCCGATAAAAAACCGATAAAGAAGCGACTTTGCGGCAATTCTCGAGACTCTGGAGTCTCTTGCGTACTAGGTGGTCGTCGTTAATGAGTTTCTTGGCTCTCCTCTCAATAGCTTCCAGTGTCTCCAGCTGGTATTTGGCAGAACCATCCCAAAGGTATGAACAGTATTCCATACACGACCGGACTTGGGCTTGATAAAGATTTAGCAACTGTCCCGGTGTGAAGTATTGTCTCACCTTAGCCAAAACACCAAGCTTTTTTGAGGCAAACTGGGCTTTGGACTCAATATAAGAGCCGAAATTGAGAATTGGTGTTAATGAGATGCCAAGAAGCTCAAGGTGGTTTCTTATCGGCACGGACACATCTCTGAAAGTAGGAGCCAGGTGAAAAGGGCTCCGTTTGGCGGAGAACAGACACGCCTGGGTTTAAGCAGCATTGAACTTAACTAGCTTGGCATCGCCCCAATCGCAGACTGCCTGCAAAGAAAAGCTCAAGCGCTGAACCATCGCTTCCCTATGAGACTGGATTTGTAATGCACTGGTTCGTGCGTTAGATGTGTAACTTTCCACAACGGTGCTGTCATCTGCATACCCAAAAATACCGGGTTTCAGTAGGTCATTAATATGCAGCAGAAAAAGTGTTGCAGAGAGTACTGATCCTTGAGGGACTCCAGCATTTATTGCCAATTGGGCGGAAGAACAGCCATCGATGACCACTCGAATCGACCGATCCCTCAAGAATGTATCACGACCAGCTATAGTAATATGCGCAACTGTTTCCGACCCGTTTCCCATAATGGCTTCACCAAACATCATGCCAAAACGCGACCGCTTGGCGGCATGGCTTTGTCTGGTGGGTGGTAACACGCCGCGGCCTAAGCCTACCACCTGAAGAAGTACTGCTCTTTTGGCGCCACCTAGGGGACACGTGTAGGACATCGAGGGCATTACGGACCTACGGACGCGAGCAGTATAGTCCCCCAAAACATTACATATTTATACGCAGGCATCAAAAACGTGGAAAACACTTTGCAACGCCTTCAGTTCGCTGTATGTTTGAGAAGACCTCCAAGTATAAGATTATAAATATACATTGAGTATTCTTGTGGAATATTGAACAATGCTTAGAAGATGATAAAACGATGTTCTTCGTGGTTTTACCAAGAAAAACGAATCACAATTCATATTTTAATACATTTTTACACACAATCTAACCTGATGCTAAGTAATGATGTAGTCGAAGGCAGTTTCTCGCAACAGGCTTAAGCCTATACTCTAGGTTATCCTAGAGTGGGAAGTAGCTCCGAGGACACACCGTGATATGCTGGGCGACAGATTTTCTACTTGAGGATGGCAGCTAGCTAGACCGGTTTTAGTAAAATGCCCTACCACCATGCTATAACAACAACTCAAATCCTTAGAAAACAACCGGATAAGCAGTCACTAGCAAATGCTAGTGGCCACTTATCCAAGTTATGACCGCAGCAAACGTTGCATAACAGTTGATCGGTTAATAACGACTGCCTATTTGTTAAATATTTTTTCTAACGTCTATTTTGTCTATATAGCCCGTATCGTGTAACAACAAATGTTTCGATTCTTCCACCAAAAGATAAGAAGTTTAAAAGTGTAAAAACTGTCATGATAACTTTTTTTTAATTCCCGAAGTTTTTGTGTTAAGTAATTTGTGATTATCGCGCATTTTTCGCAACGTGGCAATTACAATAGTAGATTGTTATACAAGGGTCGAAAGGAATCAATTCCCATACGCGGTATTTAGACGCCCGAGCGTAGCGAGGGTGGCTATAGTCCGAGTAGGAATTGATTACTTTCACCCGTGTTAAGCACTCTACTTTTCATTTCGAATATAAGGAAAGCTAAAAATAGTAGTTTTTCTAAATTACCTATTAATTAATAATAATAATATGAATAGGCAACTATTTAAAATTAAGTAATCGGGATATTAGAAATATTTGTAAAATTTAATGTAAAATTTTGCTTGCAATATTTACGGACAACTATCGTCCGAATAGGAATTCATGACTTTCATTCTTGTTAAACTTTTCACTACGAATATAAGTAATACAAAAAATGTTTTTCTATAATATTTATTGTTAACAAGAACATGAGTAAAAACTATTTAAAATGAATGCACTCATAGTCAAAATAGTATAACTTACATCCGTGTTAAACACTCTAATTGGATGATCAATGATCAATTTTTTTTAATTTTCACATATTTTTATTAAAAATATGTGAAAATTAAAAAAAAATGATTTTTCAATAACTCTATAAAAAATCTAAAATATTAACTGAAAACTATAACATGAGTAGAAGAAACATATATATAATTAATTGAGGGATAAGAACAATTTGTAAAATTAAGTAAATTTTTTGTTACATTTTTTATAATTTTACTTACCATCCTGCCAATTTATATATATCTAGTCTTTTTTAAATTTTATACATGGCACACAAAGCGTCTGCCGCGGAAGCCATACCACTTAAAAGGTATTTTATTAAAGTTGTTTTTTAATTTACCCTTATAAACATAATTAGTGACTAAAATGTTTATATCAGATACACTAACTTGAGAGAGTCACATTAGTTATGTTATAAACTAGTTCTTTTAAATTTTACATAAACACAAATGTAGTCGTAATTATTTTTTATAATACAACAAAGAACGAAAGAATATAGACGTCTTATTTTGTTTACAACCATGGTTGCCATTGTTACAGTTACAGCAGAGTACCTTAGTACGAAAAAACATGAACATGTTGTTACCATGGCAACCATTGTTTACAACACTGGTTGCCATGGTTACAAGTCATTTCGGCCCAAGAGAGGGAAGCATTTACTATGAGTTTTTCCCACTCTTAGGTGGGAAGCAGCGTCTTCCACCCGCTACTCAGATCAAATAAACACTATTTTCCGAGTATGAGAAATGAAAAAATACTAATGTAATTGACTCGTCGTGGTCCGCGCTGCAATGATCCTTATTTCAACGGAAGTTTGTTTCATTTTCGTGCCTGAGCTACTAATTTAGCAGCTGTTAAGCCCTTAAGCATTTTAATGTTTGCATTACTCAGGTTGATCCGATTAACTTTTGAACGATCTTTAGAAAAGTAGATTAAATGAATGGAAATTCACCAGTTTGTATCTGAGCGAAATCGGTCGGGGATTGTTGAGACTTAAAATGTTATGAGAGGGTTGACATTTTGAAAATGACAAAAATAGGTTAAGTGGGGTATCGTGAAAAGGCTTTTTTTCTACATGTTGAGACTATTTTATTTTCAGTTTTACGTTCTTTTCTTTTAAGTCTTAATGAAATGATATAAAATTCAGTTAAGTGCGAGGTCTAGTTTTGCGGCGCTAGCTACTTAGGAAGAGTTTCGCGTGGCATTGAAACTCTTAAAATGGTTGCTCTAAGGTTCTACATAAATAATGATTTAATTATTTATGTAGAACCTTTGTAGAACGATTTTTTCTCCTCCTTCACTTAATGGTTAAAAAACTATAGCAGTACTCAAAGGAAGGTTTGTTTTATGGATTGATAAAGATTAATTGTTATGAAAATGGAGTATCCTGAAGGGTTTGGATCCACTCCCAGCTATGTTATAAACAATATCAGCCATTTGTCTTAGCTGCAGTTATTTTGTCTTACCTTACTGGTTTTATTTTCCTAGGTTCAACCGTATAACGCTTTCAAATGAATGAATCAGGCTGTATTGAGAAAACTGTACGGAACTCTGTACCACCCTTTTTCTTTTATCCGTGTTTTATGGACTGTATGGCAAAAATGATATGCCTTATATATCCTATATCACTATATATGGCTAAGATTGTTGGTTCTTTTATAGTACGAGGAAGTGTTCGTCATCTTCATCACATCAACCGGAACGTCCACCGTTGAACAAGGTCTCCCCCATTGGGGAGATTTGCCATAATCCCCACGCTTTGCAGGCGTGTTGGGGATCGCAGTTGAAGTTCTTAGTCAGTTCTTCAGAAGTCACTGCTTCCCACCTTCTGGTATTTTTCCCTAAACCGCCTCTTACGACACCCACGTGAAGAATTGGGGGGTAACATTCTAACCCGGCACTCTACGGGGTAAAAAAGACGTTAGTTGTGCAAAAACAATTACATCTACTTGAAAAAAACTATATTATTAAATATATATTTAGTAATTATACACTCTTGATAACTAAGATTATGATCTACCTAGACCGAAAGATTTAGGGTCCGTCCTTAAACAAAGAGAAAATTGCTTTCAAGGTTTACCAACAGACTTCAACAAATATTATGCTGGCCAGAGCTCTTTCTGTTTGTATTAGAGAGATTGCTTATTGTTTATATTCACTTAAAGTTTCATTTCCCCAGATTTGATACTAGATATGCCGCCGCAGATTTACCGAAAACTCCACTGATGGTTTACAAAGGTCTTGTGTACTTTGATTCTTGCCCTGGGAATATTGGATACAGGTATGTTAATATTGTTAGGGGTATCATTTACCTAATATACGATTACAAAGGAAACTTAACATAATCTCTGAAAGTTTCAAATTAAGCTGTCAGTGAATTTTGACCACTTTTGATAATTAGGTACTAACGTATTGTAGTCGAAATTTGGAAGTGGAATCACAAGTACACTAACGAACGTATATGCATTCGTTATCCAGGTCTGAATGCTCAATTTTAGTATACTGTAACAGCCGCATCGTCCACTGCTGAACACAGCCTCCCCTATTAAGGGGGTATTTGCCATAATCCCCACGCTTGGCAGGCGGCTTGGGGATCGCAGTGTAAGACGGCAGTTCTTTAGAAGGTGCTGCTGCCTACCTTCCAGTTTTTTTTCCCTTAGTCGCCTCTTACGACACACACGGGATGATAATGGGAGGTGCAATTCTAACCCGGCACCCCACGGGCGTTACCCTTACAAAAATACGTAATTATCTTGATCATTAAATAGACGTATCCAGTTTGACTCGGTAACCTATGTATATATTATATATTCACAATCTCGGATATTGGTATTTTATTTAATGATCATGACATGTAATCGGAGATGCTAGCATTATTTTACCGAATTCATTTAATATTCAGTAATAATAGATTCAACAATGTTATATTTTTCCTCAAGAAGAGCTTTCATCCTCTCGGATTTATGTAAACCAATGGGCGTGAAGCCGTAGCAATATTTTAGATGCTTCAATTTCAGTGCCAAAACCCGCGACATAAAAAAAAAACTTTTCCATTCATGTCCACTGGCCATGACACAATTTATCATTTTCTTTTCAGTAAAGCAAAACAGCTCGACGATGATGGAGGCGTGAGGAACATTCATTGCATGGGATTGCCACCCTACTCCGGGGAAGAAAAGGATCCCGTGCACGGCGGCTTGCTCTTGGTCGGAGGAAAATTGATTGCATTATATTTACAGGTTTGATTGCTTTCATAGAAGTTTGCAAAGCGTCTTTACAGTACAGATTGGTTAAAATAATTGCGTGCAATGGAAACTTGATTGAAAATTGCTTGTTATATAAGGAGCACGTTTAAATACTTACATTCATTTTTTATTCCATAAAATTAATCACCACGTCATCACGTTTACAACGTGACTTCAGTAAGTACAAGTAGGCATTACTATTTTAAGAGTAAGTATTTACTTATGCATTAGTTAACTACTAGTATTTTCCTAAGTTAAACTCTTGAAACAATATTTTATAATATCCGATTGGTTGCGTTAAGTTTGTTGCAAAGCACGGTACACTTTTTATACCACGCACGCCACGGTAAAGTTTGCATTCTGCTATTTTCGTAGTTTTTACGCAATAATGAAAAAGACAACGTTATTTTTTGCCTATTTCGCTAGGCACTGCCGAGGTATATGTGATCGCTTCCCTTACTGAGTTTACTCGTACGCTATTTTAACCCATAAAACGTAATCCCTCCTTCTAGCGCCTTTAGTTGGTTTAAATCTTTTATTATATAATGTATTTCAATTTTATCTTCGGAGGAGTACTAATTGGTCTTATCTTAAACATATTAGCCAGCGAAAGAATCAAGTCGCTTTGAAAATACTAAGTAATCTTTCAAGCCTAAATAAACTTTTGTTGTGTAAGAATTAGAAAAAAATGTTGTGTTAGTGTTTCGCGATTATCTCGCATTCTTACACATTGATTAAAAAACTTTATGCTGTACAATGTTAGGAACTTATAGAATATGACACCTTGAACGCTTAAACATATTTTTCTATTGTGATTCATATATTTAATATTAAAGACATATTTGTCCAAGTTAGACCTGGGTATTATTAATTACAGGAAAATAAATAGATCAATAATAGGTACATTTATTTATTCGTTTACTTATTTATAAGCTGTGCTCCACCATTTCAACTAAGAAGACAATGATGAAAAGTGGTGATGAAGATGATGTTTAAAGGTGTCCATGTGTTAATTCAAGACCTAAACAATTTAATTTCCACGTAAGTATTTATATATCAGTTCAGCCATATTATCTTGGAACACTTACAAACACCATCGCATCCTTACTCTATAATACCTATTCGTGTGATACATGACAATTAATATAAAATGTTATTCTCATTGCGCACCCTTACGGTTAGGTTGACCCGTACTACATTCGCAGTTGATTTTTTTTCTTACTTATAGTAGTTTCAAGTTGTATTTATTCTCGCGCATTTCCTCGTTTAGCTTTCGAAAAAAAATACACCAAAGTTGGTGCAACTTGTAAACAGTAATGAGATAACACACAAAAAAGTACAGTCGAATTGAAAACATTTTTTTGAAGTTGGTTAAAAATGGATGGCATCGTTTTCAAGTTTTCATCAATAACAGGTATAGGTAACAACGCTGTCCAGTAATTAGAGACAATATTTTTTTCCCATTTACTCTTCTAAATTTACCTTTTTACGTACTGCGCGAATTACAATTTTACACATTTAAGATTTTACCTTAAAACATGTTACAGGAACTTGGCGCTAAGGATATGGGTTGAAAAAAACAAAACTGAATAATGTTTAATATTATTTGTCCTGTGGAACTCTGCCAGGATTCGGATTTTTTTTTCGAATATACATCTCAATAATACGCAAATTCTCTCAACAAAACAACCCAATGTAACAACAGCTCATGATAACTGAGTTTGTACTTTATCAGATTGCAGAACAAGCGCACTGGTATTTAAAATCGATTGTTAGTAATCTTTAGGGCAAATCTTTTCTCTCTCTCTTCAAATCGCTTATTACTGGACAGATGTGAATAAGTCTCCGGTAGAGTTCACTTTCTGGATACGTTTTAGAGATGTTATGGCAACATTACATACCATTTTTGAGAAAATATATATTTAAATGGTTCTTTGACAAGCTGCTCGATGAGAGACTCAGTAGTCTCTCATCGTAGTCCTAATTGAAAAGCCATTGCATCTGTATATATAAAGGTTTACACTTTCTATAGGTATTGTAAAAATGCTAATAGAAAAAAGGTTCACCCTTACATAAATCCAATTGTCAGATTAAATAAGAGCTTCCATTGTTCTCACGTAATTTACATACTTTAGATTATTACTCAGGATAAGTAGGTACATTTTATTCTATGCCTCGGAGTTGTATTAACCTTATGAGTAAGGAAATCTGACACAGCATCAATAAAATGAAATATTATTATGATTGATGCTATTACGCTTTTAAGAAAGCTCTCAGTTGAACAGTGTTGGATAAGGGAGAATATATTTTTAGGTACAAGTATGTATGTAACATAATATCTAGTCTTTGTATACCAATAGCGAAGTGAAGAAATCGTAAAATGACAAGATGAGTTGATTGTAATCCTGGTAACCATAATAAGTGCCAAGTTCGTACGAGTATAATAGTTAACCATTTCTAACGTCTTGACATATTGCACATCCAAATATAATTTAAAGTCACCCCAACCTCATGTATGATGTTAAAGCAACACAAAGCATAATTCTAGTAGCATATTTTTTTATATCTCCCAAATAACCTAAATTTGTGTTTAAAGCAGCAGTATTGTTTCGAATAGTTGTATGTATGAAATTTAGACTCCAAAAAGTATCGCGTTTCCTGTTATACTGTAAGATTTATAGTGTGCGTGTGGACTGAGTGACCACATTTTTTTTTTGTTTATTTTTGTTAAGTTAGTAACTTCAAGATTTAGTAAAAGTCATAAAATAATTTGTAAAATGCGAATTGTAATTTGTAATAAATTAATAATGAAGTTATGACTCTTAAACTATGGTCTCTCAGTTCACACACTCAAAATTCCAAATCTGCGAAAATACATAACTTATAGTCACATATTGTATACAGATATTTAGTAAAACATAATTTAAAGTGTTTAGAAGATAAGAAACTACAACGTGGAAACTAAAATTACAAATTACAAAATTCTTCCTGGTGTCACTGAGAGACCACTTATAAAACACATATATTTTATTAATTATGCCACAAAAACTATATATTTTAACTGCTAACGTTAGTAAAAGTTACATGTAAATTTGTAAAAGTAAAACAAGGGCACCGTTTTTGGCTACTTTAGTAAAATTAACATTTAATTGTGGTCACTCAGTTCACACATGGTGAATATGTTAATTAATTGAAAGTTCTTGAATTATAAGTAGTAGATTAAAATTAAATATATCAGTATTTAGTAAATATTTTTTACTACAAGGATATGTGTTTTTATCATGTATAGATTGCTCTTAAGACAAGATAACTGCTATTCAATATGTTCTATAAAATGTATGTAGTAGGGTGACCACACTGACAATTTACTATGCAAGTGATTTAGTAATACAATTTGGGTTTTTTCTTAACCCGTGATATTATTTTGCATCACTTTACTGTTTTACAATGTGTAAAACCAATGCTATTAGCATTAATTATTATTATGTTAAAATACAACACTTCTTTGTGAGTTTTAAGATTTTTGTGCTATTTTCCTAATGGCGCCAAATTTCAGGTATTTTTTTTTCGATTTTCTGGCTTTTGTCTTCGTGTTCTTACTGCCGTTGTCTAATATTTGCTTTTTTACATCCTTGACATTTTCAACAGACTTGGAAACACTTGGGGGACACTTATTTATGTAAAATTATAGAAACTACTTATTCACATAATTATAGTGATCTATTAGGGCCTCCAAACAAATATTAGTGCCTACCTGTCTACGAGAATTTATAGGTGTATTCAATTTTTGTATGTATGTTTGTCCATGCATTTCTCCACAACTATGTGACGATTTTTAATGGTATTCACTTTTAGGGAACAGTGCAAGTTTCATTAAAATCGGTTCAGTATCGAACAGAATATTGAGATCCACCTTTGTAAAGATATGATACCGACTTCCACGAGTAATTTTACGCTTTTTAGTATAAGAAGCTGGTTTTAATTTATTATTTCTTGCATATTTCATTTCATCGTAATATTAAAATCAGTGAGTCTAATTCGTACTAATTAAACAACTTTAAATGGTTTAAATCGCGTATATTTGTCATTATATTTGTCCCGACGTTTCAAACACTTTGCAGTGATCGTGCTCACGGGGTGACTAATTGGATAAAAATAATGATAAGTATACGCGATTTAAACCGTTTAAAGTTGTTTAATTACAATGTGTAATAATAGCGAAAACCTAAGACAACATTAGAGTCTAATTCGTTTATATTTGCTTTGTCTTGAGAACGAAAGTTTCGCGTCATTAATTTGTTTGAAATAGGTATTCGGTGCTCGCGCGTTTCATTTGTTTTTTTTTATACGACATATACCGACGCAGCGACGACGACGGTACCTACAGTGTTCAAAATGGTCAGTAAGTTTTTCATACAATATTTTCGTATAATCTCGTAGAGTTCATAAAGGCACTATATTACATGTTCCAAATTCAAATCTCATTACTGCCCTCCAAAACATCTAATGGAAGATTTAGGCGGGAAAGAGTACTAGAGGAAAAGTCAATTTTGGGGACTTTGTATTATTTACTGAAACTAGTGTTCCTTTGAGTTTTGATATGTAAAATTATGATGTAGAATGATTAATTGAGTGTTCATTATCGTGCACAAGTGTAAGCAAGTACTACAACGTAGAAAACATAACTTTTGGTGATTTATTCTGAGCTCCATGAAAAATTCCTGTAAAATTTCCACCACTTCAACAAGGCACGAATGACTCACCTTTGTAGGTATATATACATACCCATATTCGTGAATTTCATCAGTTTTATAACAGGTAATAGTGATATTGATGTCACGTGGTGAAATTTATTTATGCCATTATTAAAAATACGTCATTAGCGGTTCTGAGTAATGAAATACTTAGCGTTAATAAGCTTAATAACTCAAATGAATTTTCATTGTGTGGTCACCCTACTACATAATTGTACAGCTTTTAAAGTCTTCAGAAAGATATTCTTTGTATTTTTCCCAAAGACACATAACTCACCAAAAAGTTCTCTCCAAAATAACTCAATGTAGATGGCGCTAGCATACAGAAATTCGTATATTTTAAACTGAAAAGTTACTAATCTTATATAGCCTGCATCTCAAAATCCTTTCTTAGGATATGTCTACGTCATAGTAGCTTTATGCATGCAAAGTCTCAGCCCGATCGGTTTAAAATTGACAAAGTTTCATACTAACTTTCATCCCCTATTTTATCCCCTTGGGGGAAGAATTAATCAAAATCCTTTCTTAGCGGATGCCTACGTCATAACATCTAACTGCCTGCCAAATTTCAGCCCAATCCGTCCAGTGGTTTGGGCTGTGCAGATGTCAGTCAGTCAGTCACCTTTGAGTAATATATACTCGTATTTAGATTATAGATATCATTTCATCATCATCATCACATTAGCCGGAACGTCCATCGTTGAACAAGATCTCCCCAATTGGAGGGATTTGCCATAATCACCACGCTTGGCAGGCGCTTAGGGATTGCAGTAGAAGTTATCAGTTCTTCAGAAGGCGCTACTTCCCAACTTCCAGTATTTTTCTTGAGTTGCCATTCACGACACCCACGGGAAGATATGGGGGTGACATTCGAACCCGGCAACTCAAGGGTCCACTCTCTTTCTGAACAGACTCTACAAATCTTCGTGGCTACAAATTTCCGTTTGCTGGTTTACTACAGTTACATAATTAATAATGTATATTGTTTATATTTGTTCAGGAAGAAAGGCGTCCGTGGGGAGAGCAGTCAGCTCAGTACACCGGGGTCTGGCGTCTGATCCCATGGGTCATGGAGGTCGCCAAGGAACCTGACGACAAAGACACCTTTATTTTCGAAATATAATTAATTCAAATAAATAAAACGGAACATGGCTTGAAAATTGACTGGTGAATCTGTAATTTATAAATATCTACAGGTATTAATTTATATATTTTTATTTTATCAGTTCTGTCTTTTATTTTATTTTGATCTTATTTTGCAATACATTTTTATATATAATAACAAAAGCATATTTTTTAAATAAAAATGTTTAAAATATTCGTTATATTTTAAAACCTGTAGTCGTAGATAAGCCAATCATTGAAATTTTATTATAGTTTTAACATATCAGAACCAAATAACTTTTTTTTTTATGGGATAGGAGGGCAAACGAGCAGTCGGCTCACCTGGTGGTAAGTGATCACCGTCGCCCACGAACATCCGCAACACCAGAGGTATCGAGGATGCATTGCCGGCCTTTGAGGAGGGAATATGCTCTCTTCTTGAAGACCCCTAAGTCGTATCCGTTCGGAAATACTGCACCTGGCAGCTGGTTCCATATTGTAGCAGTGCTAGGTAGAAAATGCCGTGAAAATTGCAAAGTTGTGGACTTCCAGACGTCAACATGAAATTTATGAAACATCATGCTTTGTCGGGACGTCCGATGGCGAAATTAACTATTGTTACAAGAACCTCCTCATGATATTTAGGTTTGCTCGTACTTCTTATTCCAGATAATATGATTGTTCATCTGTATATAATCATAACTGTTACATTGTTCTCAATATTAATGTTAGTAAATAATACGTAATTATTTTCAAGTGACTTAGGGCCATATATATAATGTGCAAATAAGTTTTTAATAACTTATCCGACACGATTATAGAACTACTAAATTTTTTAACATATACCATTGCATAAGCTCATTATGCCTTTATTTATTAAACATTTTTACATGAGTTACGTGTGTGTGTGACACACACACACACACACACACTACGGAAAAACAAATGCCGATGGACAGGGCATACTCTGTATCCCGCACATATAAAGGGGAATAGAGTGTAGCCGCCAAACTGTTATCATCTGTGTACCTATGCTGTGCGATGTGTCCCATCCCTAATGACCTTCTCTTGACATCTCCTACCCCTCCCCCTGATACACCCTCCCCTACCCCTCGACACCTCACCCGGCACGCATCGTGTCCTTGCCTATTGCTATCGTCGGCCGAGTCGAAGTCAGTGCAAGATTAGCCCTAAATTAAAACCTCCAAAATCCAGTGCCAACCAGTGCTTACAGAACACCAGTGCATATAGTTGATAAGTTAACAGGCAGTGCATCATCGCTCCGAGCCCCTTCGAGAGTTTCAGCGTGCCATCGAGCGTCTATCCCATGTGAGTCCTACCCTTCTGTACCTTCCCTTTAAGCACGTTCCAGCGTATGTACACATTATTTGGTAGCAGAGCGTGGTTTACGGCCTTTAATTTTCGTGGTTTAATACCTAAAACCCTATTAAAGTTATACATTCCTCCGGCCCGCGGTGGCACATCGATTGTAACGATAAATCATATAATCGTGTTACCAGTGTACCTACTGTTTTGTTATAGTTATAAACACCTAACGGCCCTTAAATATTAGCCCTTTTATATGTTATAATGTTCTAATAGCAGTAAATCACAAGATAAATTGTTCCGAACATATTTTTCTGAATGTTTGGCCTACCCTCCAGTGAATGTATCATTTAATGCATTGAACTTCTCCTTATCGTGTTTTGCATAGCTGACCTACATACATTGACGTCTTCCGGATTACGTAAAATACCGTATGTTATGTTAATATTATATTATTGTGCTTGTGTTTTACCTTGCATTAACTGTATATCTACTTCATAAGCCCAAGTGATCGTTACGAACCTTGTTTACCTATTGTTGTGCGTAATTTTGAAAAATAATCTTGTAAACACTGTCGTAAGGTGTAGGTTTTGTACCTACCTATTGATTTTTGATAATGGCCCATAGACAGGATTCTATATATACAGAGTCTAATGAATATAAACACCTACTCGGTCTCCTTAGATATACTTACGACTGGCTGGCCGACTCCTCTTCAATAATAGATAAAGTTCCAATAACTCGACTGTTAATGCGTTTGAGTGACCTTGATTCTAATTATGCAAAATTTAGCGATGCCTGCGCGAAATTAATGGGTTATTTGGACCCTATAATAGATAAATCCGAATATGACGATTTACAGTTGAAAATTAAGTCAGCGCGCGAAATCGTCGACGAATTAAAGTTGAAACGTTATGAAGCGGAACCAAGCCCACGCGCATACAGTACCCCTCAGAAAGACTTATCCACGTATAGTTGCGATGCTCCGCGCCCTAGAAGTTCGGTTCTTCCTGAGCTATCCACACCTAGGTTTGACGGGAGACCCGATTCTTGGATTAGTTTCCAGGATCAGTTTGACAGCATTGTCCATCGAAGGACTGATTTGACCCCTACCCAAAAGCTGCAATATTTAGTCGGCTCCTTGAGTGATGAGCCCCGTCGACTAATTCAGCATTTAAGAATCGAAGATTCGAATTATGAAATTGCCCGTGACCTACTAAAGAATCGTTATCACAACCTACGTCTTCAGACCGATATACTCATAGCTCAACTGCTTAACTTACCCGAAATACCGACTCGCCTTACAGGACTTCGTTCGTCGTTCCTTAACCCCCTTTTGTCGGCCTATAGGGCACTAGATAGGCTAGAGCTTCCTGTCTCACATTGGTCATATCTCCTGGTCCACATATGTATGAATAAATTACCCTCGGAATTAAAGACCCGTTTTGAACGTCACTACGGCCGTGACGTTACAAAGCTACCTACCTTTAGCCAATTGATAGAATTTTTAGAAGAAGAGTGTCGCCATCATGAAACAGTGGGAAATACGGTGGTCGACTGCCCCCCTAATAAGAGTGCGCGATCTCCATTGCCCCGTCGTGCATATGTGGTCGATGCCCCTGCAAGCACGCCCACTTCATGGCCTAAATGTTATTATTGTTCTAGCCCGTCTCATTACTTGCGTCAGTGTAGTCAATTTATGGCTAAATCGCCCCATGAGCGTTCGGAATTTGTAAGGATTTCATTTCTTTGTTACCGTTGCCTAGACAAGCACAGAATTGAATCGTGCCCTAAAAATTATAAATGTTCTTCCTGTAGCCGGACAACGCATCATACATTGTTGTGTTTCAATAAAAGCGGTGGTTCCCAGTCCGGCCCTGGTCACAATAATTATAATAATAGGTCAGGTTCCGCCATGGGCGGAGGTACAGTAAATATATCCGGTCGATCTTCCCCTCGAATTACCCCCCGAGTGCAGAATAAATCACCCCCTCGCAGGTCACCTCCCAGATGGTCAAATAACACTGTGCGCTATGCGCCTGACTCCCCTAGCCGAGACCACCCCCGCCCTGACTATCCTAGCAGAGATGCCATAAGCGCGCGGCATCAGCGTGCCGCATAGCTAGATAGCTTATCGTTTCCTACCTTTTTCACACACAGTTACCCAAGCTTAGTCCTCCTACCTACCGCAGTTATCCGTATACAAACTTCATCCGGTTATGATGTTGAAGCTCGCGTACTTTGTGACACCGGAGCCCAGGGTTGCCTAATTACTAGTGAATTATCCTCTCGTTTAAATTTACATGTGTGTGCTTCGATTGCCCCCGTACGCGGTGTAGGCAATGTGGAGTCTACCCGAGCCTGCGGTTCTGTGTCCCTTACCTTTAAATCGTTGTCTAGTTCCTACCCTAAGTTTTTTGCGGAAGCCCTAATTATTGATGTTATTGCCGGTATACACCCTGAAGTTGAGCTGCCTAAACATTTAATTCCTTTTTCCTTACCGTTAGCGGATCCTGCCTTTAATAAGCCCGGGCCCATAGATATTTTATTAGGCGCAGATGTGTGCGGTGCCATATTCGGTACGGATAAAGTTGAACTAACGTCATGCGGTCTTACGGCATTTAACTCAGCCTTAGGATATTTAATATTTGGACCCGTACCTGGTGTCGCGGCGGTACAGCCGGGCCCTCAAGCTGCTGTGTCTTTGTCACAGGTAGTAGAGAAATTTTGGCAGGTTGAAGACCTCCTGAACCCCCCAAACGTGACCCTCGTGACGATGAGTGTGAGAAGATATTTAAATCAACTACTACCCGAGATAACTTAGGTCGATTTACTACCCGCCTGCCCTTTTTATCTGACCGACCTACCCTAGGTGATTCCCGTTTTACTGATGAACGCACATTCTTTAGCCTTGAAAAACGCATGTTACGTAATCTAGAGTTTCGGGAAAAATATATAGCCTTTATGCGTGAATATATAAAACTAAATCATATGACCCCTTTATCACGTGACTCACAAACCATTTCCCTTGAACATTACTACATACCTCACCACGGCGTTTTCAAAAATACTGGCGATGTTTCGAAAATAAGAGTAGTGTTCAATGGCTCATCCCCTACTACGAATCGCGTTACTCTAAACCAATGCCTTCACGCCGGCCCTAAATTACAAAATGATATTACCCTTATCTTGTTAAACTTTAGAAGGCATTCTGTGGTATTTGTGACTGACATTCGTATGATGTTCAGAATGTCATGGATCCACCCGGAGGATCGTATGTACCAATTGATTTTATGGCGTGAGTCCCCCTCAGATCCTCTTCTCACCTACGAGCTTAATACCAACACCTACGGCTTAAGGTCAAGTCCTTACATCGCCATTAGAGTTTTGCACGAGCTAGCGGAACAAGAGCGGCATAGATTTCCCTTAGCGGCTGAAGTCCTGATTAACGATCTATACGTTGATGATTGCCTTTCTGGTGCATCTGACCTGGCATCAGCTCGTAAATTGAAGTCCCAACTTGAAGGTATAATGGCATCTGGCGGCTATGAGCTTCGAAAATGGACCTCTAATTGCCCCGAGCTCTTAGACGATTTACCTAGTGAACATCTTCAAAACCCCCACCAATTTGCTGATGCAGAAAATCCCCAAGTTGTACTTGTACTAGGTGTACAATACAATCCCGTGACGGATGCCTTTTCCTATAAATTCTCTTCAGTACCTGAAACGCAGGCTACTAAGCGTACTGTACTGTCCCTTATTGCTCGCACCTATGATCCATGCGGTTGGATTTCCCCCGTAGTTTTTAAAGCAAAAGTCTTTGTTCAAAAACTTTGGCTATCAGGTATTGGATGGGACGACCCCCTCCCCCCTGAATTATTACAAGAGTGGAATTCTTTTATTACTGACTTACCTCACATAAATTTAGTATCATTACCTCGGCGTATCTTCCCCCCTGACAGTGTTTCATACTCCTTGCACGGATTCTGCGATGCTTCCTTGGCAGGGTTTGCGTCTGTGTGCTACCTGAGATCAGAAGACTCCAATGGCAATGGCTCCGTCTATCTCTTGATGTCGAAAACTAAAGTTGCCCCCGTCCGGACACGTCTGACAATTCCTAAATTGGAATTGATGGGAGCTGTGCTCCTTACTAAAATATTCTCGCACATAGTCCTCTGCCTTCAGAAGTCGATTGTGCTAGACTCTCTTCATTGCTGGACGGATAGCCAAATTGCCCTTGCGTGGATCAAGACCCCCCCTCATACCTTGCAAACCTTTGAAGCTAACAGAGTTTCTCAAATAATCAGTGCAAACTTACACGAAACCTTCAGATACGTTCCTGGTGACCAAAATCCTGCTGATTGTTCCTCTCGTGGTGTGCCAGCCTCTTCTTTAAAAGAACATCCCCTATGGTGGGGTCCTCCCTGGTTAGCTAAGCCCCCCAGCTTATGGCCCGTTGATGAGGCATCCTTACCTTATGACTTGCCCCTTCCCTTCTGGATTCTTCATTTCTTTTAGAACGTTTCAGTTCCTTCCATAAGCTAACTGGTGTGGTAGGGTTTATGTTAAGGTTTGTTCATAATGCCAAAAACCCTAGTTCACGTCGTACGGATCCTTCCCTAACTGCCCTTGAACGCAAGGATGCCTTGTTGTTTTTAATTAAAATCGTACAAAGAATTGCCTTCCCTGACATTATTGAATGCTTGCGAAGTAATCAGCCTATTCGTACCGCAGTACGACGTCTATCTCCCTTCCTTGATGCGACTGGCACGATTAAAGTAGGCGGCCGCATTCGCCATTCTGATTTACCCTATGATTCGTGCCATCCTTACCTTTTACCCAAAGACGGACCCTTTGTTAACTTACTTGTGCGACATTTTCACGTTGAAAATGCGCACGCTGGCCCTAATACTTTACAAGCAATCCTAGCCCGAGACTTTTGGATACTTTCTGCCCGACGTCTTATAAGACATGTAATTTTTAAATGCGTACGTTGTTACCGGTTGACTGCTAAACCTTCCACTCCCCCAATGGGCGACCTCCCCCGAGACCGTGTCACCAAAGCCCGCCCTTTTATAAGGGTTTCAACCGATTTCGCAGGTCCCTTCTATACTCGAGTTCAGGCCTATAGGAACAGGAAAATTGTAAAATCTTACCTTTGCATCCTGGTATGCCAGACGACGAAGGCAGTCCACCTGGAGGTCGTGTCTGACCTTACTACCGACGCGTTCATAGCAGCCTTGTCACGTTTCGTGTCACGTCGTGGTGTTCCTGATCATATTAGGTCGGATAATGGTAGGAACTATGTCGGAGCAAATCATTATTTACGGGACGTATATAAATTTATGTGTGAAAATCAGGCTTCCCTTGGACATGAAATGTCTAAACGTGGTATAACGTGGATCTTTACCCCTCCTTTATCCCCGAATTGGAACGGTTTATCGGAAGCGGCCGTGAAGTCAGCTAAGTCTCTTTTGAAGCGAGTTCTAGGTGAAACCCCCTTAACGTTCGAAGAACTTACAACCGTGTTTACAAAGATTGAGGCGGTATTAAATTCTCGTCCCTTGTGTCCTGTATCGTTTGATGATCCCAGTGATGTTGAAATCCTCACCCCTGGCCATTTCCTTATTGGTCAACCCCTTAACGCCTTACCTGAATATCCTCTGTCGGATGTGAACGTTTCTAGGCTGAATAGATTCCAGCTGATTCAACAAATCACGCAGCATTTCTGGAAACGTTGGCATACCCAATACCTTTCAACCCTCCAATCCAGACAGAAGTGGACTGACCCTTGTAAACCTCCATCGATAGGTGAACTTGTGCTTATGAAGGAAGATAATCTTTCTCCTCTTGAGTGGCGACGAGGTCGTATCCTAAAAACGTATCCTGGGGATGACAATATTGTTCGTGTAGTTGATGTACGTACCTCTACCGGAGTTTTGACTCGTTCCTTATCAAAATTAGTTCGACTTCCCATAGAGTGACCCTTTCATAAACACCTTGTGTTTAGGGCGGAGGAAATGTAGCCGCCAAACTGTTATCATCTGTGTACCTATGCTGTGCGATGTGTCCCATCCCTAATGACCTTCTCTTGACATCTCCTACCCCTCCCCCTGATACACCCTCCCCTACCCCTCGACACCTCACCCGGCACGCATCGTGTCCTTGCCTATTGCTATCGTCGGCCGAGTCGAAGTCAGTGCAAGATTAGCCCTAAATTAAAACCTCCAAAATCCAGTGCCAACCAGTGCTTACAGAACACCAGTGCATATAGTTGATAAGTTAACAGGCAGTGCATCATCGCTCCGAGCCCCTTCGAGAGTTTCAGCGTGCCATCGAGCGTCTATCCCATGTGAGTCCTACCCTTCTGTACCTTCCCTTTAAGCACGTTCCAGCGTATACATAGAGGAAGACAATACAAAAGATGGGAAGACGATATAAAAACAGTCGCGGGCAATATGTGGTCTAGAGTAGCCAGAGAAAGAGAAGACTGGAAAAAGTTGGAGGAGGCCTATGCCAAATAAGGGCAAACGGATATGGTTGTCGAAGATAGATTTAATTTAGTGTAAGGAACTAACTATCCGAAATAAAGGCTTTTATTATTATGATTATTATTACATGAGTTACGACATTAGCATGAAGTTGAATTACAGAGTTGATAGTTTTAATAACATGCCGAGTTTCTCCCAATGTAAATTGTTATTAGTTTTCAATGTTTGCACAAAAAGTGAGACAGCATTCTACACAAACATAAGTTGAGAGTTCATTCAGTTTCGCACAATATTAATTATGATGTATTCACTGTTTTCTGAGAAAGCAATTTAACTGTGCTGGTTTTGAGTACAGTTTTGTCACTCAATCTTGTAAGTTTTCAAATCATTTTTAAATAACCAGAACTAGTTCACGACAAATTTTTTGATGCAATAATTATTACGTTATAGCCTACGAATAGATATGTTATTTCTTCGAACGTTATAACCATTTACGAATTCAACTAAGTTTTCCTGGAGGTTTGGTGCTAGCGATCACGTCATTTATTAGTATCTATTTCTGACATATGCAGCTAAATTTTTAACTTACCGTCTGTGAAATAAATTCTACGTTAAACATACCTCATATTGACTTGCAAAGTACGTCTATTAATTTAATAGAATTCAGTGAACTGAAACTATAATGAACAAATAATTGTAATGATAATTGTTAACTTTAATTAATACTGTTGTCAATGTACATGGTCACCGTGTTGTAGATGTATTGTATAGTTATGGTTCCATAAACGGTTGGTGCTGCCAAAAACTATCATACATGCACAAAAATAATTTGTCGTAAGTCTAGCTTACGAGTAAGAGCAGTCGGTGAACCAAAATCATTTCTTACCATAAAGTTGATAACAGTTAACCAACTTAAATGTTTAACTCTGCATACTTGATTGCATTAAACGTACATAATATTTGCTCTCTCAATAGTTTTAAAAAGGTGAAAAGTCAATATTTGTTGTAAAAATTGTTTACAAAATAATTACTTAATGAAATTTAAATTTCTGCAAGCGCTTTTGTGGTTGGTAATACTCTAATCGTTTACGATTAGAGTATTACTTACTATTAAGTATACTTTTAAGTATATTTTGTTCATAACGCTTTTCATCCATGCTACGTAACCAGAGGTCCTCGTGTAGATGCCGTACTTGCCGCGCTTGCCGCATCCGTCGCCAAAACTCGTAATACCCTGAAAAGCCAGAATCAACATATATCAGAATTCCTACGTGACTGAATCACTGGGATCAAGTAAAGGTACAATTTTGTGTATGTCTGCATATTTTGCGAAAAATCAAATGTATTATGTGCGCGCTTCCGGAGAGTTAAATAGAGCTTTCCATTCAATCCCATAGCATGAATAGTTGTTAATCATAATAATTTATAGGATCAAGCATCATAATTATGTTCATTGTCTATTAATTTAGCCATCACGCAGTCGTGTGTACATTGTTATGGTTTGCATCTACAGATGTCGTCAGCCATCTTGTTTAATTACAAGCACATAATTTTAAATAGGGAAATTTGATCTCGGATGGTGAAATACTCATAGAAATATTGAGCACAGGATCATGTGGAAGTTCTGTGTTCTACCCAGGTGGAGAAACTAAGTGGTAGACGGGGCCGTAAACAACGTGATGCATTATCGCCTTAAAATTACCATATGTCTGCATGTGTCAAATCAGTATAAAATTGCTTTAAACAGTGGGGTTAGGCAGACCAGGCATGTTTGTTGGCATACAATAACAATAAATAAAGATTCATTGATTTCATTATACATTAATGTAATAACAAATCTACCAAAATTGTCCTTTTTTACGCACAAGGCCAAGCAAAGGTTAAGATAAAATAGCAGTGGCCAATAGTTTTATAGTTGTTATTCGTTCATAAAAATGTATTCATCAAATTTTTAATTGATTTATCTCTGCTACTTCTCAATTAGATAAAAATAAGTCCCAACGGAGGTCTGAAATAATTTCTTTGTACAACTTTAATTTGATTATAAGCTCGGTATCAACTTCGTAGATTAAGTTGCTCAAAGTTATTTACTAAGATTTATTATTGTAGGTACGAACTGCGACTTGTCTGCGAGAGATTCGCTTTTATAACGCTATTTCGGAACCTTCTTATAAAATCGTGATTAACGCTTAATACCTACTTGTACCAATTTCTCTACTAGCTGTACTGCTGAGACTGTTTTGTTCCAATAATAGATAACATTTAATACTTTGGAAGATCCAAATTATATAATTTATTGAAGACATTTGTACTGCTTCCTCTTGACCGGGTTAAGGGTGGGAAGGTTATATTAACTTTGCTAGAAATATTTATCCGTACAGTTGAAGGCTTACTTCGGGAGTTTAATAATATAATATTTCTATTACACATATGTAAAAGGTGATAACGGGCAAACCGCTCACTGAGCCAAATGCCACTTATTACTTACTTTGGCGAGTAGTTGATTCTGCTTCAGGACACGGTTCATTACTATTCTAACGTACTCATTAACTTAAAGGTTGCGGAATAAAACCAATGAGGATTGCTAAGGAAGGTTGGCATCTGGATGTCAGCCAGCTTAAAAACCGAAGCCAAAATCTATACAAAATGCGCATGTTTACTTAGTGACTATAGCCCGACCTCAAAGACGAAATTAAATACATTTAAACACTGAACTGAGCATATTTATGTTTGCCACAGTTACTAATTATTACTCTAAACTTTCGTTAAGTATTGCTTAGATAGAATCCGAATTAAAACGTAAATTTAAATAAAAGAGCCAATGTTACGTCGCAACAAACAATAGTTTATGTTTAGGTTGCTAATTGATTTCAACGAACGAAAATGATCGATATACATATTCTTAAAGTCATGGCTGTGGAAAAGTACACCTTTCTTCAATTTCTTAAAAATAATCATTTTAGTATTTCGAAGTACTTATTTTGGCAAGTTTCTACACAAGTTATTTATTTGTGATGATAAATCATAAGAACTTGTCGATAAAATTATTTTTTTGCCAAATCCATTTCAATTCTTTTTCGGTATAGATAATATTGGGCAGTGGCCGTCACCTCGTTGGTATGAGCTATTGATCTCATTTTCACATTTCCACAGAGTTTTTATTTTTTGGTACTATGTAGATGTAAAGATAGATAAACATATAGAAAAAATACATATATAACATTATAATTAGAGGAAGGGTGCATAACGCCGATATACTGGAACAAGTATACTTTTGCGTCCCAGATAGGTACGTATGGCGGCGGCGACGGCCGCGGTTGGTGGCGCTGCCGCGCGCGCGCACTAACTTGCTGCGCGATGCGCCTCTGACGCGTGCACTCCGCAACCTCAACAATATCGCGGCGGAAGTGGACCTATTTTGTTGTGCTCTGAGCGAATTTACAAAAATCGCATTACATGTTCTGTGTTACAGAAATTAAGTTGTTTATAGTTTTTGTTGTGTTAATGTTGTTTATAGCTACTCTATTGTATTGGGTGTGTACCTGTAAAGATAGTTGTATGTATGGAAATAAATAAATAAATAAAATATTTGTACTCTAATAAACCAGCTCTAGACCTTAACACCCCACATGCTTTAGTACAAGAAAGTTTTTTTTTTTGTAAACGTTCTCATGCGCTCCATGTATGAGTTGAAAGCACCCGAAAAATATAGAAATTATTTTTGTATCCAAGTTTGTAACTCATATCGTTTTGCTAGAGAACCGTGATGTAAGGATGGATGGATGGATGGACAGACAGACCAACAGCGGAGTCTCATTAATAGGGCTGCACTTTCCCCTTAAGGTAAGGAACTCTAAATACATCAACAGTAACAGCATATTGAGAGAGATATCTAATAACCCGGATTAAATCAAATATTTAAGGCGTATATTAGCAGTTAATGTATGTAATTGCTGATTGATGCTGAAAAATTTAAATTCGTATATTTTTTTAATTTAACATATTTATTTAATAAAAATAATTACTATTATTATCTATACATTACTGCCATCTAATAGGAAGGTCATTTGTACCTTTCGATAAGACTCTGGTGATTTGACAAACTGTGTGAAAGCATTTTGTACTGCCTCCTGGGAAGAAAACTTTTTACCGCGTACAAAATTGTCCAAATCACGAAAAAAAATTAAGTCCGTTGGAGCAATGTCTGGCGAATACGGAGGGTGACGAATGGTTACTTATAGTTGTTCCTGTAGAGTTAAAACGGTTTCTCGTGCTGTATGAGGTCTCGCGTTTATTTATTTATTTTATTTATTGAGATAAAAACGACGCGTTATCATGGAGCAATAATTGTGAAAATCGATTCAAGAGTCGTGGCTGTTCCATTGCTAGTTTTGCTATCATTGTTCGGAGTTCGACATAGTAGACATCATGATACAATAATCTTAGATCATGGTAGACATCTCCCGTTATTGCTTGAGCAGATCGGAGAAAGCTATAGTGAATAACACCATGCTGAGACGAGCAAACGTTACCGTTACTTTTTTATTGGTTAACTTTTTATTGGTTAACACTGTTGCGGCGTTTGACCTGGCGTCAGCCATTGCATTTTTCATTCCATTTCATTGATACATTATTTTATAAGGTATTACGTATTGTCTTATTTACCTGTAAATAATACCACATGCTACCATCCTTGCATAGCAACGGCCCTCCCGAGTCACCAGCACACGAGTCTCTGCGGCCCCGGCCCGCACACACCATATGGTCTGTTATTGCGTATTGCCAGTACGAACGACGACAGACTCCTTGTTGTATTGGAGATACCTATGGGCATTATTATTGGTTCATTATTTAACTTAAGAATATACACCTCAGAAAATTTTCATTAATAAAATTCAATTAATGGATTTGTAAGAACTTCCGCATAACATTATTAAATTCTAAATACGCTACTTTCAGTTAAAATTGTGGGCCGCGAATACAATATAAGTCTTTGTCCTGCACCCTGTTGCGTACTAATATGGGTACCTAATTGCTTATATATAATAAAATCTGATTTTTCAGTCAGTTTGGAATCTTTAGGATGAGACTAAAATGGGTTTAAAATTCAGATTTTCACTTCAATTACGAGTAAATCAAACGTATCACTGTTTCATTTGTTAGTAATATACTTATATCTTTATTTAGAATTGAATTTAATATTAGAACAATATGCTATAATGATTATGGTTGCTTCGAAAAAAACATTACAAGCTATTTTATAATGGTCCTTGAGTAGTCCCTGGTCTTTGAGTATTACAAACTGAAAATATTCGAACAATTCAAAAAAACAATCATATCATGCACTTATGCTTACAAACAATTTTTTAAGCACAAGAGTATATAAAATCGTTGCGTCTTCTTACACCGGATATAAACAAGAATTAACGAGAATGAGAATGGAAAAAACTATTTTCCGTTTATTTGATTTTTCTATTAGTATTAACTCATCTGTAGTTATGTTTAAGTATACTTAAATGTAAAAAATCATATGACTGAATAAATCCATATATGACTGAAAGCTACATCTTCTGAAAACGTACCATATTTTGTGTGTACATGTTTCAGCATTTTTTTTAAACTTCTCTCAAATACAGCCGAGCAATAGCTGTGGACTGTGGTAACGCAGGTAGATGGTTGGATCCCCACCGCCGCGCTGACTTGACCTTCACCGCATGGTGGGAGGGCATTATGCAAATGCTCGCCTAGTTAGCTACCGCTCAAGCTAAAATATGTCACCAAGCACCTAATAGTGTGTTCCGACAGCAGTCCTTCAGAACCAGTAAAATTACAGGCACACGAGACTCAACCACTTTATGTCTCAGGGTGACGGGCACAGTGCAGTTTGTCACTTGTGACCAAATGCATCTGATATAGGTAGAGATTACCACTTAACATCCGTTGGGCCTAGTGCCTGTTCTCTCAATATCACATAAAAAAAAACCACACCAAAAATTTAATAATTTTTTGCTGCGGTTTATTCAGCAAATCACACACAAAGGCACATTCTTCTAATACCTATACACCCTAACACCCTAGAATAAGTAATAAAGTAAAAGTTTGCAAATAACAATTAAAGTTTTAAATTAATTTTTTTCATCCTCTAATGTTTCTTTTTTTGTAACTACTGTAGCACTTACTTCATAAAAAAGGCGTAACCAATAATTGCTATACAATATCGTGGAAATAGCACATAGAAATCTTCCATAAACCCGCTTTTCATGTATGCCAACTGAAACATTTTTATTTTTACAACAAATCTACTGATATATTTTTATGAGAACAACTAGTATTACGCTTCCATTTTTAAAATTGTTCTACTAATTTTTTTTTTTTTTTTTTTTTTTATTATTTATATTTTTACACTACAGACTCTGGGTCCGTACTCTTTTGAGATCTTACTTTTCCTTATCATAGTAATACATTTTATTAAGTAATCGTTGTCTCCAATACATCAGTCTTCCTGAAGGGAAGGGTGTTTTAACATTAAAGTGAGTCCATTTTTTTTTTTATTTGTATAATTTTTTTTTTATTATCTAGTTTGTAAGGTGAAAAATTAAAATTTATATAGTAAGTATTTATTATCCTAAGTTGAAGGGCCGGCCACTGGTTCCGGCGTTGCCCTTGATAATTGTAGATGAGCCCTTACGACCCCTTCGTCCCGGTTTTTTATAGCCATTTTTAGGTTGTAGTCACAAATTACTTTTCCATTTGCCTCTGTTGCCCGCCTCATGAATCTGCCAATGGCGTCCGAGCTGTCGTCTGTGTAATAAATGCAACGCTTTGAGTGTCGTGACACTGCTACTACTGCGTGTGATACGCTGTCTCGGAGCTTGGTGACTTTTTCCCTCATCTGTACTATGATTACTGTCTCGTACGTCAAACCCTGCGCTTCGTGCACTGTCAAGGTGCATGACCCTGTACCAGACCCATATCCCTTGCCGACAAGTGAGGCTTTTTCCTCCTGTGTCAGCGCGAGAAATAAGGTACTATGGAGGTCTGTTGGAATGTTTGCACCTGTGTAACGTTCTAGCGTCAGGGAATGAGTTTGAGATCGCGATGAGTATATGCCCGGATACACTTCGCTAAGGGCGTATGCCACATCCATGGGATTTCTGTGCGTGCAAAACAACTGTTGGGTGATGGAAGCCACCATATTTGGATTACTGTATCGTATATCGAAGAGATTTTCTCTTTCGATATAGGGCAGTTGGTTAACATCTCCGATGATGACGACATCCTCAGCGTCCAGCAACCGCACTGCCATTATGATGGCCCCGAAGTGGTTCATGTGAGCCTCGTCTATTAGAAGACGTTGTTCACTTCGTCCCATGAACCCATTGGCCAATACGGAGGCCAGGGTACGCACTTTGGATTTGACTCCGTCGCCTATGCGTTGCGCTACCCTGTCTCGTAGATCTTTGGCTGCTTCGGTTGTTGTGGTGACTATGATGTCCTTATCAGCATCGAAGTTGTCAACTATCCAAGTTGTTTTGCCGCATCCTGGAACTCCATTAATCCATGTTATGTTTGGCATAGTCCAAAGCTCGCAAGCCGCTGATGGATCGAGAGAACCCGAAATGGTTTTGGCCATTTCTAGGATTCTCTCCTGCAGCATTATCTTCGTGCATCGGGCAGTTACGACAAGAGGATCGTTGGGTGGCGTGTTGAAGATGTTTCTGCCAGTCCTTTGTGTTTCGCTTTCATTCAAGTTAACAAAGCTGCCCGTGGAGCTGAACGCGGCCATATATCGACCTGACATTGTTCCTTTTATAATTTGAGAAGTGTCGTTGTCATATACAGCCGCCTCCGCTTCCACAAGTCTAACGTTCAACAATCCTTCGTTTTCCCAGCGGTATGCTTTCATGATGTCTTTGCAAGTGGCCAGATTTACTTCACGTGTGGCCTTTTCAATCGCCAAGAATTCAAGAAATGCGTTAATAGCGTAGTCTATGGGCTTTGTCGTTGGAATGTAGCTGGGCGGACTGACCTGCTCCCTGTCGGCTCTTGTACGTTTTTTCTGAGGCTGAACTTGTATTTGGCGAGGTGTATTGAAATCTTGAAGGGCGGCTGCTTGTTTATCTGCCCCCCTTGAGATTTTGTCCTTTATTCCGTGGACAGCAGCACTGACGACATCCATAAAGGTCTTTGTGCGTCTTGCTTGGTCAGCTTTCTCTTTCGGATTTGCTTTATGCTTTGCGTTGGATTTAAAGGCTTCGAGTTTTTGCTGGAGGCGCTCAGACCCAGTTTGGGTAATCAAATGCGGCTGGAGGATCCCCGTGGTGTTTGTAGGTGAAGTCGCAGTGTGTGCTTTGAGGAAACTAAGGTCATGTCCTCTATCCTCGTATGCTATCACCTCGTGATATTTCGAGGCTTTTATGCACCCTATGTGATCTGCGACCTCTCCTCTTTCACATTCAATTACCATTGCGTCTATGCTGATTTTGCGTGGTGTTGTGCTAGCGCGTTCATCAACCACTCCAAACTTCGAGAGCACTAAATCTGCCATAGCAAAAGGAGTTCTCGTACCCCAATCGATTAGTACAATCGTTTTGTTTCGTGATCGCACTAATCGACACTGGCAACCGGCTAAGGTAGTCTCCGCTAATTCATTGTACCTCTTGCGTTTAATGGTGGTTTTTGTAGTACTCCCGTTTAGCAAGGCAGCCAGTCCGGGTGAGATTACAACGCGGTTTTTTGTATTTGCGTTGCAATAACTGATTCCAAGTCGTTCGCTGCTATTGTCCATGAAGAGGGCCACCCCGCGAACCTTAATGCTTGGCTCGCCTCTCTCCCCGAACTCCAACAGTTGTTCTAGTGATGTTCGTTGTGGGGAGGTTTGCTGGACATCGAGCACACGGTTTGTAGCTCCCGAGATGGATTGAGTCACATTTTGTCGGCTTGGTTCAAGTGTGTTATGCCTTTTCGCTGCCAATTTGAATACTTTTTCAGCGTAGCTCAGGAAGTGTGATCTGCTTTCTGGATCTGTCATGATGGTCTGCAGATTTTGCATTGTAAGTCTGGAGTTCATCTGAATCTCCAGATCATGCCTTAATGCCAGAAAACGTGGACACTCCAGAACCACGTGCCATACCGTTTCGCATATATTGGGATCGCACGCGCAACCTGGGCTTTCTAATAATTTAAACCTGTGCAGATATTCAGCTATCCCGCCGTGTCCCGTCAGCACTTGCACATGTGTAGGTGTAAGCTTTGTAGATCTAACTATCCGGTATGACTTGTTGACATCCGGTAGGAACTGCTTAGTGACCTTTCCTGTGCTGGAGGAGACATACCTGTCCTGCCATTTGCGGACTGTCTCTTCTCTGATCTTTTTCTTGACGTAGGACAAAGGGACGTTACCGTAGTCCGGATCAGAGGCTGCATGTAGGGCTCCAAACTTAGCTAGCTCATCAGCTCGCTCATTTCCCGTTGTACCTACATGCGCTCTTAGCCAGAAAAACCGCACTTGCCTCCCCTCCATTTGCATTTCTTTCATGCACTCTTTGATGGATTTCGTCAGGGGATGGGTCAGTCTGGGATTTTCCAGCAGGTCGAGTGAAGATCTTGAGTCACTCAGAATGTTGACTATTTTAGACCCGCTGGATTTCGCAGATTGAACCGCCCTGAAGAGTGCGTAGAGTTCCGACTGGAACACTGTGCAGGAGGGGTCCAGACTGAAGGTGGAGAAGCATGTCTCTTTACCTTCCTCCCACCATGTGAGGGCTGCGCCAACTTTTCCCTCAATTTTACTACCGTCCGTGTAGACTTGTGGACCGGTAATTTGGTGTGAGTGTAGGGTTTCCAGATTCATGTTCTCAAGGAGCTCATACTCAGTTGTAACGAGTGTCGATGGGTGAGGTTGTTGTAAATAACTCACATTTTGCTCCAGCTGCCTTCTTGGTGGTATGTAGTCTGATGACAAGCCTTTTTTTGCCATGTATAGGCTGGCGGTTTCCTGAATTCTCAGATCTAGCGGTAATGTTCCTGATAGGGCGAGTGCTGATGTGAGCGATACCGTACGATATGCTTTGCAAATTTTCTGTGCGAAGCCCCTTTGAAGTGCATCCAAACGTTTTCTGATCATATGGAGCTCTGTTGCCTGGTACCATGCACAAGAGGCATACAATACGATTGGCTCAATAACTGCAACATATATGGTCCTAATTATTTCCGTGTTCAAGCCCCATGTTACTTTTGCTGCACATGCCAGTTGTTTGTATATCCCGGTCACTTTCCTACATATTGCATTTACATGCGGTAGAAAGTTCAGGTTACGGTCAATGATGAGGCCCAGGAGTTTTATCTCATCTACGAGATTCAGCCTGCATTCCGACATGAGGATTTTGGGGAGATCGTACTTAAGTTTCCTCGTTATCAGCATCACATTTGTTTTGTGTGCCGCGAAGTTTAACTTATTACTTTCCCCCCACTTTACTACTGTGTCGAGTACTGCATTGGCTGATTCCTCCAGGGTACTGACCGCGTGTCCGGAAAACACAATTGCCACATCGTCCGCGAACGCCTGGCAATATACTCCCTCGCCAGACAGTTGCTGCAACAGCGGATCCAAGATGATGTTCCAGAAGGTCGGTCCACCGATGGATCCTTGGACACAACCCTTCGTGGTACATCTCTCGCTAGTTGCTCTGGCATAGTTGACCACGATCTTACGGTCACTGAGGTATGAGTCTATTATTGCGTAAAGGTTCTTTGGATAATTTCTGGTTATCAACTGGTGCTTCAGAGCCGGCCACCACGCGTTATCGAAGGCCCCCTCTATGTCCAGTGAGACTATGATGACGATCTTGCTCTGACCCACTTCTGATTGTACGTGCCTCAATAGGTCATATAGAGCGTCCTCAGTACCGCGCTGTGGCATAAAGCCATATTGCCTTGGGCTAAGAGTTGGGAATATGTGCCATTGGAGTCTGCCTATCACAAGTTTTTCGATAATTTTTCCCAAGACTGAAAGCAATCCTATTGGCCGGTAGGACTTTGGATGTGTGTAGTCCTCTTTACCTGGTTTCCTGAGGATCACGACATGGGCGATCTTCCATAGCTTAGGGAAATGCGCCAGCGATATGCATTTGTTGGCTATCGCCATGAACACCTCCCTTTCACTATGTATGGCCTTCGTACAGATGTCGGCTGTAAATCCGTCCGGCCCTGGGGCTTTCTTTGGGTTTAGTGATCTAATCACCATTTCCACTTCTGCCCATTGGAATGGCGGATCATCACCGGATAGGCCTTCGATCTCCTCAGGTGGCTTGTCTTGGGTCAGTCTTCGGAGTTGCCTATGGTATGAGCCATCTGTCGATACTGAGTCATCGGGATAAAACGTTTCCGCCAGAAGATTAGCTGATTGAGCGGGACTTAGTGTGTGTCCGTCAGCGCCTCTGAAAAGCATGTCTTCTTGTCTTTTGGCCGTTTTCCTGATAACCCTGTATATCCCATCCCACATGCTTTCTCTGTCTTGTTTTGTGCAGAACTCTCTCCAACTATTAGTCTCGGCTTCATTTGCTCTTTCAGCGTAGGTTACTCGCGCGTTTTGGTAATCTTGTAGAACTGCATCGAGTCGTGAAGGAGCAGCATTTTTGATTCGCCTTTTTTTGCGAAGAACGTCCTTTTTCAGAGTTACGAGATCCTTGCACCACCACTGCGGTAGTGACGATACCTTCCTTTCGCCTGTCTTTGTAATTAATTCATCACAGGTATATTGGATGGTTTCCTTGTAGGCTTCGATCATGGTTTCCAGATCCTCCTTGTATGTGATATTCTTTACAGAGTCAGGTGTTATGTTACTTTCTGCTAGGCGTTTCCTGAGCAATGTCTCGAAAACCTCCCACTTTGCCTTTTTGGTGTTATACCTTCGAGTCGTGACTGGCTTTAGCGGCTGTAATTGCCCTTCCAGACGTATATCGAAGGTAATGGCATTGTGGTCTGAGGTGGTAAGATTTCGATTCACTCTCCAGTTTTCGATCTTTCCTAGCAGTGACAAGCTACAGGCAGTCACATCTACACTGCTTGTGTAAAACTTGCCCCCCCTGTTCTCCTCAAAGGTAGGAATATCTCCGGTGTTTAGGATCTGTAGTTCCATTTCATTAAGGAAGGTGTTGTAGGCTTCTCCTCTGGCATTTTCGGTTCTACTGCCCCACCAGTGGCTCCATGCGTTTGTGTCCCCTCCGACTAGGATGTTGTTGGTCGGCAATTTACTGCATGATGTCTTTATGCGATCCAAGTATGGCTCTATGTCTGGTTTTCCGTCCAGGTATATTGACACAACTCCTAGTAATAAAATAAACTCCTACTAATGTCATACTTCAGAATTCATGCAAATTAAATATGAATTCTCCGGAAAATAAAGCTCAAATACATCGCAAGCAAATTTGATTGCCGCTACACTATCAGGAAATTGCATACAGTGTAAAGCAAATTGCATAACTTTCAATCTTGTAGTTTTCAATCCAGCTTTCCTGTTATAAAATTAGGTATGCTTTATTGCTTTTATTCTGTAGTTCATTAACAAGTATTCTTACTGACTTTATTTTTGAATAGTTGTGTGTCCGTGGTGTCATCCGTGTTTTATTTAATAAATACTTTTATTTCTACATGTTATATATTACATTCAGGTATTCAATAATATTTTTTTTTAATTATCAAAGCGCTTGGTCGATGCGACGCGTGATAAAAATCCTATCACCTATTTGGCTCAACGAATAAGCATTGCAATTCAATGGGACAATGCTGCCAGCATGCTGGGCAAGCATGCTGGCCGCCAAATAGGTGACAGCATTTTGATCATGCGTCGCATCGACCAAGCGCTCAACTGCCAACTGGTAATGGGTTGGAGCATTAGGACTGCTTGTGAGTCTGTAATGACGTATAGGTTGTCTAAATGCTTTTATTGTAATAGTTGTAGTATATAGTTCGTACTATTTTTTTAAGAAAGGCATACCGCCGGTATAAAAAAAAGATTTCAATATAACATTCACATTACAATTTAAATTTCATTTCATTTAACTCTTATATATTTGGGATATATGACAGGATACATATCCTACAAATGTTAATAATATAGTTATTAGTATTTAACGGGACTCATTCGCTTTAAACCATGTATGATGTTTCGACCAAGTTATCAGACAAGTTGCAAAATGTCATAATTTCAATCGAGATAATGGTTTTAAGTTGGTTGCACTCTGTAATAATGCCAAGGAAGGAAATGCATCGACCTTCGTTAAAACCCGTGGATGTTGTCAGTGCTGTGTGTCGAGAGATACATATCGAAATCAAATGCGGGTAGTTGGAGAAAATACCCGCCCTTCAAGACGTTGACACTAGCTTCTTCAGTCCGCTCGTGACCGAGTCGAGGTAATTAGAATACATGTTTCTATCGCGGGTAAGTCCCGTAAAATACTTGAACTATGTGTTCAAGTCTCGAAAGTCCTAAATTTAATATTGCTTATAAGAAAATTCTATGCAGTATTTATTTTGATATATTATTTTTTCAATTTTTTTTCCTAAGTAATATACTTTGCGTATAAATATAAATATATTCAATATTGCTACCATGAGGATAGGTTCTGAATGAGGATATTGAAAATCATTTCACGAATATTTTATGAATGTTCATTCAACCGTATCGTACGAGTATCTGGAAGAGCACAAATTTGAAGTATAATATGTTAAAAAATGTTTTGATTTTATTTTAAACAAGTAGCTATAAAGTAATACTGTATCAGCCAGACTATCGACTGCCAAACACAGCCTATCCCACTATCCACAGCGTCTTGGGGATTGCAGTGTGAGATATCAGTTCCTCAGAAAGTGCTGCTGCCCACCTTTTTGTGTGTTAACACTAGACGGTGGGCAGCAGCGTTCAGCCTTCGTCGCCTCTTACGACACCGATGGCTAGAAATGGGGGCGTGACATTATTGCCCGGCACCCCACGCACATGTAATAATTTAGTATAATTACAGAATCGGCATTAAAAGCACTATCATTTAATACTCTCTACATGATAGGTTTATATTTTTTTAATTTAAATATGCCGTTGTTACTCCACTCCTAAGGGAAACATTTTGAGAACTGCGGTTCAAAATGATTGTATTGACCTCAAGTACACGTGTGCCAAAGGGCTATTCTGTACATTGATTTATGTTTTTTTGCGTACATCTTGCCCTTTAATAAGCCAAGTATATATATAAAGTATGTATATACATTTGTTTGTTCAATCCTGCCGATGGACAAAGAGAGGTGTAAAATCGATGCCTCATTTTTTTTAAGGCAATTTTTTAGGTTGAATGAACACCATAGATGACACAATAGCCATTTAGGGGTGTGACGCCCAGAAAACGTTCTTACCTGTAACTTAGATATTTTACGCACCTGTGCGTTGCGTATGACGCTATTATCCCGCGAATTTATTTAAAACATTTCTATATTTGGAACAAAAATAACACGAAATGTCTTTCTCTTTGTAAAGAATAAAGAAATCTCATGAAAATCTAATACATTAGGAATTCCGATTTTATTGTAGTAAATGAGATTTTTATGTTTAAGCTTATCGTAACTATTTGTTCTCAAGTCTGTGATAACTCAAGCATGCTTAAGACTTTATGCCTAACAATACCATTGCAATGTAGGGCACGCTGATACCTAGTAGTGGGCTTAAGAATTTGGAGCTCCTGTGGGCCTGCAACGGCGTTTAGTTACACGACTGTCCAAAAAAGGAGTTATGTTTTCAGGGTTCATGTTTGTATGTTTGTGAGTTTCTTTATTCCACCGTAACTTCTAAACGATCTAACCGATTTTAATATAAGATAATTATATCGGTGGTCACTAGATACATAAAAGTATATAAAAAAATCTATCTGGCGGATTTTAGACGCCATATTGTGAGATATATATATTTTTTCCATACCTATTGAGCGAGGTATCAAAATAAAGGGTTTCAAACCCGATTTCATAAATGTATGTTACTTGCAGATTTATGTTCAATGGAACGATAAAATGTTTCACTAAAACAAATAATTTGCAGTTGGGTTTTTTTCTTTTTTAATTATTTTACCTAATGGCTTTCGTGGAAGCAGCTGTAGAGTTGGATATAGTTAGACGGATTTTTTTATAATGGCACACCGATGCTGTGAAAAGAAAACATTCGTAAATTTGGCTTTCTAATTCTTGTCGTTATCTTTATCCTACTCTTTTTATACATTTGAGATGCTTATAATATAATTTTCTATCAGTTCATTTCTAACTCATTCATTTGTCGGTTATCAATAAATGAAATCTTCATCAAGTAGGTCCTTAAAATTAGTACGAAATAAAATTCAAGCGCCCCTCACCTCGTTTGATCGCTAGATCCGTCCTATAGTAGGTACCCAATATATTGCTGTCGGAACTACAAACAATTTCCAATTTTCATGAGGTTTCACTACAAGCGGATGATCATTTTATTTTATTTATTTAGTTCGCAAATTTACAAATAATATTGCTTAGTTTACTTTTTTACTAACTACATAGCCAAAATAGGATATAAATAATTATCTTAAATAGTGACTAAATAGTGAAAAGTATCTTGAAAATCTGTTTAATGTCTGTAAAGTTTTAAAAAAATTATATATTTTTTTAGCTTTAGGGCTCAATTCTTTAAATTTTTCACTATATGTGATAAGAAGATGGGTTTGAAAAATTGATTGAATTGATGAAATTTGTATAGATTTTATTAAAATTAATCAGGGAAAGTCAACAATTTTTATGTATAATCAAAATTTGACGCTTAAGACACTGCTTATAATAATATATATCCAGGTCTGAACAATATGCAAACATTGTAATTCGTGCTGCACGACCATATATAATTAATGTAATTCCTTAGATTTACCTACTTATATATACATACTCTCTCTGTGATCTCACAAAAAAGTTATTAAAATGTTGGCTAGTTTCTAGGAATCCTAAGACGGAATCCGAACCCTTAGCCTACGCTTTCATTCTACCTTTAAAGGGCTGTATAATCCTACAATACAGGTTGGGATCTTGATGCGAATACAGAAGACGGAATAGGTAGGCATACTCTAGTATGCGTATCTAATAGGGCGTTATGTCGTTTCACTTTCATATAAACGTAAGCTACAAATTTTATTGGCTAGTTAAAATTCTTTACAATTTTGTATCTTTAAAGGGGTCGTTAGACAGACCGACTCATCTAACAATTGTTTTAGTTCCATTGCATAGTGTTTAGTCGTAGTTTAGTATTACCAGCAACTGTTACTGAGAATTTCCAGTATATTTTAACAATATCGTTTCTTTGACTCGAGGATCAAACCCGTGACGTCATAGTTTCGACGTGACGCTCACGCCACTCCACTAGCTATGTTGCCAAATACGGAGTAAGTATCACGGAGGAAACAAAATACCATACATGTTTCAAAATCAATCTAACATTTATTTTAAGTTTTCCCTTTAAAATGAGTTATTAAAAGTAATTTGCTCTCTTTTATGTTAAAATGTTACCAAAAGTCTAGACATGTTCACAACAATTATAAACTAATTAAAAAAGTAGAAAAACCCGACTGCAAATTATTTATTTTCATTTTATCGTTCCGTTGAACATACATCTCTAAGTTTTATATATTTATGGATCCTGTTTTAAAGCCCTTCATTTTAATGACCCATTCGAAACGTTTGAAAAAGAAAACACAATATAAGAATAACGATTTTATAGTAGGTACCTACATTGATACAACAAAATACATGTCGTGTTCGTACGGAACTTTCAGTATTTGAGTCCTATTTGGCACTAGGCCTGTTATTATAACTTTTATTCTGTAATAGAGACCAATTTTTAATTTTAAAATAGAGGTCATAATCAAAATATTTCTTTCTAGTTGATCCCACGCACATGTGAAGTAAATCAGAACCGTTCAGCAAATAGACCTAAGGCCTTTTAGCGAGAAATCACTAAAGTATTGATAACTAATTTAAATAAAATATTAGAATTGTAAGTAGATACTAATAAAATAATAATAAACCCGCAGAGACGGTTTGTGGCAAACCAACGATGAGTGACGCCACCGCGGACCCCAGTTCTCCCTGAGGCTAAACTGACAAGCCCGGTGTTGCCGTATTTGACCGAAGATGGAAGTGTTAAATGAATTTCCATTGTTCTCATCATCTATGATGCTGAAGGATGAAAGAGCATAACGTAGGGAGTAGTGTTTAGTGAAACTGCAACACACCTCTCATTCCATTAAGAATGACCATTAAGGTCACCATTGTTGCTCTGTTCACCGCCATTACTAGCGGTTTAATGGAGGCTTTCTAGTGGGTTGTGCGTCAACATTTACATGAACATTTTAAATCATTGATTGAAATTGGCAGTACCATTGTCTATTAACAGCTCAGATGTAAGCCATGAATGCTTACGATACAAAGGCATATTTTATAATAACATTTCATAATATTATCTAGCCATAAGTTAATATAGACTCCAAAAAGCATCATGGTGTTAGTTACGGATCCACTAATGCCTCTCAAATACCCGGACCCTGTCTTAAGAATACAGCATTATTAATATAGTACATAGGTACATACATTATATAAACTGAAGACGTTATTAAAAATTACACTAGATGAAATATTGAATATTGTATTGAAAAAACATGGTTTAATATTCAATATATCATATAAGATTTTCTTGGCAAGGAAATGCCAATTAAAAGGCGAAAATATATGTCGGAAGATTTTCTTGGCCTATTTCCACGAAAAATGTGTAAGTTACAGAAACTTCCTATAATAGCGCCCACAGGAGTTTTCTAACAAATTAAACATCTTCAAGAAAGTTACGAAAAACTATATTCTTGCATTTTTAACCTTTAAAGGATAGGTAAATAATGAAAAACATTTGCACAATCTCTAAGATAAAATTAAAACCATACATATATACAATGAACTGTATATTGACGCTGTGGTAGATTTAAAATCGTTTATTGGGACGTGAAAATTATTTTTTCTCGGTGACTTTCTGTCGGTCTACGTGTGTACGCTTTGCGCATATACTTAGAGGATTTCAATACCTAGTTGTTACGAGTAGGGCCCTTTAGTATAACTGTTTGGGTAAAAGGCAATTGTCCAACTTGTTATTCTACTAGATACCGTAACCGCAATGAAATGAAATGAATTCTACCCTCCAGAACTTTGTACTAAATATTTATTTGGCAGTAAAACTCATAAGACCTGTGGATCAAACCATTGATCTTGAAATTTCAAAAAAATGCTTTACGTAGCAATCGGGTAAAGTAAGACTAAAATAGGAAAGCGATTTTATTCTTACCTGTGCTTCATGCAGTACCCTAGTACCGTGGACATCCGTAGCTCGTCTCTTGCCCTATCCAAGTATGACGCAAGAAGTGTGCGGTGCGAGAACTTGCCTAACTAACTATGTTAAGAAAGTTGAGACCTGCCTCTCTTAGGCATTTTCAAATGTTTAAGAAAATGTAAATAACGTGTAATATTCTAGCTCTGAAAAGAACTGTTGTTTAGCCCTGAAAAGAACTGTTGTTCAGCTCTGAAAAGAACTGTTGGTTAGCTCTGAAAAGAACTGTTGGTTACCTCTGAAAAGAACTGTTGGTTACCCCTGAAAAGAACTGTTGGTTAGTCCTGAAAAGAACTTTTGTTTAGCTCTGAGAAGAACTGTTGTTTAGGTCTGAGAAGATCTTTTGCGTGGGTGTAGTTTTAAGAACGAAATTTAAAAAAAATCGCACGGAAATTATAAGACTTCGCGCACGACCGCTGCGTAGGGAGCTGACCTCGCGTCTGAGCCGCGCGGGTACCTTACTCATAGATCTAAACTCCTTTCCCGTAGACGCACCACCACCACCTTGGTGACGCTCACTTCGCAACGGGCTGTGCAGCAGAAATCGTAATATTTCAATTTCGCCATAACTTCAAAACCAAACGTCCAATTTCAATCATTCCTTGACTGAATATTATCTACATAAACTGTACTTAGTGATAAACCAATTCATTTTGATAAGGATTTATAGCATGAGTAAAATAAATGCGTTTGAATGTATTCCAAAAAAAAATTTAGATTTTTAAATAACAAAATGGTTGTGTTGCCTCACTCGACATAGATAGGTATAGTTTGGTGCGGATTTTTTTGTAGATATTTATAAGACCTACAATTCATTAGAACATTTTATGATTCTATCTTTTATAGATTAGGCAGCGTACGCAAAATAAGTTACTTTTCTGGTTGATTTTTTACACCTTGTGTCCGAAAAACCCAAATATTTCACGGAACCCAATTGTTTTCCAAAATAAAATTTAGCTAATGTTACTCGTGGATAATGTAGCTTTCAAATGGTGAAAGAATTTTTAAAATCTTTCAGTTTAGTAGTAGTTTTTGAGCCTATACACTACAACCAAACAAACAAAGTTTTCCTCTTTATAATATTATTAATGTAGATAGTGTACATGTAGATAGTGTAGATGCAGATATCGATAAAACAATTTTATCCTTTCGAAGCTATTCGTAGTATCAAACCACTTGTTATATAGCTACCTAAGCTTATCAATTTAAATACAAACCTTTGGTGAAATTCCGATAGGTAAGAATTAATATGAAAACAACTACTTATAGGAAAGGGCAAAGTAATTTAATAAATAGATATCGAATACGAAGCCGCCGAGGTAGATAGACTCTGAAAAAGGTCGTGAATATGTTTGTCATGGAATTTAATATCTGTTTTCTACTAAGAAAGAACTCTTCGTTGTTCAATGGTGCTCATCTACATGTTTTATTTACACTATTTTTTTCAGAATTGATATATGCGTAAATATGTACACGCATAAAAAAGTGTTTTATTAGTGAATACTAAAGTAATCAATTAATGCTTATTATATATTTTTATGTTAAATGCTTCATAGGTTTCCAAAATTAGTATAATTACTAAGTACATGTCATTTTTTTGCACGGTTAACCCCTTTGTTTACATTTTTGATCTCGAATTAAAAACCAGAGTATAGTTAAAATAAAGAAGATATACTGCCGATACATAAAACGACACAATACGATGGATTCTAGGCTGAATACACCACATTTGAACTATAGATTTTTGAAGCGATCATAGCCAAGTGGTAATAGCTTAATACTGCCGTATCGTAGGTCCATGGTTCGATCACCACCGCTGGCTAGAGCTTCACTGTATGATTAAAGAACATCTTGCGAATGCTCGCCTGGCTAGCTACCACCCTCAAGTAGAAAATCTGTTGCTACCCACGAGTCCTTGAGAACCAGTAAAATTACAGGCACATGAGACTTAACAACTGTATGTTACTGTAACTGAGGGTGACGTGCGTATTGCAGTTCGTCTCTTGTGACGTTATAGGCAGAGGTTATTGCTTAACATTAGGTAGGCCCCATGCTTGTTCCACCACAATCAGTAAAACAAGGGTATAGGCTAAATATGTGCCGTGTCAAACTTGTTTGTCCTGGGTTTGATACCCCAGCTTGTATAACTTTTGTTTGGTTTTTGGCTCCGATTCTGTGCTCGGTACATGGCAAAAGGCTCTCCCTGTATTACATGCAACAAAACCAGTGAAATGTAGGTGCTCACAAATCTCCCCTGACCCCTGACTCACGGATGTAAATGCGTAATAATTTGTTGTATACGCTTTATGTCGTCCATTATTCATGTCATGTACCTGAGCAGAAATGCGGAATATTCTTAAAAACTTCCACCTGGGCAGCTAGCTAGAAAATCGAAGCCAAATTTACAATATGTGCATATTGAAAGACATATTGTACTAACTGGTAAGGGCAGTGAAATTAAAATTTTTACTGGACTTAGCATTTCATCGATATTCTTAAGCAAGTGTTGTAATCGTCATAGCATTTACCTTAACATAGCGACATCATTGACCACCGTGTCCGGGTCGTATCTGGGATGTACCACGGCCTCAGTGACCCTCATCTTTACCTCACCGCGATTTCGGAGCAGTAGGTCGTGCTCCCCCAATCTGATGTACAGTCGCCTACGCACACAGTGCGCTGCTGTCACCACCCACCGAAGGGAAATGAGGGTGCAACCGCAAAATGCTTCCTGAAAAAATTTAAGCTAATTACATTTTTTGTTGACTTGGCAGTGATTGTACTCTAAAGCTTGACATCTCAGTATGGAAGTCTATAAGGCCCAATACCTATCGAAAGTTTCGGCTCTTGGCACGTTAAAGTTTGTACATTTAAATTGCTGTTTTCTGTGGCATTAGGAATAAATACCTACTATAGCGTAGGAAGAGTATGATAGTGAAGTGTTTAAGTGTACACTCGAAAACCTGAAGTAGGTAATTATAACCATATGGGTAACAGTGTTGTACCGGATTTCATTATAACCCACTGGTTAAATAATGGACTTTGGGACTTTTACATTTGTTTGCAGACTTTTACCGTAAAGACTACACCAAAAATATGTAGTCGCTGTAGTCTCTACGATTAAGTTTAATCATGAAAATCGCAAACCTTAACGTCTTTTCATCAATAACAGCACACTAAAAAAGGAAATACTTAGTCGTAAAATATACATTTACAGCGTCCTAAGCCAACACTGAAAAGCACATCACGGGCAAGAGTGATAATCACGGTCATCTTTAAATCATATCAGGTAAATATAAACTGTTGTAAATTTACAGATAATTCAATAAGATATGCACCCTGAAAGTAAAACATTTAAATAATAAATAAACTAATATTCATTAAGTAGTATACCTTCACATAATTATAGTGCACTGATAGTTTATGGATGCTTATCGTTCGTTCTTTGTAGAACTGAGTATACTCTACTAGGTATAGTATAAGTATGTCACGTGAAGAACTATTCAAGATTTTCCAGTCTTGCTTTGCTCTCAGTTTGTTGAATCGAGTTTTGGCCCCGAACAACCTTTTAATTGTAATGTACCTATCGATCTTTTTACATTCATTTCGGAAAGACTCATCACAAATATGTTATTATATGTATACAAAGGCTGAACGATATTATTTTTTTAGTCCTTACGCTAGTTCGTCTAACTATTGTACTTTTCTACATAACACGCGAGATTCCAGGAACATTTTTACAATATCTAATATATTTAAAAAATTATTTGATTGATTTAATTTTTAGGTGTAACTTATACATTTGTATTTAATAATTTTCAAGATAATACGATTTATATTAATATTAACTCGCAAATGCCATGTTTTTTTTTTAGTAAGGTTACCAAACCAACAAGCGCCATTTCACCCCAAAGACGTCATCGTTCACTTATTTAATGGAGTGATAAGTACTTACTCATTTATCAACTGTTTCCCAAAAGATGTTTATCATTTTTAATAACCGTTACACTAAAATCTTATTTAATCTGTGGACTAGCCAATGACGAACCATCCTGTATTATGTCGGGTTGGCTGATACTTTGTGGCGGGAACGCTCATGTCTCTAATTGGTTGTGGTAAATATGTCTGGAAGTTTAATGTATATTTGACAGACACTTGGCGCCAGTCATTGCTATAAAACCAATGTCTCACCTTACTGAGCTCTCTTTATTCTTCATTTTAAGTGACTGCCGCATCGAGACTTATTGAGTTAAGTGCTGTACTATTATTCTATTTAAATGTAACATAACTCATATTCACGTGTTGTGTGTGGGTCTATGTTTGTTGGCTTCCAAAACGGTTTGCCCTTTTTATTATATTATCGTTGTGGAATGTGACTATACAATATTACCTTTGAAGTAATCCATGTGACCCTAATGATGTATTATTCTTATTAAAGTGTTCTATGTGTTCCTATAAATGTTGTCTTTTGTCGTTTCCTTATGATTCCCTTCTTGCATAGAAATCTAGTAAGTTAGATAGTTAAGTACTGAACTAGTAGTACTTTTTCACTTTACATAAGCTACGACTAGGTTATACCATCACCACCTGCCTAACATCTCATAAGTTAATGAGCCTATATTATAGCTGAAATAAATGCTCTCTCTATTTTGACAAATCTCACACGCGCTTAGTACATATCAACAAACGAATCAGTTCTTCCGATGACGAAATGTAGGCTACAGGCTGAAGCGCAAACCATTTTTGCATGTGTACGATAAGTTAGTGTATTGGTTTGCAGCGGAAAACTTGGTGTGCGTGGCAAAATGTGCATATGTAATTTTTTAATTTATAATCAATGATATTATATATAAGATATGTTATATGGTGCACTGAAATGGCCCCATCTAAACGACCCCCGGGACAGTCTCCTATCTGACCGCACTCATTCATCGAGAGACAGTGCAACGTGCGCGCGTCTCTTTGAGACGCATATAATTTAAAAAAAATGCCATTTTACTTGTACAGAGCTGTGGTAATAATTATAGGACAGTATACAAAACAAAAGGGATTATGTATCACCTATAAGTCTGAATAAATTGACATTTTCTCTTAGTATTTTAAATATTTTTATGTATTTCTGAAAACGAGTGCTTGAAATCATAGAAAAAGATAGTAAAACGTATGGAGTAGAGCGCAGGACAAGGATGGAGAGTGCGGTTATCGGTCGCGATGTTCCGTGTCATAGATGAATAGAGTAGATGTGACATTGCATCTGAGATTGAGTACCTACTTTACTAAATGAATATTCAGTAATATAGAGCATATTATTTTGAATAAAATAAAAAAAATAGCATATAAATAATGATTATAAACGAAATTTATGTTTTTTTATTACTGATATTAATTCCGTATGATTTATCCATATTATTATATTAAAAAAATAACACAAAATGAATAATCAATTTCAAAGCGCTGTACTTTTCACAAAAAAAAATGTAATCGGTTAACATTCGATAATTAAGTAGCTTGTGATGGTAAAAATAGATAATTTTTAATAAATTTTACACAATAATATAAAATTATAAGTATGCATTAATCCTCCGAATCACTTCATTTGTCCTGCCGCATCTGTAGAAATAATAATCTTAGTTCCGACGTCGTTTCGCGCTATCCCTGTTGCTCACATAGAATGTCTGATTTTATGTCGCACTCCGGCGCATCTCGGAAACATAATCTATCTATACAAGTACATACATCAATTGACGGCACGGGTGTCGTTTACAAACGTTGTTTTAATACATATAAACGTATCTTTCGTAATCTTTGTATATAATATCATTATATACTAAGATGTAAACAGCTCGTGTTGCGGATTCCGTTTCTATAAGAAGAGAACATTTACTTACCTAAGTAACATTGAATAAATATAATAAACTGTGTCGACGTAACTAGTTACACAGTTTATTTTATTTAGATACTTGGATCTAGATCCAAGTTAATATTAAATTCAATAATCTAATAGACATTTTCTTATATGTTTTTTTAACAATAATATTTTTTCTGTATTTTTAATAGAAAATTAGTATTTGTCCCTGCGTTGACAACCTGTAAAATCAGGGGCTTCATTGTGAACTAGAATGAAAATTAAAATGAACTGCATTTTGTCATTTGAAGTCCGTCATGGCCTTCGTTTTGAAAGGAAATGACAAAATCTCCTCCACTATTATTATAGACTACAAAGCCACGGTAGCATGTACAATATTACAATATGTAGTTGAAATGACCATACAATCAGATTGCCTATTGTAACAAACACTGTAAAAATTTAATAAGCTACACCGATCTCTTCAAATATTTCATGTGTTTGTAATGAAACTCACTGGTTATGAAAAAGTAGTGCACTGACTTCAAAAATTTATTATATTTGCATAATATCGCAAGGGGTAAGAACTTTAGAATATAGATAAAAGTAACATACCGGGTGTAAGACACGGCGTCGTTTCATTTCTTTAGGTACTGCGTTTTACGTAAACATTACAGTTTATACAAAATCAACGTACGGTAGATTCAGGCAGATGTTCGGATTCAAGAACATCGGTTACTATGTATGAACGTAATGATATTGGTAGGTAGGTTATCGGAATAAAACCGTAACTTCCTTATAGCAATTACAAATTCTACTCTAGATGTAGGTATTCTGGTGCTACTGTAGCGGAACAAATTTCCTTTAAAGATTTATAGGGCTACGTTTGTAGCAGGATATTTTGGTTATGAATTAATGAATTTGGTTGAACTTACTTTATGATTGGTCTATTGAGACATTTGCATTTTTTATCGACTTTCAAAAATAGAGGTGGATCTTCAAATGGCACAATTTTGATGTAGGTATGATATGTGAAATTTACGAAAGCTGTAATTGGTTTAGATTACTATTTCTTGAGGCCCCTGAAGTGGAAAAGTTGGGGTTCAAATATAGGTTGTTCAAAATAGGTGGGCCAATTGAACGATTTCAACACTCAAAAGTGTGAAATAACTTTAATTTTTTTGAGTTTTGAAGCCAGTTCCATTTTAAGTAAAAAAAATAACCATTTTACTTGCTAATTACCGATTGTCATTCACTGACAATGACTATATCATCAAGATGGGAAAATACTTTTGCAGTTATTGGAGTGTAACTCTACAACGGCTAAATAGGTTTTGATTAAATTTTAATGGGACTACACGGGAAACATCAGCTTTCGAATAAAAAAGAACTATCAAAATCTGTTCATGCAGTCAAAAGTTCTGAAAAAATTAAACTAAAAAGAAATCGAATTGAGTACCTCCACTTTTATTGAAGTCGTAAAAAAATCTCTAACGGAAGCTTCCGCGGTAAATTCAGAAGTATCTATGTTATGAGCTATCTTTCATTATGAGCTATTTACAATTTCTTTTTCATTTATGTGTGTCAATGTTGGCCTATGAACCGTTTAGTATTTCATGTGACAAACTTTATGCAATTTAAAGTTGTGTAACATATTGACGGATGGCAATTGTGCAAACCGTACCACTCCAATTAATAACTACAAAAACTTCACTGTAAAGAATTATTTTATTAGGTGTAACGTTTTGTTTGTTTGTTGTAACAAATGTTGATGTTTTAGATTGCCTAACTCGTATACATACGTCGTCAAATACGAGTACAGCTTTTCAATTCATATTTGCTCGTAAGGGAAGTATATATACTTCCCTTACGAGCAATTTTTCAATTTTCAATTTTTGAGCAGATTTTTTTCCTATTTTATATATAAAATAGGAAAAAAATCCGTACCGTACATGTACATACACTTTTTCAATCTGAACCATATTAGATTTGTGGATCCGACGTCTTTTGCGGGAAATTAAATATTTTAGAGACTCTTTGCGCTTGTAGCAAGTTTAGATAACCATTCTACGTAATTATATTATTCGCTAGTTTTAAACAATATAACTCGTATTTTATCACAAAGTTATCAAACACCAATGCACACGTTTCCATAAATAGCCCTGAACTTGACCATGACCCATACGTCAAAAATATTCGGTATTATATTTACCGTTTTCAATAGAATCTGATAAATAAAAAACGTATTTTACTTATAACAATAGTTAGACAACCTAACAACAAAATCAAAAGTTGTTTTGGATTACAGCCATGAACAAAAATGTACATATGCTATTATTGTAAACGAAAATTACTAAATAATGTTGCATATTTTTGAATACCACGTTATCTTCTATTGCTAAAAATCCTAAAAAAGTACGACCACGTAATCCAAGATATTCTGATAAGTTTTAAAATTTTACGATGCCTAATTTGTCTTCAATAAAAATGTAGATGGAAAAGGCTGATAACACTCTGAATTTGCTTAATGTCGCATGACTGATAAGAACGCAAATACGAAAATAAAATTAATGAAATGGATGGAATAAAGCTCTCTGTTAAAAGAAATTAAGAAGCTGACATAACTATTAGATATTAAGAAGCTGATATAACAATTTTTGAAGCGCTCGTTGCGAAGTTTGCTTAGCCGTTCTTAACCGATCAGCAAAGTTAAGCAACGTCCGCCGCGGTCATGACTTGAATGGGTGACCGCTGGTGACATTACTACTGAGCGCTTCCGTGCTTCGGAAGGAACGTTTAGCCATCGGTCCCGGTTGTAGTCTTAGGATGGCATTCGTTATAGCATGATGGTAGGGCATTTTGCGATTGCCCACCTGGCTATCTACTACCCTCAAGTAGAAAATCTGTCGCCAAGCAGACCTAACGGTGTGTTCCGGCAACTGTCCTTGAGAGCCAGTAATTCTAGGTTACCTGAATAACTTCTTCCACCACATCATCACTTACCATCAGGTGAGATAGTGGTCAAAGGCTTACTTTCAAGTATAAAAAAGATACCTACAGGACATCGAAACCTGTAGCTGCTGCGGGTTGAGGAAAAATCTAATAATTTAACGTCATCCTATAGGAAATATTGATTTCTTTGGGATAAACAAAAGCGTGTTACGTAAAATATGTGCTTATCTTAGCTATAAACTTACTTCATACGTTACGGTGTGATACAAACCTCAGTTATGAAATAATTACCCATAAAAACTGTTAATTTTTCTCAAATATAAATAAACCTATGTAAAGCTATATACATAGATTATAACATTTTACCCAAATCCCTTCAGCTGTAGCGGTCTCAAGAAAATACATACACGCCAATGTTCGCACTTTTAATATTAGTCTGATGTAACCTTCCAGTTTAATAAGCAAGTTAATAGTTAAGGATTTTTTTATATATATAGGTTATACGTTCAAACATCTATTATATTATAGTTAAAGTTATTTCACTATTTAAGACCTATATTAGTACATTATTTTAGCAAATAAATAGAATAACAAAGAAAACATTGCATTAGGTAGAACCCGGTTTAATAATAAAACGAATCGAATATAGCGCCGCTAAACATACCTCGTAAATCTCTGTATTTTTTATTTATTACCTACAATGAAAGTATTTTATAATTTATGGAGCTTTTTTGTATTTTTTCCGTAATCTCCTCATCGTATATTTTCTTTCATTAAAAAGTTATAACAATAATTAATATACAACAAATATATATATTTGTGTTCCATATAATGTAGGAATTCTTATTTTTTGTGTGAGCCTAAATAGCTCTTATCCTACTTGAATAGTAGTAATATAAAATATTTGTATTTTTACTTACGGATTTCGTCTATCCTTGAAGGTAAATTTGTTTTACCTAGTATTGATCTCTCCTTTGCTACTTCTCTGAATCCTGAGAGCTCCACTGATCTCAAGCACTGATGCTTTTATCTTAAAGCTTACATAACGATTAGAATACAGCGTAGCGTAGGTTTGTGCAAAACTTTTGAGTCCTAGACATGCTTATGATTTATGTTTGGAAACTTGAGGCACAGCTGAGGGCTATGAGTAACTATTTAATTGAATTAAGCTCTTTGTACCTACAATCGTCTGATAGGTTTCTTGTGTCGATGACTTATTATATGAATGATTGAGATTTGTAGGTAAAATAAATTAATTTATGAAATTTTGACCTGGTCATGTTTTGTTCTGCCTGGATATGATATTTAAAGCTTTTTTTTTCAAGTGTAAATTTTTATAGCGCTATTCGTAAGGGTCTGTGAGTAAAAACTTGTTTTATCTTGTACTGAAAATAAAAAATCTAAATGACAAATACAAAGGAATTAAAGAGCAATTCTAGGTTAAAAAATATTTATGAATAGACCTGTCAGTTATTACTAGAACTACAAAATTTAACGAATTCATGTTTGGTTTCAAATCCTATCTTATTAATATTACATATGAAATGCGGAAGTTACGATGTTTGAATTTTCGTTACGCACTCATGCTTCAACGACTGGACACATCGGGATAAGTTTGTGATGATTTTAAGAATAGGATAACATATTAACATTCTAGCTTTTCAGAAATTACTTATTTTATGGATAGTTGGTATTTTTCGACGCGAGCATAGCGGGACTACAGCATAGTGGGACTAACCGGGTTGGAACTGTAGCGTATACTTTGGTGGGCAGATCCTCAAAAGGAAACACTCACTGAACAGATTGTCTTTGGTCGTAGCAAGATCTTTCAACTACTTTGAGTCACCCACCTCAGTAATTTTGAACGATTCTACATTTCGTGGCCCCAATCGATGTGAAGGCATTTTAGTCTACGGTCTAACTGTGGGGAATCAATCTACTAAGAATAGAAGGCGGCCTTTCCGACTTTGCTGTTTGGTCACTCTCCTAACAGCTTTAAACAAGTCGCACAGTATTAGAGTTAACTTCAGATGTCTTTGTTGAAAAAGTTCTATACGCTGATTTTTTCTTAAAAGAATGATGGCAATAATTTTTTTAAGAAAACATTGATCAGTTTTATCATGAAATTCCAATTGAAGTATAACGTCGATTAATATCACAACAAGTCGTATTAAATAATGTGAGTAAATTTTTACTCGCGTTAAAACATGGATCATTTGGTATAGAAGCTGGAAACGTTAAAATTATATTAATGTGCTAGAACGACTTTTCCGTTTGCCGCCAAGTGAAAAATAAACATAACAATTCATTCATTACTTTTTTTATCTCATCAGTGTTTTAAATTCAAAATTAAATTAAAATATTTATTTATTTATAGTTGACAGGCTAGACTTTGATCACCGTCTCACCTGACGGAAAGTGTTAATGTTGTCGAAGATGTTGTTCAGGGCAAACTAGAATTACTGGCTCTCAAGGACAGCTGTCAGAACACACTGTTAGGTGCTTGGTGACAGATTTTCTACTTGACAGTGGTAGCTAGCCAGGCGGGCATTGGCAAAATGCTCTACTACCATGCTGTAACGAACACCATCCTAAGACAACAACCGGGACAGAAGGCTTAACGTGCTCTCTGAAGCACGGAAACGCTCAGTATTAATGTCACTAGCGCTCACCTATATAAAATTTGTTCGGTAAACAAAGGTAAACAATGCAGTCTGTTTCTGAGCGCGCGCGGACGCGAATCTTGTTTGTGTTATCTGCGATGGATTTTGTAAATGTGTGCGGCCGAGCGCGGGCGCCGGCTGGGTTTTGTTTTCTTAAAGTTAATACGAGTTAAAACCGTGGATGGCTCACACGTTATTCGGGTGTGCGTGAGACAAATTGAGGTCGCGGCAACTTAGTGGAGTAAAGGCAACGGATTGCTAGTTTATTAGTGACGATAAACATTGGTGCTTGTGCAACAAAGTGAGGGACTGTTATTTGTGACGCCAGGCGTTCAGTTAGTGCGAGCAACGGATTGCTGTCCGGTGGGAGATCAAGATCAGGGAAAGTATCCTACTATAATTCCGTATTGTTAGCTGATTGATCAATTATCTAGCTTTAGGGTGTTTAGCGATAATCCCCTTTCGACGGAGCGACTACCACGTAGTCCGAAGGTAGCTCGTTCCCGCCGTTTTATACTCACATGCCTAATAGCACATATATCGGCTGTTGTCTTCCTGTGACATTCCAGGAGCCTAGTCGAATACGCCACGACACAGTGGTAAAGTGTGGGATTACGGGGATTAAGAGAGGCCCCTGTCCATACAAATTCTGGAAGCAGAACGCGGTCGCTACTTACATCGTGGTTACATTTTGGCGGCAATTAGCAAATGCACAGCGCGGACGCTTGCATTTTGCATACCAGACACATTCTGAAACGCGGTCGTTTTAAATAAAATAAAATAAATTAATTGGGCCCAGCAGATTATATATAGGTTATATATAGGCAAACTATTTTACTAGGTTTGCTATCGTTTATGGAACTATTTGCATGACGCAACATTATTTGTTAATTAATCGCCTTCCTTCGTATTTACATTAAGTTACGTTATTTTACTGACGAATTTGTTAAGGGCTTGGAAACTCGTGTTTGTTTACCTTTGGAAGACTGTTGCTAACCAGGTTAGATTATTAACGTTTATTACTGTTTTTTTTCTTTGTGTTTATTACGTCCTTAGGCCTGTGTCATACAGTGTTATTTTGTGTTATTGTTTGCATAGGTATTTAACGGAATAACTTGTGTTTGCCTTATCGGATTGTATAGGTGGGTACCTACTATGACTTCGCGGGGTGCCTTAGCTCGAACTGCGTCGGTTCGTTGGGGCCAGTGGTCTAACTTCAAGGCCGGATAAGGGGTCAGCGGTCTTACAGCGAGCTGAAGATGCCAAGGGCCGCTTAGTGCTGGCTGAGCAGGCGGTCATGGAACTGACCGAAAGCGACCCAGAACACAGCAAGGACCTCCTTGCTGTGTTCAACAACGAATTAAGAGAGGCCCCTGTCCATACAAATTCTGGAAGCAGAACGCGGTCGCTACTTACATCGTGGTTACATTTTGGCGGCAATTAGCAAATGCACAGCGCGGACGCTTGCATTTTGCATACCAGACACATTCTGAAACGCGGTCGTTTTAAATAAAATAAAATAAATTAATTGGGCCCAGCAGATTATATATAGGTTATATATAGGCAAACTATTTTACTAGGTTTGCTATCGTTTATGGAACTATTTGCATGACGCAACATTATTTGTTAATTAATCGCCTTCCTTCGTATTTACATTAAGTTACGTTATTTTACTGACGAATTTGTTAAGGGCTTGGAAACTCGTGTTTGTTTACCTTTGGAAGACTGTTGCTAACCAGGTTAGATTATTAACGTTTATTACTGTTTTTTTTCTTTGTGTTTATTACGTCCTTAGGCCTGTGTCATACAGTGTTATTTTGTGTTATTGTTTGCATAGGTATTTAACGGAATAACTTGTGTTTGCCTTATCGGATTGTATAGGTGGGTACCTACTATGACTTCGCGGGGTGCCTTAGCTCGAACTGCGTCGGTTCGTTGGGGCCAGTGGTCTAACTTCAAGGCCGGATAAGGGGTCAGCGGTCTTACAGCGAGCTGAAGATGCCAAGGGCCGCTTAGTGCTGGCTGAGCAGGCGGTCATGGAACTGACCGAAAGCGACCCAGAACACAGCAAGGAGGTCCGTGCGGGGTTCGAAACTGACCTCCAGCAAATATTGGAGATTTATGATGATCTCGTACAAGCGGCGGCTAACAACAAAGCGGTCGACACGGGAACGCCGTTGCCAAGCGCGTGTAGTGCTTCAGAATCAGAATCAGAATCAGAATCATTTATTGACCATAATAACAAAGAACGTTATTCTAGGCAAGTCGGTATACAATGTAATATTTTTTTTTATATAATTATTTAAATATCATTATAATAAATAATACATTGGTTACATAATAATTTCAATTAAAATAAAATAACCCAATAACTAAGTACATAAAAGCAATCATATTCATCGAAATATTACTCAGCATTGTAATGATTGAATGAAAATAATATGAAAACAACTTCATTTATACAATTATAATAAACAGCATACAATTTTGTTAAGACATGTTGGCAATACAACAATACAATTTGTGAAAAATAGTAAAAATATTTAAAATTATATAAAAAATTATCGCTTATAAATTAAGCAAAATAAATTAAAAAATTTGTCGTCAAATTTGAAAGCAATATTTTTTGAATAATTACATATTGGTATATCAGTTGCACATAAATGAAGATTCTGTTAATTGCATATTCAAAAATTCATTAATATTATAGAATGGATTATATTCGAAAAATAATTTGAGGGTGTGTTTGAACCTAATATGAATTAAATTTGTGATACTTTTAGGCAATTTATTATACATTTTAATTTTTAAATACATGCCTTGTTTTTTAGTTTTTGCTAATCTTGCTTTTGGTAAAAACATCTTGTCTTTATTCCGGAGATTATATGAATGCATGTCACTATTTTTTGGCAAGTCTTCTTTCTGCTCATGTATTTCCAGCAAGCTATTAAAAATAAAGAGTGATACCACTGTCATAATTCTATCTCTCTTAAAATATTCTTTTGCAGAGCATCTTCTTTTAAGACCATTCATTGTCCTAATGGCCCTTTTTTGACATTTCAGGACTTTTTGAACTTGTGCACCATTCCCCCAAACAGTGATAGCATATCTTATGCAGGAATGTATGTAAGCATAATATATTGATAACAACGCTTGCTTATTTAGTAGCGATTTCAGTTTAAATAATACATAGTTTCCACTGGATATCTTTTACAAATTCTCTCTATGTGTGCCGAGTGACTTACAGTGTGGTCCATTGTGTAACCTAAGAATGTATTTTCTCTTATATTTTCCTCTTTATCTAAGCCTAGTCTTGGTTGATATTTCATAATTATGCTTTTGTTAGCATTAAGAACTATACCATTCGCGTCGAACCATTCCCTGAGTGTTCATAACTTTAATTTCTAGCTTTTGATTGTCTATGTCACTTATGCCTACATGTGTATCATCGGCAAACAAGCTTATATTTGCCCAGTCCGGCATAAAATTAGTTATATCATTCATATATATGAGAAATAATACTGGTCCTAATATAGAGCCCTGAGGTACTCCAATGTTTAATATCCCTTGTTCTGAATTGACTGAATTTACAGTAACTATTTGACCACGATTTTTTAAATAAGTCTGCATCAAGTTTAGTTCGACTCCTTGAAAACCATAATATTGAAGCTTAGATATAAGAATGTCATGTCGTAAACAATCAAATGCTTAAGACAGATCGCAAAAGATACTAGCACACTTCTGCGAACTGTCCATGGAATCGAGAACAAAGTAGATAACCTTTCTAATGGCCATTTCTGTAGAACGACCTTTTCTGAATCCGTACTGAGCCATATCAAATAATTTATTGTGTTCAAAATAATCAACAATTCTTCTCTTAATAATTGTTTCAAATAATTTAGATAAGGTAGGAAGAATGCACACAGGCCTATAATTACTGAGATTCGTGGAATCGCCTTTTTTCATCAATGGTATGACTCGTCCAAGTTTTAAAACATCAGGGAATATACCTTCTTCCAAACAAGAATTGAAAACAATTTGCAGAAGGTCTATTATGCAGTCATTATGTAATATTAAATTTCGTAAAGTTTTTGAGCTTATGTCATAGATGTCCAAAGTATAACTCTGCTTCATTTTGTTGACAATCGTCTTTAATTCCTTATAATCAACTGGGTCAAAAATTATCTTTGTGTGTGGTCTATTAACCTTTTTTAAGTATGTCAAATAATTAGTTTTATTGAATTCTATATTTTTGGTCAAATTGTGTGCAATATTACAAAAAAAATCGTTAAATAAATTTGCTATGGCTAGAGTATCGTTAACCTCTACTCCACTATTGCTTTTTACTGCTGTTATATACTTTGCATTTTGTTTCTTACTTCGATTCACTTGTTCGTTTATAATGGACCAAGCTTCTTTTATTTTATTTTTTGATGTAGCTATTCTGTTGTGATACTGATTTTTTTTTGCTGCATTCATAACTTTATTTGTTCTTTGATATCTCAATACCTTTTGTTGTCCATTTGTTATTTATTGTACGTATTTGTCTATGTGTTTTTGGAAAAGCAATATTATAATAAAAAAGTATTGCGTCTTGTAGAATCTTCATTTTTGTATTGGAATCTGCACAGTTAATTAGATCTACTTTCAGTTTAGTGTAATTATTGTTAAACAAAAAGTTAAAAAAGCCTTTATTATTTAGAGAAATATTTCTAGCCACATAAGTAGTTTTATATCCAATATCGTCATCATGTTTGACGGAGATTACTAAGTTAATTACATTATGATCTGATAGCTTCTTATCTAATACTGTGCATGTACTGTCCGTAAAATTGACAATGAAATTATCTAAACATGAAGAACTATTTCCCTGGATTCTTGTTGGTTCATTTAATACCAATTTACATTGAAATCTGGCTAAAATACTCTTAAATTTATTTATACGTTTATTAATTTTTAGAATATTTAGATTGAAATCACCGGCTATTACAATACGTTTGCCTTCTCTAGTTATTACATGTAAAACTTTAGAAATAATGTCAAAGAACAGATCAAGATCTTTATCAGGTCTATACATTGCAACAATAACTATTTTCTGTGATCTCAATTCAATTGCTGACAGCTCGCAGTTCATTTCGAAAGACAGTTTGTTCAAGTCATTTCTTACCTTAAATTTTACATTATTTCTAACAAATATAGCTGTACCTCCATGGTCAAAGAATACCCTATTAAAACATGTTGCTAATTCAAAATTTTCTAAAGTCATGGCCCGTACTTGATAGTCTTTGCCCCATGTTTCTGTCAAGCATAAAATGTCACAATATTGATTACTTAAAAAACTTTCAATGATTACGTACTTATTATGTATGCTCTGTACGTTGGCGTGTAATATCACCCTTTTTGTATCATATGTAGAGGTTTTGAAAAATTTGGTTCTTGTGATGTAATTCCAGTCTGCTCTTGCAGTTTGATGAATTTTAGAGAAGACGACCCTTGAAATTTTCTTTTAATCGTAGCTATTACCATTTCTGTTAGAAAATGTTTCATTTTATACAAACTATTATCTTTTGTTGTATTAGGATCCAAGTATTTAACATTATTGTTGAACTTTGCCATATCCACTATCTGACGATTTATGTTGTATATCTCAGTGTTATTTCTGCCATCATAACGTAAACCAGTAATTATAATATTGGTTTTTCTGCTAGGTGATGTCATTATACTATTTAGAAGTTTAACATAATATTTTTTGTCATAATATAAGTTTTTATCGAATTTAGTTATTAATATAGCGACCGTGTCATTATTTTCCAATTGTTTAGTATCCTCTTCAAAATTTGCCAAAATGTCCTTAAATCCAGCGTCTGGTTTACAGCTATTCATGATGTCATATGTTTTATCTAACTGATCGAGTATTTTTGAGGCCAGTCCTTTACCCACGCTATCAGAATAAATAACCATTTTTTTGGTGTTTTGTCCTTCATTCTTATTATTACTACCTAAGTGTGGTTCGCTGCACTCTTGAGTAACATGAATTGATAAAGGTGATTGGGTGCTTATATGAGTGCCTTTGTTATTAATCATGGGTTCCACATTGCGGGTAAGGTCCTTAAAGGCTTTTAAGTCTATTTCCCTTTCTAATTCTTTTATTCCCTGTGTTAGCTTACAATTTTCTTTCATAATATTTAAACATTTTCGTTGCAACTTCTTTGTTTTTTTAATGATTTTGTACATTTTTCTTGAAACATTTGCTTTTGTGTGATACAAAACTGGTCGAGTACATAATTTTAGGTTTTTATTAGTTGAGTAATTGGTATGTATATTGGTCGGTAAATTTTTTGACATTACCATATTCTTTCGTTTCTCAGCCTCTAACCATTCAGAAAGTTGTTTTATTTTTTTATTTAAATTTAATACTAAATCATCCGATTGTGGTTGAAGTACTTGCTGCTTTGCGGGTGATGTCTGTATTCTGACAAAAGTAGGTGCTTCTTCAAATCCTAACGCCATTCTTTGTCTTTTTCTTTTTTTGGATAGCCCAGCAGTCACGGGCCGCTTACCGACCCTACAGTTACCCCTTTTTAGCGGGAAAATGGAGGAGTGGGTCTTATTTAAAAATATGTTTACGTCTTTGGTAGATTCGAGGTGGGATTTGAAGCCAGCTCAAAAGGTGGCTAATTTACTTTTCTTTTTTTTTTTTTATTTTTATTGGAAGACCACAAAACTGGTAATACATCGTAGCTTACATAATTAAAAATAAATATAAAATTAACATTGGAATACGTACTTCCTTCAAGAAGTGGACCTAGCATGTGTATTACATCAAACTATTCAATCTAATTATACGAGTATAGTAATAAGCAACCAGCAAACAATATCATTGGTAATGTTGAAACTGTCTGTTTCAAAATCTGGTGCAAAAAGATGATGATTTTGAATAATTGGTGAAACAAACAATTAAAGCGATCTATTCAAAATACATTTCACCGAGGAAAGCGAACTACGGTGAAAAATATCGAAGTCTTGCTTAACGGTATCGTAACTTTCACACATACGATAAACCGGCTTGTGCTTTAACATATTAGTTTTACAAATTGGTAGAATAAAAGTTTTTCTATCCGATAGGCGGCTACCAGGACGCGGAACTTTAAGTAATAACTAGGGAGTTAGTTCTGGACAATCAACTAAGTTATTTATAAGCTTGAAAAGCATCAGAATGTCTGCCATTTTACGGCGCTTTTCAAGAGACATGACATTATAGTGATTAAGCCGAGATTCGTAGGAATGTAATAAATGGCACAAGTTATCCCTGTATGTTACATGGTACATAATATTTTTTTGTACTTTTTCTATGTTGTTAATGTACACTTGGTAAACAGGACTCCACACCACACTGCAGTATTCTAAGATGCTGCGTACTAAAGCGTGGAAAAGCAGTAGTGAACCTCCAATTTTGTACGATTTCTTAATAATATGATCAAAATGATTTCGGAAACAAAGCTTGTTATCGATAATAACCCCCAAATCTCGTGTTGATGAAAGCTCTGCTAACGGTACCCCTTTAATTTTGTATTCAGCTGGGAAAGGGGTATTTTTGCGTGAAAACTTTATAAAATAACATTTGGATGCATTCAAAAGCATATGGTTTTCCTCACACCATTTGCTTAAGGAATGGATGTCAGTTTGCAACTCCTCCACGTCTGCCTTGTTATTTATTTTCTTGTATAGCTTTAAGTCATCGGCATATAACATTACATTCGATTTTAATAACTGGGGTAAGTCGTTGATGTAGAGGAGGAACAGCAATGGACCTAAATGGGAGCCTTGAGGTACACCCGAAGGAACTATTGATTCCAGGGACTTAAAACCTTTCACCACAACCAGCTGAGATCGATTCAGTAAGTAAGAATTTAACCATCTAAGAAGGGATCCGTGTATTCCGAGACGTTGTAGCTTAGCTAATAACAGATCGTGATTAACCAAATCAAAGGTCTTACTGAAATCTGTGTAAATTGCATGTGCTTCGCCGCTACTATCGAGTTTTTCGAGAATATCAGTCACATAGCCTAACAGATTAGTTGAGGTGGATCTTCGAGGTAGGAAACCGTGTTGATGCACATTGAGAAGATGCGAAACATACCAATGAATATGCTTTACCACAAGGGATTCTAATAATTTGCCCAACCCAGAGAGAATAGAAATCAGACTGTAATTTTTTATGTTAGAAAGATCGCCCTTTTTATGTATTGGTGTGATAAAGGCCACTTTCCATTTCATTGGAAAAATGCCAGTTGAGAGAGACTTCTCAAAAATTTGCTTAGTGGTTTCGCGATGGCATCCGCACATTTTTTTAAAACTATCGCAGGGAGTGAGTCTGGTCCTACTCCTCTATTAGCAAGCGACTTAAGTGCTTTACGTACTTCACTGGCATGTATTAAAATGTGACGTAGTGGAACAATACTGGAATTATCAAAATTACACTGTGTTGAATTAGTTGTACTTGAGCTAGTCATGTTGTACACAGAATTGAAATGTTCTAAAAATAGGTTACATATATACATACCACCACACACCATTTTGCTGTCGAGATACATTTGATCAGGTAATGAGCTACTGTTACTTTTCAAATTATTAACGTACTGCCAAATGTATTTAGGATTTTTCTTTAAATTAAATTCTGTGTTCTTTTTAAAATTAGCAAAACACTCCACTAACAGCTTTTTCTAACTACATTAAAACAAAGCTTATCTTGGAGATTTTGGTATTTTTTATAGTCGAGATGATGTTTAGCTTTTTCCTTAAGGGCCTTTATTAAAGGTATAGAAAACCAAACAGGAAACCGGACATTTTTTGGGCGCACTTTAGGCGTGTTGTCTTGAACGATTGGCATGAAAATATTGTAAAATTTCTCGACCATTACGTCAACATGATCACTTGAATTCAATTCAATATCCCAATTGATTTGAAGTAGCTTTTCATTTATCACATCGTAATTGGCCTTATAATAGTTAAGGCGGCTTGACATATTTTTCTTCAGAGGCTGAAAATTGCCCACGTCCATAGTTATATTTAAGGCGGGATGATATTTATCAAGTCTCAGAAGAGGAGCATTGTTTTTAGCGACCGAAACAGTATGAGTTCCAATAGTACCAAGGACAAGGTCAAGAATGCGATTAGAACAATTCAATACCCCATTGTGCTGGAAAAGACCATTAAAACTTAGAGTTTCGACTAGTAATAATTCTAGTTCACTAGATCCATGGCTGGGTAGTAAAATTTGGGTACCTGCATCGTGAATCCAACTTATGTCAGGGGAATTAAAATCGCCTATTATGTATATCTGAGAGTTGAGAGAAATTTCGTTATTAATAACCCTGGAGACGTTTTCCATAAAGTGTTCTAAGCACTCAAGTTTCAATGGCGATGGCAAATAGACAACACATACATAAATTATAATTTCTGATGAACCAGAACCTAGCTTGAGCGTAAGCCATATGTCTTCACAAAAGGATGAATCCCATTGAGGCCTACGAATAACTCTGTATTTATCCAGAACAGCTACCAAAACTCCACCGCCATCTTTTAGTGAACCACAATCCTGTCTATCGCGTCTGTAAATGTTGTAACGACCGTCCAATAATTCACTGTCAAAAATAGAGTCATTTAGCCAAGTCTCAGTAAACGCTAACATATCAAAACTATATGATAAAGCACTCGTATACAACTCATGCACCTTAGTTCGTAAACCTCTTACATTTTGCTAGTAGATAGTTATTGGGACCTTTGTAACGGCTTAGTTTCATAAAGAATGAACGAAATCTATGTCTTTGATAAGAATAGATTTAGATTTATCATCCCTGCGGACAAAAATATGCCCATTACGGACCCACACAAACTTGTATCCTTTAGCAGCGGCGGCGGCTCTTGTGGCCGCATCGAGGTGCCTATTGGCTGGTGAAAGGTGTTCTGCAACGTAAATAGGGCGCTTTTCACCCGCCATTTTCAAGTGAGAACTATTAAGTTTATCCTGCTCATGAGACCTGTTGTACATTTTGATCGTAGCTAGAAAATTGTCCCTGATACGAGGAGTGGCTAATCTAGCTATAATGGACCTAGGCCTGGCAGAATCACTCTGGAGCTTTGCTACACGATGTACCGACATAATATCGATGTCACCAAGATTGAATGAAACGGTTTTGCTTATTTGCTTAACTATTGCGAGTACATTTTCCGTTTTATTTTCTGGCATGCATTGAATCTCCAGATTACACTGCCTATTTTGTTGCTCCATCAGAGAGAAGCGAACGCTTAAATCTATCATTTGCTGACTAGTCCCAGTTTGTGACTTGAGTGTCGCTAGTTCTCTTTGGAGGGAACCGATTCTCCCCTCTAGCTGTTCGACATTTGAGATTCTAGTTTCCAGAACAGATGTTCTACCAGTTAATTCCAAAATCTTGCTGTTGGCGAACTCATTGGCTTCCTTAAGTTCAGACAGTTCAGCCTTAATAACTCGGACATCTTCAACGAGAATAGGAAGTCCCGATAGTTGCGACTTAATGCATTGGATTTCTTTCAATACGAGTTCCAATGTGACAGGATCCGATTGCGCTAAAGCTACTGGAGACAGAGCCGGAGATGGTACCGGTGTTGCATTTCTACAGGAGGGGCATTTCCAGTTCGCGCGCCTGGTGGCACCGATCTTGCTCCAGGATACCTCGGTGATCTGTGCGCAGCTGAAATCAAGGTGCTTCTTTCAGCTACCACACTGTGCTCCATCATTGAAGTCGGTACCACATGCATAGCATTTCATGGTGGCAAGCAAAATGTTAAGGAACCTTAGATGCTCGTGTGCAGTGTCCTTTATTTTAAATATTGAACGTGTGTGGATAACTTTAGTACTCAAGTTGTTCGCGTGTAGGATCCTATATCAATTTATCTGCATGGCAATACCAGAAATATTGTCAATAAATGACTTGTCAGTGCCAGTTGCAGACTGGTACAGTGTGAAGTTAGGAAAATTACCTGATATTTATTTTCCGTGGTGGTGACCGAAAAAAACTTTTTTAGATCCTGCCGTCAAAATTGTTGGGATTATTAACTTTTCTTCTTTTAAATGCCACTGCTGCTTGAGAAAAATATGTAGATTCGTTGCTCCGTTTAATGTTTAACAACCTGGCGTCGAAATCACCATAAAACAATCATTTTCAATAGTATATTCTTTGCGAAAAACTGCGGTACGGTTTCTGTGCTTACTACTCGGAAATTATTGTAGTAAATATACTTTCGGCGGTAGATGGCGAGGCTGGGTCCCTCATAGGCCACCAAGGTCGAGGACGACCTTTATGTAACGGCGTGGGAGATACTGAACTCACGTTATAGATGCGCATGTGGCGTCAATACTGCAATTACCGAAGGTCGCCAATAGGGCGTGCCTTCGGCTAAATTTGTTGACTCCGATTACTGTGGCATGTAACTCGCTGCGCACACTAGGGTTGCCAGTGGAGGAATGGTCATTCCTGCTGGTGCACATCGTCTTGGGCAAGCTACGGCAGAGTTGCGCTCAAGGTTTGAGCGTGACCATGGCGGCGGTCCGTCAGTGGGCACCACTGACCTGCCGCGCTTCCAGGACTTATTGCGCTTCCTGTAGTGGGAAGCTAGGGTGACGGAGGCAGTGGAGCCGGAAGCTAAGCAGTTTAGCGCGCAGGGACGTGCTCAAACCGGCCCATCGGGTCTAGCCGGCCCTCACGTAGGGATTGGTGGGGCCGTCTCACGATGGAGGGGAGGCAACCGGGTGTCTGCCGCCAGCGGTAGAGGCTGCCGCCACTGTGGTGAGGGGGGCCACGACTTGCAGCGGTGTGATGGCTTCAGGCGCCTGTCAGTGCGGGACAGGCGCCTGAGAGTAAGACTCCTGCGAACATGTTATTCTTGCCTGGGGGAGCACTTCCAGCGGGATTGCCCCCAGGCGAGGCCATGCCCAGGGTGCGGACGGCCCCACCACCCTAGCCTGTGCATGAACCGTAGTGGCACGGTTCATCAGGGTTTTTTTTATTTTATTTATTTATTTATTAATATACACTCCACAGACTCCATGGTCCGTGCCTTCTTATATTGTGATTTTTTTTTATTATTACTAGATACAAGAAATAGAAAACATACAACATTCTAAGAGGGAACAGTGCTAAAAGAAAAGTTTTTTTTTCCGGTAAAGTCATTGGCACTAGCATTCAGAGCACACCGGTGTTCTCTAGCAGCACCCGCTCACGAGTTGACGCATGTGCCAGCCATCGCCTTCCTCAACCATTTCTGAGGGAAGATAGCGACCGGACACATAACACCGCCATAGAAATATTTTTTTTTTGTCTTTCTCACACGTCACATTTTAACAGGGTCTCCATTACCACGCTGTTTCGATCTTTGATCGCCATTTTAAAATTGTAATCATGGATAGCTTTTGGTGTCGCAACCATCGTCTTCCTGAAGAACCGTCCTATGGCGTCTTCTTCGTTATCTGCGTAGTATGTGAAGGTTCCAGTATGCCGTGAAACTGCAACGACTGCGTGCGGGACGCTCTCGTGCAGTTTCATGCTGCTCTTGGTCTTGATGGTGATGAGCGACTCGTATGTCAGTCCTTGCGCTTTGTGGATGGTAAGGGTGCATGATCATCTTCCCTCTCCGTAACCCTGGCTGGTTAGGGTCTCGTTTTCTTCCTGGGTGTGAACCAGGAATAAGGTGTTGGGGAGGGATTTGGGGATTTCCGCACCCGTGTACTTTTCAAGCTTAAGTGACTTAATACGGGGAGCTGAGGAATATATACCAGAGTGTATTTCTCTCATCCGGGTTCACAGGCGGGGTCTTGTACGGGCGGGGGGGCACCCACCCGAAGCCCTTATCCGCGGAGTGGAGCAGGGGCAGTTGCACAAGGCGTGCACACGCGCCCAATATATGGGGCGTCACCACCAGGGGAGGCGGCCGGAGGGCGAGCACATTGCCATTTGCGGACGGGCAAGGCCCGAGTCCCCACGGGTGGGGATTTCTGTGGCTCCAAGCCCCCACGAGCCCCTACGGGTAGGGTCTCCCCTACGGGTAGGGGCTCGGGTTCTGGGAGCGCTAGCGCGGATGGCGCTGTGGTGGCACCGACTGCGGTCGGTCGGGCCCCACAGGGGGCAATGCCGGCACCTGCGCTACCGGAGAGGTACTCACCGCCGTACCACGAGTACCCGCGGCTTGAGTACCATCCTTCTTATTTTAGGTACGATAGGGCAGCGGGGTACGCACCGCCAAGGATGGCGATGTGTGTGAAGTAATTTAGTTTTTCAGGGTTTCGTCCCCAAAGGGTATAAACGGGACCTTATTACTGAGACTTCGCTGTCCGTCCGTTCGTCTGTGACCAGGCTGTTTCTCAAGAACGGTGACATCTAGACAGTTGAAATTTACACAGATGATGTATTTCTATTGCCGCTATAACAACAAATACTAAAAATAAAATAAAATAAATATTTAAGGGGGGCTCCCATACCACAAACTTGATTTTTAACCGTTTCTTGCTCGATACTAATAAGGGTGACAGGCTTAAACTATGCACAGAATATTTAGTTTTATGTTCTTGCAAACATACTTACATACAAACCTTTCCTTTTTATAATATTAGTATAGATTTCTACTTTTCATATTCAATCAAAACTTAAGAGTTAAGAACGATAAAATGAAATCTCTTAAAGGCATAATTCATGCATATGTATTTTTGCCCTTACATTCGATATAATGTCCAGTAACATTTTTATACAAACTCCGACAACCCTTTTCAAAAATAGCTTTAATAATTTTGATATATATTTTGCGTGCTTCGATCCAACGTGACAAACTACTCAGATTTTTTATACAAACTGAACCCCTTTTCACCGCTTCAGGGACTGAATTTCCAAAAGTTACTCTATGCATCATTCATCATTAATTATCTTACGTTTTATGTGCTTACATTGGATATAATGTGCAATTACAGTAAGATTTTTCAAACAAACTACACCCTCCTTTTAACTCGTTATTGGTTTATATTATTCAAACTCACGCACATTTTTATTTATTGATTAGCACAGGTTATTCACGTGATATTATTTAACACTTACATGTGGTCGATGTAAGAATCGACAATTGTTAACAAAGCCTTATTGGTTATATTAACAAAAATTCGTTCTTAGCACTCCGACATTTTACAGATAGAACACATCCTCTTACTTAAAATTTCTAGCTCCAGTTTACGCTCTTATAACCATATAACCAGTTATGACTTTTTCTTTTATATATAAAGAAGATTATACGCTTCTCAGTGATTATTAAATAGTTAAGACTTGTTCTTTCATATATAACTATTAATATGTGTTATTTATTCATTATTCCATATAAACCATCATAATTACTTTCGACTAATACGCAACTGTAATACAACATACATTCATACTCTTTGGGAAATAAAAAGTTACTTTAAAGAGAAAATTATACGTAGATGAGAATTTACGATTTTGTGAAAGTATTATTACTTTATATACGTGAGTCGTAAAACAAAGTTTAAATGTCAAGTATGGTTTTTCATCTCGTTTCAGATGCCAAATTATGATGGAACTCCACAGCTGAGTACCGGAGAATATGAAGTGGCTGCGTCCTTTAATCTTTATTAGTATTATCATTGAAACTAGTCAACTTAATCACGTAAGTATACCTACTTGTCTAAATAATAAGGAGCCCATTCAAGCTCCGTTTAATGACAATTGCTATTCTTCGACTTTTACGAGCAATCAATTTCCCCCGTAACAAACGACTGTTTAGCATTAAGCGAATTGCGATCGAATAGAATAGAAGTGCATAGATGTGTATTGACATATTTGTTCTTTGAATGTTTGGTGGTTTATTGGAACTGGCTGTTGCATCCAACAATGCATCAAATACAAAAAAGTCTGGCGGCCGTCCAAATTGAAAATTGTCTTGCTTTATCAAATGATTGCAGGCATCGTGAGGGAAGCAATCGTTTTCAAAGGTTTGACCTAGTTATCCCAATGGGAAATGTCCCTATTGTATATAAGTGCTATTCTATTATGTGTCGTCACAATAAGAAGCCTTTGTTGTGAAAATTTCAGATTGATTCCGAACCGATATTGATGCCATATGCCGACAATAGGCTAAATAATATGACTTTTATAGAAGTAACAAAACCAAATGAGATATATTTTGGCAAAGGTTAGTGTTTTTTCGTTATTTATATTAAGTTGTATTGTTCATGGTAATTTTTTTTTTGTGCCGGAAAGTTAAACATTTTAACAGATTTTGCGCTATATCTGGGTTTGATGACATTGTTGGTTGAGTTAATGATTTTTTAAATGTATTTCAATAATAATAAACATAAACTACTTTTAAATCTGTGTAAAATATGAAAATAAGTGATAAATTCTTAAGTATGCAATCAATTAGATTGGTTCTAATGTATTTATCATATTATATAAAGTGTTGAAGATTATGGGATAGACTTCAAAACGAAACATTCATAATTCGGATTCGATTACGTTCCCTGAGAAGAGACCGGAAAATAAACTTTAACGAGGTTAATCTTTACAATATGCACATTGATTAAAGTGTCACTTACTTACCCAGACGCTCGGCTGTTGGAACCAAACTGTAGTGTCGCCTGAAAAACACAATTATTGTGATAATTTTGGGAATTTACGTGAACAAGGTCAGCTAAGAACTGTCAGGCGGCGCCAGAGTCGCAAATGTTTGTATGAATATTATAAGGAACTTATTAAATTAAAATACCATTTCTATAAATTATGACAAAGATGGAAACACCTATAAAAATGAGATTATGATTTATAAAACTCATAAAATCTAATTAATTCAGCATCTGTAACGTACGGATGCTACATAGGCTACTGATGGAGGTCGAATAGATAGGTAGAATTTTTCGGTAAATAATTTGGCATCGTCGGGACCACTATGTCCTAGTTATGAATGAAATTCTATTGTTATCATTATCGCCGATGCCAATGGATTAAGGCACGAACATTAATCCTACTGCTCGGTGTCACATTTGAAAAACAAAAGAAAAGATAATCTAGTTAGGGACCTACAAATACTATTTATAATATACGCATATTTGTTCGTAGTAAGAGATCTAATCTAAGAAGACAGATTACACAAAGATCACCTTTTTTATAGCCCGCGTGGGCGTTACGATCAACAAACGTTATATAACTAGAGATGTTTCGAGTATCAATTGATATAGAAGAAGATCGAAGATGCATAAATTACTTGGAAATAGATATTATATTTGAGATTAGACTGAACAAAAAAAAAATCTCAATAATGGTATGTAATGTTGCCATAACATCTCTAAAACGTAACCAGAAAGTGAACTCTACCGGAGACTTATACACAACTGCCCGTGTCTGTGTATAAGCGAGATTTTAAATTTGGAATCTCCTAGTGTCCAATAAGTAGGTATGTAAATTCATTACTGGACAGTTTATTTTTCCTATCTCGTAATTTGGACTCGCACGTATTGTGCATTTGCCAGTGTCATGTTTACTGGAGAGTTAGGTCATCCTCTTTAGATCTGATTAGAAATAAAACGTACACAGATTAGTTTTTAGCCATTATATCATGGTTATAGGAGGGAGGCTCCAAATATATATCGTACCGGACCTCACCTTAGGTTCAGTCCGGTTAACACATACTTGGCCAAGAAGGCTTACTTACTGGATTCTGCAGTAATGTACTATTATAGGATAATGGAAAAATTTACAAAAATATGTTTATATTTATATAATACGAGAATTTTATATATAAGATGGCAATATTTATTATACGGATCTGAAAAAATACATGTTGCGTAAGAAAAAGTAGACATTCAACCATGTGTTTTATAAGGTAAGGTAAGTGAAATAATTAACTGTAAGCAGGCGGGTTCTCGCAGTAGTTAAATAACAAACTCACAAACTCTGTTAACTATGGTAAGATTGCCAATAGCTTTGTCTCGCCGATGTCGGCAAGAATATACAACTTCATTTGGTATACATAGGCACTTATCGAACCACCAAATCATCACTCATATCGTCAATCACTAAATACTCTTTTGTATAATTTACTAAATAATTCAAACATTTTCCTTATACATTTATATTCAAGCAAATATTATTCTTTGGTAAATTTCCAAGACAATGAAAAAATATTGTTAAATAAAAAATGTCCTGTGAATGTGACATTTTTGTATTAATAGTTATTCTAAAACACAAAAGAAACTGACTCATTGTTACGACTGAAGACAATATTTTAGGGAATGAAACAGTGAAATGATGAATTGGATCCAGTGGTCACGACTTATGGGATCAAAGCTTTCTATTGTATATATTTTTGCATTTTGTAGATGAGAAAAGATCATCGTTTTCTCCGTGGGGCCGATGGAGTAGATGCGAGGCAGGTACTAGGACCAAGTGACGACACTGCTTACGTACTCGTATGCATATATGTGGAGGATCGCTGCGCGTCGAAGTAGCAAGGTAGATATTGATATATTAATCGACATTATGATTTATTAACCTTATAAGGGTTGTAGCTTGATTCCAATACTACATTTCTTTAATTATCACCTGCAGCGAATATGTTTACAAAATTTTACTACTCTACTCGTGAATATTTATTTCAATTCATTGTAGTTTTTGAAGCTTGATGTTCATAACATAACCTGATACAATTCGTAGTATCAAGTTATTAGGTCCAATATGATATAATATATTTCTATATATACAATCATTAAATCATTACGTTTTACTGGTGGATTTTCGCATTTGTCTGATACACATGTTTTTCGTACGAACTGTCTGTTAACGTGAGACGTTAAGCAAATCAAGGATTTTTTTGTACAGCAGATGGTAAAGCCTCTGATCTCTTCAGCCTCACCTGTTGGTAAGGTAAAGAAGGTTTTTTGTGAGGACACGGATGTATTGTGTAGTACCAATGACATTTATTATTGCCAAAAATTTAAATCGTTTACCTAGTTTCGTATGCCGAATTACCCTAACCAAACGAAGGCTTTATTGACTGCCCCTTTTGTCAAAGGCGGATTTTATAAAGAAAATCTTACCCATATCAAAAGGACAGTTCTCTAAAATATCTCATTGTCGATTGGTTTTGATTTTGCAGAAAGAAAACGTATATAAATAAGAACGTACATACCAAATAAATCATACAGTTATAGAAAGATTTATCATAGAGGGCTGGATATTTAAATGCATTTTTTTACTCAAATATGTAATTCGTACAAATAAAAATATTGTTGGTTTAAAAAATGAAAATAATTGTCTTTCTTCTATATACTAACTGCCTATTAGCACATAATATAAAAGGCTTCTGGCAAAAAAGTACCTTCAGATATAATAACAAAGTTACTTTTATTTCTATCTCAATGTACGAGCTGTAGTTTATAAATATGTATAAAAGAACTCGGCAGAAAGTCAAAAATAAAAATAAAAGTTTAGCACTGTTAAACTATCAGGTAGCCATTGACCATTACATTGACATAATATAGATAATATTTGATAATGCGGTCGATGTGTGACTCGATCGCGGTAAGATGCAAACGAGCGACCCCCTAATCAGCAGGACACACTCATTACAAGAAGTTGGTTTCTTTAGCATATTTCATGAATCAGTGGAATACAAATACAACTTAGGAAAAACCGAATCTTAATTGATATGGTAAATCATGTTGGTATATTTATAATACATAGGTATATACGGATCGAGCATTCCTTTTGTATCGTATTATGTACAGATTTTTTTATTATAGCTAGCCTTTGACCACTATCGCACCTGATGGTAAGTGATGATGTGATCCAAGATGTTGTTCAGGCTAACCTTGAATTACTGGCTCTGAAGGACAGCTGCCGGAACACACCGTTAGGAGCTTGGCAACAGATTTTGTCTTTGAGGGTGGTAGCCAGCCAGATGGCAAGTCGCTTAATGCCCTACCACCATGCTGAAACGACTGCCATACTAAGATAACAACCGGGGCCGACGGAGGCACGGAAGCGCTCATTAGTATTGTCACTAGCGGTCACCCATCCAAGTCATGGCCGTGGCGGACGTTGCTCAGTCAAGAAAGGCTAATCAAACTACGCTACGAGCGTTTCTACGAGTTCTCCACAATGCGACTGTTATTACATGACATAATATGTATAACTATGTATATCTTATAGCTATAAAACGATATTTAGTTTGTAGTTTTTAATTGAATTTAGTGACATAATTCATAATTTTTTATGACAGATCTGCTGTGAAACTTTATTTTTTGAACATAAGTTTGTAGCAGTTGCAAAGACGCAATTCCATTGAAGTCATCGCCAGCGGAAGGAACGAGAAACGAACATTTAGTTATAGTAAGTAGGTACATTTACTAACATTTCTTACCCTTACAGCTTATTATGTTTATGTAGGATTTAGTTATCAGTTAAAAAACTTACTTATTCCACTCAGTTTCTACAAAAGCTGTTTGACACTGTGGCCTAATTACTCCGACAATGTTTTAAATTTCTAACAGGCTTTCAAAGGAGAGTAATCAAAGAACAGAGGGCTCTCTTTAATGGACGTCAAATAACAAAAGGCACGGAAAATAACGAAAATTTTGCCCTTGACACTGGAATGTGATTGTTCATTCAATTTTTTTTAACAAGTACCTATTTTCCAATACAAAATTACAAATTTACGAAAGGAAAAGTTATAGTCGCGTGCGGGACAGTCTATAATTTTTCCTCTCGTAAATTTGTAATTTTGTAACGTAATCCGCAGACCATACGTTATTGCAAAATTAAACGTTGTTTACATTAAAAAAATTGAATTGAATTGTTTTAATTTATCATGGAAATATTATCGTGAATAGCTGAAAAGACCTGTCAAAACTCTTGTATAGTGCTGTAACGAATGTAAGTAATTATTTACCACAATACAATAACATGCTTGTGTAAATTTACTTGTAAATTCAATTAAGATTTACACATACCGCGTCAGGTAATGTGATATTAGGTTTACATAATCTTCCACAAAATACATAATAGATTCACTACCGACGCCGGTATAACAAATGATTGTATGGTGAGTAAGCTCTTTTAGTGTAGTACCGAACCCTATTCAAACTAGTTTTGCATGAAAACAGAGATTGTATAGTTTACAGCACTTGTAATTTTTATAGAAAATATCTCAGTCTCATTAGATTTTGTTTTTACCTCAAAAAAGAACCGACTTCAACACTCAAAAGTGTGAAATAACTTGTTGAAGTCGGTACCATGATGGTTCAAAAGTACCTATTATCACAATATTGTGTGCATGGTACCGACTTTGACAAGTTATGACTCTTGAGTGTTGAAGTCGGTTCCATTTTGAGGTGAACATTTTTTTCACCCTTTATAGCGATCCTTGCTACTTACGGGATCGATTATCTGTCAATGACTATATCATCAAGAAAGGAAGAAACTTTTTCAGATATTGGAGTGTAACTCAAACACCTTGACCGATTTTGATCAAATTTTAATGGGACCACACGAAAAGCACTAGCTTTCAAACAAAAAAAAACAAAATCAAAATCGGTTCACCCAGTCGAAAGTCATGAGGTAACAAACATTTAAAAAATACAGTCGAAAGGATAAGCTCCTCTTTTTTTTGAAGAATTGTCTCCTAAACTAATTAATACCACCACTTGAAACGTTAAAAAATCATAGTAATCTCATTAAAATGTGTATTATTTACTACTGCTTTAGCTGCTATTCAAAAATTATATATTAACAATTACTACGAATTATGATGTAAACCACGCGTCATGTCAAGAATTGAAAAAATCTACAACATCTAGCAGAGTTGTTCTCGCACACACGTATGGCTTTATTAAAGCCCAATACTTACCCACTTTTAATAAATGAATATATTATATTTATACGCTATTTTTTCCGAAGCCAATCTGGTGTTGCATAACTGCTCTACAGGCCACTACGATAAAGGCTCAAGCTTTGTATGGGTGTTGTATATAAAATATAGACGTGTTTTTTGTCAACTAATAAATCAGAGCCTCCTTTTCAATGATATCTGTAGTTTTTGTAGCTGGGAATTGTACTAAAATAAGCAAGATAGTCAAACACTGGTTTATTCCTCTATGTGAGGGTAACCGATATATTCATATTATTTCAGACTGCGTCATTGTCAGACTAACCTCTGCCTGTAATTTATTTCTGTGAAATAGATTTTTACTTTTACTTTATTACCTCTAAAATAATCCATATTCTTGTTTTTAGTAAAATTATAGCGGGTATACTACTAATACAAGTCATTAAACTGAGGACAAATTCTAAATTCCGTGGGTTCTCTCCGTGGGGTACTTGGAGCAGCTGTTCAAAGAGATGTGTCACTATCAGACGAAGGTAGGCAATTTCGGAATTTAACGATCTGGTAATCCACCTGATAGTAAAAGGAATTTATACACGAGTCCTGTAGTTTCCGGTTTAAAAATCATTGTTGTTTCATATGCTTAAATACGCGGATATTTTATAAATCATAGAAAATAAGCAAGAGCAAGAGAACTATGCCACTTGGTTGGTAAGTTGTAGTAGTGAATTATTACTGCCCATTTGGCATTAAACATGGCACATTAAGTCATACGACTGACAGGATACTAATGACGATTCTCAGTGAGTTATAAGGTAGGTGGCCGTCAACCGAAGCTTTACAATATGTCAATGTTCTGAAGATTGATAATCTTAACAATTTTGAAGCAATGTTGGCCCGTGGACTGCGTAGTGTCAGTATCTGTGTATGGACTGCTGCTCAAGAGGTCAATGCTGCCACAGGCTTATATTTCACCACCTGGTCATTGGGTCAGTATATTCTGCGAATGCTCGACTAGCTAGCTACAACCCTGAGTAAAAAACCTGTCGCCAAACACTTAACAGTGTGTTTCAGAAGATATTGTTTAAAGCCAATACAAGGGTATTGGCTCTCATGGGTATATATAATAAAGTTGAACATAAAAGGCAATGGCAACATCACATCGAACCGCCTAAAAAATATTATTATTATTATAGTGCTTATTGCACCAATGTATGATAATTTACACTACGAGTTTAACTAGCGATTCTTCGTTAGAGCAAGTAAGCCTTAGTGGTATAAACAAGATTGATGAAACAGCTAAAACTCAAAGTAAGCCGCTTTAACTTCTCAACCACATCAATGTTCTAGTATCTTCTAAGTGATCACTGTTAAACCTGCTTTGCATATGCTTAGCAGGATTTCATTGTCCTGAAATCTGTGGAAATTTATATGTGGTATTACAATATATACTTGTCTTATTTAACAAATTATTGGAGTACAAATTTTATGCCCAAGGCGGGAATTGAACCCGCGTCCTCCGATATCGCGTCGGATACCTATACCCCTCGGCCACTTGGGACACGGCAATTGTAGCCAAAATTTCATACTCCAATCGTATTACTTTAACCGTCATAGGGGACGGTGCGCGGCCATCAACCAGACTACTAGACTTCATCTGATCGAAAGAAGTGTTTTTTCAAACACTTAACTCTCTATGGTGGCTCGAAGAAGTAACAAACATACAGGCAAACTTTTCCTTTCTTATTGCCTGATTGGAAAATACCTAATTACTAACTTCCATGGTGGTAGGGTATTTTGCAAATGCCCACCTGGCTAGCTATGGCCTACAAGTAGAATATCTGTCGTCAAGCACGTAACGATATGTACCCGCAGCAGTCCTTGAGAGCCAATAAAATTACAGGCACTCAACAACTGTATGTTACGCGATGACGGGCGCAGTACAGTTCGTCACTCGACGAAATGCATTTGTTATAGGCAGATGTTACTGCTTAACAATAGGTGGGCATCGTGCTTGATCCGTCACAATAACATTAAAAAACAATAATCAAAGGGGGAAAGGGCCACACTATCAGCAAAAAAAATTATGCAACGTGAGCTCTGTTTTTTTGCTTTTCAATAACATGTTGCAGTTCAGATATGTTAACTTTTATGTAGAAGACAGTACCGTAAGTAGATGCTTAGTGTATCGGCCATAATAAAATTTGTCGGGAAAACGTTCACGAGAGTCTGAACAAACTTGTGTCGGGAGTTGAGACCGTTGTCAAACAAATGTATCGAAGTTGGGGCGACCGAACTTAGTCCATCTTAAACCCAAGATCATACAAGTTTGTGCTTTTAACCACTAAACTATCCTACTATGTGGTATCTCTCCGCTATGAGGACACCCCGTAGCTGCATTAACTTGTATAGGAATTGATAGCGCCAAAAAGTAATTATTTTATGTCTTCGATGGAGACTGTAATTATGTTCCGGAGAATAGTAAACACAGCAAGAAAAGGGGCGGCAATAAAGAAACACGAGGGAATGCAAGACTACCAAACAATCCAGGAGCAGCCAGGTAGTAGAACAGCGCGCATAATAGACACGCCGGCGGGCCCGCCACGCGGTCTTTTTCAGCAGACACTGCAATCCTTCGTTTCACCTTATATCACTAATAGGCTAGCACACGCTATCACTTGGAAATTGCAAAGAGCGCTACGCTCTGGCTTTAAAGTTTGTTTATACGTAGTTTTTAATATAAATTGAGGAGCGATATATTTTGTCAGTCGAGAAGGCGGCGGGTGAGTTCAATACTAGTTTTATTTCTTCACGCTAGGTGGCACTAGAGCACTATACTAAGGGCGGATGGCGGCAATTTTGTTTGCAAAATTACGGCCAGTTTGACCAATATAAACACTGTTACATACGTCACAGGTAAGTTTATAAACTCCGGATTTTTTATTGTTTTCTAAACAATCTTTTCCGTTACATAAATGGCGTAAATTTTGGTTTGTTCGAAAAGCTACATGGACGTTGTTTTTCTTTAATATATTGGAGTTTTTTTGAGAGATTGGACCCATATAAGTTATGCTACCGACGTACTTGATATTTTTATCAGTAGGGCAATAATATAGAAGTGACATTACATAGCTATATTACGTTGTTTATTATGAATGAATAATATTATGAAGCTACAGAGGCCCTCACTCTGTAGCTGACACTGATGCCAAAACTGTATTTTTTATTTTTGTCTGTCTGTCTATCTGTAACCCCACCGCGCATCACTCCAACACTACTGAATGGAAATCTATGAAACTTAACACGATTTGAGTTCATACTACGAAGTAGGTTATTGTATACTTTTTTTCCAGAAATTCAGCACGGTTCCTTCGGGAAAGGGGATGAATATCAAAATGTACACTTAGTTGTTATTTATTAACGCATAGTCCGATTTCTATTATTCTATTTTGTAAGACGAGTGAGACGGCACCCCACGGGCAGCCCGGCACCCTTATTTAGTTTTGCTAGCTTGCTAAAATAAAGCTCTATAATCTGGAACATTTGCCACAATCAGTTTTTTAAGGGATTACATATAATGACCACCTTAAAATGTTTCTTTTTTTATGTCTGACAGGTTAGCCTTTGACCACTATCTCACCTGATGGTAAGTGATGATGTGGTCAAAGATGTTGTTCAGGCTAACCTAGAATTATTGGCTCTCAAAGACAGGTGCCGGAACACACCGTTAGGTGCTTGGCGACAGGTTTTCTACTTGAGGGTGGTAGCTAGCCAGGCGGATATTCCCAAAACCTACCACTATTCTATAACGACTGCCATCATAAGACGACAACCGGGACCGACGGCTTAACGTGTCCTCCGAATCACGGAAGCGCTCAGTAGTAATGTCACTAGCGGTCACCCATCAAACTCTTGACCGCGGCGGACGTTGCTTAACTTTGCTGATCGGTTAAGAACAGCTAAGCAAACTTCGGTAGGAGCACTTCAAAATGTTCTTTTACCAAAAATTGTAATCGAACACCAAATGTAGTAAATGATCACTAAAGTCATAATTAGCTAATTTTTATGTTTATTAGTTACATACAAAAATACAAATATTTCCTCTTTGTAATATTGGTATAGATTTAGAAGTAAAGATAACAAAATAGTTCTGGGTACAAATCCAGTCAGTTGATTGCTTTCGTCATTGAACTACGCAATTTAATTCCACTCATCTCACAGATGATCAGAAGTAAAGTAATACGATGTAGGTAGTTAACCAATACAAATGCAAAACGTGTATATATATAGCTAATTATAATATGAAGCTTTTTGCGTCACCTTTATCATACGTACCTACTGCCAAGGAGTGGAATTCATTGTCAATGATTCTGTGTTTACTGGGACATATTATAAAATACAATACAAAACTTTTTATTGCACACCAAATAAAAACAATTAATATAAGTACATTAAATAACAAATAGATTCAGGCGTTACTTTGTGGAAATCCATATTTAATAATAACAAATGTTTTTAAAATATTTTATGAAAACATCAAATTAATATTTTAATAACTAGTGACAATTCCGCCTAATTTTCCTGATAAGCCGACGTGACGTCACAAACGCCACGCAGCCAAACCGGAATAATTTTCGACGCGTTACTTATCACAATCTAGGAAGGTGGAAAGATTATCACGTAATTTACACTTTCATAACAATAATGAGGTTAGTTCAATTGATCAAAGCCAGGCTCACACGTTTCACCCACGGGTTGAAAACTTAAGTAATACCCAATTTCAAACGTCAGAACTTTCTCTTTTAGAAAAAGGTTTAAAATATAATCTTACCCCTAATTTGTCACAGAAAACTCTCGAAACCTTGTTAGTAGATTCTGAAATATCTTGTGTTTAAAGGTAAAGTTGATGTTGCAGTTAAACACGAAATAGCTGTTCAAATTAAAAAAGCTTATTCCTCTAGTACTCACCATAGCTCTGAGATAAGGCAGTTTCATTCTTTACAAGATAAATTATGCAAAAAAAAATCTAGTTGTTTCCAAATCAGATAAAGGCAATAGTGTGGTTATATTAGACTTAACGCTTACAAGAGTTAGCAATAAATTAGATTTTCAAATGTATCGAAAACCGACACACACAGATATCGCTATCCCCTTCTCTTCTTGTCATCCCATTCAACACAAATTAGCAGCTTTTCGAAGTTATGTCCACAGACTGTTATCGGTTCCTCTTAATCAAGAAAATTATAATAAGGAACTTAATAAAATATACCAAAAGGCTATTTCCAACGGCTACAATAAACAATTAGTTGATCGATTAATTCATAATAAACAACGTAATAGAGCTATGTCTCTTTTATATTCTTGCCCTACTGATAGAAATATCAAGTACGTAGGTAGCATAACTTATACGGGTCCAATCTCTCAAAAAATCTCCAATATATTAAAGAAAAACAACGTCCATGTAGCTTTTCGAACAAACCAAAATTTACGCCATTTATGTAACAGAAAAGATCGTTTAGAAAACAATAAAAAATCCGGTGTTTATAAACTTACCTGTGACGAATGTAACAGTGTTTATATTGGTCAAACTGGCCGTAATTTTGATATTAGATATAAAGAACACAAATCCGCGTATATGAACAACCATCCCGAACAGTCTCACTTTGGAAAACAAACTTGCGGATTAAAGAAGCCGTAATGTGAGTAAAAATTCTTTTTTCTTCGATACTCATCAGTGGGTTTTCAGAATGAAGGGCTTTTTAGGAAAAAATTGATTCCATAAATATATATTACTTGCAGTTTAAATTTCAATAAAACGATAAATTGCTTATCGAAAATAAATAATTTGCAGTCAGGTTTTTTGTTTTTTTAACTATACTTATATAATAATTATGTTCTTTTTATATTATATTAAGTAACGAGACGGACGAGTCGACCACTTGATGACAAGCGTCAAGACTGCCTTACAGTAACAGTGTCGCCGTCCTCGTTCTATTTGGCACTGCACTGCGCTCGTCACTCAGATACTTTAGTTCATGCGCCTACCACCCATTGTACTACCATTGATTTAAATAACTACCAAAAAACTATTTAATGTATTTTATATATTAAAACATAAAGCGGTCATCAACTCCTTGATAGTAATAACTTTAAGATTTTACATTGTTGTGATAAAGGATTTCGATTGTGTGTATTGGAACAGTTAGAAATATTAAATCATAGTGCAGGCGTTGCACTGTTGAATGAACAGACGCAATTGGTTTCATCACCACTGTTACGTATTTTTAGTGATGATTTGCCACTACAAAATAGTTAAACTTGTATTTGTTTTAGAAAGTCATTTTTTATTATTATTTTTACGATATTATTCATATTTAAAAACACATTGCATAGTATATATAATTTTAAATTATTATTTGTAATCAATTTATTGCCATTATAATGTAATTGTCACTTTAAAAACGTATCACTTACCAATTGTTAGCTACAACAAAGAGCAATGACTCACGCTCGAGTCTAGACAAAGGCGTGCTGACTCTGCCTGAGTCTATACAAGGCGGTCTGATCCGCCGGCCGCTCATTCTCGATCGCGCGCTCGTCGAGTCAAGACCTCCTGAGGATACTTCGTGTAGAAGCGAAACGCGTCGAAAATTTTTCCGGTTTGTCTGCGTGGCGTTTGTGACGTCACGTCGGCTTAACAGCAAAATTAGACGGAATTGTCACTAGATATTTTTTTGTATTTTTTAAGTGTTTTATTAAAATATTAATTTTCTGTTTTCATAAAATATTTTAAAAATATTTGTTATTATTAAATACATTAAATAGTTTTTTGGTAGTTATTTAAATCAATGGTAGTACAATGGGTGGTAGGCGCATGAACTAAAGTATCTGGGTGACGAGCGCAGTGCAGTGCCAAATAGAACGAGGACGGCGACACTGTTACTGTAAGGCAGTCTTGACGCTTGTCATCAAGTGGTCGACTCGTCCGTCTCGTTACTTAATATAATATAAAAAGAACATAATTATTATATAAGTATAGTTAAAAAAACAAAAAACCTGACTGCAAATTATTTATTTTCGATAAGCAATTTATCGTTTTATTGAAATTTAAACTGCAAGTAATATATATTTATGGAATCAATTTTTCCTAAAAAACCCTTCATTCTGAAAACCCACTGATGAGTATCGAAGAAAAAAGAATTTTTACTCACATTATGGCTTCTTTAATCCGCAAGTTTGTTTTCCATTTTTTTTTAGACGAATCTAACGATATCTTGTCACTACATGACAATAGTTAGTATAAAACAAAGTCGATCCCGATGTCTTTCTGTCCCTATGTATGCTTAGATCTTTATGAAGATATAGATAGATTTTAATGCATTATTTTAATAGATAGAATGATTCAAGATGATGATTTATGTGTATAATACGTGCATAATATGAGAAACACTGTTAATTTTTGAGGTTTCTAATATGATTAACACATTTTTTGCACCTTAATTGCAATTGCTGGCTGAACCCTACGAGATATATCGAAATAATGTCTACAGTATAATACACGATAAAAAGGTACATAAAAAGTCTCTAAGTGATAACCTACGATATCATTTTTATACTTTACCTTTTACAAGAAATAATGGGCTACTTACAAAACGATTATATGCAATACAGCATTTATCCTTATACAATTAAGTACCTTAAATATATTGTACATTTGATATAGATCAATGTGACCCTTTAACCTTAAAGCATTAGATTTGAACGTTGAGTTTTTTACATGGCCAATTATATGCCGCTCTTTCAAGAGTAACTTCTACAGAAAACATGTTTGTATTATCTAATGACATAAAAGCTGTAAACGTTGTATATAAAGACATTCTGTAGTATATTTAGAATCAGCATATCACCCGTGCGAAGCCGGGGCGGTCGCTAGTGCATTATAATTAAGTTAAGCCGTTTAGAAGTTATGGTGGAATAAATAAACTCACAAATATATATACAGTAACTCTCATAACATAACACTCCTTTTTTGGCAGTCGTGTAAAATGTAATTCTAAATCGCTGCAGTCATTAGTTTGCGCTTCCGTGTGCGTCGGAGGGCACGTTAAGAGGGAGATTCCGTGATTTTGGTCAATTTGAAGGCGAACTCCTTTCCAGAGGATCAATCTTTGTATTCAGATATAATATGTACTATGTACGGACAATTTGGTAACAAATCCTTTTGGTGACCGTGAAGGCTTTTTCTTAAATGCTTGATTATGCAAAAAAAAATAATGCAGTTGTTTTTAATAATTTTTGGAAACCCTCATCAACGACTTTAAATTTTCACATCTAACTTACACTATAATGTTACCATGCATTCAAATCCTTAATTTGTCCAATTATTTTAAAATCAGACATCTGCATACTTGCGAAAAGTGTTATTATCTCTAATTTTCAATTTTATGATTGAAATTGAAATTTATTTCAATTCACATTTTGTTTTGTGTTCTGTTCCTAAATTCTTTTTTTGACCATTTTAACAAATACTACGTACTATATTTAACACTACAGCCACTACAATAAAAGCATTTAGACATCCTACAAGTCAGTACAGACTCACAGGCAGTCCAAATACTTCAGCCCACTAGCTGGCACTGGCAGCGAGCCTAGCATGCTGGCATTATTGCCCCGTGGAATTGCAATGCTTATTCTAATAGTTAGTAATTGATCTACATCATACCCTTGTTATATAAGAATAGTAATGAATAGATTCAGGCGTTACTTTGCGGAAATCCATATATCAAATTAATATGTGATTGATGTTTTCTTAAAATATTTTAAAAATATTTATTATTATTAGAATAGTAGTTGGTGTTAGCATTGAGGTAGGGCAAATACCCAATTGCGCATTGGCGCATTTCCGACAGTTGCCCTTTAGAGCCAGTTCCCATTTAAAGTTATATCTGTTTACCACCTCTGACTATAACATCACCTTACCATCAGATGATATAGTGATCAAACGCTAGTTAATTAGCAGTAAATAAATATAATACGTGAGTACAAGCTTTCGTATAGTCAGAATGAAATAGTAGATTGTTATACATGGGTCGAAAGATATCAATTCCCATACGAGGTATTAGAGTATTTAGACGGCTATAGTCCGAGTTTATGCTTTTCACAGTTGATGACTTTCATCCGTGTTAAACACTACTTTTCATTTCGAATATAAGGAAAGTAAAATGTAGTAGTTTTTCTAAATTATTCAGTAACACCAATAATAACATTAGTAGTACCCATTTAAAATACCTCTCAATCGAGGGGTTAGGTTCCGTAGCAGCGCCTTCCACCCGCTATTTAGATCAAACAAACACTACTCTTAGAGTATGAGAAATGAAAAGTTTCTTATCGATTTCGCCTTTTATGTTTTTGTTAGTTTTACACGCGATTGAAACAAAGATTTTATTCCAGGATCTGGCCAAGCTTTAATAGAGTCGATGCCAACCCCTGCTCCCGTAATCCATCCTGAAGATTCTCGTTCCTCTATGTCCAAGGCCTCAGAAGCCACGGCGTCATGTGGCACGCTGGGAAGGTACAGAGGGTCTGCGGCAGCGAGGAGACGCGGACGTATGAGGGACAGGCTCAAGATTATAGGAGGACGAGCAGCGCCTCCGGGAAAGTGGCCTTGGCTAGTAGTTCTGCTAAATCGGTACAAGGTAAGATATACGAATAGGTGCCAAAGGAATCTGGGATTTTTTTTATGGGAACATCGTTGTTTTACTATTTTGTACCTTAATACCTTATTCTTTAACCATGGTAGGTGATGATGCGGTCGAAGGGGGTATAACAGACGTAATTTAGACTGGAAACTAGGATATCTGCCAGAAAATATTGTTAGGTGCACGGCGACAGATTGAGGGTAGAATAGCTATCTACAAAATGTCATACCACCATTTATAATAACCATGTATGAAAAGATATAAGAGGACGACGCAAACAGGGATTGGTTTTGAACAATATTTGTTTGCTAAAATGGGCGTTGATTATTTCAAATTATAATCTACATAACAGCTTGTCAACTTGTTTACGGTTTCGTTGAAACATTTGATACAATTTTCTAAGTTACGGCCTGACGGAAGTGCGGGCAAAATCACAACAAAGTTGACACAACGATGTTAGTTTAAGTGACATCCGACCAAGTCTAACAGGATCCTGTTCTATATTTCCACTCAACTAACAGCACTTTCCATTATACAGATACTATTTGTATACAAATAGTATACAGGGTTGTTGGAAAATTGCTGACAACCTGAGTTGACTTCTGTTAGTCCTAACAAACACTTTTTTTTTAACACCGTATTATGCTTGAGGGTCACCTGTTAAAAGTCTCTTGTGCCTGTAATTTATCATTTCTATATTTTATTATCATTGATTAATAAATAAATTTTTTTGTAGGTCATTACCGCTGCTCTCTACCGCTTTCGGTCGTACAGCCCCACCGGATTTTGGGTGAGGGAAGGCCCTTTTATAGCCTGGGTTCTCCCGAGACAGGCGTAGAAGGCGAAACGTGCCTTATACCTCCGTCTCCTGTGGGAGCCGAAAACGCTCCGCTACCATCGGGGGGTTGACAGCGAGCTCAAGGGCACCACTGTGGTTCGGACTTCGGCTTGTCTCGCATTAATAAAGACAATGCCTATTCCGAGCCAAGCGGGCCCGCTCGCGGCATCACTGGACCTCGCTCGCCGCGCTCCCTTTTAATAGAGTTTTGAATATTTACATCGAACAAAGTAATAATAAATATGAAATAATAAATCACAGGCACAAGATACTTTTAACAGGTGCTCCTCCTGCTTATTCTCATCGTACGTAAAAAAAAACAATTAAAAAGTATATTTACTTATATATATCTCAAAGTGTTTGTAAGGATTAACAGAGGCAACTCTAAGAGGTTAACATTTTTCTAATAACTCTGTATATGTATGTATACATACGTAACATGTATATATATATATACGTAGGTACATATATATATAATGTACATATATAGATATACACACTGTACAGTGTCTTGCAACGTCGGCCTCGCTTGCTTGTCTTTCCGAGATGGTCAAGCCGGTGCCGGATGGTAAGCATCACGTCTGTCCATTACAGTTACAGTGTCTGACAATTCACTGCGCTTGACACTCCGACACATTCGTTTTAAGTCTCGATTTCCCGGTAATTTCTTTCTAGTGCCCTTCAAGTATAAACACAGTAGTGTTTGAGCTGCTTGGAGGTAGAATATCGGACACTGCGGTGGTACCCACTGAGACGGCCACTTGCTTGAGGCCTTTCACATGGTTTGTCACCTGATTGGCACCGCCCAGGGACCGCGTGTAGGGATTGGGATTTAGGGTACCTTCCCACGGACGAGGGTGAGCGCGGCAGACTCCAGTGGTTCCCGAAATAGCACGATGTAATACACTATAATAATAATAAATAATAATAATAATCATTTATTCATGTTTAGTATAAATACAAAGTTGGTGAAACTTATGTGGCTAAAAAGTTATACAAAAATATATATTGTGCATCTGTTGCCGAACTAGGTTCATCACCTGTGTTTCAGCGTACAGCGCTCTCCCCATGGTTTCTATTATTTTAATAGCCTCATGCATATATATACGAGTACTATATTATAATGTTACTTTAATATTAAATAACCTTAGTTTTAGATGACTTAAAAACTAAATAAATACATTCTTTCCTGACTTAGAAATAATTATTTATAGCGGAGCCTATTATTGTTCGTGTTCATGTATATACCTTACATAATAGGTACTCATCAAGAGGGGCTAAAAGGTATCGGGGTAAGGTAAGGATTCATATTTTTATGAAATCCGTATGTTATGTTGATATTAGCTAAGTTAAGCAACGTCCGCCGCGGTTGTAACCGCTAGTGACATTACTACGCTTCGGAGCTTTGGATGGCACGATAAGCCGTCGGTCCCGATTATTGCCTAAGGTTAGCAGTTGTTACAGCATGCTGGTAGGGCATTTTGCGAATGCCCGCCTGGCTAGCTACAACCCTCTAGTAGAAAATCTGTCGCCAAGCACCTAACGGTGTGTTCCGGCAGCTGTCCATGAGAGCTAGAAATTCTATGTAAACCTTAACAACATCTTCGACTACATCATTACTTTCATCAGGTGAGATAGTGGTCAAAGGTCAGCTTACCGACTTTAAATAAATATAAAAAATCTAGCACGTGAGAGTATGAGCCATAATGTATACATAAAGGATACGGGGCTGAAAGCTTTTACGGAGGTATTGATCAGTCAGGGATACATTCGCGGGTTGAGTGGTAACAGATGTCCTGCCCAGGGGTCTCATATATATGAAGTGTTTTTGTGGTCTACCCCTTACATTTGAAATGTTTTTGTGTGCTTACCCTTATATTTAAGTCAATAAATGTACAAGTACTAGAATAGTTATGAGTACCGTTTCACAATCAGGGAGATCTTTATGCACAAGGCACGACATTTATTGTTACTTCTGAAAAGTCCTACTAAACAAGGCTTTAAAATGTATCATTATGGATAAATTATCATGCTGATAAGAATATATAAAAACCTAGAGATACGTAGGTATTTAATATGTCAATTAAAAAAAACTTACAATTAGTAGCGTTTGTGTAAAAAATCAGGAAATAAAGTTGTTTCGTTCACTAATTTATGTTATATAATTACTCGCTTCATGAAAGGACAAATCCAATTAATGTGCTCAAACAACTCAATGAATATTCCGCGTTTGAATTCGAATACAGCTTAGCTTAAATGAATGTAGAACATAACTGTTTCTAATTACACTGACTAGTAATTTAATTAATCGCTGAGAGGTCAAATTATTTCGGATGAATAAATCACTTTTCACCTGTCACCTGGTGTTAACAGGTATGTCGCCAACACATCTCAGTGAAATAGAGAGATTTGCCTTTAGTCCGTGTTTGTTCACATAAAAGTGTCGCCGCGCCTCTTCATCATTTCATCATCATTTCACTCTCACACAATGAAAACAATAAGTATATAATTATACTATCAAAATTACATACGCACATTTCCACGCACACCATGTTTTCCGCTGCAAAAATACACGAACTTATCGTACACATGCAAAAATGGGTTGCGCTTCAGCCTGTAGCCTACATTTCGTCATCGGAAGAACTGATTCGTTTGTTGATTTGTACTAAGCGCGCAATGGTATTCTTACAAACAAGCCTGATTTAGGCCAGATGCGTACGCACGTGCCTCGCCTCCATTACTATCTCCTTTGTTTCCTGATCTGAGGTCGCCAATGTAAGATATAGGTATACTACCTACATCTACCTATTCCTCTATTGTATTCACATCTGTCACAAGCCTGATTTCATATTATTCCTACATTTGTAGTTTTAATAACAAATTGCACATTAAAGATTTTTAAATAAGGAGGGTAAGACCTATGTATTTAATTTTAATTACACTTACCTACACAAAAACACTTATGTCAGTTGAAAACTTTCTAGATGAAGTAAATTTTAGATGACATAAAAGTAAAATTTAAAAACATTTAAGACATGGTAAGTCTGTTGGTGAAAACAACCAAAAATCAAAAACTCTACTAAATGTTGATAATTTAGGTATATAAAAAAACTATATGCAAACTGCTAAATATTATGTATAATGTCACATATATCGAAACATTTTACCCCATTTTAGAGCTTTTTGAATAAATACAATTATCAAAATTTCTGTTCCTGGGGTAGTGCATATTACGCACAAAAATACAATACTCTATTTATGTCTTTTGGGAAACAGTTGATAAATGAGTAAGTACTAATCACTCCAATAAATTAGTGAACGATGACGTCTTTGGGGTGAAATGGCGCTTGTTGGTTAGGTAACCTTCCAAAAAAAAAACATGGCATTTGCGAGTTAATAATAATATATGTCGTATTATCTTGTAAATTATTAAATACAAATGTATACGTTACACCTAAAAATTAAATCAATCAAATAATTTTTTAAATATATTAGATATTGTAAAAATGTTCTTGGAATCTCGCGTGTTATGTAGAAAAGTACAATAGTTAGACGAACTAGCGTAAGGGCTAAAAAATAATATCGTTCAGCCTTTGTATACACATAGTAACATATTTGTGATGAGTCTTTCCGAAATGAATCTAAAAAGATCGATAGGTACATTACAATCAAAAGGTTGTTCGGGGCCAAAACTCGATTCAACAAAGTGAGAGCAAAGCAAGACTGGAAAATCTTGAATAGTTCTTCACGTGACATACTTATACTATACCTAGTAGAGTATACTCAGTTCTACAAAGAACGAACGATAAGCATCCATAAACTATCAGTGCACTATAATTATGTGAAGGTATACTACTTAATCAATATTAGTTTATTTATTATTTAAATGTTTTACTTAAGAGGGTGCCTATCTTATTGAATTATCTGTAAATTTACCACAGTTTATATTTACCTGATATGAATTAAAGATGGCGTGATGTATCACTCTTGCCCGTGATGTGCTTTTCAGTGTTGGCTTAGGACGCTGTAAATGTATATTTTACGACTAAGTATTTCCTTTTTTAGTGTTCTGTTATTGATGAAAAGAAGTTAAGGTTTGCGATTTTCATGATGAAACTTAATCGTAGAGACTACAGCGACTAGATATTTTTGGTGTAGTCTTTACTTTAAAAGTCTGCAAACAAATGTAAAAGTCCCAAAGTCCATTATTTAACCAGTGGGTTATAATGAAATCCGGTACTATTACCCATATGGAATACTGTTACCCATATGGTTATAATGACCTACTTCAGGTTTTCGAGTGTACACTTAAACACTTCATTCATACTCTTCCTACGCTATAGTAGGTATTTATTCCTAATGCCACAGAAAACAGCAATTTAAATCTACAAACTTCAACGCGCCAAGAGCTGAAACTTTCAATAGGTATTGGGCCTTATAGACTTCCATACTGAGATGTCAAGCTTTAGAGTACAATCACTGCCAAGTCAACAAAAAATGAAATTAGCTTGAATTTTTTCAGGAAGCATTTTGCGGTGGCACCCTCATTTCCCTTCGGTGGGTGGTGACAGCAGCGCACTGTGTGCGTAGGCGACTGTACATCAGATCGGGGGAGCACGGCCTACTGCTTCGAAATCGCGGTGAGGTAAAGATGAGGGTCACTGAGGCCGTGGTACATCCCAGATACGACCCGGTTGTCAATGATGTCGCTATGTTAAGGTAAATGCTATGACGATTACAACACTTGCCTACGAATATCGATGAAATGTTAAGTCCAGTAAAAATTTTAATTTCACTGCCCTTACCAGTTAGTACAATATGTCTTTCAATTTGCACATATTGTAAATTTGGCTTCGATTTTCTAGCTAGCTGCCCAAGTGGAGGTTTTTAAGAATGTTCCGCATTTCTGCTCAGGTACATGACATGAATAAAGGACGACATAAAGCGTATAGAACAAATTATTACGCATTTACATCCGCGAGTCAGGGGTCAGGGGAGATTTGTGAACACCTACATTTCACTGGTTTTGTTGCATGTAATACAGGGGGAGCTTTTTGCCATGTACCGAGCACAGAATCGGAGCCAAAAACCAAACAAAAGTTATACAAGCTGGGGTATCAAACCTAGGACAAACAAGTTTGACACGGCACATATTTAGCCTATACCCTTTTTTATGAGATTGTGATGGAACAAGCATGAGGCCCACCTGATGTTAAGCAATAACCTCTGCCTATAACGTCACAAGTGACGAACTGCACTACGCACGTCACCCTCAGTTACAGTAACATACAGTTGTTAAGTCTCATGTGCCTGTAATTTTACTGGTTCTCAAGGACTGGTGGGTGGCGACAGATTTTCTACTTGAGGGTGGTAGCTAGCCAGGCGAGCATTCGCAATATGTTCTTTCATCATACGGTGAAGCTCTAGCCAGCGGTGGTGATCGAACCATGGACCTACGGCACGGCAGTATTAAGCTATTACCACTTGGCTATGATCGCTTCAAAAACCCATAGTTCAAATGTGGTGTATTCAGCCTAGAATCCATCGTATTGTGTCGTTTTATGTATCGGCAGTATATCTTCTTTATATTAACTAATTAATATGAACTAAATTTTTCAAATAAAGAAAATAATATGTCGCACGCATGCCATCTAGGTACATAGTTTTAGCAACTTCCATAAAATCATGTAGATAGCGCCATTGAACAACGAAGAGTTCTTTCTTAGTAGAAAACAGATATTAAATTCCATGACAAACATATTCACGACCTTTTTCAGAGTCTATCTACCCCGGCGGCTTCTTATTCGATATCTATTTATTAAATTACTATGCCCTTTCCTATAAGTAGTTGTTTTCCTATTAATTCTTACCTATCGGAATTTCACCAAAGGTTTGTATTTAAATTGTTAAGCTTAGGTAGCTATATAACAAGTGGTTTGATACTACGAATAGCTTCGAAAGGATAATCCTCACAAACTCAGGGAATCCTACAGTGAGGACTAGGGACTACCTCTAATCACTAAGTTAATAATGTACAGATGTACATACCCGCCTCGAGTGGAAACGTAAAAAGACGGACTCAATGGTATGTACATCTCAATATATAGATTAGTAGATGTATTTTGTAGTGCATATGTTTTTGAGCAAATAAATATTATTATTATTATTATAAAATTGTTTTATCGATATCTGCATCTACACTATCTACATGTACACTATCTACACTAATAATATTATAAAGAGGAAAACTTTGTTTGTATGTTTGTTTGGTTGTAATGAATAGGCTCAAAAACTACTATACCGATTTTAAAAATTCTTTCACCATTCGAAAGCTACATTATTCACAAGTAACACTAGCAAAATTTTATTTTGGAAAAAAATAGGGTTCCGTAAAATATTTGGGTTTTTCGGACACAAGGTGTAAAAAAGCAACCAGAAAAGTAACTTATTTTGCGTACGCTGCCTAATCTATATAAGATAGAACCATAAAATGTTCTCATGAATTGTAGATCTTATAAATATCTACAAAAAAAAATCCGCTACAAACTATACCTATCTATGTCGATTGAGGCAACACAACCATTTTTTTATTTAAAAATCTTGAATTTTTTTGGACTACATTTAAACGCATTTATTTTACTCATGCTATAAATCCTTATCAAAATGAATTGGTTTATCTAGATCTAAGTACAGTTTATGTAGATAATATTTAGTCAAAGAATGATTGAAATTGGACGTTTGGTTTTGAAGTTATGGCGAAATTGAAATATTACGATTTCTGCTGCACGGCCCGTTGCGAAGTGAGCTTCACCAAGGCGGTGGTGGTGCGTCTAAGGGAAGGGAGTTAAGATCTATGAGTAAGGAACCCGCGCGGCTCAGACGCGAGGTCAGCTCCCTACGCAGCGGTCGTGCGCGAAGTATTATAATTTCCGTGCGATTTTTTTTAAATTTCGTTCTTAAAACTACACCCACGCAAAAGATCTTCTCAGACCTAAACAACAGTTCTTCTCAGAGCTAATCAACAGTTCTTTTCAGGGCTAACCAACAGTTCTTTTCAGGGGTAACCAACAGTTCTTTTCAGGGGTAACCAACAGATCTTTTCAGAGCTAATCAACAGTTCTTTTCAGAGCTAAACAACAGTTCTTTTCAGGGCTAAACAACAGTTCTTTTCAGAGCTAGAATATTACACGCTATTTACATTTTCTTAAACATTTGAAAATGCCTAAGAGAGGCAGGTCTCAACTTTCTAAACATAGTTAGTTAGGCAAGTTCTCGCACCGCACACTTCTTGCGTCATACTTGGATAGGGCAAGAGACGAGCTACGGATGTCCACGGTACTAGGGTACTGCATGAAGCACAGGTAAGAATAAAATCGCTTTCCTATTTTAGTCTTACTTTACCCGATTGTGTGATTTTTTTGAAATTTTAAGATCAATGGTTTGATCCACAGGTCTTATGAGTTTTACTGCCAAATAAATATTAGGTCCTTACATATGAAATTGGCGTTTTGTATGGGAGGAACAAAATGTCGAATATTTTTTAATATAATATATTTAATTAATCAAAGTATGAACCATTATTTTCTATGCACTTTTGCCATCTCATAGGTAGTTCATTGATCCCTTTACTAAAAAAACCAGTCGGACGGGAATCAATAAAATCTTTGAAGGCGATTTGGACTGCCCCATCGGAGTTGAATTTTTTCCCTTGCAAGAAGTTATCCAAATTTCGAAAAAAATGGTAATCTGTTGGAGCAAGGTCCGGGGAGTACGGAGGATGTCTTAGACTTTCCAATTGAAGCTCTTCTAATTTAGTAGCCGTCTGTAGCGCAGTGTGTGGTCTAGCGTTGTCGTGAAGCAGCAGTGGCGTGGAGCGATTGACCAGCCTAGGTTGTTTAGCCGCTAGCTTTTCCATCATGGTTTGCAATTCCTGACAATAGACATCAGCCGTAATAGTCTGGCCAGATTTGAAAAAACTGTAATGAACAATACCGGCACTAGTCCACCAAACGCTTACAAGTAACTTTATTGGGGTTAATTTTCGCTTGGGGCAGGATTTGGCTGGCTGGCCAGGATCTAACCATTGCGTTGAGCGCTTCCGATTATCGTAAAGAACCCATTTTTCATCACAGGTAATGATTCGGTTTAAAATACCTTCATTATTGTGCCGGTTTAGTAATGTAACGCAGCAGTCGACGCGCGTTTGCCGGTTTGTTTCAGTCAATTCGTGAGGTACCCACCTTTCAAGCTTTTTAATCTTCCCAATTTGCTTCAAGTGAATTAAAACAATTTTATCACTAACATCGCAGCCTGCAGCTAACTCGGACGTGGTTTGCGATGGATCCGCTTCCACAATAGCCTTCAACTCTTCATTATCAACTTGAGTCTCAGGCCGTCCACGGGGCTTGTTCTGCAGGTCGAAATTTCCAGAACGAAAACGTTGGAACCAAAAACGAACTGTGTTTTCTTTTGCAACACGACCGCCATACACATCATTCACCCTTCGAGTTGTTTCCGCAGCACTAGTGCCACGGCGGAACTCGTACTCGTAAATAATGCGATATTTAAGGTTTTCCATTTTGTAAAATGAGTGACGCAAACAGAAAAAAACAGAAGAAAAAAACAAATGAATGACGATCATCAAAGCACAAATACATGAGTCTATAGCTGTACAAATTTGAATTTGGAATTCCTTACCAATGAGGAGAAATTCGTGATTAAAGTGGCCAGTACGAAAAACGCCAATTTCATATGTAAGGACCTAATATTTAGTACAAAGTTCTGGAGGGTAGAATTCATTTCATTTCATTGCGGTTACGGTATCTAGTAGAATAAGATGTTGGACAATTGCCTTTTACCCAAACAGTTATACTAAAGGGCCCTACTCGTAACAACTAGGTATTGAAATCCTCATTATATAAGTATATGCGCAAAGCGTACACACGTAGACCGACAGAAAAACACCGAGAAAAAATCTTTTTCACGTCCCAATAAACGATTTTAAATCTACCACAGCGTCAATATACAGTTCATTGTATATATATATAGTAAAAGACAACTATAACTTCTAATTAAGTATATAGTTTGCACAAAAAAATCTTAAAGGTTTTAATTTTAACTTAGGGATAGTGCAAATGTTTTTCATTATTTACCTATCCTATATAGGTTAAAAATGCTAGAATATAGTTTTTCGTAACTTTCTTGAAGATGTTTAATTTGTTAGAAAACTCCTGTGGGCGCTTTTATAGGAAGTTTCCGTAACTTATACATTTTTCGTGGAAATAGGCCAAGAAAATCTTCCGACATATATTTTCGCCTTTTAATTGGCATTTCATTGCCTAGAAAATCTTATATGATATATTGAATACTAAACCATGTTTTTTCAATACAATATTCAATATTTCATCTAGTGTAATTTTTAATAACGTCTTCAGTTTATATAATGTATGTACCTAGATACTATATTAGTAAGTAATACTGCATTCTTAAGACAGGGTCCGGGTATTTGAGTGGCATTAGTGGATCCGTAACTAACACCAAGATGCTTTTTGGAGTCTATCTTAACTTATGGATAGATAATATTATGAATAAAATATGTCTTTGTATCGTAAGCATTCACGGCTTACACATGAGCTGCCAATAGACAATGGTACTGCCAATTTCAATCAATGATTTTATAATGTTCATGTAAGTGTTGACGCACCACCCTCTAGACAGCCTCCATTAAACCACCAGCAATGGCGGTGAACAGGGCAACAATGGTGACCTTAATGGTATGAGAGGTATGTTGCAGTTTCTTTAAGCACTACTCCCTTCGTTATGCCCTTTCATCCTTCAGCATCATAGATGATGAGGACAATGGAAATTCCTTTAACACTTCCATCTTCGGTCAATTACGGCAACCCCGGGCTTGTCAGTTTAGCCTCAGGGAAAACTGGGGTCCGCGGTGGCGTCACTCATCGTTGGTTTGCCACAAAACCGTCTCTGCGGGGTTGTTATTATTTTGTTAGTATCTACTTACAATTCGTTAATTTTATTTAAATGATTTCTCAAAACTTTAGTGATTTCTTGCTAAAGGTCTCTAGGTCTATTTGCTGAACGGTTGGAGTATTTACTGCACAAGTGCGTGGGATCAACTAGAAACAAATATTTTTATTATGACCTCTATTTTAGATCTAAAAATTGGTCTCTATTACAGAATAAAAGTTATAATAACAGGCCTAGTGCCAAATAGGACTCAAATACTGAAAGTTCCGTACGAACACGACATATATTTTGTTGTATCAATGTAGGTAACTACTATAAAATTGTTATTCTTTTATTAGTCCAGGACTCAACGCTGTCTGACTCCAAGCGGGTCTGAATCGCAATGGGCTGGTTTTCATTTTAATTTCTTAACTTTACAGTTTCAACACTATTAGGACTAAGTTTGAGGTTGTTTTTATGTTAGAGCAAAGGCAAAATACTTAAAAATACTCGATCCTTGTATGAGGAACCGCAATATTTGACTCTTTGTTTCATCAACACATATAGGGATATAATTTATGACATTATAACATATTAGATGGAACCGGACAGCGTGGGCGAAATAAAAGGGATCCGTTTTCTCGAGTGGAAACGTAAAAACAGTTGACCGCGTTATCCATCCACGCGGGTGCACAGCCCTGTCTCTTCGAATGCCAATTATATTATGCCCGTATTGTCTATTTCCGATTTTGATTACTATATTTAGAACATAGCCTTAAATAGACTATTTTTGTATTGATAAACTGTTAAGCAAATATATACACGACTGCCCAAAAAAAAAGGAGAATTATGTTTTCAGGATTCATTGCTGCCTAGCAATAAGGCCGCCGATTGTACTATTTTTAAGATATGTTTTAATCTTGTAACTAGTATTAATAATTTTAAAAGTGCAATAAAGAGTTATCTATCTATCTATTCATGTATGTGTGTTTGTGAGTTTTTTTATTTCTTCTCACAACATCTCTATCACAACTTTTAAACGGTCAAACCGATTTCAATATACGAGATATCGTTAGATTTGTCTTGACAACGCAAGTGACCCTATGTACAAAAATTATAAAAAAACCAAATGGCGGATTTAAGACACCATATATTGTGATATGATAATTTTTTTCAAACGTTTCGAATGGGTCATTCAAATGAAGGGCTTTAAAACACGATCCATTTATATATAAAACTTAGAGATTTATGTTCGACGGAACGAATTAATGAAAATAAACAATTTTCAGACTGGTTTTCTACTTTTTTAATTAGTTTATACTTGTTGTGAACATGTCTAGACTTTTGGCAACATTTTAACATAAAAGAGAGCAAATTACTTTTGATAACTCACTTTAAAGGGAAAACTTAAGGTAAATGTTAGATTGATTTTGAAACATATACTTATGGTATTTTGTTTCCTCCTTGATACTCCGTATTTGGCAACATGGCTAGTTGAGTGGCGAGAGCGTCACGTCGAAACTATGACGTCACGGGTTTGATCCTCGAGCCAAAGAAGCGATATTGTTAAAAGATACTGGAAATTCTCAGTAACAGTAACAGTTGCTGGTAATAGGCTGAACACTATACAATGGAACTAAAACAATTTATAAATGATTCAGTCTGTCTAACGACCCCTTTAAAAATACAAAATTGTAAAGAATTTTAACTAGCCAATAATGTTTGTAGCTTACGTTTATATTAAAGTGAAACGACATAACAGCCTACGGAGTATGCCAACCTATTCTGTATTCGCATCAAAAGCCTGTATTGTAGGGTTATACAGCCTTTTAAAGGTAGAATGAAAGCGTAGGCTAAGGGTTCCGATTCCGTCTTAGGATTCTTAGAAACTAGCCAACATTTGAATAAACTATTTGTGAGATCACATCACTGAGTATGTATATTTAAGTAGGTAAATCTAAGGAATTACATTAATTATATATAGTCGTGCAGCACGAATTACAATGTTTGCATATTGTCCAGACTTGGATATATTCCATTATAAGCTGTGTCTTAAGCGTCACATTATGATTATACATAAAAATTGATGACTTTCCCTGATTAATTATAGTAAAAGCTATACAAACTAACTAGCCACATATGCATCTCAAATACCCATGTTCCTATCACATACAGTAATAAAATGTATAGAATTGAGCCCTAAAGCTAAAAGTTATATTATTCAATTTGAAACTGACATTAAACAGATTTACTAGATACTTTTAAGTCACTATTTAAGATAATTATTTACATCGTATTTTGGCTATGTAATTAGTAAAAGTAAAAAAGTTGTAAATAGTAAACTGAGTAATATTATTTGTAAAGCTGTATGGATAACTAAATAAATAAAATAAAATGATCCGCTCGTAGTGAAACATCATGAAAATTGGAAATTGTTTGTAATTCCGACAGTAATATAGTACCTACTATGGGACGGATCTAGCGTTAGCAAACGAGGCAAGGGGTGCTTGAATTCTATTTCATACTAATTTTAAGGACGTACTTTATGAAGATTTCATTTATTGATAACCGACGAATGAATGAGATGGAAAAGAACTAATAGAAAATTATATTATAAGCATCTGAAATGTATAAAAAGGGAAGATAACAACAAGGATTAAAATGCCAAATTTACGAATGGTTTCTTTTAACGGCACCGGTATGCCATTATAAAAAAATCCGTCTAACTAAATCCAACTCTACAGCTGCTTCAACGAAAGCCATTAGGTAAAATAGTTAAAAAAGTAAAAAACCCGACTGCAAATTATTTATCTCAGTGAAACGTTTTATCGTTCCATTGAACATAATTCTGCAAGTTACATACATTTATGGCATCGGGTTTAAAGTCCTTTATTTTGATACCCCGCTCAATAGGTATGGTAGAAAAAATAATTATCTCACAATATGGCGTCTAAATTCCGCCAGTTTGTTTTTTTTATCTACTTTTATGTATCTAGTGTTATATGCGCGGTCAATGCCAATTTAACGATATAATTATCTTATATTCAAATCGGTTAGACCGTTTAGAAGTTACGGTGGAATAAAGAAACTCACAAACATACATACATGAACCCTGAAAACATAACTCCTATTTTGGACAGTCGTGTAACTAAACGCCGTTGCAGGCCCACAGGAGCTCCAAATTCTTAAGCCCACTACTAGGTATCAGCGTGCCCTACATTGCAATGGTATTGTTAGGCATAAAGTCTTAAGCATGCTTGGTTATCACAGACTTGAGAACAAAAAGTTACGATAAGCTTAAACATAAAAATCTCATTTACTACAATGAAATCGGAATTCGTAATGTATTAGATTTTCATGAGATTTCTTTATTCTTTACAAACAGAAAGACATTTCGTGTTATTTTTGTACAAAATATAGAAATGTTTTAAATAACTTTGCGGGACAATAGCGTCATACGAAACGCACAGGTGCGTAAAATATCTAAGTTACGGGTAAGAACGTTATCTGAGCGTCACATCCCTATATGGCTATTGTGTCATCTACGGTGTTAATTGAACCTCAAAACTTGCCGTATTGTCCTGAAAAATGATGCATCGAATTTACACTTATCTTTGTCTATCGACAAGATTGAAAAAACAAATGTATATACATACTTAATATATATACTTGGCTTTTTATAGGGCAAGATTAACGCAAAAAAACATAAATCCATGTACAGAATAGCCCTTTGGCACACGTGTACTTGAGGTCAATACCATCATTTTGACCCGCAGTTCTCAAAATGTTTCCCTTAGGAGTGGAGTAACAACGGCATATTAAAAAAATATATATATACCTATCATGTAGAGAGTATTAAATGATAGTGCTTTTAAAGCCGATTTTGTAATTATACTACTTTATTTTATATATTACATGTGCGTGGGGTGCCGGGCAATAATGTCACGCCCCCATTTCTACCCGTCGGTGTCGTAAGAGGCGACTAAGTCTGAACGCTGCTGCCCACCTTCTAGTGTTAACACACAAAAAGGTGGGCAGCAGCACTTTCAGAGGAACTGATATCTCACACTGCGATCCTCAAGACGCTGTGGATAGTGGGAGAGGCTGTGTTCGGAAGTGGATAGTATGGCTGATACATTATTACTTTACAGCTACTTGATTAAAATAAAACCAAAACAATTTTTTAACATATACTTCATATTTGTGCTCTTCCAGATAGGATACAGTTGAAAGAACATTCATAAAATATTCGTGAAATGATTTTCAATATCCTCATTTGGAACCTATCCTCATGGTACCAATATTGAAAATATTTACATTTACTATTTCTTATAAATTTTTCATTTTGACAGAGTAAGATAGTTTCTAAGCTTCAGTAGTTTTAGTTACTAAATAATAGTTATAAATAAATTCTAAGTGTCATACACATCGCACTGGAATATAAAAGAGAAATGGGGGGTTTAGCGGGATACTCCTGTAACAATTGTTCTGCACTGCACCTTTTTATCAGATGGCATAGTTATTGTGATAGAAACCAAATAAAGTGGCTCAATATTGGATAGAAAATGCTTCATTTGCACTTAAATTCAATATTAGATAATCTTTTGCTGGAAACAACAAAATATGGTTATGAATGCTTTAATTGCAGTGTTCAGTAGTTATGTTAAATATAGGTATGTATTTAAGATATTACAAGGGCTACACACTCTGTTTATTTTTCTTAAAGAAAACGGTTATTAACAGACATACACTTTATTACATCGCACAAAGTAATAATAAAAGCGGCACGCAAAGTATATTAGGTACTTAGGAAAAAAAAAATATATATATATATATATAAATATATACTGCATAGAATTATATTATAAGCAATATTAAATTTAGGACTTTCGAGACTTGAACACATAGTTCAAGTATTAAACGGGACTTACCCGCGATAGAAACATGTATTCTATTTACTTCGACTCGGTCACGAGCGGACTGAAGAAGCTAGTGTCAACGTCTTGAAGGGCGGGTATTTTCTCCAACTACCCGCATTTGATTTAGATATGTATCTCTCGACACACAGCACTGACAACATCCACAGGTTTTAACGAAGGTCGATGCATTTCCTTCCTTGGCATTATTACAGAATGCAATTAACTTATAAGCATCACCTCGATTGAAATTATGACATTTCGCAACTTGTCTGATAACTTGGTCGAAACATCATACATGTTTTAAAGCGATTAAGTCCCGTTAAATACTGATAACTATATTATTAACATATGTAGGCTCATCCCCTCTCATATATACATAATATAATAGTTGCATCAAATTAAATTAAAATTGTAATGTGAATGTTATATTAAAATTTTTTTTTACCGGCGGTATGCCTTTCTTAAAAAATACTACGAACTGTATACTACAATTATTACAATAAAAGCATTTAGACAACCTATACGTCATTACAGACTCACTGGCAGTCCAAATGCTCCAACCCACTACCAGTTGGCAGTTGAGCGCTTGATCGATGCGACGCGTGATCAAAATGCTGTCACCTATTTGGTGCATGCTGGCAGCATGCTTGCCCAGCATGCTGGCAGCATTGTCCCATTGAATTGCAATGCTTACTCGTTGAGCCAAATAGGTGACAGCATTTTAATCACGCGTCGCATCGACCAAGCACTTTGATAAGTAAAAAAAATAATTATTGAATACTTGAATGTAATATATAACATGTAGAAATAAAAGTATTTATCAAATAAAACACGGGCGAGACCACAGACACACAACTATTCAAAAATAAAGTCAGTATGAATACTTGTTAATGAACTACTGAATAAAAGCAATAAAGCATACCTAATTTTATAACAGGAAAGCTGGATTGAAAACTACAAGATTGAAAGCTATGCAATTTGCTTTACATTGTATGCAATTTCCTGAAAGTGTAGCGGCAATCAAATTTTCTTGCGATGTATTTGAGCTTTATTTTCCGGAGAATTCATACTTAATTTGCATGAATTCTGAAGTATGACGTTAGTAGAATTTTAAAAATGGAAGCGTAATACTATTTGTTCTCATAATAATATATCAGTAGATTTCTTGTAAAAATAAAAATGTTTCAGTTGGCATACATGAAAAGCTGGTTTATGGAAGATTTCTATGTGCTATATCCACGATATTGTATAGCAATGCTTGGTTACGCCTATTCAATGAAGTAAGTGCGACAGTAGTTACAAAAAAATAAACATTAGTGGGTGAAAAAAATAAATTTAAAACTTTAATTGTTAATTGCAAACTTTTACTTTATTACATATAATACGGTGTTAGGGTGTATAAGTTATTAGTAGATTGTGCTGAAAAGCATATATTACGATTTGAATGGCATTTTTTTATGTGATATTGATAGAACAGACACAAGGCCCAACGGATGTTAAGTGGTAATCTCTACCTATATCAGATGCATTTAGCCACAAGTGACAAACTGCACTGTGCCCGTCACCCTGAGACATAAATTTGTTGAGTCTCGTGTGCCTGTAATTTTACTGGTTCTGAAGGACTGCTTTCGGAACACACTGTTAGGTGCTTGGTGACATATTTTCTACTTGAGCGGTAGCTAAACAGGCGAGCATTTGCAAAATGCCCTCCCACCATGCGGTGAAGGTCAAGCCAGCGCGGCGGTGGGGATCCAACCATGGACCTGCGTTACCACAGTCCACAGCTATTGCTCGGCTGTAAATTTGAGAAGTTTAAAAAAAATGCTGAAACATGTATTTATCCAACAAAATATTGTACATTTTTAGAAGATGTTGCTTTCATGCATTTATTCAATTATGAATTTTAACATCTAAGTATACTTCAACAAAACTACAGATGAGTTAATACTAACAGGGGAATGAAATAAACGGAAAATTGTATTTTCCATTCTCATTCTCGTTAATTTTTGTTTATGTCCGGTGTAAGAAGACTGAATGATTTTTTATACTCTTGTGCTTAAAAATTTGTTTGTAAGCATTAGTCCATGTAATGATTGTTATTTTTTTAAATTGTTCGAATATTTTCAGTTTGTAATACTCAAAGACCAGGGACTACTCAAGGACCATTATAAAATAGCTTGGTATGGTTTTTTTCGAAGCAACCATAATCACTATAGCATATTGTTCAAATATAAGTTTCAATTCTAAATAAAGATATAAGTATATTACGAACAAATAAAACAAACCTCTGTTTGATTTACTCGCAATTGAAGTGAAAATCTGAATTTTAAACCCATTTAGTCTCATCCTAAAGATTCTAAACTGACTGAAAAAATAACATTATATATAAGCAAATACGTTCTCATATTGGGACGCAACAGGGTGCAGGACATAGACTTATATTGTATTCGCGGCAAACAATTTTACCTGATGGAAAGTGGCATATTTAGAATTCAATAATGTTATGCGGATGTTTTTACAAATCCATAAATTTAATTTTATTAATGAAAATTTTCTGAGGTGTATATTCTTAATTTAAATAATGAACCAATAATAATGCCCATAGGTATCTACAATACAACAAGGAGCCTGTCGTCATTCGTACTGGCAATACGCAATAACAGGCGATATGATGTGTGCGGGCCGGGGCCGTAGAGACTCGTGTGCTGGTGACTCGGGAGGGTCGTTGCTATTCAAGGATCGTAGCATGCGGTATTATTTACAGGTAAGACAATACGCAATACCTTATAAAATAATGTATCAATGAAATGATATGAAAAATGCAATGGCTGGCGCCAGGTGAAACGCCGCAACAGTGTGTACTAAAGTAAACTTAACCAATAAAAAAGTAATGGTAACTATTTGGTGGTCTCAGCATGGTGTTATTCACTGTAGCTCTCTCCGATCTGCACAAGCAATAACGGCAGATGTCTACCATGATCTAAGATTATTGTATCATGATGTCTATTATGTCGAACTCCGAACAATGATAGCATAAATAGCAATGGAACAGCCACGACTCTAGAATCGATCTTCACAATTATTGCTCCATGATAACGCGTCGTTTTTATCTCAATAAATAAAATAAATAAATAAACGCGAGACCTCCTACAGCACGAGGAAACCGTTTTAACTCTACAGGAACAACTATAAGTAACCATTCGTCACCCTCCGTATTCGCCAGACCTTGCACCAACGGACTTCCATTTTTGTCGTGATTTGGTCAATTTTCTACGTGATAAAAAGTTTTCTTCCCAGGAGGCAGTACAAAATGCTTTCACTCAGTTTGTCGAATCACCAGAGTCCTATCGTAAAGGTATAAATGATCTTCCTATAAGATGCAGCAATGTATAGTTATTATTTTGATTAAATCAATATGTTAAATAAAAAAAAAAATGTTTAGTACCAATCGGCAATTTCATACATTAACCGCTTATAGAATTAAATCCGGGTTATTAGATACTTCTTTCAATATGCTGTTACTGTTGATGTATTTAGGGTTCCTTACCTAAAGGGGAAAATGGAGCCCTATTAACGAGACTCCGCTGATGGTCTATTTCTCCTTCCGTCCATCCTTACATCACGGTTCTCTAGCAAAACGATATGAGCTACAAACTTGGATACAAAAATAATTTCTATATTTTTCGGGAGCTCTCAACTCATGCATAGCGCGCATGAGAACGTATACAAAAAAAATATACTTTCTTGCACTGAAGCATGTGGGGTGTTAACGTCTAGAGCTGGTTTTTTAGAATACAAATACATTTTAATGTCTTTACATCTATATATTTCCTAAAAATAAAAACCCTGTGGAAATGTGAAAATGAGATCAATAGCGCTACCAACGAGGTGACGCCCACTGCCCAATATTATCTTTGCCGAAAAAGAATTGAGATGGATTTGACGAAAAAAATATTCTTTCGACAAGTTTACATGATTTATCATCACACATAAATAACTTGTGTAAAAAACTTGCCCAAATAAGTACCATTAAAAACTAAAATGTTTCTAATAATAACAAATACTTTTAAAATATTTTAAGAAAACATCAAATTAATATTTTAATAAAACACTTAAAAAATATAAAAATATATCTAGTGACAATTCCGCTTAATTTTCCTGCTAAGCCGACGTGACGTCACAAACGCCACGCAGCCAAACCGGAAGAATTTTCGACGCGTTTCGCTTCTACACGGAGCATCCTCAGGAGGTCTTGACTCTTCGAGCACACGATCGAGAATGAGCGGCCGGCGGCTCGGCACGCCTTTATATAGACGGGCTGAGTTAGCACGCCTTTGTCTAGACTCGAGCGTGAGTCACCGCTCTTTGTTGTAGCTAACAATTGGTGAGTAATACGTATTTAAAGTGACAATGACATCATAATGGTCATAAATTGATAACAAAAAATAATTTTGAATTGTCTATATTATGTAATGTGTTATATAATATGAAAAATATCGTAAAAAATATAACAAAATTACTTCCTAAAACAAATACATATTTAACTATTTTGTAGTGGCAAATTATCACTAAAAATACGCAACAGTGGTGATGAAACCAATTGCGTCTGTTCATTCAACAGTGCAACGCCTGTACTATGTTTTAATATTTCTAATTGTTCCAATACACACAATCGAAATCCCTTATCACAACAATGTAAAATCTTAAAGGTATTACTATCAAGGAGTTGATGACTGCTTTCAATTAAATGTTTTGCAAAGTGAGACTGTTCGGGATGGTCGTTCCTATACGCGGATTTGTGTTCTTTATATCTAATATCAAAATTACGGCCGGTTTGACCAATATAAACACTGTTACATTCGTCACAAGTAAGTTTGTAAACACCGGATTTTTTAGGGCAAGAATATAGGAGTGACATAGCTCTATTACGTTGTTTATTATGAATTAAACGTAATAGAGCTATGTCACTCCTATATTCTTGCCCTACTGATAGAAATATCAAGTACGTAGGTAGCATTACTTATATGGGTCCAATCTCTCAAAAAATTTCCAATATATTTAAGAAAAATAACGTCCATGTAGCTTTTCGAACAAACCAAAATTTACGCCATTTATGTAACGGAAAAGATCGTTTAGAAAACAATAAAAAATCCGGTGTTTACAAACTTACTTGTGACGAATGTAACAGTGTTTATATTGGTCAAACCGGCCGTAATTTTGATATTAGATATAAAGAACACAAATCCACACACTTACTTCTCTAGCAAAACGATATGAACTACAAACTTGGATACAAAAATAATTTCTATATTTTTCGGGTGCTCTCAACTCATGCATAGCGCGCATGAGAACGTATACAAAAAATATATACTTTCTTGCACTGAAGCATGTGGAATGTTAACGTCTAGAGCTGGCTTATTAGAATACAAATACATTTTAATGTCTTTACATCTATATATTTCCTAAAAGTAAAAAACCTGTGGATATGTGAAAATGAGATCAATAGCGCTACCAACGAGGTGACACACACTGACCAATATTTTTTTTGCCGAAAAAGAATTGAGATGGATTTGGCGAAAAAATTATTTTTTCGACAAGTTTATATGATTTATCATCACAAATAAATAACTTGTGTAGAAACTTGCCAAAATAAGTACCATTAAAAACTAAAATGTTTCTTTTTAAGAAATTGCGGAACGGTGTACTTTTCCCAGCTATGACTTTTAGAATATGTATATCGATCATTTTAGTTTGTAGAAATCAATTCGCAACCTAAACATAAACTATAGTTTGTTGAGACGTAGCTTTGGCTCTTCTATTTAAATTTACGTTTTAAATCTGATTCTATCTAAGCAATACTCAACGAAAGTTTAGAGTAATAATTAGTAACTGTGGCAAACGTAAATATTCTGAGTACAGTGTTTAAATTTATTTCATGTCCTCTTTGAGGTCGGGCAAGAGTCAATAAGTAAACAAGCAGATTTTGTAAAGGTTTTGGCTTCAGTTTTTTAGCTGGCTGACCTCCTGACGCCAACCTTCCTCAGCAATCCTCATTGGTAGCATGCCGCAACCTTCAAGTTAATAAGTAAGTTAGAGTAGTAATAAGCCGTGTCCTGAAGCAGAATGAATCACACGTCAAAGTAATTAGTAGCATTTGGTCTAGTTTGCCCGTTATCGCCTTTTACAAATGTGTAATAGAAATATATATAATGAAAGTCCTGAAGTAAGCCTACAACTGCGCGAATAGATATTTCTAGCAAAGTTCTTACTTACCTTCCTACCTTTAACTCGGTCAAAAGGAGACAGTACAAATGTCTTCAATAATTTAATTATAAGCGAATGGATCTTCTAAAATATTGATATGTTTTCAATTTTTGGGACATAACAGTCTCAGCAGTACAGATACTAGATAAATTAGTATAAGTAGGTAAACTAAGGTTTTATACAGTTTTATCACGATTTTATAAGAAGTTCCGAAATAGCGTTATAAAACTGAATCTCTCGCAGACTAAGTCTCAGTTTTTACCTACAATAATAAATCTTAGTAAATAACTTTGAGCAACTTAAACTACGAAGTTGATAACGAGCTTATAATCAAATTAAAGTTGTACAAAGAAATTATTTTAGTCCTCCGTTGGGATTTATTTTTATCTTACTAGAGGAGTAGCAGAGATAAATCAATTAAAAAGTTGATGTTAATATACATTTTCATGAACGAGTAATAACTACCCATTAAACTATTGGCCACTGCTATTTTATCTCAATCTTTGCTTTGCATTGTGCGTAATATAAGGACAATTTTGATTAGATTTGTGATTACATTAATGTAAAATGAGATCAATTATTATTTATCTATTGTTATTGTATGGCAACAAATAGGCCTGGCCTGCCTGACCCCACACTGTTTTAAGCAATTTTATACTCATTTGACATTTGCAGACGTATGGTAATTTTCATGGCGTTAATGCATCACGTTGTTAACGGCCCGTCTACCACTTAGTTTCTCCACCTGGGTAGAATACAGGACCTCCACATGACCATGTGCTCTATCTTTATATGAGTACTTCACCATCCGATTTCTCATTTCCCCTTTGAAAGTTATGTGCTTGTAATTAAACAAGATAGCTGACGACATCTGTAGATGTAAACCATAACAATGTGCACACGGTTGCGTGGTGGTTAAAGTTACAGACAATGAAAACAATTATGATGCTTAATTCCATGAATGATTATGATTAACAATCATTCATGCTATGGGATTGAAGTGGAAGCTCAGTTTGATTCTCCGAAAGCTTGCACATAATATGTTTGATTTATCGCAAAATATGCATACACAAAATTGTACCTTTACTTGATCCCAGTGATTCAGTCACGTAGAAATTCTGATATAATATGTTGATTATGGCTTTTCAGGGTATTACGAGTTTTGGCGACGGATGCGGCAAGCGCGGCAAGTACGGCATCTACACGAGGACCTCTGGTTACGTAGCCTGGATGAAAGGCGTCATGAACAAAATGTACTTTGACTAGAGTATTACCAACCAAAAAAGAGCATTGCAAAAATTTAAATTTCATTTAGTAATTATTTTGTCAACAATTTTCACTAGAAATATTTACTTTTCACCTTTTTAAAACTATTTAGAGAGCAAATATTATGTACGTTTAATGCAATCAAGTATGCGGAGTTAAACATTTAAGTTTGTTAATTGTTATCAACTTTATGGTAAGAAATTGTTTAGGTTTGCCGATTGCTAGTACTCGTAAGCTAGACTTACGACAAATTATTTTTGTGCATAGATGATTGTTTTTGGCACCACCAACCGTTTATGGAACCATAACTATATAATACATCCACAACACGGTGACCATGTTACATTGATAACAGTATTAATTAAAGTTAACAATTAACTTTACAATTGAATGTTAATTATAGTTGCAGTTCACTGAATTCTATTAAGTTAACAGACGCACCTTGCAATTTAATATGAGGTAAGTTAGCGGTGAATTTAGTTTACAGACAATTAGTTAAAAAATTCAGCTGCAAATGTCAGAAATAGATACTAACAAGTGACGTGATCGCTAGCATCAAACCTGCAGGAAAACTTTGTTGAATTCGTTAATAGTTATAACGTTCGAAGAAATAATAAGACTTATTTATTCGTAGGCTATAACGTAATAATTATTGCATCAAAAAGTTTGCCGTGAACTAGTTCTGGTTATTTAAAAATGATTTGAAAACTTACAAGATTGAGTGACAAAACTGTACTCGAAACCAGGACAGTTAAATTGCTTTCTCAGAAAACAGTGAATACATCATAATTAATATTGTGCGGAACTGAATGAACTCTCAACTTGTGTTTGTGTAGAATGCTGTCTCACGTTTTGTGCAAACATTGAAAACTAATTACCATTTACATTGGGAGAAACTCGGCATGTTATTAAAACTATCAACTCTGCAATTAAACTTCATGATAATGTCGTAACTCATGTAAAAATGTTATATATACATAAATATATATATATATATATATATATATGTATATATAATTTTTTTTATATATATATATATATATATAAATGTATTAATAAAGGCATAATGAGCTTATGCAATGGTATATGTTAAAAAATGTAGTAGTTCTATAATCGTGTCGGATAAGTTTTTAAAAACTTATTTGCACATTGTGGCCCTAAGTCACTTGAAAAGAATTGCGTATTATTTACTAACATAAATATTGAGAACAATGTAACAGTTATGATTATATACAGATGATATTATCTGCAATAAGAAGTACAAGCAAACCTAAATATCATGAGGAGGTTCTTGTAACAATAGTGATATGGTTCTGATATGTTACCACTATAATAATATATCTCTATGATTGGTTGTCTGTCTTTTTACTGTTTTTTTAATACTTAAAAGTCCATGCTTATCTACGACTACAGGTTTTAAAATATAACGAATATTTTCAACATTTTATTAAAAAACATGCATTTGTTACTACATATAAAAATTAATTGCAAAACAAGATAAAAATATAATTTAAGACAAAACTTTTAAAATTCAAATATATCAAACAATACCTGTAGATATATAAAAATTACAGATTCACCAGCCAATTTTCAAGCCATGTGCCGTTTTCAAAATTAATTATATTTCGAAAATAAAGGTGTCTTTGTCGTCAGGTTCCTTGGCGACCTCCATGACCCATGGGATCAGACGCCAGACCCCGGTGTACTGAGCGGACTGCTCTCCCCACGGACGCCTTTCTTCCTGAACAAATACAAACAATCTACATTATTAATTATGTAACTGTAGTAAACCAGCAAACGAAAATTTGTAGCCACGAAGATTTGTACTCTGTTCAGAAAGAGAGTGGAGTTGTCGGGTTAGAATGTCACCCCCAAATCTTTACGTGGGTGTCGTAAATGGCAACTGAAAGGAAAATACTAGAAGATGGGAAGTAGTGCCTCCTGAAGAACTGACAACTTCTACTGCAATCCCTAAGACGCCTGCCAAGCGTAGAAATTATGGCGAATTCCTCTAATGGGGGAGATCTTGTTTAACGATGGACGTTCGTGCTGATGTGATGATGATGATGAAATTATATCTATACTAATATTATAAAGATGAAATATTTTTTTGTTTGCTTGCAATTAACAGGCTCGGGAAACTACGGAAGTGATTTGAAAACTTCTTTCACCATTAGAATCGTACATTATCCCTTATGAACATAGGCTTTAGAATATTATATAAAAAATATGTTATTTACATATGTGATTAAAAAAATATACTTTTTAGTTATATTCTCGCGAGGGCGGGTCGCAAGTATTAATATATTACAGTAATAACGTGATCTTTTTCTTTCTGACTACTCTCTAGCTATAGTGTGACAATGCTACATCAAATGAGTAGCAATGAAAAGTTTCTCCGTATTTATCTCTCTCATATTTTTTGTATTTATTCTCCGGCATATTACTGATGAATAAGGGCGCATACTATTTGACGCTAAAGTCGGTATTTTCGATAATTTTAATCACGTTTTTGTGTCTATGGTATATATTAAATGTGGATCCATAGACGCAAAATTTGGTCAAAACTATCAAAAATAACTCAAATGGAATACGGCCTAAAGATTATTTCAAATAATGTTTATAATTTTGTATCTACGTATTTTATCTCCTTAAGATGTTTTACTATGAACGACATTTTGCCTTGATATTTAATTTGGGAAAAAGTTAATTTAAGATGGCCTAAATATCTTACAGTATAACAGGAAACGCATTACTTTTTGGAGTCTGAATTTCGAACTATTCGAAACAATACTGCTGCTTTAAACACAAATTTAGATTATATGGAAGATATAAAAAAATATGCTACTAGAATAATGCTTTGTGCTGCTTAAACATCATACATGAAGGTTGGGGTGACTTTCAATTATATTTGGATGTGCAATATGTCAAGACGTTAGAAATGGTAAACGCACTTATACTCGTACGAACTTGGCACTTATTATGGTTACCAGGATTATAATCAACTCATCTTGTCATTTTACGATTTCTTCACTTCGCTATAGGTATACAAAGACCAGATATTATGTTACATACATACTTGTGCCTAAAAATATATTCTCCCTTATCCAACACTGTTCAACTGAGAGCTTTCTTAAAAGCGTAATAGCATCAATCATAGTAATATTTCATTTTATTGATGCTGTGTCAGATTTCCTTACTCATAAGGTTAATACAACTCCGAGGCATAGAATAAAATGTAACTACTTATCCTGAGTAATAATCGAAAGTATATAAATTACGTGAGAACAATGGAAGCTCTTATTTAATCTGAAAATTGGATTTATGAAAGGTTGAACCTTTTTTCTATTAGCATTTTTACAATACCTATAGAAAGTGTAAACCTTTATATATACAGATGCTATGGCTTTTCAATTAGGACTACGATGAGAGACTCAGTAGAGCAACTTGTCAAAGAACCATTTAAATATATATTTTCTCAAAAATGGTATGTAATGTTGCCATAACATCTCTAAAACGTATCCAGAAAGTGAACTCTACCGGAGACTTATTCACATCTGTCCAGTAATAAGCGATTTGAAGAGAGAGAGAAAAGATTTGCCCAAAAGGAAAACTAACAATCTATTTTAAATACCAGTGCGCTTGTTATGCAATCTGATAAATTACAAACTCAGCTATCATGAGCATGTGTAACATTGGGTTGTTTTGTTGAGATAATTTGCGTATTATTGAGATGAATATTCGACAAAATACCGAATCCTGGCAGAGTTTCACAAGACAAATAATATTAAACATTATTCAGTTTTATTTTTTTCAACCCGTACCCTTAGCGCCAAGTTTCTGTAACATGTTTTAAGGTAAAATCTTAAATGTGTAAAATTGTAATTCGCGCAGTACGTAAAAAGGTAAATTTACAAGAGTAAATGGGAAAAAAAGATTGTCTCTAATGACTGGACAGCGTTGTTACCTACACCTGTTATTGATGAAAACTTGAAAACGATGCCATCCATTTTTAACCAACTTCAAAAAAAAGGAATGTTTTCAATTCGACTGTACTTTTTTGTGTGTTATCTCATTACTGTTTACAAGTTGCACCAACTTTGGTGTATTTTTTTTCGAAAGCTAAACGAGGAAATGCGCGAGAATAAATACAACTTGAAACTACTATTAAAAAAAAAAATTAACTGCGAATGTAGTACGGGTCAACTTAACTGTAAGGGTGCGCAATGAGAATAACATTTTATATTAATTGTCATGTATCACACGAATAGGTATGATTGAGTAAGGATGCGATGGTGTTTGTTAGTGTTTCAAGATAATATGGCTGAACTGATGTATAAATACTTACGTGGAAATTAAATTGTTTAGGTCTTGAATTAACACACGGACCTTTAAACATCATCATCACCACTTTTCATCATTGTCTCCTTAGTTGAAATGGTGGAGCACAGCTAATAAATAAGTAAACATATAAATAAATGTACCTATTATTGATCTATTTATTTTCCTGTAATCAAAAATACCTATGTCTAACTTGGACAAAAATGTCTTTTATATTAAATATATGAATGACAATAGAAAAATATGTTTAAGCGTTCAAGGTGTCATATTCTATAAGTTCCTAACATTGTACAGCATAAAGTTTTTTAATGAATGTGTAAAGAATGCGAGATAATCGCGAAACACTAACACAACATTTTTTTCTAATTCTTACACAACAAAAGTTTATTTAGGCTTGAAAGATTACTTAGTATTTTCAAAGCTTGATTCTTTCACTGGCTAATATGTCTAAGATAAGACCAATTAGTACTCCTCCGAAGATAAAATTGAAATACATTATAAAATAAAATATTTAAACCGACTAATGGCGCTAGAAGGAGGGATTACGTTTTATGGGTTAAAATGGCGTACGTGTAAACTCAGTGAGGGAAGCGATCACATATACCTCGGCAGTGCCTAGCGAAATGGGCAAAAAATAACGTTGTCTTTCATTATTGCGTAAAAACTACGAAAACAGCAGAATGCAAACTTCACCGTGGCGTGCGTGGTTTAAAAAGTGTACCGTGCTTTGCAACAAACTTGACGCAACCAATCGGATATTATAAAATATTGTTTCAAGAGTTTAACTTAGGAAAATACTACTAGTTAACTAATGCATAAGTAAATAGTTACTCTTAAAATAGTTATGCCTACTTGTACTTACTGAAGTCACGTTGTAAACGTGACTTCAGACAATTTATTAATTTTATGGAATACAAAATGAATGTAAGTATTTAAACGTGCTCCTTATATAACAAGCAATTTTCAATCAAGTATCCATTGCACGCAATTATTTTAACCAATCTGTACTGTAAAGACACTTTGCAAACTTCTCTGGAAGCAATCAAACCTGTAAATATAATGCAATCAATTTTCCTCCGACCAAGAGCAAGCCGCCGTGCACGGGATCCTTTTCTTCTCCGGAGTAGGGTGGCAATCCCATGCAATGAACGTTCCTCACGCCTCCACCATCGTCGAGCCGTTTTGCTTTACTGAAAAGAAAATGATAAATTGTGTCATGGCCAGTGGACATGAATGGAAAAGTTTTTATTTTATGTCGCGGGTTTTGGCACTGAAATTGAAGCATCTAAAATATTGCTACGGCTTCACGCCCATTGGTGTACATAAATCCGAGAGGATGAAAGCTCTTCTTGAGGAAATATATAACATTGTTGAATCTATTATTACTGAATATTAAATGAATTCAGTAAAATAATGCTAGCATTTCCGATTACATGTCATGATCATTAAATAAAATACCAATATCCGAGATTGTGAATAGATAATATATACATAGGTTACCGAGTCGAACTGGATACGTCTATTTAATGATCAAGATAATTACGTATTAGTAAGGGTAACCCCCGTGGGGTGCCGGGTTAGAATTGCACCTCCCCATATCATCCCGTGTGTGTCGTAAGAGGCGACTAAGGGAAAAAAAACTAGAAGGTAGGCAGCAGCACCTTCTAAAGAACTGCCATCACGACTCCAATACGTTAGTACCTAATTGTCAAAAGTGGTTTCAAGTATCCTATTCACTGATAGCTTAATTTGAAACTTTCAGAGATTATATTAAGTACATTAACATACCTGTATCCAATATTCCCAGGGCAAGAATCAAAGTACACAAGACCTTTGTAAACCATCAGTGGAGTTTTCGGTAAATCTGCGGCGGCATATCTAGTATCAAATCTGGGGAAATGAAACTTTAAGTGAATATAAACAATAAGTAATCTCTCTAATACAAACAGAAAGAGCTCTGGCCAGCATAATATTTGTTGAAGTCTGTTGGTAAACCTTGAAAGCAATTTTCTCTTTGTTTAAGGACGGACCCTAAATCTTTCGGTCTAGGTAGATCATAATCTTAGTTATCAAGAGTGTATACTTACTAAAGATATATTTAGTAATATAGTTTTTTTCAAGTAGGTGTAAATGTTTTTGCACAACTAACGTCTTTTTTACCCCGTAGAGTGCCGGGTTAGAATGTTACCCCCCAATTTTTCACGTAGGTGTCGTAAGAGGCGGCTTAGGGAAAAATACCAGAAGGTGCGAAGCAGTGAATTCTGAAGAACTGAATAAGAACTTCTACTGCGATCTCCAACACGCCTGCAAAGCGTGGGGATTATGCCAAATCTCCCCAATGGGGGAGACCGTGTTCAACGGTGGACATTCCGGTTGATGTGATGAAGATGACGAACACTTCCTCGTACTATAAAAGAATCAACAATCTTAGCCCTATATAGTGATATAGGATATATAAGGTATATCATTTCTGCCATACAGTCCATAAAACACGGATAAAAGAAAAAGGGTGGTACAGAGTTCCGTACGGTTTTCTCAATACAGCCTGATTCATTCGTTTGAAAGCATTATACGGTTGAACCTAGGAAAATAAAACCAGTAAGGTAAGACAAAATAACTGCAGCTAAGACAAATGGCTGATATTGTTTATAACATAGCTGGGAGTGGACCCAAACCCTTCAGGATACTCCATTTTCATAACAATTAATCTTTATCAATCCATAAAATAAACCTTCCATTGAGTACTGCTATAGTTTTTTAACCATTAACTGAAGGAGGAGAAAAACTCGTTCTACAAAGGTTCTACATAAATAATTAAATAAGAGCAACCATTTTAAGAGTTTCAATGCCACTCGAAAATTTTCCTCGAAATTCGCCGCAAAACTAGACCTCGCACTTAACTGAATTTTGTATGAAAATAATGTAAAATGAAAAAAAACTAATCTCAACATGTAGAAAAAATGCCTTTTCACGATACCCCACTTTACCTATTTTTGTCACTTTGAAAATGTCAACCCTCTCATAACATTTTAAGTTTCAACAATCCCCGACCGATTTCGCTCAGATACAAACTGGAATGAAACTCTGAATTTCTATTCATTTAATCTACTTTTCTATAGATCGTTTAAAAGTTAATCGAATCAACCTGAGTAATGCAAACATTAAAATGCTTAAGGGTTTAACAGCTGCTAAATTAGTAGCTCAGGCACGAAAATGAAACAAACTACCGTTGAAATAAGGATCATTGCAACGCGGACCACGACGAGTCAATAACGTTAGTATTTTTTCATTTCTCATACTCGGACAATAGTGTTTATTTGATATGAGTAGCGGGTGGAAGACGCTGCTTCCCACCTAAGAGTGGGAAAAACTCATAGTAAATGCTTCCCTCTCTTGGGCCGGAATGACTTGTAAGCATGGCAATCAGTGTTGTAAACAATGGTTGCCATTGTAACAACATGTTTATGTTTTTTCGTTCTAAGGTACTCTGCTGTAACTGTAACCATGGCAACCATGGTTGTAAACAAAATTAGACGTCCATATTCTTTCGTTCTTTGCTGCATTATAAAAAATAATTACGACTACATTTGTGTTTATGTAAAAGCTAAAAGAACTAGTTTATAACAGAATTAATGTGACTCTCTCAAGTTAGTGTATCTTATATGAACATTTTAGTCACTAATTATGTTTATAAGGGTAAATTTCAAAACAACTTTAATAAAATACCTTTGAAGTGGTATGGTTTCCGCGGCAGACGCTTTGTGTTCCATGTATAAAATTTAAAAAAGACTAGATATATAAATTGGCAGGATGGTAAGTAAAATTATAAAAAATTTACTTAATTTTACAAATTGTTCTTATCCCTCAATTAATTATATATATGTTTCTTCTACTCATGTTATGGTTTTCAGTAAATATTTTTCAGATTTCTTTATAGAGTTTTTAAAAAACTATTTTTTTTAATTTTCACATATTTTTATTGAAAATTAGAGTGTTTAACACGGCTGTAAGTTATACTATTTTGACTATAAGTGCATTCATTTTAAATAGTTTTTACTCATGTTCTTGTTATCAATAAATATTATAGAAAAACATTTTTTTATATTACTTATATTCGTAGTGAAGAGTAGAGTGTTTAAAAAGGATGAAAGTCATGAATTCCTATTCGGGCGATAGCCGTCTGTAAATATTGCAAGCAAAATATAACATTAAATTTCACAAATATTTCTAATATCACAATTACCTTATTTTAAATAGTTGCCTATTCATGTTATTATTATTAATGAATAATTTAGAAAAACTACTATTTTTAGCTTTCCTTATATTCGAAATGAAAAGTAGAGTGCTTAACACGGATGAAAGTAATCAATTCCTACTCGGACTTAAGCCACCCTCGCTACGCTCGGGCGTCTAAATACCTCGTATGGGAATTGATTCCTTTCGACCCTTGTATAACAATCTACTATTGTAATTGCCACATTGCGAAAAAGCGCGATAATCACAAATTACTAAACACAAAAACAACGGGAATTAAAAAAAAGTTATCATGACAGTTTTTACACTTATAAACTTCTTATCTTTTGGTGGAAGAATCGTATTCGAAGAATCGAAACATTTGTTGTCACACTATACGGACTATATAGACAAAATAGACGTTAGAAAAAATATTTAACAAATAGGCAGTCGTTATTAACCGATCAACTGTTATGCCACGTTCGCTGCGGTCATAACTTGGATAAGTGGCCACTAGCATTTGCTATTGAGTGCTTGTCCGGTTGGTTTCTAAAGATTTGAGTTGTTGTTATAGCATGGTGGTAGGGCATTTTACTAAAACCGGTCTGGTTAGCTGCCATCCTCAAGTAGAAAATCTGTCGCCTAGCATATCACGGTGTGTCCCGGCAGCTGTCCTCGGAGCTATTTCCCACTCTAGGATAACCTAGAGTATTGGCTTAAGCCTGTTGCGAGAAACTGCCTTCGACGACATCATAAAAATTTATTAAAATATGAATTGTGATTAGTTTTTCTTGGTAAAAACCACGAAGAACATCGTTTTATCAACTTATAAGCATTATTCAATATTCCACAAGAATACTCATTGTATATTTATAATCTTATACTTGGAGGTCTTCTCAAACATACAGCGAACTGAAGGCGTTGCAAAGTGTTTTCAACGTTTTTAATGCCTGCGTATAAATATGTAAAGAAGTGTAACTCTCATGCAGTTAACGCTTTGATTTGAAATTCATGATCTTGAAAATCATAATCTTCCTTTTATTTCTGATACTATGTTATTTAGAAAAAAAATATCTTTCTGATAAACCCTTTGGATCGATATGATAAAGCTACAGGTTGATTATTTTTCTCGTGTTCGATTCCCAGTTGAACCATGCAATTATTTAAAAATCTATGAGTGCTGTTTAAATTCATTTTTCAATTCAAATAATGTCTTTTTTCAGTAAAATGTTCCATGTACAATATTCAAAGCACTCTCCCTCCATGTGGCATATCAGTAGGACGGTCTGTTTATAAGAAAAAACAGATGGTTTTTAAGTAATGCATGCTGCTTACATGAATGTCATTCGATCATTGCGCCATGTGCCGCCATGCTGTGATGATCGAGCCCACGGTGTGGATGGGACACCGGAAATTTTGCGTGACTCCATACATTACAAATCAATAACGCTTTGCCGCACCTTAGCTGTACGCTTCAATCCGTTATATTTTTGACCAAGCCTTATGTATATCGGTACGGTCGGAAAAAATGCTAACGATCATGTTTATTGAAATACTTTGAAAACTCAAAGTACTTATAAAATAAGATCGACAATGTTCATTGAGACTTTCATAAATATGAATAAGCTTTGTTATTCGTAAGAAGGTAAAGTGTTTTTACACGTATATTTCCGCGAGTTTCAGCTTATCATGATTTTTTATAATCCCTTTTGATCTTCCTGTTTCATTAGATATTTTTTTGCTTTTGAATGACTTCCAGAACGGAAGAGGTTCTTATTATAATGCCTATTTCAGAGATTTCACAACGCGAGTAAGGCTGGATTGGCTTCCAAGAAACTTGGTGTGCTTAATAAGGCAAAGCGGTACTTCACGTCGAGCCAGCGACTTCTGCTTTATAAAACACAAGTTCGCCCTCACATGGAGTACTGCTCTCACCTCTGGAATGGCGCACCAAAGTACCAACTCCAGTCTCTCGATGCTATTCAGCGTCGAGCGGTAAGAATTGTCGACGACCCCGAGCTCTCTGACCGCCTTGAGCCACTGAGCCTCCGTAGAGACGTCGGTTCGCTCTGCATACTCTACAGGCTCTATAACGGGGAATGCTCCCAAGAGCTGTTTGAGCTTATACCGGCATCGCGATTCTATCATCGTTCCTCGCGTCACCGGTTAAAAGCTCATCCACACATAATCGAGTCCTGGAAGTCTCACACAGCTCAATTTATGCGCTCCTTCTTACCGCATACTTGCAAAATGTGGAATGATCTTCCATCTAGTATTTTTCCGCAGGGCTACAGTATGGATTTCTTCAAAAAAGGTGTTAAAAGAGTCTTACAGGGTCGGCAACGCATTGGTGACGCCCCTGGTGTTGCAAATGTCCATAGGCGACGGTAACCGGTTACCATCAGGTGGGCCGTCTGCTTGTTTGCCAACCCAATACATAAAAAAAAAAAAAAAACATTAGTAACTAATATTATTATTGCTTACGGGATTTGTACCGTGGTGATTTTTATTTTTGAGCTCCCGATATTTAGACGCAGTTGCATGCATCATGATCGCGGGGTGACTGGAGTAACGAGCGGTTGACAAAAATCAAGAGCAGACGAAACGCTCTATCCTCTTTCTTTGTCTTTTGCTACGCGTACCACTGGAACTCGCACTCGACTGAAAGTTTCGACAAAATACACTCACAGTATTGATACTGTTATTAGTCACTTTTATATGAACGTGTAACATTTTTCAAATCTCCTAATACTGGATTCCACGTGCCGGACAGTTTATAGCCTTCTTCTGTCTTCTTCTTCTGTCCGGCACGTGGAATCCAGTAATAGGAGATTCGAAAAATGTTACACGTTCCCATAAAAGTGACTCTAATAACATGTGCATAATGTTTGTATTCATACCAGATATTCATACCATACAGATTTCCAACAAATTTCTATTATATGACAAAACTTTAGACAGGGGCAGCTGGACTCTAAATAAAACTCTACAGTTTGTAGTATACATTTTGCATTAAAATGCTTCATACAACGAAAATATAGACGTATACTAATGAAAGACTCAATACAAACTTTAAATGTCCCTGTAAGTATAAAATTTATGTAAGAGGTGCTGCCAGGTGCACAACGGCATCCGTGATTTTTCAGAATCTTTATATATATTGCCGTGATGAAGATAGTATTTTATTTAAAAAACATGTAATCGAAATTGTTTACAAAAATCAATCGCTGGCCGCTGTGCACAATCGTGACTCCCAGACGAAGAACTTCAAATGAGTTCGAAATTGGTCGAAACAATATCCGGTAAATATTACGTGAGTTCTAGCCGGTTACTAAATAATAATTATGGACAAAACTCGCGAAAGTTTTGATCTCAAAATTCAATTCACAATAATTTAATAACAAATAGCTAGCAGCCACATTTTGATAGGCAACCCGGTAGACATATATTCTCCGTATCATAAATATACATAAAAACTTAGTTTAAAAAAACCTGAGTTGTGCACTAATTTTCGGCCGGATATCGTACGCAAATGGCATTAAGATAAATATATATATATACTGATTACAGGATATTATGTGTATTGCAGCGTAATGATTTTGTTAATAGTAATCATAATACTTAGTTATGGTAAGTTTTATTTTTATCTTGTTATGACGAGAGCAATAGAAGTTTGACTTTTAAAAGTGCTGTACAATTTTCGACCTATAATAAATGCATTTGACTTCAAATTTGAATGAGTTTTATTTTTAACAGACTCAAAAAAGGAGAAGTTTCTCAACAAGGTTGTATTCATGTTTTGAAATTTGGTTTAATTTTCATTTGAAAATATCTTATTTTGTTTAAAATGAACTTTTAGATTCAACCAGTAAATCTGTCGATAATATTTCGCCCGAGTCATGACAACACTATGTCACTTACACATTTACATTTATTTTTTTGTGACACGTTCTTCTATCACTGTTGGTCTTGTACATCCTAAGCCTATGGTTTATTCATATATTATATGATTAGTACCTATCCGATGATTGAAAATCACGGCCTTATAGTCTAGGAACTAATACAGAATCTTATATATATAAACATAATAAATACTTGATGTTCTTGTGTTTTATCTTCTTCTCTCTTACTATACAAAGTATTTAAAAGCTTTTGTTGAGCTTACCTCGTGTGGCATTTGACTCCCACTCGTGATTAATTTTGGTCATTATAGAGGTTTTTATTTTATTATTAACCTAGGTTTTATTCACTCTCACACTTTTTGTGAAAGTTATAATTATGTAGTGACTACATAACAATCGTTGTCGAAGATATTAATAGGGGCTATATAGATAATGGGACATAGACCCAGGTAGCAGATTAAGCCACCGAAAAGTAAAACTAAATAAACGATGACTTCTCCTATTACAAGACAACAAAGGGTGATGAACGGTTTCTGTCTAGAAAAGTAGTCCTGCTTCTTGAAATACGAGTTATAGGTAAGTTTATAATAACATCAACGAGTAAATCCTGTTCCAGTTATTATTGCGTGACCACGATCAATGCAATTCAAACGATCTGACGAGGTATGAAAATATTTAGTACGCGGTTAAGTTGTTGTTATTATTGTTAATTATGTTTAATAATCACGTAAGTATATGGCAAGAAACAAAATGGTGTAGGGCCTGGGGTCCCTCCCCATTTACCTACTTGTGGGCTCTACCGTGGAACTTCCACGGTACACCACCATGGGCCCGTAGCATTTTCTAGTGGGAGCACGGGTTGTATCGCGTGGATATCATCATGGATCCGTGGACTGCAGTAAAATAGCTGAAAATAATCTGTACCTTAGATGAGAAAATGCGTAATGCACACAGTTTACAAATTTCAGCCGGTTTTATCTGTCAATCCCGTTGTGCTATTGAATATTCGTCAGAGGTGAATTAAATATGTTTTTTTCTTTGTATTTAACTACATATTGGGCACAATCTCGCCTGATGGTGATGATGTGTTCGGAAGTGGTAAACAAGCTTATCCTAGGATAAACTGGCTCTTAGGGACAACTACCAGACTACACCGTCAGGTATTTGGCGTCGGACTATTTACCTGAGGGAGGTAGCTACGCGGGCATCCACAAAATACCCTACCAGCAAGCATAAAGATTGCATATAAATTTACCTAATACAATAATCCAAAATGTACTACAAATGGTCAGAATAATACATTTCTGAGATTCACAAAATTTTGCGAAAGATACGTCTGGTTAACTACCAAAATCAATACGAAAAATCTGTCACCAAACATCTATCAGCATCTGTTCTAAGTCAGATCCAAATTTGTTAATATTTTCACAATATTCTCATAAGAGTTAAGTAAACGTGGTAGAAATATTTCAGTTTTTATTATGTCACTTGCTTGACTGTCTGTCTGTTCGGGTTCAGGTTGAACCCTGCAATTTTAATTTCGAGCACTTCCAGATTAGCTATACGGCTGAAACTTTCAAGATAGCACACAAGTCGATGACAATGTAGGTATATATTTCACTTTCTTTTCTGTCGGTCTATCGTTTTGGGTGGAATTTTGCAACTCAAAATTCAAAGTTCCCGATTAGGTTAATTATTTATAAGGTGCATAAAAACGTGGTTTTTAGATTATGTTGTTAATCTATGTGTTCTTGTCAAAATGTTAGTACATACCTGTCAACTCCCCAACCAACAGCCGATGCCCATGAACCTTTCGCAGCAGCAGCAAACTGGTGCGACATTAATGACACGGGAGCCCAGCCAGTGCACGCTGACCTCATGGAAGTCACGACTTGTATCACACCTACATTAATAATAATAATAATAAATTTATTCAGCAAGCAAATTGTTTTAAAATTTTTTTACAAACATGTGTTAGTATAATTTTCTTTTAGATGTTTGGACTCTGTTCTCCACACTAGGATTCCCTGTGTCGTGGAGATCCAGTTCTTTACAGCATGAATTATTATAGAATGTTTCAAGTGCACATTCAAATAACATTTCTTATCACTAACATGATATGCAATCAGTAGCCTGTACAATCTTTCTTGTAGTCAGTTATGCGGCAACATTTAGTTATCACCATCATATTATGTTGTCTTCCAAAGTAACATGATTATAGTGTGCAATAGAAATACACTTATTATAAATTAACAATAAGTGATAAATTTAACCTATTTTGCGAGACAGTTAACATTTTCACATTAAGGGTTCGATGTAGATTTGAGTAAAGTGGTATATAATGTGTATAATACATATATATATAATATAATACCATATATATATATATATATATATATATATGTATATATGGTATGTGATGTGTATAAATCTTTTATTTATCTATTCCCATGATTTGCTCGTTTTCGTGATAATTAAAAGCTAATTAAGGCCCAGGCTGCTTAGTTATTGTCTATGATATTCAATTTTTAAGGTTTGTTGATAATGGGGTACAGATATATGTGGTTTTTTGTGTATTGAAATTATAATTGAGTGATAATCAGTAACTCCACATGCACAGATGACTGCTCTACTACAGTGTTTTGATTTTAAAAAGTAATGATCCAAGCAGTTAAAACCCCGAGTAGGGTATGTAAAACTAGGAATAAAATCATGCTGTGCTGTTATGTCATATTCTATTTATCTGCATTTGGATCTTCAGACCCATATTTAATATCTATGTTTATGTCGCCTGTAATGAAACAGCCCTCTGCTTTACAATCAGACAAAACTTTTTCTAAAGAGTCGACAAAATCCCCATCTTTATGATTTGAGGGAGATCTGTATAAACATATAAAAGTGTATTGAATTTTCTTTGTCAACAAAAAGACAGTCTGCGTTTTGAAATGATAGTTTAGTTACTCGAACTTGCAGGCCTATTTTGAGTATACAACAAGGCTGCCGTTAGGGTTTCAGTAACACTTGGTATAGAAGCAATTATAGTTATTTATACCTATTTCACTAAAGAATGGATCAAGCCAGCATTCTGTTAAAACTATTACATCTGGTAAAAAAATAAGTCTGGATAAATATTAAAAAGTTATCAAAATTCTTACTACGTATGCTTCTTATATTCTGAGATACTACTGAAAGTTGATTTGTTATATTCCCTAGGTACTGTAAGCATTTTCAGGCTGTTTGGTTTGATAAGTTGGTACTATACAAATGTCATCTAATTCGTCATTAACTTGTCTTAAATCCACACAGATTTATAAGACCCATATATACAACCTTCGTTGTGATTATAAAATAAGTTAACCAGAAATATTTAAGGTAACTTGTGCATGTAGGACATTTCTTTTATTTTGCTGATATAAATACATTAAAGCTGATAAATTTTAATATGTATTCGGGTTCGATTTCCTGTGGGCGCAAAGACTCCAACTTCTATTATTAGCTCTTTGCCACTCTCTTGAGTAGCATCCGTTTTATTATAGTGTAAATATTGAGTGTACATAATAAAATCACTTGGTCGTCGAATGCATATAATTTTACATATAACAGTATACAGACTTGCACAGTAACTATTATATAATCTGTAGCAGGGATGTGAATACTTTGTTGCTAATCCAAAACTGAAAAATACAACCATGGTGAAATAAAAAAAAAATAAAAAAAATATTATAAGAAAATACAATGATACTGCTTAAAACCAAAGGACAAGAGTTCGATTCCCATCCTAAATTAATTTTACTATCTCTAAATAGTTAAAAGAAATGGATATAAAATTTGGTAAACATTCTCCTCACACTCTGAATTATGGAAAAAAAGTTAGTAACTCCTATTGGTTTGTTAGCGAGCAATTGTAAGAAAGAAAATATTCCACACATTTAAAACAAACTACTATTAACCCTGTGTCACTAACCATGCGTCAAAATAACGACGCGTACCTTGCGCATTTAATGTTTCAGTAAGATCCCTATCCCCACCACCCCGGCCGTTTCTTATACCTTCCTAATTCGAATCACTAGTGACCTGTAATTAATCATTTCGGATGCAGGCTCACTAGATCGGGATATATCGTGTAATCGTCGAAAAATTTACGAAAAGTCACTATCTATGTGACTTTTTTCTGACTTGTGCATTTATTTTTTTGTCAAATAATTTAAAAAATCACTACAAGAACGTGTTATTTTTATGTTATAATAACAGGTAATAATTGATTCACCTTATAAATCACTAAAAGATTTAATTTTATTTGCAATTTTTGGATATATTGTTGCTTTTTAACATTTGAAATGTATTTAGTTCTTGTTTTTTATATATTTCGATGTATTTGATATAACCGGTTCACATCGATTGCTCTGGTTGCTGAACTGTTGAAACCGCCTTATAAGCTCACAGTGGTTGATACTCTAATGACTTTAGTATCCCATAAACCGAAGTCAATAAGGTTGTTTATCTTCTTTCTACCATACATGACAAACCTGTCATCAATTTTTAATTAAACAAAGCCTGAAATAATTGAATTCTTCAACTTCACAAAGGGTGCGGTTGATACTGTAGACCAGATGTGCTCGATCATGAGTTGCAGCTGAAAGACTAATCGATGGCCGCTATGCTTATTTTACGACATCCTAAATCTATCTATAGTTTAATGCAATCCTAAGTAGAAAAAAAATACATATAAAGAAGGCCTTTTGGATTGGAAATGGCAGATGAACTGATGAAGCCTTGGCTGCACGAGAGATATCAGACTGTAAATTTGCAACAAAAATTGAAGCAGATCATCGTATATATCTTGAAGATGTATGACCATCAAGACATTTCCAAAATACGCAAAACTTGCAGCTACTGTTCTGTAAAAAAACATCTTATGACCAACAACTTTTTCAAAGGCTGCAAAAAGCGATTTGCATATTGTTTCTATGTGCAAACATTGTTTAACGAAGCTTATTTATAAAACAGATTATGTATTTGGATTAAAAGAAAAACAACCTTATTTATTATTTTTAATAATAAATAAGGTTGCCTTGTGTCATAAATAAAACTGATAAAATAAAAAAATACGTTTTCTTTCGTCGTAAAATTTACGAATGGTTAGTAAAAACGTTACTCAATATTAAGGTTAGTGAGCTAGGGTTAATATGGAATACGTAGTTGGTATTCCATATTAATAGTAGTGCGCCTAAAATGCCATTATTTACCCAAACCACTTATAACAAGACTAATAAGCAATTGTATTTATAAAGTAACACATTGAAATAATTTATTATTGTCCAATTTATCTTTGGATGTGTTACTAATCGATATATTAATTGTTTTTTTTTGTTATGCCTGCTAGGTTAGCCTTGACCTCTATCTCACCTGATGGTAAGTGATGATGTGGTCGAAGATGTTGTTCAGGCTAACCTTAAAGGCAGCTATCCTTGGGAGCCAGTAGCTCTCCAGGACAGCTGCCGGAACACACCGTTAGGTGCTTGGCGACAGAATTTCTACTTGAGGGTGGTCGCTAGCCAGGCGGGCATTCGCAAAATGCCCTACCACCATGCTATAACGACTGCCATCCTAAGACGACAACCGGGACCGACGGCTTAACGTGCCCTCCGAAGCACGGAATATTTTTCTTTTGTTATAATGAGTCAGACCTAACGATTCTTCATCATGCTGTAGGCAACTTATATATACCAACTGTCTATAATCCGCCTCCATAAAACAGCAGACCCAGCGATGTAGTCTCTAAATAATAACGAACAGGTTCGAATGGAAAGGAGAATCTACGTTATGAATAACACTATATAGTGTTACTTGTAATGTAGATTCCATATCGATCTCAATGGTGCATCTAACCATAAGAGTTATAACTTCTCTCACTACCTCCAGAAGTACATAACTCAACATTGTGTTAATACATACATTTTTATACTGAGATGAGGGTATGTTATAACTTCTGTCATTGCAGAATGATGAAGTTCGGTATAGATAACAGCGTATATCAGTTACTCGCACGGTGTAGTTTAAAATGAGTTTATAGTTTAGTTTTGAGTGCTTGTTATTTTCGTGACATGTAGTTATTTTTAAATTTGTACTGCATATTACAGACTGCCAATTCTATGTTATATATATCAATATACGTGGGGGCAGTGGTTTTGCTACAGTTTTTTGTTGTACTTTGTGTGAATTGAAAGCATGCCTTTATCTTGGATACTAGAAACCAACTCGAGTAGATCGGTAAGTGTACTTTGAAATGAATATCGTATTAATGTGATTGTGTAATATGGTAAAGTGGGTGGTGTTGAAGGGTATAATTACTACCAAATTTAACAGATAGTATGTTAATATTTATGGTCGCAGATGAGATCGCATTGTTAAACTGTTAAAAATACAGGATAGCATCACGTGTTTTTGACATAATAAACTATAGGAATACATAATAAGACTTATTGCTGTTATTTAAAGGTAGTGTTCTTCATAAACCAGACATTTGGTCACCTTAATGAGTAAATTTGAGTCTCGGATTTGATATTGATGTAGGTTTGGCCTTCATGTTTTCGAATAACTCGTCCATTTGCAGTCCAGATATAAGTATAGCTTTCCGCTTTCACAAAGTCACGGGCTAAAAAGTGCAGCTGCCTCATTTTTAGGGTCAAATGGTCCGAGATGAATATGTTGCTCTTTTTGTCACTCAGACCTAGGATTTCCGATTGCAGCGGCTCGCGTGGATTAGATCTGTTATATTTCTTTATGCAGCCCAGAAATTCGACCTTCGTGAGTGTGTTAGTAAACTCTGCAACTACTGTAGATACCGCCTGGTCTTGTTTGCTTGGAAGCCGAACATCTTTATTAAGTGTATGCAAATATTTCTGACCAAAAAAGTTAAAGGCGTTTTGGATAAGGCCGTACATGTCCGGCTTCGTTTCCCTCTGTTTTTTAGGAACACCTCTAATTTCTATACATGTATTCGTAATGTCACGTTCTACGGACTCTACTATTTTATCATCTAAGCATGTAATTTTTTGAGCTATTTCCTTCCGCCCCTGCTCTAAGGATATAGTTTTTGGAGTCGATGCTCGCTATTTGACCCGACATATGGTTCATTGACTTTTCAATATCACTGTAAGACATTTGAAGATCCCCTGTCTGATTTTTAATTTCAGTTGGTATTCGTTTTTCAATAGGATCTAGCTTAGCGTTATAGTTTGAAGTAAACGAGACAAACATATCTCTCATTTCTGCTTGAAAACCAGTAAATGCATCTTCCGGGTTCTTGTTGACAATACGCTTAGTGCGCTTGGTGCGGACACCCTTGGTCGTGTCCTCTGATGAGGCTTTCGACCCAAAATCGGTATCTGATGCGGAGTTTATGTCGTGCGGGGGAGTGCGGGTCAGTTTACCTAGCATCTTGACAAACAACACGACAAGAAAGGTAGTTTAGTGTAGCAGCAAAAACGGTCAGTCTAGAGCGGCCAATCAAGTCAGGTCTGCTAATGTGTGCGTAGCAATATGTGCACTTTAAAGCAAGTATTATTGTTTGAAACTGGTACTCACGGGCGTCCGTTGTACTAGGGCGATAGCACTTGAAGAGGTCGGTAAAACTTAGTTGACTTGAAATAACTGCATGTAAAATTTGGTGAGTTAATTTTATGGCGAATAAATAATGAATTTAAAATGGCACACGAGCACCTCCGAACACTTGAAACGTCCAGGAGCGAGAGCCAGATTATTCGAGCTATGAGGGACTCTTATATAGTATTAATTAGTAGTTTCTAAAGTTTTCGAGATTGTTACGCTATTTTTATTCCGACATTTCAAACAATCTGCAGAGATCATGGTAGACAATCTTAACGCACTTAGCGTGACTTATTATAAATTTGTTTAATATATTATTATTATAAATAAATATTAATAAGCTAACTATATTACAATGAATAGAATAGAATATATTTATTGGCATACTGGGCAATGCAAGGATAAAATTGTATCCCAGGTGAGATTCGAATCCACAACCAATGAATTAAAACGTTTTATTTTAAGTGGGTTAATTATTAGGAAATGATATGACCCATTGGGGTTACGGCTAAAATTGCGTAACACCTGTCCAGTATAGCTGCAGTGCAACAGGTTTTTATGTCTTGTTAACACAGTGATTTTGTATGTGGCCCTTCACGTCTTAACACAGGAGTGTTTACATATTACTGAGAATATCTGGTCTTAAAACACGAGTTATTGGTTAAGAGACCTATCACTTGGTATATATATATATATATATACTTGGTATATTGGATTAAATTTAATTCTTGAAGGTGCCAGTTAGGTTAAGGAAACCTACGCTTGAACTATTAAATTTAAGTCCTACTTGTGTGTACGCATGTAAGAAAATTTATCGTTTTTACGTTAATCCTAAAATCCTTTAATCTGGTTTAGAACGAGGCGCGAAGAGAAATCCCTGTTTAGTAATAAATTAAAGAATCTAACCTATGTTATAAATATGTCTTCTAGTTTTGTCCCGAGAGTGGTATAACGGGTGTACGAGAGTATACTTGACATATGCCACTCTCTCCGGACGCCACCATTGTTCTCCACAGTAAGCTACGAAAGCAGAACGCCCCCCGCCATTAGGGTTTTTTTGGATACGAGACAAGCACGAGCCAGAAGCAACCAACCAATACGCACTTATTCCTGCAGCGTCGCAATGTACCTAAAAAGACGTATGAATTTTCATTATGATCCTGCTGAAGCTGAGGCGTTATGCCGGGCTTCAGTGGGCTACTATACACTATGGTAGCCTACTGCAGCCCGCGCGGCCTGAATTCTTACAAGAAGTAAAGTTATATTCATAAAGAAACTTTTATGACGTATGATAAAATTGAGTTGTAATTAAATGTGTAAAAATATAACAGTGTTGCAGTTAATATTAACTACATTTAAAGTTTTTTGTGACCAAGTACCTACTAAAACTAATAATTACAAACAGTTCGTACCTTCAAGGGTTCATAGATGTAAACAGCTGTGAATGGATATTCGGACCAGGTAGCATTTTCGTACATGTACGAGAAACCCGTGTTGTAGTTACTAGGCATGGAAGTTGTAAGGTTAACATTTGAAACAAAATACAAGTCATTAGTTTGCTTTTTTGGAACTACGCTGATTGGATTTGTTTTTATTTTTGTGGCTTTGTTGTCAGTTTTTTTATCACGTATATTATATAGTTTTTGATCACTTTCTGTTATATGCTTTTTTGAAATTTTTGCTTCTTTGTGATCATGGCTGCTTTGGTCTACATGCTCTAATAGTATTTTTTGATTTTGAATAGTGGTTTCGGTTTCATCATTATAATCCATAGATGAATCGGTAGGCCTTTTTACGTCCTTGACTTTTGGTGGTCGAGTATTTTGATCATATAATTCGAAGAACTTTATTTTGTCATATGTAGTCGTTGCCTCTAGTCTATTTTTATTGATAATAGACGATGTTTTATTACCAACGTTTATATGACCAGAATGAAATGATGACTTAATTATAACTGGCTCCGCTAGTATTGTATCATAAAACAAATGATCGTCTCTAGAAAATATCTCACGTGAAGTTCTCTCTTCCTCATTTCTCAATTTGAACTTCAATGAATTAAGCTCCATCGCAGCTTGTTGTTTAACTTTCATGGAATTGTTAGTCCGTATTCCGGAAACTTTTGGAGTCTCGTTAACTAATTTTGGGTAACTTGAAAGTGATTTATGCGATTTAGTTAATTGAAGTTTTGCGTAGGGACCTTTTATGTGAAATACAAAAAACGGCTTAGAGTTTACTTTGGCGCTATTTGAATTCAATAAGGTTTCAGTGGTTTGCTTGCAGTTGGATTCGGTGCATTTTTTTTCTTTTGTATGAAGTTGGGTATCGTCTAAATAATAAAATTCTATATTGCTTGGTGTGGAGGTCTGAAACGTTGGAGCAGTAGTTGTTAATTTAATCAGATCCTTGTGAGATCTCCTAGACATGATTTTAGTAAAATTTCGCCGAAAATTAGGTTTTGTTGTATAAACTTCGTCCTCATCCATAAAAATCTTTGTCTTTCTCCAGAGCATGTTAATAATCTCATACTGTTTTCGTGTAACCCTTTCCATATGCACCTTCTTGCGTGGTTGTCCGGTCGTTGTTGAAGTGTTAAATATAGCTTGGAGTTTCATTTTACTATCGATTTCTTTTATTGTATGTTTGTTTTGATATTTAGCTACATCGCTTCGAAGAATATCGTAGGCAATTTTAAAATTCATATCCTGATCTTGTGAAGCTGCATCTGTTAAATAATAGGCAACGATTACATCTTCAAGCAATAAAAATACAAAATACAAGCCGGCCACACACATCACTGCAGATTTTCTAACAATTAATTTGTGTACACATTAATAGTATTTTTATAGCTTATGCTGTTTGCTGCCATTTAGAGCCTAAAATGTTTTAACTACTATATATAAGTATTTATCGTTACTTTTGAGCCATATTAAAACATGTGTATAAAATAAATATAACAAATCAGTATGATCATAGATAAAAGTAATACATCGGAAATACTATGATCAAAGATTACAAAGTCTCTAGACTACGATGTCAATATTTTCTTCAATTAATGATCGGTTCATCCTGTAATCTTTGGGTTCATAATGGTGAAATTACAGAACAGTATTAATTAATAACAGAATAATTTTCCCATACGAATGAAATACGGGAATATGCACCATAGATCAGAGAAATGTTATTGCCATGGAAGTAATAAGTACTACGTACAACAGGAATGACCTGTTGTTGCAAAATTGAAGCTGAACGAGAGCTCAGTAACTGTACCTCTTATCCCTCTCTGGCGATGGTGACTATATTGAAATATGATTTAAGGACAATAATTATAAAGATTATACAGATCATTGCTTCAGATGGACTTTAATCGAAGACGGTAATGATAAACTTGCCCTTTGCGGCACTATACATTTCCTGTTTTTGCTTGCTTTTCACACTAGCGTCATATATATAGGTACTTATCTACTGGTCCTTGTGGAACACGACATGCAGCTGGACTGAGATGAGATAAAATTACGATAAGCTACCTATTGTGGTCTATTTAATGAAGTAGATAAGAAAAAAAACAATTAAGTATACATTTAAGTTTAATTCTAAATAAGAAATTGCCACCCCCCCCCCCCCTATCAGGGTTAGGTCCTAATGAGGTGTGTGTCCCACGAGGAGGCATTGGGGGGGCGGGGGGGGGGGGGACGGAACACCATGAGGTTTTTATTAACAAATTATGTTTAAAACTATTACCTGTGAAAAGATAAACCACAGTCAAGATAATACTCGCATACGCAAGCCTCCACGATACAAATTCTCCCCATATTAACTTAATTGTTTCAAAAATATCACGATATCAAAAAACACTCCACCATTCACGTCCGAATCGGCGATTTCATGTGGGGTTGTCAGGTCAGGTGTCCGTATTTCATACAAATAACAGAAAACCTATACGCCAATCACAAAAGTTTTGCGTTAATAAGGCTTTAAAGGTAGCAACAAATAATATTGCTGTAACATGTCGGTAATGAATTATTGTTTATATTTAGAAACTTTTTAGAAGTTAATGTTTTTACTTCTTTACATTACATCAGTCGGATATTTTTCTACAAACAACGAAAGGATTAAAATCAACTTAACTCTGGCAACTCTAAGTCACTGTTAGAACGGGACACAGGGTTCAGTGGTTGCTCTCTCACTTGGCTTCATTTTCATTTTGCGTGCAACAAGACTCTCACGACCTTAGCATAAGGTTTTATTTTCTTTATTTTTGCTGCAAGATGCACAGATATAGCTTATTCCTGTTGTACGTAGTACTTAATACTTCCATGGTTATTGCTGAAAGAAATATTGACAAATATTAGCAATCAATTTGAACTCATTAGCTGTCGTGCTTATGATATATGTCAACGGTCAATTTGCTCCTTCGCAATTAACACAAAATAACCTTTACTGCAATTATCGACATAAGTAGTATTAAATTTCAAGGCAATCTTTTGTGACCAGGGCCGCTACTACAATTCGACGAAGTTTGATTTTTCGAGTTTTAAGCGACACTTTAGACAACGAAAATTGAATTTGCGGTACGAAGTTCGTTGTTTGATATAGCCTTATGGTCGGACCGCAACGTTCAATAAAAATCTTGCCCGCTATGGAATCTTCCATACTACTCTGAGAACGTTGTTATGCCTCAATCAGTTTTAAGTCCTAATGAAGAGAAGTTATAATAAATTTCCACATGATAAGAGACTGAGATTCCTAGTTATGGATCACTGAGAGGTGTCGCTACTGTTCTAGAAAATACAGGTTAGATATTCAGAATTTACGTTAGTGTCTTTGATCTCCATAGGTATTCATATGCTCATTAGTATTTGAGTTCTTTCTGCATATTTAGAACTCGACTGACTACTTATAAGCACACGAATAAATTATAATTTAATATTTGGAAAATGTTCAAACCATACGAATCCAATAAAAAAAAGCAAGATCTATCCAATCATCCATGGCTGAAATCCAAACAAAATTGCAACACTTTCGTTTTGTTTACAACCATAGACATTTACGTACATACTTTCACTGATTTTAGTCAGTTTTTTGCCTTTTTGGTCACTCTAGTAAAACGTCATTTGATGTGACCATGTCAATTAAAACTTTATTTTCAGTTCATAGATTACAGAGTCTCCAGGGTAAGTTTTCGATTTTTTGTGACGTTAAACGTCACGATTCCAAATTTATAAATTTTCATCATAATCACTTATGGACTGAATTATCTTTGATAAAATTATTCTCGTAGCATTTAAATACAATTTTGTGTTTTTGTACCAAACCATTTATGCACCAACAGTTATTACGACAAGCATTGTTAATTCTGGTAAGAACGCAACAATAAAACGCCGTACAATAAATAAAACCAAAAATTGATACTTCCAATTTCTTCCCCTACCATAAGCTTTACATTTTGTATTGGGCGTAGGAAATATTATATCCGATCTATTTACACGTCTATTATTTTCTATTAAAGCACATGCGCACTGAATTTGGCTATTGGCCGAAGGTTATTCACAGAACACTCGTCAATTTAACTCTCAGTAAGATACCTCCGTGATACTTTCCATCCAAAAGAAAAATAGGTATGTCACTGGGAAGCCTACTCAGTGATGCGTCATTAAAGACAAAGTTCTACCATAGTAAATTTTACGCTGCGCACCGCGATTGATCAGTGACTAAAGTTAAGCTTGGACCATTTTTTTTTTTATGCCTGATAGGTTAGCCTTTGACCACTATCTCACCTGATGGTAAGTGATGATGTGGTCGAAGATGTTGTTCAGGCTAACCTAGAAGTCACGAAACAGTTATGATTTAGATTATCATGTGTGTACTATATAATCATTTAATCTTCAATTTGCGTAGCTAGGTACCTGGTTGTTTGTTATTATAATTTATCAGAATTGCTTAATCATTTTACAGCCAACCGGTGAACATTAAAAGGGTTATTGTAAAAGGCTTGTCTTATGATTAGAAGATAGATGTTAAGCATTGTACTTAAAGAATTTCAGAATCCTAGATTACTATAGTAAGAACATTTCTTTTCATCCAATTATATATTTTGAGAAATTAAGTAGCCAATAGAGTGCGTCTATCTTCCATTTTTACTTATCACATGGTGTTATTGGGACCGCCAACGACTCTGCGCACGCGATAACAGAATCATATCGACCATAGAATCGGCACCGACTCCTAGCAGTTATTTTATATATATCATTGTTGGGAGCCAGTTCCATTAATATGATATACCAATCCTTTTTTTTTCTTCATTATACTGAAACTTTTTATATCTTGTTTTAAACTACATAATTATTAATATACCTACATACACCTGCATTGCATATTCTCCTAACTTAATTAACTGTCACAATTTTTACGCAAATTTTAGTAATGATATCCTGTATATACTTTACCTTATATATACCTACGTATGTAGGTATATATATATCAATACATACGTATTTAATAATAGTTTGTCAATAAATAAGACATACTATTATGCTGGTTTCTTCTTGTAAGCACGTGGTTTGATTAGAACCAACCATATTTTGTAATTTCAGATTGTTTAAATTATTATGTGCGACGTCTTCTCATATAAACCAGAAGGTAAATTAAAGTTGTTATGAGAAAAAAACATTGATTGAAGTAAATAACAGAAAACGAGCCATTGAGGGCGTATACTTGTAGTTTATACTTGCAGGCCTTCCAATGAATTCCACACCGATTGCATTGAACAAAGCGTCTATGCGCAAGTATGAAGATCTGGAGATACCCTGCGATAATATGATTGCTAGCTATGTGTGGATTGACGGCACTGGGATAAATCTACGGTCTAAGGATAGAACGTTTGACTTTGTTCCAAAGACTTCAAAAGGTTAGTTTAGTCTTTACATAATACAAGGGTTTTTTTCAGGTGGGTTTCCATGAATAAATTTGAAAGTACGAGAAATGCATCAGACCAATTTTGAGGCAAATTTTTTAAAAAAATAAAAGTGAATAAAGTTTAAATTTTTTTTAATATCCTAGCTGAGTATAGGGTTCATCTCCGTGCATTTTTAATTACATTTTTGTACAGTTCTTGTGACAATAACCTACTACAGTCAAAATGAAAAATATAGACCAATATAGGTACCGACGGAAAATATTGTACATCAACCTTTGTAAAGAGACAATCTGATAATTTCCGCTTCGTAGAGCGTCATCTGAATCGCACACTAACGACGTTTGTATGGCAGTCGTGGTCAATACGGTGAGGTTACGCCAATTAAAAACAAAATAGAGTTGTTAAAACTAGACTGTAAATTATTTAAAGTTGTACAATGACATCTTTACGAAAAAAGGGAAACCTTTATTATCACGGATATACAAAATATGTTCAATGTTTATAAATATTTCATAACAAAAGCCGAAAGATTTAAATAAAATAGGTAGATAATGTAAGTAATTATTTTAAGGAAGTTCAAAAGAAAGAGGAGGCTGATTTTAACAATTGAAATACATTAGATTTTAGATCATTTTGAAACTGAAAATCAAATTCGTAGAATTTGCAATACAACCTATATGTTACTTTTGCACAAGTTAAAAGTGGGAAGTAATGCCATACGAAAAAAACTACGAGTTAGCATTTTTCTTGTGTGGTCACAAACTTGCATGCTCATTCTAAATAAACAACGGATATGTTTGATTAAAGTATAGAGCATTATAGACTTGAATTTAGAGTGATGGGGATTTGACACTAATTTATTAAAGATTTGTATCATGTAATGTGTAATCTATACGAATATTATAAACAGGAAAGATTTGTGCTTTTGTATATTTTAAGTAACGAATATACTTTAAAACTACTGCTCCTATTTGAAAAATGGGCCATGCTTCAAAAATCAAGTTCATAAACTTTCTTTCACTTTTCAAAGACTTTAACGGGTGTTACTAGCATATATAATATAAAATTTGTAATCATCATCAATCAGTGATGGCCATATTTTTAAATTAGTGCCGTAGTTTTAAAGTTATTCGTTACTTAAAAAAAAAATACCCAAAAATGGAACCGTCTTCAACACTTTAATGTGTGAAATAACTTATTGAAGTCGGTACCATGATGGTTCAAAAGTACCTATTATCACAATATTGTGCGTATGGTACCGACTAGACAAGTTATTTCACACATTTGAATGTTGAAGTCGGTTCCATTTTAGGGTAAAAAAATATATTCACCCTTTTTATTGACCTTTGCTTCTTATGGGATCGATTGTCATTCACTGTCAATTACTATATCATCATGATAGAAAAATACTTTCCAGTTATTGGAAACCTTAAGACGACTTGACCGATTTTGATGAAATTTAAATGGGACTACACGGCATGCATCAGCTTTCAAATAAGAAAAAGGAATCGTCAAAATCGGTTCACCTAGTCAAAAGTTCCAAACATTAAAAAATCCTCTATTTTTGAAGTCGGTAAAATACAAAAGTACAAATCTTTCCTCTTTATAGATTAGTGTCAAATCCCCATCACTCTCAATTCAAGTCCAATGCTCTTAACTTTAACCAAAAATATGCGAGTACATTAATATTTGTGGTTTGGAATGTAGGACAAAAATGAGTTCTTGCACGGTTTATTGTATCCTACAGATATGAGCGTGCGGTAAAACCATCGAGGAAAAGCTCCTACAGAGATGTTATACGGGTACTTTTGTTTTGCATGTGATCATCAACTCTTGAAAGGATTTTTTAACAATCAAGAGAAACTCCTTTTTAATTTTAACTTTTAGGTATTTAATATAAGATTCCTAACAAATGATGTAAAATTGTTTTCTAGAGGATCACTCTCGCTAATGTCTGTCCCAGCTTATTTTCTCCAAATGTTGGTTCAATATTTTATTTTTCTGTATACTTATACACAAAAATGAAAATATTTTTTTCTTCACTTTGCAAACTATCGCGAGTTTAATCCATATTCACTTATTAGGAACTGGCTAGGACCCGCGTAATATTTACTAAAAAAATCCAGTGTCACCAAATATTGACGGTCTGCCTAGGATTCATAAGCCAGATTGGCCATTGCGACCAAGTGTAAGCGAAATTAATGCACTCACATACTGATGACTAGGCATTTGACGTCTGTCTTGCAGCCTTTGGTTGGTAAAACGAGTAGCTATGTGAGAGACTCGAGACATTTCGTCCATCTGATTAAAAAGGTATGTATGCAACTGGACGAGGTAATGGTTAGCTTTGACATCACTTCGTTATTCACTGATTTACCAGTAAAGGATACTATGCGTATTATCACTGATTTAATAAATGACTCTGATTTACTTACTAAGTACATCCAATGGACCGAGTACTGTCTCAAAAGTGGCTATTTTGCTTGGCGTGGTACTGTCTCAAAAGTGGCTATTTTGCTTGGCGTGGTTACTACGTATTTACAGTTGGATGTTGTGGCATAGGATTGGATTGGAACTGATGGCTTGATGGATTAACGTTGAGAAGAACCTGACCCGCTGCAGATCGTATTCACGCTCCGACATATATAATATATAGTAGATTGTTATACAAGGGTCGATGGGAATCAATTCCCATACGAGGTATTTACCTCAGCCATTATAGCCACCCTCGCTACGCTCGGGCGCCTATAGTCTGAGTAGGAATTGATGACTTTCACCCGTGTTAAGCACTCTACTTTTCATTTCGAGTATAAGGAAAGTAAAAAATAGTAGTTTTTCAAAATTCACAATCTAAAATTGTATATAATATAATATCTAAAATATTTACCAAAAACCATTGTTATGGTACTCATGTATCTTCTTTACTTACTATCCTGCCAATTTATATATATATAGACTTTTTTAAATTTTAAACATGGAACATGCGTAGTCTTCCCCGGGAGCCATCCCACTTTAAAGGTATTTTACTTAAGTTTTTTTTTTAATTTAACTTATAAATATAGTAAGTGACTAAAATATTCATATAAGATACACTAACTTGAGAGAGGCACATTAATTCTGTTATAAACTATTTCTTTTAGCCTTTACATAAACACAAATGTAGTCGTTATTAATTTTTATAAAACAGTAAAGTATTTTAGAACGAAAAAATATAGACGTCTAATTTTGTTTACAACCATGGTTGCCATGGTTTCAGTTACAGCAGAGTACTTTAGAACGAAAAAACATAAACATGTAAATAATTTCTATAAACGCGGAACACTTTTCCATGGGAGTCCGAACCCCGACTGACTCCGAATCGCACTAATAAGATTATAAATTTTTGAAAGGCTGCCTTCACCTTACTATTAAATCTTAACTATGCATTGAAGAATTGTAATGGATAAGATCGTTTATTTTAACACTAATGTTTCATCAGATATTCTTTGGTCTGCCGTTATAAGGAGTAAGGTTATTTACATATATTTACCTACCGGGCACAATCTAATATAGGACTTCGAAATTCCAGAACGAAGCTTATATGACCTGGTGAGGTACTTGCACGATGAACATTACCGTACCTAGATGCTTCTTCTTCTTTTGTTAACTTTATCTCAGTACCTGCTACTTCATAATTCTTAGGGTTAAATAGTAAATTTGGACTCTTTTCTTTTCCTCTACGCTATGCACTCTATTTATACTCGTAAACCAATGAAAGAAACGAACGCGGTAGCGATGCGAAACGACTTTACCGATTGTGAAAGGGAGAAAATTTTTGTGCACTTGCTTTTACACATTGCGTGAAACGTAGAGAAATTCCATAAAATTTAGTACGCAACATTTATAAAACGATGGTATAAATTTGGTATTTTTTACTTATCTTATAAATTGTTGTGTAATTTAACAAAACAGCAAAAGAAGAGGGAGGCATTTTTTTTGGGTGTATATATTTAAGCAGAAGGTAATCGGCGTCGTATGGTCAAGTGCATGGGAAAACTATTAAGGGGGGTCAATGATCCCGTGTCTGTCGTAGGGGATATCACCATCAACATTATCAACAGCCATGACGTTCACCACTGAACATATGCCTCCTCTATTTGGGGGGTTAACCATAATCCCTACGCTTGGCAGACAAAGTTGCGAATCGTAGTGAAAGGTGGCATTTTTTTTAGAAGGTGTTGCTGCCCCTCTTGGAATTTTTCCCTTTTTCACCTCTTACGAGTTCCACTGGCAGGGTAACATATTGAGGTTTATAATTAGACAATTTATAAATGTGATTTTCACTCAGTACGCGATAGTGCTTATAATAATATTTAGAAATATAGAAGGGTAGCGACATCATTCCAAGAGTTATGTGTAAAAGCACTTCTTTAGATCAAATGAAGTCTATTAGTCTGGTTGATGGCCGCGCATCGTCCTCTGTGACGGTAGTAGTAGACGAAATTTTGTGCTCCAATTGTATTACTACAATTGGAGCACAAAATTTCGGCACAATAGAGCGTGCCCAGGTGGCTGAGTAGTTTAGGCATGCGGCGCAAATTGGAGTAACTTTATAATTATTATAACAAACGGGATATTTACCGTTTTTTTTATTAGTTTTGAGCTCTCGGTATTTCGGCACTGTTGCAAGCGCCATGATCACGAGTAAACAGAAGTCTATGCGAGCAAAATGTACACACGGTAAATATCCCGTTTGTTATAATAATTATAGTGTTAATCACCGTGACAGTTTAAAAACTCATATGGAGTAACTTTTTTCACTTGGCAGATGTCATCGAAAATCAAATTCCAAATTCGTAATATGTGCGGCCAGAACTACCTAGATATCGATTTTCAGCCAAATAGGAGTAACTTTTTTCACTTGGCAGACGTCATCGAAAATAAGTTCCGGATTCGGAATGAGGACCTCCGGAACAACCTATATATCAATTTTCAGCCAAATCGGAGTAACTTTTTCACTTGGCAGACGTCATCGAAAAAAAATTCCGAATTCGGAATGAGGACGTCCAGAACAACCTAGATATCAATTTTCAGCCAAATCGGAGTAACTTTCTTCAGTTGGCAGATGACATCGTTACGCAGTATGAACCTATATCAAAGTACCTAATATAATATTTATCACAAAAAGTTCAAAACTCGGTGGCGGACGCAGTGCAATTCGTGACTTGTGACGAAATGCATCTGTTATAGGCAGAGGTTAGTCCGATTAACATCAGGTGGTCTTCAAGCTTGTTCTATTATAATAACATAAAAAAGTAACAAAAACTAATGTTGTCTTAGGTTTTCGCGATTATTACACATAGTAATTAAACAACTTTAAACGGTTTAAATCGCGTATATTTATCATTATTTTTGTCCCGACGTTTCAAACACTTTGTTAATAACTCATGTGACAAATAAAACCAATTAGTCACCCCGTGACCACGATCACTGCAAAGTGTTTAAAACGGCGGTACAAAAATAATGATAAATATACGCGATTTAAACCGTTTAAAGTTGTTTAATTACTATGAGTAACAAAAACTCCTTGTATGGTTCTATTATGGTTATACAATCCAATATTAATACTGTGATAAATCAAACTACATAATCGTCTGCGTCGTATTGCTTTGTGGCACACCTTAACTTTGTCCCCAAGCTGAGCTGGTTCAATCCGGTTTTGAACCCGAGCGGATGCCCCTGTAACCCCCGCGCGTCTTGTCGCGACAAGGTGTACACATATAGCTGTGCGTGTAGTGGTGAAGCTTTCCTTCTGTACGGTTATTTATTCATGTGGTCCGAGTGAGTGCTTCCAAAGTCACAAAATTATTGAATTTTTCGAATAATGGGCCGCAATTGGCTTGCGAAATTAAACTCCAACCTACAAGATTTTTGGTCCTTTTTTTTCCCTAAATTTAATGTTTTTCTTGTTGCATGGTTTGCTAGGCCGTAAGTAGCTCACGTGACTAAATTCCAAGCCATAAGATATTGCAGATTTCTTTTCCGTTGCCCTAAATTTGTATTTCCAATTTATAAATATAGTACTTTATTTCTAAAAAACACTTAGCTAGAGTTGCATGAAACTATTCATTTAAAAAAAGAAAAGGAATTTAATTATTTTATTTAATATCATGCATGATATATACGCTTAGAAAACAGATCAAAAACCTCTTGGTTTTATGGCTATAGTTATATTATAATAAAATACATGCATTTATCGTCGGCTTGTTAACTTAAATAAAGTAACCATAGAACCACCACCAGAAAAGCCATTGAATCAAATGGCGCTCGCACGAATAGTTTTATTACTGATCATCAATCATTTTGTTGGGGAAATCGTGTACCCTTTTAAGCCTGTCTGCTCAAGTTTGTCAAAAAAAATTGGGACTTGGCCTTTATCAATTATTTACGGAGCTATGTAGGCGTATAGGGTTTGATTACGTATTTTTAAAAGAATGGCCCCGAATTTCTTGCCCGTTCTTCACGCAGTGGCTCTATACAATTTATTTGCTGAACGTGGCAGTACAATTAAGAATATTTCTATACTAAAATTTGTAATTGACTTTCATAAGAGCGTCGTAGACGCCTAAATTGAAGAAATGATTTTGACTTTGATTTGTCGGCAAATTTTTTGCGGTTTTCAGGCATATTATCGCATAAATATCTCAGTATAGCAATTCAGGCAGAATTGATCATTATTTTACTCATAAAATGTTACTAAAACATACTGTACGTGTACAACATAACGCAATTCAAAAATGAATTATCTCAAAATTATTATTTTTTTATAAATAGGTTCATGAAATTAATCAAACAAAACGAAGTCAAACGTAGCACAAGTACGTACCTACTTTCGATATCGTTTTGTTGGTTAATATCGTGTATATCTATATGTCACCGTTTTATTGTACTTACCGTTAGTTTATAATAAATCTAGTTAGATTATAAACTGTCGATAAATTGTGAACGGAAACTAAAATTTACAATTTAACGTTTACATTTTCGTAAGATTATAAATTGACCATGTCCAGCCGTCAAATTGTAAATATGTGGATCAACAACAATTTACCATAGATCTACGAAAGTATTACAGTGGTCATAAGTAAAATAAGTAGTTACAAGTTTTTAATGTATTATTTTTTGGCTTATGTTTAACTTACAGATATAGTAGAGTAACATATAACAGACAAAAACAGTAAATGATCACCAAAATTAAACCCGCATTTTAATGTTATCTTATAACCAAAGTTTCAACATCTCGCTATCCTATTTAAGCAAAATTACTCAAAATAAATCATTGTTTACCCAAAAGTAGTAAAGGTCACCAAAATTAAATTCTTGTTGCGCATCGCCGGCCGCTGCCTCGGCACGCTCGCTTCACTCGCTCGGCTCGCGCGTTGTTGTAGTCACAAGTAACCTAACGCTCCTCCTCGCTTCGCTCGTCGTCGCACCTAAATATGACTTTGCTCTAGACTAAATGATATTTAACCCCTCGCTAAAATATAGTGATCATTTACTACATTTGGTGTCAGATTAAATTTTTTGGTAAAAGAACTAATAAAAGGGTATTAAATTTATGGTGGTTATTATTTGAAATCACATATATAGTCACATACTCGAAATGAATATGTTTTTTTTTTGTCTGACTATTCTTTTTGTTCTTAACTCTATGAAATAAACTCATGGCAACTATAACAGCGACCAATCAGAGGACGGTTCACAATTTCGCGGGCGATTACAGATCGTTAGATTATAAACTGTAAGCGTGTAAGCGTTAGATTGTAAATTTTAATGTTCGTTTACAATCTATCGACAGTTTATAATCTCACTAGATAGTTTATAAACTAACGTGTCGTACCCGGTGACATATAAACTAGATACTCACGTCGTGTTTGTGCGCAGTTGGGCTCCTCATCTAATATTTGCTTAAAACGCATAATTGCATCTAAAATGCTTGAAACTCTCATTCGTGAACTACAAAACATCGTCGTAAACAATCACAATATAATGGGAAGCAGAATAGAAGCACAGGAAGCTAAGGTGAGCGAATTAACATCTATAATTGCAAAACAAAAACGGCCATATAATTATAGCGCCGCACGCGCCTACCCGCAAGTCACACCAACGACGACTTTGCAAACTAACTTTGCATCGGCTGCAACTGTGCCCCCACAGCGGCCTATACGAAGTGCACGTATTACTGCATTGGCTACCATATCGGACTTGACTGGTGCAGGGAAGAAAAAATCGGTTACAGCGAACGCACCAAAACGATCGGTCAGCTATGTGAAAGAGAAGAACGATAACACGACTGTGGATAATATTCAGCCCGATCTGAGCCTGCCTAGTGTAAGTCCGACGATAAACAACACTATCCTGATATCAACTACCTCGGTTGTTTTAAGTATTTAGCTTTTATGATAATCCATTATGACATTCATAACAATTATTTTACATTGACATTGTAAGATTAACACGAAATGAAAATATGTGTTTTAATTTAAATATGATTTAAGAGATATTTTACGTGTATTGTAATTATGTATTTATTTATTACCACTAATTATATCAGTTATGAAATAAATGAATATGAATGTAATAATATTTTTCCACACTATTAAGTTGATCTATTTTTGTCGATTTAGGGACTCTTTACAAAATTGCATGCCAGTCCCATCGTAGTCTAAACACTAATATACAAATAAACTTACCCTCAACTAATTTCAACAATAGTTTTGCAGTGTCAGATACAGGTTTCGCTAAAATATCGTGTGAACACTCCCACATCAAAATTATCATCAATAGCTTTCTTTTATTCCGGACTTATTCCACAAGCAGATGGTGTATATTCGTCTTCTACTATGCCACATGGGTCGCAACTAGGTAAAGCTTCTTTATCATCAGATAGCCAAATTTTTTCGACGGAATGTATCCAGGAGTGAATTTTATGCGTCAAGGTATTCGGGGAGGCTTACATTAAATGTTTTTGTACCGTATGCCTTTTTCTTAACTTCTCTCATCAAAATATTCCTTAAACATATCGTGATATTTATTTTTTAATGTACAAATATATATTATCATCAAGTGTAATGAGGATGAACAGAAAATTTAATTCCCTCCGATACTACTAGTTTAGCCCATCATTCAGCCTCTTCGTTGCATCTTCTACCGATATGTGATGGAATCCATTGCAATTTCAGCCCTATGCGTGAGTGTTAATCTTACTTAGAATTGAGTAAGCTACAGAAACATCTCTGAAACCTGGGGCGCATCGCGCCAAACGCTGCAGGGCATTTTTGCTGTCTGTTAATATGACTACGTAATGGTGACCTGAACTATAAGCAGAATTGAGGGCTTCTGAAATTGCAATCAGTTACATAGTCATTATACATACGTTAGATGTACGAGCAACAATTCCTACCTACCTAGTGTCCTATTGAGTGATTATATTACTACCTGGAGTGCCTGTAGCTCGTATGAGGTGGTCAGGCCGTCTTATACATTTTGTATGGCTGATTAATGATGTCAGTCATTTCGATTTTTCTTACATGTACGAGAATTTGACCAAAGTTTTTAAATGTTGTCCCTGACAACATATTCGTATCTTGTATCAATACGCCAGGCTGTCACACTAACACGTATTAGGCTATATCTTGATGACTATTGAACCGATTTTGATAAAACTTGCATGTTCCCTAAATGTGCCATGAAGTAAACGGAAGCCAACAAAAAATACATAATAAAAGTTTATTAAACTATACATACAAACAAATATTAAAGTATATGCAATATGCCTATAAACATATTGTTTGGAAGGCGTAGACTTCGCCTTCCAACGCCTTCAAACTACGCCGCGTAAAAGATTATCATGTGTAAATTGCATTCGCACTGAATTGGCAGCGGCTGGCAGCGCAGCGGCCGCAATTGTTACTGTCAAACCACTTCCGATTTTTTCTTAGTGCATAGTTTTGGGTGAAAAGACTTCTTTCTATAAGTCTGAAACATTATTTATCGTATCATAACGTCATCCAACCCAACCAACAAATAAATATCATCCAATGCTTCGTGCAAGAGTTGAAATACGAATATGAGTGAGTAAAGCACAGCTTATTATATACTATTTTTAAATTGTCATTTAACATTTTCAGATCTGCCCATTTGGTATTTCGATGGCTTCAACACGGGGCAAGCAAACCCGGATAACTCTGACACTTTTATATTCCCCGAAGTGATTTACCATGATCCTTTCAGAAGGGGAAGCAATATACTAGTATTGGCAGACACATATCAGTATAATTACCAGCCGACACGTGAGTATCTTAAATGTTTTTGATTGCTAGGTATTTCATCAACCAACAGGTTTATTTGCAAGATATATATCTAGATCATACATCCATTGGTCATGTTTGCCGATGATAGCACTGCTATTTTCACAGATCATAAGAACTCTGAACATGACAATGACATAAACAATTCTTTAGCATTAATAATTGAATGGCTACGACATAATAACCTCATTATAAACTTAGACAAAACATTTAAAAATATTAATTCTAGATTTGACAATTTAAATATTAATTATAATGGTAAGATAATTGACGAAATAGATAATACAAAATTTCTAGGTATTCATATAGACTCAGATTTATCATGGAAGTCACATATAAACCATGTATGTACAAAGCTAAATCAGTTTTCATATGCATTGTATATGTTACGAAAGGTACCTAATGACAGAACGCTTCTACAAGCCTACCATGCATATGTAGGGTCTAAGCTAAGATATGGCATTCTTGTTTGGGGAAATTCTACTGAAAAAGAAACTGCGTTCAAGTCACAGAAAAAATGCATTCGGGCAATATGTCGACTAAAACCAACAGATACATGTAAGCCACATTTCCAAAAATTGAATATTTTAACTTTACCTTCACTTTACATCTTCGGATCGGCTATATTTGTAAAAGACAATTTAAAAGATTTTAGTACCTTTAAAAGTAGCCGACATAAAACCGTGCTATGTATTCCAAAAAGCAAAAAGAGTCTGTATAGGTACCAAAAGTGTTTTATAAAGAGTGTCAAAATATATAATAAAGTACCACTAATCGTAAAAGAAACAAATATAACTGACATTTTTAAATTTAGGTTAAAAAAGCTTCTCATAGATAAGGCATATTAAAGTATAAATGAGTTTTTAAATGATAAAATATAGGACATTGTATGGACATGAATAATACTATGTAATTCAAATATTGTATAAAATTAAGTAATGGAATGAAATAAAATTAAATTAATTGTATAGTCTAAGACTAATAAAATAATTTTGTAATTTATATAGGTATTGATACCATAATTTGCACGCCTTGCAGGTTCAGATATAGAGCAACACATAATTTTAACATAAGACCTGTTTAATATACCTACCTATATCTAGCAAATAAATAATTTTGAATTTGAATTTGAGATCGTGCAACGCTCTATTGAGGTATGTTCCTTTGGGAACTCGCTCAGGAAATCAAAGAGGGTACAAAACTAAACACCATACCAATAACTTTAAAAAAAAGTCGATAGGTATAAATATTTCTAGATCGTACTCGGTCGAAGAGAGTTTTGGGGGAGAAAACAACGCGTCCTACTTTGATGGCGCCTAGGCGGGCACTGAATGATTGGTGTGCGCAATAGCTTGAATCGTTAGATGTGTAGTTTTTATTTTATCTTGTTAAAAAACTGTAGGTAAAACAGAAAATGGACGTTACTATGTCAATTGGTATAACTTTCACATGGTTGTATGATAGTATCTTCTAGTTCTACGTAATTTAGTAGCGATTTAGTGTCATATTTGAAATTGTTTTTTACGAAGAAATGATTTTTAATCAGTTTTTTGTCTTTGTAAATTCCTGGGGAGTATGTTCAACTTTTATAAACGAGTTTATTTATTCTAAATTTTCAGTTTATTTTGAGTTACAAATATTAAAAATGTTTTAAATAACTGCAAGCTAAGTGTTTTAAGTTTGTGTTCGTTATGGATGCTTACCATCTTCAGGGACCATCTGCTTGTTACTCAAAGCTATTAAAATATACCTGTGCTTGTAATTACGCGACTACGAGAAGTGAAATGACAGCGTGCCGCCATATTCAAGATTTTGATGAAGATTTGTTGACGAAGGTATAATAATGTCACTAATTGTGAAACTCACTGTACAGTAAATGAACAAAATATATTATTGAGTAACAAGCTTACTACGAGTACGCAATATACTTACGATCTTATGTTATTTATTAGTTTATAAAAAACAATATTATTTTAATTACATTTTCTTTTACGTTCATGTGTGTGTACTGTAGAGCCTGATATTAGAATTCTCATCAGTCGAGTCAGTCAGTCAAAAAATATTTCTACCATGAAATATAAGACAAACGTGACAATACGAGAATATTAGTTATGGTTTTTATGTTTGTTTTGATTGCCTCTATTCGTTCAGCTATAAAAGGGCTACCATTCACGCACACAAATAATGGGCACTGAAATATAATTAACAATGACTACTATGCAAAGCTTCACACAAAAATCCCTTTACAAATTATTAGAGCAATAATTTCCCCAAGGTGAAAAGTTGAAAATTGTATTCAATAAATTCTTATCTAAGCTTTACATCTCGGATTCCAAACATTGATATAAAAGAATCCACTTCATCAATATCGATAAATAACTAATACTCATAGGTATCAACAAAACTTTAGAAAACCTACGCGTTAACTTTGTAATAAAATCTGTTATTAAATCTCCGTTTTGGTCTAAGAACACTCCACAGGAAAGTATCATAAATTCCGTGTCTCTTATTCAGGCGGAAAATTAAATGAAATAAACTTTCGCTTCGTGCTTCGACGCGCCCAATAGGGCTGTAACATTGTTTTACAAGACCAAAAGCTACTTTCTGGCAGGATATATAAAATTATTTTCATTGGCCCAGATTTATTTGCGTTGAATATTACAGCTCCTGCCTTAAGAATATAAGGAATGGTCGATATCCACCTATTGGATGTCGTAGAATATCTCAAAAGGAAATAGGGGAGACCGGGTACAAAAGTAACGTTTTGTACTTTGACATTGGTTTCTAGCCTGTTATCATATCTTGGATAAAATGAATATAGCCAAATATCAATTTCAACTATGCTGTGCATCAAATTAACCTCATTAGTTGCTGTTTATTGTAAATTACAGACATTTAAAAAAAAAGTGTCGATTGTTACTTTTGACCCCGAGGCCAGGGCGAAAGTAACACAGTGTGTGTCGAAAGTAACATGACTAAGGTATATGTGATAAATAGGGAATGTAAAATGAAATACTCAAATTTTTCATTAAATAAAACCTTTGTTTGAAATGTTTATTTTTACCTTTAACATACTTCTTGAATCGTTATACAATTGTCAGTTTGGCCTGTTTTTTAAATTATTCCAGAAATAGCAAAAAGAATAATTCTTGCAGCCAGTACTGGCATTCCCAGCACCAGCAAATACTTCTTTCGGTCCTTCGCTTCTCATGTAATATAAAAAGGAGGTATTTGTCCTCCTTGAGCATTTATAGCAACAGTTACTAATCTCCCATGTTCCGCTGAGGTTACTGCACTTACAAAAAAATTGCTTAACATTATGCTCATTAAAGCTTGTGATAGGTTCGTTTCTGGAGGACCTCTGAAAGATAAGGCCAAGAGTCGTTTTAAAAAACCTGTTAACCATTCCTTACATGCCATTTGAGTGTCAAGTAACATGTTACTTTAGTACTCGTAGTGCTATGTTACTTTTGTACCCAAACAAGTTTTTGTTAATTCATGATTGCCTACCTAAATATGGAAATTGCTATTCAAAAATCAATAAGAACACTGTGTAAACAATCTTATCCAGAATTGCTATGCAAATTATCAAATTGATATCATCATTTTAATACTACGTAAGTAATCACTAAATAAATAAATGTCAAAAAACTTACTTTTGATTCGTTATATCACATGGCGTCCTCCAGCACAACCTTACGGCGCAGAGCGAGCATGGCAATTAAATGCAAGGGTGGGGAACGTGGCAGGCTATCTCCTGGCAGAATCTGGCAGCGTTTCGACTATTTGATAAACATACAGAGCGTTTGTTACTTTCGACTCGCCGTTACTTTTGTACCCGGTCTCCCTCGGTCCTACTTTTTTTTATTGCTGATAAGTAAGCCTTTGACCAGAATCTCACCTGATGGTAAGTGATGTGGTCGAAGGTGTTAACAGGCTTGACCTGGAATTACTGGCTCTCAAGGACAACACACTGTTACCTGCTTAGCGACAGATTTTCTACTTGAGGGTGGTCGCTAGCCAGGCGGGCATTCGCAAAATGTCCTACCACCATGCTATAACGACCGCCATCCTTATACAACAACTGGGACCGACGGGTTAACGTGTCCTCCGAAGCACCCCATCCAAGTCATGACTCACCACTCAAGATGTCTGCCAAGCGTGGGGATTATGGCAAAACACCTTATTACATAAAACACACGTTAAATATTATAAAAATGGCATGATCAATATCAACATCAAATGCTGGCTAGCTAACACCCTCAAATATTAAATCTGTCACTATGAGCTTTTGTGAAGTTCCTATAATGCTGTGATAACGCAAGGGATAATATTTACCTTGATTAACTGGGTAAGAAGTTTTTGAGGAAATGCGTTATAGCTGATTTCCACACACGCGAAGTATAATTTTATTGCTTTGTTATGAGTTTTATGTTCGGGATGCTCATAATTCTGCTTTCGTTCACGTTCATAACTGAACTTTCATAGCAAGTGAAAGTGTAATTTTTTCCTCGTTTGATAAACAGCTGCAATAACAAAATTAAGTAGTCATTTTCGTAACCAAATTTCATAAGCAGATAAAATATGGATTTATTTGTATCTGTCCGTAACTGTTTAACAAACCAGAATTATATAAATTTTTAGTACCTTACCTAAAACTGCTGAATGCCACAAGTTAACAAATATTTTGTATAGAAAATGGAGATACTCGTATAGAATTATTTAATTATTTTATATGGCCAATATCAGTGAAACGCGACTAAAAAAATACACAATTTTTTTAACGACATTGTAAGCGTTATATATAATATAATAGTTTCTCTCAAAACATACTTGCAATGGACTGGCTGATTTTGGATATTAATAAGTACATATGAAATAATGTATGATATAAGTTAATAATTGCAAGATAACAGAGCACCTTAACTCATACTTAAATATTATAGGTTAAGTAATCTTCAATAATTTAATAAGAAATAGTGCTGCTTTAGAGAAGATGTTACCAACCATCTTGAAAAATAATACGCAAGTCTTAATAATTACTTATTTGTCTAAAGAGAGGCAAAAATTCAATAATGCACTATAACATCCTGATATAATCAAATAATTTGGCTATACAAGATCTAGAAAAAGTGTTATAACTTTTGGACACTGGTAGCAATTCCAATGATACAAATAAAAACGGGTTAATCCTTACGTAACGTTATTAAGACCTTAATCTAGTCAGACAATAAATTATTCGACTAAACTACAGTTTGGCACTACTAAAATAATGATTTAGTAAGTTTCTTAAATTAGTTTAAGATCTGTTTTACCATTCTGATGTCGATTTTTAACGACAGATTAAACTTTAATTTCGAAACATTAAACTTAAAACAGACATCTAACAAAAGATAACCATTAAAATTAACTTCAAAGGGTCCGATATTTTTTCTATAGGAGCTGGCAAATCCACCCGCCAATATTTTAAATATTTTCCTACGTTTCCGCGCACGATGAAATTTGTACATTGGGTAGAAGACACTTAATAAAACAAAAAAATATATATGGTACCCTAAATTGTCACGTTTTTGATATATTTGCAGGTATAATTGCAATATCGGAACAATTTTAAGAAAGTTAGTACATCGCATAAACGTAGGAATGTAACTCGAACTTTTTCACTAGTTATTTCACGTTACCAGTTATGAGATAGAAGTTAGTTATTTTGGACATACAAAATTCTTAACGTTTGGTTTTGCTATTTAGTATCGTAAGGCATGTATTTTCGTACCGTTTGTATGCAAGCGTAGCTTTGTCAAATTTGTAATACCTTATAATTTACTACTTTGATAAAACATATTTTTTTTGCCATGATTCGATTTATAAATTAAATAATTGAATAAAGTAGGTATTTTTCATGCAATATTTGTACGGCATTCAATTTTTTTATTAAATTCTCGGTTAGCCTGAAAAACACCTTCGATCACATCATCACTTACCATCATGTGAGATAGTGGTCAAAGGCTAACTTATCAGGAATAAAAATTAAATAAATAAAATAATTTCATTATTTATTTAAGGTATATGGGAAACGTGACACTACTTTAGGGAACCATATACACTCGAGAGCAATGAATCCGGGTCACTTAAAGAATCCTAAAAATCTCGGAAACTAAAAATGCTAGGTTAATGCAATGAATTGTATTTAATAGACAATGTAATACTCCTTAAATGAAGGTATTAAAACTTCTTAGTTATTGTAAAGTTATATCATAAAAAAATCAAATTTGAAAAAGGGCCACTTTCGAAGATGGAACTACGAAATTACAGCATTTGGTTTTGCTTTTGTTTGTAATCTGTCATTTATGTGGGTACATAAACCATGTTGATAGTGCTCTATATTCATTATTCAAGCTGAAATTATGTCGCTTACGCCTGAAGAATGCACCAGAATACTTACAATGCTGGAAACCGGCCGGAGTCAGCGCGATACAGCCAGGACTGTCGGTGTGTCGCTGTCAACAGTACAAAGAGTTCTCCGACGTTACGAAGAAACTGGTTCTAACCTACGCAGACCAGGAACGGGCAGAACCAGGTGTACCACAGCACGAGAAGACCGATACTTGGTGAACACCATGCTTCGAAATCGCTTTCTCACAGGAACTGAACTCACCAATCAGTTTCGACGCGACGCCTCGGAGGAAGTAACCCAAGTGCATGGACAGTAAGACGTCGGCTTGCTGAATCTAACTTAAAACCCCTTAGACCTGCAAACGGCCCTAAACTGGAGCGTGGGCATCGTATTTCGAGACTAAGATATGCCCAGAGCCACGTGAATTGGAGTATTGAAGATTGGTCAAAAGTTATGTTCTCCGACGAATCAAAATTTATGCTCTACAAGCACGATGGAAGACACAGAGTGTATCGAAGACCAGGGGAAAGATTCAAGCAAGCATGCATCGAAGAAAAAGTAGCCTACGGTGGTGGGTCTGTACTTGTGTGGGCCGGAATTTCTTCTGAAAGTCGCACAGAGCTGGTGATCATAGAAAACGGCTCTTTAACTAGCGTAAGATATGTGGAAGAAATCCTCAATGATCACGTTGGTCCATTTATGGTCAATTTAGGTGAGGATGCTATATTTATGCATGACAATGCCCGACCTCATACAGGTAGGATTGTGAATGACTACCTTCAAGAGATGAACATTACTCGTATGGAGTGGCCAGGGCGCAGCCCGGATATCAACCCGATCGAGCATGCTTGGGACGAGCTAGGCAGATGCGTAAAACAACGAAACCCTCCCCCAATCACGCTTCGTGAGCTCAAAATTGCTCTCACAGAGGAATGGGAGAATATTCCCCAAAATCGTATAAGGAACTTGGTGTACAGCATGCCAAACCGCGTAAACGCAGTAATGGAAGCACGAGGAGGCAATACGAAGTATTAAAATTCAAGAAAATCGTAATAAAGTTCAAAAATTTCATGTTTCCTATTTTTGTTTTAAGGAGAGATCAGCAGTTTTTTTCTTTATGTAATTTTGTGTTAATAAAATGTATGGTGACTCATATTTTTTTTACTTTCATTTAAGGAGTATTACATTGTCTATTAAATACAATTTATTGCATTAACCTATCATTTTTAGTTTCCGAGATTTTTAACATTCTTTAAGTGACCCGGATTCATTGCTCTCGAGTGTAATATGACATGTTTTGTTCATATAAGTGTTCTCTACCAAAATATATACTGATTTCATCATGCGCGGGAAATTTGTAAAATATCAAAATAGTGACGGGCTGTTTGCCACAAAGATTCTATCCCCTTTTCTTTTCAATAATATGAATAGTGCTGAATCATCTACCAAGTCGCTAAAACCAAATAATAAAGTAAAATTAAGATATTTTAGGTAACGGATTAAAATACTTCTTTATTTTTCCTATATTGTATTTGAAAGGTAATAAAAAATGTATTTATTTCTGATTGGATAACCAGTTGTATAATAACCGAACCCCAAGACGCTTGCCAAGCTTGGAGATTATGGCAAACCCCTCATGGGGGAGGCTGTGTTCAGCAGTGAACAATCCGGCTGATACTGTACAGTATACATTAACAAAGAATAACTTATCCATTTTCATAGCAGCTGGCTAATTAACATCGGTTATGATAACGAAGCCAGAGTGTGCTTTCATTATTGGTTATCAAACGATAAATGAATTCCATGTTCATAGTTGGTAATGAACGTAAAAGGGAAATTCTTATTTCATTATTTTTACATATTAAATTGTTATAGCTTCAAATCACCGCAAGGGCTGCTTGATTTTGTGCGAGAAAGCGGAGGTAGAAGAACCGTGGTTTGGTTTCAACCAAGAGTTTTTCCTGACAACTACTGATGGGCGACCACTGGGCTGGCCTCCAGGTGGCTTCCCCGCTCCACCTGGTCCATACTACTGCGCCATTGGAGCCAATAAAATCGTCGCAAGGGATTTGATGGATGCTCTATACAGGTAATCAACTATCTCTAGTTAAATACGACTTTTTAGTATTTTCAAGCAATTGCATATTTGAAGCGGCATTAGCCAAGCGGTATTAGCTATGGGCTGCCGAGTCGCATGTCCATGGTTCAATCCCCACTGCTGGTTTCAGGTTCATTGCATAGGGAAGGGCATTTTGCAAATGTTCGCCTGGCTAGCTACCACCTTCAAGTAGAAAGTCTGTTACTGAGCACCTACCAGTTTGTTTCGGCAGCATTTTTTGATTGCCAGTATATATGAAATCACAGGCACATGAGATCTAAGGGATCACCCTTGGGTGCTGTGTACGTCATTAGTGATCTGTAAAAGGCAGAGGCCGTTTAAGATCATCTGGGCCTCGTGCGTGTTACGTTATAATCCCATAAAAAAAAACCATCTCTAGCACAATGCAACCAAATTTAGATCGAACCATGGTTGAAAAAACATTGGACAAGTACGAGTTGGACTCGCACACCGAGGGTTTCATGTTATGGAACCCTCGGTGTGCGAGTACGGAATGTACAAAAAAATGTTTATTTTACTATACATTTCAAGATCTTTTGCCGGAGTTCTGAAACGCTAGTAGCTAAGTGCGCTAAGCCATTCTTAACCGATCAGATGACCGCTAGTGACATTACTACTGAGCGCTTCCGTGCTTCGCAGGGCACGTTAAGCCGTCGGTCCCAGATGTTGACTTAGGATGGCAGTCGTTACAGCATGGTGGAAGGGCATTTTGCGGATGCCTGTCTTGCTAGCTATCACCCTCAAGTAGAAAATCTGTCGCCAAGCATCTCACGGTGTGTCCCGGCAGCTGTCCGTGAGAGCCAGTAATTCTAGGTTAGCTTGAAGAACATCTTCGGCCACATCATCACTTACCATCAGGTGGGACAGTGGTCTAAAGCTAACTAATCAGGCATAAAAAAACGTGTTAAAAGAAATATTAGTATCAAATATAGTAGTACCGTATAATTATTATTTAGTAACCGGCTAGGACTCACGTAATATTTACCGGATATTGCTCCGACCAGTAGTACCGTATAGTAACAAACTAAATCGATATTTAAGAGGTCTTGATGAAGAGTCCTGAGAATGCCTCGTGTAGAAGCGAAACGCGTCTAAAATTCTTCCAGTTTGGCTAAGTGGCCTTTATGACGTCACGATGGCTTAACAGAAAAATTAGGCGGAATTCTCAGTATTTACATTATTATGTGTTTTTATTTCTTTTAATTACTCCTTTTTAGAAATATAACTTATTAATAAATATGGATTTCCAAAAGGCGTTTTTTTTGTATATGTAAAAAAAAATTGTTATATCAATTTAATTTCAGATGTTGCCTTTATGCAGGAATTGCACTTAATGGAATAAATCCAGGAACAACACCTTCTCAGTGGAACTTCCAGGTAACGTATCGCTTTTATTTCGGATAAGTTAATTTATGATTTCCAAAGACGATAGGACGTTTATGATCCATTAAAAAAACATACATAATGTACAATAAATATGTATAATTAAAGCACATATTTTGGTCCCGGAATGGAATCGCACACTGCCCCTAATAATACGCAATAACCTAATAATTTGTAAATGTGATTTTTCAATTATCACGCGATAGTGAATGTAATCATATTTAGAAATATAGAAGGACAGCGACATCATTACGAGAGTGTTTGATAAAGCAGTTATTTCGGTCAGATGAAGCCTTGTTCCGGTTGTCGAGTGGTTAAGCCACCCAACGTGATCCACAGGAGCCGCGAGATCGAACTCCACGCGCGGAATGAAAAAAATGTGATCTAATATTTTGTAAATGTGATTTTCGCTTAGTACTCGATAGTGCCAATATGATATTTGGAAAAATGTGTATACATATCATTACATTTATTTTTAATGCTATTGGGTTTACAAGCACGAGGCCCACCTGATGTTAAGCGTATCTTCTGCCTATAACAGACTCATTTCATCACAAGATACGAACTGCACTGCGCCCGACACCCTGAGACATACACTGATTAAGTCTTATAATGTGCCTGTAATTTTACTGGCTCTCAAGGACTGCTGCAGGAACACATTGTTAGGTGCTTTGCGACAGATTTACTACTTGAGGGTGGTAGCTAGCCAGACTCAGCAGCTCATACTCATAACCGCTCAGCAGCCGCAGGTCCCTGGTTCCATCCCAACCGCCGGCTTGAGCTTCACCGCATGGTGGAAGGGCATTTTGCGATTGCCCGCCTGGCTAGCTACCACACTCAAGTCGAAAATCTGTTGCCAAGTGTCAAACAGTGTGTACCGACAGCAATCCTTGAAAGCCAGGGAAATTACAGGCACTTGACTTAACATCTATGTCTCATAGATGTAGGTCCAGTGCAATTCGTGACTTGTGTGAAATGCATCTGTTATAGGCAGTAGGTTAGTCCGCTTAACATCAGGTGGGCCTCGTGGTAGTTCCGTCACATTAACATAAAAATGCACTTTCGGCTTAATAAATACTCTTAAGGAACAGAACAGGTACTGCGATAGTTATCCATTATATAATTCATTTCGATATATTCCCTTAAACAGCTTAATTGATTTTTCATTCCGTGGGTTTTGATCACATCCCTGATGGTGTAATTTCTCTGGCTCTATACAATATGCCAATTACATATTTATTTAGCTAGATTTTTGCGAGTTAGCGAGATATTAGCGAGAAACCTTGCGATCTTTGTGAGCGAATACCATTGCATAAAAACAAATAGAAAAAGTGTGTTTACTCAGAAATTAATGATTTGCACGACTAATGGCAAAAAAGAATAATGTCCATCTATAAAAGTGTCAAAAAAAACGTCCAACAATAAAAATACCCAAAAGTAAAAATATCTAATAATAAAAACATCTAAGAATAAAAATGCCCAAAATGAAAAATATCATAAAATAAAAATGTTTATCATTAAAAACCCCCAATTATAAAAAACTACTAATTGATTAATTGTATCCTAGCCCTTCTGGTTTTTATGAGAATTGATTATGAATTTTATTGATTTGTATTTGTATGTCTTTCATCAATGACATACGTATTATATATAAGCCTGAACTACGGTTACATGAAATTCAACTATTGTAGAAGAGTAAAACTAAGTCAATTGAAGCAGTGATACTGTACACAGCCTCTAAATACGGGGGGGTGGGGAGTAAGGGTTGCCATAATCCCCACGCTTGGCGGCTTGGAGATCGCAGTGTGAGATATTGGTTCCTCAGAAAGTGCTGGTTCCTCAGAAAGTGCGCAAAAGTGTGAAGAATTTATTGCCAATCAGCAATATATGGTCTACCGTGCCGCATTTAAATAATTAGATTCCCGCCTGCCGCCGCCGCCGGCTTGAGATTTTGAGATTGTTCGCCTGTCTAGCCCCTCAAGTAGAAAATCTGTTGCCAATCACCTAACAGTGTATTCTGGCAGCAGTCCTTGAGTAATTATAGGCCTAGTCCGTTCCCCTCTTCGTCAACATAATCACTTACCAGCAGGTTTTGATAGTGGTCAAGAGCTTCTATGAAAAAATTAAATATTTGCATTGTTGAGCTGGCTATAAATGCTTAAGGAAATGTTTACGTTTGTCAGTGTTATCAACAAAACAATAACAAAACTCATATTTATAGACTTCTTACATTTAAATAGTCACTTTATACAAGTGGCCAGTAGGATCCAAAGTTATAGTTATTCAATTACAAAAGCAGTTACTAATATTATTTTAAAGGTAAGCATCTCTATCTACTTGAAAATTTTCTGGTTAGGTATTCCTAGTGGTGAACATTTTTCTTAATGTCCTTTTCCATATTTAGTTATTTTTCTAGCTGGATGTTCCTATAATTGAACGTTTTTCCGATTGGGTGTTTATATAACTTAATATTATTGAGTTCTTGGACATTTTTTTTTGACATTAATCGTACAAATCATCTGTATATCGTTTCATTAAAAGATAACTCACTGTCACAAATTACTCCTAAAATTTCATTATGCAGTTTCGAATTGAATTGCGTCGTAACAGTCAGCGGGCCCAAATTAGCCTTTGAAATATTGAATATGTTCATTTACATAATTTGCAGGTCGGGCCGAGTCCGGGAATAAGGGCACCGGATGATCTGTGGATGGCTCGGTATATTCTATCTCGTTTGGCTGAAGAATACGGCACGGTAGCCACATTTGAACCACAACCCGTCCCCGATTGGCCTGGGAATGGAACACTGACATACTTCTCCACGAAAGATATGAGAGACGACGATGGAATTTTGTTAGTAACAATTTATAATTAGATATCATAGAAACATATTAATTCTTTGTTGACTCCGAGAAAGTAAGTGAGCGCCATATTTCCCGCCTATCAAGTACAAAATGCATCACATAAGATGCATTAATCGCTATATTTCAGTGTAGAGCTTTAAGTTATTATCGTATTATACCACATAATGTTTACAACGATAGTTTCTTTGAAGCCATGTTCACCTAGTCTTCTCATTCGTTAGCTCTCACGACATGCCCAGGAACAAATTGGGGGATACGATTTCTAGCGTGGCATCCCAAGGGCAATATAATTTGTTGAAGCACTATGTATTATGATTGTAGTTTATATTGATAAAACCTTTTCCAATAAAAAAAAACAGCTTGGTAAGGTCGGGAGGGTGGCAGTCATCAAACTTATAAGCGAGACAGTTTGCTGATTGTCTTGAAAACAGTAACCTAATGGTGTGACTCGGCAGCTGTTCCTGAAATCCAGTAATTCTAGGTTACTAGAATAACCATCGGGTGGGGTTATAGTCAAGAGCTAGCCCATGAAGTAAAGTAATCCATAGCCTGCCAAAATAAGCTATAAAAAAGTCATAATAAAAATCGTCGAATAGAATTGATTATATATCTAATGTTGTCTTAGGTTTTCGCGATTATTACACATAGTAATTAAACAAATTTAAACTAAACCGTTATTGTCCCGACGTTTCAAACACTTTGCAGTGATCGGGCAAAAATAATGTTAAATATACGCGATTTAAACCGTTTAAAGTTGTTTAATTACTATGATTTTATATCTGTTGATTTTAAATGTCTTAGCTTAAAAAGTATTTCTATTACTGTTATTATTGTCTTACGCAATATTTTTTTGTGTACAAGTTATCTGTAAAATACTTGAAAACTTTGATTTCTTAGCTGTGCCTAGTTTCGTTTTATGACAATAGAGCGTCCGAATGATTCGTTTTTACAAGACAGATCAATAATTCCAATAAAATTTTACCCGCCCAAAAAGTAAACAACTCTCTTTGGCACATAAACTCCATCTAATACGCACAAAGAGTTTATATTTATGTTTCCATTCTTCGATAATGTTTCCTCGATAAAAATTATACGTACACTTGAAACGCGACCCTGGCCCATAAGAATTGCGAGTTTTCCCTCTTGTTAATGTTACGTAAGTATGATTAAGGAACTGTTGGAAATTGAAAGATATAACAACGGTTTACTTTTACTACAACAATTAATACAAAAAATTGTGATTTGTTCTTTTGAGTCAATTGTTATTTTTTTTATATACATGGGCATAGGGGGCATCATGTTGAGTAAACATATTCTTCAAGACAAATGTAATCTGCTTATGTAACGATCGTATAGTAGACGGTACAAAAGAAGCAAATATTATTCAAATGAAGATGTTTGTCGTCATTTGTTGCCAAACCGTTGTTTTATACTAACATTATCGTAAAGTTGCTCATAAAAGGTTGCTCGTTTGTCACGCCTGCACATTTAACTCTCCGCTGCCGCTTGGAACTCACAGGCTCGTTTACGTAACCTTATTATATCATGTCGTAATTTTCTTCGAAACAAAGATGTAACAATCTTACATCAAGATTTATATTGGACAAAAATAATAAAATCCTTCCTGCTTTTGTTGATCAGTTTGCATTTCATCAGCTGTTGGTATATTGATGTGATAATAGGTGTAAATAAGTTTAAATTTAAACTAGAATTACTTGCTCTCAGAGCTGCTGAAACAAAACATTAGGAGCATCGCGACCGATTTAATTTGTGAGTGGTAGCTAGCAGAGATAATTTGCTAAATGGTCTACCGTGCGATGAGAGCTCTTATCAGCTGCAGGATTCAAATGCCAGCGGCCTATGCCATATGTACTTTTGAAGCAGTGATGGCTCAATAGCATTGGCTATGAACTGCCGTGCAGTCATGTGCATGGTTCGAATCCCGCCGCATGAGCTTCACCGCATGGTTGAAAGGCTTTTTGCGAATGCCCTTAAGTAGGAAATCTGTCGCCAAGCACCTAACAGTGTGTTCCACCAGCAGTCCTTGAGAGCTAGAAAAATTACAGGCACATGAGACCTAACAACTGTACGTCTCAGTGTGACGGGTACAGTGCAATTCATCGTTGACGAAATGCGTCTGTTATAGGTAGAGGTTACTCCACTTAACATCAGGTGGACCTCGGGCTTATTCCATCACAATAACATAAAAAAAACTTGGCCACCATTGCTGCATCGTGGCTTCAAAATAATAGAAGAAAAAAATTCACACATTTGAGTGTTGAAGTCGGTTCCATTTAGTGGTTAATTTTTTTTATCCTTTTTGTGGCCCTTGCTATTTTTGGGATCGATTGTCATTCACTGTCAATGATTATGTCATCAAGATAGGAAAATACTTTTCAGTTATTGGAATGTACTTCAAAAAAATAGATAAATTTAAATGGCAAGCATCAGCTTTCAAATAAAAAAGAATCATCAAAATTGGTTCACCCAGTCACAAGTTCTCAGGTAACAAACAAGAACATTGAGGAGACCTAAGTCTGTATAATATGTACTTTCATATTTATAATATATGTTTCGTCATCGGAATCGATTTCTCAAAAAATTTCATAATCCCAGCTGGCATATTCCCATAATTACGTATGTATAATGACTTTTGGTATCAACAGGGTGATTGAACGTGCTATAGATAAGCTCGCGCGCAGACATGGCATTCATATCAACGAGTACGATGCCAATAATGGTGCAGACAACGCAAAACGCCTTACAGGGAAAAATGGAATGCCACACATACGAGATTTTACTGCAGGTAAATTACGTGAGACACAGATTTTCTACTTTAAGAACTATTCTCGGGCTCATATTTTGACGGCGGAATAACCCGCAACTGGAATAAGTCTAGGCTCATCCACTAGGCGAAAAGTATGTCTAGTTACTTACTCGCTGAATATACATAAGTAAAAAATAGACAGGTACAGCCCATGTAATAATGTACTTATTACAAGCGGCCCGCCCCAGCTTCACACGGGTATTTACCAAAATAGTTAAATTTATTTGAAAATTTTCTTTATCAGGGATAATGTAGGATTCTAATGGTCAAAGAATTTTCCAAATTAGTCTAGTAGTTTTTAAGTTTATTTGTTACATACAAATAAACAAAAAAATCAATTAATTGCCTTCACCAAATTTACACGGAATAATACTTAAAAAACTATATAATTTAATTTTGGGCAACAGGGTTATGCTCAGCTTGTGCAACTTTAGTCCCTTTTCACAGGAAAAAAATAAAAGCTGCTCTGTTTTTCAGCATAATCCTACTCGGGCAGATGTTAGCCGATATACCTATATAGGTCTTAACAATAAAAAAAGAGCTGTGCTGTGTAGCTTAACAATATAAAATAAAACAGAAACAGCTTAAACAAACAATCGATTCATATGAAAAATGGTTTTTCGTTATTGGGTAATGATGAATTATTGAAGTAAATACTTGATGACTAGGTGTGTTTGGAGTGTAAGTGATTGAGTGTGGTGTGTATATAAGTGAGAAAAAAAAGGTGTATATATGTATGTGTTTTAATATTTTAAGTGTTAAGAGGGACCAATCTCTCAAAAAATCTCTAATATATTTAAGAAAAATAACGTCCATGTAGCTTTTCGAACAAATCAAAATCTACGCCATTTATGTAACGGAAAAGATCGTTTAGAAAACAATAAAAAATCCGGTGTTTACAAACTCACCTGTGACGAATGTAACAGTGTTTATATTGGTCAAACTGGCCGTAACTTTGATATTAGATATAAAGAACACATATCCGCGTATAGGAACGACCATCCCGAACAGTTTCACTTTGCAAAACATTTAATTGAAAGCAGTCATCAACTCCTTGATAGTAATATCTTTAAGATTTTACATTGTTGTGATAAGGGATTTCGATTGTGTGTATTGGAACAGTTAGAAATATTAAGAAATAGCGCAGGCGTTGCACTGTTGAATGAACAGACGCAATTGGTGTCATCGCCACTATTACGTATTTTTAGTGATAATTCGCCAGTACAAAATAGTTAAACATGCATTTGTTGTAGGAAGTAATTTTCTTATATTTTTTTCGATATTATTCATATTCAAAAACACATTGCATAATATAAATAATTTAAAATTATTATTTGTAATGAATTTTGGCCATTATGATGTCATTGTCACTTTAAAAACGTATTACTCACCAATTGTTAGCTACAACAAAGAGCAGTGACTCACGTTCGGGTCTAGACAAAGGCGTGCTGACTCAGCTCTAGTCTATATAAAGGCGTGCTGAGCCGCCGGCCGCTCATTCTCGATCGTGCGCTCGAAGAGTCAAGACCTCCTGAGGATGCTTCGTGTAGAAGCGAAACGCGTCGAAAATTCTTCCGGTTTGGCTGCCTGGCGTTTGTGACGTCACGTCGGCTTAGCAGGAAAATTGGGCGGAATTTTCACTAGATATATTTTTATATTTTTTAAGTGTTTTATTAAAATATTAATATGATGTTTTCGTAAAATATTTTGAAAATATTTGTTATTTTTAAGTGTTATCTTTGACCTTTGTCTGTATTTTAAATTACTTCACGCGTTAACCCGTGGGGTGCCGGGTTAGAATGTCAAGCCTCCATTTTTACCTGTGGGTGTTGTTAGAGGTGCTGCGGTCCCCAAGACGCCTGCTAAGCGTGGGAATTACGGCAAACCCCACTTAATGGGGGAGGTTGTGTGCAGCAATGTAGCTGATATAGTCAGGCGTTGGACATTTTTGAAGATATTTCGTCTTACTTAATATAATAATAGTCGTAATAACATGCTGAAGATTCGTTCACTTTGAGTTTTGGGCTGTGGTGGAAATTTTTTAATAAAAAGCTTAATGCTGAGAGTCGAGGTTATTTGGGTAATTTGATATCATTTTAAGAGGTCTTAATGTCATAAAAGCGTGCAAGGCTACCGTACGTAATTTTATATGCTTTTCGAGGCGAATATAGCGATATGAGCGTAAATGCTGGTTAAGCTTTTGGCTAAGAGCATTTTCGTTGAAAATATAACGAGATCCCCCTCTACAGCCGACACGAAACCGTTAAATTCACGCTGTATATTTGATCCTTTATATAACCGTTTATGCAGCTCGTATTAGGGTGATCTATGACACATCTAAATAACTGTTGTAAAGCTAGCATTCGATCTGGAACAGTGCTATTAACAAAGCTTTATTGTGTCATAAATATATTGGGAATTTATGTATCGATGGAATTAGATATTGAGTCTTATATTCAACACTATGTTGATACGTGGATCTTGGCGTGGCTTGGAATTACTGGCTCTCACAGATATCTGTCTGAACATACGGTTAGGATAGGCACGACAGATTTTTGACTTAAGGGTGGTAGCTGTTCAAGCGATCATTAGTAAAATGCTCTACTTCTATGTAGTTTTGTGTTGCGGGTTTCTCATAACGACACACAGAATATTTTTTTATAGGTATAATCTTTGACAACATTTTCCCTGATGGTACTCAGTGATAACGCGGTTGAAGATGTTATAGAGGCTTATAGAATTATTGGCTCTCAAAGACAGCTACAAGAACGGAACACGCCGTTAAGTCCTTTGCGACAGATTAGGGTGGTAGCTAGCCATGCGGCCATTCAGGAAATGCCTTGCCACCATGATACAACGCCATCCTAAGACAACAACCGGGACCGAAGGCGCAAAGTACTCATTGAAGCACGGAAGTGAAGAGTCGTTAATGCCACTAGCAGTCACCTATTTAAGTGATGACCGCAGCAGATGTCACCTTATCCAAATGACGGGTGGAGTACTTTGACTGGTATTAATAAATGCACCTCAAAGTTGAATGCCTTCGGTTGTATGACTTCGGCTAGTCGCTATAACATTTTGTATGACTCTGGCTTACCAATCGGATCATATTTTTTTGAATTCATACGTAACATATACTAGGCCCACCTGATGTGATGCGGTCACCTCTGCCGATAACATACGCATTTTGTCACAAGTGACGAACTGTCTTCAATAAAATTGTAGCACATCACTTTGCTCTATTGTCAACAATTTTCGCAGCGTACGTGATATAATATTTTATTTATTCCAAATTTTTCACACGTTTGGTTACATTATCGAAGTTTTCATACGGATCCCTAAGTTTTTGAAAATATTCTATAGCCTATGTTAATCAGGAGTAGTGAAGAATGCTAATGGTAAAAAAAAACAAAACGGTTTAGTAGTTTTTAAGTTTATTTGTTGCATACAAAAATACAGATCTATCCTCTTTATAATATAATTATAGATGAATTAGATACATTATATGTAAGGGTTAGGGTGGTAAAGATCACTTTTGTCGCCGAATGTGCAAAACTTTGCTTTACCATTGTGACTTGTTGTGCTAGCAAAAGCAAAGCAATGTCACGTTAACGTGAGCATGAGCAACGGGGCTGCTCATTAGGCGTAATCTTTCATTTAATGTATTTTACTGTATCCAATATGGGCGTTTTTCCATTACCCGGCCCGGCACCGGCACCGGCACCGGCGCCGGCGCCGTGCCGTTGCCGGGGAAGCAAAAATGTATTAAAATGTATGGCTCGCTTTTTCACTTACCGGCGCCGGCGCCGGCCCGGCATTGAGTCCTGCCGGCGCCGTCGCCGTCGCCGGGGTAGCAAGCTTCCCACCGGTGCCGGCCCGGCAAAATTGCATGTGTATTGCATATTTACATGAATTGTAGCCGTGTCAGTGTGTAACTGCGCGGGGCGGGTAGGAGGGTGCGGAGCGGAGGGACTCGTATTTGGTTTTTGGTTCGCTTACAGTGGGTACGCGTCAAGGTCATGGCGTTCAAATACGACATCGTGACTCTTATCGTCGTAGATGTAAAAGATATAACAAATATAGTCAACGGCTTGACGATACCATTGTTATATCTAAACGTAAATTACACTTTACGTGTCGTCGTGCTGAAGTCCGTGTCAGTACTGTACCACTCACCGGGCGTAAACCGGCATCGACACCGGCGCAGTGGAAAAACGAAACCCCGGCGCAGGTGCCGGTGCACGGCCATGCCGTTGCCGTGCCGGTGCCGGGCTGGCTAATGGAAAAACACCCATAAGATCATATAAAGAAAAGTCACTTAATTTTCATTATAAATTCAAAGAACCAAAAAACTCACACAGATTTCAGGAAATAATGCATTATTTTACAAAGATTCAACTTTATGTTCCCAGATGTGTTATTGAAGCAGTGATGGCTCAGTGGCATTGGCTATGGACTGCCGTGCCGCAGGTCCATGGTTCGTGTCCTGCCGCGGACTTGAGCTTCACCGCATGGTGGAAGGGCATTTTGAAAATGCCCGCCTGGCTAGCGACCACCTTCAAGTAGAAAATCTGTTGTCAAGCACCTAACGGTGTATTCCGACAGCAGTCCTTGAGAGCCAGTGAAATAACAGGCAAAATTGAGACTTAACAACTATGTCTCAAGGTGACGGGCGCAGTGCAATTCGTGACTTGTGTGTGACGAAATGCATCTGTTATAGGCAAAGGTTAGTCCGCTTAAAATCTGGTGGGCTCGAGCTTGTTTTGTCACAATAACATAAAAAAAAGAATATTTCGTCGTTTTAAAATTAAAACATATTTATTGAGTCAGAACAGTTCGTACACTCCACGAAGGAGCGTCACTATATTATTTAATATAGTCGCATACTTACTAATTTGTATTAGAAAAGAAAACATATAAAATTTGCTGCAAGTATTTGTGTGCATATATAGCTGTGAATAAATAAAATCATATAATATATACTCACTAAGTATTTATTATCTGTAGGGATGAGTTTGTGTTATAGTGCGAAGAATTTGTGAAGGAACCAAGTTAGAGTTTACAATTTGCTTATTCCCCCACTACCCACTCCCTAGGTGATTGAGCATCTCACGCAGGCGATAAAAAACATTTAACCCATACATTTTAAGTACATCAATTTTCTAAATATAAGTGATAAACAAATACTTTATTTAGTTAATATTGTATAATATACATTTTATCACGATGAATACATTTCTGATAACATAAAAACTCGGTTATTTGTCGCTTTTATTATAGTGAAGAGGGTTTGTAAAGCTTTGTGCGATAAAATACTCCATAGCTCTGGTATTGTATTAACTAAGCGTGATCGTAAAACATACAATACAATTCGGAGCTCGCCTCCTATCACATTTTATGTTTTATTTATTGTTTCTTAGTGGATTTGCATGGTTCATACATTTGCCATTCTTCAAGTAAGTGCCCGCGCTAATAGAGACGGGTATATTATTTGAGGAAAAATTATAGTCATATGAATGTCCCCCCCCATATCTACCTGTAGGTGTCATAAAAGGTGATTAAAGGTCAAATACCGGAAAGTGGGCAGCGCCTTCTGAGGAACTGATATCATAAACTGCGATACTCAAGACAGTCTAGCGCGGGTCTGAGTACTAAAATTTGGCTTTTTTTTTATATTGTGCGTTAGCAATAAACAGAATGAATAGTTATTACTATGATAAAACTATGCGATTACTTTAAAGAAGTGTGGTGGGAAAACGAAATGGCAAAGTCTTAACTTTTACTAATCAATACTGTGCTCCTTCTAGTTTTATTAGATATACATTTAAGTGTGATTTTAAAGTTATATTTTTTTACCAAAGGTCCCAGGTCATTAGAACATTAATTCATTGAGATAGACTTATAATAGAGACATTACAGAGATATACTGTTTTCCATAAATTTGTATTGTATTTAGTTGTTCCTACGCATCATAATTATTTAAAAATGTCACTATGACATAAACATGAAGCAAATTTCCTAACTTTCCAATAAAATAGTAAGTAAATGCTACTATTCTAACAGATAATTAAAATGTTATTTCTATATATTATATAGACTGAACGTATCGCACAGGGTTTCGTTTCTATAGAAACTTTAAATAACGCATTATTATAAAAAAAAACGTATTATTACAATTTTAATAATAGATCGATACACAAGTGTTCAATAGTAAATATACAATATTTTCCCATTTTTCGTCTGTGGTTTAATTATAATCATTTATTTCTCCGTATTCTTGGGTACAATAGTTCTTAATTAATTTTATATGTAATAATAACAACATGAAACCTTGGTGGGCACTCTAGAGTTTATTGGACTCTAGGTAGGACTAATAACTATTACTTTAATTAAATTTAGTTCTAGAGTAACCGAAATTGAATCTTTATTTGCTACTGAGTCTTGTAACGGAAGAAGTCTTGTAACGAGCAGTAACAATTTATAATTGAATGTTCTTCAATATCTTTCAAATGTTAAAATCAGAAGTCTATTAGACTTAAATAAGCAATAGGTGAGGTAGATATTATTTATAAATAAAATATAAACTGCTTATATATCCCTGCCTTCCTGGCCTGTGGGGTACCGGGTTAGAACTGCACCTTCCCATTTCTTCCCGTGGGTCTTAAGACAAGAGGCGACTAAGGGAAAAATACTGGAAGGTGGGTAGCAGCGCCTTCTAAAGAACTGTCTTCTTACACTGCGATCCCCAAGCCGCCCGCCAAGCTTGGGGATTATGGAAAATACCCCTTTAACAGGGGAAGCTGTGTTCAGCAGTGGACGATACAGTTTATATCGCTAAAATACCGGAAATAATATGAGCATAAGTTTTCTGTAATTATTAAATACTGTCGTTAGGTCAGTAGTAAAAATGGAGGGAAGTTACGGAGCAGGCTAGTCTCTGTTATTCATTAGTTTCAACTCCCTATTCCTTTTGAGTCATTTATTCGTGAAATCCGAGATGAATGCTTGGGATAACAACTGTTTCAATAACTTTGTATTAAATAATATTTGACAGAGGCAAACTACGGATGGAGGCCAGTAATTTATAATTTTGGGTAAGGTTCGATGTATAATTTACATATTTAACATAAATTAGTTCTTTATGTTTTATATTACTACATATAACATGTTCACCGGAAAAGATTTTTTTTTTTATCTGATATAAAAAAAAACCGGCCAAGTGCGAGTCGGAGTCGCGCACCGAAGGTTCCGTACAAACCTGTAGGTATTTAAGTAAAAGTTATTGTGGTACTTTTATTGCTCAATGAAATCCATAACATTTTAAAATTGGTAAAAATATCTTTATTGTACAATGTACCTATGTGGTAACTAAAAATTTTAGCTTTTCGAAACTTTTCCTTTATCCGTGCTATAAGACGTTGCCTGGAAGTACCCTGTAGGTTTTAATTCCTTGCAAGTGTCGAATTTGCGGCATAAACGGCTATATCTATTGATTGCGTTGGCTTAGAACTTTGATTTTTTTCAAAGCTCTAAGGAACAGCAGACTTGAGTATTTGATATGAATTTCAGCTTGATATCTCTACGTGTTTCTGAGAAAAAGAGTCTTAACAGACAGACGGACTACAAAAAGATAAGGTTAAATATGTTTTTTTCCTTTTGCGGTACGGAACCCTAAAAAGGGACGTTAACTTAGACAGTGCCCACTAAATCGTTGTGGTACCGAGTGATGGATTGCAGTTAAATTGTTCTTCATGTTCATTACGTTTCCCTGGAGAGATAACTAAGAGGAAAACAATTTAATGATAAATAGGAAAGGTTGGGCTTTGGTTCTAATCTAATGTATAAGTTGGGTTTGATCAATTTAATCAAATATTTACAAGATAATGTCTTTCCTTTTAGTATATCTGACTAAGACTTGGGTTGCTAATCATTGCTTCGTACCATGCAAAACGAGATTTTTGATGAGGTTACATTTAAATCTAAGGAATGAAACCTTTGTGGCATATCGACTTAACTTTGTGCCGCTCGCCATCTTTTTTTTCATCACGCTCCATGAAAATTGTATATTTATTACTAAAAAAAAAATAGGGCCCACTTAGATTTGTTGCTGTACCTGTAAAACAGTAAAGTGATTACATTGTTTAACTTATGTAACTACAAAATTATAACCCGAGTACCATAATTTTTTTTTTTTTTTTTATGTTATTGTGAAGGAACAAGCACGAGGCCCACCTGATGTTAAGCGGTATCCTCTGCCTATAACAGATGCATTTCATCACAAGTGACGAACTGCACTGCGCCCATCACCTTGAGACATAGTTGTAATTATTCTTTGGTTCAGTCGTATTTATATAACGTTTATTGTTCATAATTAAACAATTTAGTGTACACTATTAAGTAATTGTCCTGATGATTTTTCAGTTAGTATAAATAGACTTTAAAGTGATTCCCGAATTCTTCGAATTGTTTTGCTCAAATGTAGTCTTTTGTACTTACTGTTTACCCTCTTTGAGGTGTGATTCTCCCACCACAATAGGTCAATTGGCAGCGCGTGGCGCGTACCTTTGTTGTAATTTTGCCAAAATATATAACATAGATCAATCCCACAAAGTTGGATATGATGGTACTTTGATTGATATCATTCAAATTGTTTACTTTTGTTTACAGGTGTTGCCAACCGTAACTGTAGCGTGAGGATTCCTCGTCAGGTGTCAGAAGATAAGAAGGGATATTTGGAAGATCGACGTCCTGCCTCCAATGCCGACCCCTATCGACTGATAAGTATCCTGTTGCGAACCTGTATCTTTGACGAGTGATGGTCAATTCAAGGATAGAACATACCTCAAGTAGCCTTTACTTGATCATCCTAATATTGTGTTTCACATTCTTTAAAAGTGCTTGCTGTTTTAATAACAAAATGAATACCAAACCTAATAATTATTGCCTGTATAAAAAAAAATTGTTTATGTAGGTAGATTTAAAAATTGCAAAGTATTTCTTTGTAATTGACACAACAATGTTCAGATTTGTGACAATTTATGAAATAACGGGCAGGTTCTTAGGCATTCTGAAATAAATAAAAAAACTGAAATTGAGCAGCATATCTTACATTTGTTGATCAAAAAATTCCATTGTTTAAATATATTCGAAACACGCTTCTCTGTGGACAACCTTAAAATGTGTCTCAATGCCTTGGCAAAAAGTAGCCTATGCTCCACAAGTACTTGGATATCAGGCTTTTACATATATATGTTATTGTGACGGAACTAGCACGAGGACCACCTTATGTTAAGCGGTAACCTCTGCCTATAACATTTACATTTCTTCACAATTGACGAACAGCACTGCACCCGTCTTTTAAGTCTCATATGCCTGCTGCCGGAGCATACTGTTAGGTGCTTGTCTTCAGATTTTGTACTTGAGGGTGGTAGCGAGCCAGGTGAGCATTCGCAAAATGCCCATCCACCATTATATATTTATATATATGTAACACATAAACATTTTATAATTATGTTTATTTATATTTTAGAATTTTTTTTTCATACAGACTGAAATGTTATTTTCACGTGTTTTTTCCCTATTAACTTTTTATAAAGCTTGTATATATGATAACGTTATTGAATTGAATCAAATGATGTTCAATAAAACTTTAATATATTGTATACAATTGACACTAAAGTGTCTGCCCGTGATTAGTTTTTTTTCCTTTGTGTTGTAAAACGGTTTTATATAAATGTGATATTTTAGTATTTGAATCATAGTGTAAAAAAACACTTGGCGTGTGTAATTCTGTATCAGTTTAGAAGCATAAGTTGCTATGTTCTAAATTAAGCCTAAGCTGCTGTTCATTTTGCGCATGTGTTCCCTGCCAAAATATGTGTTTGCCTCTAAAATGTTTCGTATCGATTTCTCAAGATATGTTCTGCTCTTGGTCCTTACCAAAGTAATAAACGTGTTGATATTAATTAAAAGTTTGTTTGATTGGCATCCTTGTTTACAATCCTCAACGATTAACCAAGCCTACAAAACCGATGTTCACAACTGTTCGATTGAATGTTTACACGATCGACTTTTCAATAAGTTTGGCAGGCGGAGTTGTTTGCTTACTTAATTGATTTGAAATTTTGTTCTTTGGGACCACAGCGGTAGGGTGAAATAATTTTGGGAACCCATCAAAGTCGAATTAAATGAAAACCGGCGGTATACCTTTATTTACCAAATCACTAAACTATATAGTACAACATTACAACTACTACATAGTAAAATTGTATATGAGGAATGAGAATATATTCCTATCTCATGATCAAGAAGCAACAGAGGTTTGCCTATATTTGAAATAAAGAAACATTAAGTATATGTGGTTATAGGACACATCTCTCTGATAGGTTAACCTTTGACCACTATCTCACCTGATGGTAAGTGATGATGTGGTCGCTAAATTTCGTTCGTACCATTGAATCGTCAGTGTAAAATTTCCCCTCGTTTTAAGTACGTATTTCATACGATGAAAGGGCAGAATATTTTTATACGTAACTTAATATGTGTCGATAAATTAATAAACCGACAGTGCTATGTTATTACGACGCATCTTTCTGCGAAAGCTCATGGCTTCGAAGGAACAGAACTGCGGCGCGTATTATTGCGAATCATTAAAACTGCTATGTTGATAGTTGCCGAGTATTATGCCTCGTAGTTATCATCATGGCGTTGACGTACACTTCCTCTACCTACTTATAATAGCTACTAATGGAATATAATATAAATTGAATAAAATTTTAGGAAAATGTAATTTAATTTATAATATCATCATCGGAAAACTGCAGAGACAAAGAGCGTCGTTTCTCCATGAGATCTAAGGTATGGTTAGAGAGTTTCTGAGGTCTATCTGTACGGCGGGGTTTAAACAACTTAGAACCCACCGTTTGGAAAGTTTCTACTAAACCATAATTTATCTCATTTCGCCAAAGCTAAGCACTCTAGGCAAGAGAAGCAATTAGTAGGCTCAAGTTGAAAACTTTCGGGGTTAAAATATGCGCGCGAGTTGGCCGGAGTGTAGTCTTTATCAGACGGTTAAAATCAAGTTTAACATTGATATCCAATGTGCCTCTTACCAGTTGGTGATCGCTACCGGTTTTCATCCTATGAATCACAGAGACGTCACACTGAATATATATGGTTCTTTATCACAGAGACATCACTGAGTATATTTTTTCTTTGAAGAACCCCATTATAAAAATTTCATACATCAAATAGAAAAAGTTTTATTGACGTTAATTTTTGTTCAAAGAATAATTGAAAACTTAATAATATATTTTTAAACTGGTATAAACAAAATATATCACGACATACCTAGATGTATTATTTTCACGAAAAACTTTTCTTATCTGTATTTGATACTGTAATTCCCTGACACAGACCATAACGTAACTGATAAGGAATTTCTTTTCTTGTGTAACACTCAGATCGATATATCAAGACAGCTTCCTTACGGGTCTTATTTATTATTACTTATTATCTTATTACGAGTATAATGCCTTTTATTTGAGCTTCATGGACATTCCTGGAGAACATAGTTTATATTTTTTTATCCACCTTACGTTTGTCCTGTTCCCAAGTCACGGTCATTATCACCGATAACGTTTTGGATTAATAAATAGTCAGTCATCCAAACCAACAGTCCGATTTTCTGTACAAAAGGGACGAAAATCAAAGCAAAGGTCAAAGGATAACCTTAAGCTGTAACAGAAAATATTTAACTTATGAATGAGTTCTTAAAATGTTGTATCCCAGAATATCCCTACAAATCTGTTATGTACTTAACTAAGTAAAATTATTGAGTGCTTTGGATAACTATGAAAGTCGTACGTTGGCTTTCTGATTAATCCACAAGGAGACTAGAAATATCCACCTTTGGAACTATGCTCTGAATATTCGGTAAAAATTTGCTGGCTTCGACTTTCAATACCAATATGATTCATGTATTTATAAACGATGTGATACGTAAAGGATGCCCATCACGACTTTTCTTCACCCTCTTTCTAACATTTCGTTTGAATCTCTTGACAGTACTGTTTATGAAATAAAAAACTCACTAATAATATAAATAAAATTGACAATAATAATGAGATCGCAACATTTTAGGAAACAACCTTTTTAGAAGTCAAAGATGTGTATATAGACTTCCATCATTTTGTTGTGCCCATCTCAGACCAAATACTTTACGTCGAGATGACACATTTTGTAAAGTCAACGTAATGTAACGTTTGAAACGTTCATCCCTTATCTATAATTATTATAAACAAGCATTCCAGCCGCGGCACCGCCCGCGTTTATTTCGCTTATCGCGCAAAACCATTAACATCTTATTGCGCAGATGGATAAAAACTATCCTATGTCCTTCCCCGGGTCTCAAACTATTTCCGTACCAAATCAGTTCAGTATTTTTTAAGTTAGTTCGTTTCATCCATTATGTATTTAGTATTATTATTATTATTCGTATTTAGGTCTTCTTGTTTTTGTATAATATCAGAAAAAAATTTTTTTGCTAAAATTTTAAGTTAGCATAGTTTGTTTAACCTTATTTTTTATATTAGTTTGTTACACCCCCGTCATATTATTCCTGTATTTCCTCTCCATTCCAAGGGTGCCTGGAAGAGATCGCTGTTAGTGATAAGGCCGCCCATTGTAATACTTGATTGTAAGCCTTCGTATTTTATTATATTGTAATTTAGTGGTGTGTACAATAAAGAATTATCTATGTATCTATTATTCTCACGAAAAACTTTCCTTATCTGTTTTAGATACTGTAATTCCCTGACACGGACCATAACGTAACTGATAAGGAATTTCTTTTCTTGTGTAACACGCAGATCGATATATCAAGACAGCTTCCTTACAGGTTTATTTATTATTAAGAGTCTTATTTATTATAACATATTATCTTATTTATAAAAAACCTTTTATTTGAGCTTCATGGATATTCGTGGAGAAAATAGTTTATATTTTTTATGCACCTTACATTTGTCCTGTTCCCAAGTCACGGTCATTATCACCGATAACGTTTTGGATCAATAAATAGACAGTCATACAAACCAACGGTCCAATTTTCTGTACAAAAGGTACGAAAATCAAAGCAAAGGTTAAAGGATAACCTTTAGCTAATATTGAACTTATGAATAAGTTCTTAAAATGTTGTATCCCAAAATATCCCTACAAATCTTTTATGTACTTAACTAAGTAAAATGAGTCCCTATATTGTACGACCAATAATACGCGACCAAATAATGCACAGCCAATAATACGCGTCCAATATTACGTGGACTGGCTTCGTATTATTGGGGTGTACAATACGGGTCGTACAATATTTGGTTGTGCATTATCTACACGGGCTGATATTACACAGCCAATAATACGCGACCAAAAAATAGAAGCCATTTGATGTACATGAATTATTGGGTGTGCATTATTGGCCGTGAAATACGGGCTGGACACTTTTTGCACAGGGCGATAATGTACACCCAATAATACGTGTACATCATAGACTATAAAGAAATATCAAAGAAAGAGCCTCGTTTGCACGTTCCAGTATCCTTTGGGGCGTATTCCATTTGACGCTAATTTCGTTATTTTCGATAATTTTGACCACATCTGCGTCTATGGTGGTGATCACAGTGATCGTTTGTAACTGTTCTCCCCTGTTCCATATAAGATAAGAACGCTAAGAATGCAAGTAAAATTTGCCACTTTTGACATAAGGTGTAGGTAATTCAATCTGTTCCAGTAGCTTCATAGCGTTTATGGCGAAAATAATCCAAGACCCAAGTGGAATCACTTTTTGGGAGTGTGATCGTTTTTATAGTTTTTGGTGAATTTAACTCCAAATGGTACGCACCCTTGATCGCAGACAATATTGTCAATATTTCCATTATGTATTTATTCTCAGTGTTCTGCGATTTGGAAAATTCCTACAAAATAAAAATGTGAACGATTGTTAAACAAAACCCGAGTATTATAAGCTTACTCTACTAAATACTCTAACGCCTCGCATGTGCAACAGACTTATGATTCCAGGGATAAAAACTGCACAAACAAATTGTTTTGCTCGTATGCATTCCCAACTCATGTTTAATATTTTTGCCGATTGCATTCTAGCCACATCAAGGTGTTTCATGTGAAATTTGTGTGTTTGAGATTCCAGTCACAACAGGCTTATGCCCATGAGTTCAACTTCATGTCGGAACCTGCAACTTACTAGTAACAAAGCTAGTAGGATCAAGTATACCTAAGCTTCTACTAACTAAGAAAAGGGATGCTGACATTGAATATGAATTTACTCCTTGAGGTAGCCTGGTGTAAAAGGATGGTGGAACAGAATACTGTAAGGGACACAATAAGTGGTAATACCAGCATGAAAGAAACTTGGTAGTATACAAGTACATCATGTTTAAATCAAAATAAATTTTGAACTGTTCTAAAGATCTTCTAATAAGAGCTGACTTCTACAATACTATCAGCGTTGGCACATCCATTGAGATCATAAATCAATCACCATCACCTTACAATAATGAATGTGTGGCAAACTGCGGACTCTCAAACTCAGGAAAGTTGTGCAAATTTTAACATACGCATTCACTGCGTGTTGACCTGTTTGTAGCCAGCATTAGGAAATGTGCATTTTAGTCCACTGAAGTTGCAGCAGCCCACCAATCAACATGTTACATACTTTTTAATTTAATAACTGGTTTTTCATCATTGTAGTTGTAATATTAAGGAATAAAAGTCAAAGTAGAAATCATTGTACTTTTTTATTCAAGCACTATTTTGAAAGTCTATTACAAAATGAATGCCGCATTCAGCACGCATGGATTACATAGATGGGAAAAATAGGCAAGAAAGTCAGGGCCACTGTTCTAAATGTAATTACACAATGTGTGAAATAAATATAACACTTTTTGTATAAAAATCCTATATTCGCAGATACAAAAATTCTCATATCATCATTTTATCAATCAATATATTACTGTTACGAAACATAAGCTTTGTATTAAAATTAAGTTTTTGGGATGTTTACTTTGTTCTAAAGCTTATTTTTTTATAATATTACGCATTTGCTGTACCTTCACAGTGTGGGAACGGACAATGCTACATTCATACCGCAATTCCAACGACTTAATTGTGGGAAATATATGCATGACAGCAAAAACATTCATGTAAGAATAAAGTATGTGGCGTGTCAATCCTTACAATATTATTAGGTTAAGAACCTTTCTAAAATATTATGAGTGCCCATCCCACATCAATTTACTTGAATAAACTAGGTACATATTTAATTTATGGAAGGGATGATATGAGAAAGTGTTTTAGGAACAAATTTCCATAACAACCTGTGGACTGGAGCAAAGAGAATTTAATACTAGACTGGAGTTTCATGAATTATCAAGTTGATAAAATAAAAACTGAATTTATAATATATAATAAAATAATAACTGAATATGTACACATAAGGTTTATATATGATTTTTTAACAATTCTACAGTTGAGCATGGTTCATTGATATGATAAAATTTGATAGTGCTTACTACATTCTACCTGATACAAGTGGGTTTGTCGACAATCAGTAGCATTTATCCATCTCTTGATTATGTTGAAAACTTTTCTCTGAATTTTGCAACTTTATGACAATAACCCTGGCTTGTATAAGATATTGTCTATCTGTACAATATGTTAATGGATGAAACAATTACATAAAATACTAATTTTGGGCACATTATTAAGGATGTCAGAAATAGAGGGGGGGCACACATAGATTTTACGTATACTTTGTGGTGAAGAAGGCTAAAGATATGAATATATTATAAATCAATTGTAACCCATTGCTATCTGTGATAATGATAACAATAGAATTTCATTCATAAATTGGCCATAGTGGGTCAGCCGATGCCAAAGGATTAATGGAGGTAGGTTAGAAAATATTATTTACACTCTTTTGGTAATGAAGCCACGCTTGTCCTGAAGCAGGTTTTTGAAAGAGATCAGAAAGTGCTAGCAAGAAACGGACACTGGTAACTAGGTGCTTACTGTTATAAGTCATACCTTATTCTGATATGTGTTCAGGGAAAGGTACACCAATACCTGCTACTTGACATGCTATGCTATATATGTTTCAGAACTGAACATGATCTCTAAATGTACCTAAGTCCTTCCTTGGTGATGTATACTTCTAAACAGTGGGTACCTAAAGTGTAAGCATCTTGGCATAGGGATTACAGTCAGACTGTGAAGTTGTAAGAGAACTATCACATGCTTATGTGCAATAATTGTTTGCTAACTACAATTAGATCCCAAGTTATTGACCATCACCCAATGGAAATCAGAATCAATGGTTTTGAACATAACATTTACAATTCACCAGTGTTTGCAATGCATTGATTGCACTGGTACATGATTTTTATGTCCCTATATTATAATAATAGCTCTTTGTTCCTCCCATATTTTCATGGGCGAGTCAAAAGAGGCGATGAAAGTGGAAAATAGGATAGGCCTTTGTTCAATGGTAGATATAATGGCTGTTGATGAAGAATGATTTAATTAATCTTGTTTATTGAATTGAAGAAAAAGTATAAGTATGAACTTTACAACTTAATTAATCATAATTTTCAGTTGTGTGACTTATGTAAAAGCCTATTTCCCGGTATTATCTAATGACCAACACATCTATTTTAAATATGATGTTTAACATTCCAAAAGAACTGTACAAAATTAAAACATATAAAATACTAAAATAAACACGAATTTTATAATCTTTTATTGTATTTCAAACAGTCATCTCCTGGTATTTCTGTGATAATGTTACGTTGAGTAGCAGGGTACCGCGGAAGTATCCTGAAAAATTAAAATTGTCATGTGATTTCCTATAATATTTTGTTTTAATTTTACTACTACTTACTGCAACATTTACAATATGATGGTTCTGATGAAAATGAATAGTACAGGAAATAATATTAAATATTTATGTAACATATTTTAATACTTTGAAAACATCTCTATTATATTTAATGCTACCTACTAGTAATTACAACAGTTAGTTTTCATCAATATTATAAATAATAATTCATTGAATATGCAGTAACTTTAAATCAGTAAGAAACTTATTAAAGTTATCTATCAGTAGTTATATGCGTGAGTAAAAATAATTTTATAATTATAGAATTTTATAATTTTCTTTTTGGATCAAGTAGTATTGAGGTGTCAGGTTAGAATTGACCCTCCCCATATCTTCCTGTGGGTGTCATAAGACGCAACTAAGGGAAAAATACTGGAAGGTGGGCAGCAGCACCTTCTAAAGAACTGCCATCTTAAACTGCGATCTGCGATGAAATATAGTTTGTTCCTTCTTGAGCGATCAGTCACAATCCCTGTATATTGTTGTACATTAAAAAGAAGCATAGACATTGCCTTGGGCATTAGAGTCCTGCTATGTCTGTAAGAAAAAACTATAATGAAAAGTAGGCTCCATCAAGAGTTACTTGGTAATTGATGGTTACAAATTTCTCAGAAACTACTAAATGAAATTATAGGATTAGAAAAAGACTAGCATTGGATATTATTTAGTAGTATTGTCCACACTTTGGGTGGCCCATCGCACACATTAGTGCGTACGTGCCGAGATCCAACTGGTGTTTCACTTCACCAGCATATTATCCTTGTACTGCTGGGTACCACTGAGCTGGGTACAGCAGCCAATTGATTAGAGTGCAAACTTATGTTTACATCGCAACTTTGTAGGTTATAGCATTTTAAAACAGTTAACAATAGAAGCTCCGACCTTCCTTTATTCCAATAGAGAGATAATAAATTAATTAAACAAGAGATTTCAACGCTCTTTACGGCTGCACTTTTCAAAAAAAACCCAGTGAAAAAACCTGTAAACACTTTTATTTTGTTGTCTCCATAGACAATAGACATTGCTCTCACTCGCCAGTTTTTTATTTTAGTCCTTAAACTTATATGGTTTGTACATTAGAAATTATAAAGAATAAATCTTTTTTATTGCTACTTTATAAACCATCTCATCGCGGCAGCCTGCACCACAGCCGTGAACTACGAATAAATATGTTTAGAAATGTAATTCAAGCTCAAATAAAACAGAGCACAAACTATACCATGGCGGGCGGGGTTTAAAAGGTGTACCGTGCAGCGCTCTCATTTCGTCGTGTGTAATTTTCAACCTAATTTATCAATGTTCTTTCGCGTTGTTTCTGAAAAAATAGTTACCATAGTGAGTTGTAAAATGGTGGAGAAGCTATACGAGAAGGATATGAAAAATTCGGGAATAACTTTCATAAACGAGTAAATAACAATATTTTGGAAACCTTTTTGAAGCGCTCGTAGCGAAGTTTGCTTAGCCGTTCTTAATCAATCAGCTAAGCTAAATTGCAACGCTTCTTCACATTCGGCCAACAAAACTAAGTCATTTTTAGCTTCCGCAAAAGTACAAATCGTCACCCATCCTGCACATAGCCCCGACCTAGCACCCTATTATTTCTGTATATTCTCTAAAATCAAAGATTTGATAAAAGGTTTCACTCTTACCACCTCCAAAGTGACAGTGATAAGATCTTTCCAATTTACCAATAAATAACCACTTTTAAAAATGGAATATCTTCTAACCAACCAAGGAACGCTGATCACAGCAATGGAACAGCACGATCCAAATGGCAAAAACCACAAAACAATATTGAAATCGATGACGTCGTCTTAATTCATGATGATTGATTCATGATTAAAAATCCTAGGGTAAATGCCCCAAATACAAAACAGTTTGCTTTCGCCTCAGAAGAGAAGCTGTACAGCCACTATTGCAGAGAACAGATAACAGTACGTCAATACCTTCATCCGGGCTAGAACATAAAAAACAAATTTTAAAATGTACAAGGAGATGAATGGTAGGATAACGAAGACCTCTCTTACTATAAAATTATTCTGTCCAGGCTTGCAATAACATACGATGATTCAGAAAATGAAAATATTGTAGATCCTGGAGTTATAGAAAATGAAGAAATTACGGTTTCGGGTAATGCACCTCCTATTTTTGAAGAAAATTGAGACAGATTTGTATGCCACTGGTATATGTATGTTCTTTTTAATATTGGACGCGTTTATAACAAATAGTTTTCCCAGCAGAAAATGTTTGTTAGCTAAACATGTTACATTTTAGAAACAAAATATATTATATCTGCGTCATACACGACGCCGCCGGCGTAGCAGGTAGGTATTTATATGAATGTATGTGTAAGTAATACTAATCTAATCACACATTCATAGTCGTGCATGTGTGAGTAAATTTTAGTTCGGGATTTTGATACCAGAGCAGTCTCTTGACATAACGGGTCGGCATGAAAAATCGTAAAGGGCCTCTCTATTCCCAGTATATTACTTTTCTCTATGGTTCTGTTTATTACTTAGTACATACATTCTTTATCAAGCAAGTTTTGTGCAAATAATTGTGAGTTGCCATACACGGTAACAATCTTTCCTACATATATACTATTATCACTAAGTTAAACAATTTTAAAGCGAATTTTGCCTGGTGTTAATTTGTACTTCGTGGACGAAGTACTGTCAGTATGGGCGGTTAGAATCATATATTTGTTAAGCTTAGATTATCTTAAGAAAATAAGTTATGAGAAGTTACTCATTATGTTAATTGTAGTATATTCTAAAACTTGTTGATATTTGTCATTTTTAATAACCGCCACTCTGAAATCCTATATAAACTGTAAAACCAACCATCCTGTCTTATTTCGGGTTGGCTGATACGTTGTGGCGGGAACGTTCGTGTCTCTGATTGGTTGTGGTAAATATGGCGGGAACTAATGTATATGTGACAGACACTTGGCGCCAGTCATTGCTATAAAACTAATGTCTCAACTTACTGAACCTTCTTTTTATTCTTCACAAGTGACTGCCTCATCGAGACTTATTGAGTTAAGTGCTGTACTATTATTTTATTTAATGTAACATAACTGATATTCACGTGATGTGTGTGGATCTATGTTTGTTGGCTTCCAAAATGGTTTGCCCTTTTTATTATATTATCGTTGTGGAATGTGACTATACTCTTAGAAACAGAAGTAGGTTAAAGATAGTAAAAAATATATTCGCGATCACAATCACTTTCGTTATTTACCAAGACTCAAACATACATAACCAAAGATGAAACAAATCAACCCAATAACAATTCTACATCAAATAAGAATAGCTCGACACAATTATGCACAAAACAACACAAGAAAAATGGCTCAGGTATCCTACAGCAAAAATACATTCATTACAGACACTATTTCGAGATGTTATCGCTTCGAACGCCAACGAGCACAATGGACACGCCTCTGTTCGCGGAGGTTCGTTGAGGTAAATTAAATTTCATTTATCTATGGTTGAGGTTAATTCGTAACGCAAGGAGGTTCTGCTAAAAATACAATATTACCTTTAAAGTGTTCTATGTGTTCCTATAAATGGGGTCTGTTGTCGTTTCCTTATGATTCCCTTTTGCATAGAAAACGTAGTAGGTAAGTTAGATCGTTAAGTACGGAACTAGTAGTACTTATTCACTTTACATAAGCTACGACTAGGTTATCACCACCTGCCTAACATCTAATAAGTTAATGAGCCTTTATTATAGCTGAAATAAATGCTCTTTATCTTGACAAATCTCACACACGCGTATAATAATGTTTGTGTTCTTACAGATTTCCAACAAATGTTTGGTATGTGATAAAAGCGTTCGGATTATTGATGAACTGTAAATAAAAACTACAGTTTGTAATAAACTTTGAATGAAAATGCTAATAAATTTTATTTTTCCGTTCAGATGAAATTGAAAATAAGGCGGCCTTGTCCTTACGTAAATAGAGATATATCACTACCGTTAGCCATATGGTTAATAACTTGCTCCTTCAAATCGAGTACTGTCTCCAAGGAAAAAAACTTATTAACTAATGTTATAAGTTGTGACAAAAATTACAGAAAAATAATATAATTATAGAAAATAATTAAAATTATTAATAAAAAATTACATATGCATTTGACTTCAACTTTGAATGAGTTTTATTTTTAACAGATCAAAAATAAGAACAGGTTAACAATACGGTTGTATTCATGTTTTGATATTTGGTTTAAAACATCGTATTTTGTTTGAAGGGTTTAAGATAGGTATAAGATTTTTTACTTTAAGATTCATCCCATTGAAATTTGATCGTAATGAGTTAAGTAGTTTGGTTTTTAAATCATACTAACTGGAAAAATAAGTTGTCCAAGTTAATGAAATTGCATATTTTGCATTTCTGTGATTTCAGTGTTGTTTACGGTCATACAATAGTCTCAATGAACTATATAAGACATAATTTCAAACGAATGTGTACTAAGATTCAACCAGTAAATCTGTTGATAGTATTACTTGCCCGCGTCTTGACAACACTATGTCACTCACACATTTACATAAAAAAAATTTTAACACCGTCCATCCATCACTGTTGATCTTGTACTTCCTAAGCCTATGGGTAATTCAAACTGTTCCAGTAGCTTCATAGCGTTTATGGCGAAAATAATGCCAAGACCCATCTGGAACAACTTTTTGGAAGTGTGATCGTTTTTAGCGAATTTCACTTCAAATGGTAAGCACCCTACGTCATGCATTAGCATCCTAGGTTCTTTGTTCATGTGCTAAAAGTCTGTGCGATAGATAAATCATGATAAAAGATTACTAAAACATGCCAGGCATTGAGTTAGAATTCTTTAACTATAATCCTAGCAATTGACTGCATCATTGGTTTAAGAAGCTGACAAAGGATAAAAATATTATTATATTCTGATTGCGCAATAAGTCTTCATACGTGAGGAAAAAAAACAAAATTCTATGGGTTTGAACTGAGAAATTAATATATATAAGGAACTTATTCGACTGATGTCTGTTTTTTTTATCCGGCGGTATGCCCTAACAACTTCACTGTCCCCATACAACTCTATTTGACATTGACGCACGTCCCGCTCAGAGCTTGAGCTTCACCGCATGGTGGAAGGGCATTTTGCGAATGCCCGCCTGGCTAGCGACCACCCTCAAGTAGAAAAATCTGTCGCCAAGCACCTAACAGTGTGTTCCGGCAGCAGTCCTTGAGAGCCAGTAAAATTACAGGCACATGAGACCTAACAACTGTACGTCTCAGTGTGACGGGCGCAGTGCAATTCGTCGTTGACGAAATGCGTCTGTTATAGGCAGAGATTAGTCCACTTAACATCAGGTGGGGCTCGGGCTTGTTCCGTCACAATGACATAAAAAAACTGTTTGTTTTTAATATTGAGATCAATAATACGATTAAATACCTAAAAAAATATATTTCATAATATTTTTTTAATAAATTAATAGAATTTCCGTTCTGACGGCCGTACCCTTTTACGGCGTACCTGCACCCATTCATTATCAGGAGCGGCGGCGGTGGGTTGAATAGGTGAGTTCGCTGTTGCCAACGGCCGCTGCGATACACCACATATCTGGCTGTCAACTACTGTATTGTCTTTGGTTAATTCTACAGTAGGCTTAGGTGCGATAATATCGGCAGACGAGGTATTTGGCAAGTAGATAATGATTTTGTTTCGATTGCTATGGGGCTGTTGCCGAGCGGCTGGTTTTACAACTGATAGACAGGAATCATTCATCGCACCGGCACCGGCACCGGCGACAAAGACTCCACAGTTTTATGAGGATTCGTCGCTCGCTCGTAGGTAACTTTTGAGTCCCAGCGTTGTTCTGCATCGGCTTGGATACGGGCTGGACCTCACTCGAAGCAGTAATTACTAAGTCTTGTCAGCAGCGCCCAAAACCTTCCGTAGGTCTACAACAATGGCTTTTGATTCCTGAATTTGGACTGCTTGTTCTCGAATCAGTTGGGTTTGTTTCATAGATATTTCTCGAAGGGTACGTAACTCATACTCTACACTATCTAAACCATAGACCTAGGATTTTTTCGCTAACATCCTAAGCCTATGATCTAAACGATTCCCTGTAACGAGCTGAATATCGGGTGAAAGCTTATGGCAATTGTCGTAATGACATTTGTGCCAGTTTCACGTCAAGAATTACAATGACGGAATTTTGATAATAAAACAGGGATGACCAGAATAACTAACGCAGATACATAAATAGACAGATACAAGAAATATTTAACATAAACATATTTGTTATAAAAGAAGAAGTGCAAAATATTACATAATTAATAAAATTTTAATGATTAATATTAACATAATATATAAATAGAACTTATTATAAATGAATATTATTAAGAGAGAGGAAGTCAGATAAAATTTTATAAATATCAATATTATTAGACGATAAAAGTTCAGGCATGTTAGTTGGAAAGGAAAGTTTTAAAGATTCAAGGCATAAATAAAACGCTACATGGTTATATAGGGGACATGAAAAGAATATATGATTGAGATCCCCCTCATCCAAGCCACATTCGCAGATAGAAGAATCTTTAACGTGAATCTTTTTTAAATGAGTAGGAGTACAACAATGACCCAACCTCATACGGATTAATGATGAAGTAAAACGTTTGCCTAATTTTATCCGGGCAAACCACGGTTTTCTCGGAATCAAAGGTTGAATTTTAGCAAAGCCAGATCCAGATGACCGACTACTGGTTCTCCAATGTAATGACCAAGACTTTGATAAATAAGATTTTGGAAGACATAATAAGTCATGACAGTAATTAATGAAAGGAACCTTATCTCCACAAACAACTGCATCTTTAGCAACTTTATCAGCGCGTTCATTGCCAGAAATCCCAACATGACTGGGAATCCAGGCAAGAATAACGTCAAAACCTTTAGTATAACATTCAGCAATAGAACTTTTAATTTGAAATAAAATTGGATTATGAGAATTAGAAGTAAAAGGATTCGAAAGTAATGATTGGAGAGAACTCCGAGAATCAGAAAATACAATAGACCGATGCAGCTCGAAGAGAAGGATATATTTAATAGCCTCAAGGATAGCCAAACATTCCCCAGTAAAAACAGATGATTCAGGTGGACATTAAATTTTTTGAACAATATCGTATTGAGCATGAAAAATGCCATAACCAACACAGCCAACTGGTGAAAGTTTTGAAACGTCTGTGAAGATCGTATGCCAATCACGCCAATCTCTTTTAAGTAGCTCGTGGAAGTATTCATCTGCATATAGGTCACCTTTACAAATGTCAAATTCTAAAATTATATGGGGTTGAGATATAATAATATTAAATTCATAATTGAAAATTGGAAGTTTTTGAGAACGATAAACAGGGTCTTTTAAGGAATGAAAAATAACGTAACTTTTAATAAGCAAAGGAAAATGTTTACATCTCCAGAAACGAGAAGAGTTAACATATTGATGAAGCAGTTGTAATTTTGGAATCAAAGGGTGATTAGAAAATTGGATAAATCGGAAAAAGAATCTGTTAGCAAGGAATTGACGGCGAAGGTGAAGGGGAGGGTCAACACACTCAACTTGGAGAGAATTGACTGGAGAAGACTTCATAGCCCCTGTGGTAATTCGAAGAGCTTTCGATTGTATCAAATCAAGTTTACTAAGGCTTAGCTTGTTAGCAGGTTCCAAAAGAAAGCATCCATAGTCTAAGACGCTTCGAATAATTGCATTGTACAAAAGTTTTAAGTTAAAAGGATGGGCTCCCCACCAAACACCAGATAAGCATCTTAGAACGTTAATGTTTTTTTCACATTTTTGGATAATGTAGTCACAATGCTGACGAAAATTTAACTTACTATCTAAAACAAGACCTAGAAATTTGATTGATTCTCTAACTGAGATTTGACAATTATTTATGAAGATATTGATAGGAGGAGGGTTTCTTTTACGGGTAAAGAGTACTATATTACTTTTAGAAGGAGAGAGTTCCAAACCATTTTCGCTAAGCCAAACATTCAATTGCTGAAGCGAGTGAGAGAGACAGGCACTCGCCACATCGATTTTGTGATTGGAATTATAAATGAGAATATCATCAGCATATTGTAAAATACGACAAAGACCAACAGAAGACTCTAAATCATACGTATAAATATTGTATAAGAGAGGGCTAAGAACCGATCGTTGGGGTAAACCACGCCAGATAACTCTACTTGATGAAATTGAAGGATTGTCACAACGGAGAAAAATGAATCTCTCCGTCAAAAGGTTCATAGTAAAATTTCTTAATTTAACAGGAATTTTTAATTTAATTAATTTTCTTTTTAGAATTGGAAGATGCACATTGTCGTAAGCAGCAGATATATCAAGAAAAGCTCCGACAATAGATTCACCACGAGTGAAACCAAGCCTTATATCTGTAGTGAATATACTAAGACTATCCATGGTACTTTTCCTCTTCCTAAAACCGTATTGAGATTTCGCAAGTAAACCATAATATTCTACAAACCACTCAAGTCGATTTTTAATTAGGTGTTCAGCTATTTTAGTTAAAACAGATGAGAGCGCAATAGGACGGTAAGAATAAGGATCATCTGGGTCTTTGTTAGGTTTAAGAATAGGAATAATAAATTGCGATTTCCAGCTATCAGGGACATAGCCAGAATCAAAGATAGAATTTACAAGGCATAGGTAATAATTCAGAACACAATCATTAGCCTTAGAAAAAAAGGAATAGGGAATGCCATCCATACCTGGAGCAGAATCTTTAACCGATTTCAATACGTTTTTCAGTTCTACCATGGAAAAAGGCTGATCTAAAACGTCGTTAGAACCATAAGTAAACTGAGCAGGAAGTTCATCAGGGAGAGGACAATACTGAGGCGCTAATTTGTCCATAAATGAGTCAGCCCAAGACTGACTCGGGCAACAACGACGGTGAGGAAGGCACCAAGTTCTTCTATATCTATGGATTTTATTCCAAATAATTGAGAGTGGAGTATGCGGACCTATAGAGCAACAAAAAGATTTCCAACCATGAAATTTTTTGGAGTGGAAGAGGCGTTTTATTGAGCAATTACTTTGTTCAATTGCATGAAGTTCTCTTTTGTCATGGAGAGGCAAAAGGTAGTTTCAGTTTCATTTCGACATTTAATTGCCTCCGAGCAGTCCTTATCCCACCATGGAGGAGAAGGCATTTTACCTGAATTATTTTTTTTAATATAGAAAGACATATCAGCACAATTTAAAAGAGCTTCTCAAGGTCCTCCGAACAAATTTTATTGTTGTTATTATTAAACACAGGTAGTTTAGAAATATTGATCTCTGCTATTTCATTAAATTTATCCCCGTTAGCATTTTCATTTAAAATATATTTAAGAAGAGGAGAATTGCGATAGACTGGTTGAGCCAAATTTAGTGAAATATTTAGAATAATAGGAAAATGATCACTTCCATGAGTTGAAAGCAGAACATGCCATGACAAAAGCAAAGCAAGATCTGGAGAGCAGAGAGATAGATCAACTGCACTAGGAAATTCGTTTGGACGGGTTCTTCTTGTAGGAGAACCATCATTAAGAATACATGGATTGAGGGTATCAAGGGAATCTAATAGAAAAACTCCACAAGAATCTGAAATACCACAACCCCAAACACTATGGTGGCAATTAAGATCGCCAAGGACTAGGAGAGGCCTAGGAAGGGAGTTAAGAAGAAGAATAAGCTTACGGATTACAGAAATGGAAGGGGAGCTTAAATATAAGGAAATTATTACAAAAGATTTCGTATGGACAGCCACAGCTTCAAAGCCAACTTGAGAAGGAATTGAAATAGAGGAAAAGGACATATTATCTTTTAAAAAAAGAGCAACACCACCACAACCATCCTGTCTCTTCGAACATCAACATAGCCAGATAACCTAAAAAAGGAATCAGGTCTAAGCCACGTTTCTGAGAAAGACAGGATGCATGGTTTGTATTTATTGACTAAAAATATTAAATCAGATTTTTTATTGTTTAAGCTACGACAGTTCCACTGAAGGATCCTGTTGGTGGGATCCATTTTGGAAAAGAGAGAGGAGAGAATTCAAGTTGAAGGCAGTTGGACGGTAAAGCGTTTGGGGAAGAGGAAGAAGAATTACACATAACAGAAGATAATAAGTTTAAGAGCTTTAGGAGTTCTGCAATAATATCTTGAACAGAAGGCATCTCAGAATTTTTACATAAAAGATAAGGGAGGGCACAGCCATTTTGAGAGGGAGCATCATGATCATCTCTTATAATGTTTAAGTGGGCAGCCTGATCATACCCAACACGGGAAGGAGGAGGGGCAGGAACAGATTTTGAAACTTTTTTCTTATAATGAACTTTAGTTGGCTCGATGGTAAAATTTTTAAAAGAGCGATTTTGCTGAGGGCTAGTTGTTAAGGAGGGTGAGGCAATATCAGCATACGATGTTTTAGACACAGGAAGTAGTTTTGAAGCTTCAGCATAAGATATAGCTTTTTCAGACATGACACATTTTATATTTTTTTGCCTTTGATATTCAGGACAGCTTTTATTTGTGGCGAAATGATTTCCTTTGCACCAAATACATTTTGCACTATCCACCCCTATTTCACATGAATCTGCTAGGTGGTTTAGACCACATTTATAACAGGTAGGTTTTGAACGACATTGATTCTTAGTGTGGCCATATCTGCAACATTGAAAGCATTGTATAGTAGGTAAGGAGTATAACTCTACAGGGATTGAATTATAACCCAAAAAAACTCAAAATACTTATTCCTATTGATAACTCTTTTCTCAATTTACGTTGTTAAGCTTAGATGTTGTTATATTAATATTTTATTAAAGTGAGAGGGTCTTAATAAGTTCTAATTTTTTTTAAAACTCCTTGTTGAAGCCTCGCAATTAATACTTAGGAAAACCTGGTATTAACATCTTTCGAAGGTAGTTACGTTTTAGATTATTTTTGATACGATTGCTCAATAGAGGGTAGTTATGTGTCATATCGCCTCACTGGTTCGCCTGCCAGTCTCAACCGGACCATTCACCCGAAGTGCACGTAACTCCATCGCGTGTGTATACCTACTCTCAAACCCCAGATTAATAACTCCTGCATCATACCCGACGAAAACAATCTCTCGCCCAGTGAAGTGCTCACATATCTAACGGTGATTAAATATCGATTAGATATCGTGGTGGTAAATGTACAAATCATACGATTCCAATGTAAACATATGAAGTTATAATTCTTTACACTCTCCTAGTTAAACGAGGCATGAAAGAGATTAAGTTTGTCTATGGTTGGTCTCGTATTATTGGCCGTGCATTATTCGGTCGTACATTATTGACACGGCCTGATAAAGCACACCCAATAATTGGAAGCCTGTACATGTATTATTGGCTGTACAATATCGGCCGTGCATTATCAGTACGGACCGATTTTGTACGGGCAATAATACGCGACCAATAAAAGCCGACCAAATATTTCGAATCCATGTACACGTAATATCAGGCCGTGCATTATCGTCCGTACAATATTGGTCGTACATTATTGTGGTCGTGCATTATTGGCTCCCAGTAAAATTATTGAGTGCTTTGGATAACTATGAAGGTCGTACGTTGGCTTTCTGATTAATCCACAAGGAGACTAGAAATATCCACCTTTGGAACAATACTCTGAATATTCGGTAAAAATTTGCTGGCTTCGACTTTCAATACCAATATGATCTATGTCTTTATAAACATGAGGAGACTAGAAAACGATGTGAAACGTAAAGAATGCCCTTTACGGCTTTTCTTCACCCTCTTTCTAACATTTCGTTTGAATTTCTTGACAGTACTGTTTATGACATAAAATACTCACTAATAAAATAAATTGAGAATAATAATGAGATTGCAACATTTTAGGAAACAACCTTTTTAGTCCAGTCATTACGTCGGAAAAATCGGCTTCAAAAAGAAAGTGAACCGAGAAAGCCAAATTTTTGATATTACGTGGGGGGTGGCTAGAAAAGCTTAAATTCAAATTGTCGACCAAAATAACCTTGTGCAATTTCCGCCATCTTGAAAAAACCCTTAAATTCAGTTTTTTCATCATAACTCGGTTCCCCGTTGAGATACAAAAATTTTTATAGAATACTTTTTTGTAGCTTTTTTCACGATCTACAATTAAAGTCCCATACATTTTTCACGTATCGATCGTCGTTTTCGAGATATCGATCAAAAATATCGAAAATTTTTGGAGAATTTTTTTTATTTCGCTATTAACTTTTTTTTTATGGAAGATATCAAAAAATGTTTGAAATAAGACTTGTAGAGCGTGTCCAGACCTACAAATTCGTTTTTTTATTTTTCATTTCCGACAAAAATTACGACCTCCAGCGCGCCACAAAGTCGGCCCCAGCGCGCCCGACGCGTCTCCATGGCGCTCTATGGCGTCTCGCCATAGAGCGACCGTTAGAGTTTGGGCGTGGGTCAGGTATAAAAGACCCTTTTTCGTGTTCATGCCGGAACATCTGCTCCTTATTCGTAGCATTCCAGTCAGTTGTCTGGAGTATTTTGAAGCGAGCGTACGTGTTTGAAAAATTGTGTGAAAATGGGTGATTGTTTTATTTGCAAAAAACCTCTGATTGACGATGTTTATGTGGCTAAAAAGAGAGCTGTTCAGACTCTCTTAGCGGCGAGCGTGAAAAGAGGACATGTGGAGCATGAACAAATGTTACAAAATATTGACTCAGTGAGTGTTCATAGTTCGTGCTACAAAAAATATGGAAACCAACGGCTAGCGTCGATTGCTTCTCGACGAAGTGAGTCTCCATCGCAAGAACCAGAACCCGAAAAAGAACTGCAGGTCATTCCCACTTTTGATTTTAAAAATAGATGTTTATTTTGTGGAGAAATATTTTGCAACGAATCGAAATTACCAACGCATAGACGGAAAAAAATTCATTCCGTGGTAGAAATATCAATGAATGAAAAAATTATGGGATACCTGTCTGGACGTGACGATGAATTTGCCACTTCAATCATCGAGCGTATTCATGGTATACCTGATCTCGTCGCAGTAGGAGCTCGATACCATCAGCTCTACAAGTCTTATTTCAAACATTTTTTGATATCTTCCATAAAAAAAAAGTTAATAGCGAAATAAAAAAAATTCTCCAAATATTTTCGATATTTTTGATCGATATCTCGAAAACGACGATCGATACGTGAAAAATGTATGGGACTTTAATTGTAGATCGTGAAAAAAGCTACAAAAAAGTATTCTATAAAAATTTTCGTATCTCAACGGGGAACCGAGTTATGATGAAAAAACTGAATTTAAGGGTTTTTTCAAGATGGCGGAAATTGCACAAGGTTATTTTGGTCGACAATTTGAACTTAAGCTTTTCTAGCCACCCCCCACGTAATATCAAAAATTTGGCTTTCTCGGTTCACTTTCTTTTCCAAATGTATATAATGACTGGACTATTTAAGAAGTCAAAGATGTGTATATGGACTTCCATCATTTTGTTGTGCCCATCTCAGACCAAATACTTTACGTCGAGATGACACATTTTGTAAAGTCAACGTAATGTAACGTTTGAAACGTTCATCCCTTATCTATAATTATTATAAACAAGCATTCTAGCCACGGCTCCGCCCGCGTTTATTTCGCATATCGCACAAAACTATTAACATCTTATTGCGCAGTTGGATAAAAAACTATCCTATGTCCTTCTCCGGGTCTCAAACTATTTCCGTACCAAATCGGTTCAGTAGTTTTTAAGTTTATTCGTTTCATCCAAAAACACTAAAATTAAAAAAAAAATCTCATTATAATATTAGTGTAGATGTAAATAGCTACCAGTAATGTAAATAACTGGCAAAAAGGCCAGTTCATATGTGTATTAGGAAAGCGACTTGACATACGAGTATCTTGCAACGAGCAGCCACCCTATTAGGGCACATTGTTTTTAAATAAACTACCTATTGCATTAACAGTGCTCTATTCTACCGAACCCGAACCTAGCTGTCTCAGTATTGGTCCTAATGGCTACATGTAGCGCGGTGTACGAGAAATAGACTTCCTCATCGTCTCACAACAGGAGAAAGGGTAGGATCATGAGAAACAACGTATCATAGTACTGTGTTGTATTTTTATTTAAGAAAAAGTAGTTTTGTTAAAACACAGTTGTGACTTCGGTATTGCATCGCTCTTATCCCAGTAACTTCATATCGCAAAAGTTAATATCACGGTATAGTCTACATTGGCGCTGTGCCAAAACCACTTCACATAATTTCCGCTATCAAAGAGTTTCTTCCTGATAAAATACGCCTGTTATAAGAAAATAATAATATCACAGCATTATGTTCAAACTCGTAAAGTCATTATGTGAGTACTACTGCTACTACTGGCGCAGTTTTTGTATTATCTGGAGTTGACTTATTCTATTTGTATCGGTCAGCAATATAAATATTAATGTTGTCTAAGGTTTTCGCGGTTATTACATAACATATAGTAATTATTAAATATCAATATTAGCTAGCAATATCAACCCTTCTGATAATAAGATAATAATTTGCTTATCTTAGAATTATACTACTTAATGACGATAGAGATAGTGATAGATATAAGAGAAAATATACCTACTGATTGATATTTTCTATATGTGCTTCTATATTTTCTATATGTTTTTATAGGCATAACTTGAAATGTAATGAATTAATAAGATAAATTGTTAATGCACAGCTGTTAAAATTACTTCTATATACAGGGTGGAAACTTTCAGTGGGGCAGTAAGGGGAAGTACCTTATCCGTTGCAGCTACTCGGACTTGGTCTTAGAAGACTATCCACAACTTTTTATGGAATTTTGATCCCCATTCACAAATTTTCAAAAAAAAATACAGTAAGCAAGAAAATAGCCATTTTACACAAAAACATTTTTGATGCCAATCGATCCTGTTTCTTATACTGATCAAAAACTTATATGGGACCAACCATCGTTGGAGTACTCAAAAAGTCACAAATTTCAAAACACTTTTCCCGTTGATTTTGTATGAACATTTTACGCAAAAGCTTTTTTAGTGACGGTTGAGATCCTTTTGTTGATTTAATAAAAATATAAGTTTAAAAACAATTCAAATAACAAACTCGTTATTACTAAATAAAAAACAATCTTGACAGTTTTGTGATCAATGGATAGGAACACATGGTCCTATTTCTTGGCCAGCGCGTAGTCCAGATCTGACGACTCAAGTTTTTTTTTGGGTCTACCTAAAAAACTAAGGTTTACAAAAAGCAATACGATAGTGTTCAAGAACTAAAAGACTCACTAACCACAATTTTGTATAGAAATCATACAAATAAATTGTCAGCAGCCACTAGGTCGGTACAGAAACGAATCAATTTATTTATTCGCCAAAATGGCGGTCACTTGAGCACTTGATATCGTAGGGCAAGAAACTGCAAGATTTTAAATAAGAATAACATCATCAAGATATGTTATTTAATAAAAAAAGAAAATTAATACGCCTTTTTTTTATATGTGTAAAATTGTATGTGATCATTTGTCTTTTATTTTATTTTTAGTATTTCAGTAACACAAATTCTTTACAAAATGTAAGGGAAAAGTTTTTTGCTATTTGTGACTTTTTGAGTACTCCTACGATAGTTGGTCCTATAAAAGTTTTTGATCAGTATTAGAAACAAGATCGATTGGCATCAACATTTTTATTTGTGTAAAGTGACTGTTTTCTTGTTAACTGAATTTTTTTTGAAAATCTGTGAATGGGGATCAAAATTCCATAAAAAAATATAGATAGTCTTTCGAGCAAAAAACAATTTCGAGTAGCTGCAACGGATAAGGTACTTCCCCTTAATGACCCGATGAAAGTTTCCACCCCGTGTATATATATATATATGTATATTTATTTAATTTCGTATTCTCTCTTTGATTCTGTATATTATGTCGGGGGCCTACCGGTAATAAAATTACCCAATTGTCCGGACCTGTTAATGGGTCAAACCATCATCGGGACCACGGGTAATAGAATGTCTAGGCACCCAGGTGTCGACAGATTCGATAATAGTAACTAGCCCGTTGTCATTTTGTTTAGCACAACTCCAAATTTCAAACTGAATTTTTCTTTCAGAATACCCAATAAACTGTCTGACAGTGGATTGAACCTAGGACCTTGTGATTTTTAGGCAACACCTCACGTCACTAAATGAATGATATTTCACAAAAAATTAAGCCTATTTCTTGTATATGAGTTAGGTAATTTACAAAATAAGAAAGCTTTGATCATTTGTAATCAACATAACATAAGGTACGAAACCGATGGTCCATAAATTACTTTTACTTACTATATTACTACATATTATGCAGAATTAATGTCTCAAATATCTATCACATCTTAATTGAATAATTTTAAAATAATTGGAATGTGGTAGGTACAAGTACAATTCGCTCACTGATTGTCACAAATTCGAAAGATTATATATACCTACTTACTATTATCATCATCATATAATATTACATCCTGACGGTATCGCTTTGAGAATAAACCTTCGGTTATTTTTTTTCACTCCTTACATTTAAATATAGTTCATAGTCATATTGTTGAATGATTTTCTTGTTATATACGACCCTCTGTCGTTTTTAAAACGAAACGATAATATCCTCGCTTAGGACAATTGGCCGTAACACAATCTTACACCTACTAAAACCTTATCATAGGCATAAAGCATAATATAACTAACAACACGTATCACTAACAATAATTAATAATAATGCGCATTATGGACTTTAACTAAAATTAAGACTGAAATCATAACTTTAAATAAGTTTTTTTCTTATATCTCAAAACTGTCGTTAGCATACGCGATTAGTCTTCTTTCCAAATGTTCGCAACGCAGCTTGTACTCTTTCTTGAATGTTTGTTATACAATGAAATAAAATTGTGAGACAAGTCGCAATACCAAATGAAAGCTAGCCAAATGTAGGCGTTACAGGCGGGTCGTAATTTTGCCGCATGCCGATAGGAAATCTCGTAGTTAGATGCCCTTGTGGTTAATAAATCTGAACTGGCACACGTCCCTTCACATTGTGTCTTTTGAAGCGTTCAGTTACCTAAAGCAGCCCACACATGGCATTTTTCATGAAAAAGAAGATTATTTGTACAATGAAGATTTTTTTTTATTCCATTAGTGTAAACAAAGATCCAATCCAATCCAAAGCGGCCAACACTTAAGATCAAAGGTGCCAAAACTACAACTATATTTTTTTACGTAAAATACATATGATAGATTATAAACATCTCACGACTGTTTCATCGAATATAGAGTACCTATTCTATTAAGTACTCAATAGGTATATAAATATAATATATTAACATAACGTTACGTATTACACATTCACATAATATGTCCTTACATAGATTTTTAAGGAAACGCGAACATTTTTTCTCTGCTTTCAAATTTGTGAGGGCGTCGTCAAGCACCTGCCAAGCCACTCGTATATTCCACTTAGGAAACAGGTGACTGTGACTACTCGTTGTAGATGAAAGGATTGTATCATGAATTACTTATGGCAAGTCCATCGAAGCAGAAGATTTTTTTTCATGTATATGTACCTTGCATCTAAATTGCTATTTATTCGTATTCACATTAACGCCCCCAAGCATTCCTGATTCATTGTAATAACGTTTTAAAAGATTGGGTAATTATACTCAAACAATTTTTTATTATTATGACATTAGACAAAAGCCTGTTAAGGGCCAATTTCACTAAACTAGGATAAAACTATAACTATACGAGGATAACGTTAATCTTTGTAACCGACAAGGTATGATATGTATACATTACCATATAAGTCCAATGATATAGCATAATTTTAAATCTGTATGGATTTCCGTTATAAAATTTGACATCAGGCAGACGACTTTAGCTAAGAAAAAAGTCTCAAACAAGATTTACATAAAGTAAAAACAAATATGGCCACTTTGCTACAGATGATAATACATATTTCTATATCCACGATGCTGTTACATGTCATAAAAGTCTACACCAAGGATTCACATTTTTTCTGCGAAGCTAATCCAACAAATTTAATATTTGCTACTAAGTTTGAAATTCTATGACGGCAGGGGCCTACCACTTTTATGGCTTTAAGTATAACTTTATCCGCGTATTAATTAAACCCTAGATTTGTGGAATTGGGCACAAGACAAAGTTACAAAGTTATTAACTAACCCTTCAATAGCTTAGGGATATTTTTCATTTTCATCGTGATTTTTTTAAATCAAAGTAAAGATTAAAGCTTACATTTTTCTTTCATTATCAAAAGGGTCGGCAGGATTTGATAATTACTAAGGCCACATTTTTGTGTTGTTTTTTTGTCGTAAAATACAGTCGTATTGGTGAACATTAAAGTCTAGTTTTAAATGCTTTACGGCAACTCATATTAGTTTAAACATAAGTATTATCAAAATATTAAAATCACGCAATAACCCAATGGTCTTTATTATAAACCTCTACAGTTGTATTCTTGCTTATGATGTGTTTAGCAATTCGAAAATTAAAATAGTGTAAATAGTTAGTACGTACGAAAGCTAGTTTTCAATCGCATGTTGTTTTTTAGTATGGTGCCCAAATTTTAAGTCACACTTCTCTATCGTTACCTTCACTAACATGATTTATTAGAAGTTGGTGTGTCAATTCTATCCTACCGTTCAGTAGAATAGTATTTTAAATCTAGTTTCATTAAAGATAGAACTCATAGTAGAACTATTCAAGTTTAGCAACTTTTGCGATTACTCATTAAGAGGTCTATTCAGATCTATTAGGAGCTTTTTACCGAAAATATAACTTAATCTTAACGAATAAAGTTTAATCTCAAACCGCGATCAAATGTTATATGTGAAAATTCTATTATAATTGATGCTTTTAATACATTTTTAAATTAATAAATTAACTAAATCAAGAAATCACCCCCTTTTAAAAAGAAAGTAGATTGCAAAGGGTTGCAATCTACTTTCTCGTATATTGGAGAGAAGACAACTATATTTATAAAATAACTCTCTAAATGAACCAGAAGAGCTACTACTTACTACCTATTAGTTTGAGCACTATTCTTACCTGAAAATATTTGGAACGTCAGCTAACAAATATATAAGTAAAGGTGAAATATTTTACAGTTTAATTGTAAAACTGCGTGTTGTAACTAAAAGTAAGGAACTTTTAGGGTTCCGTACCCAATATATTGCTATAAAATATTAATAGGTACTTATATTGTTAAATAAAAAGAAAAACAGATAAGCTGTTTTTCTTGGTGATGAATGCTAATATGTAGGGAAAAAAAGTTTTTATCACAGCTACATAACTAGTTTTTAGGGTCCCATTTATTTGTTATTTATTAAACAATATATATTATAATATTTTATAGCAACATAACCATCGTCAAAAAAGATAAAAATAAAATACTTGATGCATAAAAGTCGGCAATTCTTTTGAAAATTACAATCAACGGGTACAGTTTTTAATCATAACTTTCATAGCCATCATACCTAACATAAATCCGAATGAATTGTCGAGAACGGGAAAAATAACTTAATCGTTCATAAAAGTATGGTATTTTATTGGTTCACAGTCCATCACTGCTTATTTCCTAAAACTGTTCGCAATTCAACCAACAAACAGCGCAATGTAGAATCGTCCACAGATAATCTCAATGAACAGATCTTAGCGTGGTGCGGCCGCTGCTATCGTCCGCCACTTGTCTCTCGTGTCGAGAGTGACATATTTCTTATTTGCACATGCTAGCCAGGCAGGTAACGAACCTCTGTGGCGCACGGACCCGTATACCCCCTCCAAGGCGTTGCCAGGGGCGCGTGCTTCTGCTTCATTGTTATGTGGACGTAGGCAATACATATCATAAACAACCCCTTGTTTATGATATTAAACATATTATACTGAAACAGACATTTATGATTAAACATTATAAAGAATTTATCATTAAGAGCTCTCAAACATAAAAAAAAAATTAAAAAACCTGTTTAAGTGATATTGCCACAATTTTTATTTTATTTTACAGGATATTCGCTGACATTATGTATAGAATATAATTTCAGCCAAATGGCCGCCGCGACTCCGCTGTAGGTGGTGTATCCTGGTGGACAAATTTCGGGTGATATTTTCGCATAAATGGGGCTCAATTTCACGAAGAGCGCGAGTTATGTTGGCCTTCAGGTCGGCAATTGACTGTGGTTTGTCTGCATTGACTAGAGACTTCACGTAACCCCACAGAAAATAGTCAAGCAGTGTTAAGTCACACGATATTGGTGGCCAGTTGATGTCGCCACCACGCGACATGACGAAGCCTTGGAAATTCTCATCCAATAAATTTAATGTTTCCCGTGCTGTATGGTAAGTGGCGCCGTCCTGTTGGAACCATATGTTTGTGAGATCCATACCATCTAACCTAGGCTATAAAAAAATGTTATCATCGTCCGATATCGGTCGCCATTGTCAGTGAGGCCATGAATGCCATAAATTGGACGCAATCTACGGAACGTTAGGCGAATAGAGCACTGATTTCGATAATAAACTTTAACAATTTCTACGCATTGTTGAATCGTGTAGCGTTCTATGGTGAAATGTCACGACTAAATATGAGTTCATGCCAAATTTGACACCTAACGCTTTACCAAGATGGCTGCTATGCGCTGTGAAAATTCGCGCGTCCCTATTGAAAAACCCTGTATCGTCAAAGCAATGATAAGTGCTATTTATGAAAAAGAAGAATAAAAACCCTTACTTAGAATTCATTTGATCAGCATTAAACTCTGAAAAAGCCAAATTTCCCTAAAAATACGATATTACAATACAATACAAAACTCTTTATTGCACAGCGAATATACATTTAAATAATCTAATAAATAGTACTCTTAGACTACGGTTGTGCAGTGGGCGGTCTTATTGCATATAGCAATTTCTTCTAGACAACCTTTGTATGGACAGTATCACATTTCAAGTAATATTGTATACACTAAGATAAAAGTAATTTTAAATACTGTCCTGGTTAGAAAAGTAAAAACATATAAATGTTGTCAATAACCGGTGTACTCACGCGTATTGGTCGAAATTGTCGACCAAGGCATATCCGATGCCTTTCATCAGGTGAGTTCAAGCATCTTAATTGCGGAAACGCCTCCGCGGAATTGCTGCGCGGAGTATTATAGCGGCGACAACTCCACGCAACTGTTGCGCGAAGTCGTCTTTAAACGCGTTAACTCACCTGATGAAGGGCATCGGATATGCCCGAATCCTAGCTCGACAATCGCGAGCAATACGCGTTATACCTACGCGTGAGTACAGCCGGTTATTAAAACATGCTATATGTGATAATATTTAAAATTAATAGAGACAAAAATCACTGGTAGGTTTCTCTATTTAGGTCAGAATCATTTGTTTTCTTTATACTTAACATAGTAGCAATTTATTGAAAGGGGCCTTAATCAAACACTACCTTTGTATTAACAGCAAAAACACGGTTCGGCTTGTCCAATTCATAATGCCAACAACTCCGTAAAGTGCTGGATGAAAATAACGAGTTCTTTGTTTTTAGGCTTCTAAAACAAAATCAAGCTTTATACTCGCTAAATCAGTAATTTCCGCAATCAGTTTTTAACGCTAGTTAACTTTTAAATTGTATCGAAATATAATGTACTTAGGTAACTATACAATTGTTATTGTTTATGGTAGCAACATTTCAGTTGTTATCGTGTATGTTTGTATTGTCGTTTGTTCTGACTTCGATTATCAAAGAGACATAATAATTGTATCATAAATCTTAATATTTTTTAAGGTCGTTTGTCTATTAGTTGTACCTTCTCCTCAAATAAGATACCAAGAAAGCACACTTCATATAAAACATCACATAATATTTAAAAAGTATATGGAATAAATGGGTTATTTGTCGATTTGTATTCAGTTCAATAAGTGATGCAGAATTACAAAAGTTGTACCTAATCGCTTACGTCAAATAATGGGCTTTTAATAAAAAATAGATAGAAACACTTTTTTTATTGGATAATACCCTTAATTGATAAGTATTATACATCGCATCTTTCCGAAGATGATTACTGTTTACATGCAGCAGCACGGGAGATGATGCTGTCCTTATCACACATTTAGAGTTATTTTTCTACGATTAAAATTGAAAAATTGTTTTATTTAAAATTACCCACTTTCTACCGTCGCTCACTCCGCCATGTTCGTTTCTGCCAGACCTCATTACGTGATTTTGTGTTGTCCGAGTCACAGGTATATTTGCTCCACTTTCAAATTACACTGTTATATTATATACCTAAGTTCACCTTCCCGTTCCCGACGTATAACGTGTGTGGAAATGTATACCGACGTATATCGTGTGTGGATACCATATAGGGATGACCTAGGGATAGGTATCCCGCAAAACAATTTATGATATCAAAGCTAGGTGCCTACCTACTTTATTTTTCCCGACGCAAAGCGTGTGTGGAATTTGCTATAATACTTACGTGACTATATTATTAAAGTTACGTTGACGTCCTTACAGACGAGATCCCCCCTGAGGCACCAACAGGAATTGACGAAATCAGCAAATTAGATCCTGAAATTTTACAACTGTTAGAATCTGACCCTACACAAGAAAAAGCATTCGGAGAAGATCTTTACAAAAATTTGGCTATCTGTTGGAAGCATATCTTAACCAACGGACTACCTAAAGAAGAAAAAGTCGATGTTCTCAAAAAATACCTTCCGGCGGAAAATTGTACATACATGAAAGCACCGATTCTCAACCCGGAAATCAAGTCAGCACTGACAGAAATGAATGTTAAAAGGGATTCCTTTAGTGAACAAAAGCAGAACCAAATGGCAAGCTGTATTTCAGCTATCGGCAAAGCGTTGAATTTAGCCTTGACACAAAAGGACGGTAGTATTATGCACACGGAAAAAAATGGGTCCTGACAAAGTGTCAATCCAAGAATAATATTATTCTCGGGAGTATTGTTTAATCTCAAGTATATATTTACTTAAAATAAAAATAATATCTTGAGTGAAGTAAGGTCATTTTCTCCAAGATAAATAATATTATTCTCACCATATATTTTTACATCAAGAGTATAACTTTTGGTCAGAGATATTTTTGCTCTTAACTTTAGAAAATAGTATCTTTTTGAATGAAATATTTTATGAATTCTCATTCTGATTACGTACGGAGTTAGCGTAAGAAATCTGAAATTTTATCCAAGAATAATAAACGTTTTATTGGATTAAAAAAATGTTTCTATTCTTTCAACAACAATGGGCTTAATACAAGATATTTCTTTTGTTCATTTAAAATAATTGAGAAAAGTAAATGACAAGGATATACAGATGTCCGAGCAAGAAAATTATTCTCCTCTTAAAAATTACAGTTTTCTAAATCTGAGACATATATTATTTTATTAATCTATGAATTTGTATTGTCATGCTGAGATACATTGGATTTACAACAAAACTATATACTTGATATAACCAAGACAAATATCTCAACTGCAGAAGTGAGTTATATTAGATAGAGAATTTTAAAGTTGTCAAAGCAAAAGTAACTGATTGTTAATTGTTGTATTTATTCATCTTTAGTGAAGATATCAAATCTTGATCTGTGTTTGATTGTTCTCAATGTTTATTTAATATTGTATTCTTTAGTTAAGAATCTTCGATTAACAGGAAAACAATATATTTTATTGAACCAAGAAAATACATGTCCATTATAGACAGAAACTTATCTAACTAAAAATTTTTTAAAGTTTTCAAGCCAATAGTCATATATTCTTAATTGTTATAGTAATTTATCTTCAGTAAAGAAAACAAATCTTGATCTTAAACCTTTATTCTTGATTAATATTTGTTACGGAATTATTAGGTAAAGAGACAATGAGTGTTAAAGCAAAACAATTTTATTTTATAACTAAAAAACTAAATCTCGCATTGCAAAGCGTGATTTATATTAAATGAAGAATTTCAAAGTTTTCAAGTCAATAATGAATAATTCTCAATTGCTAACGTAAATCATTTTCAGTAAAGAAAAAACATCCTTGATTGATTACTGATACGTTGTTCTTAGGTTAAGAGGCATTAGCATCTCAGCAAAACTGTACTCTTTATTTAAACAAAAAATAAAATTTCAATTGCAGAGAATGACTCCTATTACATTAAGAATTTTAAGTTTTTGAGTCAATAATGATATATTGTTATTTGTTGAAGTTATTCATCTTCACTTGAGAAAACGAACACTGAACTTAAGTGTACCATGTTCTTGATTGATATTTGATACGATATTCTTAGGTTAAGAGATATTAGATTAACAGATCAAACTATATCCCACGTTGAACCAAGAAAATATATCTCTACTGTAGAGAGTGACTTGGTATCTTACATGAAGAATATTAAAGTTTTCAATGCAAAGTGATAGCTGATTGTAACATTAGTTACTCATCTTCAATAAAGAAAAGCAATCTTGGCTTAAATTGGTTGTTTTTGGTCTACAAATATACAGGATTATTGGTAAAATGCTAACAACCTCTTAGGGTTGACTTTTGCTAGTCCTAACAAACATTTCGAAATGTTTTTTTTTTTCTTTTTTTTCCCCACCTTTTGAATAGACTTTTGAACCATTAAATGTAGAAGTCAAACAAATATATAACTACATACTTGTAAAATGATATACCGAATTGTCCACTGACTGAACAGAGCCTCCCCCATTACGAGGGTTTGCTATAATCCCCAAGCTGGGCAGGCGGCTTGGGGATTGCAGTAAGGTATATATTCCTCAGAAGGCGCTGCTGCCCACCTTCTCACTTACCCTTACTCTTCACACTTACCCTTTGTCACCTTTTACGACATCCACGGATAGAGATGGGGGTGATATTTTAGCCCGGCACCCCACCATACCATATCAGGAATAAAAAAAAACAAACAAAATTAAAAAAAAAAACAGTTTTATTCACTGGCTCTTCAATCAAAACTATGAATTTTAAAGTAAAAAGACAAATTTCCAGTCAAGAATAACGATTTCTCTATTAAAAATGTGTATTTTTAGACCAAGTGCTCAGTTTTTAGTTTGAGATGGTTTTCTATGTTCCCGATTTTATTTAGTGTTGCAATATTTTAGTTTTGTCTAGTTCTCCCTTGATGTGGGGAAACTACTGAACCTAAGAATACTATTCATTACAAGCAATATTGCATGCTGAATAAGCTTGTTTAAATATATACTAAGAATAAAAATATGTAATATATCATTTAAAAATATAAGGTTACCCGCCTAATATGGACTGGGAGTCTAATATACTCATAGTACAACGGCAAAGCCCGCAGGGTTTGAACCCCGCTAGTGCCCCAATATATTGATTCGTATCTGAAGTAGGGCTGGTGCTAGTGTTTCATTACTGTCCGATTATTACCTTTAGGTCTCGGTTTCTCATTTCCTGTTTCAAAGTGGTTTGAAAGCTAGCCAGGTGAACATTAGTAAAACGCCCTATCACCATGCACTGAATCTTAAACCCGCTGCAGGAACCCATGGACCACCCACGTGGCAGTTCATACTCACCGCCCTAAGTGGCGAAGGCCAAGGCCTAGAGGACCTATTTGTTAAGTTTGGGTGCCTATACAATACTCACGAGGTCTATCTCTAAAACTAAACTTGTGATGAATCAGAAATTTCGTTAAGTTATGATATTTAATCAAAGTCAAAGTCAAAATCATTGATTCAATTTAGGCATCTACGACGCTCTTATGAAGGTCATTTACAAATTTTAATATTGAAATATTCTACAATGTACTGCCTCGTTCAGCAAAAAATTTTACAGAGCCACTGCAAGAACAACGGGCAAAAAACTCGGGACCATTAATTTAAATGTCTTTTAACAATATTTTACACACTGTATGATAAAATAATTACAATATTTCTTTTCATTACGTAGGTGACAGGTGATAGCTTGGCAGAGGAGAGGAGGAGAGGACTTGTTCAAGCATTTTTGTCGTTTATGTAATCACAAACTGGAATAGGATTTCTTAATCAAAATTATTTTCCACGTGCAACTTGAACTTTCCTTCTGTGAGCGTTGTAATATATTGGGGACTGTTATAATAAAACCGCACACGATTAACCTTTTTAACTTTTGTCTTTGCTAATCTAAAACCTGGTACCGTGATTTTATCTTTAAGTACTTATTTTGTTGTAATCGTGATTGTCACTGATTTTTTTTTTTTACGATCTTTCATAATACTTTCAAATATGTACAGACTCGGTAATAATACAGCCATAGGTAATCATCTATTTCTTACAAATACTGGCTGTATTTAACACAAATCGTCAACCTAAATGAAAAGTTATTCAAATGTGCTCATTTGGTAATAATCACGATACGAATATGTTTCGGGACTTTATAAGGGCGATGTTGGCTACACACAACACAATTTGCGGTGCGAGCGAAAGGTGCACGCGCCGTGGCATGGCCAATGGCATTTTCGTAAATTTTGTTTAATATAGTGTTATAAAGTGAATATTTGTTCAAGTTGTGCTTGAGATAGCAACCTAACTTGTGTTCATTTAGGTAAGTTTGTTCCTTACTATATAAATAACTGTATATAGTCAAAAATATCCATCATAGAGGGTGCTAGATTTTCTTTGCCTGGAACGTGCTGTGTGGTTACACTGAGTTGGTACAGCTAAGATAACGAACGATAGGTTCGTAATACATAATCGTATTACATTTATATATTTATATAATAGAATTAAAGATAAATCTTTATGATAGAGATCAACAGCACACTGATGTTGGTAAATAATCCTTAAATATTATTGTATTATTATATTTGTGTTTGTTTATGTGTCTGTTCGTCGTTAGTTATTCAGAATGAATTTCGATGTATATATATTTACCCATCCTCTCTACACTTTATACACATTGATTTTTTTGTTAGATAAACCTACAGTCAAGAATATACATGTTTTTTTTCCATTCCAGATCAAAAATTAACCAATGAAACACAAGTGTTACGCTACTCAATACCCCCAAGAGGAAGACTAAACCAGAGTACATTTTTTTCCACGTTGGAGCAGATTGTGAACTTCGTTATTGTTTTTCAGGTAATTTCATCAAGTATAAAACACATATTTAAACAATTTAAAAAATATTATATTATATATTTTTCTTATGATGTTAGGATATCTCATCAAATTATCTATTACATACTATAATATAATATATGTATACACAGTCAGTATTTTATAGTAGTTAGTAAAGAGAATTTTTAAAAGTGTGCCTAATCATATTTCATGATTCTGTATAGATTATAATAATGATTAACCGCTGATTAACCGCTAACTTGCAGTTTAGATGATTTATGTGTGATAATCATCTAACGGGGCCTTCTGGAAGCTGGCTGACTTTGAAAGACAGTTCTAATTTTATTTAGGTTTAACCTGTTTGCTATATTTTACCACTTACTCAACAATATGTGATTGTGTTCAAAATATGCCTATCATCTATAAAAAGTTTATGGATTGTGCAATATTTTCACTGTTGCTCTTTTTTTTAGGATCCTGGAGATATCCAAACTAAACTGGAAGAGGTGCAGAAAAGGCTCGACTCAACAAGCAAAGTGTTCAACCATACTTTACATTATAACATAACATAAAATGTGGTGCTGATTATAATGAGAAAAAAAATATTATTATTTGGTGGTAGATAAAGGTGAAAGTTTGTAAGTGAGTTTATATGTTTATTACTTCTTCACGCTCAAATGGTAGGACCAACTTTGATATAATTTGGTATGGAGGTAGATGAAGCACTGGATTAACACATTCATCATCCATCACCACGCGGGGTGTAACCGCGGGGCGCAGTATTTAATTGTTACAATGATGTATAATATTTTTGATAATGATAAGTAATATAAAATTGTATGCTTCTTAATTTATTTAATAAATAAATAATTTTCAACTGAAAATATATTTTGTATTTTATTTATTTTTACGATGATAGATGTTTTTTAGTTGATTCCTTTTAGAACTACACTTAACTTTTAACCTACGTTATTTGCAGACTTGAAAGGTGGAGATCAGATTGGAACATCTGGACAGTGCACCAGGCTTTATTTTCTGTAAGTGAGTTTTTGTTCTTGTTGACTAACTACAAGTTTTATATGAATATCTTATTGTATATAGTAGAAAATATCAATCATCTTGTTCTTATTCAGTATTTCAATGATGAAATTCGAAGCATAGTTTATTCGAGTTTTTTTATTCATGAAAGGTTTTTGTGTAGGTATATCTCATTGCATACTAAGGAAAATCTTACGTAATTACAAAATCACAAATATACGATAGGAAAAATTTAAGTCATGTGCGGGAAATTTTTCCTATCGTATATTTGTGAAAAATTTAAGTCATGTGCGGGAAATTTTTCCTATTGTATATTTGTGATTTTGTTATGTAATCTGCATAGCAGGCGTTATTGCAAACCTAACAATATTAAAATCTTACGTAATTGTTAGTTTTATTTGTATTTCAGTGAAGTTTCAGTTTCAAATAAAGAAGTTCTTATCTAGGTAGTACGGTATTAATAATACTTTGAGGAACAACGATATCTTGCTTGAAATCTGCGTGCTTTATTAACAACTTCACAGTTTGCTGTATAATATTAACTGAGACTTCTTCCAATCAAAACACTATTATTGAACTAAAATAATTAATATGTTGTACACTATATATGGAGTTCAGATGAAACAAATCTGAGCTCTGTATGAAACAATGCATGAGTTGAACCTAGAACTGAGACTTCTTATAGTAAAATGCACTTTCATTGCACCAAGATAATTGATATTATTCACATAATACAACTTGATCTTCATATGAAACTCTTTTATGAGTTGAACCAAGAACTGAGGCTCCTTCCAGTAAAACGCACTATTATTGAACCAAGATAATTTATATTTTTCACACTATATAATCTGATCTCCGTATGAAACATTTAGAGAGTTGAAACAATAACCAAGACTCCTTCTACTAAAATACACTATTATTGAAGCTAGAAAATGGATAGTCTTATCAATATATTATCTGATTTCCGTATGAAACATGTAATGACTTGAACCAAGTAATGAGACTTCTTACAATAAAACGCACTATTATTTTACCAAGACGACTAAAATTTAAATGTAAAACATGTAATTATTTTGAACAAGAACTGAGGTTTCTTACAGTGAAATTCGATTGTCGAGTCAAGAAATCTGATATTCTATCCGTAGACAATTCGATCTTCGTGCAAAACACAAATTCTTTTTAACCAATCATACAACTTTTTCGGGTAAAACACCCATTAGAATACTAAGATCAAAACTACTTACAGTAAAACGCTTAATATTGAAATGAGAACTGAAAATTCTTCACTGGAGAACATTAATTATTCGTTGTATATAAACTGATCTCCGTATGAAAACATGTACGTGTTGAAGCCAGAATATTGGTATCTTAACTTAAATAAGTTACAATATTCAGATGAGAAGATTTTTTGTTTACCTAAAAGTAATTTTCTTGTACGAAGAAAACTGTTGTTGGTCTAATTAAAATATATACTCAGAAGAATATATTTTACTAGAAGTAAGAATAATGTCTTAACTGAACTATTTATGTACTTAATAGTAAAATATTTTTTTTTCTTATTAGAATCTAATGAATGAGTGAACGAATGAGTTCATTTATTCAAGTAAGGATTGTTTTAAATTTGGGAATTTCAGGTTATCTAAATTAGAACAATGATTTACTTAGATAGAGACATGACCCCTTTTTTTTAATAAGAAAATAACAATCTTAGTTAAAGTATATAAATACTTGCACGAAAAATTATTAACAAGACAAATATTTACTAATCACAAGAATATATTGTTTTCCCCATATATGAAACACGGAATGTCTTGACCAATAGATATATTCTTGATTTGACACAATCTTTTTTTTCCGTGCAGCAAGAAATTATAAAAACATTGAGTGATGCAGGGCGGCTGCTCTGTGATACCCACTATAGGGAATCTCTCACGAGAAGGTTCGACATCATAAATGCCATCAGTAAACAAAAGCGAGAATTGATAAAAAATACAAAAATAGACAACCACCTGTTCGGCACAAATCTGTCTGAACAATTAAAAACTTCTAAGACAATATCGATGGCGGCTTCAGAGCTAAAAATCAGTCAACGTCGACCACAGCCGAGTACTTCAGTGCGTAACCCAGGAACTTTAAACGCACGAGGGGCACCGCGGGCACCAGCAGCCGAGCCGCGCGTGTACCCGAGCCAGCAGTCGGGGCCCCCGCCGCCGACCGCACCTCACCGTTCGAGGACCTACCCGCAGACCCGGCGACGCTAGTTTTATCAAGTCAGGTACATACGACAGATATACCTATCGCTGGAAGGCTTCAGTATTTTCTTCATGAATGGCGTCAAATAACTGATGATAATATTATTTTATCATTGATTAATGGTTATAAAATTCCTTTTGTATCAAAACCATACCAAGAACATGCAATTAAAAATAGATCATTTTCTGCTGAAGATATATATATTATTGATGAGTGTGTTGTGGGCTTGTTGAAATCAGGTTACATTTCAACTTGTTCTCCATGTGAAGAACAATTCATTTCTCCTATATTTACAGTGCCTAAACCTAACGGTAAATATCGATTTATTTTGAAGCTGAAAGAATTAAATAAATTTGTTTTCGTCGAACATTTCAAAATGGAAGATTACCGTACTGCCCTAAAATTAATTGATGAAAACTGCTACGTGGCATTTTTAGATCTTAAAGATGCATATTTTTTATTGCCAGTCGCAAAATGTGATAGAATCTATCTTCGTTTCAAATGGAATTCGAAATTTCTTGGCGAGCAATTACTTGAATTCAATGTTTTACCGTTTGGTCTTTGCACTGCCCCCTACGTTTTTACTAAGTTATTAAAACCTTCCTTAGTTCTACACCAATTACGTTCATCAGGCCTGTTGCCCGTTAATTTTCTTGATGATTTTTTATGCATTGGGAACTCATTTGATAGCTGCTTGACCAACGTAGAAAGAACCCAAAAATTATTGCTCAAATAAGAATTTTTATTTAATGAAGAAAAAAGTTACACGTATCCAAAGACAAATGTTTATTTTTAGGTTTTATCTTTGATTCGTCCAAAATGCGTTTATGTTTACCAGATAATAAGAAAAAACGCATTAAAGCTATGACTAACAAATTATTGAACACAAAACGATGTACGATTAGGACACTAGCAAGATACGTTGGTTTGTTAACGTCAGCGTGTCCCGCTGTCAATTACAGATGGATTTACACTAAAATGTTTGAAAGAGAAAAATTCTTGGCATTAAATTATTCTACTAATTACAACAATTATATGACTTTACCTAAACATTTAAAAGAAGATTCGAATGGTGGAGAAATCATATAGATTCTGCATATAGCTCATTCTGAAATCAAGATTATTCTCTTGAGATATATAGCGATGCGTCAAGCATAGGGTGGGGCGCAGCCTGTAATGATCAAACTAGACTTGTCTAGATTTATATAATATCAATTGTATCATTTTAATTATGTGTCTAGAACTTAATATTGCATGCTCGATATGAGTAAACTGTTACTAGCTCGATTTCAAACTTATATTGTTTATCTTTAAGTATTGTACTGACAGTTTTGCAATAAATATTACTTTACTTTACTTTACTTTAACAGCTCACGGTCACTGGAATCAAGCTCAACTATCCCTTCACATCAACACTCTCGAGCTACTAGCCGCCTTTTATAGCCTCAAAATATTTGCTTCACAACTTAATAACTGCAAAATTCTACTGAGAATTGATACGGCTACGGCTACGGATATTGCCTATATTAACAAAATGGGTGTTATACAAATTACACACTTAAACGAAATTGCACGTGAAATATGGCAATGGTCTGAGAAACGTAATTTACACATATTTGCATTTTATATAGAGTCCAAAATGAACGTTGTAGCTGATTTCGAATCTCGTAATTTTTTTAACATAGACACTGAATGGGAACTTTCTGACTACGCATTCCACCAATTAATACTTCAATTTGGAACTCCTAAGTTTGATTTATTTGCTAGTAGTCAGAACCATAAACGCCATAGATACGCCTCATGGAAATTAGATCCAAATTCTGAAATAATCGATGCTTTCACGTTCAATTGGAATAATATAAGTTTTATGCTTTTCCACCTATTAGTTTGATTTCAAAAGTTTTACATAAGATTAAATGTGACAAAGCAAAAGGCATTGTTGTGTTACCGTATTGACCCACTCAACCGTGGTACCCAATATGGATCAACATGCTTATTTCGGAAGTACTATACTTCGAGCCAAATAAAGACTTACTAATCTCTCCTTTCAGGGAGCATCATCCTCTTCATGCCAACCTGACCCTGATGGCAGGGAAATTATCAGGCAGTCGCTACTGAAACATGGAATCCCTAACGTATGAATAGACATAGCTATGGCTTCTTTCTCTACAAATACCCTAAATCAGTATAATTCATATTTAAAAGCGTGGTGGCTATACTGCGCAAACAAAGGATTAGACTATTGTAATTCAAACACGACAAAGTTGATAGAATTTTTAACAGAAAAAAAATATTCCGCCGCTGGTTACAGTACATTAAATAGTTATCGGTCAGCATTATCTATACTTCTTGGACAGAATATCACTAGCTATAATATCATTAAACGATTTCTAAAAGGTGTCTATCGTATGAACCCAGTAACTACAGGCCAATAGCGCTCTTGCCTACTTCATAAAAAATTTTTGAAAAAGCAATGCAAGCCCGTGTGACTTCATTCTGTGAAAAGTTTCATATATTTGATGACACTCAAAACGGGTTCCGAAAAAACCGTTCGACTATTTCAGCCGTATATAGTTATATTCACAAAATCTTGACAATTTTAGACGATAAAAAATACGCAATAGGCATTTTATTAGATATGACGAAAGCATATGATAAAGTTAGGTACGACATACTATTAAATAAACTATATGACAAAGGAATACGCGGCATAGCACACAAATGGTTCAGCTCATACTTAAAAAATCGCAACCAATATGTAGAAATAGAAAATTTTGACTTTAACACCGGCGAAATAAGTACAGTCAGATCTACTTCTATACAAATTAACCATTCGATTCCCCAAGGATCTGTGATCGGATGTATTCTTTTTTTATTATATATTAATGACCTTCCCAAAACAATTGACGAATCGTGTGTACTTTTCGCGGATGACATCTCTATTTTGACATCTTGCAAAAATAATTCTAATATCAATTATAACCTTACTGACATTTTTAATAATATAACTAATTGGATGACATATCATAATTTAGAATTGAATTTAAAAAAGACCGCGTTAATGCAATATAGACCCTATCAAAAAGCACCCCTTGACATAAATTTCTCTTATAATAATAAATATATAGAATGTGTTGACGTATCGACTTTACTAGGCATAGATATTGACACGCATTTAAATTGGAAAAGCCACATACAGAAAATAAAGTCAAAACTATCAAGCTTTACTTATGCGCTTAGAGAATTACGAAAAGTAACAAACGTAGATACAGCTCTAACGGCTTATTATGCATATTGTTTCTCCTGGATCAGCTACGGCATAATACTTTGGGGAAATAGTGTAGATGCTACAGATATCTTTATCATCCAAAAAAAGTGCATTCGTATTTTAGGAAATATAAAGCTTCCCGACATAAATATAGAAAAATTTCATAGGCCCTACTTTATTAGATTTAAAATATTAACACTGGCATCCATATATATATTAGAAAATTGTAAGTTTGTAAAAAAAATATCCCCAACATTTTACAAAAATATCAGATGAGCGAAACTACCCAACACGGTCTAATTATAAACATAATCTGGTTGTGTCTACCTCGAGATTAGAAATGCATAGTACAGGACCAAACGCAATGGCCGCTAAAATATATAACAAATTACCGGTTAAAATCAAAAGTATAGAAAATGTACACAAATTCCTCCGAGTCCTAAAAAATATACTGCTCGAAAAGTGTTATTATACTCTTGAAGAATTTCTTAAGGATGCCTCGATTATGGAATAGATCGTTCCCTTCCGCTACACATTGCTATACCCTATTAGGGTCATTATGTACCATTCCACCTAATTTTGGTTTGTTTATATAAGACATGTAAACCGCATTTGTATGTACTAATGATTGCAATAAATGATTGAGTATGATTGAGTATTGAGTATTGAAACCACCCGGGCCAAAATATGATTCTACGTGGAATCCTTACCTGGTTTTAAATCATTTGGAAAAATATTTTCCCAATAATCACATAACACTAAAAGAATTATCCTTAAAAACTATAGCACTTCTAGCATTGGCGTCAGCACAAAGAATGCAGACACTAAGTCTTATAAGAATTCAAAATATCTCTTTCAATGCTGATCAAGTTCAAATCAAAGTTGAAGACCTAATAAAAACTTCAGGACCGAATACTTACCAACCTTTTATTATATTACCGTACATAAAAGAAAATCCTAAGGTTTGTCCAGCGCTGTGCCTCAAAGCATACATAGACATAATACAGTCTGTACGGCTGCAAGAAGAGCTATTGTTTATAAGTTCTCAAAAACCTCACAAAAGAGTAGGTTCTCAGACTTTGTCCCATTGGGTTAAATCAATTTTAGAACAAAGTGGCGTTGACATTAAAATATATGGTGCCCACAGCACACGTCATGCATCGACATCTGCTGCACATAGAGCTGGGGTCAATCTTGAAATAATTCGCAAAGCAGCTGGGTGGTCACAATCTTCTAACGTGTTTTTACAATATTATAATAAGGAATTGTCAAAATCAAATCAGAATGATTTTGTAGAAACTATATTTCAAAGTTAAAATAATTATTAAATTGTTGATAAATCATTAAACTTTTCTGTAATATGTGAAATGTTAAACTAGATTATTACTTTTCATAATATTTCCCACTTATTACGTTTAAGAGGCTAAAATTATCAATAAAGTGATATCTGATCGCTATAATGTGGTATTTTTTCGATGCTCTAAACATCTGAATGTAAACAGTATTCATCTTCGGAAAGATGCGATGTATAATTAAGAATCAAACGAACCTTGTGATGTTTGATGTCTAATTATACGAGCTTCTTGAACGAAGATGATTACACACCCACCCTCCCCCTTTTTGTAAAACCCTAATAGATCTATCGAAAAAATAGAGCTCTAAATAATGTGGTCTGGCAGAAACGAACATGGCGGAGTGAGCGACGGTAGAAAGTGGGTAATTTTAAATAAAACAATTTTTCAATTTTAATCGTAGAAAAATAACTCTAATTGTGTGATAAGGACAGCATCATCTCCCGTGCTGCTGCATGTAAACAGTAATCAACTTCGTTCAAGAAGCTCGTATAATTAGACATCAAACATCACAAGGTTCGTTTGATTCTTAATTATGACGTACATGCTTGCAAGGTTAGACAAACGTGTTATGGAGGCATTTAGGGAAATAGTAAGTCGAGAAAACGTACACTTGAGTCTTTGGAGGACACAGAGCATGTTAATAAGTTAGAGAGATTGATAATGCTAAAAATTCGCTTAAGCTGTGCACATTATGTAATATACCTTCTTATAATGTACATATTTTTAAGTAGCGTCTAATGTTTCGAAACGTTCACAATATGAATTGGGTACATGGTATGATATATTAATAACAAGTATAAGAGCCTGTTTCAGAATGTACGAGAAAGTTCCGGTTATACTACCCAGAACATATTTAATAAATAAAACACGATCTTTGCGTTTCACAGTCATCGATTTAGCCTATCCATCGGTTAAAGGAAATGCGCTGCATGTTAACTCTCTTTTTTATCATTCAGTTATTTTATGTTCTGGGTAGTATAACGGGAACTTACTCGAACATTCTGAAACAGGCCCAATTTTATTTTTTTATTTTTATGCCTGATAGATTAGCCTATGACCACTATCTCACCTGATGGTAAGTGATGATGTGGTCGAAGATGTTGTTCAGGCTAGCCTAGAAGTACTGGCTCTCAAGGACAGCTGCCGGAACACACCGTTTGGTGCTTGGTGACAGATTTTCTACTTGAGGGTGGTTGCTAGCCAGGCGGGCATTCGCAAAATGCCCTACCACCATGCCAAAAATAATTAATTAAAAAGTAAATAACCCAACTGCAATTTATTTATTTCCGTCTTAAATCCGCCATATTATGTTTTTCTTTTTCATGTAGGTATCCTAATGTCACCTGCGTTATCAAGAAAAATCTAATGATACCTCACACATTAAAATCGGTTAGGCTGTTTAGAAGTTATGGCGAAATAAAGAAACTCATAAACATACACACATACATGAACCCTGAAAACATAACACTCCTTTTTATGGGAAGTCATGTATAAAGATTCTTCTTCTTAAAACTAAGCTGAAAAGTACATACACAATTGCAGACTATATCTAGTCATTATCTCTCTATATCGAATATATGTAATATAATTTAGCTCGTGTTGCTAGAATGTCTTATTGTAGAAGAGTTTGGTGACTACGAACAAAAAAGTAATAAGTAGGTGCTTTCCAGGGATATTGGCTACTAGGCAATATTTATTTTTACGATCAATAAAATCTGATGAGATTAACAATTATTAATATGAACCTACAAAATATTAGTAGCTTGAGTTGAAATGTAAGCAAAAATCCGTGAAACAGTCTTAATAACATACAGTAAAAACAAATAGATTTAATTCGAAGAAGAGAAGAATAATTTATTATGTTTGGGACGAGCATTGTCGGGGAACAAAGAAATCTGGTAATTAAAAAATAACAATTATGACAATTTGGTAATTTCTTGCTAGACAAAAAAAATGTTTTATGAAGTAGTAGCGAATGAAAAGATCAAGTGATATATTAGTTTAAAAGTAATATGGATAAACTTGATTGAAATGTTAACTGGAAGGAACATGTAAATTGTAACCGGCGGTATGCGTTTATTAACAAAATACTACGAACTATATACCACACTACCACTACTACAATAAAAGCATTATTCCAAATGCTCCAGCCCACTACCAGTTGGCAGCGTGCCCAGCAGCATTGCCCCCTTGAATTACAATGCTTATTCGAATACAGGAATAATAATTATATAGGAACATGTTGCTAGAGCGTGTACAAAGTCAAGTCAATTTTCTTATGCATTATATCACCTGAGTAAAATTCTTGTCATAGTCACGTGAAATGTGCATTGCGTTTCCGGGGAAACTCAGTTAACAAGTTTAAAGTTTTTAAAGCCCAAAAGAAGTGTTGTAAGAGCCATACTTGGTCTGAAAACGGAGAATCAGCTGTGTACCCTATTTTCAAAAGTTTAATTTAATGACCCTGCCTTCTTTGTCCATATCTGAAGTTTCAGATTTTGCAAGATTGAATTTGTAAAAACTTGATATTGAACTTGTTTTGAATTTAATTGAAAAATTGAATTTTATATGCTGAAGGTAGCTGGTAAAGCTATTGAGTTAATGTTATGGTGGGGTTTACATTTTATAACTAGAAGGTTATGTAAAATGTAAAGGTTCTGGAAAAGTACAATTCGATTGCTTTTATGATGGATGCTTTTATGATATTTTAGGCATAACAATTTTACGATACACCAAAAGTTTTTTGTTATGATAAGTTGTCTGTGTATATATAACCCAATACTTGTACACTGCTTCGTAAGCCCCGGACAAGGATTGTGATTGAAGGATTTAAAGTTTCGGAATATTTGTCGAAAATAGATGTATACCTAGTTTCTTTTTTTTCTGACATTTATATGTTTTATATAAATATTATAAGTAACGTTGGCAGTATCCGTTTAGTGGTTTAAGTCATGAGGCTGATGTAAGATTTTAAACTGTTGTGATAGCTCCTCTTACTACAGTTTAACATTTGAATGGTATGGGGCGATGGTGAACTGATCCTCTCCTAGAGCTATTAGGATCAGGCGATAAATATTGACTTTCGTCAAAAAAACAAGTCAATTTCTCTTGTTTCTTGTCTCTTGTTTTTTTATCTCCAAATCAGTCATATAGGAGTTACTCAGTGGAGACCAGCGTAGGCTACAGACATTTCTGCTAACGAAGGCGCACTCCGCCATTTTTTTTGGGTGAATTGTTGCATCTATTAGCCTATATACTTAAGCTATCATATTTTATTTTTCGACTGTATGTGCCATAAGCAGTTACACCAAATCTGAGATTTATACAAACAAGGCCTACTCGTACAAATGCGCATTAATAGTTTAGTGTGGAAGGGAGTGCCTTTGTGAGTGAAAAGTTCTGTACCCATGGTGATCTGTTTCTTCTATTCACAAATGTAGGTATCTAATATTTATATCACATTTTATTCTATTGCCACGCGATCGTTCACTTTAGGGATTGCGTAAGTTTTTTATTCTAATAAGAAATAGCTTCAGATTATAGAACAGTACCTATGTGTATTCTGATACGATAGCGTAACTTTATCGATGCATAATTTAATTGAAGAAGATATTTATATTAATTACAAATATAATGATAATTGTATTCTATCTTCTTAAAAAGTCAAGTCAAGTGTTTAATAGTCATAAAAAGTGTATACGTACGAAAGAAGAGAAAAAAACGTGTAAAAGTCAATTATGCCATTACAACTCTAATGTTTTTATATAAGAAAGCGCGTCACGTGTACTCTTTCATTTCTCACGCTTCGGCCATTTTTCTCCTTAAATCGACAGGCCTAACATCAACTCAAGAATTTATCTATACTTTTCTCACCGCGCGCTCTTTTCTTATTTTGCTACATTTTAACCGTGATTGACATTAATTTATTTATAGGGGCGAAAGTGGAAACAAACACATAAATATAAGAAATAACTATTGATGTTCCTAGGTGTACACTAAACTAAGAAAACTAACAATTGATGTTATGAAATCTACAAGCACCTTATTCGATTTTCGAAGATACTACGTGTTATTCGTAACTGCCTGCCCACCTAGGGTTTTAACGGTGTTCTATATGACATGTTCTTAGGATTACAAAATTTAGTGTTTTCCTTATAGGTAAATGGCAAATATATAATGTAAAGTAATAAAATGATTTTTAATACAGGACCTTACTAAATCAACGAACAGATTAACCGAAAGGTAGCGGAGCGGGTATACTATCAAAATAGCATTCCCAAAGAGGGTTGGATCAGACATCAGGCCGGTAATAAAACCGCACCAAAAGTTTTTCATTTTTATCCTCGCGTTGTCCTGTTTATTCAATTTATTGCGGTGGGATACCAGAGACTGACCCCTTACTTATAGAATGAAATATTCCAGTCTGACCCTAACATTATTTTCCATTCCGCCTTGACTCACTAAGTTTTAGGGGCTTGATTAAATCATAGTTACTCCCTAAATACACGTACGTCAGCAAATAAAGTTGTGTGATTAATAAAGGGAAGCGTTTTCATAGTGATTTCCATACAAACGTAGTTTCATAAAATTAATACCAAGTGCTCAAACACGATGAGATTTTGTATGGATGTCAAAAAAACTAATTAGAAAAATGTCCTTGGGCTTAGAAATGTATGCTTCTTGTTGGTTTTCTATTAGTTATGTATTTTCAAAATTATTAAGAAAAAATTTTGATCATTACATGTGATGAAACGTTTTGGGAAATGTATTATAATAATATATATGTATACTTGTAAAGGAAACCTTATTTTAACATTAAGAGATAATATATAAACATTCAAATGAATAACTGGCACACCAGAAGCACAAACATTAGGCTTAATAATACTTATTACAATAAGGGTAAATAACGATTAAGAATATTTTAGGTTTTTTTTTCGGGTTAACGTCGTGTGTTGTTATTTTTTTATGTAGCTAATAACAAATATTTCAAAAAATATGTCATGAAACAATAAAATAACCCTCGATTGAATGCTCAAACAGTCATGTGTCATGTCATGTGTCATGTCATGTGTCATGTCATGTGTCATGTCATGTGTCATGTCATGTGTCATGTCATGTGTCATGTCATGTGTCATGTCATGTGTCATGTCATGTGTCATGTCATGTGTCATGTCATGTGTCATGTCATGTGTCATGTCATGTGTCATGTCATGTGTCATGTCATGTGTCATGTCATGTGTCATGTCACGTGTCATGTCACGTGTCATGTCACGTGTCATGTCATGTGTCATGTCATGTGTCATGTCATGTGTCATGTCACGTGTCATGTCACGTGTCATGTCACGTGTCATGTCACGTGTCATGTCATGTGTCATGTCATGTGTCATGTCATGTGTCATGTCATGTGTCATGTCATGTGTCATGTCATGTGTCATGTCATGTGTCATGTCATGTGTCATGTCATGTGTCATGTCATGTGTCATGTCATGTGTCATGTCATGTGTCATGTCATGTGTCATGTCATGTGTCATGTCATGTGTCATGTCATGTGTCGTGTCATGTGTCGTGTCATGTGTCGTGTCATGTGTCGTGTCATGTGTCGTGTCATGTGTCGTGTCATGTGTCGTGTCATGTGTCGTGTCATGTGTCGTGTCATGTGTCGTGTCATGTGTCATGTCATGTGTCATGTCATGTGTCATGTCATGTGTCATGTCATGTGTCATGTCATGTGTCATGTCATGTGTCAGACACAGAGACTTAGACTCAGAGACTCAGACTCAGAGACTCAGACTCAGAGACTCAGACTCAGAGACTCCGACTCAGAGACTCAGACTCAGAGACTCAGACTCAGAGACTCAGACTCAGAGACTCAGACTCAGAGACTCAGACTCAGAGACACTGACTCAGAGACTCAGACTCAAAAACTCAGACGGCGTCGGCGTCGGAGTCGGCGTCGGCGTCGGCGTTGGCATCGGCGTCGGTGTTGGCATTGGCGTCGGCGTCAGCGTCATATGTCATGTCATAAGTCATATGTCAGACTCACCTGAGAACCTACTCACAAAAGAGTAGGTTCTCAGACTTTTTCCCATTGGGTTAAATCAATTTTAGAACAAAGTGGCGTTGACATTAAAATATATGGTGCCCACAGCACACGTCATGCATCGACATCTGCTGCACATAGAGCTGGGGTCAATCTTGAAATAATTCGCAAAGCAGCTGGGTGGTCACAATCTTCTAACGTGTTTTTACAATATTATAATAAGGAATTGTCAAAATCAAATCAGAATGATTTTGTAGAAACTATATTTCAAAGTTAAAATAATTATTAAATTGTTGATAAATCATTAAACTTTTCTGTAATATGTGAAATGTTAAACTAGATTATTACTTTTCATAATAATTCCCACTTATTACGTTTAAGAGGCTAAAATTATCAATAAAGTGATATCTGATCGCTATAATGTGGTATTTTTTCGATGCTCTAAACATCTGAATGTAAACAGTATTCATCTTCGGAAAGATGCGATGTATAATTAAGAATCAAACGAACCTTGTGATGTTTGATGTCTAATTATACGAGCTTCTTGAACGAAGATGATTACACACCCACCCTCCCCCTTTTTGTAAAACCCTAATAGATCTATCGAAAAAATAGAGCTCTAAATAATGTGGTCTGGCAGAAACGAACATGGCGGAGTGAGCGACGGTAGAAAGTGGGTAATTTTAAATAAAACAATTTTTCAATTTTAATCGTAGAAAAATAACTCTAATTGTGTGATAAGGACAGCATCATCTCCCGTGCTGCTGCATGTAAACAGTAATCAACTTCGTTCAAGAAGCTCGTATAATTAGACATCAAACATCACAAGGTTCGTTTGATTCTTAATTATGACGTACATGCTTGCAAGGTTAGACAAACGTGTTATGGAGGCATTTAGGGAAATAGTAAGTCGAGAAAACGTACACTTGAGTCTTTGGAGGACACAGAGCATGTTAATAAGTTAGAGAGATTGATAATGCTAAAAATTCGCTTAAGCTGTGCACATTATGTAATATACCTTCTTATAATGTACATATTTTTAAGTAGCGTCTAATGTTTCGAAACGTTCACAATATGAATTGGGTACATGGTATGATATATTAATAACAAGTATAAGGGCCTGTTTCAGAATGTACGAGAAAGTTCCGGTTATACTACCCAGAACATATTTAATAAATAAAACACGATCTTTGCGTTTCACAGTCATCGATTTAGCCTATCCATCGGTTAAAGGAAATGCGCTGCATGTTAACTCTCTTTTTTATCATTCAGTTATTTTATGTTCTGGGTAGTATAACGGGAACTTACTCGAACATTCTGAAACAGGCCCAATTTTATTTTTTTATTTTTATGCCTGATAGATTAGCCTATGACCACTATCTCACCTGATGGTAAGTGATGATGTGGTCGAAGATGTTGTTCAGGCTAGCCTAGAAGTACTGGCTCTCAAGGACAGCTGCCGGAACACACCGTTTGGTGCTTGGTGACAGATTTTCTACTTGAGGGTGGTTGCTAGCCAGGCGGGCATTCGCAAAATGCCCTACCACCATGCCAAAAATAATTAATTAAAAAGTAAATAACCCAACTGCAATTTATTTATTTCCGTCTTAAATCCGCCATATTATGTTTTTCTTTTTCATGTAGGTATCCTAATGTCACCTGCGTTATCAAGAAAAATCTAATGATACCTCACACATTAAAATCGGTTAGGCTGTTTAGAAGTTATGGCGAAATAAAGAAACTCATAAACATACACACATACATGAACCCTGAAAACATAACACTCCTTTTTATGGGAAGTCATGTATAAAGATTCTTCTTCTTAAAACTAAGCTGAAAAGTACATACACAATTGCAGACTATATCTAGTCATTATCTCTCTATATCGAATATATGTAATATAATTTAGCTCGTGTTGCTAGAATGTCTTATTGTAGAAGAGTTTGGTGACTACGAACAAAAAAGTAATAAGTAGGTGCTTTCCAGGGATATTGGCTACTAGGCAATATTTATTTTTACGATCAATAAAATCTGATGAGATTAACAATTATTAATATGAACCTACAAAATATTAGTAGCTTGAGTTGAAATGTAAGCAAAAATCCGTGAAACAGTCTTAATAACATACAGTAAAAACAAATAGATTTAATTCGAAGAAGAGAAGAATAATTTATTATGTTTGGGACGAGCATTGTCGGGGAACAAAGAAATCTGGTAATTAAAAAATAACAATTATGACAATTTGGTAATTTCTTGCTAGACAAAAAAAATGTTTTATGAAGTAGTAGCGAATGAAAAGATCAAGTGATATATTAGTTTAAAAGTAATATGGATAAACTTGATTGAAATGTTAACTGGAAGGAACATGTAAATTGTAACCGGCGGTATGCGTTTATTAACAAAATACTACGAACTATATACCACACTACCACTACTACAATAAAAGCATTATTCCAAATGCTCCAGCCCACTACCAGTTGGCAGCGTGCCCAGCAGCATTGCCCCCTTGAATTACAATGCTTATTCGAATACAGGAATAATAATTATATAGGAACATGTTGCTAGAGCGTGTACAAAGTCAAGTCAATTTTCTTATGCATTATATCACCTGAGTAAAATTCTTGTCATAGTCACGTGAAATGTGCATTGCGTTTCCGGGGAAACTCAGTTAACAAGTTTAAAGTTTTTAAAGCCCAAAAGAAGTGTTGTAAGAGCCATACTTGGTCTGAAAACGGAGAATCAGCTGTGTACCCTATTTTCAAAAGTTTAATTTAATGACCCTGCCTTCTTTGTCCATATCTGAAGTTTCAGATTTTGCAAGATTGAATTTGTAAAAACTTGATATTGAACTTGTTTTGAATTTAATTGAAAAATTGAATTTTATATGCTGAAGGTAGCTGGTAAAGCTATTGAGTTAATGTTATGGTGGGGTTTACATTTTATAACTAGAAGGTTATGTAAAATGTAAAGGTTCTGGAAAAGTACAATTCGATTGCTTTTATGATGGATGCTTTTATGATATTTTAGGCATAACAATTTTACGATACACCAAAAGTTTTTTGTTATGATAAGTTGTCTGTGTATATATAACCCAATACTTGTACACTGCTTCGTAAGCCCCGGACAAGGATTGTGATTGAAGGATTTAAAGTTTCGGAATATTTGTCGAAAATAGATGTATACCTAGTTTCTTTTTTTTCTGACATTTATATGTTTTATATAAATATTATAAGTAACGTTGGCAGTATCCGTTTAGTGGTTTAAGTCATGAGGCTGATGTAAGATTTTAAACTGTTGTGATAGCTCCTCTTACTACAGTTTAACATTTGAATGGTATGGGGCGATGGTGAACTGATCCTCTCCTAGAGCTATTAGGATCAGGCGATAAATATTGACTTTCGTCAAAAAAACAAGTCAATTTCTCTTGTTTCTTGTCTCTTGTTTTTTTATCTCCAAATCAGTCATATAGGAGTTACTCAGTGGAGACCAGCGTAGGCTACAGACATTTCTGCTAACGAAGGCGCACTCCGCCATTTTTTTTGGGTGAATTGTTGCATCTATTAGCCTATATACTTAAGCTATCATATTTTATTTTTCGACTGTATGTGCCATAAGCAGTTACACCAAATCTGAGATTTATACAAACAAGGCCTACTCGTACAAATGCGCATTAATAGTTTAGTGTGGAAGGGAGTGCCTTTGTGAGTGAAAAGTTCTGTACCCATGGTGATCTGTTTCTTCTATTCACAAATGTAGGTATCTAATATTTATATCACATTTTATTCTATTGCCACGCGATCGTTCACTTTAGGGATTGCGTAAGTTTTTTATTCTAATAAGAAATAGCTTCAGATTATAGAACAGTACCTATGTGTATTCTGATACGATAGCGTAACTTTATCGATGCATAATTTAATTGAAGAAGATATTTATATTAATTACAAATATAATGATAATTGTATTCTATCTTCTTAAAAAGTCAAGTCAAGTGTTTAATAGTCATAAAAAGTGTATACGTACGAAAGAAGAGAAAAAAACGTGTAAAAGTCAATTATGCCATTACAACTCTAATGTTTTTATATAAGAAAGCGCGTCACGTGTACTCTTTCATTTCTCACGCTTCGGCCATTTTTCTCCTTAAATCGACAGGCCTAACATCAACTCAAGAATTTATCTATACTTTTCTCACCGCGCGCTCTTTTCTTATTTTGCTACATTTTAACCGTGATTGACATTAATTTATTTATAGGGGCGAAAGTGGAAACAAACACATAAATATAAGAAATAACTATTGATGTTCCTAGGTGTACACTAAACTAAGAAAACTAACAATTGATGTTATGAAATCTACAAGCACCTTATTCGATTTTCGAAGATACTACGTGTTATTCGTAACTGCCTGCCCACCTAGGGTTTTAACGGTGTTCTATATGACATGTTCTTAGGATTACAAAATTTAGTGTTTTCCTTATAGGTAAATGGCAAATATATAATGTAAAGTAATAAAATGATTTTTAATACAGGACCTTACTAAATCAACGAACAGATTAACCGAAAGGTAGCGGAGCGGGTATACTATCAAAATAGCATTCCCAAAGAGGGTTGGATCAGACATCAGGCCGGTAATAAAACCGCACCAAAAGTTTTTCATTTTTATCCTCGCGTTGTCCTGTTTATTCAATTTATTGCGGTGGGATACCAGAGACTGACCCCTTACTTATAGAATGAAATATTCCAGTCTGACCCTAACATTATTTTCCATTCCGCCTTGACTCACTAAGTTTTAGGGGCTTGATTAAATCATAGTTACTCCCTAAATACACGTACGTCAGCAAATAAAGTTGTGTGATTAATAAAGGGAAGCGTTTTCATAGTGATTTCCATACAAACGTAGTTTCATAAAATTAATACCAAGTGCTCAAACACGATGAGATTTTGTATGGATGTCAAAAAAACTAATTAGAAAAATGTCCTTGGGCTTAGAAATGTATGCTTCTTGTTGGTTTTCTATTAGTTATGTATTTTCAAAATTATTAAGAAAAAATTTTGATCATTACATGTGATGAAACGTTTTGGGAAATGTATTATAATAATATATATGTATACTTGTAAAGGAAACCTTATTTTAACATTAAGAGATAATATATAAACATTCAAATGAATAACTGGCACACCAGAAGCACAAACATTAGGCTTAATAATACTTATTACAATAAGGGTAAATAACGATTAAGAATATTTTAGGTTTTTTTTTCGGGTTAACGTCGTGTGTTGTTATTTTTTTATGTAGCTAATAACAAATATTTCAAAAAATATGTCATGAAACAATAAAATAACCCTCGATTGAATGCTCAAACAGTCATGTGTCATGTCATGTGTCATGTCATGTGTCATGTCATGTGTCATGTCATGTGTCATGTCATGTGTCATGTCATGTGTCATGTCATGTGTCATGTCATGTGTCATGTCATGTGTCATGTCATGTGTCATGTCATGTGTCATGTCATGTGTCATGTCACGTGTCATGTCACGTGTCATGTCACGTGTCATGTCATGTGTCATGTCATGTGTCATGTCATGTGTCATGTCACGTGTCATGTCACGTGTCATGTCACGTGTCATGTCACGTGTCATGTCATGTGTCATGTCATGTGTCATGTCATGTGTCATGTCATGTGTCATGTCATGTGTCATGTCATGTGTCATGTCATGTGTCATGTCATGTGTCATGTCATGTGTCATGTCATGTGTCATGTCATGTGTCATGTCATGTGTCATGTCATGTGTCATGTCATGTGTCATGTCATGTGTCGTGTCATGTGTCGTGTCATGTGTCGTGTCATGTGTCGTGTCATGTGTCGTGTCATGTGTCGTGTCATGTGTCGTGTCATGTGTCGTGTCATGTGTCGTGTCATGTGTCATGTCATGTGTCATGTCATGTGTCATGTCATGTGTCATGTCATGTGTCATGTCATGTGTCATGTCATGTGTCATGTCATGTGTCAGACACAGAGACTTAGACTCAGAGACTCAGACTCAGAGACTCAGACTCAGAGACTCAGACTCAGAGACTCCGACTCAGAGACTCAGACTCAGAGACTCAGACTCAGAGACTCAGACTCAGAGACTCAGACTCAGAGACTCAGACTCAGAGACACTGACTCAGAGACTCAGACTCAAAAACTCAGACGGCGTCGGCGTCGGAGTCGGCGTCGGCGTCGGCGTTGGCATCGGCGTCGGTGTTGGCATTGGCGTCGGCGTCAGCGTCATATGTCATGTCATAAGTCATATGTCAGACTCACCTGAGAACCTACTCACAAAAGAGTAGGTTCTCAGACTTTTTCCCATTGGGTTAAATCAATTTTAGAACAAAGTGGCGTTGACATTAAAATATATGGTGCCCACAGCACACGTCATGCATCGACATCTGCTGCACATAGAGCTGGGGTCAATCTTGAAATAATTCGCAAAGCAGCTGGGTGGTCACAATCTTCTAACGTGTTTTTACAATATTATAATAAGGAATTGTCAAAATCAAATCAGAATGATTTTGTAGAAACTATATTTCAAAGTTAAAATAATTATTAAATTGTTGATAAATCATTAAACTTTTCTGTAATATGTGAAATGTTAAACTAGATTATTACTTTTCATAATAATTCCCACTTATTACGTTTAAGAGGCTAAAATTATCAATAAAGTGATATCTGATCGCTATAATGTGGTATTTTTTCGATGCTCTAAACATCTGAATGTAAACAGTATTCATCTTCGGAAAGATGCGATGTATAATTAAGAATCAAACGAACCTTGTGATGTTTGATGTCTAATTATACGAGCTTCTTGAACGAAGATGATTACACACCCACCCTCCCCCTTTTTGTAAAACCCTAATAGATCTATCGAAAAAATAGAGCTCTAAATAATGTGGTCTGGCAGAAACGAACATGGCGGAGTGAGCGACGGTAGAAAGTGGGTAATTTTAAATAAAACAATTTTTCAATTTTAATCGTAGAAAAATAACTCTAATTGTGTGATAAGGACAGCATCATCTCCCGTGCTGCTGCATGTAAACAGTAATCAACTTCGTTCAAGAAGCTCGTATAATTAGACATCAAACATCACAAGGTTCGTTTGATTCTTAATTATGACGTACATGCTTGCAAGGTTAGACAAACGTGTTATGGAGGCATTTAGGGAAATAGTAAGTCGAGAAAACGTACACTTGAGTCTTTGGAGGACACAGAGCATGTTAATAAGTTAGAGAGATTGATAATGCTAAAAATTCGCTTAAGCTGTGCACATTATGTAATATACCTTCTTATAATGTACATATTTTTAAGTAGCGTCTAATGTTTCGAAACGTTCACAATATGAATTGGGTACATGGTATGATATATTAATAACAAGTATAAGGGCCTGTTTCAGAATGTACGAGAAAGTTCCGGTTATACTACCCAGAACATATTTAATAAATAAAACACGATCTTTGCGTTTCACAGTCATCGATTTAGCCTATCCATCGGTTAAAGGAAATGCGCTGCATGTTAACTCTCTTTTTTATCATTCAGTTATTTTATGTTCTGGGTAGTATAACGGGAACTTACTCGAACATTCTGAAACAGGCCCAATTTTATTTTTTTATTTTTATGCCTGATAGATTAGCCTATGACCACTATCTCACCTGATGGTAAGTGATGATGTGGTCGAAGATGTTGTTCAGGCTAGCCTAGAAGTACTGGCTCTCAAGGACAGCTGCCGGAACACACCGTTTGGTGCTTGGTGACAGATTTTCTACTTGAGGGTGGTTGCTAGCCAGGCGGGCATTCGCAAAATGCCCTACCACCATGCCAAAAATAATTAATTAAAAAGTAAATAACCCAACTGCAATTTATTTATTTCCGTCTTAAATCCGCCATATTATGTTTTTCTTTTTCATGTAGGTATCCTAATGTCACCTGCGTTATCAAGAAAAATCTAATGATACCTCACACATTAAAATCGGTTAGGCTGTTTAGAAGTTATGGCGAAATAAAGAAACTCATAAACATACACACATACATGAACCCTGAAAACATAACACTCCTTTTTATGGGAAGTCATGTATAAAGATTCTTCTTCTTAAAACTAAGCTGAAAAGTACATACACAATTGCAGACTATATCTAGTCATTATCTCTCTATATCGAATATATGTAATATAATTTAGCTCGTGTTGCTAGAATGTCTTATTGTAGAAGAGTTTGGTGACTACGAACAAAAAAGTAATAAGTAGGTGCTTTCCAGGGATATTGGCTACTAGGCAATATTTATTTTTACGATCAATAAAATCTGATGAGATTAACAATTATTAATATGAACCTACAAAATATTAGTAGCTTGAGTTGAAATGTAAGCAAAAATCCGTGAAACAGTCTTAATAACATACAGTAAAAACAAATAGATTTAATTCGAAGAAGAGAAGAATAATTTATTATGTTTGGGACGAGCATTGTCGGGGAACAAAGAAATCTGGTAATTAAAAAATAACAATTATGACAATTTGGTAATTTCTTGCTAGACAAAAAAAATGTTTTATGAAGTAGTAGCGAATGAAAAGATCAAGTGATATATTAGTTTAAAAGTAATATGGATAAACTTGATTGAAATGTTAACTGGAAGGAACATGTAAATTGTAACCGGCGGTATGCGTTTATTAACAAAATACTACGAACTATATACCACACTACCACTACTACAATAAAAGCATTATTCCAAATGCTCCAGCCCACTACCAGTTGGCAGCGTGCCCAGCAGCATTGCCCCCTTGAATTACAATGCTTATTCGAATACAGGAATAATAATTATATAGGAACATGTTGCTAGAGCGTGTACAAAGTCAAGTCAATTTTCTTATGCATTATATCACCTGAGTAAAATTCTTGTCATAGTCACGTGAAATGTGCATTGCGTTTCCGGGGAAACTCAGTTAACAAGTTTAAAGTTTTTAAAGCCCAAAAGAAGTGTTGTAAGAGCCATACTTGGTCTGAAAACGGAGAATCAGCTGTGTACCCTATTTTCAAAAGTTTAATTTAATGACCCTGCCTTCTTTGTCCATATCTGAAGTTTCAGATTTTGCAAGATTGAATTTGTAAAAACTTGATATTGAACTTGTTTTGAATTTAATTGAAAAATTGAATTTTATATGCTGAAGGTAGCTGGTAAAGCTATTGAGTTAATGTTATGGTGGGGTTTACATTTTATAACTAGAAGGTTATGTAAAATGTAAAGGTTCTGGAAAAGTACAATTCGATTGCTTTTATGATGGATGCTTTTATGATATTTTAGGCATAACAATTTTACGATACACCAAAAGTTTTTTGTTATGATAAGTTGTCTGTGTATATATAACCCAATACTTGTACACTGCTTCGTAAGCCCCGGACAAGGATTGTGATTGAAGGATTTAAAGTTTCGGAATATTTGTCGAAAATAGATGTATACCTAGTTTCTTTTTTTTCTGACATTTATATGTTTTATATAAACATTATAAGTAACGTTGGCAGTATCCGTTTAGTGGTTTAAGTCATGAGGCTGATGTAAGATTTTAAACTGTTGTGATAGCTCCTCTTACTACAGTTTAACATTTGAATGGTATGGGGCGATGGTGAACTGATCCTCTCCTAGAGCTATTAGGATCAGGCGATAAATATTGACTTTCGTCAAAAAAACAAGTCAATTTCTCTTGTTTCTTGTCTCTTGTTTTTTTATCTCCAAATCAGTCATATAGGAGTTACTCAGTGGAGACCAGCGTAGGCTACAGACATTTCTGCTAACGAAGGCGCACTCCGCCATTTTTTTTGGGTGAATTGTTGCATCTATTAGCCTATATACTTAAGCTATCATATTTTATTTTTCGACTGTATGTGCCATAAGCAGTTACACCAAATCTGAGATTTATACAAACAAGGCCTACTCGTACAAATGCGCATTAATAGTTTAGTGTGGAAGGGAGTGCCTTTGTGAGTGAAAAGTTCTGTACCCATGGTGATCTGTTTCTTCTATTCACAAATGTAGGTATCTAATATTTATATCACATTTTATTCTATTGCCACGCGATCGTTCACTTTAGGGATTGCGTAAGTTTTTTATTCTAATAAGAAATAGCTTCAGATTATAGAACAGTACCTATGTGTATTCTGATACGATAGCGTAACTTTATCGATGCATAATTTAATTGAAGAAGATATTTATATTAATTACAAATATAATGATAATTGTATTCTATCTTCTTAAAAAGTCAAGTCAAGTGTTTAATAGTCATAAAAAGTGTATACGTACGAAAGAAGAGAAAAAACGTGTAAAAGTCAATTATGCCATTACAACTCTAATGTTTTTATATAAGAAAGCGCGTCACGTGTACTCTTTCATTTCTCACGCTTCGGCCATTTTTCTCCTTAAATCGACAGGCCTAACATCAACTCAAGAATTTATCTATACTTTTCTCACCGCGCGCTCTTTTCTTATTTTGCTACATTTTAACCGTGATTGACATTAATTTATTTATAGGGGCGAAAGTGGAAACAAACACATAAATATAAGAAATAACTATTGATGTTCCTAGGTGTACACTAAACTAAGAAAACTAACAATTGATGTTATGAAATCTACAAGCACCTTATTCGATTTTCGAAGATACTACGTGTTATTCGTAACTGCCTGCCCACCTAGGGTTTTAACGGTGTTCTATATGACATGTTCTTAGGATTACAAAATTTAGTGTTTTCCTTATAGGTAAATGGCAAATATATAATGTAAAGTAATAAAATGATTTTTAATACAGGACCTTACTAAATCAACGAACAGATTAACCGAAAGGTAGCGGAGCGGGTATACTATCAAAAATAGCATTCCCAAAGAGGGTTGGATCAGACATCAGGCCGGTAATAAAACCGCACCAAAAGTTTTTCATTTTTATCCTCGCGTTGTCCTGTTTATTCAATTTATTGCGGTGGGATACCAGAGACTGACCCCTTACTTATAGAATGAAATATTCCAGTCTGACCCTAACATTATTTTCCATTCCGCCTTGACTCACTAAGTTTTAGGGGCTTGATTAAATCATAGTTACTCCCTAAATACACGTACGTCAGCAAATAAAGTTGTGTGATTAATAAAGGGAAGCGTTTTCATAGTGATTTCCATACAAACGTAGTTTCATAAAATTAATACCAAGTGCTCAAACACGATGAGATTTTGTATGGATGTCAAAAAAACTAATTAGAAAAATGTCCTTGGGCTTAGAAATGTATGCTTCTTGTTGGTTTTCTATTAGTTATGTATTTTCAAAATTATTAAGAAAAAATTTTGATCATTACATGTGATGAAACGTTTTGGGAAATGTATTATAATAATATATATGTATACTTGTAAAGGAAACCTTATTTTAACATTAAGAGATAATATATAAACATTCAAATGAATAACTGGCACACCAGAAGCACAAACATTAGGCTTAATAATACTTATTACAATAAGGGTAAATAACGATTAAGAATATTTTAGGTTTTTTTTTCGGGTTAACGTCGTGTGTTGTTATTTTTTTATGTAGCTAATAACAAATATTTCAAAAAATATGTCATGAAACAATAAAATAACCCTCGATTGAATGCTCAAACAGTCATGTGTCATGTCATGTGTCATGTCATGTGTCATGTCATGTGTCATGTCATGTGTCATGTCATGTGTCATGTCATGTGTCATGTCATGTGTCATGTCATGTGTCATGTCATGTGTCATGTCATGTGTCATGTCATGTGTCATGTCATGTGTCATGTCATGTGTCATGTCATGTGTCATGTCATGTGTCATGTCATGTGTCATGTCATGTGTCATGTCATGTGTCATGTCATGTGTCATGTCACGTGTCATGTCACGTGTCATGTCACGTGTCATGTCATGTGTCATGTCATGTGTCATGTCACGTGTCATGTCACGTGTCATGTCACGTGTCATGTCACGTGTCATGTCACGTGTCATGTCATGTGTCATGTCATGTGTCATGTCATGTGTCATGTCATGTGTCATGTCATGTGTCATGTCATGTGTCATGTCATGTGTCATGTCATGTGTCATGTCATGTGTCATGTCATGTGTCATGTCATGTGTCATGTCATGTGTCATGTCATGTGTCATGTCATGTGTCATGTCATGTGTCATGTCATGTGTCATGTCATGTGTCATGTCATGTGTCATGTCATGTGTCATGTCATGTGTCATGTCATGTGTCATGTCATGTGTCATGTCATGTGTCATGTCATGTGTCATGTCATGTGTCATGTCATGTGTCATGTCATGTGTCATGTCATGTGTCATGTCATGTGTCATGTCATGTGTCATGTCATGTGTCATGTCATGTGTCATGTCATGTGTCATGTCATGTGTCATGTCATGTGTCATGTCATGTGTCAGACACAGAGACTTAGACTCAGAGACTCAGACTCAGAGACTCAGACTCAGAGACTCAGACTCAGAGACTCCGACTCAGAGACTCAGACTCAGAGACTCAGACTCAGAGACTCAGACTCAGAGACTCAGACTCAGAGACTCAGACTCAGAGACACTGACTCAGAGACTCAGACTCAAAAACTCAGACGGCGTCGGCGTCGGAGTCGGCGTCGGCGTCGGCGTTGGCATCGGCGTCGGTGTTGGCATTGGCGTCGGCGTCAGCGTCATATGTCATGTCATAAGTCATATGTCAGACTCACCTGAGAACCTACTCACAAAAGAGTAGGTTCTCAGACTTTTTCCCATTGGGTTAAATCAATTTTAGAACAAAGTGGCGTTGACATTAAAATATATGGTGCCCACAGCACACGTCATGCATCGACATCTGCTGCACATAGAGCTGGGGTCAATCTTGAAATAATTCGCAAAGCAGCTGGGTGGTCACAATCTTCTAACGTGTTTTTACAATATTATAATAAGGAATTGTCAAAATCAAATCAGAATGATTTTGTAGAAACTATATTTCAAAGTTAAAATAATTATTAAATTGTTGATAAATCATTAAACTTTTCTGTAATATGTGAAATGTTAAACTAGATTATTACTTTTCATAATAATTCCCACTATAAAGTGATATCTGATCGCTATAATGTGGTATTTTTTCGATGCTCTAAACATCTGAATGTAAACAGTATTCATCTTCGGAAAGATGCGATGTATAATTAAGAATCAAACGAACCTTGTGATGTTTGATGTCTAATTATACGAGCTTCTTGAACGAAGATGATTACACACCCACCCTCCCCCTTTTTGTAAAACCCTAATAGATCTATCGAAAAAATAGAGCTCTAAATAATGTGGTCTGGCAGAAACGAACATGGCGGAGTGAGCGACGGTAGAAAGTGGGTAATTTTATATAAAACAATTTTTCAATTTTAATCGTAGAAAAATAACTCTAATTGTGTGATAAGGACAGCATCATCTCCCGTGCTGCTGCATGTAAACAGTAATCAACTTCGTTCAAGAAGCTCGTATAATTAGACATCAAACATCACAAGGTTCGTTTGATTCTTAATTATGACGTACATGCTTGCAAGGTTAGACAAACGTGTTATGGAGGCATTTAGGGAAATAGTAAGTCGAGAAAACGTACACTTGAGTCTTTGGAGGACACAGAGCATGTTAATAAGTTAGAGAGATTGATAATGCTAAAAATTCGCTTAAGCTGTGCACATTATGTAATATACCTTCTTATAATGTACATATTTTTAAGTAGCGTCTAATGTTTCGAAACGTTCACAATATGAATTGGGTACATGGTATGATATATTAATAACAAGTATAAGGGCCTGTTTCAGAATGTACGAGAAAGTTCCGGTTATACTACCCAGAACATATTTAATAAATAAAACACGATCTTTGCGTTTCACAGTCATCGATTTAGCCTATCCATCGGTTAAAGGAAATGCGCTGCATGTTAACTCTCTTTTTTATCATTCAGTTATTTTATGTTCTGGGTAGTATAACGGGAACTTACTCGAACATTCTGAAACAGGCCCAATTTTATTTTTTTATTTTTATGCCTGATAGATTAGCCTATGACCACTATCTCACCTGATGGTAAGTGATGATGTGGTCGAAGATGTTGTTCAGGCTAGCCTAGAAGTACTGGCTCTCAAGGACAGCTGCCGGAACACACCGTTTGGTGCTTGGTGACAGATTTTCTACTTGAGGGTGGTTGCTAGCCAGGCGGGCATTCGCAAAATGCCCTACCACCATGCCAAAAATAATTAATTAAAAAGTAAATAACCCAACTGCAATTTATTTATTTCCGTCTTAAATCCGCCATATTATGTTTTTCTTTTTCATGTAGGTATCCTAATGTCACCTGCGTTATCAAGAAAAATCTAATGATACCTCACACATTAAAATCGGTTAGGCTGTTTAGAAGTTATGGCGAAATAAAGAAACTCATAAACATACACACATACATGAACCCTGAAAACATAACACTCCTTTTTATGGGAAGTCATGTATAAAGATTCTTCTTCTTAAAACTAAGCTGAAAAGTACATACACAATTGCAGACTATATCTAGTCATTATCTCTCTATATCGAATATATGTAATATAATTTAGCTCGTGTTGCTAGAATGTCTTATTGTAGAAGAGTTTGGTGACTACGAACAAAAAAGTAATAAGTAGGTGCTTTCCAGGGATATTGGCTACTAGGCAATATTTATTTTTACGATCAATAAAATCTGATGAGATTAACAATTATTAATATGAACCTACAAAATATTAGTAGCTTGAGTTGAAATGTAAGCAAAAATCCGTGAAACAGTCTTAATAACATACAGTAAAAACAAATAGATTTAATTCGAAGAAGAGAAGAATAATTTATTATGTTTGGGACGAGCATTGTCGGGGAACAAAGAAATCTGGTAATTAAAAAATAACAATTATGACAATTTGGTAATTTCTTGCTAGACAAAAAAAATGTTTTATGAAGTAGTAGCGAATGAAAAGATCAAGTGATATATTAGTTTAAAAGTAATATGGATAAACTTGATTGAAATGTTAACTGGAAGGAACATGTAAATTGTAACCGGCGGTATGCGTTTATTAACAAAATACTACGAACTATATACCACACTACCACTACTACAATAAAAGCATTATTCCAAATGCTCCAGCCCACTACCAGTTGGCAGCGTGCCCAGCAGCATTGCCCCCTTGAATTACAATGCTTATTCGAATACAGGAATAATAATTATATAGGAACATGTTGCTAGAGCGTGTACAAAGTCAAGTCAATTTTCTTATGCATTATATCACCTGAGTAAAATTCTTGTCATAGTCACGTGAAATGTGCATTGCGTTTCCGGGGAAACTCAGTTAACAAGTTTAAAGTTTTTAAAGCCCAAAAGAAGTGTTGTAAGAGCCATACTTGGTCTGAAAACGGAGAATCAGCTGTGTACCCTATTTTCAAAAGTTTAATTTAATGACCCTGCCTTCTTTGTCCATATCTGAAGTTTCAGATTTTGCAAGATTGAATTTGTAAAAACTTGATATTGAACTTGTTTTGAATTTAATTGAAAAATTGAATTTTATATGCTGAAGGTAGCTGGTAAAGCTATTGAGTTAATGTTATGGTGGGGTTTACATTTTATAACTAGAAGGTTATGTAAAATGTAAAGGTTCTGGAAAAGTACAATTCGATTGCTTTTATGATGGATGCTTTTATGATATTTTAGGCATAACAATTTTACGATACACCAAAAGTTTTTTGTTATGATAAGTTGTCTGTGTATATATAACCCAATACTTGTACACTGCTTCGTAAGCCCCGGACAAGGATTGTGATTGAAGGATTTAAAGTTTCGGAATATTTGTCGAAAATAGATGTATACCTAGTTTCTTTTTTTTCTGACATTTATATGTTTTATATAAATATTATAAGTAACGTTGGCAGTATCCGTTTAGTGGTTTAAGTCATGAGGCTGATGTAAGATTTTAAACTGTTGTGATAGCTCCTCTTACTACAGTTTAACATTTGAATGGTATGGGGCGATGGTGAACTGATCCTCTCCTAGAGCTATTAGGATCAGGCGATAAATATTGACTTTCGTCAAAAAAACAAGTCAATTTCTCTTGTTTCTTGTCTCTTGTTTTTTTATCTCCAAATCAGTCATATAGGAGTTACTCAGTGGAGACCAGCGTAGGCTACAGACATTTCTGCTAACGAAGGCGCACTCCGCCATTTTTTTTGGGTGAATTGTTGCATCTATTAGCCTATATACTTAAGCTATCATATTTTATTTTTCGACTGTATGTGCCATAAGCAGTTACACCAAATCTGAGATTTATACAAACAAGGCCTACTCGTACAAATGCGCATTAATAGTTTAGTGTGGAAGGGAGTGCCTTTGTGAGTGAAAAGTTCTGTACCCATGGTGATCTGTTTCTTCTATTCACAAATGTAGGTATCTAATATTTATATCACATTTTATTCTATTGCCACGCGATCGTTCACTTTAGGGATTGCGTAAGTTTTTTATTCTAATAAGAAATAGCTTCAGATTATAGAACAGTACCTATGTGTATTCTGATACGATAGCGTAACTTTATCGATGCATAATTTAATTGAAGAAGATATTTATATTAATTACAAATATAATGATAATTGTATTCTATCTTCTTAAAAAGTCAAGTCAAGTGTTTAATAGTCATAAAAAGTGTATACGTACGAAAGAAGAGAAAAAAACGTGTAAAAGTCAATTATGCCATTACAACTCTAATGTTTTTATATAAGAAAGCGCGTCACGTGTACTCTTTCATTTCTCACGCTTCGGCCATTTTTCTCCTTAAATCGACAGGCCTAACATCAACTCAAGAATTTATCTATACTTTTCTCACCGCGCGCTCTTTTCTTATTTTGCTACATTTTAACCGTGATTGACATTAATTTATTTATAGGGGCGAAAGTAGAAACAAACACATAAATATAAGAAATAACTATTGATGTTCCTAGGTGTACACTAAACTAAGAAAACTAACAATTGATGTTATGAAATCTACAAGCACCTTATTCGATTTTCGAAGATACTACGTGTTATTCGTAACTGCCTGCCCACCTAGGGTTTTAACGGTGTTCTATATGACATGTTCTTAGGATTACAAAATTTAGTGTTTTCCTTATAGGTAAATGGCAAATATATAATGTAAAGTAATAAAATGATTTTTAATACAGGACCTTACTAAATCAACGAACAGATTAACCGAAAGGTAGCGGAGCGGGTATACTATCAAAATAGCATTCCCAAAGAGGGTTGGATCAGACATCAGGCCGGTAATAAAACCGCACCAAAAGTTTTTCATTTTTATCCTCGCGTTGTCCTGTTTATTCAATTTATTGCGGTGGGATACCAGAGACTGACCCCTTACTTATAGAATGAAATATTCCAGTCTGACCCTAACATTATTTTCCATTCCGCCTTGACTCACTAAGTTTTAGGGGCTTGATTAAATCATAGTTACTCCCTAAATACACGTACGTCAGCAAATAAAGTTGTGTGATTAATAAAGGGAAGCGTTTTCATAGTGATTTCCATACAAACGTAGTTTCATAAAATTAATACCAAGTGCTCAAACACGATGAGATTTTGTATGGATGTCAAAAAAACTAATTAGAAAAATGTCCTTGGGCTTAGAAATGTATGCTTCTTGTTGGTTTTCTATTAGTTATGTATTTTCAAAATTATTAAGAAAAAATTTTGATCATTACATGTGATGAAACGTTTTGGGAAATGTATTATAATAATATATATGTATACTTGTAAAGGAAACCTTATTTTAACATTAAGAGATAATATATAAACATTCAAATGAATAACTGGCACACCAGAAGCACAAACATTAGGCTTAATAATACTTATTACAATAAGGGTAAATAACGATTAAGAATATTTTAGGTTTTTTTTTCGGGTTAACGTCGTGTGTTGTTATTTTTTTATGTAGCTAATAACAAATATTTCAAAAAATATGTCATGAAACAATAAAATAACCCTCGATTGAATGCTCAAACAGTCATGTGTCATGTCATGTGTCATGTCATGTGTCATGTCATGTGTCATGTCATGTGTCATGTCATGTGTCATGTCATGTGTCATGTCATGTGTCATGTCATGTGTCATGTCATGTGTCATGTCATGTGTCATGTCATGTGTCATGTCATGTGTCATGTCACGTGTCATGTCACGTGTCATGTCACGTGTCATGTCATGTGTCATGTCATGTGTCATGTCATGTGTCATGTCATGTGTCATGTCATGTGTCATGTCATGTGTCATGTCATGTGTCATGTCATGTGTCATGTCATGTGTCATGTCATGTGTCATGTCATGTGTCATGTCATGTGTCATGTCATGTGTCGTGTCATGTGTCGTGTCATGTGTCGTGTCATGTGTCGTGTCATGTGTCGTGTCATGTGTCGTGTCATGTGTCGTGTCATGTGTCGTGTCATGTGTCGTGTCATGTGTCGTGTCATGTGTCATGTCATGTGTCATGTCATGTGTCATGTCATGTGTCAGACACAGAGACTTAGACTCAGAGACTCAGACTCAGAGACTCAGACTCAGAGACTCATACTCAGAGACTCAGACTCAGAGACTCAGACTCAGAGACTCAGACTCAGAGACTCAGACTCAGAGACTCAGACTCAGAGACTCAGACTCAGAGACTCAGACTCAGAGACTCAGACTCAGAGACTCAGACTCAGAGACTCAGACTCAGAGACTCAGACTCAGAGACTCAGACTCAGAGACTCAGACTCAGAGACTCAGACTCAGAGACTCAGACTCAGAGACTCAGACTCAGAGACTCAGACTCAGAGACTCAGACTCAGAGACTCAGACTCAGAGACTCAGACTCAGAGACTCAGACTCAGAGACTCAGACTCAGAGACTCAGACTCAGAGACTCAGACTCAGAGACTCAGACTCAGAGACTCAGACTCAGAGACTCAGACTCAGAGACTCAGACTCAGATTCAGAGACTCAGAGACTCAGACTCAGAGACTCAGAATCAGAGACTCAGGCTCAGAGACTCAGACTCAGAGACTCAGACTCAGAGAATCAGCGTCAGAGACTCTGACTCAGAGACTCAGACTCAAAAACTCAGACGGCGTCGGCGTCGGAGTCGGCGTTGGCGTCGGCGTTGGCATCGGCGTCGGCGTTGGCATCGGCGTCGGCGTCAGCGTCATATGTCATGTCATAAGTCATATGTCAGACTCAGAGACTCAGACGGCGTCGGCGTCGGCGTCGGCGTTGGCGTTGGCGTCGGTGTCAGCGTCGGCGTCGGCGTCGGCATCATCGTCAGCGTCAGCGTCATATGTCATGTCATAAGTCATATGTGCTATGTCAGACTCAGAAACTCAGACGGCGTCGGCGTCGGGCTCGACGTCGGCGTCGGTGTCAGCGTCGGCGTCGGCGTCAGCATCATCGTCAGCGTCAGCGTCATATGTCATGTCATAAGTCATATGTGCTATGTCAGACTCAGAAACTCAGACGGCGTCGGCGTCGGCGTCGGACTCGACGTCGGCGTCAGCATCGGCTTTGGCGTCAGCGTCATACGTCATGTCATATGTCAGACTCAGAGACTCAGACTCAGACTCAGAGACTCAGACTCAGAGACTCAGACTCAGAGACTCAGACTCAGAGACTCAGACTCAGAGACTCAGACTCAGAGACTCAGACTCAGAGACTCAGACTCAGAGATTCAGACTCAGAGACTCAGACTCAGAGACTCAGACTCAGAGACTCAGACTCAGAGACTCAGACTCAGAGACTCAGACTCAGAGACTCAGACTCAGAGACTCAGACTCAGAGACTCAGACTCAGAGACTCAGACTCAGAGACTCAGACTCAGAGACTCAGACTCAGAGACTCAGACTCAGAGACTCAGACTCAGAGACTCAGACTCAGAGACTCAGACTCAGAGACTCAGACTCAGAGACTAAGACTCAGAGACTCAAGTTTCTCTTATTCGGGTTATCGACGCCAAAATGGGGTAAATACCATTCCCGGTTCGTATACGTTGATATTTCCTCATCAGATAGCAATTTGGCGTAATTATTAACCAATAAATGGTTGATTCTATCTTTGTATCGTGTTGCATAATTTTCGTCTTATGCCATCTTTCGTTCTACCGCTAAGAATCTTCTATAGGCGTTTGGATAAGAGTCAGGCATAGGCATATTGTTTTTCCATGGTAAGCCAACCACCCATTTATATTTATTTAACTTTGCTGATGAATCAACAATGTCGACCGCACGAATCTCGTCCTTATTTACTCGTGGTTTAGAGTTGACTCCAATCGCTTCGATGGCAAACGATCGCCGAACGCGTTCATGTAGTTCCTTATCTCCGTTATCAATGTGTGCATCGCTTGGCCATAGTTGCTTCGAATACGGTACTACGTCTGCGCCCGTGCATATGTGTGTCTCCTCAAGCCGTGTGGGCCTTGCGCCCGCTGAAGTAGCGTGGGAGTACGGGGTAGGGGCAGCGTAGATAACTGCGGCGGCCGGTGAAGCGCGCTCGCACGATGTTGTAGTCAAAGCATGCTCAGCGGGTAGCGGACGGCCTCTGCGAGCGAAGGTAGGTGCGGGTACGATGCCATGCAGGCACCACCCGAGCGGAGTTAAAGTTGCGCACGGTTCGTTGATGCCACGATAAATAGTCTTAAGAGTCATGAGCAGGTGGAAGTGTCATGTCATGTGTCATGTCATGTGTCATGTCATGTGTCTTGTCATGTGTCAAGTCATGTGTCATGTCATGTGTCATGTGATGTGTCATGTCATGTGTGACATGTCACGTGTGACATGTCACGTGTCACACGTCACGTGTCAAATATCACGTGTCACATGTCATGTCATGTGTCATGACATGACACATGACATGACACATGACATGGCACATGACGTGACATATGACATGACACATGACATGACACATGACATGACACATGACATGACACATGACATGACTCATGACATGACACATGACATGACACATGACATGACACATGACATGACACATGACATGTTACATGTGACATCTGACATGTGACACTTGACATGTGACACGTGATATGTGACACGTGACATGTGACATGTGATATGTGACACATGACATGTGACACGTTATATGTGACACGTGACATGTGACACGTGACATGTGACAAGTGACATGTGAGACGTGACATGTGACCTGTTACATGTGACACGTGACTTGTGACACGTGACACGTGACTTGATACACGTAACATGTGACTTGTGACATGGGACACGTAACATGTGACACGTGACATGTGACACGTGACATGTGACACGTGACATTTGACACGTGACATGTGACATGTGACACGTGACACGTGACATGTGACACGTGACATGTGACACGTGACATGTGACACGTGACATGTCACACGTGACACGTGACATTTGACATGTGACACGTGACTTGTGACCCGTGACTCGTGACATGTGACATGTGACCGACGCCAACGCCGACGCCGATGCCGTCTCAGTCTCTGAGTCTGAGTCTAAGTCTCTGAGTCTGAGTCTCTGAGTCTCTGAGTCTGAGTCTCTGAGTCTGAGTCTCTGAGTCTGAGTCTCTGAGTCTGAGTCTCTGAGTCTGAGTCTCTGAGTCTGAGTCTCTGAGTCTGAGTCTCTGAGTCTGAGTCTCTGAGTATGAGTCTCTGAGTCTGAGTCTCTGAGTCTGAGTCTCTGAGTCTAAGTCTCTGTGTCTGACACATGACATGACACATGACATGACACATGACATGACACATGACATGACACATGAAATGACACATGACATGACACATGACATATGACGCTGACGCCGACGCCGATGCCAACGCCGACGCCGACGCCGACTCCGACGCCGACGCCGTCTGTGTTTTTGAGTCTGAGTCTCTGAGTCTGAGTCTCTGAGTCTGAGTCTCTGAGTCTAAGTCTCTGAGTCTGAGTCTCTGAGTCTGAATCTCTGAGTCTGAGTCTCTGAGTCTGAGTCTCTGAGTCTGAGTCTCTAAGTCTGAGTCTCTGAGTCTCTAGTCAGACTCAGACGGCGTCGCCGTCAGCGTCGGCATAGGCGTCAGCATCGGCGTCGGCATCAGCGTCATATGTCATGTCATAAGTCATACTCAGACTCAGAAAGTGTCTGCGTCGGACTCGACGTCGGCGTCGGCGTCGGCATCAGCGTCGGCGTCAGCGTCATATATCATGTCATAAGTCATATGTGATATGTCAGACTCAGAGACTCAGAAACTCAAACGGCGTCGGCATCGGCGTCGGTGTCAGCGTCATTGTCAGACTCAGAGACTCAGACGGCATCGGCATCGGCGTCGGTGACAGCGTCGGCGACAGCGTCGGCGTCAGCGTCGGCGACAGCGTCGGCGTCAGCGTCGGCGTCGGCGTCAGCTTCAGCGTCGGCATCGGCGTAGGCATCAGCATCGGCGTCGGCGTCAGCGTCATATGTCATGTCATAAGTCATATGTCAGACTCAGAGACTCAGATTCAGAGACTCAGATCCAGAAACTCGGACTCAAAAGCTCAGACTATAAAACTCAAGACTGCGTCTGCGTCTAGGTCGGCGTCGGCGTCGGCGTCGGCATCAGTGTCGGCGTCAGCGTCATATGTCATGCCATAAGTCATATGTGATATGTCAGATTCAGAGACTCAGACTCAGAAACTCAGACGGCGTCTGCGCCGGCGTCGGCATCGGCATCGGCGTCGGCGTCAGCGTCATATGTCATGTCATATATCATATGTCAGACTCAGAGACTCAGAGACTCAGACTTAGAGACTCAGACTCAGAGACTCACACTCAGAGACTCAGAGACTCAGACTCAGAGACTCAGACTCAGAGACTCAGACTCAGAGACTCAGACTCAGAGACTCAGACTCAGAGACTCAGACTCAGAGACTCAGACTCAGAGACTCAGACTCAGAGACTTAGACTCAGAGACTCAGATTCAGAGACTCAGAGACTCAGACTCAGAGACTCAGAATCAGAGACTCAGGCTCAGAGACTCAGACTCAGAGACTCAGACTCAGAGACTCAGACTCAGAGACTCAGACTCAGAGACTCAGACTCAGAGACTCAGACTCAAAAACTCAGACGGCGTCGGCGTCGGCGTTGGCATCGGCGTCGGCGTCAGCGTCATATGTCATGTCATAAGTCATATGTCAGACTCAGAGACTCAGACGGCATCGGCGTCGGCGTCAGCGTCGGCGTCGGCGTCAGCGTCATATGTCATGTCATAAGTCATATGTGCTATGTCAGACTCAGAAACTCAGACGGCGTCGGCGTCGGCGTCGGACTCGACGTCGGCGTCAGCATCGGCTTTGGCGTCAGCGTCATATGTCAAGTCATATGTCATATGTCAGAGACTCAGACTCAGAGACTCAGACTCAGAGACTCAGACTCAGAGACTCAGACTCAGAGACTCAGACTCAGAGACTCAGACTCAGAGACTCAGACTCAGAGACTCAGACTCAGAGACTCAGACTCAGAGACTAAGACTCAGAGACTCAAGTTTCTCTTATTCGGGTTATCGACGCCAAAATGGGGTAAATACCATTCCCGGTTCGTATACGTTGATATTTCCTCATCAGATAGCAATTTGGCGTAATTATTAACCAATAAATGGTTGATTCTATCTTTGTATCGTGTTGCATAATTTTCGTCTTATGCCATCTTTCGTTCTACCGCTAAGAATCTTCTATAGGCGTTTGGATAAGAGTCAGGCATAGGCATATTGTTTTTCCATGGTAAGCCAACCACCCATTTATATTTATTTAACTTTGCTGATGAATCAACAATGTCGACCGCACGAATCTCGTCCTTATTTACTCGTGGTTTAGAGTTGACTCCAATCGCTTCGATGGCAAACGATCGCCGAACGCGTTCATGTAGTTCCTTATCTCCGTTATCAATGTGTGCATCGCTTGGCCATAGTTGCTTCGAATACGGTACTACGTCTGCGCCCGTGCATATGTGTGTCTCCTCAAGCCGTGTGGGCCTTGCGCCCGCTGAAGTAGCGTGGGAGTACGGGGTAGGGGCAGCGTAGATAACTGCGGCGGCCGGTGAAGCGCGCTCGCACGATGTTGTAGTCAAAGCATGCTCAGCGGGTAGCGGACGGCCTCTGCGAGCGAAGGTAGGTGCGGGTACGATGCCATGCAGGCACCACCCGAGCGGAGTTAAAGTTGCGCACGGTTCGTTGATGCCACGATAAATAGTCTTAAGAGTCATGAGCAGGTGGAAGTGTCATGTCATGTGTCATGTCATGTGTCATGTCATGTGTCTTGTCATGTGTCAAGTCATGTGTCATGTCATGTGTCATGTGATGTGTCATGTCATGTGTGACATGTCACGTGTGACATGTCACGTGTCACACGTCACGTGTCAAATATCACGTGTCACATGTCATGTCATGTGTCATGACATGACACATGACATGACACATGACATGGCACATGACGTGACATATGACATGACACATGACATGACACATGACATGACACATGACATGACACATGACATGACTCATGACATGACACATGACATGACACATGACATGACACATGACATGACACATGACATGTTACATGTGACATCTGACATGTGACACTTGACATGTGACACGTGATATGTGACACGTGACATGTGACATGTGATATGTGACACATGACATGTGACACGTTATATGTGACACGTGACATGTGACACGTGACATGTGACAAGTGACATGTGAGACGTGACATGTGACCTGTTACATGTGACACGTGACTTGTGACACGTGACACGTGACTTGATACACGTAACATGTGACTTGTGACATGGGACACGTAACATGTGACACGTGACATGTGACACGTGACATGTGACACGTGACATTTGACACGTGACATGTGACATGTGACACGTGACACGTGACATGTGACACGTGACATGTGACACGTGACATGTGACACGTGACATGTCACACGTGACACGTGACATTTGACATGTGACACGTGACTTGTGACCCGTGACTCGTGACATGTGACATGTGACCGACGCCAACGCCGACGCCGATGCCGTCTCAGTCTCTGAGTCTGAGTCTAAGTCTCTGAGTCTGAGTCTCTGAGTCTCTGAGTCTGAGTCTCTGAGTCTGAGTCTCTGAGTCTGAGTCTCTGAGTCTGAGTCTCTGAGTCTGAGTCTCTGAGTCTGAGTCTCTGAGTCTGAGTCTCTGAGTCTGAGTCTCTGAGTATGAGTCTCTGAGTCTGAGTCTCTGAGTCTGAGTCTCTGAGTCTAAGTCTCTGTGTCTGACACATGACATGACACATGACATGACACATGACATGACACATGACATGACACATGAAATGACACATGACATGACACATGACATATGACGCTGACGCCGACGCCGATGCCAACGCCGACGCCGACGCCGACTCCGACGCCGACGCCGTCTGTGTTTTTGAGTCTGAGTCTCTGAGTCTGAGTCTCTGAGTCTGAGTCTCTGAGTCTAAGTCTCTGAGTCTGAGTCTCTGAGTCTGAATCTCTGAGTCTGAGTCTCTGAGTCTGAGTCTCTGAGTCTGAGTCTCTAAGTCTGAGTCTCTGAGTCTCTAGTCAGACTCAGACGGCGTCGCCGTCAGCGTCGGCATAGGCGTCAGCATCGGCGTCGGCATCAGCGTCATATGTCATGTCATAAGTCATACTCAGACTCAGAAAGTGTCTGCGTCGGACTCGACGTCGGCGTCGGCGTCGGCATCAGCGTCGGCGTCAGCGTCATATATCATGTCATAAGTCATATGTGATATGTCAGACTCAGAGACTCAGAAACTCAAACGGCGTCGGCATCGGCGTCGGTGTCAGCGTCATTGTCAGACTCAGAGACTCAGACGGCATCGGCATCGGCGTCGGTGACAGCGTCGGCGACAGCGTCGGCGTCAGCGTCGGCGACAGCGTCGGCGTCAGCGTCGGCGTCGGCGTCAGCTTCAGCGTCGGCATCGGCGTAGGCATCAGCATCGGCGTCGGCGTCAGCGTCATATGTCATGTCATAAGTCATATGTCAGACTCAGAGACTCAGATTCAGAGACTCAGATCCAGAAACTCGGACTCAAAAGCTCAGACTATAAAACTCAAGACTGCGTCTGCGTCTAGGTCGGCGTCGGCGTCGGCGTCGGCATCAGTGTCGGCGTCAGCGTCATATGTCATGCCATAAGTCATATGTGATATGTCAGATTCAGAGACTCAGACTCAGAAACTCAGACGGCGTCTGCGCCGGCGTCGGCATCGGCATCGGCGTCGGCGTCAGCGTCATATGTCATGTCATATATCATATGTCAGACTCAGAGACTCAGAGACTCAGACTTAGAGACTCAGACTCAGAGACTCACACTCAGAGACTCAGAGACTCAGACTCAGAGACTCAGACTCAGAGACTCAGACTCAGAGACTCAGACTCAGAGACTCAGACTCAGAGACTCAGACTCAGAGACTCAGACTCAGAGACTCAGACTCAGAGACTTAGACTCAGAGACTCAGATTCAGAGACTCAGAGACTCAGACTCAGAGACTCAGAATCAGAGACTCAGGCTCAGAGACTCAGACTCAGAGACTCAGACTCAGAGACTCAGACTCAGAGACTCAGACTCAGAGACTCAGACTCAGAGACTCAGACTCAAAAACTCAGACGGCGTCGGCGTCGGCGTTGGCATCGGCGTCGGCGTCAGCGTCATATGTCATGTCATAAGTCATATGTCAGACTCAGAGACTCAGACGGCATCGGCGTCGGCGTCAGCGTCGGCGTCGGCGTCAGCGTCATATGTCATGTCATAAGTCATATGTGCTATGTCAGACTCAGAAACTCAGACGGCGTCGGCGTCGGCGTCGGACTCGACGTCGGCGTCAGCATCGGCTTTGGCGTCAGCGTCATATGTCAAGTCATATGTCATATGTCAGAGACTCAGACTCAGAGACTCAGACTCAGAGACTCAGACTCAGAGACTCAGACTCAGAGACTCAGACTCAGAGACTCAGACTCAGAGACTCAGACTCAGAGACTCAGACTCAGAGACTCAGACTCAGAGACTCAGACTCAGAGACTCAGACTCAGAGACTCAGACTCAGAGACTCAGACTCAGAGACTCAGACTCAGAGACTCAGACTCAGAGACTCAGACTCAGAGACTCAGACTCAGAGACTCAGACTCAGAGACTCAGACTCAGAGACTCAGACTCAGAGACTCAGACTCAGAGACTCAGACTCAGAGACTCAGACTCAGAGACTCAGACTCAGAGACTCAGACTCAGAGACTCAGACTCAGAGACTCAGACTCAGAGACTCAGACTCAGAGACTCAGACTCAGAGACTCAGACTCAGAGACTCAGACTCAGAGACTCAGACTCAGAGACTCAGACTCAGAGACTCAGACTCAGAGACTCAGACTCAGAGACTCAGACTCAGAGACTCAGACTCAGAGACTCAGACTCAGAGACTCAGACTCAGAGACTCAGACTCAGAGACTCAGACTCAGAGACTCAGACTCAGAGACTCAGACTCAGAGACTCAGACTCAGAGACTCAGACTCAGAGACTCAGACTCAGAGACTCAGACTCAGAGACTCAGACTCAGAGACTCAGACTCAGAGACTCAGACTCAGAGACTCAGACTCAGATTCAGAGACTCAGATTCAGAGACTCAGAGACTCAGACTCAGAGACTCAGAATCAGAGACTCAGGCTCAGAGACTCAGACTCAGAGACTCAGACTCAGAGAATCAGCGTCAGAGACTCTGACTCAGAGACTCAGACTCAAAAACTCAGACGGCGTCGGCGTCGGAGTCGGCGTCGGCGTCGGCGTTGGCATCGGCGTCGGCGTTGGCATCGGCGTCGGCGTCAGCGTCATATGTCATGTCATAAGTCATATGACAGACTCAGAGACTCAGACGGCATCGGCGTCGGCGTCAGCGTCGGCGTCGGCGTCGGCGTCGCCGTCATCGTCAGCGTCAGCGTCATATGTCATGTCATAAGTCATATGTGCTATGTCAGACTCAGAAACTCAGACGGCGTCGGCGTCGGCGTCGGACTCGACGTCGGCGTCAGCATCGGCTTTGGCGTCAGCGTCATACGTCATGTCATATGTCAGACTCAGAGACTCAGACTCAGACTCAGAGACTCAGACTCAGAGACTCAGACTCAGAGACTCAGACTCAGAGACTCAGACTCAGAGACTCAGACTCAGAGACTCAGACTCAGAGAATCAGCGTCAGAGACTCTGACTCAGAGACTCAGACTCAAAAACTCAGACGGCGTCGGCGTCGGAGTCGGCGTCGGCGTCGGCGTTGGCATCGGCGTCGGCGTTGGCATCGGCGTCGGCGTCAGCGTCATATGTCATGTCATAAGTCATATGTCAGACTCAGAGACTCAGACGGCATCGGCGTCGGCGTCAGCGTCGGCGTCGGCGTCGGCGTCGCCGTCATCGTCAGCGTCAGCGTCATATGTCATGTCATAAGTCATATGTGCTATGTCAGACTCAGAAACTCAGACGGCGTCGGCGTCGGCGTCGGACTCGACGTCGGCGTCAGCATCGGCTTTGGCGTCAGCGTCATACGTCATGTCATATGTCAGACTCAGAGACTCAGACTCAGACTCAGAGACTCAGACTCAGAGACTCAGACTCAGAGACTCAGACTCAGAGACTCAGACTCAGAGACTCAGACTCAGAGACTCAGACTCAGAGACTCAGACTCAGAGACTCAGACTCAGAGACTCAGACTCAGAGACTCAGACTCAGAGACTCAGACTCAGAGACTCAGACTCAGAGACTCAGACTCAGAGACTCAGACTCAGAGACTCAGACTCAGAGACTCAGACTCAGAGACTCAGACTCAGAGACTCAGACTCAGAGACTCAGACTCAGAGACTCACAGCCGTATTTATAAACAAGTAATTACTTGTTGCTAAGTAATTTCTTGATTAAGTAATTACTTGAGGATAGAATTCTTCATTATAAAATCTTATTCTTTAGTCGAGTAATGTACGTTACTTACTTAAGTACAATCTCCACATACAATCTGGAAGCTACCAGTGGCATAAAAACGTAAGGCTGTTAGTAACTGGCACAATGGGCTTATAGGAAGCCCTCTTTCAGTCTCTGATTGTAAAGAGTCCGCAATCTTTGGTAAAATCACATTCACCACAACATTTTTGGAGAAACGAAATCTTTTTTTAAAACTTTCTTCCGAATAATCATGTACTGGATCCCTATCACGAAAGTACACTTTGTGACTTCTAGGCTCAGCAACTTCAATATCAGGTAATATGTTATCAATATCATCTATAACACCAAAATTAGCTTCAATACTTTCCATTGTTAAAATAACTTCCGACACAATAACCTCAATATCAAACGAAAAATAGTCGAGTTCTCAATGCTAAGTAAAGGAAATGGTGACTATTACTTGGCTAAGAATTCTAACTTCTGACAGTTCTAACTTGAGGTCATTACTAGTCTATAGAATGAAAATCGTTGCTTAAGTAATTACTTATATCTAAGTAATTACTTTTACTTGTTTATAAATACGACTGTCAGACTCAGAGACTCAGACTCATGTAACCGATCTAAAAATATCGGTTAACTTAATAATTAAAAATTTCACTAAATATTAATTTAAATCAGCGCGACATCTGTAGGCAAACGCACAAACGAGTATCTAAATTCCATCTGAATTTAGAAAGCACCTAGGTTAAGCTTAACTACCGCGCGCTGAGGTAGTTCAGCGACTCACCAATAGAGGTCGCGCATAACAATCACAATGTTAAGTCTTCATAGCAATACCGTCTTCTTCTTTTACTCCATTCAATTCGACTCATGACAGTTAAAACAAATGTCAAAGCAGTCTGTCAGAAAAAATACCATGAGGTGGTTTTTGAGTTCCGCTAGAGGAACGTTTGGATTTTAAATACTTTCAAAATCAAGTGCAGTCATTGGTTTTGCGACGCCAACGGTTTTGGAGACTTTTTTCATTACCATATATGGTAATGGCCCCCGACATCCGGCCAACTAGATGTCTTTCCTCAACGGAAGAACAACAAGGAATCACGAGCACTTTGACCCCAGCCATCCTCTGTGCAACTACTACTAAAGACTCAGTTAAACTAAAATTCTAATCTACTGACAAGCCCCAAAATCTGGGTAAGTTTGAGTTGTGTAGTGAAAGTGTACTTGACCATCACCATTAAAAACTAACCTTACTTCTCGACCTGTGGTATGTACTACCTTATTTGCTGTATTTTATTGTGTGTCTTACCTGCTAACTCTCTTGTTGAATTTATGTGTTTCTCTGTTGCTTCTCAACATTCAACTGTTCTCTATTTTTACGCCCTTCTGGCAAACTTTAAAGGGTGTTGCTGGTAGCTCGCAATTCACGAGGTACCTAGGCTAGTCCCTTTTTTTGCTCGGTAGTGAACGGACCTCGTGGATTGTGAGCATCTTTACCGGCAACATACCTACTTGCGCCCTTCTGGCATTCTGAGCGGTTGGTGGTTCGCCTTCGCCTAAGGCCTAGCTAGTCCCTTTTGCTCGGTAGCGGAAGCCTTGGCGGAGGCGAATTCTTCACCAGCAGCATCTACCTCTTTGGCCCTTATGGCATATCTCTTGTTTGCTGGCGGGCCACATCCCTAAAGGCCCTCTGCGAGTCCCTAATATGCTTAGTAGCAGAGGGACAGTGGACCCACCAGCTCAACACTGTACTAGGACCCATCATAACCGGAGCACATGTGCCTTCCAGGGTTCAAGTACGAGGGAAGTTCCAGTACACGGCTGTTGTACACGACTTCGAGTACGAGGCTGACCTACTAGCAGCACACAACTCCTGAACTCCGGCCGTCCTCTGACCTCCAGCACCGACCGCGGCCAAACGTCTCTACAGCATCTAGCTGGGACAATTCTACCGGCGCGGCGGTGTGGAGCCGAGCCCTGCACGGCAGACCTGCTGCTGAGCATCAACTCGAATACTAGCGGACCGGAGCTAAGTCCTTAACAAGGAAGCTTGCCAAAAATTGCCATACCTGTCTGAAATCCACGACCTTTCTCTCTAATATACTTGTGTTCTGATTTCTTCTTCTTTCTTTTATGCTCCTTTCTACCCTGAGTAGGTAGGAAGGTGACACTCAGAGACTCAGACTCAGAGACTCAGACTCAGAGACTCAGACTCAGAGACTCAGACTCAGAGACTCAGACCCAGAGACTCAGACTCAGACTCAGAGACTCAGACTCAGAGACTCAGACTCAGACGCTTGATGCTGCATCACAAAACAGGTGTAATTCTATTGTCTCACTCCCGCTGGAAGTACTGTGCTTAGCGTCGTTTTCGTTGTCTCGCTCGCTCTTACGTGCCGTGGAGTGAAAATACCATCTTGGTAGACGTAAGAGTTGTAATGATTGCAGTTCTATTATCCAGTCATGGAAAATATTATTCTCGTTTTCAGGTATACAATCATCCTATTTAGTTTTATTTTTCCAAATATTTTGTAAAATAATTTTTGGTTTCACTGTAAATGGTGCCAGAACACCAAATATATCGTAGATTGACATAAATATGCGCAGAAGTTCTCTTTTTGTAGGTTTCCTTTTAAGTTCAAGAATTTCAGCTGGAATACGCATCAGTGACAGATCGAAGCCAAAGGTGTCGCTGGATGGGTACCACATAAGTCCAAGCGTCTTTTCAGGTAAGTCAAAGCATCCGACTTTCAACCTTATTGTCTTGTCGCTTAAGATTTCTTTTGGCATGCATTCCAAAACTTCATGTTTGTTAGATATCCAATTTCTTATTTCAAATCCACCTCGTCTATGGATTTCTGAGACTTCTCTTATCATTATTATGGCTGATTTTTCATCATCAACACTTTCTATATAATCATCCATATAATGTGATTTCAGTATGGCGTTAGTGGCTTCGGTTATTGACCTTCATAAGAGCGTCGTAGACGCCTAAATTGAATAAATGATTTTGACTTTGACTTGGGCATTTCTTTTACAAATTGCATGGCGTTTTTATTTTTAATATGCTGTGCGATAAAGGGTGAGCAGTTTGCGCCAAATATGAGCGACGTCATGGCGTATATTTGAATATCTTCGTTTTCATTTTCTCGCCATAAAAATCTTAACGCATGCTGGACTTCTTCTTTTATTTTAATACGCAGAAAGTTATCTTTGATATCGCCCACGATAGCTACAGGCTTCTCGCGGAAACGTAGCATGATGCCCAGCAGTGATTGTAATAGATCTGGGCCTTGGAGAAGGTAATCGTTAAGGGCACAGCTACCGCTGACCGCAGCGGCATCGAACACCAGCCTCAAGTTTCTCTTATTCCGGTTATCGACGCCAAAATGGGGTAAATACCATTCCCGGTTCGTATACGTTGATATTTCCTCATCAGATAGCAATCTGGCGTAATTATTAACCAATAAATGGTTGATTCTATCTTTGTATCGTGTTACATAATTTTCGTCTTATGCCATCTTTCGTTCTACCGCTAAGAATCTTCTATAGGCGTTTGGATAAGAGTCAGGCATAGGCATATTGTTTTTCCATGGTAAGCCAACCACCCATTTATAATTATTTAACTTTGCTGATGAATCAACAATGTCGACCGCACGAATCTCGTCCTTATTTACTCGTGGTTTAGAGTTGACTCCAATCGCTTCGATGGCGAACGATCGCCGAACGAGTTCATGTAGTTCCTTATCTCCGTTATCAATGTGTGCATCGCTTGGCCATAGTTGCTTCGAATACGGTACTACGTCTGCGCCCGTGCATATGTGTGTCTCCTCAAGCCGTGTGGGCCTTGCGCCCGCTGAAGTAGCGTGGGAGTACGGGGTATGGGCAGCGTAGATAACTGCGGCGGCCGGTGAAGCGCGCTCGCACGATGTTGTAGTCAAAGCATGCTCAGCGGGTAGCGGACGGCCTCTGCGAGCGAAGGTAGGTGCGGGTACGATGCCATGCAGGCACCACCCGAGCGGAGTTAAAGTTGCGCACGGTTCGTTGATGCCACGATAAATAGTCTTAAGAGTCATGAGCAGGTGGAAGTTATCCTGCCCAATAAATATTTTTTGTTTAATGTTCACATTAGCACAGATTAAACTGTCTTTTAAGTCACGTAAATGTTCATAACTTTCGAGTTTCACTTTTGATAAGTTTTGAGTAGGCAAGTCCAGTTCGTTTATTTTTCGTGCGCGCACTTCATAGGTTTTACCATCAATGATCGTCAGTTTAAAATTCACAATTTCTCTATGACACACTATATTAGAGTTCCAGGCACCTTTAATACGTAGCGTCTCAGGCTGACCTTGAAGGTTGACACAGTTCGCGAGATCAGCTGACAATAATGATACTGTTGCACCGTCATCGAGCAAGGCGTACGTAGGTATAACACCGCTAGGTCCGTGCACATTAACGCGAACTATTTTTAAAATTACACTTGTACCGGGTACCACAGTAGTATTTGTGACAGTCTCAGTAGTTGACATTGATGCACTTTCAGTTGCTGTACTCGTAGTTACGCCGTTGTCGTTCAAAGGCGGCGGCGGCGACGTTCCTTTAGCTGGCCAGTGCAGCAAGCGGTGGTGAGCCAGACCGCAATCGTCGATGTCACACAGCGCGCCTGGACAGGTGTCCTTACCGTGTCCTGGCAGCAAACACTTGTGACACAGCTTGTGAACTTTAACAAAACGCCACTTGTCTTTCCGTAAAGCGCGTTTAAATTTTACACAGTTTGATAGTGTGTGAACAAATGTTTTTCAAAATATGCAAGTTGTTTTTTCATTACTGTCAATATGTAGCACGGGCAGTACGGAGTAAGGTTTCTGTTCATCACTTTTCTTTAGCAACTTGTTCTCTATTTGAATATGTCTTATTCCGGCTGCGGCAATTTTTATTGCTTCTCTATGAACAAACTCGGCAAACAGCTGTAATTTCGCTTTGCTATCATCTTGATGTTCGAATATGTAATCTGTCCACTTGTTAATAAGGATGCTGGGGCACTTAGATATGACAATATTTAGTAATTCTGAGCTTTTTAGATAGTCATTTTGCTCGATAGCCTTAGCAACAACCACATAATTTTTTTTTTTACGGCAAAGTTCACTAACTCGTTGTGATAATTTTGTGTTAAGGTTGCAGTTTTTTAAAATGTGACGTAATCCTGTGTATTATCAGCTCCGGTCGGCCGAAACGTAGTTCTAGTGCTTCTAGAATGATAGTTGGAGAATTGTCACTGACAAGTAGGGATGAAACTGCTTCTCTCGCATCATCACGGAGGCACTTAATGAGTCTCGTGATATTTTCACTGTCACTATAGTCACACAGCTTAGTAAATTTTTCATACACTTTTTTAAATTGTAGCCACTCAAATCAATCACCAGAATATATATAATATATATTGGTAGGTCTCTCGGAATAGCTACTCTAGACAAATATTTTGTGTTAGCACTTTGTGTAGCCGTAGCTAGGTTTTGCATTGCTTGCGCTAAGTGCTGGAAGTCGTGCGGAGCCGGGCCGGCAGCCGTTGTTGACGCCAGTGGCAAAGCACGCGCCGCGTCGGTGCATGACTCATGCGTTTCGTGGATGCTTTTTTCGAGCCATTTCTCCACTCTTCGTGACATTCCAGCCAATGATTGTTGTCCAGTACTGTGGGACTTCTGAGAGCGCTCATCGTCCAGCGCGGCGAGGTCAGCAGCCAAGCGCTTGTCTATTAATTCTCTCTCAATTTTGGATTTTGCTTCTGCTGCTTCCAGCTCTAATTGTTTTCTACGTGCCGTAATCGATGATCTTGAGCTTTATTTCAATGAAGCTGCTTTGTGACCGTCGGGTTCCATTTTCAAAATACCCGCGGATGGAGACGGCTTGGTATTATTTCTGAGCTCATTGTCTTCTTTTTTATTCACTACAGCAGGACAAGTTTTCACGGAGTGCACTTCATTATCACTATGTCAACTTGTGTCAACTTTTCTCGCATATGAGCACTGCGCGTTTTAACCATTGTGCGCGGCGGTGTGTTGAACATTCCCGGCCAGTTATCTCGACTTTGTTCCTCAAAGATCCGGTCGGAGGACTAAATGTAGACGATAGGTGCGTGGTATTGAGGAGATGAAGAAACTGAACAACTAGGATGGCGTAATAAGTGCTTTGAAAACATGTAAGTGAACGTAGATGCGTATCGAACGGCGTAGGACTCGCGACTGAAGGTCAGGGCGGTCACCGTGTCTACCCTACTACCTGTATCGCCGTACGCATATACATACATTCGCCGCTATTCTGTTTATTTGGAATGTAATACAGGTAAGTACCTAAAAATGTTTACATTATAGTATTAGCGTTATTCTATATTTAAATAACATTTTAATTAGTTACAGGTGCAGAGCTTCGCGTCGTCTACAGGGTATATACGGATATATACATTAGTCACAATCTCGGCTATTGGTATTTGAATTATCATGTAATGTAATCGGAGATGGTAATATTATTTTACTCAATATATTCTACAATGCAATATAACAGATTCTGCAATGTTATATTTCACCAAGAAGCGCTTTCATTTTCTCTGATTTATGTAAACCAATGGGCGTGAAGCCGTAACAATACTTTAGATGCTTCAATTTCAGTGCCAAAACCCACGACATAAAATAAAAACTTTTCCATTCATGTCCACTGGCCCTGACATAATTCTTTTCAGTAAAGCAAAACGGCTCGACGAAGGTGGAGGCGTGAGGAACGTTCATTGCATGGGATTCCACCCTAGTCCGGGGAAGAAAAGGATCCCATGCACGGCGGCCAGCTCTTGGTCGGAGGAAAATTGATTGCAATATATTTACAGGTTTGATTGCTTCTATAGAAGTTTGAGAAGCGTCTTTATAGTAGTACAGATTGGTTAAAATAATTGCTTGCAATGGAAACTTGATTGAAAAGTGCTCGTTATATAAGGAGCACGTTTAAATACTTACTTTCTTTTTTATTTCATAAAATTAATATATTGTGTGAACTATAAATGTGACTACAGTAATTACAAGTAGGCATAACTATTTTGAGAGTAACTATTTAGTTACTCATAAAATAGTTATGCATTAGTTAACTACTAGTATATTCCAAATTTAAAATATTGATACATTATGTTATAATATCTAGTAATCATTCGTTTAACTTTTATTAACTTTTATATATAATAACTAAAGCATATTTTTTTATACAGTTTTAAAATTTATTTGTTATATTTTAAAACCTGTAGTCATAGATAACCATGGAATTTTAAGGATTTTAAAAACATACAACCAAATATAGATAAATTTTATTATAGTTTTAACATATCAGAACCAAATAACTATTGTTACAAGAACCTCCTCATGATATTTAGGTTTGCTCGTACTTCTTATTCCAGATAATATGATTGTTCATCTGTATATAATCATAACTGTTACATTGTTCTCAATATTTATGTAAGTGAATAATACGTAATTATTTTCAAGTGACTTAGGGCCACAATGTGCAAATTAGTTTTTAATAACTTCTCCGACACGATTATAGAACTACTACATTTTTTTAACATAAACCATTGCATAAGTTCATTATGCCTTTATTTATTAAACATTATTACATGAGTTACGACATTAGCATGAAGTTTAATTACAGAGTTGATAGTTTTAATAACATGCCGAGTTTCTCCCAATGTAAATTGTTATTAGTTTTCAATGTTTGCACAACGCGTGAGACAATATTCTACACAAACACAAGTTGAAAGTTCATTCAGTTCCGTAAAATATTCATTATGATGTATTCACTGTTTTCTGAAAAAGCAATTTAACTGTCCTGGTTTCGAGTACAATATTGTCACTCAATCTTGTAAGTTTTCAAATCATTTTTAAATAACCAGAACTAGTTCATGACAAGTTTTTTGATGCAATAATTATTACGTTATAGTCTACGAATAAATAATAAGTCTTATTATTACTTCGTACGTTATAACTATTTACGACTTCAACAAAGTTTTCCTGCAGGTTTGATGCTAGCGATCACGTCACTTGTTAGTATCGATTTCTGACATTTGCAGCTAATTATTTTAACTAACCGTCTGTAAACTAAATTCTACGTTAAACATACCTCATATTGACTTACAAAGTACGTCTATTAATTTAATAGAATTCACTGAACTGAGACTATAATTAACATTTAATTGTAAAGTTAATTGTTAACTTTTATTAATACTGGTGTCAATGTATATGGTCACCGTGTTGTGGATGTATTGTATAGTTATGGTTCCATAAACGGTTGGTGCTGCCTTAAACTATCATACATGTACAAAAATAAATTGTTGTAAGTCTAGCTTACGCCGTCTAGCAGTCGGTGAATCAAAACCATTTCTTACCATAAAGTTGATAACAATTAACCAACTTGAATGTTTAACTCTGCATACCTGATTGCGTTAAAAACGTACATAATATTTGTTCTCTAAATAGTTTTAAAAAGGTGAAAAGTAAATATTTCTAGTAATAATTGTTGACAAAATAATTACTTAATGAAATTTAAATTTCTGCAAACTCTTTTGTGGTTGGTAATACTCTAATCAAAGTACATTTTGTTCATGACGCTTTTCATCCAGGCTACGTAACCAGAGGTCCTCGTGTAGATGCCGTACTTGCCGCGCTTGCCGCATCCGTCCCCAAAACTCGTAATACCCTGAAAAGCCAGAATCAACATATATCAGAATTCCTACGTGACTGAATCACTGGGATCAAGTAAAGCTACAATTTTGTGTCTGCACAATTGCGAAAAATCAAATATATTATGTGCGAGCTTCCGGAGAATCAAAGTGTGCTTCCAATTCAATCCGATAGCATGAATTATTGTTAATCATAATCATTCATGGGATGAAGCATCATTATTAGATTCATTGTCTGTTAATTTAGCCACCACGCAGCCGTGTGCACATTGTTGTGGTTTGCATCTAGAGAAGCCGTCAGCCATCTTGTTTAAGTACAAGCACATAACTTTCAAAAGGGAAATGAGATATCGGATGGTGAAGTACTCATGGAAGATAAGGCTGTGGTATGGAAGATAAGATGACCCTGTGGTCATGTAGAAGTCATGTGTTTTACCCAGGTGGAGAAACTAAGTGGTAAATGGAGCCGAAAACAACGTAATGCATTAACGCAAAAATTACCATATGTCTGCAAATGTCAAATGAGTATAAATTGCTTAAAACAGTGTGGGTCAGGCAGGCCAGGCCTATTTGTTGTCATACAATAACAATATATAAAGAGTTATTGATCTTATTAAACATTAATGTAATCACAAATATATCAAAATTGTCCTTATTTTACGCACAAAGCAAAGCAAAGATTAAGATAAAATAGCAGTGGCCAATAGTTTAATGGTTAGTTATTATTCGGTCATGAAAATGTATACATCAACTTTTTAATTGATTTATCTCTGCTACTTCTAAATTAAAATAAAAATAAATCCCAACGGAGGACTGAAATAATTTCTTTGTACAACTTTAATTTGATTATAAGCTCGGTATCAACTTCGTAGATTAAGTTGCTCAAAGTTATTTACTAAAATTTATTATTGTAGGTACAAACTGCGACTTGTCTGCGAGAGATTCAGTTTTATAACGCTATTTCGGGACCTTCTTATAAAATCGTGATGAAACGGTATAAAATCTTATTACCTACTTGTACTAACTAACTCTTTGCGATGAACTCCTTCTACAAGAAGCGACCATCCAGGAAGTGGACGTGGATAAGCCCCGATGGTTCAACAAAAAATGAGATCGAGTTTATCATGGCAACCAAGAAGCATAATATATTCGATGATGTCTCTGTGATCCATAAAGTGAAAACCGGTAGTGATCACCGTATCGTCAGAGGCACATTGAATATCAATGTTAAGCTGGAAAAGTCGCGTCTGATAAACTCCACGCTCCGTCCTAGCGCTGCCCAAATCCAAAACCCCGAAAGCTTTAAACTCGAACTACATAACCGCTTACAGTGTCTAGCTGAATGCGAATCAGTAGACGAGATTAACAACGGGTTTGTGGAAGCTGTCCACGAACGGGTTTGTGGAAGCTGTCCACGCGGTGGGGTCTCAGTTCTTTAAAACCCCCCGCCGAAACAAACCAAAGAAACTCTCAGAAGTAACCATTAAGCTGATGGAAGACCGGAATGAGATGAGACTGCAATCTTCAGCTGATATGTTGAACTACGGCAAGCTCAATAGACGAATTTCCAAGGCACTACGACACGACTTGCGCGCCTTCAATACTCAGCGGATAAAGGTCGCAATCGAGCGTAACCAAGGCTCCAAAGTGTTCGCAAAAAATTCGTCTATAGGGCAAAGCCAAATGACGAAGCTGAAGATCGACGATGGCAGAATCATCTCATCAAAACCGGAGATTCTGAGAGGGCTTGAGAGGTTTTATGAACAGCTATACACCTCGACACGAGAACCCGTTCTCAGTGCAGCTCAGGACAAGAGAGCTAAACTGACCCGACACTTTACTGAAGATATCCCGGATATCAGCCTATACGAGATTAAAATGGCTCTCAAACAGCTTAAGGACAACAAGGCGCCAGGGGATGACGGAATCACGACAGAACTTCTGAAGGCGGGTGGAAAACCGGTACTCTGTCCTCCAAAAGTTATTTAATTCCGTCATCCTTGAAGGTAAAACGCCAGAAGCGTGGAGCAGAAGTGTAGTGGTACTGTTCTTCAAAAAAGGCGACAAGACCTTGTTGAAGAACTACAGGCCCATTTCACTTCTGAGCCATGTTTATAAGCTGTTCTCGAGAGTCATTACAAATCGTCTTGCTCGTAGGTTTGATGACTTCCAGCCTCCCGAACAAGCCAGATTCCGAAAAGGCTTTAGCACCATAGACCACATTCATACGCTCCGCCAGATTATACAGAAGACTGAGGAGTATAATTGGCCATTATGTTTAGCGTTTGTGGACTATGAAAAAGCCTTTGATTCAATCGAAACCTGGGCCGTACTGCAGTTTCTTCAGCGATGCCAAATCGACTATAGGTATATCGAAGCGCTGAAGTGTTTGTATAGAAACGCCACCATGTCAATTCGATTACAGGACAAGAGCACGGAACCAATTCAACTGCAACGAGGCGTGAGACAGGGAGACGTTATTTCTCCGAAACTGTTCACGAATGCGTTGGAGGACGTTTTTAAGCTCTTGAACTGGAAAGAATTTGGCATCAACATCTATGGCGAATACATCACTCACCTTCGTTTCGCCGACGACATAGTCATATTGGCAGAATCGCTTGAAGAACTCAGTACAATGTTCAGCGACCTCAGTAGAGTTTCGCAGCAAGTGGGTCTTAAAATGAACATGGACAAGACGAAAATTATGTCTAATGTCCATGTTGCACCCGTACCAGTAGTTGTTGGGAACGATACACTCGAAGTTGTTGACCATCACATTTACCTGGGACAGACTGTCCAGTTAGGTAGGTCCAACTTCGACAAAGAGGTCGCCCGAAGAATCCAACTCGGATGGGCAGCGTTCGGGAAGTTACGCGACATCTTCTCGTCGAACATCCCACAGAGCCTGAAGACCAAAGTCTTCAACCAGTGTGTGTTGCCAGTGATGACATATGGCACTGAAACGTGGTCCTTGACTGTGGCCCTTATGGACAAGCTCAGGGTCGCTCAACGAGCTATGGAGAGAGCTATGCTCGGAGTTTCTTTGCGTGATAAAATCCGGAACGTGGATATTCGCCAAAGAACCAAAGTCACCGACATAGATCTCAGAATTTGCAAGTTGAAGTGGCAATGGGCGGGCCATATTGCTCGACGAACTGATAACCGATGGGGAAGAAAGGTTCTCGAGTGGTTACCATAATACACCGGAAGACGTAGAGTTGGTAGGCCCCCTACTAGGTGGACTGACGACATCGTTAAAGTCGCGGGTAGCCAATGGTTACAAGCTGCTAATAGCCGTTCTTTGTGGCGTTCTATGGGGGAGGCCTTTGTTCAACAGTGGACGTCTTCCGGCTGATGATGATTAATACTTTGGAAGATCCATTTGCTTAATAGTTTATTGAAGACATTTGAACTGCCTCTTCTTGAACGGGTTAAGGGTAGGAAGGTGATTAATTTTGCCAGAAATATCTATTGGTGCAGTTGTAGGCTTACTTCAGGACTTTCATAATATATATTTCTATTACACAATTGTAATATGCGATAACGGGCAAACCGCTGACAGGACCAAATGCCACTAATTACTTACTTTGACATGTGATTGATTCTGCTTCAGGACACGGCTTATTACTTATTATTTATTTATTATTACTCGAAACTTTCGATAAGTATTGCTTGGATAGAATCCGACTTGAAACGTAAATTTAAACAAAAGGGCAAATGCTATGTCTCAATAAACAAACTATGGTTGCTACAAACGAAACTGATCGAAAAACATATTCCAAAAAGTCATGGCTGTGGAAAAGTACACGGTTCTTTAATTTCTTAAAAAGAAACATTTAAATATTTAATGGTACTAACTTTGACAAGTTTCTACACAAGTTATTTATTTGTGATGATAAATCATAAAAACTTGTGAATAAAATTATTGTTTCGCCAAATCCGCCTCAATTCTCTTTCGTTATAGATAAGATTGGGCAGTGGGCGTCACCTAGTTGACAGGGAGCTATTGATCTCATTTTCGCTTTTCAACAGGGTTTTTATTTTTTTAATTATGTAGATGTTAAGATATAGAAATGTATTTTTATTCTAATAAACTAGCTCTAGACGTAAACACCACAAATGCTTAAGTGCAAGAAAGTTATTTTTTTTAATACGTTCTCAAGCGCGCCAAAGTGTGTCAAAGTTAGTAGCTCATATCGTTTACGAGCTAGAGAACCGTGATATACGGATGGACAGACAGACCAACAGCGGAGCCTCGTTAATAGGGCTCCATTTTCCCCTTTGGGTAAGGAACCTTAAATACATCAACTGTAACAGCATATTGGAAGAGGTATCTAATAACCCGGATTTAATCAAATTTTTAAGGCGTATTTCTATTAGCGCTTAATGTATGAAATTGCCAATTGATACTTCAGTAATCAGTACCAATTGGCAATTAATAAAATGAATTTCAATTTTGAAAAATTGATATTCGTTTTATTTATTTTTAAATTAAACTTATTGATTTAATCAAAATAATTACTATTATTATCTATACATTGCTGTAATCTAATAGGAAGGTCATTATACCTTTACGATAGAACTCTGGTGATCTAAATTCGACAAACTGTGTGAAAGCATTTTGTACTGCCTCCAGCGTGGCTAGCATGTGCAAATAAGAAATACGTCACGCACGACACGAGAGACAAGTGGCGGACGATAGCAGCGGCCGCACCACGCTAAGATCTGTTCATTGAGATTATTTGTGGACGATTCCCCATTGCGCTGTTTGTTGGTAGAATTGGGAACAGTTTTAGGAAATAAGCAGTAATGGACTGTGAACTAATAAAATACCATACTTATATGAACGATTAATTTATTGTTCCCGTTCTCGACACTTCATTAAGAATTATGTTAGGTATGATGGCTATGAAGGTTATCCTTAAAAACTGTTCCGTTGATGTGATTTTCAAACGATCGATACATTGAATTGCCGAATTTATGCATCAAGTATTTTATTTTTATCTTTTTGACGATGATTGTGTTGCTATAAAATATTATTACATATATTGTTTAATAAAGAACAAATAAATGGGACCCTAAAAACTAGTTCAGTAGCTGTGATAAAAAAAAATCTCTACTTAGCATTCGTCACCTAGAAAACAGGTTATCTGTTTTTCTTTTTATTAAACAATATAAGTACCTATTAATATTTTATAGCCAACATATTGGGTGCGGAACCCTAAAAGTAGTAATTCATTTAGATTACTTTAAATATTGACTGCTGCGAATTTCATTAAAATTTTAATATTTTTTTATTACCTACTGATTTACTTACATATAACTGTTTTTTTAGTAATCAGCAACATATCGTATATAATAATTAAAAATAGTTGAAAACACTACCTACCGCTTTATTCAAAGATATTGAATTTAAGCTACGCACAAGAGTTCGTGAGTTGTGTTCCGATTCAAATTTCGTTATTGTATTGATTACACACACAAATATTACGGGTCTGCTAACACTGGACGGAAATTAAATTTGTACTAAATCGTCGATCGGCCCCATTATACTGGGACGCGCGAGATAGACTACAGATTTATCTCGTCTTCAAAAAGTAGGACGAGAAATTTCACTCAAATACTTGCAGATAAGTGTCAAAAATCAATTAAACTGAGGCGCTCATGTTAGTGTTGGTCGACAAGTAGCCACGGGTAGCCAAAATACAGGTAAACAAGGACGAGTTCTTTGCCCTGCCATGTTAGCACTCGTAGACATAGTGCGATATGTCTATTTTACACGATATAAAATGTAGACAAAATTTACTCGAGCCAATGCTAGCCGTGCTGGAACGAAAAGTTTTATCACGTAGGAAATTGTCCAAATCACGAAAAAATGGTGGTCCGTTGGAGCAAGGTCTGGCGAATAAGGCGGGTGACTAATGGTTACTTATAGCAGTTCCGGTAGAGATAAAACGGTTTCTCGTGCTGTATGAGGTCACGCGTTATCATGCAGCAATAATGAAGAAGATCGATTCATGTGTCGGGGCTGTTTCACTGCTAGTTTTGCTATCATTGTTCGAAATTCGCCACAGTAGATATCCGCCGTTATTGCTTGATGAGATCGGAGAAAGCTATTGAGAATAACACCACACTGAGACCACCAAACAGTCACCATTACCTTTCTATTGGTAAGCTTTGCTTTAGGACACTGTTGCGGCGTTTGACCTGGCGTCAGCCATTGCATTTTTCATTCCATTGCATTGATACATTATTTGATAAGGTATAACGTATTGTCTTATTTACCTGTAAATAGTACCGCATGCTACGATCCTTGCATAGCAACGGCCCTCCCGAGTCACCAGCACACGAGTCTCTGCGGCCCCGGCCCGCACACACCATATCGTCTGTTATTGCGTATTGCCAGTACGAACGACGGCAAACTCCTTGTTGTATTGTAGATACCTATGGGCAATATTATTGGTTCATTATTTAAATTAGGAATTTAAACGAAGAACATTTTCATAAAAAATAATTGAAAGAACTTCCGCATAATATTATTGAATTCTAAATACGCTGGCTCATTTTGTTGCGTCATAAGCTTGTTAATTGGGTTTTATTTCCAGCGTCCTTCTAGAATGAACATCATCATCATCACCCGGAAGACCTCCACTGTTGAACTAATGCCTCTCCCATAGAACAAATACCACAATGAACGTTTCTTAGCCGTTTATACCCATTGGGTACCCGCGACATTAACGACGTCGTCAGTCCACCTGGTGGGGCGCCTACTAACTCTACGTCTTCTGGTGTAGTATGGTATCCACTCGAGAGCCTTTCTTCCCCATTGGTTATCAGTTCGTCGGCAATGTGACCCGCCCATTGCCACTTCAACTAGCAAATTCTATGTCAGTCTGTCCCAGGTAAATGTAATGGTCAACAACTTTGAGCGTATCGTTTGCAACACCTACTGGTACGGGTGTAACATAGACATAGACATAATTTTCGTCTTGTCCATGTTCATTTTAAGGCCCATCTGCTAGAAATCTCTACTGAGCATTGTACTGAGTTCCTTAAGCGATCCTGCCATTATTACTATGTCATCGGTTAAACGAAGGTGAGTGATGTATTCGACATAAATGTTTCTGTTCAAACACTTTGTCTCAGGGTGACGGGCACAATACAGTTCGTCACTTGTGACGAAATGCATCCGTTATAGTTATAGATTACCATTTAAACGATCTCCCTTGTACCGTATGGCAAAATCTTATAATGAATATTTTAATTCTATAGATATATTTCATGAGAGAGTGGGATGTGTTCAAAAGTCAGTGTTTGGGCTGCTGAAGGAAGTACAACAGGATACGTTGATCTTGTCATCATAGTTTCTCCTTAAGCAGCTGATACTGTTTTGTAATTCAGCCGTTCTAAATTTTCCTATCTATTTTTATTATTTTAGTGAAGCATATAATAAGCAACTTTACAAACAATTTGTAAAATATAAAATACTTTGTAGTCTTAATTCTCAGCACATGAATATATCTAAATGTAAACTTGTAGTCAACGTCGTTGGTATCGCAATTAGTTATATGTTTTGTCTTTAAACTTTTTTGTAATTTTTTTATTGTGTGTACTGTTTGTTGATCCACGAAAATAAATGAATGAAAAAATTTTACGTCCGGTGGCCTCTTGCTTGTTCTATCACAATTGCCATACCAAAAATTAAATAATTTTGTGCTGCGGTTTATTCAAATCATAATACATGTTCTTCAGCACATTCTACTAATAACATATACACCCTAACACCTTTTTTTTGTGTGGAAAATGCTTTACGCATTTTCGCCCCTCAAAGGGGAGATGGGCGGGGTATACCAGGCTCGGCACCTACTACTTCCGCAGCAGCAAGTGCCCCTACCAGCTAAAAACCACACGGTGTTTCTACGAGACGCCTTAATGCCTGGGCTGTGGGGATGCTTGAGCACTCTACCATAACCCACACGGCGTTGGCCCATTCCTTGGCCTCCTATTCCCGAGTTGAGGCGAAGCTGATCTACTTCGTCTCTGATCTACATGAGGGGCACACGGAAACACCGCACGTGCCACTTCGAGGTCATTGTGGTGGCGGCGGTCGCCCCTTAGACCACCGCCAGACCTTGGTTATGGGGGATGAAGGAGGGCGTAGAGTCTCCTCCGTCGCCCTGGTCTCCGTTGGCGGATTGGGAGGTTTGAAGTAATCTCCCGCAGAAATGGAGCTTTCTACCACCTCCTTCAACGCGATCACCTCTTCAGAAAAGGTGATGCCCGCGTTCCACGTCGTCTCGCTTTCTAGCATGGCTTTCACCAAAGCCGCAAGCGACACGTCATACCCCACTACTGCGGTAAGTTCACGTCGCTGTGCATCCCACGCTGGGCAGATTTCTAGCGTGTCTTGGGCTGTGTCTTCCCCGCAGTTACAATGATAGCACTCGGTCGTCGGTTCCCTTCCGGCTATTTTGCACAGATACTTGCCGAAGCAGCCATGCCCCGACAGTACCTGTACCATCCGGAAGGTAAGCGACCCGTGTGCCCGGTCTACCCAGTCTTGCAGTACCGGGCGAACCGCCTCTACAGTCGAGCTACCAGCCCTAGGTTGGGCCAGCCGCTCCCTCCATTTCCCTAGCATGAACTTTCGAGCTTGGAACTTCCATACCTCCACCACCCTAGGCGGGGGCTGCTCACTTCGGAGACGAAGCCCCACGCGCTAATAGTACATCGACGCGTAGTACTCCGCCTCTAGATCCCACGGAGGGAATCCCGCAAGCAAGCACGCCGCATCAAAAGAAATGGTGCGGTAGGCACGAATTACCACGATGGCCATTATCCTTTGAGAACTTCTCAAAAAGGCAATGGATTTCTCCGTTAGGGCATCCTCCCAGATAGGAGCACCATACAATGCCATTAACCGCACCACTCCAAGATGCTTTGCACCCACTAATGTTTCTTTTTTTTTTGCACCTACTGTAGTACTTACTTCATTGAATAGGCGTAACAAAGTATTGCTATACTATATCGTGGAAATAGCACATAGAAATCTTCCATAAGCACGCATTTTATGTATCCCAACTGAAATATTTTTATTTTTATAACTCTACAGATATATTATTATGAACCACTAGAATTACAATTCCATTTTTTTATTGTTCTACTAACGTCATACTTCAGAATTCATGCATATTATGAATTCTCCGGAAAATAAAGCTCAAATACATCGCAAGCAAATTCGATTGATACACTTTCAGGAAATTGCATACAGTGTAAAGCAAATCGCATAGCTTTCAATCTTGTAGTTTTCAATCTAGCTTTCCTGTTGTAATATTAAGTATGCTTTATTGATTTTATTCTGTAGTTCATGTAGAGAGTAGTGCTTAGTGAAACTGCAACACACCTCTCATACCATTAAGGTCACCGTTGTTGCCCTGTTCACCGCCATTGCTGGCGGTTTAATGGTGGCTTTCTAGGGGGTGGTGCGTCAACACTTACATGAACATTATAAAATCATTGATTGAAATTGGCAGTATCATTGCCTATTGGCAGCTCAGATGTAAGCCGTGAATGCTTACGATACAAAGACATATTTTATAATAACATTTCATAATATTATCTATCCATAAGTTAACATACAATAGACTCCAAAAGGCTTCTTGGTGTTAATTACGGATCCACTAATGCCTCTCAAATACCCGGACCCTGTCTTAAGAATACAGTATTACTAACATAGTACAAAGGTAGTATACATTATATAAACTGAAGACATTATAAAAAAATTACACTAGTTTTTCATCTTCAAAGGGTTGATGAAATTTTGAACATTGTATATTAAGAAAACTAAATTTAGAATTCAATATATCATATAAGATTTTCTTTGCAATAAAATGGTAATTAAAAGGAGAAAATATAATACAATGGAAGATTTTCTTAGCCTATTTCCACGAAAAATGTGTAAGTTACAGAAATTTCCCATAATAGCGCCCACAGGAGTTTTCTAACAAATTAAATATCTTCAAGAAAGTTAGGAGAACTATAGACTAAACGAAATGTCATAGTTGTCTTTTATTATATATTTACAATGGACTGTATATTGACGCTGTGGTAGATTTGAAATCGTTTATTGGAACGTGAACGAGAATTTTTTCTCGGGGTCTTTCTATCGGTCTACGTGTGTACGCTGTGCGCATATACTTGTATATAATGAGGATTTCAATACCTAGTTGTAACGAGTAGGGCCCTTTAGTATAACCACACCCTGAACACTCGACTCATTCTCTATACAAAAGCCGCGTTCTAACTACCTATTACACAGACACTACACAAATGTTGTTTTTGTACACGCGTAAATGTGTGCGTGAAGTCTAAGGTTGTCATCGTATGAATAATTGTTGTACTTACCTACCTAACAATCTTTTGATGCTGTTATTAAGACTTATTAGATTTCCTAGGTTAGGGATACTTTCCCTACCTTCAGAAACATTTACAAGCACAACAATCCAACTCCATGTACGACGTAGGAATATGCAACACACAACCGAGTATGTAACATTGTTTCACATTTCAATCCATTACTTATACAATAATAGATACTTACATTATACAATAAGTATCATTCCAAGTTCACATTTTATACAAGTAATGATAATAATTACAATCACAATAATAATTTATGTTCTTATCGTATAATAAACAATCATGAAGTGTGCCGCGTGTCAATCGTAGCCGAAGGTCGGTATGTGTATTGCTTTTCTCTATGGTAGGTATTGGTCTAGGTATAGGTTACAAAGACACTTGTTTCGCTGCAAACGAAGGCGATATCCACAGATATTTTTTGCAAACGAAAAACTTCTAATACGCTTTATTTGAATAGCAGTTTGAATAAAATACAAAGATAAGGTATTGTGTTTGTATTTTTTTCAATACATACTGTAAATTACCAGTTTTTATAATTTACCTAGTGTATAACTGAAGAACGACAAATAGGTAGGTACTTAGTGTAGGTTACCAAGAATGATTTACTTTGTTTTATCCTTAGGGAATCTATAAAAACTCCTATCCTTTTCTCGTTTAGTTGATAAGCAACCGTAAACAGCACAAAAGTACCCCATTTTCAACATTTTAAATACTAGTAAAATCGTCACGCTTCGTCGTCACGTCATCGTGCGCAAGTTGCGCGTCCCGAGCTCAAGTCAGCTCAGCGACAGCTCAAAACCGGTGGCGGGGTGAGGAAGGCTCGTTTTGGTGGGGGGAGAGGAGTGTCCATTCTATACGTAGTATTATTATATGTTCTATGGTATAACTGTTTGGGTAAAAGGCAATTTTTCAACATCTTATTCTACTAGATACGGTAACCGCAATGAAATGAAATGAATTCCACCCTCCAGAGCTTTGTACTGAATATTTATTTGTCAGTAAAACTCATAAGACCTGTGGATCAAACCATTGATTTTTTTTTTTATTTTTTTTTTTATGCCTGATAGGTTAGCCTTTGACCACTATCTCACCTGATGGTAAGTGATGATGTGGTCGAAGATGTTGTTCAGGCTAACCTAGAAGTACTGGCTCTCAAGGACAGCTGCCGGAACACACCGTTAGGTGCTTGGCGACAGATTTAAATTTCAAAAAAACGCTTTAGTCTTTCTTCACCCGATTGCTACATAAGTAGCAATCGGGTGAAGAAAGACTAAAATAGGAGAGCAATTTTATTCTTACCTGTGCTTCATGCAGAACCCTAGTACCGTGGACATCCGTAGCTCGTCTCTTGCCCCATCCAAGTATGACGCAAGAAGTGTGCGGTGAGAGAACTTGCCGTGGTTGCGGAAGGCAGGCCACGCCGTGCCCGAGGTCTGGCCGTGCGGAAAACGGCAATCTGCAACCACCAGTGAAGCTAAAATAACATAAGATTTCACATCCAATAATTATAAGCTATAACGACTGCTAACCTGAAGATAAACTGGACTGAAAGCTTAATGAATAAATACCGTGCCATCTGAAGCACAGAAGGGCTCAGTACTAAACGCCATTAAAGGTATAACCCCATTCAAGTGATTCGCATTTTTGGAACGCCCGCGTGACTAGGTAACACTCTCAAGTCGAAAATCTGTTGGTATCATGGTTCATGGTCGCTTGAGTGCCAGTTCTTATTTTAGGTTAAAACTGCTTTTTTATATTAATATTGTTATGTTTGCATTAACGCCTGCTATGCGGATTACATTACAAAATTACAAATATATGATAAGAAGAGGTTAGAGCATACCCCGGCTAAAGGGGTGGATGGACGCGGGTTCGAATCCCGCACTTGACTTAAATTTTTCCTATCGTATATTTGCTTTTTTATGCCTGATAGGTTAGACTTTGACCACTATCTCACCTGATGTTAAATGATAATGTGGTCGAAGTTGTTGTTCAGGCTAACGTATAATTACTAACTCTTAAGGACAGCTGCTGGAACACACCGTTAGGTGCTTGGCCACAGATTTCTACTTGAGGGTGGTAGCTAGCCAGGCAGGCATTCGCAAAATGCCCTACCACCATGCTGTGACGACTGCCATCGTAACACAACAACCGGGACTGACGGCTTAACGTGCCCTCTAAAGCATGGAAGCGCTCAGTAGAAATGTCCCCAACTGTCACCCATCCTACTTATGACCATGGCGGACGTTGCTTAACTTTGCTGATCGGTTCAGAACGGCTAGGCAAACTTCGCTACGAGCGCTTACAACCTCCAACCATATGATCACTTACTATCAGACACAATGTCAGTGTATCAGCAGTAAAAATAAAAACCAATTACCTTACGGGTGCCCTTTACAAAAACGCGCGAATTGTTTCCGTTTGGCAAAACAGCACAAGCGTTATTAGGGCATTAACTTTTCTAAACGATATAATATTTGCTTAACGCTACTTTAACTTTTAACTTGTTGCACTTAGTGATGAGAAGCGTCTTTTTCAGTCATACCACATAGCACCAAACCAGTACAGTAGCGCTGTGGGGCACTGTTATTCCACTTTGATCGTAAGCTCGTTAACTGAGGTAGTGATTTCCTAAGTTTTATAAAGTGGAGTTAAGACGGGAAAATAAAATAGGGCATTGTAAATTTTGTACTATTTTCCAGAACTTGTGCTTTTTCGAGTGTTTGTGTGTCTAGCCATGGTATGTTAACTTTGTTTATAAACTTGCACAATGATGAAAAGAGTGATTGTTCGTGTTATTTCCACAATTCCATTGGAACCCCAAGTCAAGTTACGTTACTTCTCCGTGCAAATACATAGATGGGCAATCCACCCAACTCATTAGGTTTATACCCAATTTCCACCCAAATACATATCGCGTAAAAAAATATTTTAGTCTTAACTTCGCAACTGCGCAATTTTCAAATAAAGCAAATAACGTTACTTGTATACCTACAAAAAACAATTTTAACATTTAACAAATTCAAATCACTACCAATTAAATGAGATTGATGAATTGAACTATTTATAGGTGTTTTGTGAGACACTGTAATTGTTGAAATAACTAAAATATTTTTAGACAATCATGACATAGTTTTTTAAACTATTGATTTAAAAAAACTATTCTTACTAACTATTATTTTTAGACTATGATTTATGATCGAGCAAAACAAAGCATGACCATTCCTTTCCCTGATACTAATCAAAAAACAATTACCCAATAATCAATCAGCGTTGGATTTTACCTTGTCATTGTTACAAGTAACAAAATATGTATGTTTTCGGGTTTCCCTCGATATTGAAAATGAAGGATCGATGTCGTCGTCCGATATCCTCTCTCTATTCACAGTCTATAAAACTATATTATAGATTTTAATTTTTTTCGCTTAATTGATTCTTATCATTAAGATGGAAAACTCTCTATTTTGTTTCTGTATTCACTTTTGTCATCTAACTAATTGAAGGTTTTATTTTTTTGTTATAAAGTAGAGGCAGTAAAAAAAACTGGTCGCATAAAATATTTAGCATCCAGCAAACAGTTTCTTGCTGACGTTAGGAACTATTCACATTTCTTCTAAACTTAATGTTGTCTTAGATTTTCGCGATTTACAGATTATCAGTCAACCCGTGACCACGATCACTGCAAAGTGTTTGAAACGTCGGAATATAAATAATGATAAATTTACGCGATTTAAACCGTTCTTCTTAACTTCTTTCGAACTAGTCATCCAGGTACAGGTATATTAGCAATTACCTTAACCGTCAGTCGGATTTGATGAAATTTAAATGGCTCTAACTTTAAGGTATACATTACTCCACGCAACAAAAAAACAATCATCAAGATTGAATAACCCAGTATAAGGTCATGTCAAAATAAAATCATCAAAACTCTATTTCGATACGAGTACTAAACGCCTAGTACTAAACTTTATAAGGAAACAAAATTAATGAACATAACTCAAATATATAGGTATAATACAAGCATTCTTATAAGAAAAAAATTGACTAAAGATATACATACCCAAATAACATTTATAAAAAAGATAAATGTACAAAAAAATTCACAAGACAAGCCAACAATATCTTATTAAGACGACCTAGAACTAAATATGGTAAAAAAAACAAAATGTATGAATGGGCACAATTGTACAACAACCTACCGAAAGAAATTAAGGAAACCAAAACTTTAATTACTTAAAAAAAATGCTAAAGCTACATGATTAACAGGATTTCTCAAAATTTTAATGTTGTAAGTTACTATTACAACATTATTAACGCTACAAGCTGTCACTATGAACAAGGCCTAAATAAACAATCACTTGTTTAGCGCTCAACGCTTGCAAACGGGTGCAGCAAATAGCATGAGGGTAGATATTAAGTTACTTTTTCTATTATAAAATTCTTATGTGGTGTATCTATTTGTAGATTTTGTTTTATGTATATGAGACGAATTTCTTAGCATTCCATGGATTCACCGTGCGGGTGCCAGGTCCATAGCGTTGCAGAGGAAGAGACCAGAGGGGCCTGGGACTTGCAACCCAGGAGTAGGGTTAAGGGGCCCCTTTATGATATATCAATGCTCTCCTTCACCGCTCGAGCCTCCTCCCCTGCCTAACCAAATTTGGTAGGATCCTACTAATGCTACCATAGATACACGTTCTAGGATGGAAGTTACGGTTGTACTTGAAAGGCCAAGGTCTTTAAGTAGGTTATACAGGGATTTCGCTGGTATACCCCTTGCTCCAACTTCAACAGCATACAGATTAACCACATAACCGTTTTTGGTTATTTCATTTGTTAGGTCATAATACTTGTTTGTTTTTATTGTGTGGTCTTTAAAAATGTTTGTTTCCCACGGCACAGTAAGTTCTATAAGTACTATGCGTTTTAGATTTTTTGAGTAAAGAAATATGTCTGGTCTGGAAGACGAAACACCAACATCCTCAGGAATTTTATAGTGTTTTTCATACGTGTCCATCAAAAAAATCTGATCGGGAGCTGCGCCTAAGATGGAGTAAGGCTTGGATTTAGATGTTGTAGATTTCCCTTCTTTTACAAAATCGACGTGTCGTTTATTCGTGGTCAAACCTTTTTTTGCTCTAGCTACCGAGAGACTCGCGGCTTCACGTATGATTTCGAGGACTCTATCATGGCGACGTGAATAATGACCCCTATCAAGGAGCACCTTGCATCCTACCAGCAAGTGCCTAGCTGTACCGATCGCCTCCCGACAAATACCACAAGACTTTTCGATGGCTTTTCCCCATCTCACTATGTTACTTTGGTCTGGGAGGGTCATCTGAAAGGCGTTTAGATAGAATTTTAATAAGGCAGGAGACCAGTCGTATATCAAGGTGCGCCACTTTAACGTAAACGTAACGTATTAATATTTTTAAAATTCCGTAAATTTTGTTACATTTGTGGTTTTGTACACTACGATCTGTGGCACAACATGTATATTATAAGTTAATTTAAGTATCTCAGTAAGTGAATAAGTGTATTTTTATGAGATAATAAAATATTCTGAAACCGTAAGGTCATACTTACTGTATAATTATATGCATCTATTATTTGTGACCTTTTCCTTTTATTGGAAGTCGGGTAAGTCAGTATATTTAATTACTAGCGGACCGCCCCGGCTTTGCAAGGATGACTGTTACTGTATCAGCCAGATTGTCCACTGCTAAACACAGCCTCCCCCATTATGGGAAGTTTGTCATAATCTCCTAAGTCAAAGTCAAAATCATTTATTCAATTTAGGCGTCTACGACGCTCTTATGAAGGTCAATTACAAATCTTAGTTTTGAAATATTCTACATTGTACTGCCACGTTCAGCAAATAAATTGTATACAGCCACTGCGAGAAGAACGGGCAAGAAACTCGCGGCCATTCTTTTAAACATCTTTTAACAATGTGTTACATACTTACTATATAATAGAGTTATTACAATATTTGTTTAAATTATGTAGGGGACAGGCAATAGCTTGGCAGAGGCGGAATTGTCCAGGCATTTTTGTCGTTTCAGTAATCAGAAACTGTGTAGTAGGATTTTTTAATCAATAAGTTTTTCACATGTAACTTGAATTTCCCTTCTCTAAGCGTTGTAATATCTTTGGGAACTTTATTATAAAACCGTACACAATTACCTAAGAAGGACCTTTTATAAATCTTTCCTAATCTAAAACCTGGCACCGCTATTTTATCTTTATTCCTAGTATTGTTATCGTGATTGCCATTGTATAATTTAAATTTACTAAAATTTTTACGAACATACATAATATTTTCAAATATATACAGACTGGGTAAAGTTAAAATATCAATTTCTTTAAAAAGTACCCTCAGAGATTCCCTAGGACCCATTTTATATATGGCTCGAATTGCACGCTTTTGTATGATAAAGATTGTCTCTATCTCAGCAGCAGTTCCCCACAGCAATACACCATACGACATAATACTGCAGAAGTACGCGAAATAAACTAGGCGAGCAGTAACTACGTCTGATAACTGTCTTATCCTAAGAAATGAAAAAATATGCAGCAGAACTAAGTCTTCTGGAGAGATCATTTGTATATGTAGATCACACTGTAAAGTTCTAATCCATTTTGATTCCCAGGAAGACTGTCCCTTTGTCAATAGGGAGTTTATCTGGGCCAAGCTTTATGTTTGGTTCAACATAAGGAACATTTGGCAAAGAAAACTTTAAACATTTCGTCTTTTTTGAATTTAGGAGAAGATTATTAGCGGCGTACCATTTACAAATCTTAGATAATACATTATTTACATGCGTCACTTCACTGTCTTTCCTATCTACTTTAAAAATCAGAGATCATCTGCGTATAAAACAATATCGCAGAAATCTTTGACCATAATAAGTCTTGACTAGTATTATTTTATAGGAGCATTGACGCATGCTAAGCGAAAACATTGAAATTATTACGGATGGAAAAAGATAACTTCCAGCGGGACTTGAACCTGCAAGCCCCAGAATGCACCAGGGCGGTATTCTGGGGGTTGCGGGTTCAAGTCCCGCTGGAAGTTATCTTTTTCCATCCGTAATAATTTCAATAATAAGTCTTGGGGATCGCAGTTTAAGATATCAGTTCCTCAGAAGGTGCTGCTGATCACCTTCCAGTATTTTAACTCTAGTTGCCTCTTACGACACCTACAGATAGCAATGAGAGGGTGACATTCCAGCCCGGCATCCCACGGAGAATGTGCAACATCGCAAGGGTATTTAACAAAAATTTCAAAACAACAATCAATTTTTTTGAAGCATTTTTTTTTGCCTATGACTACTGTAGTACTAGTATAACAGAAATACTGTAGGAGTCTAATGATGAAAGAATTTTTAAAATCGGTTCAGTAGTTTTAAAGTTAATTCGTTACATACAAAAATACAAATCTTTCCTCATTATAACATTGGTATAGATGTAAATAGTTAAACATATTTATCCTTTCGAAACTGTTCGTATACTTTATTTATTCGTAGGTATTGTCAAACCAAGTATATACCTACCTAAGTTTTACAATTGAAATACAATCTTTTGGTGAAATTCCGATAGTTTAGTTTTAATAGGAATACAACTACTTAAAGGAAAAGGCAAAGCGATTCAATAAATAGATATCGAATAAGGAGCCGCTGGGGTAGTTATACTCTGAAAAAGGTCGTGAATATTTAGGCCATGGAATTTAATATCGGTTTTCTACCAAGAAAGAACTCCTCGTTGTTCAATGGTACTCATATACATGATTATATGGAAGTCACTAAACTACATATGTACCTGCGAGCATGCGTGCATGCATGCGACATATTATTTATTTTCATTTGAATAATTTAGTTCTTATTAATTAGTTAAAATAGAGAAGTTATACTGCCGATACATAAAACGACACACAACGACGGATTCTAGGGTGAATATAGCACATTTTATAGATTGTTGGTTTATTTTAAACTAGCTTTCTGCCGACGGCTGGACCACGCAGTCTAAGATTTAATTTTAAGACATTACACTTTTTATTTTATTTTAATCAATGTATTGTCTCTAATCTTATAATGTTAGGCGGATAGCGTCGCTCTTACAATTTTGATGTTCTTGGTTTGATTCCCAGCTTATATAACTTTTGTTTGGTTTTCTGACCAATACAGTTATCAGTTTCAGCTCCAATTCTGTGCTCGGTACATGGCAAAAGGCCCCCCTGTATTGCATGCAATAAAACCAGTGAAATGTAGGTCCTCACAAATCTCTCCTGACTCACGGATGTAAATGCTTAATAATTTGTTCTATACGCTTCATGTCGTCCATTACTCATGCCATGTACTTGAGCCAAAATACGGAGAATTCTCAAAGAGGGCTTTGAACCTGCATCTAGGCAGCCAGCTAGAAAGTTCAAGCCAAATTAACAATATGTGCATATTGAAAGATGTATTGTACTGAATGATAAGTGCAGCCAAATTAAAAAAATTACTGGACTTAGCGTTTCATCGACATGCTTAGTGAGTGTTTTAATCGTCATAGCATTTACCTTAACATAGCGACATCATTGACAACCGTGTCCGGGTCGTATCTGGGATGTACCACGGCCTCAGTGACCCTCATCTCGACCTCTCCGCGGTTTCGGAGCAGAAGGTCGTGCTCCCCCAATCTGATGTACAGTCGCCTACGCACACAGTGCGCCGCTGTTACCACCCACCGAAGGGAAATGAGGGTACCACCGCAAAATGCTTCCTGAAAAATTTCAAGTTATTAATTTTTTTGTTGAGTTGGCAGTGATTGTTCTCTAAAGCTTGACATCTCAGTATGGAAGTCTATAAGGCCCAATACCTATTGAAAGTTTCGGCTCTTGGCGCGTTGAAGTTTGTAGATTTGAATTGCTGTTTTCTGTGTCATTAGGAATAAATTCAGAAGAGTAAGAAAAACACAGTGTTTAAGTGAGCACTCAAAAACCTGAAGTAGGTCATTATAGCCATATGGGTAACAGTGTTGTACTGGATTTCATGATAACCCACTGGTTAAATAATGGACTTTGGAGCTTTTACATTTGTTTTCAAACTTTTACCGTAAAGACTACACCAAAAATATCTAGTCGCTGTAGTCTCTACGATTAAGTTTTATCATGAAAATCGCAAACTTAACCTTCTTTTCCTCAAGAACAGAACACAAAAAATGAAATAGCCGTAAAATATACACTTACAGCGTCCTAAGCCAACACTGAAAAGCACATCACGGGCAAGAGTGCATCACGGTCATATTTAATTTACAACAGGTAAATATAAACTGTGGTAAATTTACAGATAATTCAATAAGATAGGCACCCTTAAAGTGTTTTACTTTATTTAAATAATAAATAAAGTAATATTGATTAAGTAGTAAACAATGATACGCGTGGCAAAGATCACCATGCATCCGTAACCGCAGGCGGGTAAACATAAGCTTAACTTATTTTGTTTTTCTCTAGCGATATGCCTTTATTAACAAAATACTACGAACTATATACAACACAGCAGCTACTACAATAATAGCATATAGATCCCTATAAGTCATTGTAGACTCATAAGCAGTCCAAATGCTCTAGCCCACTACCAGTTGGCAGCGTGCCCAGCATGCTGGCAGCATTGCCCCGTTGAATTGCAATGCTTATTCTTTGAGCCAAATAGGTGTCAGCATTTTCATCACGCGCACAAACTAATGGTTAAACATTTTAACCATTAAGTCGTAAAGGTCAGAAATTTAAATAAAGGTATTAGCCTTTATTTAAATTTCTGAACTACACTCTTTACATTGTGTATAGGAACTTTTCTAGGAATAGTATACCTACCTACACATAATTATTGTGCACTGATAGTTTATGGATGCTTATCGTTCGTTCTTTGTAGAACTGAGTATACTCTACTAGGTATAGTATAAGTATGTCACGTGAAGAACTATTCAAGATTTTCCAGTCTTCCTTTGCTCTCACTTTGTTGAATCGAGTTTTGGCTCCCAAAAACCTTTTAATTGTAATGTATCGATCTTGTTAGATTCGTTGCGGAAAACGTCATTACAAATATGTACCTGCTATCCCGTGGGGAGCTGGGTTAGAATTGCACTCCCCATATCATCCCGTGGGTGTCGTAATAGGCGATTAAGGGAAAAATACTGGAAGGTGGGCAGCAGCGCCTTCTAAAGAACGTTGGGATTATGGCAAATACGCCCTTAATAGGGGAGGCTGTGTTCAGCAGTGGACATCCCAGCTGATACAGTACAGTACCTACTAACGCAGACTTTTATAAAAAACTACTCAAACCGTTCTGACGTTTTATATGTACGAGTATGTAAAGGATGAACGGTATTATTTTTTTAAACCATACGCTAGTTCGTCTAACTATTGTATTTTCTACATAATACGCGAGATTCCAAGAACATTTCTACAATATCTAATATATTTAAAAAAATATTTGATTGATTTAATTTTTAGGTGTTACTTTATACAATTGTAATTAATAATTTTCAAGAGAATAAGACAAACATTAATATTAACTCGCAAATACCATGATTTTTTAGTAAGGTTACCAAACCTACAAGCGCCATTTCACCCCAAAGACGTTATCGTTCACCAATTTATTAGAGTGAATACGTAGTACTATTTGTCAACTGATTGCCAAAAGACATAAATCAGAGTATTTTACCTTTGTGCGTAATATTACACTACCCCAGGAACAGACATTTTGATAATTGTATTTATTCAAAGTGCTCTAAAATGGGGTAAATTTTTCTATATATGTGAAACTATACATAATATTTTGGAGTTTGCATATAGTTTTTTCACTTACTTGAATTATCAACATTTACCAACGCAAGTTTTTGATTTTTGGTTGTTTTCACCAACAGACTTACCATGTCTTAGATGTTTTTAAATTTAACTTTTATGTCATCCAAAATTTACTTCACCTAGAAAGTTTTCAACTGACATAAGTGTGTTTGTGTAGGTAAGTGTATTTTAAATTATATACATAGGTATCCCCTCTTTATTTATACATCTTTGATGTACAATTTGTTATTAAAACTACAAATGTAGGAATAATATGAAATCAGGCTTGTGACAGATGTGAATACAATAGAGGAATAGGTAGAGGTAGGTAGTATACCTATATCTTACATTGGCGACCTCAGATCAGGAAACAAAGGAGATAGTAATGGAGGCGTAGCACGTGCGTACGCATCTGGCCTAAATCAGGCTTGTTTGTAAGAATACCATTGCGCGCTTAGTACAAATCAACAAACGAATCAGTTCTTCCGATGACGAATTGCAGGCCACAGGCTGAAGTGCAACCCATTTTTGCATGTGAACGATTAGTTAGTGTATTAGTTTGCAGCGGAAAACTTGGTGTGCGTGGCAAAATGTGCGTATGTATTTTTAGAGTATATATTATATTATACTTATTGTTTTCATTGATGTGAGAGTGAAATGGGTGGAAGAGACGTGGCGCCACTTTTATGTGAACAAACACGGACTGAAGGCAAATCTTACTATTTCACTGATATGTGTTGGCTCGCCACCATATTTAGTAGGTGACAGGTGAAAAGTGATTTATTCATCCGAAATAATTTGATAAGTGGCTACCTCTCAGCGATTAATTAAATTACTAGTCAGTGTAATTAGAAACAGTTATTTTCTACATTCATTTAAGCTAAGCTGTATTCGATTTCAAACGCGGAATATGCATTGAGTTGTTTGAGCACATTAATTGGATTGGTCCTTTCATGAAGCGAGTACTTATATAACATAAATGAGTAAACGAAACAACTTTATTTCCTGATTTTTAACACAAACGCTAATAATTTTACGTTTTTTTTGTTGAAATATTAAATACCTACGTATATATAGTCTTTTTATATTCTTATCAGCATGATAATTTATCCATTGAGGGCAGGTTGCAGTGAATCTGTAGGCAAATATAGCGTGCGAGAGTTTCGGTCTATGGAAGCTACGCGGCGCGGCGCTATAGTCAATTTCAACACAGCTCGCATCAAGACGCTCACTCGTATCGATGTCCCGAGCCGCACGCCAATAGCGTCACAGTGTAACTAAAACAGTTGATCTACTTTAGGTATCTGCTACTAAATCCAGTACTCAATTATTATATTCTTGTGACTATTCCCTTATAGTGCAACTAACACAGTTGATAACCTTTAACTATTACTATTAAAATACATACCTTTAAGTGCTTGGCGACAGATTTTCTACTTGAGAGTAGTAGCTAGCCAGGCAGGTATTCGCAAAATGCCCTACCACCATGCCAAATAACTGGTTGTCCAGGACACATAGTGGCTTACGCCGTTAAGTGCTTGGTGAAAGTAATTGTACTTGAGGGTGGTAGCTACCCAGGCAGGCATTCGCAAAATAACCTACTACCATGCAAAACTACTAGTTCTCAAGGATACATAGCGGCACATGGCGTTAAGTGCTTGGCGACAGATTTTCTACTTGAGGGTGGTAGCTAACTAGGCGGGTAATCGCAAAATGCCCTACCACCTTGCAAAATTACTGGTTCTGGAGGACTCATAGCGGCACATACCTTTAAGTGCTTGGCGACAGATTTCCTACTTGACACATAGTGGTAGCAAGGCAGGCGGGTATTTACAAAATGCCCTACCACCATGCAAAATTACTGGTTCTGGAGGACTCATAGCGGCACATACCGTTAAGTGCTTGGCGACAGATTTTTTACTTGAGGGAGGAAGCTAGCCAGGCGGATATTCGTAAAATGCGCTACCACCATGCACAACTACTAGTTCTCAAGGATACATCGCGGCACATAGCGTTAAGTGCTTGGCGACAGATTTTTTACTTGAGGGAGGTTGCTAGCCAGGCGGATATTCGCAAAATGCCCTAGCACCATGCCAAATTACTAGTTCTAGAGGACTCATAGCGGCACATACCTTTAAGTCCTTGGCGACAGATTTTATACTTGAGAGTAGTAGCTAGCCAGGCAGGTATTCGCAAAATGCCCAACCACCATGCCAAATAACTGGTTAAATTAAATTAGTAAATAACTGGGCACATAGTGGCTTACGCCGTTACGTGCTTGGTGACAGTAATTGTACTTGAGGGTGGTAGCTAGTCAGGCAGGCATTCGCAAAATAACCTACCACCATGCAAAACTACTAGTTCTCAAGAATACATAGCGGCACATGGCGTTAAAATCTTGGCGACAAATTTTCTACTTGAGGGTGGTAGCTAATCAGGCGGGTAATCGCAAAATGCCCTACCACCATGCAAAATTACTGGTTCTGGAGGACTCATAGCGGCCCATACCGTTAAGTGCTTGGCGACAGATTTTCTAATTGACACATAGTGGTAGCAAGCCAGGCGGGTATTCGCAAAATGCCCTACCACCATGCCAAATAACTGGTTCTAGAGGACACATAGCGGCACATACCGTTAAGTGCTTGGCGACAGATTTTCTACTTGACACATAGTGGTAGCTAGCCAGGCGGGTAATCGCAAATTGCCCTACCACCATGCAAAATTACTGGTTCTGGAGGACTCATAGCGGCACATACCGTTAAGTGCTTGGCGACAGATTTTTTACCTGAGGGAGGTAGCTAGCTAGGCGGATATTCACAAAATGCCCTACCACCATGCACAACTACTAGTTCTCAAGGATACATAGCGGCACATAGCGTTAAGTGCTTGGCAACAGATTTTCTTCTTGAGGGTGGTAGCTAGCCAGGCGGGTAATCGCAAATTGCCCTACCACCATGCAAAATTACGCCTGAAAACAATGCCATCGAGAAAGTATTTTTTTTATTTGGCAGTGTTTGAAATGACGTACAAGACAGTCGCTTGACGGAAGATTCACGGCAGCGAATAACCATAAATGTTGCAGTGCACCATTCTGCTAATAATAATTATGTTTATAAATATATCTAGCTCGTAATCGCCGGGGCGAATTTTGTTGGAGAAAACGACACGCGTCCTACCTCGATGACGCCTAGGCGGGTACTGAATGACGTGCGCGAGAGCTTGAATCTTTAGACTTGTAGTTTATTTTTTTTTGTTAAAAACCTATAGCTAAATTTGAAAATGTGCCTTTAAACGTTACTAATAAATAACAAGCTCTATCCATTGGTAAAACTTCCACATAGTTTCATGATAGTATCTTTTAGTTCTACCTGATTTAATTTAAGTAGCGATATGGTATCATGTTAGTTTTTTTTTTTATCGAAGAAATTGTTCATAATCACGTTTTTGACTTTATACGTTCCTGGAGAGTATGTTCAACTTTATATAAATGATTTTATATATTCTAAAATTTTCAATTCTATTCGAGTTACATATTTAAAAAAAAATCTAAAGTAGGTGCAACCTCGCCTTAAGGTACATTTTAAAGCCTTGTTTAGTAAAACTTTTCAGAAGTAACAATAAATATTGTGCCTTGTGCATAAAGATCCCTGATTGTGGAACGGAACTCTATTCTCGTACTTGTACATCTATTGACTTAAATATAACGGTTAGGACACAAAAACATTTCAAATGTAAGGGGTAGAACACAAAAACACTTCATATATATGAGACCCCTGGGCAGGACATCTGTTACCACTCAACCCGCGAATATATGCCTGACCGATCAATACCTCCGTAAAAGCTTTCAGTCCCGTATCCTATATGTATACATTATGGCTCATACTCTCACATGCTAGATTTTTTTATTCATTTAAAGTCGGTAAGCTAGCCTCAACCACTATCTTACCTGATGAAAGTAATGATGTGGTCGAAGATGTTGTTCAGATTTACCTAGAATTTCAAGCTCCCAAGGACAGCTGCCGGAACACACGGTTAGGTGCTTTAGTGACACATTTTCTAGAGGGTTGTAGCTAGCCAGGCGGGCGTAGTAATGTCACTAGAGGTTACAACCGCGGCGGACGTTGCTTAACTTAGCTGATATCTATATAACATGCGGATTTCATAAAAATATGAATCCCTACTTGTACCTCTTTGCCCTTCCCTGATGAGAACCTATTATTTAAATTATATAGTGTTTCACATCGTGCTATTTCGGGAACAAATGTACACAGATAGATGTGCACGAGCTATAATCAAAAACCACTGGGAGCTGCCACGGTCACCCTCGTCCGTCGGAAGGTACCCTTAATCCCGATCCCTACACGTGGTCCCTGGGCGGTGCCAGTCAGGTGACAAACCAGGTGAAAGGCCTCAAGCAAGTGGCCGTCTCGGTGGGTACCAGCGCAGTGTCCGATATTCTACCTCCAAGCAGCAGTGTTCAAACACTACTGTATTTACACTTGAAGGGCACTGGAAAGAAATTACCGGGAAATCGAGACTTAAAACGAATGTGTCGGAGTGTAAAGCGCAGTGAATTGTCAGACACAATGGTGAACACTGTAACTGTAATGGACAGACGTGATGCTTACCATCCGGCACCGGCTTGACCATCTCGGCAAGATACGCAAGCGAGGCTGACGTTGCAAGATACTGTACAGTGTATATATCTATATATACATAATATAAATGTAACTTAGTATATATATATATATATATACATATGACGTATAGTATACCTACATACATATACAGAGTTATTGGAAAAATGGTAACCTCTTGAAGTTGCCTCTGTTAGTCCTTACAAACATTTTGAGATATATATGTATATATACTTTTTAATTGGTATTTTTTTACGTACGATGAGAATAAGCACGAGGACCAACTGTTAAAAGTATCTTGTGCCTGTGATTTATTATTTCATATTTATTATTACTTTGTTCGATGTAAAATTAAAAGGTAGTGCGTCGAGGTCCTGTGTTGCCGCGGGCGGGCTCTCTTGGCTCGGAGTAGGCATTGTCTTTATTAATGCGAAACAAGCCGAGGTCCGAAACCACAGTGGTGCCCTTGAGCTCGCTGTCAACCCCCCCGACAGTAGCGGAACCTTTTTTGGCGCCCGCAGGAGACGGATGTATAAGGCGCTTTTCGCCTTGTACGCCCGTCTGGGGAGAAGTGCCAACTTCCCTCTCCCGGGCTATAAGAGGGTCTTCCTTCGCCCAAAATCCGGTGGAGCTGTACGTCCGAAAGCGGTAGACAGCATCTAAGTCCTCCTTACAAAAAAAATGTCTTTATTAATCAATAATACTAAAAATATGAAATGATAAATTACAGGCACAAGAGACATTTAACATCTCAAGCATGATACGGTCACAATTTTTGTTTTTAATACATAAAATGAAAAAATAAGTTTTTGTTAGGACAAACAGAAGTCAACTCTTAGAGGTTGTTAGCATTTATGTAATAACCCTGTATACAGTTTGTATACAAATAGTATCTGTAGATACAGTGGAAAGTGCTGTTAGTTGAGTAGAAATATAGAGTAGGATCCTGTTAGACTTGGTCGGATGTCACTTAAACTAACATCGTCGTGTCAACTTTGTTGTGATTTTGCCCGCACTTCCGTCAGGCCGTAACTTAGTAAATTGTATCAAATGTTTCAACAAAACCGGAAACAAGTTGACAAGCCGTTATGTAGATTATAATTTGGAATAATCGTGATAAATTACGCCCATTTTAACAAGCAAATATTATTAAACATCAAACCCTGATTACGTGGTCCTCTAATATCTTTTAATCATACATACATGGTTATTATAAATGGTGGTATGACATTTTATGGAAAGCTACACCCTAGATAATCTGCTGCCGTGCACCTAACGATGTATTGTAACAGCTGTCCTAGTTTCTAGTCTAGGTTAAGTCTGTTTATACCCCCATCGACCGCATCATCACCTATCATGATTAAAGAATAAGCAGTACCAAAATGTAAAACAACGATGTTCCCATCAAGAATTTCCCAGCTTCATTTCCCACCTACTCGTATATCTTACCTTGTACCGATTTAGCACAGCTACTTGCCAAGGCCACTTTCCCGGAGGCGCTGGTCGTCCTCCTATAATCTTGAGCATCTCCCTCATACGACCGCGCCTCCTCGCTGCCGCCGACCCTCTGTACCTTCCCAGCCTGCCACATGACACCATCGTGGCGTCTGAGGCCTTGGACATCGATGATCGAGAATCTTCAGGATGGATCGCGGGAGCAGGGGTTGGCATCGATTCTATTAAAGCTTGGCCAGATCCTGGAATAAAATCTTTGTTTCAATCGCGTGTAAAACTCTAACAAAAACATATAAGGCTCTCGTTAAAACAAAATAATTGGATGAGGATTTCCAAAATTATTAAAAACTAGCTTGCAGGCCGCGGTTCCGCCCGCGCGTATTTCGATTATCGCGCCAAACCATTAACCTCTTTTTGCGCAGCTGGATAAAAACTATCCTATGGCCTTCCCCGGGTCTCAAACTATTTCCATAATAAGTTTCATCTAAATCGGTCCAGTACTTTATAAGTTTATTCGTTGCATACAAAAATACAATCTTTATAATATTCGTATGGATTATAACGTAAACATGTTATGAAAAAACCTTCACGGTCACCAAACGGATTTGTTACCAAAATGTTCGTACATCGTATATATTTTTTCTGAATCCAAACAATGATCCTCTGGAGAGGAGTTTGCCTTCAAATTGACCAAAATCACGGAATCTCCCACTCACAGGAGGGAATACACTAGACTGTAGCTGGCACACTTGCATAAAAGCTCCTTGCACATCTTTTGAAGCGCTCGTAGCGAAGTTTACTTAGCTGTTCTCAACCGATCAGCAAAGTTAAGCAACATCGCCCGCGGTCATGAGTTGGATGGGTGACCGCTAGTAACATTACTACTGATCGTTGTCTTAGGATGGCAGTCGTTATAGCATGGTGGTAGGGCATTTTGCGAATGCCCGCCTGGCTACCACCCTCAAGTAGAAAATCTGTAAGTACCTAACGGTGTGTTCCAGCAGTTCTCCTTTAGAGCCAGTACTTCTAGGTTAGCCTGAATAACATCTTCGACCACATCATCACTTACCATCAGGTGAGATAATGGTCAAAGGCTAACCTATCAGGCATAAAAAAAACATGCCGCCTTCTTTCATGTGTATACGCTTACTGGCATGCCTGTATCTGCCACGCAAGTAGATAGCACAACATTTAATTTACTGGCATGCAACGTGAAAGAGGCGCCCGCGCCGCGGGGGTGCTGTCTCGTGAACTGGTTTGTGTCTTGCAAGTACAAGCATGCAAGGACGCAAATTACATGAAGTGTAACTTGCAATACTATCCACATTGCGCTAGTAAGTTCTATATGCCGTTAACACAAGCTACTGTTCCATTCTACAGGCATGTGTATCCTCGGCTTAACGTGCTCTTCGACGCACATGGAAGCGCGATCTAATGACCGCAGCGAATATTCCTTAACGTAGTCGATTCAAAATTACTTTTTACACGACTGCCCATAAAAAGGAGTGTTATGTTATAAGGGTTCATGTGTGTACGTTTGTTTGTGAGTTTCTTTATTCCACCATAACTTCTTAACCAATCATAATGTATGAGATATCGTTAGATATGTCTTGATAGCGCAAGTGACACAAGGTTTATAAAAATAATTATATAAAAATACTGGCGGATTTTAGAAGCCATAACTGTGAGTAAAAATAGTACATTGGACATCGAGGGGAGAAAACGATCTATTTATGTTCGAGAGTATGTTTCATAGAAATAGAACTTTCTCCCGAGTGGTACATAGTGCTTTATTAGTATAAACCTACGAGGAAATAAAAGCATTATACGTTTTCTCGTACTTATCTCGAGACTTCTCAGGCAGTAAGTTCTTTATGACTTCTTGAGCTGCATTTCTTATTTCTGGTGCCGTCATCTTTATCGTCACTTTCACAATCAGTTGACATTTTGGAATTTTTTTTTAGAATAATTATAAGCCTACAGTTAAAATATCAATGTAATAAAAATCTAAATTTAACATGACATAACAAATTGTCGCGCTTTTTTTTTCGTAGTGCAAAAAAGGTTGCAAACGTCCTTTCATTGAAAATCGAGTACAAATAAAAATCACACCTCTTTTTTCTAATTATTTGTTATAAAACCTTTTTGAGATTGTATTTTATTATGTTAGCAGCTAAAAAAAACAACAGAACCAGGGCAGGTATGTATTTTCATACAACATTCCTTCACTGCGACAGAGGATGACTGAAAATCCATATAACTTTTCCTTTTCTTTTATAAGTGAAAAATGACGAACTTTATAACATGTTTTTGAACGAGTAATGAGACGCTTTCGGAGTGGGTGTGGTATATTTTTTTTTCCATACCCGTCAGTTAGATATCAAAATGAAGGGCTAATAGATATGAGTTGCATTTCCGCTTTGCGTCTTCTCTCTGTAAATGGAGTGTTCGGTGGAAAATTGCATTAAACTAGTAATTTATTATTTCACTAGCAGCCCGGCCCGGCTTCGCACGCGTATTAAAAAAATATTTTTTACACAAACACATAAACCCTTATATTTAAGTTACTAAGAAAAGAAAATAATAAAGAATGTTTATTATAATTTTTTTTTAATGAATCTTTATTTATATTTGTTTTTTGTTCTAATGTTTTTTTATCACGCAAAATCATTACTATCTTTTTGCGCAGTTGGATAAAAACTATCCAATGTCCTTCCCCGTGTCTCAAACAATTTCCACACCAAGTTTCATCCTATTCGGTCGAGTAGATCGGTTATCGCGCAAAACCATTAACCTCTTTTTGCGCAGTTGGAGAATAACTATCCTTTGTCCTTCCTCGTGTCTCAAACTTTTTCCATACCAAATTTCATCCTAATCGGTTGAGTAGTTAGGTTATCGTGCAAAATAATTAACCTTTTTTGCGCAGTTGGATAAAAACTTTCCTATGACCCTCTCCGTGTCTCAAACTCCACAATTCCACACCAAATTTCATCCTAATCGGTCCAGTAGTTTCAGAGCCTATTCAATGCAAACAAACAAACAAACATTCAAATCTTTCCTCTTTATTATTTAAACCATAAACCTCTTTTTGCGCAGTTGGAGTAAAACTATCTTATGTCCTTCCTCGTGTCTCAAACTATTTCCATACCAAATTTCATTCTAATCGGTTGAGTAGATCGGTTATCGCGCAAAATCATTAACCTCTTTTTGCGCAGTTGGATAAAAACTATCCTATGACCATCCCCGTGTCTCAAACTATTTCCAAACCAAATTTCATCCTAATCGGTACAGTAGATCGGTTATCGCGCAAAACCATTAACCTCTTTTTTGCGCAGTTGGATAAAAACTATCCTATGTCCTTCCTCGTGTCTCAAACTATTTCCACACCAAATTTCATCCTAATCGCCCAGTAGCTCGGTTATCGCGCAAAACCATTAACCTCTTTTTTGCGCAGTTGGATAAAAACTATCCTATGTCCTTCCTCGTGTCTCAAACTATTTTCATACCAAATTTCATCCTAATCGGTTGAGTAGATCGGTTATCGCGCAAAATCATTGACCTCTTTTTACGCAGTTGGATAAAAACTATCCTATGACCATCCCCGTGTCTCAAACTATTTCCACACCAAATTTCATCCTAATCGGTTGAGTAGATCGGTTATCGCTCAAAACCATTAACCACTTTTTTGCTCAGTTGGATAAAAACTATCCTATGACCATCCCCGTGTCTCAAACTACTTTCATACCAAATTTCATCCTAATCGGTCCAGTAGATCGATTATCGCGCAAAACCATTAACCTCTTATTTGCTCAGTTGGATAAAAACTATCCTATGTTCATCCCAGTCTCTCAAACTATTTTCGTACCAAATTTCATCCTAATCGGTCCAGTAGATCGGTTATCGCGCATTACCATTCACCTCTTTTTTTGCGCAGTTGGATAAAAACTATCCTATGTTCATTCCCGTGTCTCAAATTATTTCCATACCAAATTTCATCCTAATCGGTTCAGTAGTTTCAGAGCCTATTCAATGCAAACAAACAAACAAACAAACAAACAATCAAATCTTTCCTCTTTATTATATTAGTTTCGACAACTGCTACAAAAATAGTCCTAATCTGTTTTTATAGCAGTTATCAAATAACAAATTTCATTTAAGGGTAGTGTCTGAATAGGGTATTCCGAACAAACGTAATTTCGTCATATTTTAAATACTTTAGTGTTCTAACTAGGCGAAATTTTGCATGCCGGTCAATAAACCCAAAATGTTACTCTATATAACATTAAATATTTTAGAAATAATTAAAAAATAATAAAAAAAAAATTAAACGAAAAACCGCATGGCAAACCGGAAGCATAGACATTAGGCTCAAAGCCATGCATGTAAAGTTTCAACAAGTTTGAATACTCGGTATTTCAAAATGAAACTACATATGTATGGAAAGAGCTACGAAGACTAACCTTATAAGTACTACAAAATCCGAACTCCATAAAGTTGGCATGGTGTCAGATACATGTGTCAGGTATGTTTACATATTTGTTTATGTAATTAGGTTTATTTTTATTATCAAGATGTATTTTCCGATTACCAGAAGGGGTTGAAGTGTATTTATTTCTATAGCACACTCTGGAGCCGAACATTTTAATAGATTTTAACATATCTCCATGACTATAAATATATATCTACCATGAGTTTTGATTAAATTCTTAATTGTGGAGGTGACATTAAGGTAAATAATTAAATATGGCGTGTATGGGATTAAAAAACCGGCCAAGAGCGAGTCGGACTTGCGCACCGAGGATTCCGTATAAACCTGTAGGTATATAAGTAAAAGTTATGGTATTTTATTGCTAAATGAAATCCATAACATTTTAAAAGTATTTATATTAATCTTTGATTTTAAGATTACATAAGAAATAACAGAACTCTTTGCCACAATTTTTAAAATTACAATGTGTATACTTCTTATTGCAGGCGACTGTACCTAACTAAAAGTTTATGGTTTTCGCAATTTTTCCTGTGTTATAAGACGTTGCTTCGTACCAAATTCCTAGATTCTGAGTTCACGGGAAGTACCCTGTAGTTTAAGATTTCCTTGCGAGTGTCAAAAATTTGCAGCACAAACGGCTGTATCTTTTTATTGCGTTAGCTTACAAGTTTGATTTTATCACAGCTCCAAGGGACAGTAGACTTGAGGATTTCCTATGAATTTCAGCTTGATACCTCCACGCGTTCCTAAGGAAAAGGGTATTGACAGACAGACAGACGGACAACAAAGTGATCCTATGAGGGTTCCGTTTTATTTTCTTTTGAAGTACGGAATCCTAAAAATAATGTAGAATACAAAATCTCTGTTCAGTCAGGTTATATATATTACTATTTATTAAGATGAAAAATACTTAAGTACCAACCTGCCAAAGATCTCGTAACAACACGTATATTAATGAGATTGAATTTTTTTCTGTTTTTTATTGTAAACATTTGTACAATGTCTAGACTAAGGAAAAAAGTTTATTAAGTATAAAATTAAGATTTAAGCGTATTATCGATAAACTTTACACGATATTTTTATGTGAACCTTGAAGCTCTAGGAATCTTCATTTAAAACAGTGGCTCCCAACCTTTTATTGACTATGGACTACTTTTGTTTCTTTTTGGTCGGCAGGGACCGGGATGTACATGAAAAAACCTGAATCAATCCAAAAATAAACTGTATTCAAAAACTCAATAGCATCATGCATAAATAATTATATTATTTTAATTAAATTTTTTTAGTAGAAAGCCAGATAGGTAAATTTTGAATCAATGTTATTTTTGAGCATCTTCTACACAAGTTCAGTAATCTTAGGACTCAGAATTCTTGCACAAAACTACATTCAAATCATTTCTTACTCTCAATCGATTTCTGGCCTAGTTTTTAATTAACCCTTAACGCATAAGTAAGTGGGTAAAAAAGCAGTAAAGAGAAAAATGTTTGCAATTAAAGGCGCGAAGTTTATTTATTTAAGCTCCCGATCACTCGATCCCCGAGTGCTCCACACCACCCGCGCCCTCGCCATTTGTTCGTCTCAAATAAAATTTTGACTCCTGCGGACTACTGGTTGGAAACCACTGATTTAAATGAATTTATTTTTAGAAACCGTTTTCTTAGTTTCTTACCAAATACATTTTTGAGTAAAGTATTTAAAAAGAGACACTTACTTTATATTGACTGAGCCTATATAAATTTACATTACGCTTAGAACAAAAGCAGCACCATGTTCACTCTAGTAGATATGGCTTAATTTCAAATGCAGGTTAATACTTAAATTGCCCTGGCTAATACGATATCTGCTTGGTGGCTGAAATTAAGGACTAAGCACTAACTCTTCAGTATAATTAGGTACCCATGTCTTAGTGGGTTGCAGTATCAGATTGTTTTGAAGCGCTTGTAGCGTAGTTTATTTAACCGTTCTTAACCGATCAGATAAGGCAACGTTCGCTGCGGTCATAGGATGGGTGACCGCTAGTGATAACTACTGAACGCTTCTGTAAGCCGTCCGTATAGGTTGTTGTCTGAGGACGGCAGTCGTTATAGCATGGTGGTTGAGTATTTTCGAATACCCGCCTGACTAGCTACCACCCTCAAGTCGAAAATATGTCGCCAAGCTCCTAGCGATGTGTTTTGGCAGGTAAACAGTTCTTTGTTCAGGTGTGAAGGCTACTGCAACAAATTAAATAACTCTGCAAACGAGTTGTAAGCACTAACATCTTCGAGTAATGAGTGCAGTGATGAGTTGACTCTTCGACGAACGAGCATGGTGACACAGCACCGTAATGGACATTTTTTTTTAATTTAATGGGTTGGCAAACAAGCAGACGGCCCATCTGATGGTAAGCGGTTTCCGTCGCCTATGGACATTTGCAACACCAGGGGCGTTACCAATGCGTTGCCGACCCTGTAAGACTTTTTTAATACCTCTTTTGAAGAAATCCATACTGTAGCCCTGCGGAAAAACGCTAGATGGAAGATCATTCCACATTTGGCAAGTATGCGGTAAGAAGGAGCGCATAAATCGAGCTGTGTGAGACTTCCAGGACTCGATTATGTGTGGATGAGCTTTTAACCGGTGACGCGAGGAACGGTGATAGAATCGCGATGCCGGTATAAGCTCAAACAGCTCTTGGGAGAATTCCCCGTTATAGAGCCTGTAGAGTATACAGAGCGATCCGACAGCGCCTTTCGGTATTTTACCCTTAGTCGCTTCCTACGACACCCACTGTAAGAGATGGGGGGGGTGACATTCTAGCTCGGTACCCCTGGGACAAAAAGGAACAAGGGCCTACCTTCTTAATATTCATAAGCCCGTTATTTTATATTAAGCATTTGATTTTCTTTTTCGCCTAACAATTGATCCTAAAAATTGTCGCATATTCAGAAGTTATGAAGCACCTTTCTAGTGCTGCTAAGAAAATTATGTCATTTTTTTTTTTTTTTTTTTTTTATGCTTGATAGGTTAGCCTTTGACCGCTATCTCACCTGATGGTAAGTGATGATGTGGTCGAAGATGTTGTTCAGGCTAACCTAGAAGTACTGGCTCTCAAGGACAGCTGCCGGAACACACCGTTAAGTGCTTGGCGACAGATTTTCTACTTGAGGGTGGTAGCTAGCCAGGCGGGCATTCGCAAAATGCCCTACCACCATGCAACTGTCATAAAATAAAACTCCTATTCAACGCATTCGCGCCATTACGAACAGATTAATGTAGTGTGATAATTTGGAGGCTTTCCTTCCCCCTAAACTCATATCGTTAAAAAGAAGTTAATTCAATTAGCGCACAGAGAATCTCCTTTTAACACAATTTGAGCAAAAAAAGTCACAAAATGAGTTTTAATTTAACACATTGCCAGAGGTGTTTAGTTTTTAACGTTTAAGTACATATATATTTATTTTTCATCTAGTAGATCAAGAAGTAAATTTCATTACTTTTTATTAGTCTAATAAGTGATTTTAGGCAAGACGACGAATTAACTTAGCATTCCATGGATTCACCGTACGGGTGCCGGGTCCATAGCGTTGCAGAGGAAGAGAGGAAAAGGCCCAAGTCAAGGTGCCTGAGACTTGCAACCCAATGAGTAAGGTTAAGGGCCCCTTAAAATGTCTTCAATGCTCCCTTTCACGGCTCGAGCCTCCTCCCCTGCTCAACCAAATTTGGTAAGATCCTAGTAATTCAATATTCTTTTATTCAGGCAAAATTATACCCATAAGCAGTAATGCCACCTCAGATGCACGTTCTAGGGTGGAAGTTACAGTTGTTCTTGACAGGCCAAGGTCTTTTAGTAGGTTATATAGGATTTCGCATAACCGTTTTTGATTGATTAATTTGTTGTCATAATATAATATAATGTTGTCAAATAATATTTTTAATTTTTTATTGTGTGTTCTTTAGGTATGTTTATTTCTCACGGCACAGTAAGTTCTATAAGTAATATGCGTTTTAAATTTTTTGGGTATAGAAATATCGGGATGAAGTCTAGAGGACAAAGCACCAACATCCTCAGGAATTTCGTAATGTTTTTCATACGTGTCCATCAAAAGAGTCCAATCGGGAGCTGTGCCTAAGATGGAGTATGGATGGGCTTGGATCTCGATTTTGCAGATGACTCTTCTTTTACAAAAGCAATGTGTCGTTTGTTCCTGGTCAATCCTTTTTTAGCTCTAGCTACCGAGAGACTCGCTGCTTCTCGTATGATTTCGAGGACTTAATCATGACGACCGTGAATAATGACCTCTATCAAGGAGCACCTTTCGTCCTACCAATAGGTGCATTGCTGTACCTATGGCCTCCCGACAAAAACCGTAAGACTTTTCGTTGGCAATAAAAATCTTTCTTGAACTCTATAAAAATCTCTCTTACCTGGTAATATATTATATTGTAGGACCCGGTTAAACCGATTTACACGTGTTTTGGTTAATACATAGTGACATTATATGTGCAAACGCACTAATCACTTACACTTTATTAAAATACATGAAGTTTGAATACTACTTATTTACTAATAGGTATATGAAATAGTTCCTGAATCATATTAGTAAGTCGGCTCCTTAATATAGCCACAGATTTATATGTGTGTTGTTTAACTGTCAATTGTCTAAAATCTACCGAGTGTTGCAGATTTTACTGACCGTATACCTAGTTAGAAGCGTCACAAACAAAAAAAACAGTACTTAGTGTTGTTGATAGCCAAAGGCTGCCAAGTAGACGTCTGGTGTAAAGCATCAGTCAATTTGTATTTAAATATCTCTTAAAATACAGTGCTGTGCTTGCATTATTTTTGTGCATGCTTTGAACTTGTTTGTTGAGGTTTCCAACAAAAAATACGAAATCGTTTTGCAGTTATAGTGTTTAGTAAACTTTGTTAGTCAAGTAGGTACCTATGTACAAGTTCACCTGGGTCCTTGCGGCGCTGCATTTTCTTGCGGATCCACAAGTGGCAGTACGACCCTTCCAGATAGCAGTACGCGGACTGACGGATCTTCTGGTGCCCGCAAATTTCCCGCCGTGTGCAGTGCCTGAAATTACGATAGGTATTTTAGCTTATACGTGTCATAAAATAATGACTTTACCTGCTAAAGCACTGAATTGTCCTGAGAAATCTTCACTTCGAAGCGCTCGTAGCGAAGTTTGCTTGGCCGTTCTGAAACGATCAGCAAAGTTAAGCAACGTCCGCCGCGGTCATGAGTTGGATGGGTGACCGCTAGTGACTTTACTACTGAACTTCCGTGTTTCGGATGGCACGTTAAGCCGTCGGTCCCGGTTGTTGTCTTAAAGTGGCATTCGTTATAGCAAGGTGGTAGAGCATTTTGCGAATGCCCACCTAGCTAGCTACCACCCTCTAGTAGAAAATCTGTCGCCAAACACCCAACAGTGTGTTGCGGCAGCAGTCCTTGAGAGCCAGTACTTCTAGGTTAGCCTAAACAACATCTTCGACCACATCATCACTTACCATCAGGTGAGACAGTAGTTAAAGGCTAATCTATCAAGCACAAAAGAAGCATAAAAGACTAGATCAATGCAAAGAATCTGATGTAAACAGATCAACGAGGTTGCAATGCTCAGTTCGGGGTATTTGGACTCGAAACACTCCTCGGGATAGATTCGGTAAAAAATACAGAGTGATCCAAAATCTCAACGCAGTGCCAGAGGGTCGAGCCGATTGGTGAGAGTTTGATCTTCGATGATTCATGCCACTCTGCGTTGAATGTGGTCGAATGAAAGCAGTGGTCACTTGAGCTTTATGATTTTGCAGGCTATGAGCTCATGTAAAGTAACACCCGTTTTTGCAAACACAAGCTTCTCAGAGGCTAGTTTAGCTTTCTCTTTCAAGTGACAGCTAAACTGAACGGCGCTCGATATGTCAACGCCAAGTATTCCGATACAAGTTAAGGCAGCTAGGGGGTGTCCTCATAGCGGAGAGATACAACATAGTAGGATAGTTTAGTGGTTAAAGGCACAAACTTGTATCATCTTGGGTTTAAGATGGACTAAGTTCAGTCCGCCCAACTTCGATACATTTGACAACAGGGTCTCAACTTCCGACACAAGTTAGTTCGGACTCTCGTGAACATTTTCCCGACAAATTTTAGCACGGCCCGTATATTAAGCATCTCCGGTACTGTCATCCACATAGCAATTGATATAGCTGAACTGCGATATGTGACTGAACTGCAAGAGAAGCAGAGCTTACGGTGTACAGATTTTTTTTGCTGATAGTTTGTCCGTTTTTCCGTATTGACTATGATTGAGTACTACTTGTTTATTTTTTTTCCTTTTATGCTAATCTGAGTCAGTAGATATATTTTATATGACATGTTAGTTACGCCCCGCAGTTTCACCCGCGTGGTGATATCGAACCAAATCCGATGTGATCCAGCGCCTCATCTACCTTCATACCAAAATTTCATCAAAATTGGTCAAGTCCTTTGAGCAAGTAACAAACATACATATACACTCACGAACTTTCACCTGTATAACATTAGTGTGACTATTAACTCATTTAATAAGGTAGATTTTTTAATAGTAGATTATGATACAAGTGACCTAAGTTGCTCATTATATACGAGGCTGTGTGTTGCATCCCGAGCCGCAGGCGAGGGCGTAAATCAGCCGAGGGTAGAATGAGCAAGTTGCTCACGAGTTTCATACGCACTTTTTCAACACCCTTGCGAGGAAAAAAAATATATATTACACAAATCCGACACAAACAACATACAAAAATTATGGAAAATTGCGCGCAAGATTTTTTTTGTATGATCGTTGATTACATATAAAGCTCTTTGATGTTACAAATCTGTATTAATAAACGGTTAAATTGAAAATGCTCTGTTTACTCGCATATAATTTGCAGTTAGGTACTAACTTAACTTTGTAGGGATAATTCTATTACGCACTAGTGTATAATATTATTATGCACGAGGGTGTTAAAGTTTGGTTTATGGCCCTAAGAACGATATAATAAAGCTCACTTTACGAGCAAGGGTGTTGAAAAATATATATCTAATCAAATGGTATTCTACAAATTTTTCAAATTTTCTGAGTTTTATTAATTCAGTATGTAGTAGCCTTTTCAGCACACAATCAGTGGAAACTGTGCAAGTTGCCACAATCCCCACCCTTGGCTGGCGACTTGGGGATGGCAGTCACTGCTGGTCCACCTTCTCGCATTTTTCCCTACTGTACTTCTGTCAGCTCTCATGACTCCTACAGGAAAGTACGTGGGGTTGCAATTGTAGCCCGGCACCCCACGTGGTATGCGAGAGATATATTACAAAATTTTTGTAAGAGTTTCACAGCAAATAGAGTAGTCTCGGAGCAAATCTTCGAAAAATAGTACAATTAAAAGTATTTTTACCCTGTGTGTGAATAAAAAAACTTTGAACAGCAACGATAAAAATATCAAGCAAACTATCGTAGAAAATAAGATCGAGTGATGCAAAGATCTGACAGGAGCGAAAATTACCTAAACTATAAATAAACTGGCGTACTAGGAGTTTACATGACTTTATTTTTACCTCCTATCTTCCTGTATAGGGATAAATTACACCCATTTGTTGTTATCACGTGATGGTACGAAAATGTACGTGCGAAAATTATATTTTAGTCTTATAGAACAAGCAAGTTAAATAAAATTCAGCTCAATTGCAATGAATTTTCCTTATGAATCATAGAATTAGTAATTAAATTGGAATTGTAAAAATCAGGATGAATGTTCACATTAATTGGATCTAAAAAAAATTTTGGCTGTTTATCAGTAAATTCATATATATTTTAATAATATTATGAGACTGTTTAGTGTTATTTTGTCGAGAAGTTACGTATTAATTATTGAATAAGACAAGTATATATTTTAATACCCCATATAAAGTTCCACAGATTTCAGAAAAATTAAATCTGTGTACAGTCCGTACAATATCTGAGTTAAAGATATTAATTCCGTTGCTGGAATTAATATGTGTGTTCATCCTGCTAAGCATATGCTAAGCAGGTTTAACAGTGAACACTTGGAAGATACGAGAACATTGATGTGGTTGAGAAGCTTAAGCGGCTTACTTTGAGTTTTAGCTGTTTCATGAATCTTGTTTATACCACTAAGGCTTACTTGCTCCAATGAAGAAACGCGAGTTAAACTTGTAGTGTAAATTGTCATTCAAAAACCAAGTTAACCCGAGTTTAACTCTTGAATTTACGTTGGCACAATAAGCACTAAGTTATACATAATTTTCAAGGCACTTGGTCATATGCGTTCTATATATATCAAGAAGATATTCACACGTAATTCTTAATTTAGAGTTTAGTAAGCTGCCAGCAACTTGACCCAAGGAAATTGTTGTTTGTTAACAACAAACCAAGAAGGTTTTGTAACCACTGATTTAATATACTTACGAATCCTTCGAGCTTCTATCTTACATGATTGAAGTAACGCATCAGGCTTTGAAGGAATCAAATAATAATATTTTAGTAATAACAATTCTCGATTGTGCGCTATAGTAATTAGACTTCCTGAAGATGCTTTATTTAAAAGCGAAATGCGTTGAAATCCTTTTAGTTGGGCTGCGTTTATTTTATTTTACAAAAAATAAAAACACAGCATTACAGTTATCACCAATGCGCCGTGATAAACAGACATTTTATTTACACATTATAATTAGGTAATTATGAAATAAACATTGTTAAATAAAATAAAACATAATATAAATACAGGTAGTTAAATTATATAACCTTAAGTAATTGAACTATTCCTTACACTATCAATCTTCTCATAGTACCTAAAACATGCATTGTACTTGCGTCCATCGATCAGCGAATATTTCACACTCGGAAGCTGATGCCAGAAGTGCATTCAATAATATTAAAGCTCGTACCAGAGGCGAGTTTGAGTGCGCCACAGTGCGCGATCATGGCACTGCTAGTAAGACGCGATTACGGGGTCTAAGAAGCACATGTGCATGGTGGTAGGGCGTTTTGAGAACGCCCGCCTGGCTAGCTACCACCCTCAAGTAGAAAATCTGTCGCCAAGCACCTAACGGTGTGTTCCGGCAGCTGTCCTTGAGAGCTAGTACTTCTAGGTTAGCCTGAACAACATCTTCGACCACATCATCACTTACCATCAGGTGATATAGTGATCAAAGGCTAACCTATCAGGTATATAAAAAAAAAGAAGGTTATTAGGTACAACGGGAACAGACAGTCTTACAACTTTTGCCACCAGTTCAGGACAATCGGAATCACCGCGCAATATCCTACAAGCTGTCATGAGTAGATTGTAGTAACGCCTAGCCTCCAAAGAATTAATCCAAGTGCTCCAAGTAAAAATATTGTAGAATATTAAAAAGGATAATATCCATACAATTTCTTATACAAGAACCTTAAAAAAACTTTTTAAATCTTCTCCAGACGCAAGGCGTAAGAATTTTAATAGGGATGTCACACGATTGATGCAATCTCAATCTTACTCCTTACAACAGCGGTATAAACCAGCCTTATAGCAGTAGCATCGTAAAATTCGCGGGAATTCCGGATGACAAAACCCAACCTACTATAGCAATGGGCTGCCAGTACCTTCAGATGTTCGTGAAAGTTTAGACGCGTATCGAAAGTAATGCCTAGGTCCTTAATCGTGTTGGCCCTTACTATATGCTCCGTACCCAATAAGTACTGCGTTTGTAAGGGATCGTGTGCGCGACTAAAAGTCATAGTGAAACACTTAGCCATATTAAAGTGAAGCTTGTTAGCCAGACTTCATTCAAACACTGCGTCAATATCTTCCACCAGAAATCCGAAGTCATCTCTTGGATCAAACTCATATATCAACTTCAGGTCATCTGCATAAAACAAACACTTTGAATGTTTGAGAACAGCTTCGAGGTCATTAATCATAACTCCAAACAAAATTGGGCCCAATATAGAACCCTGGACTTTGTGACGTCATGTCGGCTTAGCAGGAAAATAAGGCGGAATTGTCATTACACTGGGAAAAATGACTTCCGTCCTTCATTACTTATTGACGTGCAGAATAATTAATAATGCTGACGCCTGTAATACTATCAAGCACATGATGAAACAGCAACTTTATGCTGTGCAATGGGTTTTAACCAAAAATGTATCATAATGTTTATTTCTAATTTGTGAAATGATTATTTGTCGAAATTTTTCAAAACAGTGGAGGGGTAAAATTTATTTTATTTTCTTAACTATGTGATGTCTTAGTGAAACTAAACTCCACAAATAAATTTTAACTTATATATATTATTCTTGATTTAAGGACTAATAAATTCTCAAAATGTATAAGACCTTTGCCAACGTATAACTTTATTATATATACCCATGTATTGAGTGGGTGTACATGGATATTGTTTCTAGAACATGGGTATTCTAGAGTTTCTAGAGTCTAGACAATAACATCTGAAATACACTGTTAAGTGTTTGGCGACAGATTTCTTACTCTGGGCGGTAGCTAGCCAGTCGAGCAGTCGCAGAATATACTGACCCAATGACTACGTGGTTAAATTTAAGCCTGTGGCAGCATTGACCTCTTGAGCAGCAGTCCATACACAGGTATTGATACTCCGCAGGCCAACATTGCTTCAAAATAGGTAAGATTGTCATTTTTCAGAACATGAGCACAATATTATGTCCAATTCAAAAGTTTTAGCTTCGGTTGATGGCCACCTTCCTACCTTGTATCTTACATCATCATCAGCTGGAAGACGTCCACTGTTGAACAAAGGCCTCCCCCATAGAGCGCCACAAAGAACAGCTATTAGCCGCTTGTAACATCATCATTGGCTACCCGCGACTTTCACGATGTCGTCAGTCTTTCTAGTGGGGGGCCTACCAACTCTACATCTTCCGGTGTAGTGTGGTAACCACTAGAGAACCTTTCTTCCCCATCGGTTATCAGTTCGTCGAGCATTGTGGCCCGCCCATTGCCACTTCAACTTGCAAATTCTGTGAGCTATAGAGCTGTCAGTGACTTTGGTTCTTTACCGAATATACACGTTCCGGATTTTATCGCGCAAAGAAACTCCGAGCATAGCTCTCTCCATACCTCGTTGAGTGACTCTAAGCTTGTCCATAAGGGCCTCAGTTAATGACCACGTCTCAGTGCCATAAGTCATCACTGGCAACACACACTGGTTGAAGACTTTGGTCTTCAGGCTCTGCGGGATCTTCGACGAGAAGGTGTCGCGTAACTTAGTTATATCTTACACTTGTTGGGAATTTTTGTTGGTGTCCTGTCAGTCGTATGACTTAATGTACCATGTTTAATGCCAAATAGGCAGTAATACTTCACTACTAAAACTTGAAATAGCGACCGAGTGGCATAGTTCTCATTTTGCGGATTAATTTCTATGATTTATAAAACACCACCGTGTGTGTTTATAATTAACAACGCTGTTTTTTGAACCGGAAACTACAGGACTCGTTGATAAATCGCTTTTACTATCAGGTGGGCTACCAGATCACTAAACTCAACATTGCCTACCTTCGTCTGACAGTGACACATCTCTTTGAACAGCTGCTCCAAGAACCCCACGGAGAGAACCCACGGAACCTTTTCTGGATTTCCTCTGCATCCAGCTGTCGCTTCTGTGGCTAAACACAAAAAGGATAATATTAATATCAGACATCGTTATATTAATTATCAATCATTACATGTTATCACCTAACTACTTACAACGGAGCGATACAATAGGTTTTCTCTAACACACAAAATAATAAATTTTTCATCACACTTGAACTTAACCAATATCTAAACATACATGTTAACTTGGCCGTCATGCCCCTAGATAAATATATGTCCTGCGGTCATGCCCATATAAAACCGTCGAGCTTTTTTTTGTCATGAAACTCAAGGTCGGTAAGTTTTTTTTTTATATTATAGCACAGCACTTGTCATGCAAGTTCAAGCAAGGAGTTTACACGCAATTGAAAAATTGTCTTAAAATGTTATCTAAACAGGAATTTCATTGCAATCTCGCTACATGTTACTTAAATACTCAACTAATGTTTTAATATTGTTATGTTTGCAATAACGCCTGCTACGCGGATAACATTACAAAAACATAGATATACGATAGGAAAAATTTAAGTTATGTGCGGTATTCGAACCCGCGTCCATCCACCCCTTTAGTCGGGGTATGCTCTAACCAATTGAGCTAACATGACATGACGTCATAACTAAAATTTTTCCTATCGGTCTTTGCAATTGACTGAAGACCAATTTAGTTGGTTTTACACTTGTAAATGATGACGCAACCTTAAAATTTTAATATTCTTATGTTTGCAATAACGCCTGTTTATAGTACAACGTAAGTGGTACTATAGATGTCGCTTCATCCCAATACGATGGTTAAAGTCCGATAGGAAAGATTTGAGTAATGACATCATGTCATATGTTAGCTCAATAGGTTAGAGCATACCCCGGCTAAAGGGGTGGATGGACGCAGGTTCAAATCCCGCACATGACATAAATTATAATATTTTATGAAAATTTTGATATCATATTGAACCGAGTTTGCTTTAGAAATAAAAAAGTAATAGTATGTGGGGATTTTAACATATACATCTTGGAAAATAATATAACGACGGAAACTTTTCAAAACATAATTAAAAGTCACCGGCTAAAATCACTTAATGAACAAACTAGGCCAGTTAGTAAGTCCTGTTTAGATAGTTTTTGCACAATGTAAGAAGTGCTACTTGTGAATTAATGCAGCTAGTTCTATCTGATCATACAGCTCAATATTTTAAATGTCCAGTACCGGAATACCTCCCTTTCAAAGTTTGGTACTCGTTTAAACGGGATTATTGTGAAGAGAATATAGAAAATTTAAGGATAAATTAAATAGGTTATATTTTGGTGACGTATTTAATAGCTGTTGTCCTAATGAAGCATTTAATACTTTCTTTGAAACATTTAAACTGGTGTATGATCATTGTTTTCCTTTAATAAGGCGTAAACATACTATATATAAAAAAAAACATGGATTTCAAAAGGAATTAGAATATGTACTAAGAAAAAGAGATTGTTGGTAGGGAAATACAGAAAAAACCGATGTGCACAAAATTTAAGAAATATACAAAGCGTTTGAAAACTATTATAAAATAAAGTCAGAAAGCTAGAAATAACTACACAATTAATATGGCTAGGAATAAATCAAAAGCCACATGGAACATAATCAATAATAATAAAGTTAATAAACGACCAAATACTGACATTAGGCAAATAATATGCGATGATAAAATTTTGACGCACCCAAATGACATTGTAGAAGCATTTAACAATTACTATGTAAATCAGGTATTTTCCACTAATATTAAACCTTTCACTGACTTCAAAGCATCGTAAAATCTGTAAATTGGAATAAATCAAACTCTATATATATGTGCCCATCGACTCCAGAAGATATATTGAAGATCATCAAATCACTAAAAAATACTAATAGTACTGGTTATGAACAACGAAAGTTGTCAAACATGTGGCTGTGATAATATCTCCATTACTGAGTCATATTATTAACCTATGCATAGACTGTGGGATGTTTCCGGAGAACTTAAAACTTAGTATAATTAAACCACTTTTTATAAAACAGGATAGATAAATTATTAACAACTACAGACCTGTCGCATTGGTCCCTATTTTCTCTAAAATATTTGAAAAATGTATTTATGCTGGCCTCTATACCTATTAGGACAAATATAATATCTTGATCGAAGAGCAATTAGGTTTCAGAAAAAAGAAGTCAATAAATATGGCAATTTGTAATTGAATCAAGACTGTTAGGTCTGGTCGTGAAAAAAAGTTGCCTGTATATGCTTTGTACATAGACTTAAAAAAAGCATTCGATTATGTTGACCATGACATTCTGATAGGGAAACTAGAAAAGTATGGAATACGAGGTAATGTCTGGAATTTAATAAAATCTTATCTCAGTAATAGATCACAACAAACTCAAATCACAAAAATTTGTTTAGAGACTAAAACCGAACAAAAAAACGTCTTCTCCTGGGCTAGTAAAATATGGGGTGCCGCAAGGGACTGTACTTGGGCCGTTGCTATTCATAATTAACATCAATGACTTACCTCAAGCTATAGCTCAACCAATGATTCTGTATGCTGATGATAGTACTGCTATATGTGTAGGGGGAAAAAGAGAAGCAATTTGGCCCAGTGATAAATATAGCTTTAAAAAATATAATAAAATGGTTGATCTAATAATCTTAAATAAATCTTGACGAAACGAATATAATGACATTTAATAAGAATATAAAATTGACATCTAAAATAACATATCTAAATAATGACATTCATGACATTTCTGTAACGAGGTTTTTGGGTCTTTATGTAGATTCTTGGAAAATGCATGCCGAGTAAGTACGTGCCAAACTTAATAGTTATTCATATGCTCTTTACTTGCTGTCAAAAGTGGTTAGTCAACCAGCAGTAATGATCTCTTAGCATATGTCACATCTACCCGACGTTATGGTATAATCTTTTGGAGAAACATGAAACTTTGTTCAAGGCACAAAAGCAAATCTTTAAGATCTGTGTGTCATCTGAAGTCTACAGATTCATGTAAGCCACATTTCTTAATATTAAAAATATTGACATTCCCATGTCTGTATATTTTTGAAATGGCACTATTCTTTAGAAAAAATCGTGGCACTATTCGTTACAAAAATTAAACCAATTCTGAGAAAAACGATATCAATTGACACTTTGACAGTAGTCAGATCTAAGCCCTACATCTAGGATATTTTTATGTCATTATAAGCATAAATACTAAATTAGAATTGAGGACCAAGTTTTTTTTATGATATTTGTAGTACATGTTTGACGTAAAAAATTAAACATACGAAAAAAAAAATTGGTAATTGTTTTCACATAAAATGTTCTCAGACTTACAACGTTCCGAAGTTATTTTTGACTTAATGTAAAATTCATGTTGCATAAAACTATCCAGGGTAGTCAAGTATGGGTTTCCAAAATATTGTGATTTACTCGTTTATACAAGTTATTCCTGATTTTTTTATATCCGTATGGCTTCTCCACCATTTTACTACACATTGTGGTATTTTTCCAGAATTAAACAACATAGAAGAACATTGAAAAATTCAGTTGAAAATTCCCGCGGTACAACCGCATGACTCGAACCCACGCGGCGAACTGACAGCACCGCGCGGTACACTTTTTAAGCCACGCCAAGGGCGGTATAGTTTGCTTTCTGTTGTTTTTGAGCTTGAATTACATTTCTTTTCATATTTATTCGTATCATATAGATATATTATTTTCATTTATCATTAGTGGGTAAGTATTAAGTTTTAATAAAGCCATACGTGTGTGCCGGAACAACTCTACTAGATGTTGAAGATTTTTTCAATTATTGACATGACGCGTAGTTTACATCATAACTCGTAGTAATATAATCATTTGTATAACTTTTGAATAGCAGCTAAAGTAAATAATACAAATTGTTAATGAGATTACTATTGATTTTTTTAAGGTTTCAAGTGTTGTATAATTCGTTTATGAGACAATTATTGTTATTTAACCGACTTCGAAAAAGGGGAGAGAGTTATCCATTCGACTGTACTTTTTTTGATAACCGATTTTGATGGTTTTTTTATTTGAAAACTGCTGCTTTCTGTGTGGTCACATTTAAATTCACATTTAAAAATTGATCAAAATCGGTCAAGCTGATTGAGTAACACTCCAATAACTGAAAAAGTGTTTTCCTTTCTGATGATATAGCGATCCTTGCTACTTACGGGATCAATTCTCTGTCAAATTGATCCCGTAAGTAGCAAGGATCACTATAAAGGGTAAAAAAAATGTTTACCTCAAAATGGAACCGACGTAAACACTCAAGAGTGTGAACTAATAACTTGTCAAAGTCGGTACCATGCACACAATATTGTGATTATAGGTACTTTTGAACCATCATGGTACCGACTTCAACAAGTTATTTCACACTTTTGAGTGTTGAAGTCGGTTCTTTTTTGAGGTAAAAACAAAATCTAATAAGACTGAGATATTTTCTATAAAAATTACAAGTACTGTAAACTATACAATGTAATTTGATTTGTACATTTAACGGTTACCAATGAATCTCTCAACAATACACCAAAAAACAAACAATCTGACCATTATTTCCCCCTTGATCGCATTTTGTTCAGAAACTATATGGCACGTCAATCTGAGTAGTTGTATGGCGCACCTATACGCGCATTGTCTACTCTTCGCCAGTTTACGATCATCTAAATGGGATAGTAAATTTACTTATAAGTAGAAATCACGGAGCGCTTTCCATACAAACGTAGTTTTGTCATAATTTAAATACCAAGTTTTCAAACTCAGTGAATTTGTGTGTGCATAATTTTAGTCTAATATCTATGCTTCTGGTTTGCCAGTTTTTCAATTTATTATATCCCTAAAGTCAAAATAACAATTCCCATTTAAAACAAATTTTTCGAATTATTTTTGAAATAACCTTAATTTTACGTAAATACTAACCAGCATAGATATTAGGTTCATGGATATACATGCAAAGTTTCACCGTGTTTCAACACTTACTGTTTAAATTATAACGAAACTACGTATGTATGGAATGCATACGTATGTATAGAATGCGCTCCGTGAACTCTACTCATAATATGTTTACTTATAGTTTATTAGAACATAAACTTCTAAGCATTGATAGCCGAGTGGTAATAGCTATGGGCTACCACGCTGTAGGTCCATGATTTGATCTCCACCGTCGGCATCAGCTACACCACGTGATGGATATAAAGTGTGTTCCGGCAGCAGTTCTTGAGAGCCAGTAAGAAATTGCGGGCGCATGAGACTTAACATCTGTATTTCTCAGGTAATGAGCGCAGAGCAGTTCATCATTTGTGACGAAATGGATTTGTTATAGACAGAGGCTACCGCTAAATATCAGGTGGACCTGGTGTATATTCTATCAGAAACTAATACAAAAAATTATATATTAATCTCGATATGTCGTTCATATTTTGATTAGTGACGACATTTCACTGAGTTTGTTTTTTCAGATCCTAATCGAAAATATTTCCGGTATAAACCGCTATATAAATGTTTAAACTCAAATCTAATTCAACTCCTTCCTTTGGGATTATCATAACTTTAATTGTGGCATCAGCTAGTAGAAAACAAGTAGAACACAAAGTCAACTTATATTAGGGATTTGATTATGGTGTGTTATCCGATTATCTCTATCTCTCGAAAGCGGTAATCCCTATAGTGAATCTCATCAACAAATATTTCAATCAGGCAAGCATTTTATATATTGCTCTGTTTTCATGCGAAACTAGTTTGAACAGGGTTCGGTACTACACATAAAGAGCTTACTCACCACACAATCATTTGTTATACCTGCGTCGGTAGTAAATCTGTTATGTATTTTGTGGAAGATTATGTAAACACGCCCTAATATCCCATTACCTGGCGCGGTATGTGTAAATCTTAATTGAATTTACAAGTAAATTTACACACGCATGTTATTGTATTGTGCTAAATAATTACTTACATTCGTTACAGCACTATACAAGAGTTTTTACAGGTCTTTTCAGCTATTCTCGATAATATTTCAATAATAAATTAATAGAGACGAATTTCTTAGCATTCCATGGATTCACCGTGCGGGTGCCGGGTCCATAGCATTGCAGAGGAAGAGGCCAGAGGGGCCTGGGACTTGCAACCCAGGAGTAGGGTTAAGGGGCCCCTTTATGATATATCAATGCTCCCCTACACCGCTCGAGCCTTCTCCCCTGCCTTACCAAATCTGGTAGGATCCTACTAATGCTACCTTAGATACACGGTCTAGGATGGAAGTTACGGTTGTTCTTGACAGGCCAAGGTCTTTAAGTAGGTTATACAGGAATTTCGCTGGTATACCCCTTGCTCCAACTTCTACAGCATACAGATTAACCACATAACCGTTTTTAGTTAATTCATTTGTTAGGTCATAATACTTGTTTGTTTTTATTTTGTGGTCTTTAGGAATATTTGTTTCCCACGGCACAGTAAGTTCTATAAGTACTATGCGTTGTAGATTTTTGAAGTACAGAAATATGTCTGGTCTGGAACACCGAAACACCGACATCCTCAGGAATTTTGTAGTGTTTTTCATACGTGTCCATCAAAAGAGTCCAATCGGGAGCTCCGCCTAAGATGGAGTAAGGCTTGGATTTAGATTTTGTAGATGACCCTTCTTTTACAAAATCGACGTGTCGCTTATTCGTGGTCAAACCTTTTTTGCTCTAGCTACCGAGAGACCCGCGGCTTCACGTATGATTTCGAGGACTCTATCATGGCGACGTGAATAATGACCCCTATCAAGGAGCACCTTGCATCCTACCAGTAAGTGCCTAGCTGTACCGATCGCCTCCCGACAAATACCGCAAGACTTTTCAGTGGCTTTCACTCATCTTACTAAGTTACTTTGGTCTGGGAGGGTCATCTGAAAGGCGTTTAGATAGAATTTAAATAAGGCAGGAGACCAGTCATATATCAAGGTGCGCCACTTTAACGCCAAAGAGATACAAAATTCACCTATAGTTAGCCCTTCGCTCTGCATTTCTAAGCTCATTGCATGCACTTTATAGCTATCATTTTCGTCTTGTTGTAGAAAAGATTTTACAACGTCTTTATCCTCCATTTTCTTTTCCGACCCAAAACCCGCTTTGCTGGTCTGTGCACCTATCATAAATTGTTTGTGGAATTGAAGCCTCGAGTCAAGGTCGGAGGCACTTTCACACATTCATTTCAATTTTTTTTAATGTAAAATACGTTTATTTTTGCAATAACGCATGGTCTGCGGTTTACATTACAAAATTACAAATTTACGAGAGGAAAAATTATAGACTATCCAGACCAGACATATTTTTTATACTCAAAAAATCAAAAACGCATAGTACTTATAGAACTTACTGTGCCGTGGGAAACAAACATACCTAAAGACCACACAATAAAAACAAACAAATATTATGACCTAACAAATTAATTAACCAAAAACGGTTATGTGGTTAGTTTATATGCTGTAGAAGTTGGAGCAAGGGGTATACCAGCGAAATCCCTGTATAACCTACTTAAAGACCTTGGCCTACCAAGAACAACCGTAACTTCCATCCTAGAACGTGTATCTAAGGCAGCATTAGTAGGATCTTATCAAATTTGGTTAGGTAGGGGAGGAGGCTCGAGTGGTGAAGGAGAGCATTGCATAAAGGGGCCCCTTAACCCTACTCCTGGGTTGCAAGTCCCAGGCCCCTCTAGCCTCTTCCTCTGCAACGCGATGAACCCGGCACCCGCACATGAATCCATGGAATGCTAAGTAATTCGTCTCACGTGACTATAACTTTTCCTCTCGTAAATTTGTAATTTTGTATTGGAAAATAGGTACTTGTTCAAGAATGAACAATCACACGGCAGTGTCAAGGGCAAGATTTTCGTTATTTTCCGTGCCTTTTGTTATTTGATGTCCATTAAAGAGAGCCCTCTGTTCTTTGATTACTCTCCTTTGAAAGCCTGTTAGAAATTTAAAACATTGTCGGAGTAATTAGGCCACAGTGTCAAATAGCTTGTGTAGAAACTGAGTGAAATAAGTAAGTTTTAAGTAATAATTAAATCCTACATAAATATAATAAGCTGTAGTGAGAAATGTTTGTAAATGTACCTACTTACTATAACTAAATGTTCGTTTCTTGTTCCTTCCGCTGGCGATGACTTCAATGGAATTGCGTCTCTGCAACTGTAAACAATATAATGCTTTTAAGTTTATGTGCGAAAAATAAAGTTTCACAGCAGATCTGTCATAAAAAATTATGAATGTATTACGTCACTAAATTCAATTAAAACTACAAACTAAATATCGTTTATAACTATAAGATATACATAGTTACATACATAGATTATGTCATATAATAACAGTCGCAATGTGGAGAACTCGTAGAAACGCTCGTAGCGTAGTTTGATTAGCTTTTCTTGACTGAGCAACGTCCGCCACGGTCATGACTTGGATGGGTGACCGCTAGTAATAATACTAATGAGCACTTCCGTGCCTCCGTCGGTCCCGGTTGTTGTCTTAGAATGGCAGTCGTTTCAACATGGTGGTAGGGCATTTAGCGAATTGCCACCTGGCTGGCTACCACCCTCAAGACAAAATCTGTTGCCAAGCTCCTAACGGTGTGTTTCGGCAGCTGTCCTTCAGAGTCAGTAATTCAAGGTTAGCCTGAACAACATCTTGGATCACATCATCACTTACCATCAGGTGCGATAGTGGTCAAAAGCTAGCTATAATTTAAAAAATCTGTGCATACTACGATACAAAAGGAATGCTCGAGCCGTATATTCCTATGTATTATAAATATACCAACATTTTTTAACATATCAATCTACGAATAAATAATGTATTCGTAGATATCAATTAAGATTCGGTTTTTCCAAAGTTGTATTCGCATTCCACTGATTCATGAAATATGCTAAAGAAACCAACTTCTTGTAATGAGTGTGTCCTGCTGATCATCGCTCGTTTGCATCTTACCGCGATCGAGTCACACTTCGACCGCATTATTAAATATTATCTATATTATGTCAATGTAATGGTCAATGGCTACCTGATACTTTAACAGTGCCAAACTTTTATTTTTATTTTTGACTTTCTGCCGAGTTCTTTTATACATATTTATAAACTACAGCTCGTACATTGCAATAGAAATAAAAGTATCTTGGTTATTATATCTGAAGGTACTTTTTTTGCCAGTAGCCAATATTCAGTATTCAGTAGTAAATATTGTGTGCTAATAGGCAGTTAATAGAAGAAAGGTTATTTCATTTTTAAACCGACAATAATTTTATTTGTACGAATTGCATATTTAAGTAAAAAAAATCATTTAAATATCCAGCCCTCTATGAATAATCTTTCTATAACTGTATGATTTATTTGGTATATACGTTCTTATTTATATACGTTATCTTACTGCAAAATCAAAACCAATCAACAATGAGATATTTTAGAGAACTGTCCGTTTGATATGGGTAAGATTTTCTTTATAAAATCCGAAAATCAGTCAATAAAGCCTTCGTTTGGTTAAGGGTAATTCGGCATACGAAACTAGGTAAACGATTTCAATTTTCGGCAATAATAAATGTCATTGATACTACATCCGTGTCCTCACATAAAACCTTCTTCACCTTACCAACAGGTGAGGCTGAAGAGATCAGAGACTTTACCATCTGCTGTAGAAAAAAACCTTGATTCGCTCAACGTCTCGCGTTAACAGACAGTTCGTACGCAAAACATGTGTATCAGACAAATGCGAAAATCCACCAGTAAAACGTAATGATTTAATAATTGTAATTAATCATATATTATATAATATTGGTCCTCATAACTTGATACAACGAATTGTATCAGGTTATGTTATGAACATCAAGCTTCAAAAACTACCATGAATTGAAAAAATGTATCCACGAGTAGATTTTTCGTTTAGTTATAATTTTATAAACATATTCGCTGCAGGTGATAATTAAAGAAATGTAGTATTGGAATCAAGCTACAACCCTAATAAGGTTAAAAATCATAATGTCGATTAATATATCAATATCTACCTTGCTACTTCGACGCGCAACGATCCTCCACATATATGCATACGAGTACGTAAGCAGTGTCGTCTTCTGGTCCTAGTACCTGCCTCGCATCTACTCCATCGGCCCCACGGAGAAAACGCTGATCTTTTCTCATCTACAAAATGCAAAAATATATACAATAGAAAGCTTTGATCTCATAAGTCGTGACCACTGGGTCCAATCCATCATTTCATTGTTTCAGTCCCTAAAATATTGTCTTCAGTCGTAACAAAGAGTCAGTTTCTTTTGTGTTTTAGAATAACTATTAATACAAAAATATCACATTCACAGGACACTTTTTACTTAACAATATTTTTTAATTGTCTTGGAAATTTACCAAAGAATAATATTTGCTTGAATTGAAAGGAAAATGTTTGAATTATGTAGTAAATTATACAAAAGAGTATTTAGTGATTGACGATATGAGTGATGATTTGGTTGTTCTAGTAAGTGCCTATGTATACCAAATGAAGTTATATAATCTTGTCGACATCGGCGAGACAAAGCTATTGGCAATCTTACTATATAGTCAACAGAGTGTGTACCCGCCTGCTTACAGTTAATTATTTCACTTACCTTACCTTATAAAACACATGGTTGAATAGCCGGACCGAACCGCAGGTGAGGTCCGGTTATATACGAGGCCAGGATGGCTTTCTTACTGGTTGAGGCTTGTATAATGCTTTTCTAAAAAAATCATGCCTCAGCTTTTAAATCAAGAGGACATGACATCTATTTCCGAATCAGATTCGCTTGAACAATTTTTTTGGGATTATCTATGTTCACGGTCGCAATTTAATGTGAAATCCCGCCAGTCGTTGTTTATTTTGACTAAAAAGTTTGCGTTTAGTTTTGAACATTGTTCTATTTTTACATTACATGAATGTTTCAGTAAAAAAAAGTATTGTTTTTGAAACTCCGTGTTAATTTTAGAATGGAAAGTTTTAATCCAACTTGATTTAAAAACTGAAATTAATACAAACATAAAATCCCACACTATACTTCTATAACATTATTGAGTACAAAACGCAACGTGCATACTTTTTCTGCGTGGCGTTAAGTGTCACAGACTATAAAATGGCTGTTAAAGGCTCCAAAATTATATTTATCTCATAAAAAGTCATCCCAAAAAGAGAGATAGATATATACTTGGAGCCTCCCTCCTATAACCATGTTATAATGGCTAAAACCTAATCTGTGTCTAGTACTACGTTTTTTTCTATATAAATCTTCGGTCTTTATCTATATCGATTGATACTCGAAACATCTCTAGTGATATAACGTCTGTTGATCGTAACGCCCACGCGGGCTATAAAAATGTGATCTTTGTGTAATCTGTCTTCTTAGATTAGATCTCTTACTACGAATAAATATGCGTATATTATAAATAGTATTCGTAGGTCCCTTACTAGATTATCTTTTCTTTTGTTTTTCAAATGTGACACTGAGCAGTAGGATGAATGTTCGTGCCTTAATCCATTGGCATCGGAAATAATGATAACAATAGAATTTCATTCATAACTAGGACTTAGTGGTCCTGACGATGCTAAATTATTAACAGGAAAATTCATAATTATGACATGTTTTAAAATTTTTGGTTAATGTTTATTTCAAGATTCGGAAATGAAACTATTGTTAGCTGTAACGGCCTCCATCAGTAGCCTACGTAGCATCCGTAAATTACAGGTGCTGAATTAATTAGACCTTATTTGTTTTATAAATTATAATCTCATTTTTGTAGGTGTTTCCATCTTTGTCATAATTTATAGAAATGGTATTTTAATTTAATAAGTACCTTATAATATCCACACAGACATTGGCGCCGCCTGACAGTTCTTAGCTGACCTGGTTCATGTAAATACATAACATTTTGGCAATAATTGTGTTTTTCAGGCGACACTACAATTCGATTCAAACAGCCGAGCGTCTGGGTAAGTAAGTGACACTTTAATCAATGTGCATATTGTAAAGATTAACCTCGTTAAAGTTTCTTTTTCGGTCTCTTCTCAAGGAGCGTAATCGAATCCGAATTATGAATGTTTCATTTTGAAGTCTTTCCCATTATTATCTTCAACACTTTATATAATATGATAAATACATTAGAACCAATCTATTACATTGCATACTTTAGGAGTTATCCCTAATTTTCATATTTTACACAGATTTAAGAGCAGTTTATGTTAATTATTATTGAAATACACTTAAAGAATCGTGAACTCAACCTACAATGTCATCAAACCCAGTAATAGCGCAAAATCTGATAAAATGTTTAATTTTCCGGCACAGAAAAACATTTTTACCATGAACAATACAACTTTATATAAATAACGAAAAAACACTTACCTTTGTCAAAATATATCTCATTTGGTTTTGTTACTTCTATAATAGTCATATTATTTATCCTATTGTCGGCATGTGGCATCAATGTCGGTTCGGAATCAATCTGAAATTTTCACAACAAAGGCTTCTTATTGTGACAACACATAATAGAATAGCACGTATATACAATAGGGACATTTCCCATTGGGATAACTAGGTTAACCTTTGAAAACGATTGCTTCCCTCACAATGCCTGCAATCATTTGATAAAGCAAGACATTTTTCAATTTGGACGGCCTCCAGACTTTTTTGTATTTGATGCATTGTTGGATGCAACAGCCAGTTCCAATAAACCACCTAACATTCAAAGAACAAATATGTCAATACACATCTATGCACTTCTATTCTATTCGATCGCAATTCGCTTAATGCTAAACAGTCGTTTGTTACGGGGGAAATAGATTGCTCGTAAAAGTCGAAGAATATCAATTGTCATTAAACGGAGCTTGAATGGGCTCCTTATTATTTAGACAAGTAGGTATACTTACGTGATTAAGTTGACTAGTTTCAATGATAATACTAATAAAGATTAAAGGACGCAGCCACTTCATATTCTCCGGTCCTCAGCTGTGGAGTTCCATCAGATTTTGGCATCTGAAACGAGATGAAAAACCATACTTGACATTTAAACTTTGTTTTACGACTCACGTATATAAAGTAATAAGACTTTCACAAAGACGAAAATTCTCATCTACGTATAATTTTTTGTTTAAAGTAACTTTTTATGTCACAGAGAGTATGATTGTATGTTACATTCCAGATGCTTATTAGTTGAAAGTAATTTGTATGATGTATATGGAATAATGAATATGTAACACATATTAATACTTGTATATGAAATAACAAGTTTTAACTGTTAAATAATCAACAACAAGCTTATAATCTTCTTTATATACAAAATAAAAAGTCTGAAGTCTGAAGTTTTTGTTTAAAATCTTTCTGGATTGACACATTATATCGATTGTAAGGGCAAAAATACATATGCATGAATTATACCTTTAAAAGTTGTTGTGGATGTTGTTGTTATGAAAAGTAAAAATTAGTGAATAAAATTTACTTTTTTGCAAATTTTGCGCTTTAATTTTGGTATATATATGTATAATAAGACTTTCACACAGACGAAAATTCTCATCTACGTATAATTTACTATTTCTCCATATACACACATCAACAGAATCTAGGCATACCTTAATCCTAAATTATTTAAGGCTATATAGTTTTAAATCTTAGTTTCTATAAAAAGTTTATATACATACTGAAATCTCTTTTATTCCATTTTCAAAATTTGGCTTTGTAAATAAAAAAAAGGAAAACAAAATACGGCGGCAAAATTTTTAGCAAGTCGTTATGTTAAGGTTGTAATTGTTTTATCACTTACATCACTTATCACTTATATATACACTGTCCCTATATCCCTATGTATGCTTAAATCTTTTAAACTACGCAACGGATTTTGATGCGATTTTTTTTAATAGATAGAGTGATTCAAGAGAAAGGTTTATATGTATAATAACATCCATTAAATACTGGAAAAATACTGTTCGTTTTTAGGTTTCTCATGTGATGTCGTTAATAATTACATTTTTTCAGCTCACATTGCAAACGCAGGCTGAACCCTACGAGATTTATCAAAATAATGTGCTAAGTATTGTACACATTGAAAAGATCTACAGAAAACTCCGCTATGGTATATGTCTATCTCTTATGGATATCCCACAATATAATATTTTTGTCATTTACTTTTTACGACAAATAATGGCAAATTTTCGAAGCGATTTTAACCAATACAGCATTAATCCTCATTTAATTCAATACCTTAAATACATTATTGATTTAATATAGATCTATATGGCCCTTTACAGCATATAATTTTAATGTATATTTTCGAAGATATTACAGATTTAATAATTTCGGGACGTAGCGTTTGCGGTGGTTCCGGCCGGCGCGGCGGCGGCGGCGGCGGCGTACCAGAGAAGATGTATTGATTCCCCGAATCCCTCTGATACCATCGGATTTACCCTTCCAATTAGAACATTTACAGTTTCTGGTAAAGACATCTTTTGCAATGACCCTTAATAAATCGCAGGGTCAACCCTTCAACGTGTCTGGCTTAGATTTGAGCGTAGTTGGCCATGTGAAAAACAGTCAACGCTCAAATCTAAGCCAGCAACGTTGAAGGTTCAAACCTTCAACGTTGCTGGATTGCCTGCCCTGCGATTTATTAAGGGTCATTGCAAAAGATGTCTTTACCGGAAACTGCAAATGTTTAAATTGGAAGGGTAAATCCGATGGTATCAGAGGACAAGAATGACAAGAAAGCTGTGAACGTTGTATACAAAGACATTCTGTAATATATTGATTGTTGTAAAAATAAAATAAATAGGTAAAAATGAAAAAAGTAAATAAGTAAATATGTAGTGTATGAATTTAGATATTCCAAAGATTGCAGGAAATCTTCATGGTTTAGGGAAAGAAGAATTGTTTTACTCTAAAGGTCGATTTACATCAAACGAACATAGAGCTAGAGCTAGAACAAGAGCATTCTTTCGTAATCTTTCAGTGTGAACGAAAGCTAGACGTTTCCATTTACATCAGACGAACACAGAGCCAGAGCTAGAACAAGAGCATTCTTTCTTAATCTTTTAGTGTGAACGAAAGCTAGATCGAATGTTCTTTGCTCATTCGAGTCAATTCCGTGGTTGATATTGGTAGTGCTTCGCTATGTCTGATTCTGACAGCGATATCATTAGTGCAAGTGCTGCATTTATTATTTAGTGTCGAAATCAATGGTTTTCCTCGGTTTATATTTTGTCTATCAAAAAGTGCATACTTTTACATGCAAACCATTTAGAATTATAAGTACAATCGGCACCGCTCCCTGATTTCGTACTTATTGTTTTTTGCCTTTCGCGGCGGTAAGATGCAAGAAGCGAGTCCATCTTTTTTTTTAATTCTTCAACATTACATTCAAGTAGTATTGCGATTTCCTGCCAAGCATCTTGTTTGTGAGTTGTATTTTTATAGTGCTCATATGTCGGATCCCATAGACATCTGGAATTTCGGTAGGCTTCTATCATTATTAAACATTTTTCTTGAGACCAATCCATAATTTCATCGATACGATATGTAAACAATCGCTAGAACACAAGAACGCTTTGATGAGACCGCTCAGTGGCGCGAGCGCGTCCGAACACGCTAGAATGCTCCAAGCAACTGTTCACACGCTCTTGCGCCGTTTACACCGAGCGAGCGAGTATTCTTAGAATATTCTATAGAATCTTTGCGAACGCACTAAGAACAACGAAAGAATGCTCTACGCCTGTTTATACTAGAAGAATTTGACATAGTGGGGATAGAATGAGCATTCGCTCGTTTGGTGTAAATCGACCTTTAATATAACGCGTGCGGGCCGCGGACAGTAATGAATAAATCAAAACTACTGGATCGATTTTATACATTTTTTCAATGAATGACATAGGCTTTATATTTTATACCCGTGCGAAGCCGGAGCGGGCGGCTAGTTTATATTAATTAATAAAAAGTAATTAGATTGTTTTTAATTTAACGTGCCATGTGAGCTTTAAGAGTCATGGCACGTTGTCATTTGAGTCGAGATGAAATGTTACGAGCCGTGGGCATGTTAGAAAATGGTGCTATTCAACACGTCGTTGCGGAGACCCTACACATAAGCCAAAACGTGATAACAAGGTTGTGGTTACGTTATCGCAGTACAGAGGATGTAGCTGAACGGCACGCGGGTAGATATCGTGTTACAACGCAGCGGCAGGATCGATTTCTACAAATGACCGCCAGAAGACAACCCAATATCACAGCGATGCAACTAGTACAAATGTTCCAGGAGGACCACCAGCTGCTGGTAAGCGGCCAAACCGTACGAAGGAGGTTGCAGGAAGTTGGTCTTCATGCTCGAAGACCGCTACGTGTTCCAGCATTGCACCGTGGCAATCGCGGTTGGCGGCTTTCGTGGGCTCGAGAGCATTTAGCATGGAGTGACGAACAATGGTTTTTGGTGCTGTTCACCGATGAGTCCCGGTTTGAGTTTCATCTGGAATGCGCGTTTGCAGAACCCCAGGGAGAGTTAGCCGTCTACGGCACTCTCAGGAGGTCCACTCATACCAAGGGACGATCATAGTGTGGGTAGGAATTCGTCTTGGCGGATGAACCTAGCTCGTTTGTATCCAAGGCAGCATGACTGCTCAAAAATATCACCAGGAGGTAATAGAGCCTCTATTGTCCCACACAGAATACAAATGGGCCAAGAATTTCTACTCATGCACGATAATGCACCTTCCCATACGGCGCGGCTGGTGTCAGCCGCACTCCGAGGCGTGATATTCAAGTTTTGAATTGCACAGTCACCCGACTTAAATTCTATCGAGCATGCCTGGGACATGCTAGAACGAAAAGCTTTAAAAGATTTCCCGCCAAATTTGACTACGGAACAACAATTTTACGAACACTTGCAAAGAACATGGGACCTCATACCACATCAGGATATTGACAATTTAAATTTAAGTATGAACAATCCATGTCAATGTGTAATTAATGTAAGAGGTGGCAGCACTGATTATTAATAATAAGATTTTCTATTTTTTAAAATCAATTGCGTACTTGGCTAAAACTTGTTTGTTGATTCTACTATAATCAGACCCAGGTGTAGGGTCTGATGATACAGTATTTTTTTACCGATAGTCTTACTAATAAAACACCGACTTAAAGACAACGCACAGCCTTAATCGGTTAAACTAGAAGCAAACAGCCACCCCGTGACCACGATCACTGCAAAGTGTTTGAAACGTCGGGACAAAAATAATGATAAATAAACGCGATTTAAACCGTTTAAAGTTGTTTAATTACTATGTGTAATAATCGCGAAAACCTAGTACAATATTGAAGCAAATAACATTGCACTTGAGTTTCATATACATATAACATAGGAAAGATTTTTATTAATATAGAGCACTAAGAAAGTATTTTTTAATATCATTCCTGAAGGAGCTTAAATAAGGGCTTCACTTAAAGCATAGAGAAATAGTCCTATTCATTTATCTATGCTTAAAGGGCGAAAATTACGAAAAGAAAAAATATATTAGTATAACGTAAATAAAAAAAATATTTTTGCAAATTACCTAAGTGAAGGTTATTTTTTTCTAAACAGAAATCATGATTATCACTATCAAGTTTGCTCCCCAGGACGCCTGCCAAGCGTGGGGATTATAGTAATTTTTGAAGCAGTGATGGCTCAGTGGCATTGGCTATGGACTGAAGCACAGCAGGTCCATGGTTCCAATCCCGCCGCGGGCTTGAGCTTCACCGCATGGTGGAAGGGAATTTTGCGAATGCCCGCCTGGCTAGCGACCATCCTCAAGTAGAAAATCTGTCGCCAAGCACCTAGCGGTGTGTTGCGGCAGCTGTCCTTAAGAGCCAGAGAAATTTCTCTGGCTCTAAACAAGCACATGAGGGTTAACAACTATGTCTCATAAGTGACGGGCGCATTGCAAATCGTGACACTTGTGATGAAATGCATCTGTTATAGGCAGAGGTTAGTCCGCTTAACATTAGGTGGGCCTCAAACTTGTTCCGTTACCATAACATAAAAATAAAAAATAAAAACCCCCTAAATGGTGGAGGCTGTGTTCAGAAGTGAACAATCTGACTGGTACAGTATTATCAAGTTCAAGGTAGCTTCACGTAACTCGCAGAAAGTACTGCTATTTCCTTATCTGGACCCCCTTCGGGCTGAAGTACGAAAAATATAGAAAGACAGCTAGAAACCTTTTACTTCAGTGTTTGTTGCCAGAACTCATCGATTCAAGAGAACCTCGCAAAATGGCAATTCGTGACAGAGCCGATTTTGTGACTCCGCAGCAACAGTTCCAAAATTAGCTATCAGTTAATTACAATCAATATTTTTGATTTAAAGAATTATATTTTTTTCTACTATCTCTTACAAAATAAATTATCCCTGGCATTAAAGCGTTTCTTTCATCTCTACATTGTTCAAGTTTTAATATTTATGTGATTTTTAGTAGTGTCTATACATCTTTTCTATTATAAGAATCAAAGTCCTTACTCACTGACTGACAGACACCGCACAGTCTAAACCGGTCGCAGAGACTTGAAATTTGGAGGGTCTATTCGTTTTGAAGCGTAGGGGTGTACTTATAAAGGGTTTTGTTGAAATTCTACCCCTAAGGGGGTAAAAATGGGTGAAAATATTTGTATGAAAGTCCTTTATTTTTTAGTGAGCTAAAAGAGTAAGTTCTAAAAATTAGTATTCTGATAGATCATTTAAAATAAAAAATGCCATGTTCAAAATTTTTTTTGACAGGGCTGACTTAAGTGGTTGAAATTGGGGATGAAACTTTGTATGGATAGGTCATCGTTTTTAAAGTGATAGTGATGAAAATTGGTATCTGGATAGACTTTTTAAAATAAAAACATGCCACAATAATATTTTTGCTAGACTTGATTAGAAGGAGTGAAAATGGGGAAGAAAATTTGTCACCTGAACTTAAGCTGCTGGTACTCGGCCTGTTCGTTCATCTGTCATATTGATGTACATATCTTAAGGTAGTAGAGGTGTGTGGGTAGAGGTGAGGTCAAGTAGAGATAAGTATAGGAGCAAGTGTTGGAATAGAGTAGTGGTATGGTTATGAGTAATGGTAGGGGTAAGTTTAGGATAAGGATAATAAATAAATTTAATTATTGTGAAGAAATAGGATGCAAATGTTAAAATCTACGTAAGTGAAGCCGCGAGAGAGGAAGCTATAGTCTGTTTTTTTAACAAATTAGTACCAAAAATTTTACTGCGTTGCTATTGCCCACGTAATCAACATAAAGTGCGTTCCACACGAACTCTGTAGTTACATGTAGGTACATTCAGTTGAGTCTTCGACATGACGACGCCTTCAACGATGTGCAGGTATTCTCGAAAAATATTGCTTGTAACGAATCAATACTAAAGTTGCAACTTTTGAATTAAGGTAAGCAAAACAAAGATCGTTTTGAAAAATTTGCTGTAGCTAAGTCGACAAATCGTCTCGTCATACGTTTGCCGACTTATCACGGTGTGGCAGGAAATAACAAAAATTATAAAATAGATGAAGTTTGAACTCTTTTGTTACAAGGAGTAGCTAAAGTGGATAGATAAAAATGGTGTCATGTCTCAATCATGTGATAACCAAGATAGAAACAAAAATGCACGGAGTCGACAATCATGTACGAAATATGTTACAGCAATTAATTATTTACGTATCTGCGAAAACTTCATCAGAAGGATGACGATAATGTTTAAGATTACAAGAATTGTAGTAGAATTATTTAGAATCATATACTATTACAACATTGTTTTATGTCATATAACGCGAACAGAACATTTTGTTACGAATATACTAAGAATGCAAATTTAAATCATAAAATAATAATTTAATATTATCTACAGTAAATTTTATAAGCATTCAATATGAACGGGCCTTAACAATTTCAAAACAAGAACAAAGGCATTGACCAATGACGGCAATGACCCATCTCACTCTGTCAATAACGAAAATGTGCGAGATACATACTCAGTACTCGTTTGTTAAAAAAAACAGATAATAGTAAGTAATAAAATGTTGACATCGGTATTACGTGGGACAGGTGTTCTTCCAATTGCCGACTTGTCAACTCTTTTATCAGTTCGCACAGAATCGAATCTATTTGGTGGTGGTTTAAAGAAACCAACCGTAACCATAATGCGAATATTGTGAAAAATATTCACATTATCACAGTTTATAAGAGAAAAGCACCTTAGGTTTGCAACTTGATGCTTTTTTGTCAAGACTCGAGAACTTGAAAGCCATCATAAATTATAACATCAGAATAATATTAAATAAAAACATTACAAACCCAGAGTAGATTCAATTAGAGACTTGGGGGTTACTTTTGACAGCAAATTGTTAGTTGATCAACATGTTAACAATATTGTAAAAAAGGCATCACGTTAATTAGGTTTTGTCGTCGGAGTTCAAAAGTATTAAAACTTTTAAAATAAGTACTTTACTGAGCATATGTCCGTAGTCATCTTGAATATGCATCACAGGTGTGGAATCCCTGTTACGATGTGTATTCTTCACGACTAGAAGCTATACAAAAAAGATTTCTACGATATCTACAATTTAGAGCCCATATATTCTTGCCTGATTACGATACAAGGTGTCGTAAATTTCATTTCCTTCCATTGTACAAACGAAGAGAAGTAGCTGATTTATGTTATCTGTTAGGCATTGCGAATGGCAATGTGGACTGCCCTGAACTACTAGAGCACATAAGGCTGCGAACAATTGCAGTCTCACTGAGAAAACCTGACATTCATGTTCCTTTGGTTACATCAAATTATAGACAGAACACATTCGTCATAAGAGTGACCAGATCCTTTAACTCCTTAGCTAGGACAAACTGTGAATTAGACCTATTTAATACAAGCTCAAGTAGGCTTAAACGCTTACTTAACATTATGTACTTTTGTTAAATAAGGCATACAATTTGGTCCGCGTGTGATTTTGTTACTTTTCTATAACTATACACTTTTCTATATTTATTTTATTATTATCGTCGTTAACTGTTACTGATTATCTACATACTATTCCTACTTACTGGGTAGGTCCTTAGATATCTGTGAAAACTTTTAATTGGCCTTCCTGTATATGTAACTTTAAGCTGCATATATTATGTATATCGACCTAAATTACATACCTAGCTGTAAGTTTTTCTACGATTTTGTAAATAAATAAATAAATATCCCAAGTGTAAGATTTTAAGTGCCCGCCATAGGTGCTAGAAAAATAACCCGTGCAGATTTTTTATTGAAGTAACTATACTCATTGTGGTTCTCACTTGCAATTATTACAAACAACATATTTATCAATACAAATGAAGTCAAATTGTATACTAAGCCTTATAGCCAGATATAAATCTGTACCTATCAAAGCAAGAAAAACTTAAACGCATGTACGATAAGTTCGTTAATCCGCTTTTCCTTTAGATAAAGTTATATATGCAAGTGAAATTACTGGGCGAAAAAGACACAAAACTAATCTCGCAGAGTTACGAGCGTGTTGCATGTTACGCAGTAAGTATGGTAATACTGCATCTGTAACATCCTCATTCATAGGTATTATATAAAAATACATAACGTCCAAAGCGTAGCATTACATACAGTTACATATCTTTATATACTAGATATATTGGCAATACCATATATTTTATAAGTTGGGGTCAGGGTCGGTAGCCCCGGCCAACTAAGTCGAGGTCCCAGGTGTCAAATAACTTGGCTGGGCAAACAATTGTGTGATAATGATAGACGAAAAGATTCAGTAAACATGGCATAATATTTTAATAGATGTGCCAATGTATTTGTAATAGTTACCATCGATAGAAACTCCAATATGAATGTGAAATATTTTGAACAAATTATTTAACTCAAAGGTACTTACATTATTATTCTGTATAGTCAAAAAGATCTCGTTGTAATATTAGCAGGTAGGTGTTTATGTACTTCTACAAAGAATTTCTATTTAGAAGTCTCAAAAACAAAACTTTTAAAGTGAAAGGCGTAACGTTTATAGAACACATGCATTGCCTACTTTTGCTGCATAAAGACAATTACGACAGTTCATATATGGCTCGTCTGCAAGTAATAGTTCAAGAACAATGCATTTAGCATTTGAGTGTGACAACTGACATTAGTCATGTAATACCTTTTATCTACACGATACCTTATAAAGAATAGCTGCATTTCGATGTCAACATTGTTCGTCGGTTAAGACGGGCAAATTGTCTGTACCAAAATAGCAACAATAAACAATTTAATCATAAGAAAATTATCTTTATACCACACCCAATCAGAAAGCGTCTCTTTACTCTTTCTTCTCAAAAACATGACATAAAGTTTGTATAAATGTATATATTTATAAATGTACGGCGGGGAAAGTTATATGGATTTTCATTCCTTCACTCCGTTGCAGTGAAGGAATGTTGTATGAAAATTCATACCTGCCCTGGTAGCGTTCTTTTGTTTTTTTTGTGCTGCTAACATAAAAAAATAAAATTCAAAAAGGTTTTATATCAAATAATTAGAAAAACGAGGTGTGATTTTTATTTGTACTCGATTTTCAATGAAAGGAGGTTGGCAACCTTCTTTGCACTACGAGAAAAAAAGCGCGGCAATTTGTTATATATGTGGTTAAATTTAGTTTTTTATTAAATTGATATTTTAACAGTACGCTTTTAATTATTCTAAATAATTTTCCAAAATGTCATCTGATAGTGAAAGTGACGATTTTGTAAAGATGACGCCACCAGAAATAAGAAATGCAGCTCAAGAAGTCATAAAGAACTTACTGCCTGAGAAGTCTCGAGGTAAGTACGAGAAGACGTATAATGATGCGAAGGGGTGGAATTCCTTACCGTTGTCAGTTTTTCCCGATGGATACAACATGGGTGTCTTCAAATCAAAAGTAAATAGGTTTCTTCTAGGTAAGCGTGCTCCATCTTAGACCACATCAATGCTTAACATCAGGCAGGGTGTGGTCAAACGCAAAACTATAATGAATAAAATATTTAAAAAATATTTTAATATTGTTAGGTTTGCAATAGCGCCTGCTATGCGGATTACATTACAAAATTACAAATATACGATAGGAAAAATTTAATCTTTAATCCCGCACATGACTTAAATTTTTTCTATCGTATATTTGTAATTTTGTAATCTAAAAAATATTTTATTTTCCTCGTAGGTGTAGTATAAAGCACTATATATCACTCGGGAGAAAGTTCTATTTCAGTTTGAGAGTTTGCTTAAGCCCGACGCGTAGCGGAGGGTTTAAAAGCAACTCCAGAACATTCGTTTTCTCCCCTCGATTTACAATGTACTATTATAGTTTCTGGCAAATCTAAGATTGTTTTACATCCTTCAATCGCAAGATCGCCATGTAATACAGAGATAGTATATTTCCTTCTACCAGGCACACTGTGCCTTCTTTCTGTAGGTACTCGACATATATCTATATATCTCAATAGTTTTTGCCAAAGCTGGCACTATATTTTTACATATTTATCTAAACCAAAGCATGCATAAGGATTGCGTAGATGTCAACTTTTAGAGATGTGCTTGATAGATGAACGGCTTTTAAAAATCTATTTGTCAGAAAACCCTTATTTCTTTTCGCCCCGAGCTCAATTTAACAGTTAAATTGAAATAGGAGCCAGTATGATACTTTATTATACTTAACGCAACTAGTCACCAACAAAGCAGTCATTTGTAAGTAAAATAAGTTACTTCTATTGAAAAAAATAGAGTACAAATTGAATGAGGGTGTGTAAAATAGATTTCGATCCCCACAAAGCCGAGTAGACATGAGCTAGTCAATTTTATCAGCCGATAGATCAGCGAGGCAATTCGTCCAGTCGAAAGGAATACGAGCTATAGGCTACGGCTGACATTCGATTTCGATCCTTTCCATTTAGACGCTCATTTTGTTCGACTCGGTTTGATTTATCAATGAAAAATCTTTTTATTGATATCTCTAAGAGCTGTTTTTGTTATATAAGTATGGAAATTATTACGGATGGAAAAAGATAACTTCCAGCGGGACATGAACCCGCAACCCCCAGAATACCGTCCTGGTGCATATCTTTTTCCATCCGTAATAATTTCTGTTTTCGCTTAGCATGCGTCAATGCTCCTATAAAATAATACTATATAAGTATGTATACGACATATTATATAAGTAGGTAATTATACCTACTTAGATATACCTAATAATTGTTTACAACACTTGCATGTAAATGTCACATTATATACATAAAGGCATTGTATGTAGTTAATGGATTTCGTTATCGCTCGCTGATTATTAGTTCAGGACCTCCAAATTTGTACCCTTAATCTTTACCGTAATTACCATACCAAATAATACATCCAGTAAATCTAGGTAGCCTTAGCATACAACCAAAGTTGCATCCCAAAAGTTAGAAAACTCACTCTAAAGGCGGGAAAATAAATACTTAAAAAGTTTTATCGCGGTTGTAGCTAAATTTGGTACCTAATCATTTTACTTAATCAAGTTATTTGCGAGTTTAAAATAATATTGATCTTATTATCATGGAAGTTTTTTGAACACTAATGCACATGATTCCATAAGTTACCCCTGAAAACGTAAAAATAAAAAAAAAAACATATATTGTACCTATATAGTCATAATCTTTTCCGTATCTCGCGTATTACGTGATCACGTACAATAAAAACAACAAAATCAAAAAAACAATGCCTTGCCGTATACGAGTACGTCAACGTTCACCTAAATGTGAAAATCCTAGTAAACCTCAGACTATAAAGGCTACGTTCGGAAACGAGTGATTTCTCACCATTGTAACTACTTGGTCAGTTACTAAACGTGAAAAATCATGTAATAGGTAAACTTAGTCGACTCCGAACGAGCATTGATATACGTTATAACTATATTACAATAACGAAAATGAATCTCGTAAATCTAAGGAAATACCTTAGTTATGCCATACTCTTACATTACCATCATTCATCTAGCCGGTCAAAAATTTTTCAATCCTTTTGCATCGTGTAAAAATTTTAACTGTCAAGTGAACTTTTACTTCTATTTCGAACGGCCTTGAGTGAATGGAAAAATTCACTTAGGTAATTTCCGGACAGCACTCGGGTAACTCTTACATGCACCATGAAACTACTGGACTGATTAGGATGAAATTTAGTATGGAAATAGTTTGAGAGACGGGAAAGGACATAGGATAGTTTTTATCCAACAGCGCAAAAAAAGGTTATTGGTTTTGCGCGAAAACCGCGGGCGGATCCGCGGCCGGTAAGCTGGTAATGTATAAATTAGTACCTATTTAAATAAAATGATTTGTTCCTTGTCGATTTGCAAATAACTTTCTTGCAGAAGCTAAGTTATGCCCCTAACCAGGTGATCTATTACCGTTTAAGATTTTGTATCGAGCTACCAAAAGCTCTGTACAAAAAATTTTACCAAAAAAATAGAACCGACTTCAACACTCAAATGTGTGAAATAACTTGTTGAAGTCGGTACCATGACGGTTCAAAAGTACCTATCATCACAATATTGTGCGCATGGTACCGACTTCGACAAGTTATTTCACACATTTGAGTGTTGAAGTCGGTTCTATTTTTTTGGTAAAATTTTTTATTTTGCCCTTTTTAGTGACCCTTGCTACTTATGGGCTTATGTTTAACTTACCACCAGATATAGTAACATATAACAGACTTAAATTATCAAAATAAGACTTGCTTGCAGCATAATACACGTTTTATCTTCCTATCCAAAATTTTATTTCTATCTTATACCGTTGAGGAAATATTACTGTGTTACCACCAAATTTGAGCTTCGATGAGAATTCATCATGATAGGAAAATACTTTTCAGTTATTGGGGTGTAACTCAAAAACGGCTTGTCCGATTTTGATGAAATTTAAATAGGACTACACGGCACGCATCAGCTTTTAAATAAAAACAAGGTTATCAAAATCGGTTCACCCAGTCAAAAGTTCTAAGGTAACAAACATTGATTATAATATCAGGACAGGAAAACACTTTTTCAGTTTTTGGAGTGTAACTCAAAAACGGCTAAATCGATTTTGATGAAATTTAAATGGGACCACACGGCAAGCATCAACTATCAAATAAAAAAAGAATTATTAAAATCAGTTTACCCAGTCAGATAATATGAGGTAACAAACATAAAAAAAAAATAAAAAAAAAAATAATACAGACGAATTGAGTACCTCCTCCTTTTTTGAAGTCGGTAGAAAAGTACGATATTAAAATGATTATACGGGTGGGCCTTCGATCGCCCCACTTAGGGTGCTTTATTAGTTTCTGGCCTCCCCGGAGTCTAATATAAATCACCCCTCCTAGGTTTATGTATGTAAACTTATAATGAATCTGAAAAATATATACCTAGTTGTACAACACTGTTATTCTTTGTTTATTACTTTGTTATCTCCATTACGTTTTACAAAAAAAACGCCCGTAGAAAAACTTGCTCTAATTGTTTAAAAACAGTGTGTGCATAATGCTTTCCATACAAACCTAGTTTTGTCATATTTTAAAACCAATCCAAAAACTATGAATTTATTCACAATAATTTTATAGATGTGTTCAATAAACGTCAATACTTCTGGGCAAAGAAAAACTCTTTTTTATTTTCTCATTCTTGGAAAGTAGGTTGGTTTGTAATCTACTACACACTGGCACAATAGTAGATTTTTATATAAGGGCCAAAAGGAATCACTTCCCATACGAGGTATATGGAGTACCTAAAAGTAGCTAGTACCATTTATATTTTTCATTTCTCATACACGGAAAATAGTGTTTGGTTTGGTCCGTGTAGCGGGTGACGCAGCTTCCCAACTAAGGGCGGGAAACACTCATAGTAAATGCTTCCTTCTCTAAGGCCAGAATGTCTGGTAACCATGGTAACCATTGTTGTAAACAAAATTAGATGTCTGAATTTTCATTGTAAAATACTCTGCTGTAATGAAACAAAAAATAACAACTTCGTTTGTGTTTATGTGAAGGTTAAAAGAACTTTTTTTTAATGTTATTGTGACAGGCTCGGGGCCCACCTGATGTTAAGCGGATTAACCTCTGCCTATAACAGATGCAATTCGTTACAAGTAACGAATTGAACTGCGCCCGTCACTTTGAGACATATTTGTTAATATGGACTTGCTGCGCGACAGTCCATAGCCAATGCCACTGAGCCATCACTGCTTCAAAAAATAACATAATTGATGTGACTTTCTCAAGTTAGCGTAAGTTATATGAAAAGTTTAGGCACTAATACTGCTTTAGAGCAGTGTAAATTAAAAAAAATCTATTAAGCGGGATGACCCGGAAAAGACACATTATGTTCCTTATATAGAATTTTAAATTTATATATAAATTATTTTGTTATAATTTCCTTACATTAAAAATTAAAAGTAGAGTATTTATACGGGTTGAATTCCTACTCTAACTATAGCCACCGTCGCGTCGCTGCACTCGAGTACCTAAATTCCTCGTATGGAAATTGATTCCTTTCGACCCTAGTATAACAATCTACTATTGCACCGAACGAATGGCGTTTAAAAGAGTTATGAAACGATTATCAATAAGTGTTCAAACTCGGTGAAATATTGCGTGTATGTCCTTGAGCATTATGTCTGCCAGTTTTCCGTTTTATTATATATTTTATCTCGAAATGTAAAAATAAAAAGTGCCTATTTATAAACTATTTTTCGAATAATTTCGAAAATGCGTAAACTTACAGTGAACTCGCAAACATACATAAATTTACAGAAAACAGCAAAGATATTTGGATCAACGACATGCATGCAATATTTCACCGAGTTTGAACACTTGGTATTTAAAAAATGACGAATTTATTATTTAGATGAAAACACTGCGTGCTCGCTAACCTTAGGAAGTTCGTTGCGTTCACTATTACAAGTGACGGCTAATAACTTTTACTACTGAGTGCGTCCGTGATTTAGAGAGCTCATTGAGCCTTTGGTCCCAGTTTTGTTGTGTGGAGATTTTTAAGTGGACTGTAAGCTCTGACACTTTGCATGGTGGCGGCACATTTTGCCAAACTTAAGCCTTAAGGAACTGTGATTATTTTTTACTTACCTTACCTTCTCGCCAAAAAGGCATGATATGCCTCAGATAGCTTACAGGGGCCTAATCAGCTGCGATTTTGGCATGAAGGTACATAGTTCCTAAAGGTGTAATTTTGTTCTACTCTCCTGCATGAAAAGGACAGTTGTTGTGTACAAAAATTGCCAGCAAAATTTACTCTTGCTCCGTCGAGCGTAAGGAAATGGTACATTTATGTAACAGTTATGCTCGGGACTCACTTGTGTGGAGACCTACAGCTTCTATATTCTGTTAATTTTAGTAGCATGCTAATGATCACCCTTTTATTTATTTTTAACTTTAAAAAACTCATTGTTTAATATAACACCTTAGGTTTTTCTTTCCTGATATTTTTCTCACTGGTAGAGGTGAAAAGTTGTATGTTTCACACGGAATAAGTGAAAACCTGTATAAAATTATGAAAGGTTTAGAAGATTACGTAATTCTTCTAAGATAAAAGGCAAAAATAGTCTACCAAGTCTACCTTTACAAACATCCAACACACAACCTGGAGGTCAAATTATCTTATAGTCCGAATAGGTGGGCTCAAGCGACGTGGTTGTTGTAGCAGCTACATTTTTTAATTATATACCTAATTGGTAATAAATTCAAGCTCGCCTCGGAAATTGTATTTTGTATTTTTCACCCCAATTTATATATTTTCACAATTGCATACTTAACATCATCATTATCGAATAATTGTTATGTGATAATCAAAGGCTAACTTTAAGAAACATTGTCCTGACTTTGTTCAAGTGTTATCGCAATACATTTTAAATATTTGCCACAAAATTATTCTTTTTCCATCCATATACTAATTTTAATTTTAATACAGAATGACTTTAATGCCCTTGCCGGTAACAAGTAATTCCCGATCAGATACATGATTTGTCTGGGAATTTTGTTCGTCACTTGGGACATAACATGTCCTGGTACATATATCCAAATCTTTAGTAATATGACAGAGTGCTGGTTGTTCGCTATATAGGAAAGGTGATGGTATCCATACACAAGCTCACCATGAGTGCCACCCCGTTTTATATACTTTAGTTTACGAGATCAGACTGCTTTTACCATTCAAAACACGATTCAAAACAATAACTCGATGATCCTACAGTTTTTATGTTTTCATCTCAAATTGGATAGACACGTCGTAAACCTACATATTTTACGATGTACTTGTTTATGACCCAGAGGACTATTCCATGTCCTCTTGTAGACGTTATACAAGGTGACGAAAGTTTCGATTGCCCCAAAGAGCAGCATGCAGCTTTTCATATTGATTTTAAAAGCGTGTTCCTGCACATTACACCTACGCTCAAAAAGGCTATTTACTTTATTAAAGCTGTCACTTATGAAAAAGTAGTGGGTACACTACTAACAAGAGTACCTATTTCCAAAGAGGGCTGCCGTCAGACAACGGCCCGCCATGAAACTGGAGTTAAAACTTTCTATAATTTATCCGTCATCCTTGTTTGTTATAGAATACTTATTGTATTGACCCGACCGATGTAGGATATGGGAAGAGAGGTGAAAAAGGATCTTTAGAAGAAAGGATTGAAAGACATAATTCAAAAGAATTACCGCTTTTTGTTTCTCATCTAAGCATAGGTAATGAAAAAGGGTGCTTGTTTAAGATACTTTCATGTAAAAGTGGATAGATTTGAAGACAATGAAATCCACCTACAACTATAATACTGAATTATAATGTTTTCAACCGTTACCAAAAAAAGTCTATTGTTTCATGTAAGAAGGCAGGTAAGTACCTTGTAGAACCTCCAGATTACATAACAAAGAAATTCCTTTATTGATTTTGTTTGATAAGTCTCTTTCTACCCATTAACGAAAACAAATCATCTTCAAGTTCTTTATATTCAAAACAATATATTCAGGATAAAATGGAACCTAAACATTTTTTTCTTTGAAAACTCTCTCATATAACTATGCAATGCTTTACTTATAGGTCTTTGAGTATCGAATCATTACCTTTACAAACATTTGCTTCATGGTTAACTACTGCCAAACTACGTTCATGACCATATAAAATATATACTCTTTATTTATATATTTATTAACATTGCAATCCAACAGACCAATGCTGCCAGCATGCTGGGCACGCAGGGAACTGTGGGATAATGGGCTGGAGAATTTAGCTGTCTGTGAGTCTACACTGGCTTGTCGGTTGTCTGAACTTGAAGCGCTCGTAGCGAAGTTTGCTTAGATGTTCTTAACCGATCAGCAAAGTTGAGCAACGTCCGCCGCGGTTATGAGTTGGATGGGTGACCGCTAGTGACATTACTACTGAGCGCTTCCGTGCTTCGGAGGGTACGTTAAGGTCCTGGTTGTTGTCTTAGGATGGCAGTCGTTACAGCATGGTGGTAGGGCATTTTTGAATGCCCGCCTGGCTAGCTACCACCAGTAGAAAATTTGTCACCAAGCACGTGTTTGTCGACAAGGTGTGTTCCGGCAGCTGTCCTTGAGAACCAGTAATTCTTGGTTAGCCTGAACAACATGTTCGATCACATCATCACTTACCATCATGTGAGATAGTGGTCAAAGGCTAGCTTATCAGGAATAAAAAAAAACTTGGAAACGAATAATTCTAGACGAGAAGTTTCTGCATAGAAGTGATAAATCTAATCAACATCTTAAGTTCATGTGACTACTGTGTATCTCCGGATTTATTGTTCCTAGGTTTAAGTTAACGTTTTTATTTTTAAATGTTAACTACATATGTACATTGTGGATATTATTTTGACTCCTTGACTAACAAGCGGTTTTTTAAATTCTAAAATGCGAATCTAAAAGCTAAAATGCGATATTAAAAAAAGAGCCGCTGAAAACACTCACAACTTAGATGAAACCATAACACAATGATCCTGTTCTCAACAATTTTCATATGTACAAGTTGCCATGAGCGTAATCAGTTTCAAGCCCTTACAGCTCCCTTGAGTACAAAATCTTCAACAACTTTTACAAACATGGTATATAATTCAAAACATTACCTTGACCGAGAATAAGTAATGCATTGTATACACGTTTGATATAATTCTATCTCTGCTCAGTACGCCGCGGCGTAGCACATAGATTTTAGAAGCAACAGACCGTTGCGAAAGCAAATATCAATAAATAACATACACTTGCCGGAAATATTTGTACTTACAGTATGTCTGTCTGCACACTGTGCCCTTCGGCGTTCTGGATCATCGAACATGAAACTACATCAACCATAAATGTACGATCTGATTTTTGTACTCATCAGTTTATTATGCGTATTATTGTATTGACATCTAATTTTTGTTCGTCGTTAATTGTAATTATTATTTTGAATTTTATCTTTTATTCTTATTATGTAATATGTGAGGTAAATGTAATTGTTCATCGTTTTTATCTCAATAAATAAATTAAGTAAAAATATATATATCTATATATAATCCTGACTCGTGGGTCGAGTGATGTAACACTACGATCCTTGGGTCGTACAACAGTTTTAGCTTGGCTGTTAAGATGTCTTTCTATGACACTCCTTAATTTAAACATAAAGTGTTATTGAAAATAAGAAGTAGTTTGTTATGTACTCTCAATCCACGGAACTGTATCAACAAAAGTGACTCACATCGTCATTGCGACATCCCGCCGCCGATAATTCATGAGAACGCTGAAGAGGCGCTATTGCAACATTTTGGACACCGGCTTCGTTTAAAGAAATGAATCAAAATTGAATCACTTTAAGTTCTCACATCGAACTATCGTCACCTTACATTTTCTATAATTATTTTAATTGTAATTTTTATAAATTAAAGTTATTAAATAAATTTCGGTTTTTTTTGAGTCCTCGCACGCTGCCTCTCCTAACTGGCGCAGTCGTGTGTAGGATCCTTGAGGAGCGTTTCTCAAGGCCGCGAGTTTACGATCATCGAAGACCGTATCCTGGGAGCTGCTCCGGTGGTTTTCAAGCCCGTTCGAGGATCCGAATCTACGTATCAGACAGCGCGAGGAGTATCAGAACATAGATACACCAACAGAGGCCGAAATGCAGTTACTGTGAGTACATTAGATCTTCTAGTGTTTTGCTCACCTTTTTCCTTTTAACTTGTGTGATAACTAACTTCCAAAATTTTCCATCCACGAAAATCACGGAACTTGTATATTAGTAGTAGTAGTAGTAGATCTAGGAGTAGAGATTTAAATAGGCAATTAGACTACAGCGATAGTTTTAATTTAGAGAATTCAGGAGTAGATATGGCTGATTTGGACCAAATTTTTAAAGCACTTCGCTTAGTGCCAGATTTTGACGGAAATGTAAACGTTCTTACCAGGTTTATCCATTTGTGTGACCAATTGATAGAGGAATTTATAGTCAAGGAGCCGACTAACAAACTTAGGGAGACTGCTTTATTGAACGGAATTTTAAATAAAATTACTGGACCCGCAGCCCGCCTTATCAATTCCAATGGCGTTCCTTCGGATTGGCAAGGCATTCGGAAAACATTAGTAAATAATTTCTCAGATCAACGCGACGAAACCGCCCTCTACAACGATTTAGCTTTATTAACACAGGGACCGGGAACTCCTCAAGAGTTCTACGAAAATTGCCAGAATTTATTTAGTACCTTGATGACATATGTCTCATTGCACGATACCATAAAAAGTACTATCGACGCAAAAAGGGATCTGTATAGGAAGCTTACTCTCAAGGCATACGTGCGTGGATTAAAAGACCCGTTAGGCTCACGTATCCGGTGCATGCGCCCGGAAACGATAGAAAAGGCTCTAGAATACGTCCATGAAGAACAGAGCACTCTATACCTGCAACAGCGTAATGAGCACCTCTCAGAACGGAAACAACCTATTACCCCACATAAACCAATGTTACTGCCAATGCATAGTTCCTTTGTGCCACCGTTTAGGTTTCAAGGATTTACAAATCCTGGACCTTCAAGGCCACAATCGTTCATACCGCAGTGGAGGCCCAACTTTAACCAACAAAATCAGGTAGGTCCGTCACGCACACAACAGATTTTCCGTGCTGCACCCCCTAATTACAACCCTCAAGAGAACACTTTCCGGTTTGCCCCGCGTAACTCAGCGCCTCGTCCAATGAGTGGCGTCAGTCATTTCGTTTCTAAAACTTTACCACCGACGCGGCAATCACCTTTTAATAATGCTCACGATTGGAGGAAATTTGGTAACCCTCCTCCCACTAATTATTTTAAAACTAGGGAGATGAACTACAACGAGTTTTCAGGCCACGAATCGAACGATGACTCATGTGAATACTATCCGGATTGCGACTTCTATGCGTATCCAGATTATGGTTACGGCTATGATGGGCAGCAGGATTATCATAACCAATATCCTGAAGTCCTGTACGAAGCCCCGGTTATTGAGGAAACTACTGAACGGATTGAAAAATCTGAGCAGGATTTTCAGAAAATGACCACATTAGACAAACCAAAATAGAAGTAAATCTACAAACCCAACGTCAACTTCCATATATAGAGATTGGATCACCACCTTTGAAACTATTGATAGACACAGGCGCGAACCAGTCTTTCATCAGTCCCACTGTAGTCGAAAATTATTTTAGTGACGTACCATTAAATTACACCCCATTTGAGGTATGTAATATTCATGCAGTGACCCGCAGTAACTATTCGATTACTATACCTACATTCTCTGAACTTAAGGATGATGGCAATATTACCTTATTCGTTTATAGCTTCCACAACTACTTTGATGGTTTGATAGGTTCAGATTTATTAGACAAATGGGAGTCCACTATCGATTATAAGACAAAAACTCTTCACACTCGGAACGCGAAAAATCCTATAAAGCTATATGACTCGCGGAACGCTAATTTATACGAGGACGTTATACCAGCTGGTTGTACCAAATTAGTGAAGCTTCCAATTAACGTTCGTGACGGTGATGCCGTTGTGATAGATCAGATCATATCTAATTGTCATATAGCTGAATGCCTAACTACCGTTAAAGACAACCGCGGAATTTTAGAAGTACATAATCCGAGCCGTAGTGACGTAATATTTTCAATGGATCGCCCAGTATGTGCCGAAGTCTATAATGTTCAGTGCACGCGCACCGAACAATTCCCCGAGCGCGTAAAAGAAGTTCTTTCCCGCTTGCGAACTGATCATTTAAATGACGAGGAACGTATAAACTTACAAATGCTATGTTCTCAATACGCGGATGTATTTTACCTAGAAGGTGAAAGTTTAACTTTCACCAATAAAATCAAACATTCCATAAAGACCACTGATGAAGTACCCGTATACACTAAAAGCTACCGCTACCCTTTCATACATCGGCAAGAAGTTCAAGATCAGATAAGCAAGATGTTAGATCAGGGGATAATCCAACCATCGGACTCCGCTTGGAGTTCGCCGATTTGGGTAGTACCTAAGAAGGCCGATGCCTCGGGAAAGGTCAAATGGCGCTTAGTAATAGACTTTCGGAAGTTAAACGAAAAGACTTTGGATGACAAATATCCGATACCTAATATCGCTGATGTCTTGGACAAATTAGGTAATTGCCAATATTTCACTACTTTAGATTTGGCTAGTGGATTCTACCAAGTTGAAATAAACCCTGCTGACGTCCCCAAAACAGCATTCAACGTAGAACACGGCCATTTTGAATTCCTAAGAATGCCTATGGGGCTTAAAAACAGTCCCTCCACTTTTCAAAGAGTTATGGACAATGTTCTCAGGGATCTACAAAACACTGTATGCCTAGTGTACCTAGATGACATCATAGTGTTCAGTACTTCCCTGCAGGAGCACATGGTAAATCTCGAGAAAGTTTTCAAAAAACTCCGTGAATCCAACTTTAAAATCCAAATGGACAAGTCGGAATTCCTCAAATTAGAAACCGCTTACTTAGGCCACGTCATTAGTCGGGACGGCATCAAGCCTAATCCAGACAAGATATCTGCCATCCAGAAGTATCCACTTCCGAAAACTCCTACCGAAATAAAACGATTCTTGGGACTTCTCGGGTATTATCGAAAATTTATTCCAGACTTCGCTAAAATAACGAAGCCAATGACACAATGTCTTAAAAAGGGTTCGAAAATCACATTAGATAAAAATTACAGCGACTGTTTCGAACAGTGTAAAATGCTTCTAATAAACGACCCTATTCTTCAATATCCCGATTTCAGTAAAGACTTTGTGCTTACAACAGATGCTTCCAATTTAGCCATTGGGGCTGTTCTCTCTCAGGGTCCCGTGGGCTCTGATAAACCCATTGCCTATGCTTCGCGTACGCTAAATAGCAGTGAAATTAATTATAGTACCATCGAAAAAGAACTATTGGCTATAGTGTGGGCAACCAAATATTTCCGACCCTATCTATTCGGCCGAAAGTTCAAAATTATGACCGATCATAGACCACTACAATGGGTCATGAATCTAAAAGAGCCAAACTCTCGCCTCACTAGATGGAGACTAAAGCTCAGCGAGTACGATTTCACCGTTTGTTATAAGCAGGGCAACCAAAATGTTAATGCAGACGCCTTATCCAGAATCGAATTGCACAACGAAGAAACTAGCTCTTCTTTGGCAGTAAACCCATCAGAAAAGCGACCATCAATAGGGCAGAATTCGGATACTATAACAGCAAATTCCGATACTGTTACGGTAAATTCAGATACCATCACGGTTCACTCTGGTTCTAGCACTCTGACGGCTGCTGTTCACTCAGATACTGTCACAGTTCACACAGATGCAGAAAACCCAATCATAGACATTCCTATAACCGATTTTCCGCTAAATAAATTCATCAAACAAGTCGTTTTTACCGTCGTTGACGACGTCAAAAGCAGGCCGACAATTACTAAACCATTCGATAATCATACTAGAACAAGCATTCAACTATGTGCATCCAATTTAGAAGAGGATGTTGTAACAGCAATCAAAGCCTATATCAACCCCAAAGTCAAGACAGCTATACTTATTAACCCCGCACCAGCCATGTACTCGATTATTCCTATAATCCAGGATAAATTCAAAAGTTCCTCAATGGATTTAGTCCTAACTAAAGTAGAACTTGAAAATGTCAAAGATTATTTAAAGCAACAAGAGATACTTAGAAATTACCATGAAGGCAAAACAAACCACCGTGGTATCAATGAGACGTATCTAGCCTTATCTAGAAAGTACTTTTGGCCCAAAATTAAAGACCACATAGGAAAATATATTAATGAATGTACTATATGCGGCCGTGCTAAGTACGACAGAAATCCCATCCATCAAAAATTTCGTATAGTGCCACCACCAACTAAGCCATTTGAAATAATTCACATTGACCTTTTCACCGTTGACACATATAAATATCTCACGATCATCGACGCTTTCTCCAAATATGCTCAAGCTTACCATATAAAGGATGCAACAGCGATTAGCGTAGTTCAAGCTCTACTCAGTTTTAGTACTCATCATGGACTTCCAATGACTGTAGTCACTGATCGAGGTACAGAATTCACCAACCAAATTTTCCTAGAATTCACCAGACTTCACGATATAAACCACCATAAGATTCTTCCATGCGTTCCAAATGAAAACGGTATGGTAGAGAGGCTGCACTCTACATTACTTGAACATCTACGTCTATTGAAACTGGAACATCGAGGTGAATCTGTTATAAACTTGATGCCTTATGCTATTCTGGCTTATAATAGTTCAATTCATAGTTTTACCAAATGCCGACCTATGGACATAATAACTGGACATTTAGATTCCCGCGATCCAGTAGACATAAATCTATCAGAAAACACTCTTCAACAGTATATGCTAGAACATAGGACTAGAATGCAAAAAGTCTTCGAAATGATTAATAGCACATCCCTACATCAGCGCACCCAAATAACTGAGAACGCTAACAAAAATCGAGAACCTGAGATACAGTATTACCCTGACCAACAAGTCTTTGTTCGCAATCCTTTGGCTAGTAGACAGAAATTAGCTCCTAGATATACGCAAGATACAGTGCTTGCTAATTTACCGATTCACATTTACACAAGAAAGAAAGGTGGTCCTGTCGCCAAGTCCAGGCTTAACACTAGAGTGCACGCGCGGGCTACATATGTAACCCGTCGTGTTATCTTTGCGTATATTTTCCTAACTTGGCGTGCTACAGCGCAATCATTGAGTGTATTCCTCAAGCACTAGCCCCCGCTTCAGCCAGCAGCGTGTCGACTCTCGCGGCACATGGACGTCTGCAAAAATCGTCCTTGCAGTTGGTGGGCTACGCCTGTACCCCGCGCGTGCGTTGGAAGAATTTAAATGTTTGGTGTGCAAGTGGTGAAATTGAGGTAAATATGGTATGTTTGTTGTAGTATTACTGTAAAACATAGTTTCAAATCATTTTTGAATGTTTTCTTTTGTATGTATGAATGTATACATACATATTTCATGAACTTTTGATTGGTTACTTTTTAGATGGCGGATAACTCAAACAATATGTGTGACCAAATACAAAGTAGGCTGCTTGAGGATTACGAAGACGAAGACCTTTTGAGCGAAAGTGAAGAGGAAGGAGGATATGAGGAACAAAGTAGCCCGCTTGGATCTTCTCACCATTCTCTGATTCTGATACAAAACAAGAATGCGAGGTGGACGAGAGCAAAGATGAAGACGTGTCTCTATCGACTTTGGCTTCCTACCAGTCTCGAAATGATACTCGTACAAAATGGAATAAGATTCCACCGCCTTCTGCTAGTACTAGATTTCACAACATTTTAGCACCAGGCCCAATAGATGTAGCAAAATACGCTAAAACGGCTCTTCAATAGTTTCTGCTGTTTTTTGACACTGATGTTTGGAACTTGATTTTTGATTCAACAAACATTTATATTGCTACCATAAAAAGCAAATATCAAAGAGAACGAGATGCATCTGATACTGACGTAATAGAAATCAAGGCGCTTATAGGTATTTTGTTGGTGATTGGAACGTGTCTCCAAGTCCAACAATACTTCCAAGTAGTCGGATTTGATCTTGCAAGACCTTGCACTGTGCGTCGTATATCCCAACAAAATATACCCAGAGGTATAAAACTGAAACGCAGATTACTTCTAGGATTGGCAGAACAACCTCCGCAACATAATATACCTATTAGGGGAGGAGTTGGTCGGTGTCATTTTTGCAACAATGCTCGCGATCGCAGCACGCGCAAAAAATGCAGCAAATGTATGAGGCGCATTTGTAACCATCATCAGATAGTCATGTGTCCCAAATGTATGGGTTCATACTGATATATTGTATATCAATTAAATTATTGGTTCAATTAGAATATTAGAAAATATTTTTATAAATAATATTACGTTCCTCAATGAAAATAAGACTAAGAGATCTCAAACCTTCTAAATATTACAGACTTTTAAGAACTTTATGTTATGTTTTCAAATTATAATTAGGAAGCAAAATTTTGTTGGTTTTTGGAGTCAATTTGATAAAAATAAACATGTATAGTAATTATTTGCTGTGTTTTACTATTTTCTTTCCTATTTTAAAGAATTAATCGACCTGTAAGTGGTGTACGCCTGTAGCCCGCGCGTGCGCTCAAGGAATATTTAGGGGCGCGTGCACTCCAGTGTTAAGAGAGTCCCTAACAACGCACAATTGTTGCAGGATTCTTCTTCTGATCCTGGGCGCAATACAAGCGGAAGAACTAACCCTGACTAGCTTGGATAATGGACCTGGTATACTACCGTTCAACGTTGGATCGGCCAAGATAGTCACTCATTATCATTCATTTCTCCAAGTGGTAGATTTAAAAGATTTACGTGATAATGTTAACTTAGTTAAGGTACAGATATCGTCTTTTTCTCTTCAGTTTCACAATAAAACTCTTTCGCTTTACGAACCACACATGGAACACTTACGTAATAAAATTTCAAAATTATCCGAGCAATTGGAAACGTTTGAACCCAACCGGGCTAAAAGAGGTCTGATTGATGGTTTAGGTTCCGTAATAAAAAGCATTTCCGGGAATCTCGACTATACGGATGCTATTAAATACGATAATGCTATCAAATCCTTGCAAGAAAACGAAAATAAAGTGGTTACAGAAATCAATAATCATGTAAGCCTTGGCAAGAATTGGATATCTCAAAATTCTAAAATCATAGATAATTTGGTTCAAAATCAAAAGAAAATGGAAATGGCTGTCAATGACTTAATTTCAAGTGAGATGCAACGTGAAAGTAACATGACCATGTATGCTCACCTAGCGCAGCGTCTGATTATTTTAGCAGATAATGTGGAAGACTTATCAGATGAAATAATTAGGTTAGAAAATTTATTAGGTTTTATACGCGCAAAAAGCGCACATCATCTCATGTTCAACATCAATTCACTCAAGGACATGATAAGTCGGTTGAACAATCTCTATAGCAGAGAGCAAACACCGAACGTTAGTTTTAGAGAATATTTTGATTTAATTAAGATAGGTTACTATTATAGCAATAGCAATATAGTACTAGTATTCAAGTTTCCGATTATCCGTCCCGCTACCTATGACCTTTATAGACTTTCCATAGTCCCCAACAAAGAGAACAAGGTCCTTATACCCTCTCATCCCTACCTAGCAATTCACGACCAAGATTCTATGTACATAGAGGCAGAATGCCCGAAGTCTAGTAGCCTCGGATATCTATGCGAAGAAAGAATTAATCATCACGGGAGCCAAGCTGATTGTATCTTCCAACTGATCACTATGCAGCGAGTGGATAAGTCATGCCAATTTACCTCTATTACTCTCACTAATGAAGCAGTTGAACAATTAGATGACCGACACTACATATTGAGCTTTCCATCACCTACAAAGATTCGTCTATCATGCATCCAGGATCAATATGATACAGTTCGAGGAAGTTTCCTAGCCACAATACCTAAGGGATGTCTACTACAAACCACCGAGTTCACTATAATAAATAACGAAGACCGCATTAAAGGACAAGTAATGAAGATAATGAACATGCCACCGGAAACCATTTATAAAGTTGATGAAAGGAAAATAAAGTTTAAATCTATCGATCTTCGAAAGCTCCATGACAGTAACACCGAAATGTATCTGGAAACACCACTTACCATTTCCAGAACTGAAACAAAGAACCTCTACTATACCATCGCACCATTGTACATACTCATGTTAAGTGCATGTGCACTCATTATTTGGTTCACCGTACGCCATCTACAAGGCAAACGAAGAAGGCATGTGATCAACCTGGACAGGAACAAGGAAGTAGAAGCAGACCAACCTGGACTGTCGGCGATATTTTCGAGCCTAGCCCGCCAATAATCACCGAACTTGAGGAGGGAGGTGTTATGTACTCTCAATCCACGGAACTGTATCAACAAAAGTGACTCACATCGTCATTGCGACATCCCGCCGCCGATAATTCATGAGAACGCTGAAGAGGCGCTATTGCAACATTTTGGACACCGGCTTCGTTTAAAGAAATGAATCAAAATTGAATCACTTTAAGTTCTCACATCGAACTATCGTCACCTTACATTTTCTATAATTATTTTAATTGTAATTTTTATAAATTAAAGTTATTAAATAAATTTCGGTTTTTTTTGAGTCCTCGCACGCTGCCTCTCCTAACTAGTTTCTTTTGGCGTGTTTGTAACCTCATTACTATTTACCGGGTGTACCCATTTTAATGTTTTTTTATGTTCCCAAGGTGGTGCTTGTCATGAGGTCCCATTTTAAATTTCAGTGAGATCGGTTAAGTAGTATTTGATTTATACTAATAATGCGTATTTATTTGGGTTCGACTACATTGATGATGTTCTCTTATTCAATTGTCGATGTAAAATGAACAAAAAATCTGTATATGATGGTTTACTTTATTAACTTTTTCGTGTATTCTTTGTTTTAGAATATTGCCAGTTTGAAGTCGCTTTTTTGCTAAAATGTTAACTCATCGATAATTGAATAAAGTATGTCTTGGCTTTTAAATAAGGGTTATCAAGGAATCTTAAAGAAAACCTTTTTTATGAATCGGACACCGTATTATGAGATCTTTACTTGTTCTTCTAACGTACTCAAAAGCGACATAATTACAAAAGTTTGTGAATGATGTTAGCTCTACTTTCATCCTTGGTGTACCTACACCAAGTCTACAATCGACGGCATATTATATCATCTGTTATTTTATTGTCTATTATTTTATTAGATATCTATTTTTCCCTGAATGGTTTATATTTACAAGTAGACCTGCCACTTATCGCTGCGATGGTTTTTTTCGAGCAAGACAACGTTATTATCTAGAAATCACTACAGTAATGTTATATAAGCTTAGATACTTATTATATTATTGGCACAGGAATATTACTAGATCTACTGATTAAAAAAACGAATTGATAGGTACTCAAGAAAGATATGTAGAAACTCAACTCATTTTTCTCCTTAAGTTGGAATGATTTCATCGCCGACCTTGGACCATTAATGGTTTGCATGCATTACTTTTATTAATTGCTTCCAAACGCTATAATAACAGCCAAAAATTAATTTATGTCCCATAAAACAATTGCCTACCGTCGTCGTCTGAAGTCGTAATTTTACAGTTAATTTCGTAAAGATAATAGACACCACGGAATATTGCAAAGTTTAAGGAACGGCTTTGAATCCGAATATGTCGTTTCATTCGTGGTTTGTCCAAACCAACGTGTTCAAGCTGCGGCCACGGTGGCGTGTAAGGTGGGCAACAGTAATTTATCAACTTTTTTCGTTTTGTACCTATTGAAAGTGATATTTAGATATATATTTCTGATTAGGTAACTTGCATGCCTTGTAGTGTAAAAGGGCTGTTGCACAAACGGACAATGCATATTTCCACACGCCTGTGGGCGCAGATTGAACGCGTAACGTTGGTTTGAGCGCACTCTTACTTCATAACCGTATTAAAGAGGTAGAACAAATCCTAATTATGACTCATCACCACGGCGGCCAGATTGACAACATTTTTCAGCCCAAGGGACGTATCAATCGTGTGTTTAAATCTCTCTTTTGGTATACATGTTACCTTTAATTATGATTTTGTTAGCTTATTTTCATAACTGGCATTAAAGCTAAAATTACAATAATTGCCCCTGACGAGGTAATTTAGACAGCGTTGTCTTATTGTTGTTGAACAACTTATTGATATATGTTTCGCAATTATCATCATCCCGTCATTCAATTTTAAAAGCAATTATTTTTACATTAATAATTGTTTTTATCTAATCCGATATTTTTTACTGAATTAATGTATGAGTCTAATTAAATATATTTATATATATATATATGAATATATAATAGAGAGGTAAGGTAGAAACTCACGTCAGTCGCGGGAAATTCTAAATGTATACTTGTAGTTGTTTAATCTCGCTAGAGAGGTGAGATTTGGTCATCATTCTACATGTAGATGATCATGGTATTCGTAGGCTCACAAAAATAGCTCGTGATATCTTGAAAAGTTATCGAATGAACATGATTACATAAGTTACCCTAAAACCGTCAATATTTAAAATTATATTTACCCGTCACAAATGTAATCAATTCAATATGTATTAGAAATATTTAAAAATGGTGAAGAATCTTCTCTGGATACGTACAGTATTTAGACAACCTATAAATAAAATAAAAAAAATCATGCCACAGACATCGGTGTTCAAAACAAACACTAATCGCAAATATGTCGTACCAACATAACCAAACTAAATTATAACGTTTAATTTACGATGCATTCTATCCATAAAGAGAGCCATGATTGAGCTCTACTCGCAAGTGTTCTTAGTCTAATCAACCTTTCTCAACGTACTATTATCTATTCCATGAACAGTACGCACTACACGTACAATAGGCCTACTCTTCCTAATTAAGTATTAACCTTCAATTTGTATATATTTGATCTATGCATATTGAAGTGTCCTTAATTATACAGTGTAAAGTGTGGTCATAGGTAATTTTGTTGTAATAAACCAATTCTATTCAGGCATCTTCAAGCGTCTCATTCTTGTTCTAGTTGTTATCCGTATATGGGTAAGTTTAAAAAGTATACGCGGTTTGTATTAAAATTTAACTCAATAACGTAAAGGTTACAAACATGTGCATTCGTGCATAAAAATTCGACTGTTCGAAAACCGCTTTCATGATTTAATTATGCGAGAGGATTGTCCTGTGATTACGGGCACAAGTTCAAACCCACTGGAAGACATAATTTTCCTATTCAAACGAAATCTGGAGAATATAGAGTTTTATTATTTACATCATCACATATGACATCTTAGATCTAGACAGATGGGACAGATTTAGCTGGAATAGAATGAAATTGGAACCAGAGCTTTTAAAAATTACATCACCATTTTCATATTAAATAGGTACTTAGTGCGCGAATTGACCCGTTGTGACATATACGCTAATGTATTTTCATTCTTTCTTCCTTCTTTGTGTAAAATAATAATATAAAATTGTAGAAAAATGTAAATATCCCGAAATTCCCTGTGCGTAGGTAAGGAATGCTGAGAGGCTTATTTATTGTATTAGCGTTTGTAATACAATAAATAGAATATTGCGTAGTGGTACGGTGCTCAGCTAGCCATCAACCTCGAGTAGAATATCTGTTGCCAAGCACCTCACGGTGTGTTCCAGCAGCAGTCATGAGAGCCAGTAATTCTATATATGTGTATGCAAAAAAAATGCCGCAATGTATTACACGGTTAGTCTGGTGTTAAATTAAACTGCCGCCCATGCCCAACTGCAATATCAGGGGTGTTTTTTTATATTTTTTATTTATGGCTGATAGGCTAGCGTTTGGTCAACTTCTGACCTGATGTTAAGCGATGATGTTGTTGAAAACTACCAACAAAGTTGTGTACCAATCTAATAAAAAAAATCAAAGACACCTTCCTTCAAAACGTTGTAGATTAGCATTTTTATCTTCCTAGAGAATGATGTCTTTATTCTTAAGCGCATTACGTGAAAATTTCTAATTAAGCATAAAGAAAACAAAATTTTCAGATTATGTTATCTGTTTTGTTGTATTATATCGCAAAAAATATATGTAAATACAAATGTTCAAATAAACAGCATCATCGCTATAAATGAAGACGGTTCTACCCCAACGTAGAATCGCAAATTGTTTCCTAAGTAATTGTAACTGTACTTTCACATTTCCTTATTCGTTACCTCAATTTTAACGCCAATTTCCACATACAAATTGGAAACGAAAGAAATGGTTTGATCTCCATTTTTACCTTCAAATTCACCATTATTTCCAAGTTATCTTCAGCATCTTTGTATTTTTATTTGCCTTTTTTGGTAGAAATAATTTTGAATAGAAATCAACTCGAGGAAAAAATAAATGATGATATATCCAAACTGATGGAATATATAAGAATAATAATAATGTTTATTAGGAAAAAAAAACTTACAAAAATATTACATCGGAATAATACCGGAAGGTGGGCAGCAGAACCTTCTGAGGAACTGATATCTTAAACTGCTATCGCCAAGACGCCTGCCAAGGGTGGTAATTTTCAGGAGCAAACCTGATATAGTACTACCACATAAATAAAAATTCCACTTTCCATCAGGTGAGATAGTGATCAAAGGCTAGCCTATCAGCTATAAATAAATATTTTAATTTAATTTTGAATTTAAAACACTGATGATATAAAAAACTAATGAATTAATTGCTATGTTTATTTTTCACTTGGCGGAAAATGGAAAAGTCGTTCTAGCACATTAAGATAATTTTAACGTTTCCAGCTTCTATACCAAATGATAGATAGACGTTTTAACGCGAGTAAATTTTCGGCACATTATTTAATAGGACTCATTGTGATCTTAATCGACGATATACTTCGATTGGAATTTCATGATGAAACCACTCAATGTTTTCTTAAAATAATGATGGTAATCTGCGTATAGAACTTTCTCAACAACGACATCTGAAGTTAACTAATACTGTGCGACTTGTTTAAAGCTGTCAGGAGAGTGACCAAACAGCAAAGTCGGAAAGGCCGCCTTGTCTTCTTAGTAGATGGATTCCCCACAGTTTGAACGTAGACTGAAATGCCTTCACATCGATTGGGGCTACGAAATGTAGAATTTTTCGAAATTACTGAGTTGGGTGACTCAAAGTAGTTGAAAGGTGTGGTGAGAAGTTGAGAGTTGATATCTTGCTACGATCAAAGACAATCTGTTCAGTGAGTGTTTCCTTTTGAGGATCTGCCCACCAAAGTATAAACTACAGTCCCAACCCGGTTAGTCCCCCTATGCTGTAGTCCCGCTATGCTCGAGTCGAAAAATACGTACTAACCATAAAATCAGTAATTTCTGAAAACCTAGTATGTAAATATGTTATCCTATTCTTAAAATTATCAAAAACATCATCCCGATCCGTCAAGTCGTTGAAGCATGAGTACGTAACGAAAATTCAAACATCGTACTTTCGCATTTCTTGTGTAATATTAGTAAGATAGGATTTGAAACGAAACCTACAGACTTCGTTAAATCTTTGTTGGTGGTGGTAGAACGTGGTTCCAGTAATAACTGATAGCTATTCAAAAACATTTCTTAACTTAGAATTGCTCTGAAATTCCTTTGTATTTGTCATCTAGATTTTTTATTTTCAGTACGAGACAAAACATTTTTTCTACTTACAGACGCTTACGAATAGCGCTATATAAATTTAAACTTGAAAAGAAATGGTTTACTTTTCTTTTCAACTGTCTGAATCGAAAAATTGCGTGCACAGCGCTTTTAGCAACTTTTTAGTAGGTATTTTTGGAGTCGAGCATAATGGGGCTGGAGCATATTTATGAAACAAAATCGATAGTCGTTGTAAGGCAGCGGTACATCAAAGGTTTTGGCGTACCGTGACAAATGATTAAAAATTAAGGAAAGAGTTCATATACAGCCCAAAATTATTTACAATACAAAACACTTGATCTTTAATAACACACACAAAAGATTTTTTTAGAATGAAAACAACAGATAAGATAAATTAGTAATAGACAACAAAATTTTTTTTTGGAGTGGTTATTATCGGCTTCCGCTGGTAACTTGATTTGACTAGTATAGGAGCACGCTGGTTGGTCATCTCAGCCGGTACCAGGAACAAAGTAGTAGCAGGAGACCCGCGTTAAATGATGTTTATATGAAGGGAATAGTGCTTCTGATGATAAGTATTTCCTCATGTAAAGCTCAGTGAAAATTAACTAAAAGTGAGCCAAGATAATAAACCTCCCGATAGAAATATGTTACAATTTATGCGATTTTCTCGTTAAAATACAGGTAATTTATATTGTATTATTAATATTATATTTATAGTATATGGTATATATAATATAGTATATGTCAAATAGAAACATTAAATTATAAAATAAATTATGTGTCTAAAATTCCGCCACGCAATGCACCCTGCCCAAACGTGTCCATTATGGCTGCAGCGTTACCGCGCTGGATGCTAATAGAAATTTGCTGGGTCAAAAACCACCCAGCGCAGGGGTCCCTTCCTTTCTCCCTCAGACGTTGTGCAATATCGGCAATACATTTTTTACCCTTGGCACACCAGGGGCCAGCTTTTCAACAGCAAAGGGAACAAACTCGTATGCCAGGGCTAAATCGGCGTATTTTGAGCATTTTCCCTTTGCGGCAGCCTCCGCTCCAGAACCGGCACACTGCTGGGAACCACGGAGGTGGCATGCGGCGAAAGTGCACACACAAGTGGCATCCCAAATAATACACCGACCCCTATGCCACGGTACCAGTGTGAGCCCGTCTGGGCGCCTACCATCTAACCGGGACAAACCAGGGGGCTCCAACACTGATGGCACTTCGGCTGAAACCAAAGCGCGCCTAATAATCTCATTTAGAGCGTGGTGTCGAGGTCGCCGACCGGCACTTCGAGCACAGCTGAGACCATGGTGGCCATCCGACTCCACATGGGCGCCGCAGACGAAGGTGTGGGTCTCTCAGACAGCACAGCCAAGTCTGAGTGCCGCCGCTACCCGTACAGAGTCGTTATCCAGAAGCGTGCCCATTTGTGGAGAAGGATAGGCATGCAACCAGGTTCCCGACTCTGGCACAGCGGCGGCATTCAGACGGGCTCGTGAGGCTCCCGAGCTTACTTTGAGAAGTTGCGTGAAGACTTTTTTACAGACAACGCTGCAGCTGTCTATCTCTGCACCATTAAAACTGCCCAGAGCCACGCGTTGTACCAACTCATTTTCGGTAGCTGTATCTAAATCTAACCTTGGTTTCAATGCACCTATGAAAAGATTGGTTCGACAGTACAATAACGCATCAAGCACTACATCGGTTGACATATTCACCAATAACATCCTTGTCTTCAAAAAGTCTCTGACATCCTGGTTTTAAGAATGCGAAAATAATTTTTAATGGAATTTTCGTAAATCTCACTCTGAAGTTTAATTAATACAGTTTTATTTTGATTATGATTTTTATTATTGATATTATTATTATAAAGACATGTTTTAAATAATTTAAATTTAGCAATCGAATAATCCATTATTTCCATGAAACACAGTTTATCTTTATATTTGTAGAATGTTCATATTTGAGTGTATTTTATAAAAAGGTAAATTTTTAACATTACTTACTCACATTTTCTAGTTATATATTTTGCATGCTGTCTTCACCTATAATTACTGTGACACTTAGCTAAATTCTACAATGTTTGTTATGATTTTAATGTATTGGTGTACACTGTGTTGGTGATCTTTTAAATAAATAAATAAATAAAATCTCATCCCAACCTCTTTGCCTTCCAGGCCTAGGTGGTGCATTATCGGCCCGACAACCGGCCGACCACACGCTGAACGCGTATGGAACAGAGATCTCATCACATAGTTCGGTAAGACATGAGTGACAAGCTTCGTGACTCCATACGCGGAAGCAAGAAAAGCGGAGGGACCGGACTGAAGCAGACGATGGACACCCAAGCCACCGTATCGAATAGGCAGGCTGGCCTGGCTCCACTGCGAATTACCTAATCTGATATTTAGCTTCTCTTCTAGGATCACTTTCAGGGCGTCATCGAATCGCTGCACTACCTCAGGGAACATCCAAGTAGGAGCCGTTCTTATAACAAAGGTGAGCTTAGGCACCGCGAAACATGCTCTAAGGAGTGTGAGCGAGACATGTGCAGGGAGCAACCTGAAATGTTGTGAAAGCAAAGCCAGGTTGTGACACTTGGCCGTAAAGCTTTCGGGAATGCCTTCAGCAAATAAAGGGGCTCCAAAAAGAGACAAGGTTTCCCGGTCAATAAACTTAAGTCCAGGAATCAGAGATGAGAACTTGGCTTCCAAATCCGGCGTAACTGAACTGCCAGAGAAGAGTTCACATGTGGCAGTGTTAATCTCTAATTCAAGTACTTTAAGAGCCGGAAACAAAGTTTTCACATCTCTCTACGGCCGGGGGCCCACCTAAAGTGCCATCATCAAGATACCACAGGTTCAAAGGGGCCTCCATAGAACCTATGGCCCTATGAATGGCCAAGCTAAATATAAGCGGTCCTCCTGTTGCACCCCTTCCTGAGACAATATTAACTCTCCATTATAAGATAGGTGATGAGTAACATTGGATCAAGAAAGGGAAATCAGAAGGAATCATTTCTCGAACTTCTGCTATCATAGCACCTCGATTCACACTGTTGAAAGCGTTTTTAGGTACAGTAAAGGTAATTAAATAAGTTTTTTTTTTTTTTTTATGCCTGATAGGTTAGCCTTTGACCACTATCTCACCTGATGGTAAGTGATGATGTGGTCGAAGATGTTGTTCAGGCTAACCTAGAAGTACTGGCTCTCAAGGACAGCTGCCGGAACACACCGTTAGGTGCTTGGCGACAGATTTTCTACTTGAGGGTGGTAGCTAGCCAGGCGGGCATTCGCAAAATGCCCTACCACCATGCTATAACGACTGCCATCCTAGGACAACAACCGGGACCGACGGCTTAACGTGCCCTCCGAAGCACGGAAACGCTCAGTAGTAAAGTCACTAGCGGTCACCCATCCAACTCATGACCGCGCGCGACGTTGCTTAACTTTGCTGATCGGTTAAGAACAGCTAAGTAAACTTCGCTACGAGCGCTTCAAAATACAGGTATCTTCACACACATGGCCAGGTCTAAATTTCATAAATTAATTCATTTTATCTACAAACCTCAACCTATTCATATAATAAGTCATCGACACAAGAAACCTATCAAACGATTGTAGGTACAAAAAATAGTTACTCAAAGCCCTCAGCTGTGCCTCAAGTTTCTAAACATAAATCATAAGCATGTCTAGGACTCAAAAGTTTTGCACAAACCTACGCTACGCTGTATTCTAATCGTTATGTAAGCTTTAAGATACAAGCATCAGTGCTTGAGATCAGTGGAGCTCTCAGAATTCAGAGAAGTAGCAAAAGAGAGATCAAGACTAGGTAAAACAAATCCACTTTCAAGGATAGACGAAATTCGTAAGTATAAATACTAATATTTTACATACCTACTATTCAAGTAGGAAAAAGGTAACATAAGAGCTATCTAGGCTCAACAAAAAATAAGAATTCCTACGATGGATACCTATGGAACACAAATACATATATTTTTGTATATTAATTATTAAGTTATAACTTTTAAATGGTATGAAAGAAAATATATGAAAATAGATGAGGAGATTATGGAAAAAATACAAAAAAGCCCCATAAATTATAAAATGCTTTCATTGTAGGTAATAAATAATAAATACAGAGATTTGCGAGGTATGTTTAGCGGCGCTATTTTCGATTCGTTATATTTTTACCCCGGGTTTTACCTAATGCATTGTTTTCTATGTTATACTATTAATTTGCTGAAATGATGTACATTCACGGAATGAAAAGGTTCGTCACCTAAAAGTCGGTTTTCGTTTGCACTAGTAATGCAAGGATCAATTATGGCAACATACCAGGGCAAGAAACAGTGCTGCTAACATTTAAATAAATATGACATGCTATCAAACAAGGTTTTGCTTGTTTTTTCCTATCCCATCAATGCAATGTTACAAAATGAATAATATACAATTTATCGTGTTGACAAGATAAATAGTCGAACCACTTTGATCTGAATAATTTTGAACTTTATTAACGAACAGTGAAACATTATTTTCCCTAACTCGAGTGTATTCTGTAACATAGTTTCAAAAGGTAATATGTGCTCGCAATACGTTGAACGAATCAGTTTGAAAATCGACAAACCTTTTCATTCCGTGACTGTACAAGGTCTTAAATAATGAAATCTACCTGTAACTATAATAAAACAGATTTTTGACCAATAATAATTTTAAAAAATCCTTAACAATGGATAAAATAAATTGGAAGGTTACATCAGACTAATATTATAAGTAGTATAAGCGAACATTGGCGTGTATTGTAATAGCTTTACATAGGTTTATTTATATTTGAGAAAAAATAACAGTTCCTATGGGTAATTATTTCAAGCTGAGGTATATGAGGTACTGATCAGACCGTAACGTATGAAGTAAGTTTATAGCTAAGATTAACACATATTTTACGCAACATGCTTTTGTTTATCCCAAAGAAATCAATATTTCCTATAGGATGACGTTAAATTATTCGATTTTTCTTCAACCCGCAGCAGCTACAAGTTTCGATGTCCTGTAGGTATGTTTTTTAAACTTGATAGGTTAGCCTTTGACCACTATCTCACTTGATGGTAAGTGATGATGTGGTCCAAGAAGTTATTCAGGTAACCTAGAATTACTGGCTCTCAAGGACAGTTGCCGGAACACACCGTTAGGTGTGCTTGGAGACAGAGTATCTACTTGAGGGTGGTCGCTAGCCTAACACCATGCTATAACGACTGCCATCCTAAGACAACAACCGGGACCGACTGCTTAACGTGCCCTCAGAAGCACGGAAACGCTCAGTAGTAGTCACTAGCGGTCACCCATCCAACACATGACCGTGCGCAACGTTGCTTAACTTTGCTGATCAGTTAAGAACGTTTAAGCAAACTTCCCTACGAGCGCTTCAAAAATTGTTATGTCAGCTTCTTAATATCTAATAGTTAAGGCAGCTTCTTCATTTCTTGTAATAAGTTGGCATCGGACTTGACCACTATGGCCAATTTATGAATGAAATTCTATTGTTATAATTATCGCCGATGCCAAGCTTTATTCCATACATTTCATGAATTTTATTTTCGTAGTTGCGTGCTTCTCAGTCTTGCGACATTAAGCAAATTCAGAGTGTTATCAGCCTTTTCCATCTACGTTTTTATTGAAGACAATTTAGGCATCGTAAAATTTTAATACTCATCAGAATATCTTGGATTACGTGGTCGTACTTTTTCACGATTTTCAGGAATAGAAGATAACGTGGTATTCAAAAATATGCAACATTATTCAAAAATTTTCTTTTACAATAATAGCATATGTACGTTTTTTTTACATGGCAGTAATCCAAATAAGTTACAATTTTGGATTTTGTTGTTAGGTTGTCTAACTATTGTCATATCTAAAATACGTTTTTTATTTATCAGATTCTATAGAAAACGGTAATATATTACTTAATATTTTTGACGGTTTTAGGGGTCATGGTCAAGTTCAGGGCTATTTATTGAGTTGTGTGCATTGGTGTTGAATAACTTTGTAATATAATACGAGTTATATTATTTAAAACTTGCGAATACTATAATCACGTACAAAACTTGCTACAAGCGCGAAAAGTCTGGAAAATTTTCAATTTCCCGTAAAAGATGTGGGATCCTCAAATCAAATATAGATCAGATTTACAAAGTATTTGTTCATATTGTTATGTTTGCAATAACGCCTGCTCTGCGGATTACATTACAAAATTACAAATTTACGATAGTAAAAATTGTAGTCATGTGCGGGATTCGAACCCTATTAAAAATTATAAGGTTGTGTCATCATTTACAAATTTAAAACCAATTGCAAAATTGGTCTTGTTTGCAATACAAAGAAAGTTGTTGATCGCTCTATCCAAACACGATGGTTAAATAAAGAACGAGAGGAAAATTGGAGTTATGAGTCATTGATATGTTAGCTCAGTCGGTCAAAACATACCCCGGCTACAAGGGTGCATGGACCCTGATTCAAATCCAGCACATGACTATATTCTTTTCTCTCGTAAAATTGTAATTTTGTAATTAAAAAGTATCTACTTAATTCTAAAGTTCTTTTTCTGAAAATATTTGCTTTTCTTACGAACAAATATGAATTAAAAATCTGTCTATTACAACGTTAGTAAACGAGTTAGGCAATCTAAAACATTAACATTTGTTACAACAAACAAACAAAACGTTTGCACCTAATAAAATTGTTCTCTACAGAGGATTTCTCGTAGTTATTAATTGGAGTGGTACGGTTTGTACAATTGCTATCCGTCAATATGTTACACAACTTTAATTTGCATAAAATTAGTCACATGAAAAACTTAACGGTTAATAAGTCACCATTGACACACATTAATGAAAAAAAATATTGTAAATATCTCATAATGAAAGATGGTGATACTTCTGAATGTACCGCCAAAACTTCAGTTATAGATTTTTTTATCGAGTTTAAAAAAGATGGGATAGTCAATTTGACTTTTTAATTTATTTTCGTTTTCTCAGAACTTTTGACTGGGTGAACCGATTTTGATGATTGTTTTTTAATTTAAAGCTGATGCTTTCTGTATGGTCCCAATTAAATTTCATCAAGATCAGTCAAGCTGTTTTGAGTTACACTCCAATAACTGAAAAGTGTTTTCCAATCTTGATGATATTGTCATTGACGGTGAATGACAATCGGTAATTAGCAAGGGTCACTAAAAAGGGTTATTTTTTTTTACTTAAAAATGAAACCGACTTCAACACTCAAAAAAGTGAGAGTTATTTTACACTTTATTGTTGAACTCGTTCAATTGGCCCCCCTTTTTTGAACAACCTTTATTTCATTGAACCCAATCCTTACCCCTTCAGGGGCCTAAAGAAATACTAATCTAAACCAATTACAGCTTTCGAAGATTTCAGATATCATACCTACATAAAGGTTCTGCGATGTTGAGATCCGCCTTTGTTTTTGGAAGTCGATAAAAAAATGCAAATGTATCAATAAACCAATCACAAAGTAAGTTCAACCAAGTTCATTAATTCATAAGCAAAATATCCTGCTAAAAAGCGTAGCCCTATAAATCTTTATTTTTCCGCTACAATAGCACAAGAAGACCTAAATCTAGAGTATAATCTGTAATTGCTATAAGGAAGTAACGGTTTTATTCCGATAACCTACCTACCAATCCCATTACGTTCATACATAGTAACCGATGTCCTTGAATCCGAACGTCTGCCTGAATCTACCGTACGTTGATTTTGTATAAACTGTAATGTTTACGTAATTTTCACACTCATATTTTGGCAACTGTGTACACATGGTAGATCTCTTCCAACCTAATCGTTTGAAGAAAGGACGCACAAAAATAACGAAGCGTGCAAATTCAGATTTTATGGCTAAATCGAAATTCCTTAGAAACGGTAATTGGATAAAGTCAAAGTATGTAACTGCTATGTACAAGTAAAAATTTGTATCCTGGAGCGGTAATATACGATAAAAATTTGTCGATATTTTTATATCGTTGTATCCTATCTATTTTTAGATAGAATACAACTATTTCAAAAGAGAAAATTTAGAGATGGACTGCTTAGTCCGTTTTACAAAAACACCTGTTATCAGCCATCACTAACAACTACTGTTGGAGATGTTGATGAAATAACAGTTATTATTAGAATATAGGTAATTCTTTTTGGTGTTAAGACAAAAGTGCGCAGTCAAGAATGCTTTACCTTTGAAGTTACTACATACGCATGACAAAAATGCTTAGAGTGTAATTATTTTTTCTCAAAAATGGTACGTAATGTTGCCATAACATATCTATAACGTATCCAGAAAGTGAACTCTACCGGAGACTTATGCACAACTGTACAGTAATAAGCGAGATTTTAAATTTGGAATCTCTCACTGTAACTGTACAATAAGTAATGTAAATTAATTACTGGACAGTTTTTTTTCCAATCTCGTAATTTGAACTCGCACGTATTGTGCATTTGCCAGTGTCGTGCTATATACTGGACAGTTAGGTCATCCTCTGTAGATCTGCTTAGAAAAAAAAACGTAGTACCAGACACATTAGTTTATAGCCATTATAATATGGTTATAGGAAAGAGGCTCCAAATATATATCTATCTCTCTTTTTGGGATGACATTTTATGAGATAGATATATTTTTGGAGCCTTTAACAGCCAGTTTATAGTCTGTGACACTTAACGCGACGCAGAAAAAGTATGCACGTTGCGTTTTGTACTCAATAATGTTATAGAAATATAGTGTGGGATTTTATGTTTGTATTAAGTAATTTATAAATCATGTTGGATTAAAACTTTCCACTCTAAAATTGGAGTTTCAAAACAATAATTAAATGTTTTATCTTAAAAATTTATGTGATGTAAAAATAGAACAATGTCCAAAACTAAACGCAAACTTTTTAGTAAAAAAAAAACGTCTGGCGGGATTTCACATTCAATTGTGCCCGTGAACATAGATAATCCCAAAAAAGGAGGTCAAGCTAATCTGATTCGGAAATAGATGTCACTCCTCCTAATTTAAAAGCTGAGGCTTTCATTTTTGAGAAAAGCATTATACAAGCCTCAACCAGTAAGAAAGCCATCCTGGCCTGGTGTATTTGTAACCTCACCTGCGGTTCGGTCCGTTTAACTCATACTTGGCCAGGAAGGCTTACTTACTGGATTCTGCAGTAATGTACTATTGGCGTTAAAAGAAAAGTGCGCAAAATAGAATGCTTTACTTTGAATTTACTACCGACGCTTACCGGTAAATACAAATCACGGCATTGACATCACGGTAATATTATAACATTACCGAGCCGACATCCTTGTCAATGAAAAAAAAAGGAAATGTGACATCTTTGAAATAGCGCAAAATAGAATGTTTTACTTTTGATAACCTTACACATGCTTACCGGTAAATAACAATCACGAAGGGTGTCGGGAGAAAATCGGTTATGTGGCATATTTGAAATAGCTAGTAAATATAAATTATTTATCAGAATTTTTGTAGTATGAAATTGTAAGTGCAGTAATGTTGAATTTACCAATAAGTTTTTTCTACGGTACTTTACGCCTCATCTCCGTATACATTTTGTATTGTATCCGCTTCTTTATTAAAACATGACTTAGACACGACTTCTACTTGACAGGCCTTGACTACGACTACTTGTCAAAGTTTAAACTAAACATAAATGATAAAAACCTAATTTGTGACTAAAGACTACCGCGCCTTTATATTTCTTCCCCACATTATTGGCCAATCTCACTTCCTTAAAGACTTTTTTTATTGATTTAGTTTTTGACGCGGTTTTCAGCTGTAGAATATAAATGGGGTATTTTAATAACAAAGAAATATATTAATATTTCCAATTAGCAGATAGATAGGTAATTAAGATTCATTGTCATGATTTCAAACTCACCAAAACCTTAATTAAATTCAGAGCCAACTTTTAGTTAGGTCCTTTTCACAGGTTCCATAAAGTTTTCGTTCCCGAAAATTTTCTAAAGATCCATCTCTTAAAGGTTCTCTTAATCAGTTCATCCAACTTACAGTCCTTCGAATATGGCCTAAATATTAAATTTCTCGTTACTAAATTTATACTAAAGTTACCTTTTTGTGACTAATGTAATGTTATAAATATAGATATGCCATTTTAGAGCTTTACTAGGTGATTACTGTTAAAGTATTCGTTGTGAGATACTTTTAGCATTCCGTAGTCAAACTAGGTATTTGTAATGTTTTGTTAGTCAGTCCGTATTAATCTTCAATCGTTTACCGTCAATATTTAAGACATACGAATGTACTCGTACGTCTTAAATATTCAAATTTGTTTTACCCCATATTACGAGTAAATAACGTATAATTGTTGAATTTTGTACTGATACTTCCTACCTATATGTTTTCCTTTTCTATAATAATAATTACTTGTGCCCCGTGGGGTGTCGGGCTAGAATTTAACCCCCCCATTGCTACCTGTGGATGTCGTAAAGGTGGCCCGCAGCACCTTCAGAGGAACTAATCTTAAACTTCGATTGCCAAGACGCCTGTCAAGCGTGGGAATTATGGAAAAACCCCTTTATGGTGGAAGCAGTGTTGTGTGACAACCCGGCTGATATAGTACTGTATTCATTTTTTGACCAAAATTATACATTAAAGCTAAATTTCATGTTTGTAATTTATTCGTTCCCGAGATCAGCACAGACAGACGGACAGCGAATTCTCCCTTTGGGCATGTTATCTCCGTAACATGGTTGAACCATCCGAAGGGCTGAATTCGAACTATAGTCACTTCAGCACGGTAGCTCAGAATGAAAGATAGCAATAACTAGCTTATGGACAATAAAATGTATGAGAGCGTATGACAAAGTCTGAACTTATTCCGAGTTTGTTGTTATTCTAAGTTTGAAAGTGATATCGTCGATGTATTATTTGTGACAAGTTCATGTCAACTGTTAGTAAAAGGTTCTACATTAGGAATAGGCCTACATCTTTTTTGTTATTTCATTGTGATGGAACAAGAACGAGGCCCACCTGATGTTGAGCGGTAACCTCTGTCTATAACAGATGCATTTCGTCACAAGTGATGAATTGCACTGCGCCCGTCACCCTGAGACATACAGTTGTTGAGTCTCAAGGACTGCTGCCGAAACATACTGTTAAGTGCTTGGCGACAGATTCTCCACTTGAGGGTGGTAGCTAGCTAGTCGAGCAATTGCAAAATGCCCTTCCACTATGCGGTGGAGCTCAAGGCTGCGCGGCGGTTGGGATCGGACCATAGACCAGCGACAATCATTGCTTCAAAATTTAATCTGAATTATAACCTTGGGCGGCAGTCGCTGCGGGGCTGGGTGGAAAGGTCCTACTTATCTAGCCTACGCCGTCAGATCGTCGACATAATGCGAAAAGGAAATTATATAAATACCGCCCTTTAGGGCTTAGGTTAAGGTAAAGTTTGCCTCTCTTATTCAGCTTTTTCCAATAATCTTTTCCAACGTACATTTCCGGGAACTAGAAGAAATTGCCTGTAATAAAAAAGAAACTAGTCCATCCACAACACCGGGTATCCTAGTGTAGGGACTAAGTAAGACATCTTTCATGTTACGTATTGTATTATATAGTATTAAATTAATCCGAAAAATTCTACTCCTATATTGTTAAAACTCCGTTTTTCCGTCTAATCTATGTACCTGTTTTTTGCAAAACAAACCTTAAATTTATTATTATTTATGTAAATATTGTGTTTTTATTTATTTCAAGTATATCCTACAGGGACAGGGTCATACAAAAACCAGGACATGACAATAACTGTGTCATGATTGAACAAATGTAACAAGTTCATTTTGTTGAATTCAACTTGTTAAATTTGTTATTATTAATCCTGACAAATGTTTTTAATGGACTAGGGGCCGCTCACCTGGTGTTAAGTGATTACCGTCGCCGAAGAACATCCGCATCACAAGAGGTCTCGAGGATGCGTTGCCGGCCTTTGACGAGGGAATATGCTCTCTTCTTGAAGGCTCCTAAGTCGTATCTGTTCGGAAATACTACACCTAGCAGCTGGTTCCATATTGTGGCAGTGCGAGCTAGGAAAAGCCATGAAAATCGCTAGGTTGTGGACTTCCAGACGTCGACATGGAATTGATGAAACATCGTGCTCAGTCGGGACGTCCGATGGCGAAATTGAGCTGCAGGTAGTAAATCGAACAGTTCCTCAGAACACTCCCCGTGATAGATGCGATGAAAGTTGCAGAACTCTGCCAACATCTCTACGCAGTGCCAAAGGGTCAAGCCAGATTCGAGTCGCTCTGCGTTGAATGCGGTCAAATGGAAGAAGCTGGTACTGGGGAGCTCCCGCCCAGAGGTGAGAGCAGTACTCCATGTGATTTTTTTTTTTTTTTTTTTTTAGGGAGGACATAGATGCTGTCTACCGCTATACGGACGTACAGCTCCACCGGACTTTGGGCGAGGGGAGGCCCTCTTATAGCCCAGGAGGAAGAAGCGCTGAGGGCACTTCTTCTGAGACGGGCGTATAAGGCGAAAAGCGCCTTATACCTCCGTCTCCTGCGGGCGCCGAAAACGCCACGCTACTATCGGGAGGGGTGACAGCGAGCTCAAGGGCACCACTGTGGTTCGGACCTCGGCTTGTCTCGCTGCCGAGAGACAAAGGGGGAATCGGAACTAAATGCCCCGGTACAACTGCAGTGTTGTACCGTTGAGAATGGGCCCTATTGAATATTGCTCTGTGACTATTTGGAGAGACACTAATCGGGTTTTTATTTTTGCCTCGAGCTCGCCGGCGAGCTCGGTGTTTGATTGTGTAACCTCTGATTACCGCACACCTGGGGATGTTACCAGGACGACTTGCGGACAACGCTAAAGCTGCCAACGTAATGGCTGCGATGGGGTCATCCGGGTCGTCCAATACCTGCCGTGGTCGGCGACGGGGGGGTTTGAAGTATGGGTCGGATGAGGCAGTCGAATAGTTCGCTGCCTGGACAACCAGAGGGTTCGGGTGGTGGGGGGCTCGATCAAAGTGTCGGCGGACGCAGCCCTTATTGAACTGCGCTAAAGAGGGAAGGTTTAGGTCGCAGTGCAACTCGGCGATCCGGACGTACCAGGGAGCGCCGGTTGCCCTGCGAAGAAACCGGTTTTGGAGGGCTTGAAGCTTATGTAGGTGGGCCTCACTAGCATGACTGAACACTACGGATGCGTACGTCATGATGGGGCGGATGCAAGCAGTGTAAAGTGTCTTCTTATTACTAAGAGACATTTTACTTTCTTTACAGATTAAGGGACTTAGGCGACCCATGACAAAGGCCGCCCTGTTACGGACCGTATTAATGTGATCTTTGAAGGTGAGATTCCGATCAAGGGTTACTCCAAGATATTTAGTTGTTCTCACCCAGGGAATGGGTTCATCGAACAGAATTAGTGGCTTCGGATAGCGGGGGCGGGTTTTCTCAGTAAAGCACATAGCTGTGCTTTTAACTGGATTAACCGCTATGCGCCATTTTCGGAACCAGTCACCGATCTCGGTGATGGCCCGTTGAATGACGAAATATGTCTGTCTATTTACATGCCAGCCAGTGGAATAAATGGCGGTATCGTCCGCGTATTGGGCTATAAAAACTTTGGGTTGGGCGCGAGGGATGTCACTGGTATACAGTGCGAAAAGGATGGGTGATAGCACGGAGCCCTGAGGGACTCCGGCTCTGACTGGATGAGGAGTGGAAAGGGTGCCTTCCACGCGGTAGCGAAAGCTTCTGTCCCTTAGGAAGTCTTGTAAGGTGAGCACAAGACGCTCTGGCACGCCAAAGTGGTATAGCTTGTAAATCAAGCCATTGTGCCAGACTTTGTCAAAAGCTTTCGCTACGTCGAGGAAGACTGCTACCGTCGATTGGGGTCTGGGTTTCTTATTGAAACCCTCTAGGATGTGCTCCGTGAGGCGGTGCACCTGTTGGACGCATGAGTGTTTGGGTCTAAAGCCAAACTGCTCATCGGGAATAAGGTGGTGTTCCCGGGCATGGGATTGAAGACGGTTCGCTAGGATCCGTTCGTAGAGCTTCCCCAGGGCGCTGAGGAGGCTGATGGGACGGTAGCTGGTGGGATCAGAGGAGTTTTTGCCTGGTTTGTGAATGCCAATGACATTTGCACATTTCCAGGTGTCAGGGAACACACAATGGTTCATAGCCGCATTGAAGATGCTGACTAGGAGATGAATGAGAGGGGGGGAGAGGGTTTTAAGAACCTTGTTAGAGATGCCGTCGGCACCGGGGGCTTTACGTTGTTTGAGGTCCTTGATCAGTCTCGTCACCTCAGCGAAGGATACTGGGGTGAGTGGGGGGAGTTCAGAGATGACCACAGAGCTTTTACGTTCGACTTCAGCGTCCACCGTATCGAGGTGAGCTTGGTCTACGTGATCGACATTGGGTCCATGTGAGACGGAACCTGAGCCTTATAAAGTTGCGGGCGATGGGCTGGCTCGCCATTTCGAGCACACCAAGCTTTTTAGAGACTAATTAAGCCTTATCTTCCAAGAAATCCGGTCACATATATGTACTTAATTGATAATGTTAGTTAATGAATACTTGCCATAACAATTTTTTTTTATGGCTGGCTATATATGATAGGCTAGCCTTTGACCACTATTACCTCACCTGATGGTAAGTGATGATGCTGTCGAAGGTGTTGTTCAAGCTAACCTAGAATTGCTGGCTCTTAAGGACAGCTGCCGGAACACTCCGTTAGGTGTTTGGCGACAGATTTTCTATATGAGGGTGGTCTAGTCCAGGATGCAGGTGAGCGTTTGCAAAATGCCCTACCACCATGCTATAACGGACTGCCATCCTAAGATCACAACCAGGACTGACGGTTTAACGTACCCTCCAAAGCACGGAAGTGCTCAGTAGTAATGTCACTAGCGGTCACCCATCCAACTCTTGACCGCAGCGGACGTTGCTGATCGGTTAAGAACGGCTAAACAAACTTCGCTACGAGCGCTTCACAAATATTAATAAATCGTATGTATATCATATGGCATTGATATAACAATATTATCAATTAAGCTAGTTTGATAATAAAACCGGCCACGTACGAGTTGGACTTGCACAACGAGGGTTCCGTACTCAAATATAATGTACCAAAAACCGTTAATTTTATATCATACAGTTCGAAATCTTTAACGAGAGTCCCACCCGCTCTTGGCCATTTATTATTATTTGTTGCTATACAGTAGATATTGGACTATAATCGTACTAAGTTTGACGCTTAAGTGTAATACCGTTTTAAGGATAAAGCAAAAATAAAAAATACTAGTTTCTTGTATGGGGACCAACCGTGCATTTTAATTTTTGTTGTTATTATTATTTGTTAGGCCGCCATATCAAAACATATTCGGTGAAAATAACAATTGGCCCCCTATTACGGTTCTCAAGATCATAGAACCCTTTAAAATGTCGGACGGAAGGACAGACAGCCGAAGCTTAGTAATAAGTGCCCGTTTTATAGTATGGAACCCCAAAAATGAGTTTCTGTTATACGAAATCGTACTCTTTAGATATATATTTACTTTGCTCTTATTATTTCAGAAGATAAATTATTGACCTTTGTAACTTATCTTATAAATATGACCCCCTTTTTGCCGAGCAAAATTAGAACTAAGCAACAACATAATTTTTTTCTCAAATAACAAATCTAACTGTGACCCAATTACTGAACATAACAAAATTGTTAGAGTTTAAGAGTTTTTTTTCCAAAATACATTTTCTAGCTAAGCATAGAACTTTACATAATAGAAATCAATAGGGCCACCATTGAATATATACTAAGGGACCTCAAAACATCCATACCCACCAGGGCCAGAGTAGGTGATTATTAGAATATATAATTTTTTTTCTTTACTGTTAAAAATGAAACTGTTTTTTTACAATATTAGTAATAGTCGACTAAATATTTAATAAGATGTTATCGTTTTATTACAAATCGATAATTATTATCGATTTATTATTTACCACTTCGCTAGGTGGACTAACGTCATTTTCAGAGTCCGATGGTGAATCAGTTTTAGGCTTTTTTATACGAAGATGAGTGTTATGTTTTCAGGGTTTATGTATGTATTTATGTTTGAGAGTTTCTTTATTCCACCATAACTTCTGAACGACTTAATCGAGTTTAACGTATGAGATTAGATATCGTTAGATTCGCCTTGATGGCGCAATTAACATTAGGTACATAAAAAACCCTAACAGACGGTTTTGAGACGCAAAATTGTGGGAAATATTTATGTTTCATCCAAATCCATCGAGTGTCGTATCAAAATGAAGAACTTTAATATACAATTGCATTATAGTAGATTATGATACAAGTGAGCTAAGTTGCTCATTATACACGAGGCTGTGTGCTGCAACCTGAGCCGTAGGTGAGGGCGTAAATCAGCCGAGTGTATAATGAGCAAGTTGCTCACGAGTTTCATACGCACTATTTCCACACCCTTGCAAGGTCAAAAAATATATATTGCACAAATGCGATACAAACAATATACGAAAATTATGGAAAATGGCGCGTAAGTTTTTTTTTTTTGATCGCGGCTAATGTTTGACTGTTTATTACATATAAACCTCTTTTAAGTTATAAATCTGTATTACCCGGTTAAATTGAAAATACTCTGTTTACTCGCATATAATTTTCAGCTAGGTACTAACTTAACTTTGTAGGAATAAATTACCCGATAAAATTTAAAATGCTCTGTTTACTCGCATATAATTTGCAGTTAGGTACTAACTTAACTTTGTAGGGATAATTCTATTACGCACTAGTGTATAATATTATTATGCACGAGAGTGTTATAGTACGGTTTATGGCCCTCAGAACGATATAATAAATCTCACTTTACGACCAAGGGTGTTGAAAATCTGTATTACCCGGTTACATTGAAAATGCTCTGTTTACTCGCATATAATTTGCAGTTAGGTACTAACTTAACTTTGTAGGAATAAATTACCCGATAAAATTGAAAATGCTCTGTTTACTTGCATATAATTTGCAGTTAGGTACTAACTTAACTTTGTAGGGATAATTCTATTACTGTATATTATTATTATGCACGAGGGTGTTATAGTTCGGTTTATGCCCCTAAGAACGATATAATAAAGCTAACTTTACCAGCAAGGGTGTTGAAAATATATATATTCTTGTAGTTTAATCTCAATGGAATTATAAAAATGCTTAACTTTTGCTATTGATATAAATAATTTGCTGTCGGGTTTTTTACTTTTTAATTAATTTCAACTTGTGATTTACAATTACATGGGAATACATATTATAATACATGGGATTACATTACATGGGAATGGTATACGGGCCTATTGCTTTGTACTGGAATACTACTGAGAATTTCTTTATCAGAAAAACAATAACTGTCTGACTTGGAATCTCGTGATTCTAAAGCTATGCAACAACAATACCAGTCAACACAATGGTAACTGGTATTGTAATACTACTAGACTAGATGACTGCTAGCCTAAGGCCATAACCGGGATAAATGGCATAAGGTGCCCTTCAAAGCACGATACTCCTCAGTGCGAATGCTACTAACCATCCATAAACACAATCGCACTCATGACGGCAGCGGATTCCTTGATTTAGATAACTTTGAAGGTGAACTCTACTTTAGAGGATCATTGTTTCGATTCAGAAAAGATAATATATATTACTATGAATGGACATATTGGCAACAAATCCGTTGAAGTTGAGCTGAAAGTATTATCATAACTGCTTTATTAAAAGGTAAAGAAAATAATTAAATGCAGTTGCATTCAATTTCTTTTTGGGAAGCCTTCCTCAACTATACTGAATTATCACATCAAAATTACGCTAAAATGTAGCAAATTGAAGCCCTAAAGAAACTGTGTTGAAACGCACTTTTTCGGACACTGAAAAGGTCGTAGCCGCCACGCAGCGTGCATTGAGATTGAACTTTTTATAAGTCACATTATGTTTTATTTTTGGTTACAAGCCCCGCTATGAACCGTTAATTGCTGATTCGTAGTAGCGTAGTGCAATAATTCTGAATTTAAGAGTATACGCGTAAGCCATTACTAAAATAACAAACGTGTAGAAAAGTAACATCAAAAATTTTTAAAACTCTGTTGACGACGCCGCAATTATTTCATGATATATTTTATTAATGTCTTTTCTAAAATATTACTCAAATGTTATTTAAAAAATGATTGTTATTATTAATAATCATTTCATTCCCGTGGGTTGCCGGGATAGAATTGCACCCCTCCATAATCCGTCTCAGATGTGTTGTGATGATTAATTGTGGATTTCTTCAAGGTAATGCCTAAATCCATTAATTATATCAATATATTTTATATGAAATTTTCGTGTGTTTTACACATATTTCAATATTTTAAATTAACCGGCAGTGCCCGGCGGGAGCTCCCAGACGCAGCTGCGGACTCGCCCTGAAGATGAGCATCTGATATGCTCAAAATCCAGGTCGACATATTCGATCCCTAACTTGAGTGCTGTTGCCGGTAAATTTATAATGTTTATATATTGATGTAACTCTTTAATTATAAAATAAGAACGTTGTTTACTGCTGATAGCAATGACGTTTAATTATGAATGTTGTTCCTATGCTAAGCTTTAACCACAATCTCGCCTGATGGTAGGTAAGTGATGATGTTGTCGATGATAGTAAATAACCTTAACCTATAATGGGGATTGGCTCTCAAGTACAGCTGCTGGAAAAATGCGCTTGGCGTAGTTAGCCATGCAGGCATTCGCAAAATGCCCTACCATGCAAAAAAGGTAAAACTTGAACCAGTGACATTTGAACCTGTTTTATCTATCTGATTTTTTTTATTCAACCCTGTATAACTTTAACAACTAAATTGGCAATCAAATAAGTTGATAAGAAAATGATCGTTACGAGTTGAAGTGTTAATTTAATTCATTCATTACGCCATTCATTCATTTATTTTGCCTACAACCTACATACTTCAAATTGATATATCTACTTCCGCCTACTTTAATTAACTTACGTTGTCAAAAATTATACCTAAATATGCAATATATAGTTTATTATAATTATTTCACTCTTATCCCACCTCTGAGCAGCAATACTCGGATATCGTTAAGGTGAGTTATATTTTTTTTACAACATATATAACATCCTAATAGTCTACAACCAAGTAGAAGTTATACGTATTTATAAAAAAAAAAGACATAATTGATTTAAACATATAAAACAAACATTTTCATAGAGTCTGCATGTTTATAGGGCGTTTTGCGAATGCCCGCCTGGCTAGATACCACCATCAAGTAGAAAATCTATCGCCAAGCGCCAACGATGTATGCCGGCAACTGTCCTTGAGAGGTAGTAATTCTAGGTTAGCCTGAACAACATCTTCCACCACATCATCACTTACCATTAGGTGAGATAGTGGTCAAAGGCTAATCTATCAGGCATAAAAAAAGTCTGTGAGCAGCTCTTGTGAAATCCGCATGATTATACACAAAAATAACATTGGAGATATAAAGTTATAGTACAATGCATTACCGATCATTTGGTGCTTTTATCGACTTAGTTGTATTTTACATTAATTGAATGAGAACATATGGAACATCCCTCTTAAGCCTGGATTTGAACAGTTAATGAATCGTATTTAGGTAACTTCACAATGAAAATAAATCAGCCTCGAGGCTTTACTTATTCGGATGATTCTCTTACAGTAGCAAGTATCTAGTAAATAAACCCCGTCATAGTTAGTTACGAGTATTAGTTTCAAAGGCTAGCCTATCAGCAGGAGTAATATACTATTACGGGGTTTATGTATAATATACTCCAGAGGAATCAAATTACGACTGCAATAACTACTTAAATAATTCAGGCGATAAATATCACAGAAAAAATATTCTCAATAAGTACTTGGTACAGAAGAAAATACACATAAGGTAGATGTAAAACATAGGTAGTTATAATATCAAATCAAATTTTAGTAACGTTGACGCTGGCTGGAAATTAAAATTATTTTTGTTTTTTTGTTATGTCGTCTAACTATTATAATTGATAACGGATTGCGAGATTCGAAGAAGATTTTTCACGATATATAATACATATGCTATAAATTTCTAACGAGTAAATTTGGTGTAAAAAAAGGTCTTAGGGGTAAATTATGAAATCGTTTCAATCAATTTTCATGATACGAGTAATGCGAACAACTATTTTAAACTTACAATTACCATGATCGTGTAGAAAAGATACCAAACCTACAATAAAACTGAGGAAAAATCCGGTCAAAACATCCGTTTCCACCTTAAATGCTTGAAATAATTAGATATAGGCAAAGAGGTTTTAGAAGCTAAATATTTAATGACAGATTTTTTTGCATGGTGGATGGACATTTTGCAATTGCCCGCCTGGCTAGCTACCACCCTCAAGTAGAATATCTGTCACCAAGCACCTAACGGTGGGTTCGGCCAGCAGTCCTTGAGAGCCAATGAAATTACAGGCACATGAGATTTAACAACTATGAATGTCTTAAAGTGACGGTCGCAGTGCAATTCGTGACTTGTGATGAAATGCATCTGTTATAGGCAGAGGTTAGTCCGCTTAACATTAGGTGGATTCCAAGCATGTTCCGTTACAATAACATTTAAAAAAAAGACACGGCACTATGTCTATAATAATAATCTGTACCACATGCAAATGTTCATGTTGATCTTAAAATGAAAACAACAAACTTACCTCAAACAGTCCGCAGTTTGTTTAACAACATCGATGGCGTTGTAATAACAAATAGCAATCACAAACCCTTACACGAATTACTTGACAAAAGTTATAAGTCTGTATGAAGAACCCAATACTAACTGTGATTTATCTGTGAAGAATATTTTTCAAATAATTCTAGGCTCTCGCGCGCGATTTTCAGCTTCATGCCAAGGTCAAAATAAAATCTTTACTTTTTATAATTAAATATTTTACATGTAAAATATTTTATGTTTGATAGATATATAATTCAATTTCTTTCGTCAGTTTCGTATAAAGTGCTTCACGTTTTCGTAAGTAATTCGTGTTAGGCCCACTGGTGAGATAAATGATACGCGTTGGTCTCGCGACGAGCCAGCGCTATACTAGCTACTCTACAAAACTCAACGTTTGACTCTATAGCGCAATAATTATTATCTAATCTGTGACTCTACAGAACTCTATGTGTGGAACGGTTGCGCGAGCGCTCCTAGATACAGTACGCTGTACAAATTACTCAGCATTTAGAAATTTCTTTCTACCGGTTTTAATTTTGATTGTTGCCGGATAATGGTAGTCACAAATTATCGGAGTATAAAATATATGATGGTAGAGAATTCTCAAGAGGCCCACCTGATGTTACAATACAATTACAATTGGGGTTAAAGTAAGAAATGGCAATTTCATACTCTAGCCCCAATCATCTGTAAACAAAAAGAAACTTTTAGATCATTGGTATTCAAAACTTTTAGATAATTGTCATGTGCACGCATTGTAGTTAATACGTATGAGCAGACGTTTACATTAGATAGGCCAGACGATTTTGTCGCCAATATAAAATGTATAAAAATATTATCGAAGCCCAACATGATCATTTGTTGATAGGGCTGAGTGTACGCCGTGCTCTATTTACATTATCGTTTGCAGACAGATTGATTTAATGTATCAATACAATAATCCAATCATGACATGTTTGAAATAGTCACTGCAAATGGAGTGTGTAAAGAAGCAAAAAAAATAGTAAATGTTAACCTTCTGATTATGTTTTTTTTTTGCATAACACCTGTTAATGAATATGCTTACAAAAATTACAACGAGAGGGCAAACAAAATATTTTTAAACCGCTCGTATTTCAAAACTGTCCTTTTTTGGAATTTTGTATTATCTTTTTTCTGCTCGAATAATTATTCATATAATTTTAGAAGACTTGGTGATAGATCGCAGTACCTAATGAAAAACAAGCTCTCCTGAGCAAAGTTCTGTTAATATATTTCTTACTTATCATGCTCGTAAAGTACTTGTTTATGCCCGGTGTAAGCGGACTAAATCGGCTTTTTATCTTCTAGTGAATAAAAGCTTGTCTTTTAAGCTCCCGTGCATAAATATGTTTGTTTTTTGTTTAATTGTTCAAAAAGTTCAGTTTGCAATATACCTATGTCATGTAGGAAGTTTGTCTGGGTCTTTAATAATAGCCATTGACCAGGGGCATTATTAGAGAACCCACACGTTTCCTAAGAATGACACTCAAAGTAAAACATTGTTCAAATATCAGTTTATAATTATAATTAAAGATTCTATATATATTACTAATAATTGTAATTTTTCTCGCAATTGAAGTAAAATTTGAGTGTATAACATGCATAAAACTGTTTTATGTAAAGTTGTACAATCTACTATTTTATATATTATCATTTACAACTCAAACTTATGTGGTCGAAATAAGTCAAAATGACATGTTATTTCTAAATCTGTGAATAAACATCATAAATGTATGCTAAATTATATTAATTTCAGACAAAAGCCGTAGGTACTATTTGTAAAAGCAACAGTATCTACCTCAAATTTTCTTTTTCCAGATATTGTTTTACTAAAACCGTGTGGCCTAATATTGTTTCGCTTATTTTTAAATTAATAAATAAAATATTATTACCATATTCTGAAGCCGGATATTAAATTATTCTTTTTCCTGTTTACCCATGTATAAAATTCTCCAGAAGATTTTTTTAACCGCAGTGAAGGTAGCAGTTCTTTAGAAGGCACTGCTGCCCACTTTCCAGTATTTTTCACTTAGTCGCCTCTTACGACACCCACGAGATGATATGGAGAGGTGCAACTTTAATAAGGCACCACACGGGGGTACCGGGCACCTTTCTTTAACATTTTCCTAAATGTCTTAAAGAACCTTTAAGTTTCGTTCATACAGCAACGTAAAAAAACGTGTCTTATCACGAAAAGCCTTGTCTATGTACATCATGTTAATTTTCTATGACTTTCTAATCCTAATTAGTTTTTTGGATAACGACTCATCCGCTGTGTTTTACTTTTCATACTTCACAATAAGGTATCTAGATGTCCAATCAACCTTAGCTGTTTAGCAGTTAGCATCAATTAATCATATAGACACTCCAATAAGGCGATGAAACAACGCAAAATTTAGAAAGGGCACGTTACAAGCCAAGAATACAAATGAACCCAAAATGTTTAACAGTAGGTACTTATAAATTATATTGCAACCTTTTTATTCTAATTTCGGTGTCGGTATGCTGAATTCTCTCAACAAGTTGTTGTTTTCATCAAAGATCTTAATCATTAATACTCATTAATAATAACTAAGATTTTTGCTTTTGGAACTGTTTACGAACTTTACCTACTCGCATATGTTTCGTTTTTTTGTAAACTTGATTCTTATGGTTTGTACATTTGTCATCGTCAAGTTATTATGACACAATTGATATGGGTTTACAATCTCACTTGTGTTTATCGTCTGACTGACCTGACAACCAAGCATTTCTCTTGATGTGCTAATAATGGACCTATGGAAGGGTGACGTTCTGACGACTCAGATACCAATTATAATTCCGATAACTTTCACGGTTCAAAGACAAAGGTTGAATAGACAAACATTTTTAAAATTGAAATTGTTCACTGTTCCGTTACGGACGTATTTTTCGTGAAAGTTATCTGTAAGTAAAACACTCCGCAGTTTTAGTACCTGTTTAAGTTTATTTTGTTCTGGTATATCTACTGGCGATTTTTATATGATACAAAACTGTTTTAATACTATGGTTATATTAGAATACGCACAAACTCTACAATGTTTTACAAAAGAAAACAATGTATTTATTTTCTTAACAAGTTTCTTTGTAAATTTAGTAATGCAAAGAATAACGAGTTTAAGGGATGATTTATATTAGACCGGGCCGTGTCCGGGCCGGGGCGGGCCGGAGCGTACGTTAGTAGGCGGGCCCAGACGGGACACGGATCAGGCACTGTCTAATATAAACTGCTTCATACAAAATGCCCCGTTCGGGCCACGTACACGGCACGCCACGGGCACGGCCCGGTCTAATATAAATCTACCCTAAAGCAGTGATAGCCGTGCGTTAATAATTATGGACTGCCCTGGTTTAAGGTTCGATCCATACCGCTGCATGATGGAAGGGCATTTTGCGTATACTCGCCCTTAGCTACCACCCTCGAGTAGAGAACCTGAACACCAGGCATAAAAATATGTTCCGGCAGCAGTTCTAGTGAGCCAGTGGTTCTAGACATAGTTTCATTACCATTTTCGACCACATCATCGCTGATCAAGGGCTACATTAAGTAATAAAAAAGACTAAGAATCCGGATACTGTACTAAATCGTGTAGGAAGTGATAAAGGCAAGTGCAATGACCCATTCTGATCAAATATTAACTCGGTTCTTATGAGATGAAGGCGGGTATGTTACTAGCGATATTATTCTTGTATCTATTATTTAAATCACAATATGCATTAGGAGATACTAGTATGTAGAACCAAGATTAACACGGAGAAGGTACGTTGGATAGTTTGAATTACTGTTAACATAATAATATTTGTTTCTAAATAATATATGATATTTAAAAACTAATACCTACAGATTCAAATCGAAATTTTGAAGCGCTTGTAGTGACATTTGCGTAGCCGTTTTTTTTTAATGTTATTTTTACGGAACAAGCTCGAGGCCCATCTGATATTAAGTGGACTAACCTCTAAAACGATGCATTTCATCACAAGTCACGAACTGCTCTGCGCCCGTCACCTTGAGACATAGTTATTGTCTCATGTGCCTGTAATTTCACTGGCTCTCAAAGACTGCTACCAGGACACACTGTTAGGTGCTTGGCGATAGATTGTCTACTTGAGGGTGGTCGCTAGCCAGACGGGAATTCGCAAACTGCCCTTCCACCATGCATAACTAAAATGACATTCCTATAGAAGAAAGAACAATAATTTTAATAATTTTATTTATCAGCCTGCCTGTCTATCCTGTAATTTGTATGTGCATCCCATAAACCGATTTCGTTGATATATGATATGCTGACAATCTGCAGCCGGGAACAAGGGGATATTTTTTAAACGGGTTCATGCTTACATCAACTCGTTTAAAAAATATCCACGAGAAGAGCACTAAAAGAGCTCAATCCACTTTTACCATCATAATGCTAGAAGTGGATTGAGCTCTTTTCGGTCGCGATGTTTGAAGCGACACTGGTACTAACAGGGATAATAATGTCTCAATATTATCTTCAATATATCGGTAAAAAAAAATCACTAGCCTACGACGAAGCTAGACGTCGCTCGTAGCCACTGAACCACCCACAGCTCTAGTAAGTAGGTATAATATACAGGGCGTCCCACGGCGATGCCACATGGAGGGAAAGTATATTGAATATTTTAGATGGAACATTTTACTGAAAGAAGACATTATTTAAATTTAAAAAACAATTTAAATTGCATTCATAGATATTTAATTAATAACATGGTTGAACCGGGAATAGAACCCGTTACACGAGAAATAACATCACTCTGTAGTTTTATCATCGGATCGAAAGATGTCATCATAAGGATTATTTTTTGCTACATAACATAGTGTCAGAAATAAAAGGAAGACCATGAATTTTAACATTTGATGTGAAATTTTGTTAAAAAAATGAAAAGCTGACATTGCCGTAAGGACATACAACTGACATTATCATAAGTACCTACTACTAATAAATATACCCACTTGATAATCATTTCCCTATACCGATCCAAAGATTTCATCACAAGGATTATTTTTTGCTAAATAACGCCCTATATATATACATACATATACATATATACGTCAATACTGCGATAGTTCGCTCTACAGTTAATTGTATTGAACAGCGTTGCGGGGTTAACCAGGAATTTAATATGCGATGGCTATTTACCTTATACCCTGTTGGCTCAGAGCAATTATCGTTCTTAGTTAGTCAGAGGCTGTTGGTTATTTCGTAGTATTATTGACTAATCTGTGGTAGCACAGATTATATAGAATTCTCGCCAATGAAGGTTTCGTTTTACCTACGTTTAAGCTGTCATACGTTCGGTGACATTGTGTTTTATATACTCGTAAAGTTATGTAACTGTTCATAGATTGTAACAATACCCCTCTTATTACAAGGTAAATCATATTTTACAAGAAAACGATATAAAAGATATCTGATCTAAAAGTATACTAAATAAGAACATCCTATCAAAAAAAAAGTATATTATGTTGAAACTGCGACAACACAACGCGCGAGACGAGCGTGCCCGCCAATGTGTAAAAAGCCAGTTACACATCCAACAAAACAATAAATTTGATCAGTGAAGTGTAGTAATAGTCCAACCCCTTTCTTTACACTGATGCTAAGTATGTATATTACTTCAAGAAAAATATCATCAGCAAATTAATTGTCTCAAGGTAACTTAGAGTCCGATTTTATGCTTATTCGCCGTACTACGATTCGAAATGCATTGTAGATATTATTGTTACTCCGTATTATCATTTACATACCCCGTGGGGTGCCAGGCTAGAATGTCACCGCCCCGTCTCTTCCCGTGGGTGTCATAAGAGGCGACTAAAGGTAAAACACCGGAAGCTGGGCAGCAGCGCCTTCTGAGAAACTAAAATCTTAAACAGCGATCCCTAAGACACCTGCCAAGCGTCGAGATTATGGCAAAACACCCCTTGGGAATGCTTTGATTAGCAGTGGATAGTCCAGCAGATACAATACTGTACAATTATCACAACTAAGAATATGACACTGTCACTTTGACATGTTTTACAATTGAGATTTATCTTCATAACATATCTAAGATACTTTGACCCAAAAAATATTCCTGAACCCACATCAACTTAGGAGCAGTGATGGCTCAGTGGCATTGGCTATGGACTGCCGCGCAGCAGGTCCATGGTTCGAATCCCGCCGCAGGCTTGAACTTCACCGCATAGTAAGCTCAAGCCCGCGGCGACCCGCCATTTTGCCAAAAAGTGATTGAAAACTTTGATGAAAGAATTGACATCTGTCAGCGTGCTCGTGGTTGATATTTGTCAGATATCATTTTTCATTCATAATTGCCAAACTTTTCTCTTCGTAATACAATAAAAATTTGAATCATCTTCATCTATATTCTTTGTTTTATTTTGTTTTAGAAAACAAAGTTCTTGTTGAAAACCCCTTTATATATCCCTCAAAGTAGCTTTTCCTTCTATAATATTGGTCCTTACATATGAAATTGGCGTTTTTCGTACTGGCCACTTTAATCACGAATTTCTCCTCTTTGGTAAGGAATTCCAAATTCAAATTTGTACAGCTATAGACTCATGTATTTGTGCTTCGATGATCGTCATTCATTTGTTTTTTTTCTTCTGTTTTTTTCTGTTTGCGTCACTCATTTTACACAATGGAAAACCTTAAATATCGCATTATTTACGAGTACGAGTTCCGCCCTGGCACTAGTGCTGCGGAAACAACTCGAAGGGTGAATGATGTGTATGGCGGTCGTGTTGCAAAATAAAACACAGTTCGTTTTTGGTTCCAACGTTTTCGTTCTGGAAATTTCGACCTGCAGAACAAGCCCCGTGGACGGCCTGAGACTCAAGTTGATAATGAAGAGTTGAAGGCTATTGTGGAAGCGGATCCATCGCAAACCACGTCCGAGTTAGCTGCAGACTGCAATGTTAGTGATAAAACTGTTTTAATTCACTTGAAGCAAATTGGGAAGATTAAAAAGCTTGAAAGGTGGGTACCTCACGAATTGACTGAAACAAACCGGCAAACGCGCGTCGACTGCTGCGTTACATTACTAAACCGGCACAATAATGAAGGTATTTTAAACCGAATCATTACCTGTGATGAAAAATGGGTTCTTTACGATAATCGGAAGCGCTCAGCGCAATGGTTAGATCCTGGCCAGCCAGCCAAATCCTGCCCCAAGCGAAAATTAACCCCAAAAAAGTTACTTGTAAGCGTTTGGTGGACTAGTGCCGGTATTGTTCATTACAGTTTTTTCAAATCTGGCCAGACTATTACGGCTGATGTCTATTGTCAGGAATTGCAAACCATGATGGAAAAGCTAGCGGCTAAACAACCTAGGCTGGTCAATCGCTCCACGCCACTGCTGATTCACGACAACGCTAGACCACACACTGCGCTACAGACGGCTACTAAATTAGAAGAGCTTCAATTGGAAAGTCTAAGACATCCTCCGTACTCCCCGGACCTTGCTCCAACAGATTACCATTTTTTTCGAAATTTGGATAACTTCTTGCAAGGGAAAAAATTCAACTCCGATGGGGCAGTCCAAATCGCCTTCAAAGATTTTATTGATTCCCGTCCGACTGGTTTTTTTAGTAAAGGGATCAATGAACTACCTATGAGATGGCAAAAGTGCATAGAAAATAATGGTTCATACTTTGATTAATTAAATATATTATATTAAAAAATATTCGACTTTTTGTTCCTCCCATACAAAACGCCAATTTCATATGTAAGGTAATAAACCTATATCTTACTTGTGTCAGTAGGGCGAACGATCGACATAGTGGTCCAGCCACCAAATTTGATGAGCCAAAGTTGGACAGAAACTATCACTATTGATTATCCGTGACGGTTCTAGTCTGTGGCAGTAAATAACCGCAATCCCACAATTTAATACTTTCTAATTATAAAATTTTAACAGCAATAAACGTTAATCAAGTTAACCTAATATATCTGTAGGCAGTGCCGCATATCTCGTTGAATCGTTTTATGTCAATAAATGCAAAATGTTTTGCGATAACGAAATCATTTGAATATACTGAAGTATTTATTGCAACCAGTTTCATTTCTGTTATTTTGTTAAACGTTTGATGTAAAGTTGTTAGTGGTTTATATATTTATGAAAGCGAGAATTCGTATTGCTTTGTAGATAATAGCGCGCATAGTGCTAATTAAATTGCTTTTCAAACAACAAATAGCTTACTAACAAAACACCGATGTCTACTGTGGTTGTTCATTTACATCTTTCGGGTATAATTCTAAGTTCGTATAAAATTCAAGTACGCATGTTTAGTTAGAGCTTCTAACATACACCAGTAGCAGGAAAAGGTAGCAGGCGATTAATGACAAACATTTTTCTTTCATCGTCGACCGCGTCATCCATTTCCTGATAGAAATAAGTCACAAGCGGTAGGACATCAAAAAATGGCGATTCGTGCTATATATTGCAGAACTTTGCCACCAAATGGTTTAAGTACCTCTTATATATAGAACAGCAGAAATCGAGCTTGTGACGTGATACAAATGGGGGTAAGTAGTTGTAATTTTTTTTTTTTTTTTTTGAGGGGGGGAAATGCCTTCGCACTGCCCTTCCACCACGGGGGTGGTGAAAGGGGCTGTGTGGGACTTGGACCCACTAAAACCCCCCCGTGAGCAGTCCTCCGCCGATATGGGGCAAGATAGGGTCACGTTAGCATGCACCATCTTGCCCCGGCGGTAGACCCGAACTAATCGAGCCTCTGTGCTTGTGAAGAGGCGACCTTACTCATCAAGGCCACCCCCAGAACGTGTGAGGCCGTACAGGCTGGTGGAGTACCCCCGACTCAACACCAGCGACCCCACTACGGAGAAGGGAGGAGGCGGGCGAACTGCCGCCTCCTCGTCCCCGTTCGTCTGCGCCGGAGCGCTCGGACATCGTTCTCCTGAGCTTTAATCTTCACCAATGCACATACAAATAGTTTTCTACCTAGGTACGTAGCATCCATTAAGTTGTGTTACGAACTACGCTGACAGAATGACGATTACAATAAAAAAACGGGTCAAAGAACCTAGGTAAAGTATCGACCCGCCACCTAGGTATATTTGGGTAGAGTAACTTACAAACAAAAAATATACAATGTTCTGATATGGCGATCTTTACCTGCATATACAGGGTTATTGGTAAAATGCTAACAACCTCTTAATGTTGACTTCTGCTACTCCTAAGAAACACTTTGAGATGAAAAATATTTTATTACTTAGCTCGATGTAAATATTCAAAACTCTATTCAAAGGGAGGGCAGCGCAGTCCAGTGATGCCGCGGCTGGGTCTCGTAGCTCGGAGTAGGCATTGTCTTTTACTACGAGAGACAGAACCTAAAAGTGTCAGACAGTACTAGAAAAACTTCTTGTTTTAAATTTTGAATCTCTCCGAGCCAAGAGCGCCCGCCGCGGCTACACTGCACCGCGCCGCGCTACCTTTGAATTTGAATACAGTTCTGAATATTTACATCAGATTAAAAAATGCTTTACCTTATATATCCTGCCTACGCAATAATAATAAAGGGTACAAATTTTATAGTCATGATTTTTGGTGCCGTAATTAAAATCATGACTCTGATTTTATGACAGCCTTTGTCACAGGTTATTAATCATAAATTAAGAAGTCAGCTATTGTTAATCTTATTATACCTACCGTAAGCCGAATTTCCGCACCACGTTTAGGTGTGCCTTTTATTTCTTCATCGAGTAGGTGAATAATTTTCGAGGACAAAATTTATACATAAACGTAACCGCTAACCAGAGAACCACGAATCATCATCTCCCTATTTTTATCCCGCGCTATGTAAAGTCCCTACAGGGGACCAACTCCCACATTTTACGAAACCATCATAAAAAGAGCATTTTTTTCATGGTTACTATAGTGATTCGTAGGCATAAACTATCACCGACTCACAATCGCGTCGAGCAGTATTGGTTTGATACTACGAATAGCGAATGAAGTATGTATCTCGGATGTTCAAGCAATATATACAAGATGTTTATTATATACCGTTGTCCCGTTCGTACAGTTCCGAACTACAAACTACACATGAATGAAACCCATTATTGTCGTAAAATTGTCTAAATGGAGTTTAAATCCGCTACTAGGAAGTAACTTTTTCATGATGGATTTGTTATTGGAACAGTAATATTTCGTATCAAATGTCATGTCAGAGTACGCGAACAGAGTGAATTATTTGTTGTGACATCAATACGCCGAGCGATTCCATTACCGGCCGTAAGGTTGCTTAAATGACGTGGAGGTATAAAATTCAATAGTAATATTAAGTAATTACTAGTATAAGAGGTAAGAGTTGGCCGCCAGTACTGTTTTCTAATAACGCAAGAATAAAGTATAAAACTACTTGTAATAGACTAGCCTTTGACCACTATCTCACCTGATGGTAAGTGATGATGTGATGGAAGATGTTGTTCAGACTAATCTAGCTCTCAAGGACAGCTGCTGGAACACATGGTTAGGTGCTTGGCGACAGATTTTATGATTGATGGTGGTAGATAGCCAGGCGAGCATTCGCAAAATGCCCTATCCCCGTGCTGTAACGACTGCCATCTTAAGATAACAACCAGGACCGACGGCTTAACGTGCCTCCAAAGCACGGAAGCGCTCGGTAATAATGTGCGGTTACTTCAATTACTGTTCAGTATAGAATTCTTTGTTTAAAATTAAACTCGAATGTTTTTTTTATTATCTTGGTACATGCCAGCCTTTGACGACATTTTCAAAAATATGGTCAAAGGTTGTAAACTCGTTTGATGTGACATATTATGCTATATGAACTAAAATTTATTAATGAAGAATAATACAATGATGCAGATTGCTGTCACTGTGATTGTCTATTAATAAATAAACAGCCTAAAATATTTTATAAACGCGTAAACAAAAATTATGAAAAGTTACAAAGACAGTAATGGATACGAAGCGGCGCCCTCGTTACTGTTAATTAATAGAGGATGCCTTATTAATTTGATCCTCTCATCTCACTTTTATCCAAAAATATACTTAAAGCTTATTAAAAATTGTGAAAAATGGTTGCTGAAAATATTAGTCCTCTGCCGTGTTTTCATTAGGACCTCGTCGACTTCTTATAAATGTAGGCATTGTATATTATGTAAGTTAGTTTAGTTTGTCAAGTCAGTGTCAAACAGCGCATACTAAAAATGCGGCTTCCGTGTTTTTGTTTACCGTTTTACCAAACCAAAGAACTCGTTTTTTTTTAATATTCAGTGATGTTTGCACAGAACCTATGCCTTGACCACCGGTTGGTTATTGATGATATGGCCACCACTTGTCACCTGTTGGTAATTGAGGATGTGGTCTTGGTTGGTAAACGGGCTATGCCTAGAATGACTGGCTCTCAAGGACTCCTTTTTTTTTTTTTTTTTTTTTATCGTGTGAAAAATGCATTTACGCATTCCCGTCCACCCCGGGGAAGGTGGCCGGGATATGTCGGGCTCGACACCAACTACTCCCACAGCAGCAAGTGCCCCTACCGACTAAATAACACACGGTGTTCCATCTCTACCGCTTCTCGGCGGGATCGCAGGGTCGCTTTAGCACTCAACCACGAACCCGCCACGGTTGTCCGTTGCCGGACCCCTCCTGGGGTGCTACCCCTCACGACGCACCAGAACACATGGTACGTCGCTACCACCCGGGGACCAAGCCCGCAAATGGGCGTCAGACGACCCAGCTTCCGACGCCCAAGGTCCCCCTGCGACGGGTCAGATGAGTAGCCCCGTCGCCTGCTACTTCGGCCGCAGAGGATAGGGAGAGTGGCGCCTCGCTATACCAACACTCCTCCTCCCCTGCAGCCCCTCCGCGTCCGCCATCCAACGGTGGCGGCCCCGCCGTGGCCACGGAAGGTAGGGAGAGCGGCGCACCGTGATACCGGCACTCCTCTCCCGCCGTGGCCCCTCACCGTCAGCTGTGGTGTCGCCCATACAACACCACAGCCCGCCTCAGATGCGGTGCTGCCCATACAGCACCGCAGCCTACCCGTTGCCGCTCCAGTCTGGACTTAGAGGCAAAGCCCAGTGGAGCGGCCCCTCTGGGGCCGGCCGACTGCCCAAGCCAGCACGGCCCCTGGTTCCTCTTCGCTTCACCGTGGGTGACGAAGCCACGGCTACTAAGCCCCACCGCCACGACAAGGCGGGAACCCTTCGGGGGGGCTCTCAAGGACTCCTTTTTTTTTTTTTTTTTTTTTTTTACGTCTGAAAAATGCATTTACGCATTCCCGTCCACCCCGGGGAAGGTGGCCGGGATATGTCGGGCTCGACACCAACTACTCCCACAGCAGCAAGTGCCCCTACCGACTAAATAACACACGGTGTTCCATCTCTACCGCTTCTCGGCGGGATCGCAGGGTCGCTTTAGCACTCAACCACGAACCCGCCACGGTTGTCCGTTGCCGGACCCCTCCTGGGGTGCTACCCCTCACGACGCACCAGAACACATGGCACGTCGCTACCACCCGGGGACCACGCCCGCAAATGGGCGTCAGAATACCCCGCTTCCGACGCCCAAGGTCCCCCTGCGACGGGTCAGATGAGTAGCCCCGTCGCCTGCTACTTCGGCCGCAGAGGATAGGGAGAGCGGCACCTCGCTATACCAACACTCCTCCTCCCCTGCGGCCCCTCCGCGTCCGCCATCCAACGGTGGCGGCCCCGCCGTGGCCACGGAAGGTAGGGAGAGCGGCGCACCGTGATACCGGCACTCCTCTCCCGCCGTGGCCCCTCACCGTCAGCTGTGGTGTCGCCCATACAACACCACAGCCCGCCTCAGTTGCGGTGCTGCCCATACAGCACCGCAGCCTACCCGTTGCCGCTCCAGTCTGGACTTAGAGGCAAAGCCCAGTGGAGCGGCCCCTCTGGGGCCGGCTGACTGCCCAAGCCAGCACGGCCCCTGGTTCCTCTTCGCTTCACCGTGGGTGACGAAGCCACGGCTACTAAGCCCCACCGCCACGACAAGGCGGGAACCCTTCGGGGGGGCTCTCAAGGACTCCTGCCGCAACATAGTGTAAGGTGCTTGGTGACCTGATTTTCTACTTAAGGGTGGTACGTAGCCAGGCGAGCATTCGCAAAACGCTATTCCACTATGCTTTGAAACTCAAGCCGGCGGTGGGGATCGAACTTGGACTTATAGCATTGCAGTCCGCAGAAAATAATGAGAACCTAGACAAAAACTTTTTTTAAATTTATAATTAATACAGTACATTATTTTGATCTATCTCGTAGGGTTCAGCCAGCGTTTGCAATGTAAGCGCAAAAAAAATGTGTACATTTACGACATCACATTAGAAACCTCTAAAATTGACAGTGTTTCTCTCTACGAATATACTTTATTTATTCGTAGGTTTCTCTACTATATTATGCATGTTTGAAGCAATGATGGCCGAGCGGTAACAGCCATGGACTGCCACGCCGCAGGTCCCTGGTTCGATCCCCACCGCCGGCTCGAGCTTCACCGCATGGTGGTAGGGCACTTTGCGATTGCCCGCCTGGCTAGCTACCACCCTCAAGTAGAAAATCTGTCGCCAAGCACCTAACGGTGTGTTCCGGCAGCAGTCCTTAAGAGCCAGTGAAATTACAGGCACATGAGACTTACCAACTGCGTCTCAGTGCACTTCATGACTTGTAATGAAATGCATCTGTTATAGGCAGAGGTTAGTCCACTTAACATCAGGTGGGCTTCGAGCTTGTTCCGTCACAATGACATAAAAAAAAATTTTTATACACATTAACCTTCCTCTTGAATCATTCTATCTATTAAAAAAACCGCATCAAAATCCGTTTCGTAGTTTTAAAGATCTAAGCATATCTAAGGACAGACAGACAGCGAGAAGTGACTTTGTTTTATACAATGTAGCGATAGTGATAAATTTAAGAATACTTAAAAATAAACGATTCAGCTCAGTATTGGAAGACAGGTGAATACGAAACATCTATTCCGTGAATTTTCAAGTTACATAATAAGTGAAATAAAAAAATACATCAGAAATCAAAAGAAAAAATCTCATCTGAATGTTACACATGCCGTTCTTATCAGTAGGCAAAGGGAATATGTAAGAATTTTGTCTCACAATCTACAGAAACCAGTTTCAGATAGAAAAATGTATTCGACAGTGAAAGATATACGAGAGAGTTACAGACTCTAGGGTGCTTATGTTCAGCTTTGTAACTGACACTGATAGTTGCGATCCACATCCGTAACAGATAGTTCGATTCTATTCGCCAAATAACAAGGAATTCACCTGAAAAAGGTGCGCCTTGAGTATAAGATGGGGTATTGGCGTAAATTGAGCTATTCGAGACGTGATTGTACCTAAATAGTTTTCCGATACATAGGTAACCAGTTTTATCTTTGGTATGCAATAAAGATTGATAGCCAAAAGTCATTGTTGTCAGATTTTGGCAATGATTGCTTAATCAATTGTAATTTTGTATCGATGAAGCAGGTCATTTAGTTTCCACTCCAGAGTCGTGGTTTTAACGAGAATTTCCTGTCTACTCACCAGTGGGAAAGTGCAGTGGGTGGACGGGAAGTAACCCGTTGTTCGTTATCTGCATCTTATAAGTTAGCACAATTGCTTGAGAGCAATAATCACGGTTTTCTTCTCCGTGTAGATATTCTACAATCTTTAGGTGTCCATACCTCGTAATTATGTATGCGTTATTCAAGGATCACTTTGATGTGCATCGTGTCAGTTTAATGGCTGAACATACCCCTTATTTTTAGAAACTGCTTGTAGTACAAGTACTGAGTTGAAATAGATATTGAATGACTATATCACTATAATTTCATAGTGATGAAGAAACTATTTTTTTATCAAAACATATTTTTCTGCTTTTTACATGATATATGCACCAATTGATATGGCCACAGGCGAAGACAAAAATGTTATCAATATTCAAGGGTCGTTAATGTGGTACAAACAAAAAAGTATTTAAAAAGTATATCAAAATTAATATATCGAATTGCAAGGTCAGATTATCCATTCATTTAATTAATTGTAGAACAAATGTTACAAAGAAGTTATAAATAATCTTGATTCAATACATTGTACCAGTTTACAATGGTGTGCTTAAAAGCATAAAATTATGTCTTAAAAGCATTACATCATGATTATTATTGAACGATACAATCTTCAGACAATATGGTTCTTATTGAAACACCTATATCCCCAGATTTAAGGGTAAATTAAGAATTAAAATTAAGTAATAATGTTAATAGAAATTTAAAAAATCACGTACTGTTTTTAAACGCAGCTTGATAAGCAACGTACAGGCAGGACCTTTTGTATAAAAGTTCGCAATATCATTTTCTAAAATCAACCATTTCTCCGAATCAACGCTAAATTATTGTTTTCTACGGCAAATCAAAAACACGCTGAGACAGCGATGGACTTAAGAAGTGCAGTATTACACGCAGCTTTTACAAATTAATAACATTGTTGGCGTTGGCATTTTTGGTTTGAGTTTTATAGCTGCGCGTTTACTTTTTACATTCGGCTTGTCAAATAGCAGAAAATGTTCTAACAAATAAATTAACTTCGAGTATATAAAGGCACCTTCAACCGACCGAAAACCAACTTCAAACATAAAATACGCATTATTACGGATAACACAAAAACTACTCGTCAGATCTCACTCAAATTTAAATGGGACCACATGACTAGCACCAGCTTTTGAATGAAAAAAATCATCAAAATCAGTACACCCTGTAAAAAGTTGAGGTAACACAAACAAATAAAAAGTCAATTGAGAACCTCCTCCTTTTTGAAATCGGTTGAAAATGATTCCTATTGGTTTTATTGGAATTTAAAAAATAAACGTTTAATCTATCCATTTTTCACAAGAGGATGTTTTTTAATAATTATCATAAATAAATATTTTATATCATAATTATTTTGAATATTACCCACAAAGAAGTTGGTAGCCATGAAACAATGCCGGTGAAGACTTATAATTTGCTTAAAATTCCACGACAAAATAAAATATAATGTTGCTCAAACAAACTTCTGACCTTTCTTGAGAATGCTATCGTTAGTAGTATACCTGCCCCCTACGGGTAATAAAGGTTTACGAGTATTTAATCTTCTTAAACCAAGAACTGTACGGCATAAATTTAGCACCACATCTCATCACATCAAACTATTATTTTAAAATTATAAATGCGTAAGTTTGTGACTGAATGAGGATGGGAGAATATTTGTTACTCCTTCACGCTGAAACAACTGAATAGATTTAAATGAAAATTTAAATATAGATAGTTTAGGTTCTGCATCAACACAGGATACTATATATTAGTTTTTATCAATTATAACGACGATTTTGACACTTGAAACTGGCTTACAAGAAATAAGACAGTTTTATATAGCACAAACATACATTTTCCATGGCCTAAAATATCCGTTTCTCCAGGAACAATCCTGCAGCAAATCATGGAGCAGATAAACACATATACCATAAAAACCATACTTGTAGGACCACAATTTCTTAATATTATTGGAACAAATACAAACTGGGAAATGTGGGGCAAATGAAGTCAAAGTTTTCCTTCCGCAGCAAGTAAAAGAATATGTAAGGAAAGGAATATCCCAGTATCAAATATTCTTAGATAATCTTTAGGTTTCAATTCATTGCTCCATATCTTTATCGATTATAATCTATTCCATGTATCTTTGAGTTAATATACATGAAATAAATTTATGCCTTAGAATCAGCTTTGTTTAAAAACGTGTTTGAATATTTTCTGTAATTGTAGTTATAACGCTTACCAGTTACTATATCAAAATATTTTGCTTTAATAATCGGGCAAGACAGTTTATGTAATAACATAGGTAGCTCATGAAATGCGTTAAAGGCATCGTGCAACAAAGGTAATTCACACAACTTATGGAATAATAAAAGTTGTTAGGGTTCCGTACCTAAAGGGTAAAAACGAGACCCTATTACTGAGACTTAGCTGTCCGTCCGTCCGTTCGTCTGTCACCAGGCTGTATCTTAAGAACGGTGATAACTAGACAGTTGAAATTTTCACAGATGATGTATTTCTATTGCCGCTATAACAACAAATACAAAAATAAAATAAATATGAAAGGGTGTCCCAAACAATATACTTGAATTTTTACCGATTCTTGCTCGATATTAATAACGGCGACAGGTAGACGCTTTAACTATTCACAGAATATTTATTTTTATATTTTTATAATTAAAATAAAAGAGGTTTTCGCCGTACCTACCCAGCTCAATCGGACACTGCGAAAAGTGTCTGTAACTTGCAAGATTAAAGTGACTAAACAGTACACTGTTTAGTCACTTTAATCTTGCTCACACAACACTTGCCGTTTTTTTTATTTCAAATTAAAAAAACGGCAAGTGCTAGTTTGACTCGCGCACGAAGGGTTCCGTACCATTATTTGATACATCAATACATCAAATAATGGTACGGAACCCTTCGTGCGCGAGTCAAACTAGCACTTGCCGTTTTTTTTATTTTATTTTTACTCTTGTCCACCATCCCCATTCCTATCCGAATGACAAGACAAACGGCAATGCAAAATGTATGGTAGATACATGGTACATATTCCAACAAAATTTAGAACATGTGTAAAGCGCGTTGCTTCTTTTTATCAGAGTACGCCCAAAGAGTGGAATCCTTTACCTGAGGGTGTTCTAAGACAAAAGTGAAAAGAAACTTCTAAAGCTATATACCATCAACGACTACTATGCCACTTAACCTCAAGTGAGATAGCGGTCAAACGCAAGCCTGATAGGAGTAAATAACAGTTTAAATCAAACCAATTACCCTTCAAAAAACGCAATTCAACTTCGAAAGTGAAACCTATAAACTTGATGATTTCACATGAAATTAATAACTGAAGTTGTGAACGACCCTACCTCTGACCTCGAATGTCAAGGAACTATTGACTTTAGTAATTTTATATATGTAAACCAAACTACTAAGGTCAAGCTACTAAAAGGTTATCTTGTATGTCTTATATATTGGAATGCGTGGGTACATGCAGAAAGAGTGAGTAAAAACAAAGAAAGAGAGGAAGAGAAAACGTAACCTAACACCTGTGAGTAGACATAAAAATACAAACTTGTTCAAACACTGCAGTATGAAAAAACTAGTTAAGGTCAGTTTCATGCTAATTTAAAAATACTCTGAGCTCATATCTTCATGGTCTGACTTCCACAAGTATGTTTCATGATTTTCAGTAACGGAAGTCGTTTATAATGTTGACTATTAATAAAAATACTCTATTCAGTAATGTTGAGGCTTACAAGGTCGATTTACACATACACGCAATATTGGTCACTAACTACAAAAGTAACTATTCCTTGTATGAAAAATTCCAGATACATACTTATACGCATATATTTAGGTTAATTGAGTGTAACTTGAAAACTACTGGACTGATGTTGATGAAATTTTAACGGGTTTCTTGGTGGTATATTCTATAGTTGGAAGGCCTCCCCTAGGTGGACTGACGACATCGTAAAGTCGCGGGTAGCTAATGGTTACAAGCGTCTAATAGCCTTTCTTTGTGGTGTTATATGGGGGAGGCCTATGTTTGCTAAACAAAGGTGGACGTCTTCCGGCTGTTGATGATGATATTCTAGCCAAAAAATGATTTATTAAGATTGCAGAGCATACAGATATGCGTGGTCGAACATTAAAAAACTAGGCTTTGATTTTAAAACTCTGGGGTGTGTGTAGAATCAAACATTAATATTTGGGTTCATCCTGTGCTTCAATATGATTGCTGACTAAGCTAATATCACATACTCAGTGTCAAACAGGTGAATCAGTCTGCAAGTATGACTACCTCAATGAAAACTTAGAAAATAGCTCATTTCAAATTTTGTAAGAGTGCATGGAATTTAATTGTTTGCTATACGAATAAATTTATTCGTAGATTAATTGTTACTAATGGTTTTAATCTTAAAGCTCAGGATATTTAGCTGATATGTAATTAGGTGTTCAATGTTCGTAACCATGTTTAAAGTGTGATACGCCGAATTCTATTCTCTGCTCTTGCAATCTAAAACATATTTAATTCATAGGTTTCTCGTGACACACTATTGATTAGGTATATAGGACGTACTCGTATCCTAGTTTTTAAATTGAACAGCTGTAAATAGGTCATTCGTTCAATTTTCAATCTGGGACAAAAATATGATCAATTCTAAACTGACTTACTCACCTAACCTGTGTTGTACGAGTTAACGTACGTAGTGGTTGTTTTTGTCAACTTCAAAAAAAGGAGAATTACTCAATTTTTTTTTTTTTTTATGCCTGATAGGTTAGCCTTTGACCACTATCTCACCTGATGGTAAGTGATGATGTGGTCGAAGATGTTGTTCAGGCTAACCTAGAAGTACTGGCTCTCAAGGACAGCTGCCGGAACACACCGTTAGGTGCTTGGCGACAGATTTTCAACTTGAGGGTGGTAGCTAGCCAGGCGGGTATTCGCATAATACCCTACCACCATGCTATAACGACTGCCATCCTAAGACCACAACCGGGACCGACGGCTTAACGTGCCCTCCGAAGCACGGAAACGCTCAGTAGTAATGTCACTAGCGGTCACCCATCCAACTTATGACCGCGCGCGACGTTGCTTAACTTTGCTGATCGGTTGAGAACAGCTAATTAAACTTCGCTACGAGCGCTTCAATTAGTTCTTTTTATATTATGTTTGTTACCTCAGAACTTTTGACTGGGTGACCGATTTTGATGATTCTTTTTTCATTTGAAAGCTAATGTTTCCCGTGTAGTTCCATTTAAATTTCATCAAAATCGGTCCAACCATTTTTACACTTCAATATCTGAGAAGTGTTTCCTATCTTGATAATATAGTCATTGACAGTGAATGACAATCGATCCCGTAAGTAGCAAGGGACACTAAAATGGATGAACTTTTTTTTACCTAAAAATGTAACCGGACTCAACACTCAACAGTGTGAAATAACTTGTCGAAGTCGGTACCATGCGCGCAATATTGTAATAATAGGTACTTTTAAACTATCGTGGTACCGACTTCAACAAGGTATTTCACTCTTTTGGGTTTTGAAGTCGGTTACATTTTCAGGTAAAAATAATAATAATAGATAGCCTAGCTTTGGAATGTGAACCTCGCATGTCAGTTCAAGTAATGATGCGATCGAAAATAAAACTTTTATTTTCGTAGGCTAGCCTTTGACTAAAATTTCGCCTAATGGTAAGATATGATGTAGTTGAAGGTGATCTTTAGGCTTTATTTTCTCTCTTCCGGCACCCTATGGGTATTTTTAAAAGAAGCTATAAATAGGCCATACAAGCCCTAATAGGAATGAAATTATTAGGTTAGTTTTCATTTATTCAATATTAGTTAATGTTAATTTTGAAATTTCCCCTACCATGTATGTATATAAGAGACTTGTGTATCTTTCTAAATGCAAATCCAAGCTATTTTAAAAAAAATAGACGTTATTCCAAGACAAAAAGACCTAAGTTTAAAAACTTATTACACTATGCTCTATGCCAGAAAGTTATTTATGAAAAAAATGTTTATAATGTGGCTGTTACTGTTTATAACAAATTACCGGAAAACTTGAAAACTTTTGCCGGAAACTAAAATTCTTGCTTCAAAACTAAACTGCAGAATTGGTTATTGGACAATAGTTTTTATAGCGTGACAGAATAGTTTAATGTATAATATTTAATTATGTAAAAAAAAAAATTTTGGTATAAATACTAATATTTATACGGTAACTTGCAGGTTGAATGCATTGCTAAATATTTTCCTAACATCTGAAATTGTAATGATTGTGTATTCTGACAAATAAATGATTGATTGATTGATTGAAATACGAACTGACGTTATTTTATTTAGACGCGTTAGGATCATTTACAAAAAGCTACCCCAAATGAATGGGTATAATGTAATATGTGCCTGTAACCCGTAATCCTTAAAAGACATCGAATATGTTGTAGTTATACTTATAAAACCTTTTTCTGTGGTATGGTGAAGACAGGACCATCCATCACTGTCAGATTTTTGCGGATCCCATCTCTAAAGGAATTTTCATTATAATACAGCCTTATTTTTTTTATCTGATAGGAGGAAGCTTACATACAAATAATATGAAATACATAAAGGATTAATAAATATTTTTATTTTATAATGGCAATGAAAATACATATCGATAAAAGCTTGCAAAAACATTTAGCTTCATAAAATTGATACCTAAGAGCCGACAAACACCGAATTTTATTTTTATCTTATTTGTAAATATTAAAGGATATGTGATAAAGGTATGTGGCATCAGACATAACAATATTTAACAAAACCTACCGCAAAACCATAACTAAATACGTAGGTAACATTTGAAAAAGTCATATTAATTATTATCTTTTAGCGGAATGACTTTTTTCTGTTAGTGTGCCAACAAAACGATTCATCAATGTTTTCTCAAGGGGCCGAATGGGCATATATAGCCACATCTATGGGTGCCGAATGGGACGATTAGGTATTAGGGGACGAAGTTGTAGAGGCCGAATGGGTCCGACCGTCACGCGTCGCACGGCAAGGCACGAAAATCGACGAACACCTATTGGATATTTTTATAATCACAATCATTTAAACTAAATTTTTATGTTGTTAGATTTGCAATAAAGCCTGCTATATAAGTCATGTGCGGGAGCACGTGACTAGTTAGGGATTATAGCCTCCCCCCCCGTACTGGGATGGATGGGGGAGGATATGTTCAGCACAGGACTATCCGACTGATACAGTCCGTTTGTTGTAGGTTCCTAATTTATAAAGCATCTATGGCGCAGTGGCAATAAAATGCCGAGCAGGGGCAGAGGAGGTATCTTCTGGGTTAAGCCTATTTAGCGTCCTCCACTACATCATCAGTCAGTCATCACCAACAGGTGAGGTGGTGGTCACAGGCTAACCTAAGGTGTAATAAAAAGAGCAATGTTGTCAAGACCGATAGTGCTCAAATGCTTTCGTTATCTCTTCAACTGGTAGCTCTTGCAGGCCTATGCCCTGCATATGCCTTCACTGGACGTTCTAGGTAATTGTAATATTTTTAAACAAATCAAAATAATTTTAAACAGCCGGATTGTCTCCAGCTGAACACAGCCTCCCATTATTATTATTATAAGGGAGAGTTTGCCATAATCCCCTCGCTTGACAGGCAGCTTGGGGATAGCATAACAGTTCCTCAGAAAACGCTACTGCCCACATTCTGGTGTGTTACCTTAGTCGCCTCATACGACACCCATCTGATCCATGGGGATGACATTCTATGTCATCCCCCCATCTCTTCCCGGCACCCCACGGGCAAATTAATATTAATTTTTTTTTTCAATAGTTTAGAATTTCTGTATAACATTGTACTACCTAACAGCGTAGAAGTATCCATCTTTAGAAACATTTACTATAAAAAATCCGATTGTACTTGAATGAAGTAGGTACAGTCGCCTGCAATAAGAAGTATACACATTGTAGTTTTCTAAATTGTGGCATAGACTTCTGTTTCTTTCTATGTGCACAGAAGTATCTTAAAATCAAAGAATAATTTGAATAGTTTTACTTATGTTAATATTAACTTCGATAATTAATAAATTAGTGACTTTACATTATTTTGAAAATTACGCAGTGTATATTTCTTATTGCAGGCGACTGTACATACCAATATTAAATATTAACCTAGTAAGGTGCTGCGTAACAAAATTAAATCACAAAGAATATTTTAGTTAAGCAAATGTTCTTTTATTAATTTCATAATAATAGTTTGTGTAGTGTTAACAAATAACTGAAAGAGAACGTGTAATTTGTACCAGCGCATAATTGGTTCCTTGCCACACAATGTAACAGATGTTATTTAAATTAACGACATAAACCTAACTGTTAGCTGTATATGGCATATCTTACTGTTGGGTGTCGTTAATAGCGACTAAGGAAAAACTCTGCAAACGAGCAGCATGCCACCGCTTTCGTCAATGTAAGTGGGATTTTGCTGCTGCTTGAAGCGCTCGTAGCAGTGCTTGCTCAGTAGTTCTAAATTTAGCATAGTCCACTGCGGTGATATCATGGATGTGTGACCGTTAGTGACATTTACTAATGAGCGCTTCCGTGCTGTGGAGGACACGTAAAGCCGTCGGTCCCGATTATTGCCTTAGGATGGCAATCATTACAGGATGGTGGTAAGGTAATTTGCGTATGCTCGCCTGACAAGCTACCATACGCCATCAACTAGAAAATCTGTCGCCAACTGACAGTGTTCCGTTAACTGTCTTTGAGAGCCAGTAATTCTGGGTTAGCTTAAAAAGATATTCCATCGCATCTTCACTTACCAACAGGTGAGATAGTGGTCAAAGGCTAGCCTATCAACAGTAACAACAAAAAGTAATCTGTCAACAAGTGTATTCCCGTGGTAGTTTGGAGGCGTTTCTTTTTGTTTGTAATTATCTTTGTATTCAATTCATTGTATTATAATTTAACTGAATTTGGCTCGTGATATTGTATGAAATGGATATGACTGACAAAGTTTTAGTGAAATATAAAGTCACTAGAGAAAATATGGTACCTAAGTTAGTTAAGTTTCAAAAAGTATCTCAATAATAGTCTAGTAATAATCAATAGACTCGCCATTTTGCCAAAAAGTGAATGAAAACTTTAATGAAAGAATCGACATCTGTCAGCGTGCTCGTGGTGGACAGTTGCCAGATATCATTTTTCATTCATAATTGCCAAACTTTTCTCTTCGTAATACAATAAAATTTTTAATCATCTTCATCTAAATTATTTGTTTTATTTTGTTTTAGAAAACAAATTTCTTGTTGAAAATGCCTTTATATCAACAAATCACGGCAATATGCTCGCTAGGACCAATATTACATGGAACCAACTTTATCTAGCGTGGGTATCAAAATAGCATCTGCCTTCTGCGATCTTCAGGAACATTCAGGACCGATATTTTTTATTATATACCTTACAATGTAATATATATACTATTGCTGGTACAAATTACAAAACTCTCCCCATAGTGGTGTAGCGTACATTGTACCTATACAAAGTGGAAATTAAAAGTATTATTTTTAAAAGTCGTAAACGTTCAAATATATTAAACATGTGCAACATTGAATAATAACAACATTATAATAGGTTACATACTTACAAATAATTATTGTCATTTTATTTTTATTAAGATAATAATATCAATAAATGTCTTAAAAATAAAATTATTCACAACAAAATAACTTAATAGTATTGGCGTATACAGGTTATCCGGTAAATACAGGATATCGTAGAAACAATCTCTGAAAGTAACATATAGGGATATCAGGGATATTTTTTTATTTCACGTAGTACCTAACAACATAGTAAAACAAATTGTTTACAAATTTTAAACGCCTTTTTACACGACTGCCCAAAAAAGAAGTGTTATGTTTCAGGGTTCATGTATGTGTGTATATTTGTGAGTGTCTTTATTCCACCATAACTTCTAAACGGCTCAACCGAGTTTATTGTATAACATTAATATATCATTAGATTCGTCTTGAGAGCGCAGGTGACACTAGGTACATAAACAGTTAGACACCATATAATATATATACCACAGTTAAGACATTAGTTTAGACACCATATTGTAACAAAATCATTATTTTTCTCCCACATCAAGTGGGATATCAAAATGAAGGGTTTAAGAAACGATTCTATAAATATATATACGTAACTGGATGTTTTAATTTCAATAGAACGATAAAACGCTTCACGAAAATAAATTACTTGCAGTCGGGTTTTATAATTTTTAAGTTATGCCTGTCTAATAAACGTATCTGTGTACACTTAAATGAATACCTTATATTTCATTTTGTTCATAAATAAAAACAAAAAAAGCTTTTGGCACATAAACAGCTTTACGAGTACACTACCATTTGGTAAACAACAGTCTTTTTGTCCAACTAGAATATATCTTATGGAATTTGAGTTTTGAACTTCAGAAATTCTTCAAAAACTTGGTGCAAGCAAATGTAGTACTTTGCAAGCAAATGTAGTAGTCTCAATCTTTAAGAGTCAAAAGTCTAATCATGCATGAGGTAGCATTGAAGAAGTTCCAATTTTAAAATAAAGCTCATCTCCAGTACCATTCTAGTTTAGACAACGGAGTGCTGGATTGGATAGAGGAAGGATGTTTTTATGTTATATGACACAAGTTATATTTACCACAGTGTTTAACTTTTGGCATAATATTTAATTAATTAGTTAAAACTTTAATAGCTCGTTGGCAAAATTCCAACATCTGTGAATATGCTGACATATATGTTATCCTATTGTTTCATGATTTGTGTATCAATTGATAGCAGTAGTACCTTATAAAGACGTCAAATATAGGCAGGTCTTCTTCAAAAAAATCCAAAATTAATTAGTTTCGTCCTTGTCTGTACACTAGTTCGAAAACATGATTTATTAGTACAGTACTTTGCAGGGACCTGCTGGGTTATCCATTATTTACCGTACATCCTGTATACATAAATGCCGTGTTTGTTCTTTTAGTAACAAAGTCTTAAGAAGAGGTAATTGAAAATATTATTGTGCAGTCATATAAATTGCTTAGAATATAGCGTTCTTAAATAATATACTGTTCTGTTTAGTTTTTCTCGAGTTCGTTACAGAATTTAGCCTATATTAATTACAATTATATATAATATTTGTTCTGATATGCTGCTCTATATAATTAGTGAAAATATAATTATACATGTAGGCAGGATCCTCAACTATCACATAGAGCTCAAAAGGGCGAAAATGCAGTTTAAATTACTACCCCGATTGTGTCACATTCATTTATTTATAAATTATAGAATTTGAATTACAAAAATGAATGAATTTTAGATCAACATAAATAAGTAGCTAATTATATTACTTTTGCTATCAAATATTTTTGTGCGACTTTAAATCATATAAAACATAATAGAAGTTATTATTCCGCAATAAGATATTTGCATTAAAGAAATCGTCACAAATTCAGCCATATTCTGGGTAAATTTTGAGTCAAAATCTACTCAAAATTTACCCAGAATGTCTTTGGTACTCCGGGTTGCCTCAAGCATTCTCTCCAAGTGTCAGAATATGGTGATTTCTCGTCAATCGTAGCCTTCCCTAATATTTCTTTCTTAGCCAGCTTAGTTTTGCATCCAAGGCTAATATAAACGCTGACTTTATCCAAACTAGCCTTGAAAACTGTCAGTTTCACCGTAGAAGATTTCGGGTCCCATCTGGCCGAAATCGCAGGGATGAATCTATCACTTTTCCAATAGCACTCAGCTTTGTTTGCTTCCAGAATCGTAGCCTTTAAGTAGAGAGGAGCTGTAACGAGACATAATTATAATTAGGCAAGTGTTTCACTGTGTTATCTACATTTCGACGAGCATAAATTGAGGTGAACAGCTGTTACGTCAAAGACGATAAAAACCAGCGCTGAGCCCGACTAATAGGCTTTTAATGGTGATGGTTTGTCCATGATGGAAACGACGATCGATTGCTTTTATCTACATTCAATTAGATTCCATTGTTAAAATTTACATTATGATTCTTTCGAGAATCAAATCAATCGAGACAAATTTTGTGGCGCGTTTATTATTTCGCTGAAACTGGGTCATTTTTGTCAGTAAACAGCCAGCTTTTCTGTTGCTTTATAAGATTAATGTTCATCATTAAGTTAAGTAAAGACCTCTGTTCGTTATTTTCTCCGGGAATATTTGCGCTGTTATAAGTCTCTTCGTTATAAAACTGTTCATTTAAGGTTGCTAAAATATAGTTAGTTGACTTTGTTAGGCTGCCTAATTTAGACGTGAAGAAATACTTTAAGTAACAACCTCTTTGAAGTCTAGGCGTTTATCAGTAATATTGTATGACCACGCTATACTGATCACAGGTTCATCATAATTTGTTTATTTATTTTCTTGTATCCGTCCCGGCTCTCTAAAGAAAGGAATAAATCTTCAAGGTCCCATTTTTATGTTTCAAATTGTTCATATTTAGTTATGAAGTCCCGTGCTTCACCCAGATGGAGAAACTATAGGTAGATCACGGGACCGTACCTTTTCGATCAAGCAGTTTTTCCGTCACCTACATTCAATTAACTGAAAAAAAGAATTGCCAACTACCTCGATGTTGATAAACTACCTGGTAATTGCTACTGTTGGCGAGGCCGATTATTTTTTGAAGCGTCCTGTATACAACGAAACGCGCATTACCGAAATTGCTGAAAAGTCTGGGCTCGAAGTGTTTGAATTGACATATTCCTACTACAATAAGTTATTCCCTAGTATTAGGAGTCGGTTCCGTTTCTTTAAAATCTTTATATATTTTCTCAAGAACTACATATCAATTTGACATTAAACTCATCGTTGTTATGTAATCAGTCTTGAAGATAAGTTTTGGAAAATCTACCAAAGCTTTATTTATTATTTAGGTGCCAAACAACATGCGAGCATCGACGGCTGAGAAGTATAATGACGATGACCTTTAATACTCGTTGATTAAACGTCATTGTACAATAATTATTATACTTTGTTAAGTTTTCACAAGTCCATAAAACAAAGATGAGCCGATTTATCTTCTTGATCAAGCTTGTTTTGTGTAACATTGATGGTAATAATAGGCCTTATATCACTACAACTAAATACATAGTATAAAACTAGTAGTATTTTTTTTCTTTATACTATATAGTATAAAAGTCTCTTCCCGCTGTCTGTCCCTATGTATGCTTAGATCTTTAAAACTACGCAACGGATTTTAATGCGGTTTTTTAAGTAGATAGAGTGATTCAAAAGGAAGGTTTATATGTATAATACGTGCATAATATAGTAGAGAAACACTGATAATTTTAGAAATTTCCAATGTGATGTCGTAAACAAACACATTTTTTGCGCTTACATTGCAACGCTGGCTGAACCCTACGAGACAGATCATAATAATGTATTAGATTATTGTACACCTCAAAAAGGTGTACAAAAAGTCTGGAAACGTGAAAATATGTCTATCTCTTAGGGATAACCCATATTAACTATTTTTTATCCTTTACTTTTTACGACAAACAATGGCTTATTTACAGAGCGATTTTAAGCAATATAGCATTTAATATAGAATAATATTTTCGAAGATATTACAGATTTAAATTTAGTATCCGTATTGCACCCGTGCGAAGCCGGGGCGTGTCGCTAGTAAAAATATTAAAGTACGTTGATGATGAAGTGAACTTGGAACCAGCTTGGAATACAGCAATAATGGTGAACGTTGAAAGTAATTGAATACATCTCGACATAATCTATACATATTAAGATAAACATACAAAGTTCGTATCTGTACAAGAAGGACACCTAAATAGTAAAATTCATTTTAATTTGTATTTTTTGTAGCTAATTATTGTGGTAGATAAATAAAAGGTAGCGTATGACCCTGGAATACATAAGACACTTTTTAGGGTTCCGTACCCAAAGGGTAAAAACGGGACCCTATTACTGAGACTTCACTGTCCGTCCATCCGTCCGTCCATCCGTCCGTCCGTCCGTCTGTCACCAGGCTGTATCTCAAGAACGGTGATAGCTAGACAATTGAAATTTTCATAGATGATGTATTTCGTTTGCCGCTATAACAACAAATACTAAAAATGAAATAAATATTGAAGGGGGCTCCCAAAAAATAAACTTGACTATTTTACCGTTTCTTGCTCAATACTGATAACGGTGACAGGTAGACGCTTTAACCATTCACAGAATATTGAGTTTTATGTTCTCTTTAAATTTAATTGATTAAAATATAATAAAATAAATAATTAAGGGGTTCCCATACAATAAAGGAGGTTTTCGTCGTACCTACCCAGCTCAATCGGACACTGCGAAAAGTGTATGTAACTTGCAAGATTAGGTTACAGATAATGGTACGGAACCCTTCGTGCGCGAGCCCCACTCGCACTTAGCCGGTTTTTTTTATTACTATACGTATAAATGAATCCTCGCGGGCGAAATCACGAACTTACAAGCAACAGATCATTTACACATAATGTTTTCATTTTTTACTTTTCGCTATTTTGACGGTTTACTAATATTTGACGAATTGCGATTTTCATTAATTTGACCAACTGCGAATTTGACCTATTTACTCTGACATTTACTCTATAGGTATCATAATGTGAATTTTAGCATCAATTGGTAAATGGATCTCAAGAATAATGTCCGGAACACACCGCTTATTGCCGACATATTTCTACTTGAAGGCGGTAGCTATCCAGACGAGCATTCGCAAAACTGCCTACCATATGTGGTGAAACTCAAGCCAGCAAAGAGATTCGAACCATTTAATCCCCGAGCGGCATTCCATAGCCAAGTATTGCCTTTGAGCCATCAGAAATTGATATGAGTAAGTTGTTTAATCCAAAATCTAAACCTTTTTTTTTCACTGTATTTAAGTAGTTAGTTTCCTGACATTAAGTAAAAATGTACTACACTAAGTTTTTTAAGATAAGGACGAACGAAGGTACACTAATATTTTTAGTTTTTTATATGAAAGTCTTAAGTTTAAGCTGATACTGGGCATACACATTTCATTTAATATAGTGTGCAGACATCACCTATGACCATAATTTTAAAAGGACCGGATTACGGGGGGTATGGAAGGTGGAATTACGGGTGATGATATCTTGGAAGTGGGTAATGAGGGTGATTGTAAGGGTTTGGCAGTTACTTCAAAATGCCAAAGTCGAGGTAGACGTTTACGTAAATATAGATTAAGGTCAAGATTGAGGTTAATACATATTGAAATGTTATTTTATATGTAAAATTAATTGTGAAGTGCAATATACAAATTAAGTACGACCAAAGGAAACACGGATGAAGCCGCGAGCAAAGCTAGTATTGATATAAAATAAGTACTTCAGATTCAACACACATCAAGGAGAATTTGGTCATGTCGTAACTTTCTCCTACTTATTAGGCAACAAGCATCGCCCGGCTAACGGCCACTTGGAAAATTCTTATGAATGAACTCACAAACTTATTCTAAGTATATAATAAACTTTATGCTTAAACTTCGAACCGAATAAAGATATTATTGTATACTTTAGCTAACTTGGACGAATTGCGTGAGGATAATTGAGAAATATTGAGATTCGTTTATTTTTTAAATCGGTTATTATAGAAATACTTAGTTATTTGTTATTATAGTTGAGTGTAGCACAATCGTTTTTTTTTCGCTTGTAATATGTTTTCTCTATGTTTATATGTCTAATAGAATAGTTCTTGTGCAAGATGGTAGGGCATTTTGCGAATACCTACCTGGCTAGCTACCATCCTCAATTAGAAAATCTGTCGCAAAGCATCTAACGGTAATTCCGGCTGCTATCCTCGACAGCCAGGAATTCCAGCTTAGCCTCATCAACATCTTCGACCACATCATCACTTAGTATCAGATGAGGTAGTGGTCAAAGGTTAGTCTATATGCTTAAAGAAGTAGTGCTTCAGGCACACTGATAGAGAAAACGGTATACTAGCACGGTACAGTGCGGCATATTATGCTACTTACCTAACAATTCTAATGTAGACGGGTCTACATTGGAATTGTAAGGTAAGGTAATCGCATAGGTAGATAACACATTACATTTTCAGGAGTAGATTAGCTAGCGTGGGGAACATAGCTCTACCACTTTGCCTTCCCCGACCCAGGGAGTTCTTTTCTTCATGGCTGATAGGTAATCCTTTGACCACAATCTCACGTGATGATCTATGTGATGATAACGTCAAAGGTTTTAAAAGGCTAAACCTAAAATTACTTACTCTCAAATACAGCTCCAATACACCGTTAGGTGCTTTTCAATGGAATTTCTACTTGAAGGTGGTAGCCAGCCTGGCGGTCGCAAATGCCGTACCACCGTGCTATAACGATTGCTAATCCTAAGACTATAACCGGGACGGATGGCTTAACGTGCCCTCCGTAGCACAGTAGCGCTCGGTAGTAAATGCCACTAGCGGTCACCCATCCAAGTGATGACCGCAGTGTACAGTTCTTAATATAGTTCCGCTACGAGAAATTAAAACGTTTGCTAGAGTGAAACTTGGTGGAAAATTATATCCGGACATGTGACTATATCTTTTTCCTACAGTAACTACCTACGCGATAGCGTAATATATATAGTAAGTAATTTCTACGAATACTAACTCTACTAACATATACAGGGTTATTGGTAAAATGCTAACAACCTCTTAGGGTTGACTTCTGCTAGACCTAACACACATTTTGAGATGAAATAAAAAGAAAATCAAGTTTGTTTTTGTTTATGTGTATTTGACGGAATAAGCACGAGGACCACTTGATGTTAAAAGTCTGTTGTGCCTGTCATTTAATATTTCATATATTTATTAGGTACTTAGCTCGATGTAAATATTCAAAACTCTATTCAAAGGGAGCGCGGCGCGGTCCAGTGTAGCCGCGGCGGGCTAAACTATGGAATTGTTTGCATTGCTCTTCAATAGCTTTTGAAGATAATACGTATGGCATATAAGAATACCATAGTCATGTAAAATAGTTATAAAAACTTAGCTACAAGCGCGATAAAAGTGATAATATTTTGTATTTCCCGCCATAACGTCAATTTCGTCTATAAAACGCGGTGAATAAAACCAGCTCTAAATTATTTATGCACTCTGGTATCCCACGAGTACAGAGCGGTGTCTTATAGAATTACGGCGTATTACAGCGACTAACTAAACCCTTGGACGGCGCGCCGTGATGCATGGCCTTAGGAGGCGGCTACCTCATTACTCAATTTGATTTATGTTCACCTTTGAACTGTTCCTTATGCTCTTGCATCGTTTGCACGCTGTAGGTACCTTAGCCAGTTCATTTTAGCTGGACGACGAAATTAAAGCCTTGCACCAACTGATTTATATGCCAACACATATTTCCACTAACAAAAGCAGGAGCTCCATATTTTTGAGTCTATTTGCAACTTCTAACTTTAAGCCGTCGGTCCCGGTTGATTAAGATGGCAGTCGTTATAGCATGGTGGTAAGGCATTTTGCGAATTCCCGCCTGGCTAGCTACCACCCTCAAGTAGTATACTGTCGCGAAGCACCTAACAGTGTGTTCCGGTAGCTGTCCTTGAGGGCCAGTATTTCTAGGTTAGCTTGAAGAACATCTTCGACAACATCATCACTTACCATCTGGTGAAATAGTGTTCAAAGGCTAGCCTATCTAGAATAAAATAAATAAAATAAAAATACCAAAGTGGCATGCTTCTCTGATTACGTGAAACGAATGAAAGAATCTCTTGTTCTTGTCCTCATCCTTTGCTAAGTGCGGTTGGCAATACATTTATTCTTCTTCCATTCTGTTATACAAACTCATTCTTCACGCATTGCATCCATAACTTACTCGGTTTTCATCTACACATGATTATATCTCTTCACTTTCACAATATAAACTGTGTTAGTTTTTTTTTACCGGCGGTATGCCTTTATTAACAAAACACTACGAACTATATACAACACTACAGCTACTACAATAAAAGTATTTAGATGCCTATAAGTAATTGTAGACTCATGGGCAGTCCAAATGCTCTAGCCCACTGTGTTAGTTAGATGTTTTTCATCCCTACTCATGACCAATGCCAAGCCAATCATAAACAAATTTACTATAAAACCTACTAGCGCTTTAGTTACAAATGCATACTGCCCGCTTCATGGCCAATTATTTTAAAACAAAAGAAAATAAATTCCATTGTTTATTTATTCACATGATACATATTTATAAATATGTATCATACTCAGGTTTTAATTGTTCCTGCTCATGCATCGTTAGTTTGCTGCACCGTGGCCGGTTCACTGTGAGTTAGACTCTAACTCATAGTGAACCGGCTATGGTGCATTGTTTCTGGTAGTGCACCATTAGAACACCGTAACACAGCACCGTAGTCGGCTACGGTGCAGTGTTCTAATGATGTAAGACCAGAAACAATTAAAATTTGAACTCAAAACTTTAAAGATATTGTTTAACGGTTAGACAATAACGTTAAACATTTTGGAATAAAGTCGTAATCAACGACAAATATAGTACTGCGTAGAACACGCCAGTATTTTACACGGTACATTATTGCATTCGTAAGGCGAATTATTAAGTTCTTATGTCTCATGTAACAACATTGTCTAACTGCTAGACATAAGACAATATAACAAAATCACAAATATACGATAGGAAAAATTTAAGTCATGTGCGGGATAAAAAAAAAATTTCCTATCGTATATTTGTGATTTTGTAATGTAATCCGCATAGCAGACGTTACCTAACAATATTAAAAATAAGACAATATTGTTGTGACCATCTTATACCAAAAGCTTTTGGTTCAAAGCTACTTCACATATACTTGCTCTATTGTTTTGTTTGAAGCAGTGATAGCTCAGTGGCATTGGCTATGTACTGCCGCGCAGCAGGTCCATAGTTCGAATCCCGCCGCGGGCTAGAGCTTCACCGCATGGTGGGAGGGCATTTTGCGAATACCCGCCTAGCTAGCGACCACTCTCAAGTAGAAAATCTGTCGCCAAGCACCTATAACAGTATGTTCCGGTATCAGTCCTTGAAAGCCAATAAAATTACAGGCATGAGACCTAACAACTGTACGTCTCAGTACGGGCACAGTGCAATTCGTCGTTGACGAAATGCGTTATAGGCAGAGGTTAGTCCACTTAACATCAGGTGGGAATCAGGCTTGTTCCGCGACAATAACATAAAAAAATGTCCTTTAAACTAAATGAAAATGTGTTTTATCGTCAATTTAAATAAATTGATATCATTGCACAATCCCAATATTTACCTTTGAATTGTTCCTGCTCTTGCATCGTTAACACACTACACCGTAGCCGGTTCACTGTGAGTTGGACGATATCGTTTAGACCATCTTCGCTTGCTGTGTAAAGCAAAGTCACCTCAAGTTGACCCTTCTTGTTTTCTCGCTGTGGAAAGATATGGGGATTGTATTAGCTAGGTTTTTTGCTTCAAAGTCACGTTTGGCCGAAATCGCAACGAATGTCGCGATGCGCTCGAACACGAAACAGATTTACTTAAAACTGTGTATATATGCCCGCCGAGAGCTCGCAGACGCAGCTGCGCACTCCCCCTGATGATGAGCATCTGATATGCTCAAAACCCGGGTCGATTTATTCGATCCCTAATGTGAGTGTTTTTGCCGGTTTAATTTATAATAATTAAACTGTGTCTATATTTTCAATAAGTACCTACCTAAGTATTAAAATAAACTTTTCGTTTCTCATACTCGGATAGCAGTGTTTGTTTGATCTGAGTAGCGGATGGAAGACTCTGCTTTCTTCCTGAGGGTGGGAAAAACTCATAGTAAATGCTTCCTGCTCTTGGGCTGGAATGATTTGTAACCATGGCAACCATTGTTGGAAACAAAATTAGATGTTTTTTCGTCCTAAAATACTCTGATGTTAATATTTTAGAAAACGACTATTTTTTTTCTTTTCTTATATACGAAATTTATTTATTTATTTAAAAGATCACCAACACAGTGTACACCAATACATTAAAATCATAACAAACATTGTAGAATTTAGCTAAATGTCACAGTAATTATAGGTGAAGACAGCATGCAAAGTAGAATGACGAGATAGAAAATGTGAGGAAGTAATCTTAAAATTTACCTATTTATAAAAATACACTCAAATGTGAACATTCTACTAATAAATTGTGTTTTATGGAAATATAATGGATTATTCGATTGCTTAACTTAAATTATTTAAAACATGTTTTTTATAATAATAATATTAATAATAAAAATCATAATCAAAATAAAACTGTAAATAATTAAACTTCAGAGTGAGATTTACAAAAATTGAAATAAAAATTATTTACGCATTCTTAAAATCAGGATGTCAGAGACTTTATAAAGACAAGGATGATATTGGTGAATATGTCAACCGATGTAGTGCTTAATGCGTTGATGAAATGAAAAGTAGAGTGTTTAACACGTGTGAAACGACCCTTGTATAACAATCTACTATTTCGTTCTTGATCAGTTAACAGTTACAATTTTTATACGGTACGCATGATGAAAGTAAAATAAAATAAAAATAAAATAAATAAATAAAGATGGTATAAAAGCTAAATACTCGTTATCGGAATTTCCATCATGTAACGAAGTCCCATTGTCGTACGTCTGGTTAACTTTATTATTACCTATGCATTGTAGTACATAATCACTTAACTGGCTATTGTTATGCACTTGTTATTCAGTAAATGCAGTTTGTTGAGATCATCCACCATTGTGACCATTCAAAGGAATAATAAAACCGTCGTAATAGGTAGGCATCTATATGATTACATAATTAAATTATTTCCTTTTCGAAAGGAATACCAACTTAACAAAGTTTGAGTTGTAAAATTACACATATCTAAAACATTTTGCTAGACAAGATACTAGGTACTCTTTCTATGTTCAAAGCTAAAACCTACCTATTTTTATATTGGTATGTTGGCAACTCGAAGGTTGGCAATAACGCCTGCTCTGCGGATTACGTTACATAATTACAAATTTGTAAGAGAAAAAATCCATTCCCACACGATGGTTGAAGAATGAGAGCAAAAATTAGAGTTACGAGTCATAATGTCATGTTAGCTCAGTCGGTCAAAGCATACCCCGGCTATAGGGGTGGATGGAGAATGGAGATGATCTTAATTTTAACAGCATTTTGATATTATCCCTTGAAAATGAAGCCCATTATAAAGTTAGAATTTCAAAATGAAGATAATTTTCATTGTTTACACTCGAATTAGGCAACAAGACCCCTTCCTAAATCCTTGTACTTCAGGAGCATAATATGACATAATCGGGCGGTTAACGAAATACCGTGTCGCCTAAAAATACATAAACGGTATACTGATCTCACTGAATAAATTAATATGTATCTAGGGTTGCCGTCCATACTGTCAAAAACAATATTATAGGTACCTAATTTATTTAACTTGCGTACTGCAATCAGCCGGAATGTCCACTGATGAGCACAGCCTCCCCTATTTAGGGGGCGTTTGCCATAATCCCCACGCTTGGCAGGCGTCTTGGGGATCGCATTATATGATATCAGTTCCTCAGAAGGCGCTGCTGCCCACCTTCTGGTATTTTACCTTTAGTCGCCTCTTACGACACCCACAGGTAGAAATGGGGGAGTGACATTCTAACCCGGCACCCCACGGGGTAACTAATTTAGCTTGTGTAATGTATAGAAAATAAAAATCTTTCTTCATCACTACCTGTGTTCAGAAAGGTTACCTGTTAATTTCATACTTTTCAATGCCAATAATGGTATGATTTCAACAAGATGGCTTTTGGATCGCTATTCTAAAATAAGGTCTTAGGTAACGTTTATCGTTATAAAAAGTTATTGATAATTTGGAATTCCACTGGCTCAATATATCATGGTAGGGATCTATATGTATCCCTATCTCTTCCATTGGAATCCCTGTCATAGTAATTTTATCCGAATATACCAGATTCTTATTCTCTATAGAATAGAGATGAAACCTAGGATCTCTAAAACAGTATCTGATATTATAGTTTACATTAAGGATCCAATATGGTACACTACCGACAAAAATAGATAGTATTTTTTAATATTTGTGATTATTAAATCCTGTATCAACTGATTAACTAAAATTTACATTGTTTAAATAAAACTGAGCCAGTGGAGAGCTGAGTGGAACATGGAGAACTTTTGTACAATTAAGGACTTTTATACCACCCATGTTCATGCAATAAATACATTTGAATTTGACATAACACAAACATATTAATGGAATAAAAGAATTATTTTCGTATTTCTACATATCCTTCACCATACCTTAAGACAAGTACCTAATTTTAGAAATTCCCAGCGAATATGAACGTGGCCCAGATAGCGATAAAATTACATAATAAATTGTGGGTCATATGGACGCACGTGTGGGATGGGCACGCAGTATTTTCATTACCTAAGAATTTTCTTATATTGCTTGCTTTTCTTATATCTCTAGTATCGTCTCAGTCCTATATAAAGTCAAATATCATCTCAGACAAAATTTTAACAATAAAACCGACTTCAAACAGAAAATATAAAAAATGCACTAATCATTAAATAAACCAAACCATCGTATACAGTTTTTTTGTTCATTTTACAGCGACAAGTGAAAATGAGAACATCATCAATGTAGTCGAAGCCAATTAAATACGCATTTTCAAGGATAACTCCTTCGATAAAATATACCCAATAAATCGAAGGATAACTCGAATACTACTCGTCGGATGGAACAAAGAAATCATCAAAATCGATACACTCAGTAAAAAGTCATGAGAACACAAACACAAAAAATCAGTCTAACCGAGAACCTCCTCCTTTTTTTGAAGTCGGTTAATATATAAATGCCCCCCTACAACTACATGACGACCACGACCGCTCTGTCAAGAGCGTAACGACTGAGAAGAAGAATATATAAATGTGGTATATCATATCATGTAATCGCATGATTTAACGAAACTAAATGAGCATCGATTCGGCCTCCAAGGATCGGTCGAGGTCAAATGAATTCTATTGTCGGCTGCACCAACATACCTTACTATACAAATCAAGATTATTCACACGTTACATGCCTACCAACGTTCTATAACCATCTTATGATGACTCACGCTTTAATTGACGCTAGGTATTATCTATTACGCAAACATGTATCTTCACCTTGGATAGTTACTACCAATTCTAGCGTTTAAGGCAACGAAACATTCTACAAAACTATTAACTGTACCAGATGAAGCAGAAACAGAGATCGCTAATTATTTAATTAACCCTCTCGCCTGTGGTAGACCTATCTGTAATCAAGTTAGGTAGTTTCCTATTGAATCACCAGTAAGAGCACCGAGTAATAGGGCTTTAGTTGTACATATACACTTAAGGTGATAATGGGGACCCGACACGTCTCAGTACCTTCAAGACAAGAATTTGTTCCTGGAATATTAAGCATGTATTGTAGATTACTAGTAAGTCAATAAACTCTATTTCGTCATAATTAATGGCTTATTTCATCTACCTATAGTCGTTGTAAGGAGATGCCTGACGTAATTGAAACATGACCATCTGCCGATATTTTAAAATTACCGATATAAGAGCCTCGTTGGCGCTAAAATTTAATAAATTATTTTGACTATGACTGTGAAGTAGAAGCATATACTCCAGGTGCGGCCACAATTGTGGCGAATACTTTGGTTGGATATGTCACAATCACAACACAACAAAGGTGGTAGGTAGATGCCTATTTAAACTCGGCACGTCTCTACGTGATAATAGAAAGCCTATTTCGTATTTCGATAATTACGAGCCGTAACAGAAAACGTGTGTCATCTATACCTTTAGCTACCTGCCCTAAACACTCCCTTGAGAGATACCCCAGTGCCCTATTCCTTTGGTTGAGTAGGTGCAATTTCCCGCTGTCTATAGTAACTATTGCTTAACCTGCGTCTGTGGGTCCATCGTAAAACTCTCTCTGTTGCCTATAATAATAAATAGTCAAGGACATACACAGTCGTCGTAAAACCACATAAATAAGAACAAATATGAAAATTTGTGGATGTTTGGTCAATATTGTGCCTATATGTAAAAGTATTTATAAAAATCACATCTAGTTATAACGCGTTGTTAACAATTATTTCAGACCTTTCTTTCTAAAATGCTTTAAATAAGCGTGAAGTTGAAGTAACTTTTTATTGATACATATTAACTTACTCTTTCCCACAAAAATATTTCAACATCTACAACAAATGAGAAGTAATTTGCTTTTTTAAATAATTTTATTGTTTTAAGATAAAAAAACAGAAACAAAATCATAAACAGTTCCTCTTATTTACGCAGTTGGAACCATGCGAACGCTCTGATTTTTACTAAAAGCAAGAAAATGAAATTACCTGCTTATCGACAAAGTATAAATCATGAATATGGTTTTGTTGCTTTTCAAAAGAAATATTTCGTATTTATAACAAATTAACGAGTATAAATTAATTCAAAAGTAAAGAAGACTGCAAATTATTTATTTTCGTTACGCACTTTATCGTTCTATTGAAATAAAAACTGCAAGTTATACGAGTACAGGGCGTCCCACGGCGATTCCACATGGAGGGCAAGTACCTTAAATATATGGAGCATTTTACTGAAAGAAGACATTATTTAAATTTAAAAACTAATTTAAATTGCATTCATAGATATTTAAATAATTACATGGTTGAACCGGGAATCGAACCCGTTACACGAGAAAAAATATCGTTCTGTAGTTTTATCATACCGATCGAAAGATTTCATCACAAGGATTATTTTTGGCTAAATAACATAGTGTCAGAAAGAAAAGGAAGACCATGAAATTTTGTTCAGAAAAATGAAAAGCTGACATTGCCGTAAGGACATACAACTGACATTATCATAATTACCTACTACTAATAAATGAACCCACATGAAAATCATTTGCCATATATGCCAATATGAATCCGCCAGTTTGTTTATTTTTTATTTTCTAATGTATCTAGTGTCACTTGTACTATCAAGACGAATCTAATGTTATCTCAAACATTAAATCAATCAAGCTAATTAAACAACTTTAAATGGTTTAAATCGCGTATATTTATCATTATTTTTGTCCCGACGTTTCAAACACTTTGCAATGATCGTGGTCATGGGGTCACCCCGTGACCACGATCACTAATCACGATTTAAACCGTTTAAAGTTGTTTAATTACTATAATTTATTACACATAATCGCGAAAACCTAAGACAACATTATCAATCAAGCTGTTTAGAAGTTATGGTGGAATAATATATGTACATGAACCCTGAAAACGTAACACTAATTTTTTAGGCCGTAGTGGAAAAATGTATTTGACTCAAAAAAATCTGATCTAAATCATTCTGCGCTCGCCTACAGAATCAGTGTCTCAAGGTGATCCCAAGCATTATTTATAAGAAGGCATGTAGCCATAATTAAAAACTTTAATCAGTAGACTTCCCTTCTTTTCTGGGAACTGTTTTATGAATTTGTTATACTTTAATGCCTGCAAGTTATTTTAGGATTTTGCTTCTGCCAACGTAATTGCAATTATGACGTGTAAAACGGTATTGTTTAGTTATTTTTTTAATTTTTATTAAATATACAATAAAATTTACAGGAAACAAAGAAAATTAATTTTTCAAATTCTATAGATAATTCCTTATTTCTACTCTAACATTCATAAGATTGTGTAAGATTTCGAAGGAGTGGCTCTTACATACTTGCTTATACATTTTTAGGGTTCCATACCCTCACGGTCAAAAGGAGCCCTAAATATACCTTTTCGACCAATAAATACTTATAAAGCCAAATCGTTATTTAGTTTTAAAGCTGTGATTCAACAAAACCAACTTTTCTGTCTTTATTTTACGGGAAGTTGCAATACGGAACCCAAATAAGGCAAGTCCTGACCACTTGGCTCGTTTTTGTTTCTTGATCACTTGAAATCTTTTTCGCTTTAGAGTTAACAAACGTCTACGTAAATTACAAGAGGATTTAAACGGTTCCAGAATGATCTAAGCCGGCCGTAAAACCTCCGACAAAGTATGTTAATGGCCGAAACTGAACGATGTTAAGTCAGTATTTTTAGGCAGTTCGCACGTCTGCACTTTTTATGTACTTGTAGTAAAATTAAACTGAAACAATAGCGACTACAATCAACGTTGTTAATGTCCGGTTTTACGATTTGATTTTTATCGCAGCGTCATTTTTCCTGCTTTAGTTAACCCACAGACGAGTACCTATAGTGCCTACCTATTGTTAATTTATACATATGACTTTTGTTTAGATTAAAGCAGTGATGGCTCAGTGGCATTGGCTATGGACGGCCGCGCAGCAGATCCATGGTTCGAATCCCGCCGCGGGCTTGAGCTTCACCGCATGGTGGAAGGGCATTTTGCGATTGCCCGCCTGGCTAGCGACCACCCTCAAGTAGAAAATCTGTCGCCAATCACCTAACGGTGTAAATGGGCAGATGTCCTTGAGAGCCAGTGAAATTACAGGCAACTATGTCTCAAGGTGACGGGTTATAGGTTATTGTTCCGTCGTCACAATAACATAAAAAATAAAAAAGTAGTGACTGTACTGTACTGTATCACCGAATCGTCCACTGCTGAATACAGCCTCCCCTATTTAGGGGGTATTTGCCATAATCGCCACGCTTGGCAGGCGGCTTGGGGATCGCAGTGTAAGATGGCAGTTTTTTCGAAGGCACTGCTGCCCACCTTCCAGTATTTTTTCCCTTAGTCGCCTTTTACGACACCCACGGGAAGAATTGGGGAGGTGCAATTCTAACCCGGCACCCCACGAAGCTTAAAGTAGGTACTTCCTCATAACTAAGTATAACTGAAATCAACAAGATATGTAGGTATGTATTGTATATATAATAATGTAATCATACCCGTGAATCAGCAGCAGTTAATCCACTTGTGATAGCGTTTATGGGTCTCCAAATGTCAGGAGTGCCAATTAGACCATTTTTGAGATCATTTTGAAATAATTTTGAATCAAAGTTCCACGTCGCTGCCCCGACCGTCCTTCTTTTTTCCAATATTGACTTTTGTGCTATCGCTTCAGCTTTCGAACTCTTAAAACTACTGAATGTTTTCTCTAGGAAGCCAGATTTAGTTCTTGGCTCCTCTGCATCAGTCACTTTACCCGTTTTTTTGGCATCTAATTTGCTAACGCTCTTCCGCTTATCAGATTCTTGTTTCGGAGGCTCCAGTATTGCATAAATCGTGAGCGACAAAAAATGGCCGGCGAGCAAACTTTGAAGGTCGATTTTTTCTGAGGACTTTTTTTGATCTTTCGGCTTTAACTGGAACTTGAAGTCTTCGTTCCATACCGGCCATGAGCTGTCTTGTAATGCTGTTTCAAATTTGTTGTCGCCGGGGAATAGTTTCACCTGAAAGATAAAGATAAGAACTTTAGCTTTAACAAAAAAAACAATATCTGCTCCTTATAATGGAAACATCTTTACTTTGTTATCATTTTATTCCTACTTTTACTGATAAGCCCTGTGAATATTATAACCCTTTAGAAAACTTAAACAAAGGGGATAATCTTTTTTAACATCTATTAGGCAAAAAGGGCGTAGGCAACGACAGTCACTTGTTAAATTTGTATGCATAGAACGAAATATCTTCAAAATAATTATTTTTTATTATTTTTTCATTGGTTTCACTTACATAGGTAAATACCTACACAAAATTAACCTACATGTAACATCACAAACATTAGTCATTTACCATTATCTACAATACACCTTATCAATGTAGTCGGGCGTGATACAAACAAGTAACTATTTAAACCAGTTATTTAGAAATGCATAGCAAAGCGATAAAAGTGTCGATAACATTATCGTACTTATTCTACAAGATAAACCTACTTACCTATGTTCTTTTCTAAAGGATACAATACAACAATTGTTGATCGGTTTGTGACATAATATAATGTTTCACACTTTTATGTCTATTTCTGCTGATAACCTGTTTGTCAATTGTTTTAACGACCGCGTCTGATTTGTTTAGCAACACCATATTCAGATTGTATAGATTTGTACACGGAAGTGTAAAAGATGATGTAATTTTTAAAAGAATATTTACAAATTACATTCAAATTGTGTGACACTACTTTGTCCGCTATGTTATTTTAATTTTGTTTACATTGTGGACTTTTTGTCTTCTTCTAAGTAATACTCTTTGTGAACTTCTTATTTTATTAATGTTGTAAATTGGGTTGGGTTTGATTTGTACCAAATTATTGTTTGATGCTTACTTAATTATTTATCGACAAAAGTTAACAAACTCCTGCTGAAGGTTTTTTCATAACTGCAAAAAAACTGATGTGCAGTTGTTTTTAAATTATTTTATGTAATTCCTCAACGATAATGAATTTTCACATCTAAACTTCGTTAAAATGTGGCAAATAATATCCTTAACAAACCTGTATGTGTGTTGAACATTTTCAAATCGGATAATAGCATCCATGTGAAAAGTATTATTTACACGACTGCCCAAAAAAAGGAATGTTATGTTTTCAAGGTTCATGTATGTATGTATGTTTGTGAGTTTCTTTATTCCAACAAAAACTTCTAAATGACTTAACCGAATTTAATGTATGATTGATATATTTATCTTGATAGTTTTTTCTAATTTTCTAATTCATAGTTGTAAGCAAGGGTAAAAATAAATTTTCTGAAAGAAAATAGTAACTATTAGATTATGTAAGTAATTGATACAAAATGAGGCTTTTTCTGTATTGGAGAAAATGTGCTTATAAGGCTTTTGTGACCCTGTCTAAATATACCAATTCTCTCACCACATTGAACAAGTTGTTTGAAGTTGTTGGAAGTTTAAAGCAACTTGTTTTTACCTTTGACTCAAATATTAGATTTAATAACATTAATATGATATATTATATTTTAATGTAATAAAAGTGTGATTAACTGAAAACCTATTTTTTTTTTCAATTATGTACTGTGATACATTTAAAACAGGACAATTTCTATGCTTTTTTTGGAAGTTTAAAGAAAACTTTTTTACTTTGACTCAAATATTCGATTTTTTAACATTAGTGTGATATATACTGGAATAAAAGTGTGATTGACTGAAAACTTTTTTTTTTTTCAATTGTGTATACTACACTTTGATGCATTTAAAACATGGCAATTTCTATGCTTACATGTATTTTTTTCATTCGTAATAATACACGCATATTTAGATACACGTTTGCTTCATTACATCTACTTAACCTAAGGCAATTTAGCTTGTTTAGCTCAATTATTGATCTCCATTTATTATTCAGCGATATTGGAGCTCTAGGCAACTCTACAGTAGTGGTTACTTTCTACAGCTGTTACCTGTAGTTTTATATATTCCCAGGCAGAAATGTTCGACAACATTCCGAAAATAGCATAATCCCTATAACGTTCTTTATACCTTATACGCTACACACTTACAATAATTTGAAACTGAAGAGCTTTACTTGGGTTCAATAAAATATCATTGTCATATTATAGCTTACTACCTACAAATATTTACAATAGATAGGTACCAACTGAATCTATTTTATTGTACCAATAATAATAATAACGTTTTGCTTAAATCTTATTCTTGAAGAAACATAACGTATCTAGCTTATTATGATGTGAAATACATGACCTTACTTCTTGACTTACATCTTTGGCGCTTGAAAATTCACAAAGGAATGAACATTTTAATATCTAGTTGTCTGACTGATACAAAGTAGAATCCTAAATCGAGGCTATCCTTATACATAATAATTAGTGTCATCATAACAGTGATTAGAGTGAATTGGTCTAAATATGAAATTGCATTGGCACTGGTCACTCTGAATAAAAAATTTACCTGCATAGTGTCAGATTTCTGAGTGAAACTTTTTTGACACGAAAACTATAACATTCTTTATTTAAAAAGACTTATTGTTTGCAAAATCGGCTTTTATCAATGGCTAATATAAAGCCGATTCTATAATACGATACGAACATTACTCTCATTTTCGATGTTCACGTAGAACATCGAAAATCTGTAGCCCAAGCACAAACATTTCGATAGTCCGTAACGTTATCGTATCGAGTTCACCGCCCGTTTACGCAGGAGGCAATGGTTGACAGTACGCCGCGCCGCATCGTGTGCTGGCTAACGTGAACTCGATAGGATTACAAAAGTGACGTCATCCAGCGTAAATCACAACAATCATACCTTTTTTCTAAGACCTAACAACTCATTCGAAAAGAGGTTTTAAGTCTTATTTTGCCTATAAAAGTTCCTCTCACTGAGCAAGTAATATTAAGAGTTGGCACGGACCTTGTTGCTTTGAAACTCAGATTTGAAGTTATTTTATACCAACCATTACAAATGAAAACTATATTTCCAACACAATTATAATGACATTTGTGAGTGTTGTACTACTGATTCCCTAAAATCGATTAGTTACAATGAAATCGATTCCATTATAATCGATATAGGAAAAAATGGTAAGAAGGTTAGGTTTACAAAATATATGTTAAGGAAATATAAAATAAAACAAATATTTCACACAGATTTATTAATTTATTCAAAATCATCAAAATATTTTATCGTGCGATATATCTTCGCTAGTATCGAAAACCGTATTATTGGGGTATGTATACATAGTTCCAAAGTAATTTGTGTACTAGAACATCTTTACCATACATATTTTTCATTGTACGTATAACAGTTTTCAATATATAATACTTATTTTCTAACTGTCGTATATGGAAAAGTAAAAAATACTGCACGTAAGTTGCACTAGTAAACTTGTCATCAACTGTTAACAATTATTATTATTTGTAGTTCAATCATAAAATGTAGTATTTCTGACGCACCTTTTTGAATTATATATAGACTGTTGACTTTTAAAAACTTTTTTGATGTAGGTAGTTAAATTATTTACATATTTAATTTAATCTTGCAGCTGATCTATTTCATTTGTATTGCAAGAAGCTTCCTCTGCACTGATTTGTTTTATTTATCGATTCAATTAATATTTTTCTGCGTAACATATGCATATCTGAAATTACAAAAATAGTTTATTTAACTGCATTCGAAAGTTGGTTAATTTTAAAATCAAACAATGTATAGTATTATAAATATTTAAATAATTGGGATTGTATGTTGATACACATGTTGATTGTTATATAGTATTGAGGTGACATAGTACCTTAAATTCCATGCCATAGCTCTATCGATTCAGCATATACTTTGAAAGTATATAAGCGACGGAGTTTTGTTTAAATGAACTGAAAAAAAACAACTCAGATTATTATCACAAGCATAGATATGACGTTATTTACGCTATTTATTATTAATTGTATAATATTAGGTCCTTACATATGAAATTGGCGTTTTGTATGGGAGGAACAAAAAGTCGAATATTTTTTAATATAATATATTTAATTAATCAAAGTATGAACCATTATTTTCTATGCACTTTTGCCATCTCATAGGTAGGTCATTTATCCCTTTACTAAAAAAACCAGTCGGACGGGAATCAATAAAATCTTTGAAGGCGATTTGGACTGCCCCATCGGAGTTGAATTTTTTCCCTTGCAAGAAGTTATCCAAATTTCGAAAAAAATGGTAATCTGTTGGAGCAAGGTCCGGGGAGTACGGAGGATGTCTTAGACTTTCCAATTGAAGCTCTTCTAATTTAGTAGCCGTCTGTAGCGCAGTGTGTGGTCTAGCGTTGTCGTGAAGCAGCAGTGGCGTGGAGCGATTGACCAGCCTAGGTTGTTTAGCCGCTAGCTTTTCCATCATGGTTTGCAATTCCTGACAATAGACATCAGCCGTAATAGTCTGGCCAGATTTGAAAAAACTGTAATGAACAATACCGGCACTAGTCCACCAAACGCTTACAAGTAACTTTTTTGGGGTTAATTTTCGCTTGGGGCAGGATTTGGCTGGCTGGCCAGGATCTAACCATTGCGCTGAGCGCTTCCGATTATCGTAAAGAACCCATTTTTCATCACAGGTAATGATTCGGTTTAAAATACCTTCATTATTGTGCCGGTTTAGTAATGTAACGCAGCAGTCGACGCGCGTTTGCCGGTTTGTTTCAGTCAATTCGTGAGGTACCCACCTTTCAAGCTTTTTAATCTTCCCAATTTGCTTCAAGTGAATTAAAACAGTTTTATCACTAACATCGCAGCCTGCAGCTAACTCGGACGTGGTTTGCGATGGATCCGCTTCCACAATAGCCTTCAACTCTTCATTATCAACTTGAGTCTCAGGCCGTCCACGGGGCTTGTTCTGCAGGTCGAAATTTCCAGAACGAAAACGTTGGAACCAAAAACGAACTGTGTTTTCTTTTGCAACACGACCGCCATACACATCATTCACCCTTCGAGTTGTTTCCCCAGCACTAGTGCCACGGCGGAACTCGTACTCGTAAATAATGCGATATTTAAGGTTTTCCATTTTGTAAAATGAGTGACGCAAACAGAAAAAAACAGAAGAAAAAAAAACAAAACCTAATATTAGGTCCTTACATATGAAATTGGCGTTTTTCGTACTGGCCACTTTAATCACGAATTTCTCCTCTTTGGTAAGGAATTCCAAATTCAAATTTGTACAGCTATAGACTCATGTATTTGTGCTTCGATGATCGTCATTCATTTGTTTTTTTTCTTCTGTTTTTTTCTGTTTGCGTCACTCATTTTACAAAATGGAAAACCTTAAATATCGCATTATTTACGAGTACGAGTTCCGCCGTGGCACTAGTGCTGCGGAAACAACTCGAATGGTGAATGATGTGTATGGCGGTCGTGTTGCAAAAGAAAACACAGTTCGTTTTTGGTTCCAACGTTTTCGTTCTGGAAATTTCGACCTGCAGAACAAGCCCCGTGGACGGCCTGAGACTCAAGTTGATAATGAAGAGTTGAAGGCTATTGTGGAAGCGGATCCATCGCAAACCACGTCCGAGTTAGCTGCAGGCTGCGATGTTAGTGATAAAACTGTTTTAATTCACTTGAAGCAAATTGGGAAGATTAAAAAGCTTGAAAGGTGGGTACCTCACGAATTGACTGAAACAAACCGGCAAACGCGCGTCGACTGCTGCGTTACATTACTAAACCGGCACAATAATGAAGGTATTTTAAACCGAATCATTACCTGTGATGAAAAATGGGTTCTTTACGATAATCGGAAGCGCTCAGCGCAATGGTTAGATCCTGGCCAGCCAGCCAAATCCTGCCCCAAGCGAAAATTAACCCCAAAAAAGTTACTTGTAAGCGTTTGGTGGACTAGTGCCGGTATTGTTCATTACAGTTTTTTCAAATCTGGCCAGACTATTACGGCTGATGTCTATTGTCAGGAATTGCAAACCATGATGGAAAAGCTAGCGGCTAAACAACCTAGGCTGGTCAATCGCTCCACGCCACTGCTGCTTCACGACAACGCTAGACCACACACTGCGCTACAGACGGCTACTAAATTAGAAGAGCTTCAATTGGAAAGTCTAAGACATCCTCCGTACTCCCCGGACCTTGCTCCAACAGATTACCATTTTTTTCGAAATTTGGATAACTTCTTGCAAGGGAAAAAATTCAACTCCGATGGGGCAGTCCAAATCGCCTTCAAAGATTTTATTGATTCCCGTCCGACTGGTTTTTTTAGTAAAGGGATCAATGAACTACCTATGAGATGGCAAAAGTGCATAGAAAATAATGGTTCATACTTTGATTAATTAAATATATTATATTAAAAAATATTCGACTTTTTGTTCCTCCCATACAAAACGCCAATTTCATATGTAAGGACCTAATATTTAGGTCGATTTTCATATGTTAGATAATTAATATTGCTCAAGCCGTTCAGTTAGCAAGTACTGTGCCAGTTATGTAGAGAAAAATTGGTAATACCTGGTGTTTCAAAATGCTTTTGAGCTAAAGATGTAAATAACAGTCCCTAAAATACACATGTTAAGTTTCGTGGCATAATAAAACATTCCGCGTGATGGTTTATGATCACCAGCTTCGAATATGATATTTCCTGACTTATTGACACTATGAAAAAGTATATGTACCCATACCACTGACATTATAAAAAATCGATACTACAAAGGTATCGATACTTTCCTTGAGCAACACTAAACTTACTTTACGTTACGTAAATATTTGTAATTTATATACAAATATATGTAAGTACAGCAATTCACATGATAACACATACCTACTTAAATTACAATAAAAACCAAGCGATCATTACGCTCTGAAACAATAATGTAATTTCAATGATATATTTTCATCAACTCACCGGTTCTGGATCTCATGGAAATCTATTGTTTAAACATTTTTATTTGTGTTTCGACACCACAGACTTCGCATTTTCTTTGCGATTTCCGTATTGTATTGATGTTCACTATGAAATATTAAAATTTTTGAATAAAATGTATTTGAGGTGATATATTTACTAAGTGCCATGACATACATTATGAAATAGAGAAATGTAATATACCGGGAACAATATGATTAGTCTATAGCCATGACAGTCCAGTTGAGTTGTCAAGGTGACAATGACTCGTATCGTATTTGGTAATTTTGGACAGAAATCGGTACACCTGCAATACTTTACCTTATTTTAAGGTTGGTGACGCTGGACTGGTTCCTCTATGATTGATATTCGTCAAATTTAGCTTTTTATTTGGTGAAAACCAAACATATTTTTTTCCGGTATGTTACTTTTCTCTAAGTGTTACTTGCTCAGTGAACCAAATTTTATTGTAACATCATTAGAGGTATTAAAATAAAACATTATATATAAATTATGACCTATAAATTCTCAAGCCAAGAATCTACGCCACCGATAATTTACTATATGAATTACAAACAACTACTATTACACCTTTAAACAGAGGGAGGAGTTTCAAGAAACCCTGAAGGGCCGCCAGCCGGCTTGAAGTGTATTTTGTGCTAAATGTTATGGTGTTTCAGCAGAAAAATAGGCTATTGAGTTCAAGCAGTGCATTCTTTAAGTTCTAATTGTTCACTAAAGGTGATTCCCGACAGAACTTTCGTCTCCAGCGGTATTTTACCGTCTGTTCTGGGAAAGAAGAATGCTGTGAAAACCTGGAGTGCGTAGTAATGTACCTACCTAACAGTTTTGCAAAGACAAACCACGTAGCATTTCATGAATGCGCCGTTACTACAATTCGAGAGTGCTGTGACTTGTAACCGTCTAGGCTTAGTGTTGTTTTAAGTTCATATAAATTTTAGGATAATTAAAGCGTTTATTTGGTATTAGTCAGCTTATGGTTGGTTTTTTTTTTTTGGATTATGATTGTGTCTGTTATTACATTACCAAAAATAAAGAAATTACTTAACTGTTGGTGTAGTTTTGTCTTTTTATTCATCTACTTTCCTTTATTTTTAAGGAATAGTGTGGCAAACGAGCATGATATCGAACTTACCTAGCCTATAAGATCAGAGGGGGAAGAAAAATGCTTCTCACGGCCCTGCTATGAGTTCGCCACCCAATAGTCTTTTATGCGCCACCAATAGAAGCACACACTGATCCATCTCATCATCACTGTTGTATGCTCAATGCGTGGCAACATCCCACTCACACCGACCTTAGTAGTGGCATGCTGCCACGAATTTTGTCTTAGTCGCGTTTCACAACATCCAACGAGATATCCTATTATCCCTAACCCACGAACTGTTCGGTATATAGGTACCAATAAATGAAACGCACAATTGCACTTCGTTTATTTTTATTAAGAACCAAAAGTCCAATAACACAGCTTCTACGTTTCACATTAAAATCTTCTTCTTCGTAGTGGTTAGAATGTTGGCGTGAGCATGGTCATCACCTCAGAGTTCGTAGGTAGTTAGTCTGACAATCCGTTGGTATTCCTTTCGTGTCGCTGCCTGTGTTCTTCTGGTGCATTTGTTGACAGCTTTGGTTGATCTTGAAATCTTGAATGCATAGGTGATCTTCTTTGAGCCTTATTGTTTTCAATTTGACCATGCACAATGAAGAATTCTTTTTAATTTGAATTTTTCATAGCAACATTATTGCGCCGCAAGACATATCCAACGAGCGAAATTGGTGTAAATGTGGGCTGGAACGGTGGAATATGGACGCTGTTTGATGCAGAGTTTTGGAAAATGTCCTGAATTGGGTTCATCGTACATTTGCATCACTTCCCTCCAGTGCCATAAATTAATAAATACCTATTTTGCGCCTGGTAAACGACATGGTACAATACTACTTCTAATCTTGCTGCCATGTTTGTAACTCTTTTCATAGGTAAATTATGAATGAACAAACACAATAATAACATGAATTTTCAAAGTTTTACCACAATTGAATACGTTACGTCATCCATCTGACTGAAAATTTCTCAGTGACATGACATTCATAGATTTTTGACAGATCCTCGACAGCCAGCCTTCGAGCTTACGTTAGAATTAGGTTCGTGCTCGCGATTTCATACAAAACTTTTTACGTGACAAAACATTCACGTTAAAATCTCGACACATTAGTTGTCAAAACCTTTTTTTCTGTCTAAATTTAGTTCCGTTTACGCACTGTAGAGGCGCTGATCAAATCCTATACAAAATAGTGACATCTCGATACGTTTACGAAACGGTTACGATTTCGCAAGTTATTCGTGCTTGGGCTACTGAGTAATATTCGTATACGTTCAATACATTTTTTTTTACAAGTTTGGTCCGTGTTTGGATGGATACGGCTAACGTACGACTTTTGTATTGGAAAGTTCGGCCTGAAAAATGAACCACGAGGAAGACCAGCCACTAAGGTAACGATGAATTAAGGTGATGGTAAACGCCGATTCGTGATACTAAAGAATTAGTGGCGTAGTTTGACATTAGCATACCCTAGTATCAAACTACGTCACAATTGAGTTATTTGCACCAAATTGATAAAATAAAATATTGATCTGATATGCAGAGAGCAGTAAGACGCACGCCTTACCTTCTTATAACGGCTAGTAATTACACCCTAGTTTTTGAAATTGGGCCTTAGTTACCTACAGTAATGTTGCAACCAAGTTAGCCTAGTTAGCCTACACAGACGGAATATTGGAAACTTCTTTACTTGTAGCCTTATTTGACAATTAGAAGACAATACTATAGATAAGAATTTATTGTAGGTATGGTAAAGAGAGCGCAAGAAAATAAAATTACATTCTGGTGCGGCCGAGGCAACAGCTATTATTAAAAAAATAGCATAATTTGGGTTACCAAAATTACTAGTTTTATAACTCAGCGATCCTTACTGATCATACTGTAATATAGGTAACCGAAAATAAAAACACATTAACTCGCAGTAAACAAATAGTATTGAAGAAATTAGATCTTCCACACTATTTGTACCTACGAATAAGACTATTCTTATACTCATTATCTAACGTACTAATTTAAAAACATAACTTTTTCCGATAGGTTGTAGCCTATAACCATAATTTTACCTGATGGTATGTTATGAACGGTCGAAGATGGTTAATAGGTTTTGCTAGAATTAAAACTGGCTCTCTAGCACAGCTTCCGACGGAGACACCGTTAGGTAATTGGCGACTGATTTTCTACTCGAGGGTAATACCGCACCACCGTGCCATAACGACGGCGATCCTTAGACAACAACCGAGACCGACGACGGTTTGACAATGCCGCTAGCAGTCACCCATCCAAGTACCGAAATAATAGCAGCTATAAGTACATTGTTTGTCAGAGAAAGAGCAACTAGGCAACCTCCTCCTTGATTGGTAGTTGGTACATAAAGTCGTTATGTACGACTTTAAGGGAAGATATTTACCTGCTACCACTGCCACGTAAGTAGGTTTTATATCATAGGTCACCATACACCTAACAGTGTGTTCAAAGCGTCAACGCTGAGGCAGTTACCTTCGTAGACCACATCATCACTTACTAGTTGAGATAGTGGTCAAAGGGTAATATATTAGCAATCAATAAAATCCTAAAAACCAATCTTATGCCCCTGTCTGTAAGAAGCACAGTTGAAAACACAAAAAGCCTGCTGTGCGTTATACGTTTGAGGTCTTATATTTTCCTTTAATTATCTGTGTCTTTTCCCAGACTGACTATTATAACCTTGTTCTTCAATACGAAGCACCGCAACGTAAACACTGCTCCTTGAAGGCAGTGGTTCTTACCTAAATTTCAACAAGAATCAACATATAATAATAAGAATAAAAACATTACCATTCAATTGAAAAACAAAATTCGACTTCCAGCATCCGACTCCATTGCCATAGCATGATTGAAAATGCACAGGGCGGTATTCCGGGGTTGCAGGTTCAAGTCCTGCTGGAAGTTCACTTCTCATCCAATTTTTTTATAATTTCGCTTAGCATGCGTCAATATTGTTTATTAATATAATACTAAATCTATTTAAAATCGTCAAATTTATGTCGTGGGTTGATCGAATATCAACCTACCAACCTACAATATTTGGGTAGATGTCGCCACCGTCGGAAATTCCAAAACGTATGGAAACAAATTCGTTTCCATAGCATGCACCAGATATATGGAAATGCTCCAGAATCAGGTCCCCCTGGAAGTTATTTGTTTCCAACCGGAAAAATAGCCAAGAATCTTATTACCTTGTACTACATCTAATCGAAACAACTGGTCGATTATTAGCCACAGTTTAAGAACAATCGAGATTAGAAAAACTAAAGTAGGTAAAAGTATGTAATATACTTTACAGTTCACTTCACATTCGTGCATGCTCTTGCCGATAAGAAATCCAGATAACTAGTTATCTGAATTTATTGAATAATTTTACACACATTCTTCATAAAAGTCACATTTGACATACGATGTCGATCAACTCATCGTATGAACGAATCTTATATTTACGTGGCCCCCATCACAAAGTTCCCTTACAACACCTATGAAATATAAGCCCGGAATGTATATATTCGGGTTGCACAAGCTGAATCACCTCCCTTTGCTTTGTTTCCTCCATTTAGTTTTTTACTATCTTTGTAATAGTCTAGTTTTAAAATGGAAAAGCAATAAATATTTATTTATTTATATAGCTGTTACCCATCCAAGTCAAGGCCGCAGCAAAGGCAAGCTCCGCTACGAGCGTTGTACATACAAGAATTGTAGGTTTTAAGATTAAGGTGATGGAATAGCCAAGATAATTTTAAGTATAGGCTATCACTTAGAAGATAAGGCTAAATTAACCTCTAAGAAGCACGGTGTGCTCGCAAAGGCGAGACGGTACTTCACGTCGGCCTATCTCCTGCAACTTTATAAGGCTCAGGTTCAGCCTCACATGGAGTACAGCTCTCACCTCTGGGCGGGAGCTCCCCAGTAGCGTCTTCCATTTGACCGCATTCAATGTAGAGGAACTCGAATCGTCGACGATCAAACTGTCTCCCGATCAGCTCTTCGCACTGCGTAGAGGTCTTAGATCACTCTGCATCTTTTACGGTTTCTATCACGGGCAGTGTACCGAGGAACTGTTCAGTTCAATACCTGTAGGTGAATTTCCGACAAAGCTTGATTTTTCATCAATTTCATGTCGACGTCTGGAGGTCCACAACCTTGCGATTCTCACGGCATTTCCTGCCTCCTACTGCCACAATGGGTAACCAGCTGCCATGTGAAGTATTTCCAAACCGATACAATTTAGAAGCCTTCAAAAAGAGAGAATATTCCCTCCTCAAAGGCTGGCAACGCATTCTCGAGACTGGTGTTGAAGATGTTCGTGGGCGTCGGGTAATAACTTGTCACCAGGTGAGCCGCATATACTCGTTATCCCTCCTATCCCATAAAAAGGCACTTTCTAAAAACAAGATCATTATATTTGGTGGGTTTCCAACAGTCCCACTGTGACTGTTTGGTTTTTTTTTCCCAAAGAGTAACACTGTTACTCGATGAAACTTATCGCTACGGACGGGCGAGTGTGGTGTGAAGTCCACTATCAGTAAACCACAGCAATTCGGTTCAACCGAAAAAAATACCGGTGTATTTAAAGACTAACTTTAACACAACTGCTGAGCTGAAGGCTAAAAGCTACTCCATTTTTAGGTAAGTACATCAGGGCTGCTCACCGTCCCTGCCCTGATTATGATGAAGGTAAGTAGCGGGTATACCTACAAGAGCCTTCCCAAGTACAATTGACGTCAAGACATAAAACTCAAGCAACTTAAAACAATTATCTATGTAAATTAAGTATGTTTTTGTGTTTTATTATTGTTATGTCCGCCTGCTCGGCGGATTACATTACAAATTTACGAGAGAAAAAATTATTTTCGTCTGCGGGATTCGAACCCGCGTCCATCCACTATTTTCATGTTAGCTCAAGCGGTCAGAGCATACCCCGGCTATAGGGGTGGATGGACGCGGGTTCGAATCCCGCACATCATTATATTTTTTTCTCGTTAATTTGTAATGTTTCTTTATTTTCATGTGGTTGTCACTTAGTCAGCTAAATCTGGTGTTGTTAGAGAAGACATGTTGTACCGACTACACATGACTCATGAGTGTATACCTATATGCCAGGTTGCAAATAAAAGTAGGTACCTACCTACCTACAATACTGTGGTAGTGCCGTGGGGAATGACCGGGTTATACCTATGCATGACCTAGGTCCTAGGCTATAAAAAGCCGGCCAAGTGTGATTCTCACACCAAGGTTTACGTAGGTACCAACACAGAATTACAAAAAAAAATCGTTATTTTTTTCATACAGACCGAGAGCCTTAGCGGCTTTCTTTCCAATATGCACTTGCCCGGTGTTTAGTTTTTGTTGCTGTAAGTTAGATATTGGACTAAGTTTATACCAAGTTTGACTCATGCATATACATAAACGTTAAAAAACACGTACTTAAGTATCTTGAATGGGGACCCCGCTTTTAATACATTTGTTTATATTATTAATTTGTTAAGCAATCCGCCACACACACATATTCTGTTCTGTTCTGTAAAATTTCAACCGGCTACCTATTAGGTACTATTCCAACGACACAGCCCTTTAAAAGTCAGACGGACGGACAGCGGAAGCTAGAAGCCTAATAGGGTCCCATTATTTAGTACGGAACCCTAAAAGTTGTGGGCTATGGGCCAACGATATCTTATCTAGGTGAAGTGCAAGTGTAGCTAATAAGTAGATCTACTTAAGTACCTACCTAGGCTTATCCAGATAGGATAGCATGTCAAAGCCATAAAGTTAAAACATCACTATTGTATCGTATAAAAATTATAAACAGTCGGGTCCTGGAATCCAAATCATTGCCTACGCAGTACGCAGCAGACTTGCTAAACAAGCAAATGCCTTCTGCTCGGAAATGTCCACATAGCGACCAAACTGTCTTTCCGTCAATAGAATAACAATAGAACTTGTGTTGAATTTCAAGTGTTTATTTACCTTTACGAGGTATCCATGGGCACGGCTGAGGCCAAACAGCGAGGGCAGGTGCCGGGCGCCAATAACAGTAACATACAATATTTTGCTTATCGGGTGCAGTGACAATTTAAACCCAATTTCTGGCTCCAAACTACCGCTCCCAGCTAACTGACCGTCCTTGTTGCTGTTCAAAAAATTCTTCAATTTATTTAACGAGAACGCCATCGTAAACACATTCGCGTCTCCGCCGATTCCACTATCGCAAATAAAACGCGCATGAAAACCGGTTTTTTGAATAATTAATCACGCAACTCGATTACTTCCAATGAAACTTCATTGATTGCCATTGCCAGGTGTTCTTTTTCACCATCGTACGTGGTTTCACTGCGCGACTACGATCGAAAGCGGCACCGTAAGTTCACAACTATGCAAGTGTAACAATTGAATAAACTTGCTCAATTAAGTCATCTATATGACCGTACGATGAGCGCATACTAAAAATTGAAATCCACTACGCACACGCATTCCCTATCAATGATGTATTCGAATCAATGAAACATTGAGCTTATCTAATGGACGGAATGGGATCTCTCTTTCACGCACGATATTTATGAATCGGCTAGAATGAGATGTTGAATTCATTGTATTGTCATTTTAATTTTGTAGTATTTCCACTGGCTCTCAGGTGCTGCCATCTGTTAGAGTTTGTCAATGTTGTATTATCACGACAACAGAGGGTGCTGCAAAAATCAATCAAGCTATACGCCGTCCACAATAAAGTTCTACTCCAGTTTCAAACTCAGCAGTTCATTTGCTGATAATTCGAACAATCATTGTTCGGAGAATTATAATTTAGATATTTTTTGTAGAATCGACACTTGTAGGTAAGTACTTAATACAAGGTTTAATCAAAGGCTAACCTATCAGCAATAGAAAAGCCCATTCTATGACGGGGAAACGGGCAAAGAGGACAGTTGGCATTGTTATTTAAATTACTTATGTTCAATTCCCGCTGTTCCCATTAATGGGAAAATATTTAAAAAATATATATAGTTATTATTCAATTCCGGCTATCGCCATTGCTAAGTACACGGGCTATGGAGACAACGGGCATTATTTTTCACATTTTGTTTAATTTCCGTTTTCCTCATAATAATAGGGTCACGAGCGACGGGGTTATAACGGCAATCATATTATGTACATTTCCTTCATACGCTATCCGCATGGATACAGGTGGATAGGAGCGATGGGGACAGTGGGAATACACTAATAACTCTTAAAACTGGATAATTAATTCTATTATGTTCATGAAATTTGTCTTTTGATCATCTCAGTTCACAACATGAGCATAGCCAATCGACATTAATTGCTGACGAACTAAGACATAAGAGAATTAATTGCAGACACACTTTACAAGAAAAAGTTTGTATTTTTAGCATGCTTAAGTTTTATTAAATAAAAAATATATACAAAAAATTGTTTTTAATTCTATATAAAACGGAATCATCAACCATGGTCATAAGTCACGAGGTGACTGACATAAGACTTTAATTTTAGGGAGGACTTAGATGCTGTCTACCGCTATCGGTCGTTCAGCTCCACCGGATTTTAGGCGAGGGAAGGCCCTCTAATAGCCTGGGGTGCTATAAGACATAGTCACAGATAGGTACTTAACCTTAACCTAATTTATGGAATGCCTGGCTTGTGCCTAGCAATAATTTTGGCCGATTCAATTAGGGCTGCACTGATATCACGGCCCAGTCCATTGATGGCATTTGTGAGACCCTGCATCGCTTCCTGTATGTTTCTACCATTCTCCAACATTGCCTGGACGAGTGGTGCAATATGTGTATATAATAAAATTAAAGTGACTAATTTAAAATTCCCAATTTTCAACCAGAAATTAAAATCAGATCGTAAGTACGTGGTTTTACGCTATGGTTAATATAAGTAACATACTAATGTAACTTCATATGAAGATTGTTGAAAATTGGCATTCTGAATCATGATCATTGAGTTTGCGCAAAACAAGCGCGAAGCCCACCTGATGATAAGCGGTGTCCTCTGCCTATAACAGATGCATTTCGTCACAAGTAACGAACTGCACTGTGCTGTTCACCCTGAGATATGCGGTTGTTAAGTCTCATTATGTGACTGTAATACACTGCTGCCGGAATGTTGTTAGGTGCTTGGCGACAGATTTTCTACTTGAGGGTGCTAGCTAGCCAGATGGACATTCGCAAATTCCACCAAGCATTGAAGCTCAAGCCGGCGACGGGGATCGAACCATGGACCTGCGGCACCGCAGTCCATAGCTATAACCACTCGGCTATCACTGCTTCAAAAGTTTTTTAATAATTTAAGAGAATCTGTTTTTGTCTGCAGAGCAAAAGGTTACTCTTTGTAAGGTTGAAATGATAATGGCCCAGACTGCTGCACAAGCAGTCTATGGTTTGCATCTTGCTCCAGGCTTGAGCTTTATTGGATGGATTTTGTAGTTAAATGCTCGACTAAATGCTAGCCACCACTATCAAGTCAAAATCTGTCACCACACGCCCTTTAGTGTGTTCCAGAGCAGCTGTATTTGAAAACTAGTTTCCACCTAGATTTTGCTTAAAATTTTCAACCACATCGTCACTTAATAACATTGGTCTGAGATTAGAATTTCAGTTAAAAAATAGTCAGCGCAGAACCGTGTAAATAGTCTTGGTTGCTAGCTACCTACAAATTACGTATCTCTTTATTAAACACGTAAATTATAATAGGGAAATGATTTTCAAGTGGGTTCATTTATTAGTAATAGGTACTTATGATAATGCCAGTTGTATATCCTTACGGCAATGTCAGCTTTTAATTTTTCTGAACAAAATTTCACATCAAATGTTGAAATTCATGGTTTACCTTTTATTTCTGACACTATGTTATCTAGCAAAAAATAATACTTGTGATGAAATCTTTCGATCGGTATGATAAAACTACAGGTGGTGATTTTTTTCTCGTGTAACGAGTTCGATTTCCAGTTCAACCATGTAATTATTTAAATATCTTTGAATACAGTTTAAATTGTTTTTTAAATTTAAATAATGTCTTCTTTCAGTAAAATATTCCATCTACAATATTCAAGGTATTTTCCCTCCATGTGGCATCGCCGTGGGACGTCCTGTATATCTCCACTTACGCATTACTAACTAGGAACCACTGCGTTGTTGCTCCTCGTCTGATTAAACAAATACATGTAGGGAGAATGCAATACCAGACCGTACTGGCATCAATAACTAACAGTACTATCTTCCGGGCTGAGAACAGAGAGTTGAAACACAGAGTAGTTATATCCAAACACCACTGCTCTAATAACTAGAATTTAAGTATTTAAATACCTATGCACATGTATATGCAGTTTTAGACACGGAAAGAATATTAAAATATTATGCTTCATATCTGTTGTTAGAAAGAGGGCCACCACCGCTTCGCCACGAGACGTTTTGATCACCATTACGCTGCAATCTCTTTCACTCTCACACAACACCATCCACACATCTCGCTCATCCATATCATTGTGACAACAGTCGCCTAAGGTAAAACAAAATAATGATATTTTCTATTTCAATAATAATAGGAATACCTTACGTGTGAAAAGAAACATTTTCGTATCTCTCACAGTGCCTGTATAATTAGTGCAGTGTCTAAAGACACAGGAAGGCATGTTGTCGACCACTTTTTCCTAAAAACATACGATTAGCGGCAACGTATTTACCAGACGCTCTGAAGTGCGAGACTAGTAGCGACTACGGCAATTACCTTGCATGCATCTAGTAAATATGGGGAGTTCATAACTCATCTACATGAATGTAAAAAAACTTAGGTGTATAACGTTTGCGAGGTGTATAAAGCGTGCGTGATAATTAGAATAGCTTTACAGATTACATACTAGGAAGTGTATGGACACTTTATACACTTGAATTTTTTGAAGAATGGAAGTAATAATGCTAATAGCATAATAATTTATAACTATAATTTTCTGTACAAAAAAAACTATAGCACTACAACGGTGATCAAGACGCATCTGACAAATTTCACCAGTTTCCGCAACTTTTCTATCAGGCTCGTGCGTGAGTCAACTCTGTTGAAAATGGTAATAAATTGGTTCAAGCGTTAATTGGTATTACAACATATTTTAGGAAAACATTTAACTAATATTTTAGAAAATTTTAAGACAGACAAGCAGAATTCCATCCCGGAATCAGGGGATTCGATTCGATTCCCGACCGGGAAAAAATGTGTGTTAATCTCTGGATATTGTGGCATGTCGAAGAGTGCCACGACCTCACTAAGCAATATCTGAGACAATATGAATCTATAATGGAGGTATATCTTTATATTATTATGTATTTATTCGCACCAGTAGGTATACTCTCATGGACTCGATTCAATCCCCCTTTGCTAAACGATGAGAGTCCACACCTGACACCACACTTAGGGACAAACTTGCACCGGGTCACATTTTCTTATGTCTCTGGAGCCGTGATCACTTCAGTTCTTTACTCGATATGCAATATTATGCGAATTGAGTTAGCTCATATCTGGCAACATTGGTTGTGGCTAGAATATTAGACGTCAAACACTCTTGTTCTTCATTATGAAAAAGTACGTTTCGTATGAGGATGCCGCCGAAGGGAAAGAAAATTTATAGTAACATATTTTTTTTACAATAACATAACTGCTTTGTTAAAGAGGATAGTCTAACTAACCGCAAACGCAATCATACATAATATATCAAAATTAGGAAATAAATACATATAATCAGTATAAACGGTCATTTATTTAAAAGCTCAAATTAATATTATTTAACATTGTCTTTGGTGTTGATTCAATACAAATTTTCTCAAGTTAAGATTCTCTAAATTATGGTAATTCTGTTCATGTTAAACCTAAATTCGTATAACGCTCGCGAATTACACTCCTTACAGTTACTTTTGAGTTCAATTGTGGTACATTTTACACAAATTTAGTCGTGATACTTGGTACTCTCTAAACTGATGCAAAATTGCCTTCGGATGTATAAAATAGTCCTATTTTAGATTGGCCATTTTAAGTGTTACACGAGTTTAGATTTTAGTATGAAGAAAATAAGAACTACAGAGTTTAGAAAATTTTAAATTATGATAATTTGTGCAGTATCAACACCTTTAGTAACATATGATAATAATTCAAATATATAACAACTTTCTCAATACAAATATCATGCCTTACTATAATATAAAAAAAGATACCCACTTCGAGACACTGTCATTATTATACAATGGACACACAAATGTTGTTATAATTTTTACTTTAATTATGAAAACCAGCAAAATCAATTGATGAAGAGAGACTTACATTTGCAGTGCAAGATCTTCTTTTATATTCCTATCCTTGTCCTATTTATGTTGGGTTGAAACAATACCAACATAAATCGGATAAATAGATAGACATTTCTATACCTACCAAGCAACAGGTTTTAGTTACATAGTAAGCCACCTTTTTCCTGACAAAAAACCGAAATTGAATTGTATGACTAAATGGCTTTCACATAATCGAGCTTGAAGTTATAAAAGGAATGTATATTATAATAAAGAAAACCACTTAACTATTAGGGTAAGAGACAGTATTGCTATGAGTTAGATGCGTACTTTATCTCATACCATTAGACATCCCTGCCTACTGCTTCGTGATCTTCGATCTACAGCCTTGATGATGTTACTGTATCAGCCGGATAGTCCACTGCTGAACACAGCCTCCCCCATTAAAGGGGGTTTTGCCATAATCCCCACGCTTGGCAGGCGGCTTGGAGATCGCAGTGTGAGATATCAGTTCTTCAGGAAGTGCTGCTGTCCACCTTCTGGTATGTTATCCTTACTCGCCTCTTACGACACCCACGGGTAGAGATGGAGGGTTGACATTCTAACCCGGCACCCCACGGGCAATTTGATGATATTACATCTTTCTTATATATCCTAGCTTACTTTCCTCATATAAATATAAATCCTTAATATTGATCCATTATAAGTTCAGAAATTACCTAAGTCGCAATTGAATAAACTCAAGATCTGGTGACAACCTTAGTGACGAGTTGAACTATAGCGTCATAGTAATGTATAAAGATAGAGACGATTAGAACGAGCATTGCGAAACAGATGCCTGTGATGTACATAAACTGGCTCGCCTCCTGGGGTGTGGCGAGGAGTTCTTCGCTGCTGGCATCGCGGTCCAACGCGTCAAACTCTGATGTATCTGTAAATAATGATAACAATGTTACCAATAATAACAATTATTTGAAAAATATGTGTGTATATGACGGACTTGTAGTAAAGTGACCATCACCTGGTAAAAGGTGCACGTTTTACAGATCTAGCACTAAAGGAAGCGCCTCAGGTGAAACGTCTAAATCGAATGCCCGCCTGGCTAGCGACCACCCTCAGGTAGAAAATCTGTCGCCAAGCACCTAACGGTGTGTTCCGGCAGCTGTCCTTGAGAGCTAGTAATTCTAGGTTAACCCTAGATCACTAAACATTAGTCTCACAGGCGACACGGCCCCCACGCTGTTTACGTATGTTTTCGGTACTCTCCGCCCCACGGAGCTCAGTACCTTACTAAGTCACTGTTAATTGTATCACGCCCCAATACATTACGGAAATAACAAGGTCAATTTCACGTATAAATACCAAGTGTAGCCTACCAAAAGTTGCGTCTCCGGTAGCGTAACTCATCTAGACAGTTTAATTAGTACTGTTCTATAGAAATATTCTACACATTTTCTAGACATCAAAAACCAACTTTTTGCAATTTTTATCATAGTTATTTCGATTTTTTTGTGTTGTCTTTTTTCGTTTCCATATTGTATATTGTTTTTGTGTTTAGTAATTAGCGGCCACTGGTAGTTTCAGTTTCACGTTAGTTTCAGTTAAATGGCTTCAATAGTGTAAAAGTAATTAACATTTTATTGGCATTTTTATTCAAAATTTTGTGTTTTTCCTCTATATAATTCCCCTTTTCCAAATTTTTCTATAGTTTCACGCATCAATACACGCGGGCCGCGATCCCCGATCGTTTGCCGTTGGATTGAGCGCGATCGGAGCTATAGTTTTCTCAATATTAATAAATCTTTCTAACATACCTACTTTTAACCTGTCTGTTTAGTCTGTTGATTTTCATTTCGATTTTCATTTTCGACCACGTCATCACTCACCATCAGGTGAGATTGTGGTCACAGGATTATCTAATAGCTACAAAAAAAAATACATCTACCGAAAAGATTACAAAATACAAAATTACAAAATGGTTACCTGCAGGAGTTTCAACGTCACATACGACGTCCGCCTCTGTTATCTGCAGGTCCAGCAGCTCTCGTACCGACAGTAACGCCTCGGCCGGCGCCTCACCCGGGAACAGATAGTCACACAAGTAGAGAGAGCCTACCGGGACTAGGACGCGTCGAGGAGGCTCGTTGAAACAAACTTTCTCTGAAACATACAAACATTCCTTCTTTATTTAGATTCGTTGAAAAGCTATACTACAACCCCATAATAATAATAATGTTTATTCTTCATTAAAAACACACACATAAATACAACCATTACTTAAGAAGTGCAACATAGTGTGAAATGTTTTACTCACAAAATTATACATATGACTTACAAAGCCCTCACTAAGAAAGAATCTTGAATCGAGGGCGTTTGCTTCCTTCAAACGTTTACAATATTACCACCATACAACTGTATCGAATCGTCGAGTGCTGAACACAGCCTCTACATTAATGAGGTTGTTGCCATAATCCCCACGCTTGCCAGTCGGCTTGGAGATCAGTGTAAGATGGCAGTTTCTCAGAAGGTGCTGCCTACCTTCTAGTATCGTTCTCTACGTCGCCTCTTACGACTCCCACAGATAGATAAATATGCGGGGGTGCTATTCTAAGCCGGCACCCCACAGGGTTGGCCAGGGAACACCTACCTACGCAAACATCATATTTTCACGGATCTCATGGCATGGCATTTCCCTATTGGGTTTAAGCAGTACGCGCGATTCGTGGCCCAACGGTACAGTATCAGCCGGATTGTCTACTGCTGAACACAGCGTTCCCTATATAGGGAGGGTTTTCCATAATCCCCACGTTTGGCAGGCGTCTTTGGGATCGCAATTTAAGATATCAGTTCCTCAGAAGGCGCTGCTGCCCACCTTCCGGTATTTTACGTTTAGTCGCCTCTTATTACACTTACAGGTTGCAGGTGACATTCCAGCCCGGCACCCCATGGGACGGGTGGCCCTAGCTATAAGATAATCTACAAGTCTCGCCTGTAGATACTGCTCAAAAATGGACGAACACAACTAAAGCCTATGCGTTCTTTTACTGAATAAATATGATATAAAGAAATGTATGTAAAAAAAAAACTTTTATTAAGTGAAGGTAAACATAATAAAAGTTTTTTTTTTACATACATTTCTTTATATCATATTTATTCAGTAAAAGAACGCATAGGCTTTAGTTGTGTTCGTCCATTTTTGAGCAGTATCTACAGGCGAGACTTGTAGATTATCTTATAGCTAGGGCCACCCGTCCTAAACGAAATGTACTGTTATGTTAAGTGAAGGTAAACATAACATAACAGTACATTTCGTTAAGATTTAGGTTTCAGTACCAGTCTGATAAATCAGGCGCTATGCAAAGCATAAACTACATTACGAAAGTAATAAATACAAATAGATATTTTGAAGCAGTGATGGCTCAGTGAAATTGGCTATGGACTGCCGCGCAACAGGTCCATGAACATCATGGTTCGAATCCCACTGCGGGCTTGAGCTTCACCGCATGGTGGAAGAGCATTTTGCGAATGCCAGCCTGGCTGGCGACCACTCGCAAGTAAAAGATCTGTCGCTAAGTACCTAACGGTGTATTCCGGCAGCTGTCCTTGAGAGCCAGTATTTCTAGGTTTCGCCTATTTATCACATTCGACCACATCATTACTTACCATCAGGTGAGATTGTTGTCAAACTTCAAGGGCTTACCAATCAGCAATAAAAAGAAAATACAACAGTGGAAATGTAGAAAGATTTCTTTCAAAATATTATGTAGTCTATTGAATCCCCGACGAAGAATGGACACATCCTTCATGAATGAATGGATTTGGGGGATTTCTGGAAAATTGAAAATCTCCCACGTGGGCTAATGGCCATGAGGATAGGAGGTAACGTGCCTTCTAACTCCAGTGTCCTGCGGGCGCCGAAAACGCACAGCTACAAAAAGAGGCTTGCATCCTTGGTGGGGTGGAGTAACGCTTCGAGCCCCATATCACCTGAACGCCCACCATCGGTTAACCACCGACACATATAAAACGAAGGCGAAAATTGCCCGCCACTACTTTCTGATACTCATTCGCGTGCGTTGAGTTGCAATGGCTGATCGCACTTATCAACCCCACCCACGTGCTTGTTATTTCAGTTGGCAGATTGAAACTTTGTAATTTTGTTGCTTGTTAACGTAAGGCAGACACTTTATAAGTTAATTGCCAAAGTCACCATATTGTTAATGTCATTCCAGCGACATACGAAAACATTATCGATGTCATTTACTATCATTGTACCCTGCTCCTTTCCACTTGAATGTCGTCACATATTTTATTTTCTAATTTTTTTTATTATTATTAAATAATAATAATAAATTTTCCATGAAATTACATCTCAGAGCTTGGGAACTATAATAGTAAAATCAGACAAGTAACTTCATAAAGCAGTACAAAACGCGGCTTGTATGTGTGCGCGCCCGTACGCAAGCGCCACAGCACGCACACCATCACAAATATCGAGCGTTTCCAACGTGCGCTAGTCTCATCATACCGACCCCGCCTGCCACCCGAGCCGTTTATTTATTTGTACTGTGCAAAACTACTGTTAGCAGCAGCAACGGCCCCCAGAGGTTCAAAAAAAGGAGTCGTATGTTCTAATGTATTACGTCTTATTACTGACTCTAATCTGATCTTGTGATACCGCGATATGCTCGGTTTCCTCACATTCTTGCTAGACTTGGGTATACCTTTTTCCCAAATCACATAATTACTTAGGGGTACTTAGTTAGTTATATTTTCACGCAAATAATTTACCTTCAGGTAGCAGATTGTCATCAATCAATGCATCACAGTGCATTGTGAACCGGGAAGCCAATGATCGCACAATGTCTTGTTTAACGGCCGTTATGGCCTCGGCTGTGGTTGCTTTCGGGTACATGAAGACGCTTGAAGATACCACTCCGCTGAAGTGTATGCTGCCATCACATTCGAGGTACTCCACAGTCTCAGGCAGTGTATTTTCCTGAAATGTTATATTCATTCAATATTATGGACTTGTATGTTGGCTAAATTATGCACAATACACCCCAAGCGGGATGTCAGTGCAGGACATATCGCCCCCAATGTTAGCTAAATATTATTATACATAGTTTTAATTATTAGATGACATTTATTTCGCATTAACTTCAACTTCATCATCAGGGCCTCTGTGGTCTTGCAATACCACAATTCGCGCAGAATGTCACATACAAATAATAGATTTAATAAAAGTTTAACAAAAAAATCAGACTAAAACAGAAAATATTCTAAAACAAAAAATGCACTATAAAGTAAATAAACCAAACCATCATATACAGATTGTTTATTGCTCTTTTTATATCAACAACTGTTAATGAGAACATCATCAATGTAGTCAAAGATGGATATATTGGCTCAAGAGTAATTGGTAAAATATTTTCTAACTGTACAATAAAATAAAATTAAGTACAACTCCACACAGACATATTATTACATTTCAAGTAAAACTTTGGTATTTTAGTCGATTTAATTACGATTTTTAATTATAAAATATATATACAAAGGGAGTATTTGCAAGATAAGAAGAAATTTAAAGGCACCCGGACGAGGGATATTGTATAGAGTTATCTGTTGCTTTCGGACACTCAAAGAAAATGGGGTGTACATTTCCTTCATCTAAGCCACATTCACAAATGAAGTGATCCCTGATGAATAGGAGGTTTTATAGAATGTGTTTTTTTTTTTGTATCTGTTTTTTTTTGCATGTTCCTTTAACTACCAACTCATCTGATGAGATATGTGATGATGTGGTGGAGGATGGTAAATAGGCTTATCCTTATCAAGTCACTGGCTACCTATCTCAAGGAAAGCTGCCAGTAAACGCCGCCAGGTGCTTGGCGACTGATTTTTTATTCAAGGGTGTTGGCTAGCCAGGACAGTATTTTTAAAATACGCGACCAACATTTGCAGCTCAAGCCCGCAGCGTCATTCAAACCATATATGGAGCCCGTGCTCGGCAATCTGTATATGGCATCCTCTGCAGGGCCATAGCTGCTTACAATTTTACTATACATATATTCATTTCTTGGTTTTACAGGCTCTATTTTTTATTAAATACAGAGCTAATCAATTACATTGTGCTAGAATATGGCTTTGATTGTGTGCTTTTCAAAATAAGATGAAACAAAGTTTGTCTATTTTAATTGCTACCATTTTTTTGTGGTGTTTAGGCAAAATACTGTTACGGCGCAAGAGCTCGAACAGTCTATAATAATCCAACGTCGATAAACAAGTAAACGAAAACAAACAATGTACCTACTCTTCACAAAAAATGTTATAAAAAAAGGGTCGCCTTTTGTTCTCAGGCAACTAGTAAACAACCACAGAATAAGTAGTAGTTAGTTTCCATTGAATTTCATACAAAAGTTGTTTACGTTAAACGAGAGATTTATGGCCCCTATTGTTTTTCTATCTAGACTAGTATAGAATATTCCGGTAGCTTTGACTTTTGGATATAAATAGGGTCGGGTCCGGGCCGATGAGACAGTCTTACTTTGAGTACGAAACGAGAAACAGTGCGATTTTCTTTGGACCAAGTGCTCCAAGCGCGAATAGTTAAATTGAGTGAAGTGTGTGATCAGTGATCTTTAAAGTGCGAACAGTCAGTGTTTTAGTGTTGTGTTCAGTGAAGTGTGAAGTGACTGTAGAACTGTGAATAAAGGTGTCAGTTTGCCGAAAACGTATTGCATTATTTATCCCGAACCCTCAGCTCGTAACAATACTTACAAAAGGCACAAATAATGACACATGCATTGACTTCGGTGTTTCCTTTTCTAAAACCTTTGAACTGCTTTTAGTTTTCTTTTTCTTCACGAGTTGCTCCAAAGGCTCTGTTCCATCCTTCAGCTCACCGTCAATGAATATAACACTAGACTCAATTGTCTTGTGGGCTGACTCCAAAATTTGCTGAAATTTAATGGAAGAATATAATAAAAAAATTGCCTTAATTTTCTGGGAAGAAATATACGAGGGTAAGACCAAAAGTTTTAAGAGGCGCATATACATACAACCTTTTTGGGGGTAGTTAGGTAGTTTGAGCTACCTAGAGAACGCATTTTGTTCTGGGCAGCATAAAATGCTGATGTTCAAGATGAAATTGTATAACTTCCCATCTATGAGGGTTTATTCCAAGGTTGCAGATTGGCAACTATAGCATTCAATATAGAACCTAATTAATATTTAAGTTTTATTTTAGTTTATTTATTAGTGATGAAAGAAGCGGATTTATTAAGATCAATACCAAATATTTATACAGTGCCCATCTTAGATTTTGCTGACGACCTTGTGTGTATGGCATTGACCTTGGATATACAAGGTGTCCCAAGAAGTAGTGATATACTGAAGCTGGGAAGTAGAGGACCTAAAGGGCTATCTGAATCACCTCCATGTATGTTCGGCGATTTTTCGTATTTTCAGAGTTATGACTTTTTTTAAATTTTTCACCTAACGCCGGGTTAACGAGAATTTTATGTATGGTGACGTGAATTATTGCGGTAGATGCTTGATTTTTTTGTGTGCTAAGCTGAGAGATAGGCCAATTCAGTATGGTAACATTTACTATCGTTAGATCTTTGAATGGAATAAAAAAAAATGACAAGAAAGATAAAATTACCCAGTAGGTTCACAACTTCACAAGGGACTTAAAATATAAAATCACATAAAAAAAATACCGTTTGGCTTTTTAAAACTTGCTCTATCTATCAAGTAGCTACCCCGAAAATTTCATTTTATTATTCATAAGGCTTCAATAAACAAATTGAAATCAAAATGTGGTAAGTGCAAAATTTTAATTTACATGATGATTAATGATATAATATATAATGGATCCAATAAATTTGCATTGTGCAACAGGGGGGCCCCCCTGTTGCTCAATTCAAATGCGACATCGCCGGAAAAAGTTGTCTTTTAAATGTCTGAATGCACTTCTATTATTCTCATCTTCATCTCAGCAGGCTTGAATAACAAAATTTTAATGGCCCCTATGGAAAGGCGCGGATCGCCTCTGTTGGACTTACTTGTGTTGTTTTTTTAGATGTTAAGAAAGAAAGCTAGGAAACGCTGTATGCGTTTACAGCTACCTTCTTTTGCTTAAAAATATGATTGAAATACAATAATCCGATCATACCATCCCGACAATTGGACAACAACTGACATTTTGCAAGAAAAAGTGTCCTATTATCCATCTTATTCAAATTTATTAGTACACGTTAAAAAATATTCAATACAGAATTTTTGTTCATTATGTTTTAATTAACATAACCAACAAGTCAGAATACAGAAAGTTCTATACACAATGAAATATGAGCTGCTTCATCCACAAATTTTTTTACAACTCTGACTGTGTTTTCTACTTATAATAAGAAAGGCGACGACGACAAGTTATGATGATGTTATTCAATACCTACTTATTTAGGAAATAAAAGTTAAAAGAGTAGGTCCTGTTTATCTGCTTCTAAAATTCTACACTTTTGTTTCATGGAATCAAGGGTGTAGGCAAACAGGCACATTAACCGTATAGGTATTTTATTTTATTTATTATTAATGGACGAGCAGCAATATGCTGATATGTCCATATCAATGCATTGTTGGATTTATAGTTTCAGAAGAGATTTCTTTTCTGTAGATAGCCATTTGGCCAGTTTATTTTTAAAATTGTTTATTGATGTGGCTGATACAACATGTTCAACAGGTACATATTTTTCTATGGGAAACCCAAATAAAGACTAGATATTTCTAAATGTGATTACAAGCATTATCGCATGCTAAGCAAAAATATATAATTTAAAAAAAAAATTATGCTAATATTTTGTAAAATATATTAGGATTTATTTATTTATTTACACACTATAAAATTTAAAAAATAATGTCATTATCAATATTAAAAGTCAAAAATTATTACTAACGGTTAAAGTAATACCATTGGAGCACGAAATTTCGGCTAGAAATGCCATGTCCAGGTACAAAAGGAGGTTTAGGCATCCGACGCGATATCGGAGGACGCGGGTTCGATTTCCACGCCATGGGAAAAAAATTACTAGATACTTTACTATCATACGACAAGAACTATGCCCAACAATAAAATAAAACATACCCACAATTTAACATAAAAGTCAACTTTAAGGACTGTCAATCTCAAGCATTATATGAATTTGTGAACAGAAGAAAACGGAGAATCCAACTCATCTCTCGCAAGGTAATTGGGGGTTGATCATTCGACAATTTCAACAATATTTTATTTTCTATAAAATGCTTTGTGTGACATCCGCTTAGTATAACATATTTGAAATTTCCCTGCGATGTCATTAAAAATGGATTCCACTGTACTATAATTTCATTTGTAAATGTTAAATGCATTTGAATTTTGGCATGGATAGAATGAGAACTAGCATATTTAGAGAATTTTAAAGATTTTAAGTTTATATAATTCTTTTAGTGTTGACATGGAAATATAATAGAAAATTGTGAGTTTGCAATGACTTGTGGGTTGTCAAAATTCTGTTATTGTATAAGCTGTAGTGTTGTATATAGTTCATATTATTTGGTTAACAAAAAATTAAAGCTTATAAAAAATAAATTATATGCAGAAATATCTCACCTGAAATTGTTGTTTTACTGATATGCCACTTTTTTTTACAATGACTGGATAAACTTCATCGAACTCATAATAGCAGTCTAATCTCTGCCACTGCTGGGGTTTCGGCAAAAATTTCCATTCAACCGGCTTGATAACTAAACCTTTTCCAGCACCAACTTCAACACTCTTACATGTCAGTACTTTAGTATTTGTAGACATGTGAAGCACTAGTCTTTCATTTGTGTTAGGGCTATTACCAAACATATGTGGATTTGAGTTCAAAGCTTTATATGTGTGGTTCAATATGGCTTTTACTTTGCTAAAGCTATTTGGGTCCTCAAATACTTCATCATCACTGGTGATGAAGATGCCTGAAATGAAATGCACCCAAGGTGCAGAATTTGGATTAGATAGATACTCCTAGAAAACCAACAGAACAATTTAGAGGAAAGCAAAAGAATAGGCAATTCAGACAGATTAGTGAAGTAAAATTTTTAATAATTTTACTTTAATTAATCTTAAAATTGAGGCTAGCAAAGGTTGGACCAGCTAGGTGCACAAGCTGCACATAGCAACATTACTTGACTTAATGCATGACAATATAAATGCCAAATAATTTTTTGCTTTCCACATGTGAGGTATGAACTAGCAATTAACAAATACTGATCAGTTTTCTCGCAGCACACTCATGACTGCAAGTCTACCACCCGTAGAAGCTGCCCTCTTTCCTTTCTACATTGTTACTGCCCAATCACTTGTTTGAGTTTACGACTAAACAACATGAGTGCTAACCACTGTATTCAATTTATTATGATAACTCACATAACTTTTCAACAATAACCAGTTTTTTGGTACTTTAGCTTTTATGAAATACAGTGCAGAAACAATTGTTACTAATATTAAGTCTTTACCTTAGCAAATAACAAGAACCACACCACTTAAATTGCATCTGGCATCTAAATTCATAATAGACATTAAATTATTGTAATAATGGTGATACTTGATAGGTGGGCTGTTTCTGCACCCATGCTGTCTGCATGCGGCTCATTGTGCGTGATAATTGAATATTGGTGTACCATTCAGATATGGTCTTAATCGGCCGGCTTTAGGAATTCGCACAGTAGACCAAAGTGGCAATGGCTGGGCACCGGCTACACTTCTAGTGCTTATTTTATTGCTTAATTTGACTAGTATAAATGGTATATCAATTGATTTGTGAGCTGTGGCAGCTGCCAAAGTTCAGTCACAGTTTGGAGTGGGACAGTCGCTATATATATGTTGTTTGTTGTAAACAAATATGCTGTATATGTGTTATTAGTGTAATATTGCGGCCAAAATGTACATTTGAAGCATCTATTAGTATTTTTACATAAGTTTGTTAAGACATAGCAAACAAACAGTGATGTGTTGTTGTGTGAGATATATATATAGCCATAAGTGAAATAAGAACCCAATAAGCGTAAGAGCTAGTTTTGCTTGACGACTAATATTAGTAAATAAATATGCACATAAGAAAAAATTATGGAGTGGAACAAACAGGTAACTACCTTGTACAAACAATCCTCCTGGTAGCATTCTAGTGACGTGCTTAGCGTGATCGGCAACCCAAGCTTCCGAGACTCCTAGTAAGGTTTTCATAGGTTCCATATTTTTATCCAACTGGTAGCTGGTCTCTGAAGGACTTTCTGAGGACTTCTCCTCTGGCGTCCGTGCCAGATGAATAACATTGTCTCTGGCTTCTACACTCTAAAATACAGCAACTGGTCAAAAACTAGTCATAAAAAGTACTACACCTTGAAATTCAACTTCCAATGAGAGATAACTTACCTGGCCAAGAATCAGTCCAATAACAAAACTTTCTTGAGATGCGTACTGTTCAAGATATTGCAGGCAATATTCCGGCGAATATACTGTTCTAACCATAATGGAATATTGAAGACAGTGAATTTGCACGTATGTATAAGCTTTACCACTTCTTCGTCAAACCACCAACAAACGTGCCAACAAACAAACAAATCCAATCCAGCCAACCAATATTACTTTTCTCTATTGCAGCCAACCCGCCATGCGCCACCCGGTATATTACTCATAGATCAGATAGAAATTACTTTTCTCTGTCTGCCAACTCAAACCCTATATAGTACCACCAACTTAACTGTGCAGTTCTCGAGGGCGATATTGGTCAAGGAAATCAACTACAAACTGTCACAATTTGAGGGAATTTTGTAGTTCTTTTTTTCTGCCGCCTGAACAGATAAGTTGGTCGAACTGTAACATACTTGGACGGCGATTCTCGTGCAGTGATATGAATATCATAGTAGATAAATATCGAGACAACATTGCGAATATCGAGTCGCGTAGTTTTGTGTTATTCTCGCAATATCACTATCGATAAATATCAAGCCCTAGCGATCGAAACGCAACATTGCGATATCGGTATAATCATTATACACTCTATACACATGAACACAAGTTCATCTGTGGACATATTTTTATATCTACCACTCGCGAAAATAGCATTTTTGTGAAAAGTCGATATTTTTGGGATATTAATAGTCTATAAGTGACCCAGGATAAATATCGAGAATCAATAAATTTATCCCAATTTTGAGAATTGCCCCCCATGCTCAGTGCCTTAAAATACATACTCTGTGAATAAACTGCAGAAGCCATTACCGTACAGGGCCTCGTTCCAAGCCTCAGAGTGTAGTTGTTTGGTTGTTTTAACTTACTCAAAGGTTCGGAACGACGCGGTTGGTTTAAAAACCTCAAATATCAATTTTTGGTGGGGAGCTAGGAAAATATATGGACGTTTCTAGGTAAATATTTAAAAAGCAATAATTACCGCTACCTGCAAAATACAAAAGAGTGCCTATAATTCTCTCATCAAGAAATGTCAAGATCATGTTAGTTAAAAATACAACATACGACCGATTTTCATGGTTAAAAAGTTCCAAAATCCGAACACTACTCGAAGGTTGTGAACGACGTTAGAGTGAAAAGTTGCACCCCGAGTGGGGTCTAACCGAGGTTCTGAACGGCCCCCAAGTTTCACAGGGTACGTATGTTATTAATATTATTTCATTGTTTAATGGCCAAAGAGGATTTAATACTACGCACATACTACAGTGCATTCACTGTACCTAATTTTACCTCTTACGAAAGGCCTGATATTGTGGCCTGAAGATAACTATTTTGAAGCCAAATCGCGATGAACGCGTCCTACACAGTGAAATGCTGGCAAATAGAAAATGAAAAAGGTGCAAATAAGGGCTTATCTTATCTGCCTACCATGGTTAAAACTCAACTACTCGTATATGAAATTATAAAAGAGCATAAAGAAGCTCCAGTATATGAAGCTGATCAAATGCTTGAAGCTCATGGTGACAAAATGGTCAGAAAACCACCATACCACCGTGCGGTACTTGCCCGTGGAACACCTCGTAGAACACCTGGGTGTTCCACGGGGGAAAAAAATCTCCCGTGGAACACCTACGGTTTTCGGGTGTTCTACGACCCATGGTTCAGATTTTTTAAATTTGTCGGTGGTGGAACACCCAACTCGATCGTCTTGGTGTTCTACAGGCAAACAATCAAGCAAGAAATTACAGAACACCTGCGACACAGATTAGATAATAGTTAGTATGATGCATTTATACTAGTGGTGTTCTATTGGTGAGTAGCGTGTGCGGGTCGTAGAACACCTTAGACACAGATTAGATAATAGTTAGTATGATGCATTTATACTAGTGGTGTTCTATTGGTGAGTAGCGTGTGCGGGTCGTAGAACACCTTAGACACAGATTAGATAATAGTTAGTATGATGCATTTATACTAGTGGTGTTCTATTGGTGAATAGCGTGTGCGGGTCGTAGAACACCTTAGACACAGATTAGATAGTAGTTTGTACTATGCATTTATGGTTCTAGGTTTACATAAGGTAATTACTGTTTCAGCTGCTGGATGACTTTGGAGGGGTAGGTAGAGACCAAGAATTGTTTTTTTCTGGCTATGGCATTACATCTCTTGCTTCATATAATAAATACTTATATCATCACGTTGTTGCTTCAGTATTTTTTATTTCCAATTAAGGTCACTATTAATACAAAAATATGAAGAAATGGGTCTCTGATTTGATAGCTGTCACAGTGACACTTGGTGTCGTATTTTACAATTTTGATTTCACATTTGGGCTACGTTTGACTTAAAAATAAGAATGAAATAGGTCTTGGGTGTGACAGCTGTCACACCCAAGACCTATTTGATTCTTATTTTTGTATTAATTGTTACCTTAATTGGAAATAAAAAATACTGAAGCCACAATGTGGTCATATAAGTATTTATTATATGAAGCAAGAGATGTATGCCATAGCCAGAAAAAAACAATTCTTGGTCTCTACCTACCCCTCCAAAGGCATTCGGCAGCTGAAACAGTAATTACCTTATGTAAACCTAGTACCATAAATGCATAGTACAAACTATTATCTAATCTGTGTCTAAGGTGTTCTACGACCCGCACACGCTACTCACCAATAGAACACCACTAGTATAAATGCATCATACTAACTATTATCTAATCTGTGTCTAAGGTGTTCTACGACCCGCACACGCTACTCACCAATAGAACACCACTAGTATAAATGCATCATACTAACTATTATCTAATCTGTGTCTAAGGTGTTCTACGACCCGCACACGCTACTCACCAATAGAACACCACTAGTATAAATGCATCATACTAACTATTATCTAATCTGTGTCTAAGGTGTTCTACGACCCGCACACGCTACTCACCAATAGAACACCACTAGTATAAATGCGTCATACTAACTATTATCTAATCTGTGTCTAAGGTGTTCTACGACCCGCACACGCTACTCACCAATAGAACACCACTAGTATAAATGCATCATACTAACTATTATCTAATCTGTGTCTAAGGTGTTCTACGACCCGCACACGCTACTCACCAATAGAACACCACTAGTATAAATGCATCATACTAACTATTATCTAATCTGTGTCGCAGGTGTTCTGTAATTTCTTGCTTGATTGTTTGCCTGTAGAACACCAAGACGATCGAGTTGGGTGTTCCACCACCGACAAATTTAAAAAATCTGAACCATGGGTCGTAGAACACCCGAAAACCGTAGGTGTTCCACGGGAGATTTTTTTCCCCCGTGGAACACCCAGGTGTTCTACGAGGTGTTCCACGGGCAAGTACCGCCACCGTGAGCTAAACGTGATTGAATTTGTAACTTCAAATGGTAAGCACCCTTGAATAATTGCGTTTTTTACGTTCCATTCTGCTTATAGTCAGTACGTTAATAGATTTTCATTATAAAATGGCACTATAATACTTATGTAGGTATACGGTTAAGCTCGTACTGTACCTTAATATTGTTTTGACGATTGCGGTACAAAAATAATACATCGATGAAGTTTAGAATAGGCGAATTGGAACGTATTTAAAAATAAAGAGTGCGTTCGGAATGTTCGGGTAGTTTTAATTAGTATAGGAAATCATTGTGCAAGAAAAGGAATATAATTTTTACTAAGACTTGTCTAGGAATAACGTTTGTTCTATTTAATAGAGAAAAAAGCGTAAGTAATAATTTTTCCACAGTCCTTCATTTTTAGACACCTTTTGGATCTAGTGAAGTACGGTCTGGCCATCCATCTTTATCACGACGCCATCTGTTTAACCCCTCGTGTGTCCAATCTGTCCACCTCCTATGACACAATCGACCAAACTGCTCACGTTTTTTTATCCCGCGACGCCCCGTAACGTTTTTTTGTAGTACTAAGTAGTTTTCCATTACCTAAACATGTCACCCTAACATCCCCATACCCCAATATATTACCTATACCATACAAAAAATAACATTTTCATACACTTAGTTTGAGTGGATCAAACAGCGAATAAAAATATATTTTTCCAGATTTTGAGGTATTTTGTTTTTTAATCGAGTTTATTTGTGGCAGTCTCCAATCAACATATAAACTTCTTGGTACCAATGCAATCCTCATCATATTCTCTTTACGGGAAAAGAAATGAAAATAGACCTTTTCATGGAAAATTTTACAGGAAAATGGGTTTGAACAGACGACGAAAATGGCGGGAAACGGCATTTTTTATATATTTTTTTTATTTTTTTTTTCCGAAACTATTCCACCTACAACTTTGTTTTTTTTTTTAATGTGTGTATTTATTATGGTTCTTTACCCATGAATAATACCAGATTGTAAGGATAAATATTTTATAAGTAGTAACGAGATTAAAACAACGCGATTTTTTTTAAGAATTTTGGCGGGAAAACTGTACATAAGCGGATTTTATTTTTTTTCTCAAAAACTATACCATCTACGAATTTGGTTTTTCTTTTGATATGATTATTTAGATGTAATCTATACACCTGAATTGTTTCAGATGTTTAGGTTTACAGGTTTAAAAGTAGTTACGAGATTATTTATTACGTAAATTTCGATCGGTGAGTGTTTGCGCGGCAAAATGCATCGAGTGAAAGTTATTTTTTTTCATTTCATGATTTGAGTAACTTCTCGTTACCATAGAGTAATGCGGTTTTTTTTGTTGTATAGCCAATGATAGTAGCTTACTAACAACGTTTAAATAATAACGATCGGATAAATACAAGCTTCACACTAAACCTTTTTTTTAGACCACCGGAATTCCGGCCGTAACAAAAACGGGGGTCAAATAAAAAAATCTATAAAAAAAAAAGTTATCAATCCTTATCCTTTTAATTTCTTTTAACATCGATATTGACTTGTTGCCTATAGAAATGCAAAATTACAGCTTTCTAGGTTAATTACTTTAGAAGTAGTTACGAGATTATTTTTAAATGACATAAATCTATACAAAATTTTGGCGCCAAAATGTAATTTGAGCTGGTTTCAGATTTCATATCAATTTTAAACATACTTTCTGTTATATCAGAATATTATGGATTTTTTCTCGCATAGCCAAGGATCCATTCTCACGAAAACCGTTTGAATTATGAAAATCGAACTTACGCAGATTTTATGGTGAATATGTAACCACGACTATTGACCGATCTCCGGCAGGCCGGATGGGACACATAAGGGAAATCCGGCAGACCGGTGGATACACGGCGGAGGCTAACTAGTGTAACCCCTAAATTTGAGTACTATGCTACAAAATATAAAATCCGTTAGAGTAATGACTTTGTGTGTATGTCAGATATCTGTTTTATTTATTTGCATTATATGCTGTCATTATTTCAGATAACTATTTATGAGTTTGTATTGTCTGCCATACACTGATTTCGTTTTTGAGGAGGTGGTAATTGCTCAGTTTTTAGGTAAAAACTCATCCAGCCGCATGTAAAAGAAAATGATTCCGCTAAAATACTTTGGGAAATACCCGTCCAAACCGATGTAACCGTAACACATAATAGACCTGACTTGATATACGTTGACAAAACAAATAATGATACATTTCTCATAAACATTACAGTACCTTCTGATTCCAACATAGGTGCAAACTTGCACCTATGTTGCACAAGGGAGTATTTTGGATCCACTTCTTTTCTTAATATATGTAAACGATTTGCCTACAATAGCAGAACTACTATTTGTCATGTTTGCAGATGATGCAACAATTTTTTTACAAGCTAAAAACAATATGGATATGGTAACATTCGAGAGGGAAATAAATAATACATAATTGCCGCTTGGTTGTTGTCGATAAATTTAAACATTAATAGATATCAAACAAAATTCATTAAATTTAAAAATTATCAAACGCCTCATGTTTATCTCGATATGCATGAATCTGGAATTAAAATTGAAGAAGTTAATGATGTTAATTTGAAAAGAAAATTTGGAATTCACATACCTATCCATAAAATTAATTCTAAACTCTCATCTTCTTGTTATATCCTTTCAATATTTCTGAAGAAGTAACTCGGAGAACATATTTTGGCTATCTTTATCCTTTAATTAGTTATGGCGAAATTTATTGGGGTAACTGTAAATGTAATTCTATTTTTATTCTTCAAAAAAAGTGTCTACGTATTATGTACAGTATGTATAGCGACGAGTTACTAAGGGCAGTTTCTAAAGAAAAAACATTTTGACTCTCGCTGGTATTTTAAACAAGAGCTTTGTTTGTTTGTGAAACATAATACTATATTTACGTAGTATATACATAAAGATACATTTTTACCAAAAATGTGGACTACAATATATGATAAAAGTACATATTTAACTAGTATCTGTGTGTTTAATCATTTACCGCTGATCATCAAAGAACTTAATGGACATATTTTTAAGAAAAAGTTATAAGTAATCGTGGCTTCTGGTGCATGTGTTTATATGATGTTAAGGAGTTTTAAAACATAAACTGGCATCATGAATTCAGTCCAAATAATTTGTTGTCTAGGTTTATATAATATCAATTGTATCAAGTTCATTATGTGTCTAGAACCACGCACGCTCGATATGAATAAACTGTCACTAGCTCGATTTCAAACTAATATTGTTTATCTTTAAGTATTGTACTGACAGTTTTGCAATAAATATTACTTTACTTAATGACACTGTGTTCTAATTTACCTGACTCGTGAATTCCTAAATAATATAATTATATCTATCCCCAATTGCCAGTTGTTTGGAAGTTTCTCCACTAAGTGCTTATTGCGCCAACGTTAATTCGAGAGTCAAAGTAGGGTTAACTTGGTTTTTGTATGACAATTTACACTTAACTCGAGTTGAACTCACGTTTTCTCGTTGGCGCAAGTGGGCCTAAGTATGGTATGAAAAATATTGATTATAATAATATATACTTGGTTTACTCTCTGGTAATCTGATGTGTGTTTATTATGTCATCACTTGACACCCAAGCATTTCTCTTGATGTGCCAATAATAGACCTATGGCAAGGCAACGTTCTGAAGACTCAAATCCCAATTATGATTCCGAACTTTCACGGTTCAAAGACAGGATTTGATCATACAAACTGCAATTGTTCACTGTTACGTTATGAACGTATTATCGTGAAAGTTATTTATGAGTAAAACCACATAATAAAAAGGACCAGAAGGATCCCTCCGCTAAAAAGTTTAAATAAATAAGCAACTCTGCTACGACCTACGACGCAATAAAGAGCAATTCAGATCGCACACCGCTGAGTACCTACCTAACATTTATATTCACCTACAAGGCATCTTTTCTATCGCGTAGTTCATATCTCTGCTGACGCGGTAAATGCGTTTGGGTTGTGATCGTGTGCTCACATGCTATTACAGCTATGTACGTAGGTACCTACATGTAGTATCAATAAATATTTAAGCAGTTAAATACATTTCAAATATAAGTACCTCACATTAGCAGAAAACGATTTTAAAATGTACCCGTGTTGTTTAATGACGATCTATAGTTAGTGTAAAGCGCCATCTAGTTGTTCAATCGTAAGTAAACCTAGTAAGTTAGTTCACTAGTGATCAACTAGGTGTCGCTGACCCATGCTAAAACATGCAAACGTTTGTCGCACCATACCGGACGTAAGTTACTGTAATATTATTTACTATAGAACTTATAGGACACTCTTGTTTGTTTATTATAATGTGATAACATAATACAGAGTCAAGTACAAGGAGAATTGGCGGTTTTATTTGAAATCCCAAAGTTTCCCCTCAACTAAAGTTCACCTTTAACATTTGGTCCTACCGATCTCGGATATCGACCTATTTTGGAGGAGAACCCGTACTCGCAGTGGATTGCTGCATCGGTCAGAGTACGGCTACGCAGCAGGCAAAGACACTGAGCTACTGACTGAGAACTGAATACTTCAGAAGCGACGACGTTTAAGTTGGAGTTTGCCCAGTGGAGGGCCATCAGATGCAATTGGCTGGTGATTTGTGGAAATATATGTTGGCGCGACTATCGTTAAGGTCAAAAACAGTATAAGTGTACAGTGCAAAACAGTGAGTAATTTGAACTTTATATCCTCGTTGAAAATAAAATAGACAAAATCTAAGAACATCAATCATATGACTAGTCAGTTAGTGAGATTACCAAATATTTCTATCCCGACTTTTTCAGGTCTATATTCCGAATGGACGTCGTCGTTCCGAGATTTATTTATATCTTTAGTAGATCGGAATGAAACGATTGATAACGTTTAAAAGCTGCATTATCTTAAAACCCATTTAAGGATGCACTTGCCGACGGCTCGAACTTATCAGCGGGCGAGGGAACAAAGCATGCTATTTCACCTATACCTTTGTGGGAAAGGGTAAGACTCCGTGATGAGTAGTACGAAGATAGTGATCGCGCATCACACACCCGTATTGCATCTACGCTAATTACGCACACTTGTTTGCGATATATCAATGAAAGCCGAACCATGCCGAACGAATTACGATGTTTGACGACGGACGGAGATAGTGTCTCAAGCTACGTCACGACGTGTGTAGGTATTTCTTATAAAATAATATTATATATTCACAGAGGAATACATTTTGGTTCGGACAGTAGGTACCTGTTGTTATAATTTTCGTTCGTTTTATAATAACATACTGATGTTATTTCACCTATAGTAGGTAAATATTTAGTAAGTAGGTACAATGATTTGTAGGTACATAGTAAATGTATTAGTTTGTTCTTTTCATATTGATGTAGTAAATATTTACCTACAATAATTATTTATTACATAATTAGCAAGTTACTGCTTTTACTACAACATATTTTGTAAAGCAGTGACGGCTCAGTGGCATAGGTTATGGACTTCCGCGCAGCAGGTCCATGGTTCGAATCCCGTCGCGGGCTTAATCTTCACCGCGTGGTAGAAGAGCATTATACGAATGCCCGCCTGGATAGCTACTACCCTCAAGTAAAAAATCGGTCGTCAAGCACCTAAAGGGAAGCAGTGATGGCTCAGTGGCATTGGTTATGGACTGGCTGCGCATCAGGTCCATAGTTTGAATCCCGCCGCGATATTGAGCTTCACCGCGTGGTGGAGAGTTCGTAGCGAAGTTTACTTAGCTGTTCTCAACCGATCAGCAAAGTTTAGCACCGTCGCGCGCGGTCATGAGTTGGATGGGTGACCGCTAGGACAATACTACTGAGCGCTTCCGTGCTTCGGAGGGCACGTTAAGCCGTTGGTCCCGGTTGTGGTCTTAGGATGGCAGTCGTTATAGCATGGTGGTAGGGCATTTTGCGAATGCCCGCCTGTATAGCTACCACCCTCAAGTAGAAAATCTGTCGCCAAGCACCTAACGGTGTGTTCCGGCAGCTGTCCTTGAGAGCCAGTACTTCTAGGTTAGCCTGAACAACATCTTCGACCACATCATCACTTACCATCAGGTGAGATAGTGGTCAAAGGCTAACCTATCAGGCATAAAAAAAAGAGCATTTTGCGAATGCTCGCCGGGATAGCTACCCAAGTAGAAAATCTGTCACCATGCAACTAACGTGAACTCAGTGGCATTAGCTATGGACTGCCTCGCAGCATGTTTATGGTTCGAATCCCGCTGCGGGCTCGAGCTTCACCGCTTGGTGGAAGGTCATAGGGCATTTTGCGAATGTTCGCCTGGCTAGCCACCATCCTCAAGCAGAAAATCTGTCAGTAAGCGCCTAACGGGAAGCAGTGATGGGCCAGTGGCATTAGCTAGTGACTGCCGCGCAGCAGGTCCATGGTTCGAATCCAGCCGCGATATTGAGCTTCCCCGCGTTAGTGAAGAGCATTTTGCGAATGCTCGCCTGGATAGCTACCACCCTCAAGTAGAAAATCTGTCAGAAAGCACCTAACGGGAAGCAGTGATGGCTCAGTGGCATTAGCTTTGGACTGCCACGCAGCAGGTCTATGGTTCGAATCCCGCCGCGGGCTTGAAATTCACCGCTTGGTAGAAGGGCATTTTGCGAATGCTCGCTTGGCTAGCTACCACCCTCAAGTAGAAATTCTGTCACTAAACACTTAACGGGAAGCAGTGATGGCTCTTAGCAATGGACTGCCGCGCAACAGGTCTATGGGTCGAATCCCGCCGCGGGCATGAACTTCACCGCATGGTGGAAGGTTGTTTTGCGAATGCTCGCCCGGCTAGCGAGCTTTGAGATGAGAGTGTGTCGTACCGATTTCAAAATCTGTCTCTAAGCGGTAATGTACGATGGCATCATGGATCTACCAATCCTGGTAGAACACATTTGGAATAAAAATTCTCTACCTACCCGTAACTGATTTAAATTATTTCCAATAAAAATCAATAACTAATCATAGGTTATTTTTGATTAGGTAAGTGCCTACAATCATCGCTAAGTTTACCATATAAACTTTCGTACTACCTTAGGTATAAGTACCTACTACAAATATACATACTTATTCTACTAATTTACGTAGGTATAGATACATAGTACTAACTTTATTATTTGTTGTGATCTTATAGCTATGAAGATAGGTATGCAATGTAATGCGCGCCCGCGAATGTCGATTTGACATCGCTGGCAGTTGCGTGCCTAGGCAGGCCTATATGATAAATGATAATTATATCGTAAATAGGTAGGTATCTTCCATTGAGCTTCTAATTCTAACCCTTTACTACTTTGTGTTAGGTAGGTACTTTCTCGAAGTTATATTACTGCTTAGACTATATTCTAAAAAGAATGCGGACTACCTACGTCCATACCGTATCTAACCAAATGCAGCTTTTTATATTGTCTAAGTGTTGCTAAAATGATTAGGTACTCACCATAGCTATCATGACCTGCGTATTGACTAATACCTACTAGGTACTAACTTAGGTGAGAGTAGGTGAGTACCTAGACATAGTTACGTATTTATATTACCCAAGTACCTATCTATATGGATTATGGCGTCCGACACTTACTATCACGAACAAACTAATCAAATGCGAAAGAAAATCCGGTCCCCAACTCCCAACATATGTAAATATATATATATATATATATAAGTACGTAAGTAGGCATAGGCACTACATATTGGTAGTGTATACATACGTGCACACCAAAAAGCAACAGGGCATTCCTACAATATAATATTATGTTCTAAGATCGCGGCGCGGTGCACGTGACTTTTGGTAGTGTGCGTTTTGTTAATTATATATTAGTGTGCTGCGCATGAGACCCGCCCGCCCGCTTCCCTCACCGCGGAATGGAAGTATTGACATGAGATGCCCAATATTTTGAACGAAAAACTAGCGCGCAAAACTATGTGTGCCGACCTTTGGCTCTAGGATGTTTATGATTATACTACTGGATGTATTTGTTTTCCAAAATGTTATCTAAAATGATCATGAACTGAGCTATGCTTCTATGTAAATAATTTTAGGGATTTCATGCTCTATAAGTCGTTTATTTACGACTAAACATGCGCTAAAATTCGTGATATTACAGGGATGTTTCGAGGCTTATAACTATCATGTGAAGATTTTTTTTACAAATCGGTGCCAAGACAAGCCTAGATAATGAAGAGATAAATCGATATCATGCTTAGTTGTGGACCTAAAACCTCAAATAAGGGAGTGATCATCCTACGGCGTTTGTATGGAAAAGTTACCGGCCAGTTCAACCTTAACTGGTGAAGCATCTCACCTGATTAGACATACACCTATAACAGATTCTAATTATAGTCGATGTTGGAATCTATTAGAAAAGCGTTATAACAATAAAAAATACTTGTCCGATTACATATTGAAACGTTTATTGGGACAAAGGCGTTTGAACGTAGAGTCAGCCACGGGTTTGAAGGAATTGTTGGATACAACCATGGATTGTATGAATGGTCTAACAAATCTTCAAATTGATGTGAGTACATGGGATATAATTATCATACACATAGTGACATTAAAGCTAGATCCTAAAACACTAAAACAGTGGGAGCTACACATTTCGAACTTTTCTGACCCAAATAAATTGCCATCTTTAGATCAACTTAAGGGATTTTTAGAAAATCACTTTCGTGCTTTAGAATTTGTGGATTCCAGCAGGTTGTCAGTTCAGTATAAAAGTGGTATTCAGGCAAACCCGATAGTTTCATTAGCAACAATTAACGAAGTTTCTAACACTATGAGATGTGAATACTGTTCCGATAGTCATAAGTTGTGTTTTTGCAAAAAGTTTGCAAAGCTAGAATGTTTTGAGAGACGTGATTTTGTGGTCAAGAACTCATTTCGATGTGCTTCAACTGCTTAGGCAGCAATCATACAGAGTACGAATGTTATAAGCCTACCACCTGTAGGATATGTAGACAACGGCACCATTCTCTTTTACATATATTACGCTCAGATCCAAACAAACCTACTACTGGTTCTACTAATAAGGAGGCTATTGAAGGTCCTAGCTATTCCTTTGGTGCATCGCCAATAGTATCGTGTTTGTCGACTCAATATAAATCTGCATGTGGACAGGTTTTACTAGCCACAGCGCTAGTAAACGCCGAGTCAGAATCTGGTTACGGTCGTGTGATCAGAGCTGTAGTAGATCAAGGGTCCCAGGCTTGTTTTATAACTGAGGCCGCAGTACAGCATTTGCAACTGAAAAAGAACCCAGTCAGTGTAATGGTTACTGGTTTGGGCGGAAGTACAGCATTAAATTCTAAATATGTAGTTAAGATAAATCTCAGATCGCAAATTGATCCCACATTTAATGTTCAAGCAGAAGCCTTCGTTCTCAAAACCATAACGACATACCTACCAGAAGAATCCATTGCACCAGTCAGATGGATAGAACTCCAAGATCTTAGTTTAGCAGACCCGCAATATAATGAATGTAGACCAATAGATATATTATTAGGAGTCAATATATACAGCACAATTTTAAAAGGAGGTATGAAAAACAGCCCGGATGGAGCGCTCGTTGCACAATGTACAACTTTGGGCTGGATTATATCAGGAACAGTCCACGGCGCTGCATCTGAACATAAAAACACTATGGCGATGCATGCACAGATAAAAAAAACCTATGAATTGAACAAAAAAACGAAGCTTGAAGAACAAAATAACATAACTCAGAATCTTAATATAGAAAAGTCACAAAAATGTAATGATATAATCAAAAATACGACTAACAAATCAACTAAAAATCGATACATCGCTAAGATACCGTTTCAAGATAATCAACTGCTGTGTCACGGAACTATCGCACGACGAAATATATCGGCTACAAAACCGATACCGAAGGACTTGGATTTTAAGTACAGCGACGTAGAAATCATGAAAGAAGAGTTAAAGTTAAAACGTCTAAGAACTGTGAACAAAGCAGATAACCAGAAGAAGTATGTAGACAATAAAATTCATAACAACAAGGACATTGAAATATATAATACGAAGCATAAACGAGGTCAATGGAGAAGAGGTAAAATAAAAAAAATTAACTCTAACTGAAAAGTATTGTTAACTAAAATTAGTAAATATGACGTCTTTTTGAAGTTAAGGACAAGCAAAACAAAACCCAATAGAGACAAGGACAACAAAAGAAATACTCAGGACAACAATCAAATATGCAGTCAGAACGCACGGAATCCTCAGAACAACAGATATGACATACAAAAGACTACAAGAAGAGCATAAAAGACAACACGCTGAACAAACACGACAAGGCACACATTAAGCAGAACAACTCACGAAATATACAGGTCAACAGCGAGGGCACCACAGCACAAAACCTAGAACCTACAGGCCAACAGACAGAACATACAGTACAATCATACACTAACCAACCAAACAAGACACAGAACACAATATGCATGATAGGTATTGTTACTCGCTTTATGAGGGTGCGCGTTTTCTATATGCCAGCCGGCTATGGTTGGGAGAGCGGTGGGTTCTCTTAGACACAGGGGGTGTTATTTGTTGGCGAAAATTACATTGGGGTAGTGGATCTTTCTAATAGTGAGGGCGCCACCAGTCTACTGTCTACTGACTGGAATATTCTGTGAATGCTGACAGAAAAATGAAACGTCTGATCACCTTACATACGCATCTATCTATAATTTATCTCAAAAATATAACTTTACATTGTGTTCCTTATGAGGTAAACTTAACCTATGGGGGTTAGTACAAGTTTATATTCTAAAACATTCTTATGTAAACATTATGTAAGTTTGTAATTACATATTCTTAAATTATTTCTGATTTCTGGTAAATCCTACATGTAGGCGGGCCCTCCTACGTGTGGGCTATGCTAAATTAACACGTGAAATTATCTTATCAATACATCCTGTATGTTGGACAATGTGGGCTTCTAAATTAGTTAAAAAATGTCACCAGATGGACGGCGAGTGTGCACCAAGACTCCAGGTGTGAGGGGCAAAAACCACGCTTTGTAGTAAGCCGAAGTCGACGAGCATCATGGTTGACAGGTGCATATGTGGTGATTTTTTCTCTTATATTCTTGAATTAAACTAGGGAGCGGCAATCTGCCGCCCCTTCTAAAGCAAATCAATTAGCATGTAAAAGGCGCCATTGCGCACGATACGGTCGGCACGCCGCCACGACGTACAGCCGGCACATTTTCATCCTCCTTGCTCTTATAGCACTTTTTCAATTCTTTTATGTTAAATGATGTTCACTGTTCTCTTTGTCCGGAACGAAAAGAAAAAAGGAAATTGAGATCCATCGATTACAAACCATTTACCTCTAGGTTTTAGTTATGGTCAAAACTCTCTGGTAAAATCCTTCTACACGACTGCAGTTGAAGAGAATACCAAGGGCGTGTAAAAATAAAATTATATATTCTTCAATAAATGTTCTAAACTTGACAAAAAACAAACATTTTTAATTTTCTCCACACAAAAGATTGTATGTCTATCGAAACATCTCGCAGAGGCACAGCTTTAGGAGACTCGATTATTTAGCAGATGCCACTTTTGTACGAAACCCACGTACAACTGTCAACGTCAGCTCCTAATAGCTGTCTTTGTTTCTGATATGTCTTCGAATGGAAATTGAACATTGAAAAGAAGAAGAAGAAGACCTATCATTGTTTACTACTAATGTTTATTTAAATACGAAAAATCGTGCTAAATTCTATGAAAATATGATGAAAGTTATTAGAAAATGACCAAATGAATTCCCAACGAGACCAAATGTTATCAAGTGAAAAAGTTATGTTCTAAACAATAGATGAAGAAGTGAGATGTCCACCAACGATTTGTGCTTTACAAGCTTTGTCACAACGTTTAATAGACTTGGCCTGGCTTACCAGCCTTCTCCAAGGATCCACTGGAGTATTACCGACCGCCACAAGCTGCCTACTTCAAGAAATTCACAACGAACAAATTGACACGCAACAACACCCCACTGCTAAGAGCAAAATTATGGTGAAGAAATGAAACATAATTTATGCGAACAAAATGTAAACCACCTAAAGAATGATCTGTTCTGAGGCAACAGTGACAACTGGATCGCTATCTTCTTTCGTGTTCTGCAAGGGAAAGTTATAAAATGAACAAGAATACAATATGCACACAGTGAGCTGAAGAGTACCCAAAGACCCATGGTACCTTATTGTATCTCTTTTCTTAATAACTCTGTATAATTCTAAGTTTTAAATAACTTGTAATATAAAGTTTCTAAAAATCTTGTGTTTTTAACCACTTCCCTCATGCCTTCTCTTAGACCTTTCTAACTATTTTCATAGTATTGAATAAAAATGCTTATCAGCATTGAATAATGTAAGTGTTTTACTCATCTTACCCTAGGTAACTTACTTAACTAATAAAATAATAGCCTAGTGATCTATCATATCCTCAGAAATGTAAACGGTAAGGTAAAAGGAAACAAAATCCACACTACTTTCACACAAACTTCTTACATACATTCCCAAAAATCTCAGTGTACCGGCTATAATTTAGACATCAATCTCAACCTTCATTCTTCTATACAAACACTTATTATTTATTGAGACATATATTCATCACCACCCAAACTACCGTTTATTCTTCTCTTATATGCTCTTCTCTTATTCCTTATTACTTCCTTTCACTATACAGTCCACCTTTACTGATTAATTAAAATCTAAATATTCCTACCTAATTAAATATAACTAGTGGCAGTACCCGGGTATGTCTGCCTACTTACATTTAAATATGGTAAATCCTTAAATTTAGCCCGTTACTTATATACTATTCCTATTTATTGTTTGTTTACTAGCATATATGGGATATACACTCTAACTGAACTTAAACTACTATTACTATTTCCTAGGTTTTTATGTATATATATTTGTTTCTAATATTAAAAGGAGTTTGTACATATCCTATATGAAGTTTAATGTTTCTATTTCTTAACTAAAAGCTAATGTGGCATGACATGAATTATGTCTTTTATGTGGGTTAAACCCAGTTTCTTACCATTAATTGCACGGAGACGATAAATTAAAGGACTTACTCTTTCTTCTACAACACACTTAATATTTCTAGGTGCTAGTTTACTTGCAAAACTATCACTAGCTTTAGAAAGTGTGTAATCTTTCTTCCATACTACTTGCCCAACTTGTAAGCTAGTTTCTCTCTTTCTCTTATCATACAAACGTTTACCACGTTCATATGCAGAGTTTAATTTTTCTTTTACTTTCAAAAATATTTTTTGAAGTTCTCTTAATGATCCTACATATTCTTTTCTACCGGGAGTCAAACGTTTTAAATTTGTAATGTCCTGTATCCAAGACAATTTCCCTACCGTGTACTATGAAATATGGTGTGAAACTAGTGGCTTCATGTACACTATTGTTCATCGCAGACTGGATGTGTGGTAAGTGAACATCCCATTCTCTGTGGTCATCTTTGAGAAATGATGATATTGTGTCTCCCATTACTCGGTTGACACGTTCTACTGGATTGACTTGAGGAGTGTAGACAGCAGTATAGAAAAGGTTTGTAATACCATACCTGCCTATCATTTCTTTGAATTCTTTACAAGTAAACACACTACCATTATCACAAATTAATGTCTTGGGTATCCCATGCACAAGAAAAACGAATTCTTCTAATTTCTGTATTATAGTGGAAGCGACAGCCCTTCTTATGGGAAATAAGAAAACATACTTCGAAAAATAATCTGCCACTACTAACACAAAAGTGTTACCTTTCTTTGACCTTGGTAAGGGGCCATGAAGATCCACTGATATGGTTTCGAAAGGCCTTTCTACATTCTTAGGCTGACCCATCAAACCAGGTCTAGCCTTATTTGTAGACTTATTGGCCAAACAAACCTCACATTTTCTAACATATTCTCTGACATCTTTCAGTAATTTTGGCCAGTAAAAGCGTAGAGCTATGCGTTTTACGGTTTTACTGATTCCAAAATGTCCTGCTGTTGGTTGGTCATGATTTTCTGATAAGACATTTATTCTATTCGGAAGGGGAACTACTAATTTCCATGAAGTATCTTGTTCTAAAGCAAATTTACATTTTATAAGTTTGTACAACCTTCCTTCTATGATATTAAATTTAGGGTAACGTTGGGGTGATCTTCTACAATTTTCATATAATGTATCATACCAAACGTCACCTGAAGGGTAACTTATTCCTTCTATCGATTCTATTTCTAACCTGCTGAGTGCATCAGGTACAACATGTAAGTGTCCTTTACGGTGTTTGATTTCAAATTTGTATTGCATAAGCCTCATAGCCCAGCGGGCTAACCTACCGCTAGGTGATTTAATACTCAGTAACCACTGTAGAGATGCATGGTCAGTTATTACTGTGAATGGATGTCCTTCTACATAGCATCTGAATTTCTCTACACTGAACAATGCAGCTAAACATTCTTTTTCTGTTACGGAGTAGTTACGCTCTGCAGCAGTCAGGCTTCGAGAAGCATACGCTATTACTTTCTCTACACCGTCTACGTTCTGGGTGAGAACACTGCCTACGCCTTTGTCACTCGCGTCACACTGAATAACAAATTCTCGGGAGAAGTCAGGACAAGTTAAAACTGGTGAGGTAACCAAACACGTTTTAAGGTTATCAAAGGCCTCTTGGGCATCGTCGTTCCATTCCCACTTCTTCAGCTTCTTACTCGTTAAGCGGTTCAAGGGAGCTGCTACTGTCGCGAAGTTTGGTATGAACCGACGATACCACCCTACCATCCCCAAAAAGCTTTTCACTTCCTTAGGCGTTTTAGGTACTGCTAATTTAATAATAGATCTGGTTTTATCTGGGTTAGTTCTAAGTCCTTCTCTATCTACTCTATACCCGAGATAATCCAGTTCTTCTCTACAAAAATGTGACTTGTCTATGTTAACCGTGAGTTTCGCGGCCCTTAATTTCTCATAAACCCTGTCTAACAGGTCTAAATGGTCTTGAAAATCGCCTCTACTCACTAAAATTATGTCATCAAGGTACGTAAAGACTGATAGAGTCAAGTCTGCGTTCTGGAATTCTGCTGTTAGCAACCTATCCATTAGTCTTTGCAGTGTTTGAGCCGCTGTGCTCAAGCCAAAACACATTCTACGAAAATGAAAGAGACCGCGGCCCGATACAGCGAAAGCCGTCTTCTCTCTACTCTCTGGTGACAACTCTACTTGCCAGTACGCAGACTTGAGGTCGATTGACGTCAAATATCTAGCACCTCTCAAACTGTTCAATATAAAATCTATGTTTGGCAAAGGGTAGCTATCAAATTTAGTAATAGAGTTCAATTTTCTACTATCTAGGCATACTCTTGGTTCTCCATTCTGTTTTTTCACTACCACTAGAGGGCTATTCCACGGTGAAGTGGATGGCTCTATAACCCCTAGCTCAAGCATACGGTCCACTTCAGCATGTATTAGTGCTAACACAGCCGGGGAGAATTGGTATCCTTTCTGTCGTACTGGGGGATGATCGCCAGTATTGATGGTATGTTGCACTAGGTCGGTCTTACTTAAGCCACATTCTAATGTTAAGTTTCTAAATTTTTCTATTCTAATTTTAAGTAGAGCTAACTGTTCTGAGGTTAAATCACTAGCAGTATGTAAAAATCCTGAGTCTACAAAACAATTTTGACTTGTTAAACTGTCTACTTTTATATATTGTAAAATTTCTCCACCGATTTTGAAAATTTTCCAAAAGTCAATGCCAAAAATAATAGGTGTCTTTATTGCTTCAATTACTAGAAATTTTATTCTATGTATTAAATTTTTATACTCTATGTCTAGATATGTGGATCCAGCAGCAATGCTTGACGAACCATTAGCAGTTATAATGGGCACACGTTCTGATTTGTTCAATGTAGCTCCATTTGGTTCTAGAAATCTATATGCAATACCGCTAATTACACTGACCATCGCACCAGAGTCAAGGAGTCCTTTACATTTTCTACCAAAAACTGAAACTTCGAGAAACGGTCGAGTTTCTCCAGGCATAGGATTAAAATAGACCTCTTGAATTTTCTGATGTTCTACTCTAATATTTTTAAAGTTCTTATTTACTACAGCTCTACTAATTTTTGTTGCTAGATCCTTTTCTGTTCTATCATTACTATGACTTTGGCAGGGCGGGCTCATCCTTCCCCGGTGGAAGAGGCTCTTTCCGAGTTTAAATGGTTTTGTGGGTTGCATTTCTCACACCTTGGTCGTATGACTCCCTCCTTACCGCAGCCATAGCAATGTATCTTTCTGTCAAATTTACAATTTACTTGAATGTGACCCTGCTTCTTGCATTTATTGCAAACAATGCGATTAATCGCCGCTTGTTCAGATATAGTTGCTTCTATTTTCTTTTTCTGGGGGCCACAATTGTAAAAAGTTTTGGTTTTATAACACAAGTCAGTGTGCAATGGATTAGGGTTTGAAATTGAGGGGTTAACATGTGTTGAGCACTCCAACTTCATGTCTTCTAATTGTTTACATTTATGGCGTAGTTTATCTACATTTGAAAATGTATCACAGAATATCTTCGATTTATAATAAGGAGCTAGGTTGTCCTTTATTATTTCTACTTGTTCCTTTTCAGAGATTGCACTGTCTAAACGGTTAAAATATGTTTTCTTTACATAAATGTAAGACACTACACTTTCTGTTGGATGTTGAGTCCTATTATAAATTTCCTTTAGAGTTTTCCTATTGTAGGAAATAGGTAGGAATTCTTGTTTCAGTGCTGAAACAAAGTCATTCCAGGTCAAAGCTTGTTTACCATAAAAACGGTACCATTCTGCTGCACTACCCTCTAAGAGGTCAGATACACTGCTTAATAATTCTGATTGGCTAATATTTTTAGACATTCTTAATTCTTCCACATTTTCTAAAAATGAGTGTAAACTAACTTTGCTGTCCCTACCAGAGAACCTAACATTCCAGTTTGATACATTGCGAGTTGGGTCAATGGTTATCCTCAGCTCACCTGTTCCTACAGAAGAGTCCTGTGTTGTCACTGTCCCCTCCGCCGGAGTGTGTTGACCACTGTGTACTGGATTCATCTCTGCTGCTGCTTGTTCCTCCGTGTAGCACAGGCCCACTTTTCCTAAAATGTTTATATTCAAAGTTTTGAGGATGTTCTCACACTCACTTTTAATAGCTGAAATTCTTTCTAAATGTTCTTCTTCCTCAGTGTCAAGACGACCTATTCTTAATTGAATGTGTATAATACGAGAAGTGAATCTATCCTTTTGGGAAGGGGTCAAATCTCCAGATGAAACTGACAGGCTAATGTCGTTTAATTTGTCTTCACAGATTTCTAGTTCTGATTCTACATCTAATTCTGAAAGATTAGTGACTACTTCTAATCGAGAGGCTTTTGACAAACTAGCTAATTTTGCTCGCATGTCCGCAACCGTTTTGATGTTACAATGACCTCTAATTCTGAGTTCATATTTGAGCTCAACAGTTCGCCATGGTGGGCGGTTTGGGAAGACCATTTTTTCGATGTTTGACGATCTATAGTTGGTGTAAAGCGCCATCTAGTTGTTCAATCGTAAGTAAACCTAGTAAGTTAGTTCACTAGTGATCAACTAGGTGTCGCTGACCCATGCTAAAACATGCAAACGTTTGTCGCACCATACCGGACGTAAGTTACTGTAATATTATTTAGTATAGAACTTATAGGACACTCTTGCTTGTTTGATTATTAGGTATAATGTGATAACATAATACAGAGTCAAGTACAAGGAGAATTGGCGGTTTTATTTGAAATCCCAAAGTTTCCCCTCAACTAAAGTTCACCTTTTAACACGTGTACTCGAATATGTAAAAGGCATAATGTTTGTTCGATCTATTTAGGTAGAAGCTTATTTAATCTGGATTGACTTTTTATTTATTTATATCTGATAAGGCAAACCTTTGAACACTATGTCACCGGATGGTAAGTTATGATGTGGTGGAAGATATTGTTCAGACTAACCTATTATTACTTTATACTATACTCGGATCACGTTATGTAGTTTCCTTCCTCACATTTTATTATTACTTGGATAAATAAAAGTAACTTGCTGTTATCTCTTGTTCAATATATACAATCCAATTAACTTTATGTATGCCTACATAAAGTAAATTTCAAAACTAATGTACTTTACATATTCAGTATAAAATATACATAACCGCTTATCATACCTATAATCTGTACCCAAGCACCTAACGGTGTTTCAGCATGTGTACATGAGAGGCAGTTTCCTTTAATGGTTAAGCCTGATCAACATTTTTCAACCACATCATCACTTATTACAATAGTAACAAATTAGTCAACATTAGAAACCTATAGGTATGCGTAAATTTCCTTACCTTTCGATGTCTTTAGGAAGTGAGAAAAACGTGAGATTCGGATCTTTGTTGTTATTCATGCAGCCAGATGCAATGCAAACAATACCTTGTTGCCCTCATTTCAATTTAACTACTAGCCTTTTTATTCTGTGAAACTAAGTACGTATACAGACTACGGATAGATACGAACACGAAACACGGCGCGTTAGAGCGTGTTGAAATGCGTTTCTGGCGGCGCACAACCCACTGTGGAGTAAACCCGTCTTGTCGCAGCCGCCGATGTACTTGTAGATTTGTACCTAAAGTGCGGACTGCGCCTGGCCTGGTAAAACACTCTGCAATTCTATATACTGAACGCATAAAGTTTATTTCGTTCTTCGTATACTGGTGATTTTTATTCGATAGATATTTGTTTTAATACCATGCTTATATGTAAATACATCCCAATAAAATACCTTTCTTGAAATTTAACATTTTTATTAAGACATTAACCAAAAATATTACACGTATATTAATCAACTTAAATATGGTGCATTCAATGGAATCACTTCAGATACAAATTAGGTACAAAGTGAACTTCAGCACACTTGCAAATAGCACAGCACACTTAAAGATACTAGAAATAAGTTTTAAAGCACCCTATTTGTGATAAAAAGGTGATTTAACTCAAAACGTACTGCTGCAGATAAAACTTTATAGCATCTTAAAATTATAGATATCCTAATGTCTTCAGTTGAATTTGCACTTGGAGAAGTCCATTTCTGGATGTTGTTCCATGAATCTGTAAAGAATATTGTTTTTCAATTTTTTTAATGGTTTCTCATGGGCCTACATTTTCTGATGGTAGGTGATGATGTGATCGAAAATGGTAGTAACCTGAATCCACTAATAAAACCTGCCTCTTAAGGATAGCTGACACGAACATTAAAAATAATGTGAAAAGCAAATAATGGCGATTAAAAGGTACAGGCACAGATACAAAACTACTACAGGGAAGAAGGATTTCAACACAAATGCAATACTCAAATGCCGTCTTGTTGATAAAGTATGGAGAATCCTACCAAATGGTGAAAATGAAAATCAAATTCACAATCCGAGTGAGATATATTAATGAATATTATAGCTGTACATAAGAGGATCAGACTTTTTTTACGAAGGGAGAAGACGTACTATTTCCCTGCTTCTATTGGATGGTAAGCGTCACACTTGTCCATTAAAGTTCCAGTGTCACCATCCTTGTTCTGCACTGCGCTCGTAATCCCAGACGTCACTTCATTAGGGTAATGCCCATAAGCTCTAAATGTAGGCCAGAATTAATGACTCCCGACTTTCTTTCAATAACATTATTTTTAAACATTTTTCTTTCCATTTTATGGTATTGAGTTTTATATATATGAGGCCGACAAAATAGTTCGTTCTAGTCCAGATCGGTTCATCCTACGCTTGTCAGAATATACCAGTATAACCCAGGACTATCTAGTTTGGCCTAAAACAATTTAGCCACATGCAATCTGGTTATTATGCACTTTGCCTAATTCGAATTACGATTAAAGTATGAAAGTATTCTATTTTATTACTCTAGGACCTAAGGACCCAATTTATTTCAAAAATCTGCCCAGTTGATTTGGAAGTAAGGCAACCAAACACACAAATTAAAATATTGTTGTGAAGCTTTTTCGAGAGCCCGGTTATTCTATATATTATGTCATACTGAACAACACCTTCGACCACATCATCAGTAACCATAATGGCTAGCCTATCAGCCATATAAAAATTAAAAAAACTTACTTTTTGAGCACATCTTGTTTCTTCTGTTCCTCACTAGTGGGCAGGCCCATCTCTTTCTGCCTCTGATCATACATCATTTTCTCAACAAGGCCTCGCGTCTCGCCGTCCAAGTCTGATAATTTCGATGGCTCTGAAAATATACGTCATATTACGATTTATGATAATTATGAATTTACTATACACTAGCTGCGCCCGGCATTTTTACCCACGTAGATAATGAGGTGATGAAAAATAACATAGAAGTCACATAGTTACACACACACACACATTCTCACTCGCTCACAAACTTTTTATTTTTCTGGGTTCACTATAATAGTAATCATCATAATCATGAATTAGAACCTCATGTACGACACAAAGCGATATAATTATCATTCTGTTGTCTTAGGTTTTCGCGATTATTACACATAGTAATTAAAAAACTTCAAACGGTTTAAATCGCGTACATTTATCATCATTTTTGTCCCGACATTTCAAACAATTATCAGTGACAAAAATAATGATAAATATTAGCGATTTAAAACGTTTAAAGTTGTTTAATTACCATGTTTTGAAGCGCTCGTAGCGAAGTTTACTTAGCTGTTCTCAACCGATCAGCAAAGTTAAGCAACGTCGCGCGCAGTCATGAATTGGATGGGTGACCGCTAGTGACATTACTACTGAGCGTTTCCGTGCTTCGGAGGGCAAGTTAAGCCGTCGGTCCCGGTTGTTGTCTTAGGATGGCAGTCGTTATAGCATGGGCATTTTGCGAATGCCCGCCTGGCTAGCTACCACCCTCAAGTAGAAAATCTGTCGCCAGGCACCTAACGGTGTGTTCCGGCAGTTGTCCTTGAGAGCCAGTACTTCTAGGTTAGCCTGAACAACATCATCGACCACATCATCACTTACCATCAGGTGAGATAGTGATCAAAGGCTAAGCTAAGACATTCTAACCCGGCAACCCACGGGGAAATTCATAAATAAAACCAAAATAAATTTGGACATGCTTAGCGTAATATATACATTATATATTACATTATAAACATTATAAAATACCTTGTGGAAGTGCATGGTGGAAGGGCATTTTGCAGTTGCCCGCCTGGCTAGCTACCACCCTCAAGTAGAAAATCTGTCGCCAAACACCTAACAGTTGGTTCCGGCAGCAGTCCTTGAGAGCCAGTGAAATTACAGGCACATGAGACTTAACAACTAAGTCTCAAAGTGACGGGCGCAGCGCAGTAGCAAATAACAGATGCATAAGTTCGTGACTTGTGATGAAATGCATCTGTTATAGGCAGAGGTTAGTCCGCTTAACATCAGGTGGGCCTCGAGCTTGTTCCGTCACAATAAAATAAAACAAAAAACCTTAGTTTACATCATAACAAAAATTCAATTATAATAATTTAAAAGACTATTTTCTTTTAACTGTTAAAAATACTCCTTCAAATTAACTTCAATGAAAACAATAAACAGTATGCGAGATGAATGCAAACAATACAAAAATATACCAATTAAATTGCGTAAGAGCGCATTAACCTTGTAGTAATAGTAGGCAACATATCAACTAACCTGGGTTTATTTTCCTCGTTGAGATCTCAGGGTCCGTGGTCACTAGTCGCCCCCACCAGTTCATTTTGTTCACCTGTATATAATATGAATCAATATCACCTGATCATGATAATTAATTACAGATTTGAAATTATGATGTGAGTATGGAGTGCGGGAGGCGTAGTCTGCTGAAACCACGGAGTGTTTTACAAAACAAACAAAACAATTAAAAATAATATAGGAAAAAGTTCGATGGATTTCGATTAGTTAAGGGCTTGAAGAGCTCGTAGCGAAGTTTGCTTGGCTGTTCTTAACCGATCAGCAAAGTTAAGCAACGTCCGCCGCGGTCATGAGTTGGGGGGGGTGACCGCTAGTGACATTACTACTGAGCGCTACGGAGAGCACGTTAAGCCGACGATCCCGGTCGTCTTAGGGTGGCAGTCGTTATAGCATGGTGGTAGGGCATTTTGCGAATGCCTGCCTGGCTAGCTACCACCCTCAAGTAGTGGTCAAAGGCTAACTATCAACCATAAAATCGAAATCCGTCGACCTTTTTTCTACATTATTCTTGATTATATTATTATTATTATTTATTAACCGTTATTTAAGTAAACTGGGTGTTTTCTGATAACTAATTAGCAGTCCGAAGTAAGGAAATGTGCTAGGTAGATGAGACTAGCCCCCTGCTAAGTGGGATATTTTTTTTTATTTAAAGCACATAGGCTAGCCTTTGACCACTATCTCACCTGATGGTCAGTGATGATGTGGTCGAAGATGTTGTTTAGGCTAACCTAGAATTACTGGCTCTCAAGGACAGCTGCCCAAACACTCCATTAGGTGTTTGGCGACAGATTTTATACTTGAGGGTGGTAGCTAGCCAAGCGGGCATTCGCAAAAAGCCCTACCACCATGCTATAAACACTGCCATCCTATGACAACAACCGGAACCGGGACAGCTTAACGTGCCCTCCGAAGCACGGAAGCGCTCAGTAGTAATGTCACTAGCGGTCACCCATCAAGTCATGACCGCAGCGGATGCTTAACTTAGCGCACGGGCTACGAGCGCTTCAATACCAATATACCACATTGCGTAAGGACAGTCGTCATGTAATTTTTTTGTTGTTTCTCTTTGTTTAGCAGTGAGGACACAATAAACATGAATATTACGTATCAAAAACCTAGTAATGTTTCAAAGATATATCATTACCGTAGCGCGGTTTAGTTAAAAATATTTGGCAGAACTAGATAACGTTAAACTATGTTAACACTGAGTCCGATTCGTGAATATTAATTTAATATTTGTATTCAATTTTCTTTTTGCAGCATGCGTCAACGTTAGGATACATTATTTTCCGAGTAGTATATGTTGTCAACTGATTTGAGGGATGAGTCACGGGCATGCCTTACGTGCCCTGTTGACTGCACTGTGACGCATGCCTTTGGTTGAATTAAAAATTCCGAAGTGTAGCTTTACAATGTATTCCTTTATTCCGACGATAAACATAATAATATTTAATGCAGAATACAATTTAGATTTTATTCCTAATATGATTGGGCAATTTAAACGCCGCGCCGTCATTCAACGTACATTACAAATAGTAGACGCCGACGCTGGTGTCAGTCATGGCCATTGGCGCCATCAGCGTTGATTTTTTTATCATGTCATATCAATCACCCGCATTAATGTAGTAATTAAATAACTTTAAACAGTTTAAATAGTATTTTTAGTCATTTTATAGCCCTCATAGCGAAGTTTGCTTAGCCGTTTTTAACTGATCGGCAAAGTTAAGCAACGTCCGCTGCGGTCATGAGTTGGATGGGTGACTGCTAGTTACATTACTACTGAGCGCTTCCGTGCTTTGGAGGGCACTTTAAGCCGTCGGTCCCGGTTGTTTGTTGTCTTAGGATGGCAGTCGATATAGCATGGTAGTAGGGCATTTTGCGAATGCCTGCCTTGCCTGCTACTACCCTAAAGTAGAAAATCAGTCGCCAAGCACCTAACGGTGTGTTCCACCCGCCGACTTTGAACATCAGTAATTCTAGGTTCAACAACTTCGAACACATCATCACTTACCATCAGGTGAGAAAAGTGTGTCAATCGATATAAATCACAATAAAATGTATATTTCTCAATACTTAAGTATATACTTATAAAAAATATCAATGAATAAATAAAAGCCTGTCCATGAAACAATAGATTTTCTTTTGTTTCTATGTAGAATTCTTCGTTATGGTGACAAGGACTTTTGTACTCCTTGTTACAAATACCATAAAGTTTTATGTTTAAATTACTGAGTTGCTAGATAACTACTTTGTACCGTCTATACTTAGACCACTGATAAGATATGAGCTAATCTCAAATCCACCTAAATACGTACTACAAAAGTTTTCTAAATGTCATAGGCGAACCTTGTAACACTTCTGAAATTGCTTTTGTATACCTAACTAATTATTTTAAACGTAACTTCATTATTACACGAAATGAGATGTTTTTGTCCGGGACCAGCCAATTTGATGTAATGGTCAATTTGGTTGGTATTTGAAATTATTAAAGACACCTGGTATTACCAGTGCAACTGTCCTAACTCAAAATCGATTTATATTCTTACTACACAGAATTGCACAGATGAGACCTTATTTTTGATTGATCTAAATAATGTACTAAATACAGTATTGCACACCTTAAAAAGGTCTAAAAAAATCCACGATGGTATATGATAGACATATAGCTATTAGGGATAACCCACAATAACCATTTTTATCCTTTACTTTTTAAGAGAAATATTTAAATATATTTTCAAAGCTATTTTAAGCAATACAGCATCCTTATCAAATTAAGTACCTTAAATACATTGTATACTGTAATATGTACTACATAATATATGTAGATTAATATGGCACTTTACAGCATGTAATTTAATTATGTATCAGCATTGCACCCTTGCGAAGCCGGGGCGGGTGGCTAGTATACTATAAAATGTTTTTTCTTACAGTTCTTAAACCCCTCGAACTGTATGTAAAAAATAACGATATGGTATTATTGAAAATTTGATGAATTTCGTAATGAGCTTTCGCAAGCTATAGTTTACCTTTTCAAGATTAATTAGCAAGTTGCGACCGTCTTGTAGCAACCACGTAGATTCTTCCACTTTGATGTCTGCGTCCAATTCACCGTCGATGATGAGAGGCTGACCCTTGATTCCGACTTTTAGGTGTCGTTTGCTTATCACCACATTCAGGTCCCGGGGGCGTAGCGTTTGACGGAGAGGTACTCGTAACTGTGGAGGAGCATACTTAAGAGTTAAAACTGAAAGGTTAGGTATATACTTATTTTTGCATGCGGGAAAGTCCAGTGGGTGGACGGCGCATCGCCTGCTATATGAACGTTTAATGTGCAACTTGCTTTATTTTTCCAAGTGGTATATAAACAGGAACCTGTTCAGACTGGCGTCTTACTGAATCTTCGAATGCTTTTTTACGGACAAACGTATGTACTATGACTGACTAGTATGTTGAAGTGTCTGAAGTGTGTGACCTTAAGAATTTCCGTTGCACATCAAAAACTTCGCAGTCTTCCGACCAAACGATGGTATAAGTTTTTGTAGATTTTTGTAGTGAGGTACCTCTATTTATGAAGTGGGTAAGGAACATATATACAAATGGAATTTACTCCGCCCAAACAACATTTTCAATTCATCAAGTCCACGAAATAGTAATTTGCATTAGTGTTGATTTCTATACATTTAAGTGAGCAATTAATTTCGTCAGGTATGAAGCAATGCCTCCCAATTTATCTCTATCAAAGATTGGAGTTTTATGCCGTACAAAATAAACAATATTATAAATTTAATATGAAAGGTGTAGTGATAGTGTTTGATATATTTTATATTGAGCATGCAATTAAAAAATAAACGCCAATTCAGACATGCAATTAAGTGTTTGCGTAGACGGATAAATGTAACAAGCAAGGCTTTTCTTTGTAAGCCTAAAAAGTTGAAAGGTCAAAAGTCTTAACATTTCACACGATTGGAAAAGATACGTATGAGACAAGGTGTTACGTCAAAATATTGTGCCATATTATATTGGTCTGACGTAGGAATTATAAAACAAGTGACATCATAATTACCACCACAAGGCGGTCAATCCAAACCAGAGCGTTCCAATAATGCTTTGGCTACACCTGCGCCTCCCGTTAATTGTGGTTATAAAATGTATATAAATGTAGGTGTGACCACTACTTGTTGCTATATTTTTACTATATCTTATTCTAATTATGTAATGGTATTAACTTATTATAAAGATTTAACCGCAGCTATCTCTATGATCGTCAATTTGTTGCTATAACTGGCTATTAGGCTTTGTTGAAGACGCTAACGCAATATATGCGATATGTCGTTGGCAACTCTCCCTATCCTCTGCAGCCGAAGTATCAGACGGCGGGACCCACCGCAGGGGGACCTGACATTCAGGCATGGGATCGTATGGCCCCATTTGCGGGGGAAGCTTAGTTGCGGCACGTCACGCATGTGTCTTGGCTGTCTGAAGACGAGCAGCCGCGGTGGGTTCGTGGTCGTGTGCTAAAGCGTTCCACCAGCATTCCCACCAAATACAGACGAGGTGTGCACCGAGGAGTTTTTAGTTGGTAGGGTCACTTGCTACTGTGGGTGTGGCGTCTTTATCAAATATCCTGGCCACGGGTGCACGGGAATACATACATGCATTTTCCATAGTTGACACTTTAGTTATAGCTCTAATTTTGTAGCGATAGCTGTTGCTATAATGAATATTTATAGGGGCTAATGCATGTGTGGCGTTACCATGTCAGAATTAGAAGTCCTCCGTTGTTAGGTACATATTAAACCAATTTCAAATAATTACGGTGTATTACGAAAGTCACTTGAATCCAATTGCTTCGTCTATGACATGCGATTTTAACGATGTCATTCGTCAGTGAAGTGTTAATCGCCGGTCAGTCCAACATCAAGGTGGCGGTCGCGAACTGACATCATAATAACATGAACCGAATACGGAATGAATTTAAAAATGTGCGGTGTAATTAAATTGTACGTTTTAGATAAGGAGCGCAGGCAAAGTGCGCGTTCTTCGAAGCACGGCGTGATGACCTCGCATTCCTGGCAAGGACGATTCGAATGATCATTACAGAGTCTGCGCGCTACTGAACCGGACCGTCATGGCAACCAACAACAGTGGCGCCCTGTGCTACTCTACGAACAGTCAAAATTATTAATCAACGCTTGGTGCGTTGATTAATCTTATTTGAATGTTACTTATAACAAAAGCACGAGTACGTAGATAAAAGTAGATTTAATATAAAAGCTTAAAAAAATAACGTAATTGGGTCATAAAACTGATCAAAAAACTGAAGAGAAATGGATTTGTAACATTTAAAAAATTGTTCATTCGTATGCACGTATTCCATAATGCAGTAGATATCAATAACTCAAAATATGTAGGCACAGAA